>OY728121.1:1696149477-1697469061 GCA_963277665.1 Viscum album | reverse complement strand
GACTCGCTTCTACTTGATTTGAGGTAGATTTTTTTTATATTTTCCATTAAATGCCACATTATTTAATACTTTATGAAATCTAACTATTTTTTTTTATTAAATTTATATATGATAATATTTATGATTATGTAAATGTTTTAATGCTTTAATTGATTTGAATTAAGGTGTTAAATGATTTTAATTATTTTTATAAAGTGTATATTTGGATTCATTGGGATTTAAAAAGATTAATTAGAGGTTTATTTAATGTGATATTGATGATAAAATAAATTTTAACCCTTTTGGTTCATATAAAAGGGATAGATACTATTTTATATTGAATGGTTTCAATGAAAGGAATGGGTAAGTTTCCTTAAATTGTTTTAAACAATGGGCTTTTGGTTATTGAATGTTTAAAGTGTGTCTTTGTAGGATTGTTCTTTGAATAATGTGCTTAGGTAAGATTTCAAATGATGGAAATGTATTTTTATTCCATGTTATATTTGAATGAAAGGGTTTTCATCACATTAAAGTGTTTTTCTTAAAATTTGGTATAATATCCTCAATTGAGCCCCATGTTTATGTTGGTTGATATAAATTTTGGACCTCAATGGTGATTCTATATATCCATTTAAATTTTTTTTGCCTATGCTAGTGAAAATGGGCCTTTTCATGCAAAGGTGTTAAAGGTGTGATGTGGGATTTATTTATTGTGTTCTATTATTGATGATGTTATGATTATTTGTATGGTTTCTTGCACACCTACTCTGATTAATATCTTGGTTATCCTAGGGAGTTAATAGATGACCTGGATGAGTGCACCCCTTGTTTATATTATGCACTTTATGAGGAATTATATCCTGTGGATATTGAGAGATCCCCTGGAGGAATGTGGATGGTAAGAACTTTTTAAATGGATTAGATAGTCCAACTAGTTCAATAAGACAATCAGGATCATAGAACTGTTCTTTTGTGTCAGCCTAGCATTACATTTACCTATTTAGGTACGTATTACATGATTCATAGAATCTTTCCCACGATTCCTTGTTCCCACTGGGTATTATTTAGGGGATCTATTCATTTTCCCCTTTGTATCCCCTAGAATTTTATTGTTTTCGTGGAACTATTTCTTCATTTGTTTATTTTGAGTTTGATATATGGATATCTTAGTGTCGATGTGTGTTTATATTTTATTGTAGCTATATTTTTTTTTACTTTTAAATTTATTTTTTAAGTTATTTGGAAAGGGTAATTTTTAAATTGGGAAATGGTATGCGAGTTTTGAAAAATGTGTTTAGTAAATTTCTAGGAAATAGGAAAGGGATTTGAGATTGTACTCATACATTTTTTAGGGACTATCTTTCCAGGATTTAAATTATTTTATAAAAAGGTTTCTATTCCACCCTTCTATACTCAATGATGGAGGATGTTTTATTTAAGTGATTTATGGAATGTTATTTTATTTTGTTAAAATCACATGCAGAAAAATTACTTTTTTTAATTATAATTCAAACTAGAATTAATGAAATAGATTTTTAGAGAAAAATACATAAACACTTTGGTGAAATACTACTATGAATGTTTAGTTCACACTCTTCCAACACCCATTAGGTGTGTAATGGTCTCATATTATCTTTCAGGTCCTTAAGGTCTTGTTACTTACATGTATTTATTCAAGTTGTCGGATGATGGTCAATGTTAGGATGTGGAGAGTGGATAAGGGTCACAAAGATATGGTCGGTGGAAGTATTTGATTTGTTTTTGTTTTATTGGGGATGGTTATAGATTAGGTAATTTGGAAAGATATCATCCTTATTTTATGCTTCCTCTATATCTATATTTTTTGATCACACAATTAGTTTTTTTAGTGGTGTTCTGTTTATCAATTTATCAATATTGTGTTTGACTATGTTTGGTTATTTAATTGTTATTGAAATTTATTATTTTGTGTATAAGAGACCGATATATGGATGGGACATGCTGGATTACCAAGTGGAAATCATTAGGTGATTAATTGGTTTCTAAGGGTAAAATAGATCCCAACAGTTATAATATGATACGCTAGTGCATGTTGCCAAACCGTAGAGATAGGGAACACACTTCAAGACCTGTTATGATCTAGTTCAGGTATGTGTTAGGCTGACCTAGGATGATTTGTTACATATACATTTCAAAATTTCAGTATAGTTTCTACTATAGTTAAAATGACATAAAATAATTATGGGAAAAATGAAATAAAATTAATTACAAAAAAATATAAAGATATATAATAAAAAAATTATTTTTTAATACCACATAAATAAATAAAAACTAATTATAATTATACTAATATTAAATACATGATAAATTTTAAGTAATTCAAATTATATTTTATTTATGATACATGATATATATATATATAAAAGGATAACATAATGCTTAAAAAACATATCAAAAAGTAATACTAAAAAATAACGATAATTAACAATTATATATATAAAAATTCAATATTCGTTCTTCTAAATATATCATAAATCCAGTTTACATGTAGTTTATTTTAAAAAGTCACAAATGAATTAGAAATAATTTTCCAAATTTTTCCTGAAAATCAGAGATATTTTTTTTCGGTTTTTATTGTTTGGAAAAAATTAAAAATAAATAACATATATTTTATTCTAAAAAACTACATTGGATCAATAATGTTATATCTACATAAAATTGATGCCTAGTATTTTTAATAAATGGAAGATTCGTTAACAACTGTTATCTTAATGTTTTATGATAATTAATGTTTTTGTAATTTTTTATGATTATTTAATACATATTTATAGAATTAGAAAGAATATTAATAGTAAAAAAGAAAATTTGTATCATTCTAAAAAAATCACACATCATTGTAACTTGTATTTTCTTTATACAAGTCCCAAATTAATGAAAAATTATTTTCCTAAAATTTTCATCAATTAGATGTTGTTTTCTTAGTTTTGATCGTTTTATAAAAATTTATGGAAAATACAAATTAATTTTTAATCATTCTAGTTACATCATACAAAAAATTAATATATAGAGTTTTTATACAATTTTTCAATGAATCAAATATCCTTAATTAAATATTTATGATAATATGAGTATGTTTCATGAATTATTATCATTGGATGCATATTTTAAGAACTAAAAAGCCATTTAATTTTATAAATCAATTTTAAATTATATTATTCACAACACCCGACAGATTGAATTGCATGTTTTTCCAAAATGTTACTGATGAATGAATGATCATATTCATTATTTTTTCTAATATCCCCAAATAATTTTCTTAGATTTTATTATTTAAATAATTTTGGTGAAATATAATATAATTCAAATTCAAGTAAAACATTTTAGACCATTAAGGTCATATTTCTTGTCAAATTGATGTTCATTATTTTATGATAATGTTTAATCATATTTTTTATTCCAATTTTTGATTTAATCAATATTATTAATAAAAAATGATGAGTAAAAACTTCCAAGGGTGTAAAATCCCATAAAGAATTAGTACTATTTAACAAATGGAAATATATTTTCAATACATTAATTAATTATAACATCTTGTTTATTGGTTATATAAAGTCAATGTTTATTCTATCAAATTAAAATGGAATTGAATGAGATCTAGAAGAGAATGAAAATGCATTATAAATATGGTGAATATTGATAACTATTTTTTTGATATAGTTAAAACAAAAAAATAATTCCATAAGTTAAAGAAAAACAAACCTTCAAGCAGTTTATAACCATTATAACACAATGTAATCTATCTAATCATTTATGAATAAATATATTTCCTAGTTTGAATATGTAATTTTTCAAGTGTAATTGTAACGACACAATGTTCTATCAATGGAAATTATTTTCATATAAATATGTCGTATAATCACATGAAATCACAACATAATGAAATACTAAGTACTATGTGACCTTGAAACAAAATATTGCCACTTCTGTGATTTGAATATAAAAAATCTAACATACACGGTTGCATTCAGGGTGTTTTTTGGGCACTGTTGGAATAAACATAATTTTTGGTGAATAGTAACTTACTCTTATGAATAGTAACATACCCTTATGAATAGTAATATGACCCTTATGAATAGTAAATCTTCCAAAAGAATATTAACCTTACCCATGAATTTATAAATAAAATTTAGGCATCTTATAAGTGATAATATGACTATAGTAAAAGTATTAGAATTTTTTTAAGTCATAAATAATTATTTACAATTAATTAATTAATATAAAATAAAATGTATTTTCTTAAAATGTGTTAATAGGTTAACAATTTTATGTCTTCTTTTTTAAGATGATTTTATATGACCTTTTGTAATTTTTGAACGTATTATAAATTAATTATAGTTATAAAATCTGTATTTTTTAAATATATTATGATTTTAAATAAATATTAAATTAATTATATTTAAAAAATTATTTTCTAAAAATGGAGTTCATATTTGGATTCAACTTTTCAAAATATGGTAAGGGTTAGTTTTTTGTTTTTTTATTAAAAACATGATTTTTTGATTAATATTATAATACAATAATTTAAAAATTAATCTAAATACATGATTTATAGGGTCATGGATGATGTTATGCTAATGTAAGACCAATTTGTTAGAACTCACACTCAATTATTAATGTTTTTGGTCATGGAATCTTTACTATTACTATTCTTGAGGGAAATTAATAAACTAAGAAATTAAATATTATGAAAACCCTCTTCACCTCCACTATAAAAACCACCCACACCCCCTCTTCTATTCACACCTCTCAAGCCTTTTTAATTCCATAAATTTTTCCCAAATCCATCCCCAATATGATCCCTACATTAAATAGCCCTTATTATCTTCAAAATACCAAATCCTATCTCCTTAAGAGGCTCTCAAGGAATATTAAATCAAGAGGTAAATTCCTCTTTTCTTTTCTTTCACTTTCCTTTCATGTTTCTTTGTTTTCATTTCTATCCTTACCTCTCCCCATCCCAAAGGGTATGAAAACTTCAATACCATATATGTTCTGGAATGTTGTTATGATAAGGGGGTATGTTTTTATCATAACTTATTGACTTTTCTTTTGTACTAGTAGAAAAGACACCATCTGAGATGTGTTAATTTACCACATTCAAGGACGATGGTTTTCAATTTCTGTTACCGTCTTTAATTCTGGTCATGAAACCATTTTAATGGTTTAACTATAACTTAAAATATATATTAAATCTCATCTATGGTTTTATAATATTTTTATTACACATGGTTTTTATTTATAAAACAAAACATGTTCATTGGGGTAAAAAAACCAATTAATCCAAAAGGTTATCACTAAAGTTTTACATAATGATTTATCTTCACTCCAAGAAACCATATAAAATTTAAAACCATGTAACCATATGGATTTTTAATAATAAAATATATCTCTAATTATAGACAAGCATCCTCATTTTACATGGTTATCCATTCAGGTATATAAGTAAACTGAACATGAAACAAACGAACCTAAACAATGAAATTAAACCTCATAAGAAATAAAAAAGGTAAAGAATGAACATAAAAATGTAATTATAAATCAATTAAATTTAAAATAGGTTATGTTATTATTAATTAATAAACCTTATTTGGTTATTCTTGTTATTAATATCAAGTGGATAAAACCATCAGACTTAAGGTAGGGATCCTCTCTATTTCACTTTTATTCAAGAATGTACTCTATGTTATGCCATTTAATGTGTAATCCCCAATGATGGGGTATTATTTATCCCCACCCACATACATCCCTCACAATATATAAGTTATGAGAAACCTCTTTCTATCTCATTAATCCTTCTTAAGTACACCTGATCCCATGTTGATAATCCGTAAGGGATTCTACCCGAAACTCCTTTGTTCCTTCGAGTGGCCTTAAATTCCATTCAACAAAAAGAATTTATCTTATATTTTTATTTACATATTATAAATGTTGTGTACATGTAGAAAATTAATTTATACATACCCTTTAATCCTTCACTTTCGGAGATATACATTTTATATGTGATTCCCACCTCAATACTTCCCGATAAGAAAACCTGTTTTGAGAGAACTTCTCAAATTCTTACCTGATCCCAAGTGCACTCTATATTTTATTTTAAGCCACCATTGTCTCTATAAAATCTTTAAATTTCATTATGGAAACCTTATTTGTTCACTTTTGGTTTTATATAAAGTATATTTTCCTTTTTTATTTTAAAGGCTCTATAATAATTTCCTTAAAACCGCACCAAAATGTTTTAATGCTAAAATTTCTTAAACAATTTTCTTACATGTTAGAACTTATAATTGACATCAATTACCATGATACAAGCCGATTATAAATTATTAATTTCCATATATATTTTATTTAATTTCATTCTTGGATACTTTTATGACACGCCCATTTGTTATGACTTATGACATGCTTGTGGTACCCAATTCTTTCCATGGGTAACCGTTATGTTTATGTAAGATTGATTATGTATGATTATTTATGTGGAAAACATATTATTGAAAATTTAATATGGGTTTACCCAAATAGAGATCCAATGAATTGGGTAAAGTTGAGTCTCATGAGATATTTTGTGTGACGATCTTGGCGGTTAGCCTTGGCTTGTGCTCCCATGTGTGACAGTCTTGGTGGTTAGACTTGGCTTGTGATACCATGTGAAACGGTCTTGGTGATTATCCTTGGATCATTCTAAAATCATGATTTATGTTTTTCCAAATTTCTATGATTTAGTGTTTATTTGATCTCATGTTTATATGTTATGATTTTATATTCCTTTTTATATAATTACGCCATGATATCCAACCCATGTGCTAAACAATTATTATTATGTTTATTCCCTTAATGGTATTTTAGCTCATCCCTTTGTTCTTGTGATCCCCAGGGTACCCTATGCAGATATAAGGGATGAAAGGAAGTTAGGATATCTTTAATAATATTAAATAAATAAGTGTTTTTTAGTCCCATGTTTTCAGTTTTATATACCTAGTCTTCCAAGAAACTAGACTTTACAATCCATGGCATGTAATCTGATGTATAATTATGATTAAAATCATGTAATGTAATATGTAAAAGGTTGGGTTCGCTATAGTTTGTATCAAAGGATGGTCTAGTTATTTTTGGAGATTAGTAATGGAGCACTTTAGTAATAACCGTAATGATGAGACTATGTATAAGAAAACATCCCTATATTTTGGTAAGTATATAGTAAGTGGTTTATCAAGAAAATAAAACCCTATATGGATACAAATAGGTAGAGATGGATCTGGAATAGACGTATCTATGGGTAAAACCCAAAAACACTTCTTCGAGTTACACTCGAAAGAGAACTAATGAACTAAAATAGGCCTTTATGCACTCTTTGTTTGACACTCCTAGGGGATATGAATTGGGAAATTCATGAGCTTAGTACAAACCATTATTAAGGGAATAAAAAAAATCCCATAAAAATAAAAGTCATGAAATAGATCAAAGATAATCTAGATTGAAAAATAGGGAATCACAAGTTAGGATATACTTATCTTTTACAAGCATATCCCTATTATGTTAAAGGTTTCATCTTTATTATCAATAGCTAAGTATCCAAGCCCTGTAATTGTACATTATTTTCCTTAGTTAATGGTGGGAAATAGAAGAACACGTTCAAACAACCAATGTGATAGGTAATGTGATGATTTACCAAACAATATTCCTGATACGATGGGAATGGGTTCTCAAAACTTCATGGAAATAAATTCTTAGTTGGCTCAAGTTTGGGATAATAACCTGAATCATGTGGAACACCCTCATCCTCCAAGGAAAGAGCTTGTATCAATTAAAACCTTCATGCAGAAAAGGTATCCCATGTTTAGTGGATCTTCTGATCCCCTCCACTTGGAATAGTGGATTAAATCCATTGAAAAAATATTCTCTGTCCTCTAGTGCTCAGAAGAAGAGAAAGTTGTACTGGCAGTCTATCGTTTTGATAGGGAAACTGATTAGTGGTGGACAGTGATCAAGAATAAAAATCCCCAGGAGGAAATTGATTCAATGTATTGGGAGGAATTCAAGAGAATAATTTTCAATAAATATTTTCCCCAAACCCTCCATGTCAAGATGGAAAGAGAGTTCCTCTGTCTCAATTATTAAGAAGAAGATCCAATCGGTGCGTATGAAGAAAAATTTATAAGGCTTCCAAGGCACACTGCTAGATTTGTCATGAAAACCTAAAGAAAGGTGGATCACTTCTTTAGTGGAATATAGACGAGTCTACAAAAAGCATTAGCGATTTGAGACTTTGACAGTTATGAGGATATTTTAGGTTGTGCACTCAAGGTTGAAATGGATATCGGAGACTCTAAGTGGTATCATGGGCCCAACGATAAGAAGAGAAAAATGGAATCTAATGTAGGAGGTTATGCTAATAAATTCCATGATGGAAATAAGCTTGACTATCCCATGTGTAAAAAATGTTGGAAAAAGCATCTTGGGAACTGTTTAAAGGGAACCATGAATTAATTAAAATACAGAACGATGGGACATATGGATAAAAACATATAATGGGATATAAGAATCCCGATAATGTGGAAGAATAAAGGAAGGTTAAGATAAATTCTTATCTAGTGGTGTAGTGTTACAACTGCAAGGAGCATAAGAATTATGAAAACAATATCCTTAAGTCGAGTGTTGTCAGAGGCAATAAAACAAAAACCTCTAAGGCAACAAGGAAGGGCTTAAGCTATCACTACCGTTAAGGTGGAGCCAGATAACCATGTGGTGAAAGGTACGCTAGTTATTAATTCATGAATAGTGAATGTACTATTTGATTCTGGTTCCATGCATTCTTTTATATATATCAATTTTAGTAGAACTATTCAAGCACCACATAAAAATTTATAGGATAATTTATCTATGAGAACAAAGAATGAAGGAATTATTGAATCCTCGGTTTATAATTACTCCTCAGTTAAGGTTTGTGGAAAGAACCTCCTAGAAAATCTAATCATACTTCCTTTAGTTAATTATTATGCTATCTTGGGAATGGATTGGATATCTTTATTCAAATACAACATCAAATACCAGGAAAGGGATATCACTATTCATATTTTAAAGAATCCTACAATTATTTACAAGTATAAGGAGGAAGATGAATATTCTTTAGAATCAGTGTCTCAATTATTAATATTAATTCCTTATGAGCACACATTTCTAGCTCAAATGATTGAGACAAAGGAGAAAATCATGCTGGATGACATGATAATCATGATGGATTACATAGATGTATTCCCTAAAGAGTTTCTTAGTCTTCCAACTGATCAAGAGGTTGAGTTCTCAATTGAACTTATTCCAGGATCTTTACCTATATCAAAGAAAAATTATAGAATGGACACTGTAGAGCTAGAGGAGCTGAATAAGCAGTTACACGAGAATTTGGAGAAGGGTTTTATATGCCCGAGTGCTTCATCATGGGGTGTTCTAGTCCTCTTTATCAAGAAGAATTATGTATCAATGCTTTTCTGCATTGATTATCATGAGCTTAATAAAATCACAATAAAGAACATGTATCCCCTTCTACAGATAGATGACTTGTTTGATCAGCTTCGTGGGACCAGTTATTTCACTAAGGTGGACCTTCGGTCAGGATATCACCAATTAAAGGTGAGGAAGGATGATAGTCCCAAGAATGCCTTTCAAACATGGTATGGATAGTATGAGTTCATAGTAGTTCCCTTCAGACTCACTAATGCTCAAGGAATTTTCATGGAAATACTGAATAAAGTCTTTATAGATTACCTCTTCAAATTTGTGGTAGTTTTTATCGATGATATTTTGATATACTCCAAGAGCAAGGAGGAACATGAGGAGAATTTTAATACTATGCTAAAGACTTTTTGAAGGGAGAAGCTATTTGTAAAGTAAAGTAAATATGAGTTCTTGATGGAGGAAGTATGATTATTGGGGAATTTTATCACTAGTAAAGGGATATTTTTGGAACCTTCCAAGATAAAGGAAATTGAAGAGTGGCCCAAGCCAACATCTGTAATGGAGATCCTCAGCTTTCTGGGTCTATCTGGGTATTATTGACGATTTGTGAAGAAATTTTCCTAATTTTACAACCCAATGAACAAGATGAAATGTAAGGGAGTGAAGTTTTTATGGACTTAAGTATGAGAATACTACTTTATGGAGTTGAAAAATTGTCTAATCACTATGATAGTACTCACACTCCCAATAAGTGGAGAACTATTTTTGGTGTATAATGATTCTTTAAAATAGGGCTTAGGCTATGTGCTGATGAAAAATGATAAAGTTATAGCCTATACCTCAAGGAATATGAAAATCCATGAGAAAACCTATCCTACGTATGATCTAGAGTTAGCGGCTGTGTTGTTTGGGTTGAAAATATAGAGATATTTTATCTATGTGGAGAAGTGTGAGATATATACTGATAAAAAGAGTCTCAAATATATATTCACATAAAAAGAGCTTAATATGTTCCAGAATAGAAGGATAGATATCATCAAGGATTATGATTGCTCAATCCAATACCATCCTAGTAAGGAAAATAAGGTGGTAGATGCTCTAAGTAGAAAGAATACTACATCTTTATCAATGATAAGAATTGAAAAGGATTTGATCTTATTAAAGTTGCTGAGGATGGAAATGGGAATAATTAAGGGATGAACATCATCAATCCTTTCTCAAATTATTTCTCAAGCATCCCTCATTGATAAAATAAAGGATTCTTAAAGGAAAGACATGTAAATTTAGAAAAGGGTAGAAGGAATTAAAAATGGGAAATCCTCCATGTTTGTGATTGATGAAGAAGGAGTTGTAAGATTTGGGTCTTGATTATGTGTACCATCTAATAAATTGATAAAGAAGGAGCTTCTGAATGACACACATAACTCAACCTTCTCTATCCACCCATGGAGTACAAAGATGTATTGAGATCACCGAGAGAAATTTTGGAGGGACAATATGAATAATGAGATTGATGAGTATATATCAAAGTGCCTGATATGTCAAAAAGTGAAGCCTGAATAGAAGATGTTTAAGGGGATGATGCAACCACTACCCATACCAAAATAGAAGTAGGAGAAAATAACCATGGACTTTTTCAGTAGACATATAAGGACATCCAAAGGAAACAATGATATATGGGTCATTGTGGATCGTCTTATAAAGACAAATCACTTTATCGAAATTCAAGAGGACTTCTCATTGGGTCAACTTTTTTAGATATATATCAATGAGGTTTTATGGATTCATGGAATACCAATATCTATTGTATTTGATTGAGATTATATATTCACATTGAAGTTCTAGAAAAAGTCTCCAACATGCTCTAATCACTGAACTGAACTTCCGTATGACATGTCATCCTTGAACTGATGGCCAATTTGAACGGACTATTCAGACACTAGAAGATATGTTGAGAAAATGTTATATGAAATTCAAAGGAGGATGGGACCAACATATTCCACTGGTTGAATTTTCTTAGAAGAATAGTTTCCACTTGAGCATCCAAATGGAACCATTCGAAGCCCTTTATTGTAAAAGGTGCAGAAAACTGGTGTGTTGGGATAAAGTCAGTGAGCGTAAGCTGCAAGGACCTAAAATGGTTGAAGAAATGGTGGAGATGGTGAAAACCATTTTTCAGAACATCATGGAAACCCAAAGTCGATAGAATAGTTATGCAGACAATCGTTGATGAGGCCTTGATTTCAAAGTTGGAGAGATGTTATTTCTATGCATATCTCTATGAAAAAATGTTATGAGGTTTGGGAAGAAAAGAAAGATAAATCCCAGGTACATCGACACCTTCAATATTCTAGATCATCTAGGGGCTATTTCCTATCAACTAGCTCTTGCACCTACCATGTCCAAAGTACATGACATCTTTCTTGTCTCCTTACTAAGGAATTACATACCAGTTCCTTCCCATGTACTCTCTTTGGAGGTGGTATAGTTGGAGAATGATATTTCTTACAAGAAGATGGCTATGAAGATCTTGGATTGTAGAGATAATGTTCTACGTAACAAGACTACTTACCTGATCAAAATAATATGGTAGAACCATAAGTATAAAGAGGAAACATGGGAACTAGAGGAGGCAATGATGGAAAAGTTCCCACACCTTTTTATTCCTTATAATGTAAAATGAAATTTTGATGGTGAAATTTCATAAGGCGGGAATAATGTAATGACCCAGTATTTTATCAATGGAAATTACTTTATTATAAATATTCCATATAATCACATTAAATCACAACACAATGAACTACTAAGTACTATGTGACCATTAAACATAATATTTTCACTTTTGTGATTTGAATTTCGAAAATCTGACATACACAATTGCATTCAAGGTATTTTTGGGGTCTGTTGGAACAAACTTATTTTTTGGTGAATAGTAAATGACCCTCATGAATAGTAACATACTCTTTTGAATAGTAATATAACCCTTATGAATAGTAAATCATCGAAAAAAATATTAACCTCACCCCCAAATGTATAAATAAAATTTAAGAATCTTATAAGTGATAATATGAAAATAGTAAAAGTATGGATATTTTTATTAGTCATGAATAATTAATAAATATTAATTAATTAATTTAAAATAAAATGTATTTTCCAAAAAGGTGTTCATAAATTAATAATTTTATGTCTTTTTATTTTAATTTTTTTATATACCTTATATAAATTTTGAAAGAATTATAAATCAGTTATAGTTTTATAATATATATTTTTCAAGTAAATTATGATTTCAATTAAAAATTAAATTAATTATATTTATAAAATCATTATTGAAAAATGGTATACATTTTTGGATTATACATGTCGAATAATTTTTAGGGTGAATTTTTTGGATGTTTATAAAATACTTGAATTTTTAATGAATAGTAAAATACAATAATTTGAAAATTAAGCTAAATACATGCTTTATAGGGTCACGGATGATGTTCTGATGATTTAATCCTAATTGGTTATAACTCAAATGAACTTATTACTATTTTTTGCTATATAATATTTACTATTTATAGTCTTCAGGGAAATTAATAAACTACGGAATGAAATATTATGAAAACCCTCCTCCCCTCCACTATAAAAACCAACCACGCCCCCTCTTATCTGAACTACTCTAAAGCCTTGAACCTTCCCTAAAATTTTCCCATATCCATCCCCAAGTCCCCCACATATAAAATCTCTTAGTCTATTAAAAATACAAAATCCTCTCCCCTTAAGAGGCTGTCAAGGAAGATTAAATCAAGAGGTAAATTCCTCTTTTCTTTTCATTCATTTTCCTTTCAAGTTCCTTTGTTTTTTTCTATCCTCACCTCTCCTCATCCCAAATGTTTCAAAAACTCTAGAACCTTATATATAATAGAATTTTGTTATGATAAGGGGATAATTTTTGATCATCTCTTCTTTACTTTTCATTTATACTAGTAGTAAAGACACCATCCAAGATGTGTTAATTTACCACATTCAATGACGATGGGTTTTAAATTTCTATTACCATCTTCAATTATGGCCATGAAACAATTTTAATGTTTGAAAAAGACCATAAAATATTTATTAAATCTCATATATTATTCTTTAATGATTCTATACACATGGTTTTGATTTATAAAGAAAAACATGTTCATTATGGTCAAAAACTGCCTATCAACCCAAAAGGTTATTGCTATACTTTTACTTAATGATTAATATTCACTCCATGTAACCAAATGAAATTTACAAAAAATGTAACCTTATGGATTTTAAATAATAAAATATAACTCCAATTTGGGACAAACATCCTCATTTTACATGATTATCCATTTATGTATATAATTAAACAGAACATGAAAGAAACAGACCCGAACAAAGAAATTGAACCTCATAACCAATCAAAAATGTTATTAATGGACATAAAAATGTTACAATAAATCAGTTACATGTAAAATAGGTTCTATAATAATTAATTAATAAAACTAATGTAATTATTTAGGTCATTAATATCAAGTGGAGAACACCATCAGACTTAAGGTAAGAGATCCTCTCTATTTCACTTTTAATCAAGAATGTTCTCTATGCTATGATCTTTTATGTGTAATCCCAAATGATGGGGTATGATTTATCACCTCCCAAAAAATTCCCTCATGATGTATAAGTTATGATATGCCCCTTTCTCTCTCATTAATCCCTCTTAAGTACACCCAATACCATGCCAATAATCCGTAAGGGATTCTACCTGAACCTCATTTTTTTCCTTTAGGTAGCCTTACCTTCCTTTTTCCAAAAATAAGTTTTATTATATTTTATGTGCATATTATAAATTTTGTGTAAATGAAAATAATTCATTTATCAAGACCCTTTTTTCATTCTATTTTGAGGATATACATTTTTTTATGTGATTCCCATCTCAATACTTCCCGATAAGAAAACCTGTTTTGAGGGAACTTCTCGAATTCTTACCTAATTTCAAGTGCACTATATCTTCTATTTTAATACAAAATTGTTTTTTTAAAATCATAATTTATTAATGATATCATTATTGGTACATTAATGGTTTTATATGAAGGATTTTTTCCTTTTTTATTTTAATGTCACTATAGTATTTTTCTTAAAACCGCACAAAAATGTTTTAGTGATAAAATTTATTAAATAATTTTATTACATGTTCTCACTTATACTTGACATCAACTACCAGGATACATGTATATTTTAATTTATTAATTTCAATATATATTTTAGTTATCTTCTTTCATAGACACTTTTATGATACACCCATTTTTTTATGTCTTTTGACATGGTTGTGGTATCCGATTATTTACATGTGTAACTATTATGATTATGTAAGATTGATTATGTATGATTATTTATGTGGAAAAAATATTCATGAAAAGTTAAGATGGGTGTTCCAAGATAGTGCCACAATGCATTGGGTAATGTTTTGTCTCATGAGATGTTATGTGCGATAGTCTTGGAGGTTAGCCTTGGCTTGTGCTGCCATGTGCGTCGGTCTTGGCGGTTAGCCTAGGCTTATGCTACCATGTGAAACGGTCCTGGCAGTTAGCCTTGAATCATGATAAAGTAATGATTTATATTACTTACATATTTATATTATTTAATTATTATATGATCCCATGTTTAATTTTTATGATTATATATTACATTTTATATCATTATGTCATGATCTCTAACCCATGTGCTAAAGACATATTCTTATGTTTGTTCCCTTACTAGGATTTTTGCTCATCTATTTGTTTTTGTGATCCCCAGGGCACCCTATGTAGGTTTAAGGGCTCAAATAAAGTTAGGATCTCTTTATGAATATAAAATAAAGAAGGGGTTTTTAGTCCCATTTTTTCAGTTATATGTTCTTAGTCTTCCCAGACACTAGACTTTATGATATTTGGCTTGTAATATGATGTATAATTATTCTTAATCATATAATGTTATATGTAAAAGGCTAGGGTCACTATAGTAATGCCCAACCACCCCATACCACTCAATTGTGTTTATATCAGAGGTGTTACATGACCTCACATACACATCCTCATATGAAAAATACTTCCAAATCATAATGAGGGTATCAGGGGATACCATGGGGGAGACTATACCTATATATCATAGTAAAAACATAGTATAAGAATCATAAAACATCCATAATAAACAATTAGAATAGGCATAATCATTAAACATAACCATGCTATAATAAATGAAATGTTGTAGCATACAATAATACAAAAAAACTAATTACCAATTGGGCCAATCACATATACAAACAAATAAAATAATTAAAATTTAAAAGAGGCTCCAATATTATTTGTGAGCCTCTCCTAACCTAGTATTAAGACTCCATATAAGTTTTCCATCTCAATTATGTAACATTGGGCCAATACCCTATAGGAACTTACAAACAATGAAGTCTTATTGGGTTCCCAAATGCCTTAACCACTTAATAAAGGTGTGATTTTAACCCAATAGGGTACCAACAATGAGATCCCTAACACAACCAGTATAGCTCTTTATGAAAATGTGCTATTCTTTGTAAAATAAACAATTTCCATAGTAGACTAATTAAATAATAATTATCAATATTCTTGTTCTAATGTGACAACTAGGGTCACCTATATCTACTTTTTACAGTGTGAGAGTGTCTCTAAGAATAATAACTAACCTCTAGAAATTAGGGGTATGCAAGATCCCATTTAGGAAAGGAGTAACCGGTCATCCATAACATAGGTGAAATCTCTCCCAATCAGGAGACACATATCATCATATATAAACTCTATGGCCTAACTCTCCACTAATTAGAAAAATATCATCCGAAATATAGAGATATACTCTCCAGATCAAGAAACATGTATCATCATTTAAACTCTTAGGATAATTTATAAACACTACTTAGAAATAAGTAATATCATCTTAAAAATCAGTAGATTCACTCACCCATTCTAGGAAACAAATCAACTAGAATTCAGAAACTATAATAAGGCAGAAACAAGTATGATCAGTGTGAAAAATTATTATTGTAGTGATAATTATGTGGTAAATTCATTAGTAATAAAATAATATAAGGATTAGGTGATATGAAAAAATAGGAAAAAAACTAACTAAAATGCCTTATAAAAGTGATGATATTAAAGAGAAAAGATTCGACCTAACATGAAAACTTGGACACTGGAAAATTTTATAATATTTTTTGTTAATGGTAAAATGACTTCAAAAAAACATTGAAAGAGATTTTAAATCATCATTAAAATCAAATAACATGATCAAAATGAAGTAAAAGGACATGGAGAATGATTTATATCAAAGAAAAAAAGAATCAAAAACATGAAAATGATTCAAAAACTAAATCAATCCAAATTCCATCATGAATTTAGGTAAAATTCATGTCTAAAAAAGTTATATAATATCACCATAAATCTGAAATAGATATAAATAATAATAAATGACAAATAAGATATTGAGATTCTTCTATATCAAGTAAAATACTTTATCTCACCACTTGAACTTCAACCTTTTATCTTCTTTGAAGTCACAACTTATGCTCATAATGAAATCCCCTGATCTCCTCTAGAGTCCATTCTAGTTAGTTGTGGAATTTATTCCACCTCCACCCTCCGCAAAATTCTAGTATGTCCACTTTTTTAAAGATTTATTAACTAACTTAATTTCTTTTTCCATCACCAAAAATTTGATTGATTTTAAAATTCTTATTGTTTTACAAGAATTTATTTCTTGAGCTCTACATAACTGTTTTCAATAATTCCTTGAGATTTTATTACATATACTTTTACATTTAAAATTATTACCATGATTAATATATTTTTTCATATGCTACAATGAACCCAAAAAAATCATTTTATAACTGATAAAATTTATCCATTAAATTGTAGAGTAAAATAGAGGCAACTATAATATGATATATATATATAAAGAAAAAAGTTCATTTTTCATATTATTTCATTTATAAAATTCAACTAACAAGACTATGTTATGCTAAAAATATATTTCTCTAAAATTAAAAATATATATACATTATTTTAAGAAACTAAATATATTATATATATATTGTTTATATGAATAATATATTTACATCAATCTAATTATTAATTTATATAAAATAAAAAATGAATAGTTAATTATTTAATAAGTTATTTTCATATGAAAATATTTTTCATTATATTTTTATGATTTTTATTAAAATTTCAATTCAAAAACATTAGCATTTGAATTTGAGAAAAATAAAATTATTTTCAAATTTAAAATAATAATATTATCTTATGATAAATTTTTAGGATTTTTTAAACAAATTATGTTTAGTTGAATAATAAAAAATACAATATTTATTAACACCGTAGAATTTTTGATTTTTTCAGGATCTAAGCATAATGAAAAAGTTTTATAAAATAGTTTTAAATTACATGAATTCCTTTAAGTCATAAAATGATTCATTTTTAAATATTATTTTTTGAATTTATAAAAATCATGTTTATCATTTTGAAACTCAATTAATATTAAATTCTAATAAAAAATGTTTTTCAACTTTTTCCTTTAATATCAATTTCACATGGTATAAATCTGTTTTGGATTTATTTTTGAGCTGTATAAATATTATATTTCGATAATAAAATAATTAATGTTAGATAAATAAATTAAAATGATAATTTTATCAAAAACATAAATTTTATTCTTAAAAATACATTTTTCTTTCTAAAAACAGTTTTTATGCATTGAGTTCACTAATAATAAAACTAAATTTTCTGAAACATAGAAATTGATTTGATAAAATGGTTTCCAAATTTCAAATTATAATTTAAAAATTATTTAATAATGTTTTTTTTTCAATTTTAGTCATAAAAATTAGCTACCGAGGATAAAAATGACGTTACCATGATAAACCTAAATTTTGGTAAAAACTATTTAACCATGTGTATAATAGATAAAACATGTTAAAACCAATATTAATATGGTTGTTTTAAGTATGGATATAATAAACCCTATATTTTCTCCCTTATTATACATTTTGGAATACAATTTCCATGTGAAACATGTGTTCCTTTTATATTAAGAGGTAATATTTACAAAAACGTGACTAGTCTCACTTATAAATACCACCCTTCAACACCCCATTTATTCAATCATTATAAATAATTTAATTGATCATAAATATTCCATAGTCTCTAATCAAATATCTTCTCAAATTTTATAATCCCTGGTCTTTCTCAAAGAGTATGGCATGGAGCCTTAAACTGTTACCCAGAGAGAACATCCGATTGGAGAAGAAATGTTATCAACATATATCTCTTAATTATTTTCATATTAAATCCCATAGAACCAATTCTATATATTAAATTGTAATAAAATAATAATTATTTATATAAAAAAATATTTTATACTAATTTAATGTCCTTTTGATGAAGTCCTCTAAAACCATTCAAAAACTGAACACATCGTCATACGTATGTGCAGACTACCACCTCCATGAAAGGTGTGGTTTATTTTTCATCACCACCTTATATGGATAGTTATAAAAATTTATTAATTGAATTAATACTATATTTATATCATTATTAACATTATATAATTATAAAACAATGTCTATATTTCTCCATATCTATGGAAAATGAACTTGTTGATTGTCCATATGTACGTATTACCACCTCCACAAAATCAAAGAATTTCATTTTTCATCAAGTATTTTATTCTTCATAAAAAACTATTTAAATATGATTGAACACCTTAAAAACATATAAATAATATCATTAAACTTCTTTAATAATGATATTATTCCAAATGAATCATTGTCTTAACAATATTCACTAAGAGATTATAACTTGTTCTTGTTAGAGTTGGTTTAACAAATGACTTGAACAATGCAATATATTTATATCATGGATTACTATGGAAACATAAATATTGGTGTTATTATAAATTAATAATCATATATTTTTCGTTTATAGTTTTGTAATGTTTTTTTTAATATTTATATATATTTTTAATATATCTCCCTTTTTGTTCATCATAACATACAAAAACAAGCTCATCACCAACTTTGTTATTGTGAATCATAAGAAACACTTATGAAATGAAATTATAAAGTTATAAATCATTATAAAACTTATATTCCGGTACCTATAATTATATCATAATGATAATAATTTTATATACAAACATGAATTAACACTGACATTATGAAACTAGTACTAAAGAAACAATTGAATTTAATAACATCCGATGACTAAATTAAAATGTAACTAACTAATATATCCCTAAATATTTATAATAAAAAATGATTATAAAAGGTTATATGTTTTAATAAGTTTATAAAATTTGTTATTGTGATAGATATATTTTTATACACGAGGTTATGTAATGTTCAACCATACTTGATTAAAGGTATGGGTCTCCACATATCAATTTTTCATCATTGAGATATGGTTTGTATTCAACAATTGTTCCTTTCTTGTGATGTAAATATTTCACATAGATGTATTTTATCATAATTTTTTAAAAATCCAAATGATTTAAATACCCATTTCATGTTATATTTTTATGATTTTATATTTGAAAGGTAAAGAAATCATAAGTGGTTTGTTAACTCAATTTTATTTTAATTTTGGTCTTGATTTTTATTCCTGAATATTATTTTATAATTTCAATTATTTTTACATTTATTTATTATCTACGGAAACTCATAATTTTTAATTTGGTTAAATAAATTCATTAAATAAAAAAAATTCTGTGTTGTTTTATTTCTTTCTAAATTTTATTCCATTATTAGGACTACTAACCACCTTTCTAATGGGTCTCTCTCATCTATGTCCATATTTAACTATCCTTCCAATGCTCTCTATTCTTATTTTGGAACCAAAATATATTTTTTTCTCTTATAATCCTAATATTTCTGGTTATCATTTTTTAAAAGAATGTTTTATTGTCCCTTTTAATGATCTGGGTTTGAATACAAATTTTTTAATATATAAAAAAGAAATTTCATGTACAATCATCTTTTTTCTCTTCTATTACCCATTTTATTACATGTTTATTTTTTTATTTTAAAGAAAATATTATTTGGATTTATTTTAAATAATTTTTTAACAATTATTCTCTATATATTCATAAAACATTTATTTTTAAATAGAAAATATAAAATCATTCCTTCTGACAATGTTAGTAAATTTTTCCTAAGAAAATAATTTTTAAGATTTCACTCTAATTTTCCTCTCTATAAGATAAATGATTTATTGTTAACTTTTATCTTACCTAATTATACACTATTTATGAAATTTATTTTTCTTCCAATGCCCTTCCTTGAAGAATTCCCAATGTTTCATATCATTTTTTGAAGGGTGTTCACCTAGATACCCATATATTGATTTATTGAGGATATTATTTACTACAAAGTATACCATTTATCTATACTTTGTGAATACCATATAATTCATCATATTAATTAATGGCTATTTTCCTATAATTTTACCAAATAAAATTATATACCCATTCAATTTCAATGGGTTTTCACATTATGATTATATGTGAATTTATGAATGTTTTCTTATGGGATACCATTTGAAATAGTTTTGACACCCATTTTTTTATTTCTATGGGGTTTTATTGTATAATGATTGAAATCATGTGCCAAACATATGTATGAATTTAATTATGTAATGGTTGGTCATAGAATTATATACCACTCCATTTTATTGGGTAATGTTTTAATCGCATTAGATACCATTTATTGTGTATGGTCAATCATAATAATATAACATGTTATATTGTTTTGGAAATGGGCCTTGACTTAGGCTTATGATGTCATGCCTAATGTTTGTACCACATGTTTATGATTACATTAAATTATGATATTATAATCTTATGCTTTGTTTCCATAATTATGATCAATCTATTTTTGATACCATGTTATACCACCTAACTTATATGTGTTGTCTCGCCATCAACTATCATGAATTATGGAAAAATCTTATTATACCATGTTTCTTTTAGTAAGATATTTCTACCCTACTCATGTTTTTTCATTTTCTTGTGATCTAAAATTGGATGAAATGGTGATGAGTTTTTTACTTACTGAGTGTTTAATCACACCCCTTTGTTATGTTTTCTTTCTTAAGGTTACGAATATGAGTATAACATTTGATAATTATAAAAGGGAGTCTAGTGTATATCAATAATGGGTAAATATTTAAAAATATTGTAAAATGAGTTACTTATGTAGCTAGTTTTCAAGGACACTAAACCTTCCTTTCTTGATATAGTAAGATTATTGTGATATTTAATTTTTAGGTTATGAAAAGGAGGTGAAATATATGTACGTTTTTATTGGGTCAACTCACATTATATCAAATGTAATTTTTAAATAATGTGTATTTAGCATTGGAACTAGAAGTTTGAGTATGGGGAAACTATTTTTCCATTGGTTATAATAGATTTTCCAATATGTAACCAACTTCTAATAAAATATTTAGTCAAATTATTCCGTCATTGTACGTTACACACTCTAGAACCCACATACTGATTCTTTATCAGATCCAACAAATGCCATCAGTTAATTTATTGTGACCTCTCTAGCTTCATATAAATAACTATCACTCATTGGGTTCAAAATTCTTTTATCGAATAAAAAATTTTCCTAAAATTATCATAACCTTGAAAATGATAATATCTATGGTTAATAGTTTAATTAATTTTTTTTCAATTAAGAAATATGATCTTAGATTAAATCAGTCAACTCTGCCAACTTCATATCATCAAAATCAAGAACTAATTTACTCTTTTAACATTCTCAATTTTTTTTAAATAACTAGAGGTTATTCAACCTATACTTTGGATTTATCATCAACAAATCACCATATGAAGTGTCCTCATTAGAATTATGTTTTATCAAAGAACTAAATTAAACACTTCACATGTGTTGATATGTAAACTTTCATCTATAATAATGATGATTTTTGAGGACCCACCATCATATCCAATTCACCCTATAAAGAGAAATCGAAGTTATAATTTCTTCTCATCAACATCACTTAAATTACACTGGTTTTAGTTCATTGGGTTTATTGAGTCGTTGCATAGTGTAATTTATCTGGTTCAAAATCCTTGGCTCAAAATCTTATTAGAGTTAATGAGAAATTTATTTTATTCCAGTTGAACTTTTAAAACATCAAAATTTCATACTCATTAGTGGACTTAGTTAAATTCATTGGAATGAATTGGATTTCACTGGTCAAACTTGATTTGATTAGTAATGATGGATCCCAATCATTAGTTTTTTTCTATTCATATTCAATTGAGATCGTAAATAGATTCTTTCATAAAATCATCATCCATCTAGATTATTCTTTCCAGATCCAAGGCTCATCATCTCTTTGGTATAAAACTCCCATGTTTGATATCTTAGGGAGGTCAAACATTCAGTTTATCTCAGAGAAGACTCATTTAATATTTCTTGGTTCAAGTTTCATATATTTATTCCATATTTAAATAAACAATTATATTTGTTTGAATCTATCTCTTAAATCCATACTCATTTGATGTTATTGGTTCGTTAAATATGTGTCCTCCTAGTTTTTTCTTCTTCAATAGACTAATATCAGGAATCTAAAGATTTGAATAAGGCTAGGTCATAAATTGATCTAAGTTCCAACCAAAAAACAGAAAAGTCTTAAAGTCATAAAAACATTATGAAGTCTTATAGATGTGTCGAAAAGTTTTATCAAAAATAAAAAGACATAAAAAAAATAAATCAATGTGTTGTGATAATATAAATACTTATAGAAATTTTAAATGACATAAATAAAGTAAAAATAACATAAAGAAACTATAGTTTTCCATTATTTTGATGGAAAATCCAAATTTCATAGAATGTTTATTCCAAAAAATATATTTATGATAAAACCATGGAACAAGAAAATTTATATTCTAAACTCTCAAATAACTTTAAAAATTAATATATTGAATTAAAATCAAAAGCATAAAAATATTTTTTCTTAAATTAAAAGAAAATTAATCCAAATAAAATTTCAAACAATTAAAAAAAAAAAAATTTCAACAATATATTCATGAATTATCATTTTCAAACTAAGATTAACCAAAAACATTAAATACTGACATAATTACATTTTTAATGTTGAAATTATTAATACCTCAATTATTACAATGATTATATATGGAAAAATTTTATCCAAATGAGTTCACATCAAATTATTTCACACTAAAATCATTCCTTTACCTAAAAATATTGATCATTCAAATTTAGTGGCAGGAAATAAATCCAAATAATTTTATAATGAAGTTCCTTAAATAATCTGTTTTTAAAATTTATTTTTACCATGAATATTTTAAGTAGTACAGGATATTTATCTCCTCAAATGATTTGTTTAAATAAAATTTGGTTTTAGTTTTAAAAAAATGATTGAGATTGATTATTTTGTAAAGTCTTATAAAAACTTGATTTTTTTATAACTAAACTTTCAAATTTATCTTTTTACCTAAGTGAACAAACTCACATAACTATCATATAATAAATGGACATATTTAGTGTAATAGTGAGAATAATAATTAATAACGATGAGTAATTAACTAAACCACCATTTTTATCTTAAATAGAAATAAAGTTAACATGAATTAGAATTTTGTTTAAAATCCCATAAAATTCGAGGCCTATGAAATTAAAATCCAATAAAAAATTTAAAAACCAATTATGTTTTTAAATATTAATCACCATGTTTTACCAAAAGAAAAATAATTAATTGAGAAATGTAAATGATATTTCAAAATTTAATCTTTTGTGGAAATAGAAAATACGCAGAACTCAATTAGGTAGAAAAATATTTAAACATTATAATTTTTTTAACCATTAATTAATAAATTTAAATCTTGATAAATAATTTTTTTTTGAAAATTTTTAGGGACTTTTGATGTGATATTTATTGGAGATAAATTATGTTTAGTGAAAAATACCTCCCCCACAATTATTACTCAACATTATCCTCAATATTTAATTCTATGGTGTATATAAAAAGTTAAAATAGTTTTGGTTAAAAATATATTTTCAAATTTAGTAGAGTGAATTTATGTTTATTGATTTATCGTGAATCTCAAAAAACATTTCACAAAAAAACATAAATAATCCAAAAAATTACATACCATTCATAAAGGTTTCCAATAGTTACTAGTCAAATATTTTATTTCAAAAAAATAAAATAAAAAAATATCAAGCTTAAACTTTGTGTTCAAAATATTTGCATAGAAATAAAAAAACTACATGAAATACCATGATTTAAAAAATAAGATATATCAGGATAGTAGTAGTGAAAAACAAATTTACTAAATGATTTCAACATTAATTTCATGAATTTCAAAACAATTTTAGATATTAAAATTCTAAAAATTAGTAGCAATTGATTAAATAAAAAGAGTATAATTTAATGTATATAATATGAACTATTACTCCCATATTATAGCATCTTTTTGAAATAAGGTTTCTGGAAAACATTTCCCTTTATTTCTTTGTGAACATTCCCTCTAGTTACAAACTTCCAGCTCATACAAGATAAACCAATCAATATAATATTCCAAAAATGAAATCTCAATATTGTAATTATAGTTTTAGTAAAGTGTGGAAGAGTCATGTTTCTCCCTAATATAACTCGTCTTGGTCGTTGAAAACCAATGTAAATATTTATTAGTAGGTTTTTTAATTTTCTTTCAGTAGCACTTACCAGATAAAAAATACAATATACATGAATAATTTACTTTATGGAAAGTTTAATTGGAAATACACTGATGCTAATAAAATAGCATATTTGAAAAATTAATTAATATAATAAATTAATTTTAATATAAATAATTTTACCATGGTGTCAATACATGATTTCAATTCTATTTAAAAATGTTTTTAAAATATAGTATTTGAGAAAACTCAGCACCCAGTAGTATCAAAAGGATATATCTAGGAAAAATATTTCATTTTTTAAAACCCCCCCACTCTTAGTATATGTAATTAATTAAATTTAGAAACAAAACTCTAGAAAATACCAATAATAGTTTCAATTCAATGCTCAAGGCATTATGTATTAATTTATATAGTTAAAATTAAACATGAATGACCGAGGTAATTCCATTGGTTGCTGGTTCTTTTCTTGAAAACAACCCAATTATAATTTATTCTTAAAATTTCAGCACAAAAAACCCTATCAAAAAAGGTAACTACAAGGGTGAAAAAGATCAAAATTTAATCCAGCTGATGAAACTCAATAAAATTAATTCAAGTTAAAAGTTATGAAGATATGAAAATGAATATATGGCATTGATGATAGATATAGGACACTAGACAAAAAATTATAAAAAAAATGTGATTTTTATATTTAAAATAATGAAAATGGAAAAAAACAAGAGGTTTTATTAAACTGTGGGTAGAATACCATGGAGTTCCTGGTTAAAAGTATCTTGCCAGACCCTCTAAAGAAACTAACCATAATCAATTTATAAGAAGGGGTGATTTCCATCTATAAAACACCATATAATTTTATCCCCTTCTATTTCTTTTGAAAATTTATTTATTTGGGTTATATATTATTTATTGATAAAGCTAAATCCATTAACATCTAGAAAATACCATAGAAAGTACCCATTGATATAGTTGGACATAATTCTATCCTATTATAGATTTTTTCTAGAATTGATGAATTTCATAACCTCTTAAAGGGAAAATAAAAAATAAGGTAGTGTATCATGATTATAATTTATCTATTATAAATTTTCCTCGTTTTGATTTTCAAAAAAAATGTTAAAGTGGATTAGTTTTGGGAAAAAATATAGTATGTGGTTTTTTGAATTCAGTTTGAAAACATTTATGAGAATTTAAAATAAATAAAAAAATCCTCTACTATTTTTATCTCAAATTTAAAAAAAAATCTAGATATCCTAGTTTCCAAATCCATTGAAAATGGAAGGTTTTTTATTAAGAAATGTTTGAATAGTTCTATTTCAACTTCCATTATGTTATAATCCACAAATAGTTTATTATAAACTTTATTTTTAGATTTTGTTAGTATGAGGCTATTTTCCAAAACAAGATAACTTATCTGAACCTCTTTAAATTCTATATTGTGAAAAGATTGTCCTTTTGTTTTTATAAATACATAATTTCAGTTATAGTTTATTGAATTGTTTTATCTATTAATATCTTAAAAGAGTTAGTAATTTGATTAGTTATTTCACAAATCTAATTAGAATTCAATATTATTTCCTAAAACTTAGATATTTCTTCATTTATTAGTCTAAAAAATGAACATATTTAATTGATAACCATTTCTAAGAGTTTCTAATTTAAAAAATCGAAATTTTAAAGTTTAACATTTAAAAGCTAAAATTTTTCCCTCTTCTCATTAGCTAAGTAAACATAAATTTCCCATAACTTTTCATCACTATGATACATAAGAAATTTTTGTGTGTTTTTTTATAAATCATGTTTCTAATAATTATTTAATCTGTTAAAAACTTTATGTAACAATACTCTAAATGAAAATCCATGATTTGGACACTGAATAAAAAATGTATTAAATTTTTCCCATAAATCACAAAATTGTTTTATTGCAAACCTTAATGAAACTGATGATAATTTTCTTAAAGAGCCAATAACTATGACCATATATTATATGAATTGTCAAAGATTTAATTTTTTGATTATAATAAAAAAATTGAACAATATTAAATTAACATTTAAATCATATTTAAAATCAACTGTAGTGATAATAAATAACATCAACAATCTATTTTAATAATTTCATGACTAAATAAATAAATATTTTTTAAATTAAGTTTTAATTTGTTTATCTTTTTTAAACCTAGATACTAAATGTTCTCCTTCCATATAAATAGTTCCATATTTTTACAAGAGGTTGTTTGAATCTATCAAAATTCATTTTATATTTTCCTACTCTTACTAGATAGTGAAGAAAAGGGTTAAACTTAAGGGAAAAGGGTGGGTTGTACTCCGAGAAATTATTGAATAATATTTTAATGAAAACATGGAGTGGAATGCGGATGAAATAACTATAAATAGTGTGATAAATTAAGGTTTAATTGTGAATATATTGTAAATTCTTTTGTCATAAAATATGTTATTAAAATTGATGCTTTCAAAAAATCTATGCAAGAATATTGGTTTATAAAACATTTTGAATATTTATGGCCAAGAGAAAAGATTCAACCTATAATGTAAACCAGATCATAAGAAAGGACTACATTCTCAATAGAGAAATATATCAGATACTTAATTTAGATATAGACTCCATCCAGACAATGTCTTTATTTCGCATTGAATAATATTTGACAAGAAATAATTCAAGGCATTAACTATCTTGAAATAATAAATTTCCACATATCCTTATTCATATTTTTGAACCTATCGATGAGTTAAAATGGTAAAATGATTTTAAAATAGATTTTAAATAGGTTTAAAACAGTTGTTCAACAACAAAAAACAACACATAAATAAATTATAAGTCTAGGAAGAGTAAATTTTTTTAATTAAATAGTGAATCAAGAACATGGAACTAATTTTAGAACTAAAAAATCCAAAATTACCTCAAGAATTTAGGTACTATGAATCTATAAAAATTTATTATAATCTCAAATAAATAAGAAATAGTGATACAAAATAAAAACATATAAGATATATATTGAGATTTTTCAATGTTAAGTTGAATCCTTTCCATCATTACTTCATCTTTGATTTCATATCGTTAATGATGTCCCAAAATGTGTAAATAATGAAATCCCATCCTCTCATCCAGAGAAAATTCTTGTTAGTAATAGAATTATTTTATTCTCCACCCACCCAATTATTTTCCTGTAACCCCATTTTAATGATTTCTTTTCCAAATTACTTTCTATTTCCACTACCACAAATATGGTTATTTTCAAAAATTGTCACTCTAGAATGTGACTTCTTTACCCAATCTATATGTAACAATTTCGCATTGGTTAACCCATATAGGCCAGTTAGTAACCAACTACCCATTAATAATGTATTAAATGTTTCATTCTTTTTGTAGTACATACTCCATAACCTATAGACTAGTTCTTCATCACACACAATGTTTTCTATCAGGTCCTTTTCATATAACTCTATATATTTTCATGAAAAATAATCAATAGTCATGTTTATAATCCCATTATCAAATCCATAAATAACCTAAAATTGGTCTTTATATTGAATAACTAATTATTCAATTGTTCTAATCTTGAATTTGAGTTTACTAAGTTAGAAACTCCATCTTGTATGAAATTAGTTGGCTTATAAGACTATAGATCAATCATGTTGAGACCTAGAGTCCTCTTTGAGCATGATCATTTTCTTGGATTAACCTCAAGGCTATTTGATTAATTATTGTACTTTATTAGTAATGAATCATCATACCTGACATCAGCATTCATCTCATGTTACATCTAAACATTAAATTGAGAACATAATTTTTCTCAACTTGTATACTCTTTACTAAAATAATGGTGGTCTTTGAGGAACCTCTATTATATCCAATTGATCTTATAAACTAATATAAGAGATTAAATTTATTCTTATAAACCTCACTAACATTACACCAGTTTTAGTGATTTGGGGAAATCAAGAATTAGTAGATATAACTTCATCAGTTCTAGAATCCCCATATTAGCATCCCCTTAGAGTTCATATGGAAACAATAGAGATTCTATTTAAACAAGTGTAGCTTCAAAATCACAGACTCATTGGTGACCTTATTTTATGGACTTCTAATGAAGTGTGCTTAACCATTCAAACATTCTTATATTAGTAATAGTGGCTCTCAATATTTAGTTGTTTTTTTCTTATTTAGTAAGATTGTAAATAAATTATTTCAATAAATCATCATCCATCTGAAAGATGATTTCTATACCGATGTCTCAACCTAACTTCAGTCCCACCTACTTGGTTTTTTGTTTTGGAGAGCTTGATCATTTTATTTCTCCTAGTCTAATTCTTGGTTCATTAGTTTTTGTTCATGACACATATGTTTATACTATCATGAAATAAATTACTAGATTTTTCTGAATATCCCCATTAAATCGAAGATCATTTAATGTAATTAGCTCTTTAATGTTTTAGACCCCTTGGGTTTGATTTCTTTAGTTAACTATGCTCAGGAATATCATAAATTAAATACGGATTTTTCCTACATTAATTAATGTTCCAACATGAAAATGAAAAATCCAAAATTGCTAACATAAATAATGAAATGTTAAGAAAGTTTTTGAAATTATTATAGAAATTATGAATACATATGAAGAAGAAGGAAAATTAAATATGCAGTAAAAATAATTATGGAAATTTTAAAAGGATTACAAATACTAAAAAAGTCTTAATAGAAAATAAACATTTCTATTTTTTCAATAAAAATACATTTTTTATAGAATGTATATTATATAAATTATTTTAAAGATAAAAGAATAAAAATTGAACATTTAAATTGAGAACTATAAGAAGAAATAAAAAATTATAATATAGATATAAAACTAAAAGAAACAAAATATATGTTCTTAAATTAAAATAAAATTAATAGGATGAACTTTTTAATTAATTAATCCCTAAAATTCCCAATTTTGAAAAAATATTAAAGTGTTAAATATTTCCCTATAAAATGATCCAAAACCATTAAAATATCATTTAAATGAAATTTTTATAGCAAACATGATTATTACCTCAAATATTACATAGATTATATGTGAAAAAATGTATCCAAATAAGGCGACATCATCAATTTTCAATGATCCAAACCCTCACATGGTTTAGTCTCATGGTTTTTGGAACCATTTTCCAAACATACAGATCCATCTAAAACCTGAATTTCTAGATTTGAGTAGTTTATCTACAAAATTATTATAATCCCTCAATACTTTCCTTCATATAATCCATTGAACGTAGTTGATCTTGAATCACCTAAAAGAAATAGATTCTATAAGGAACTCTATGAACTTATTATTTTGAAACATATAAGAAACAAAGTTCATACAAATAACCATACTATGACAAAACCATATTATTCCCTCTTCACTGAAAAAATAAAAAAATCCATTAAATTAAATGAAATGTAAGAAATAAATGAACAATTTGGGTTTATATAGATCAAACTAATAGTTTTACATCCACAAGAAAAATATGACTAAATTTAATTTCTTCAGAAGGAAAAGTTGACAACATATATACTTAGTGAGTTATATATATTACTAAAAAGGTAACTATATTCCAACAAAAAAATGTGGCCCCACCCTCATATTTATAGAGATAATCAACCATCCATCTAGTTGCATTGACCTTTAAGAAATATGGGAGTCCGTCCATTCCACTCTTCCCACTAATGATCTCCTATAATAATATATAGAATAGTCACCACTAATAATTAATCATAAACCTCTTAAAATAAACATAAAAATTCTCCCATATCCTAAATTATAATCCAAAAACCTATAATAAGACTACCTAACTTGATCATATCAGAAGAACATCCTTCCAACTAACCTACTATCTACAACCTACTTCTAAAATACTAAAGGGAACACTGTCTATTCCACTAATTAAATGAAATGATTTTATTTAATAAAAAATAATTTGGATTACTTGAATCCATTTAAATTAAGAAGTCTTCACACATTCCCAAAAATATACCAATTACACGAATCATTAGAGAAAACCATGACATCACCTTTAACTTCCTTTTAAAACAATGATTCTCTCTACTTACTTTTGTTTACCCAAATCGGGCTATGGCTTGAGGATTCCTTAGTATTTCTAGACCCAATATCTTATTAAACTTATCCACAATAATTTTTTTATCTATCATATATAACTCCAACTCACCATCTTCCAGTATCTTTTGTATGTAATGGTAGTTTTGATCCATGTGTTTAGTTATTGAATGAAACACTAAATCGATTACCTAATGAATTTCACTATTTATATACCAATAGAGAAACCATTTATTCTGACCAAATCAATGTGAAATAACAAAATTATTCAACCACACCATCTTCTTTCTAGATTATATAACAAAAACATAACATACTTATATTATAGAATGTACAATCATCAATTTCAATCAAGATATCCAAGTGGTCATGATTCCCTTAAAAGTTTAAACATATTCATCTTTAAAACTCAAATGAACAAAATAACCCCTAATGTATGCATAAAAAACCCCAATTAATAGATCATTATCTATGATAAGAATAGTACTAACTTCAATTCCATTGAGATAATGAATATTCCACTTTAACTATTCCCAATGATCTTCCTTATATTTTCCATGACCAAGCTGTCCACTCCCAGTATAGTAGTAATATGAAGACATGTACACACTATAGAATACATCAAAAAATTGACTATTAGTGAATAAAAAACATTCACCATGAATTTATTTTATTCTTCTTTTCATGGTTCCTAATCGTTTTGAAATCATAAAGTGAACAATGAGAGGACTTGATAAGAGTTTATATCCAATCATTCCAAATCACTCAATGATATTTCATATGTAATATATATATGATATAACCAATCATTTAGTTTTTCTATTACATTAAACCCTCATTATCAAGATCTTTATAGATTCAATAATATTATTGATTTTAAACATTCTAGAAAATTCCTCTTTAAAATTAAAAATTAGTTGAATATTTTGAACCAATAATTTAATATCATCCACATGCAACAGTAATATTACAAATTCATTTATAATGAACTCATTTTTGTGGAAACAAGGATCATTGTTATATTATGTTATTTTTTCTCTTCCATGAAGAATTAAAACTTCTATTTTCAACACCATGGTTATTATTTCAATCCATAACTCCTTCTCTATTTACACACTAAGTGTTGATTATTATTTTCCACAAAAAGAATTAATTTATTCATATAAATTTATTTTTTCAAATCACTATGAATAAAAAGAGACTTCATGACCATTTTTTTAAGAAAAAAATTTCCAAAATAAACCATGATTAAAACATTTTTGATGGAATAATGTTTAACAATGAGAGAAAATATTATATACAAGTCATTACATTCCTCCAGTTAAAATCTTTTTCATACCTAGAGTTTCTATATATCTTTTCTTTCTATTAGTTTCTTTTTAAAACCATAACACCCACTTATTTTCTAATGTTTTATTCCCTAATTTTAATTTTATTATATTCCATATATTATTAACTAATAGTGAATAAAACTCCTCCTGAATTGATAAATCTACTTTCCAAAATCAGCTATAGTATCTACTTCTTCTCTAACTTTTGGTTCTCTCAAATCTATTGTATGTGAGAAACTAAAATCATATCCATACCTCAACTATGGTCATATGACCCTAAAATATATTAACAAATTTACAAATGATTAATCTCCTTTTGGAACTATAAATTTTATAACTCCATAATATGATATTCTAGACTGAGATTCCCTAGTTCACGAGCTTTCCGAAATATCTTATGCTGGATGAAATTTTAAACATTCTGCACAACCCTCTAAACATTTCTACAAAACCATGGTTATTCTAGTAGAATTATGGAAATTTTAACTTTATAAAATCTATGATTTTCATGAACTATTATTTATATCAACATGAATTAAATTTAAATATTTATTTTCAGCCCCATTTTCCATTATGTTATGATCTTTTCACATGATCTTGTCATAGATGAGCACCTTTCAAGTTTTTAAAAGTTTTTTTCTTTTTATCATACCAAATCCAAAAACCAAATTCTTCATCTCCATAGCCTATGAAAAAGATTGCGTGAGATTTTGGATCAAAATTATCTCTATTTTTCTCTTCCACATGCATATAGTCTTAAATGCAAAAAAAATACAAGATGAGTTACTTACAGAACTTAACAAGACCATAGTTCTTCTGGAAACCGATATCCAACTAGTTTCGATAAAAAAATCTTGATTAACAAATTTTATGTTACTAAAAGATCCTCCAAGTACTACTTATGAATTATATTATGTAGTATCATACTTATTATTACCTATATCAAAAATTGATTCATTCTATTGGAAACCCCATTTTTTAATGTGTTCCTTAAACAGTCTTCTCACGTGAGATACCTATGTGCCTACATTAATTCTGAAAAATCAATCCTATAAAATGGTCACTATTGTAGAACCTCAAACATTTCATCTCACTTTCAGCTTCTCTTTCCACCATAAAATTTCATTGGAAAAATATTCCAAAGAGGACACTCTTTTATTTTAGAAATTAAACCCATTCATTTCTTGAGGAATTATCAATTAAGGTAATGAAGTACCTAGTACATCCATGATAATGAACTGGGGTAGGTCCCCTAACATCTATGTGAACCAATCTAGCTTTCAACATTTTGGTGTTCTTATAAAAATATTTAAATACAACTTATACTACATCCTGAGTATAAAAATATCATATCATATGAAGATTGAAAGATCTATATTCAATATAACCTTATCAACTATAGTTTCTATACCTTTCTCATAGAGATACCTAAACCAATTATTCGAAATTAATAAAAAACCAAAAGATGATTTTCTGAAAAGTGTATATCCTCTTTCAATTGTTGTTAGATACAATGATGTATCTTTTATAACTATGGATATGATAAGAGAATCTTGAGAAATATTCCACACTCCCTCAAAAATATCATTTTGAAACCTACATCATCTAGCTGACTAACTAAAATAATTTTCTTCCGAATACCAAGAACACATCACACTTCTTTTGGAATGGAAAAAAATTCAACTCTTTAATTGAATTTTCTCTTCTATCATCTCTAAAATGTCAATATCTTCATCATCTTTTTGAATCACTTTACCAAAATATATGGATACATGAATTTACATATATCCGTTTTATCCCAGGGAATAGAATGATGCCCCATAATCTATGATCCAAGATTAAAATTGATTTCGAACACTTTAATGTAGATTTATAATACACGCTATTGAAAAACATTGTTATCTAGAAACATTCCTTTTGGTTTTTTCCTTCCTTCCATAATAATATTTTTTAATGTGAGATCTCTGTACATGATGCCAATAAATATACCCAATTCTGGAAGACTTCAACCTACTCCTTCCCTTGGTTTTCTATCTTATTTCATTCAATTATTCCAATGAGGTGAGGATCCTTTTTCTTATGTATTTAACACTTTACTATAAAAATATAAACTCTATCTTATTTGGAGATTCTAATTTGTTAATATGGTTCCCAATATCAGTAAATATCATGTATTTCATTCAAATTTAACTAATAAAAAATATTACTAGGGTATCCCATGATTTTGTTAAATATTGAATCAAAAAAATCTACTAACCATATTCTATGAATGTAACCTTTAGTGACTTCAAATTTATTAATACTAAGTTTAAATCATTAAAAAATCTATGATAAATAATCATTTTGATTATATAATGTTGAATAACCTCTGCATAATCACACTTTATTCATTTATATAGTTTTATTTTACATATATGTAAAGTATTCCCTCAAATCTATTATTATTATATTCTTTTGATTATTAAAATCTACATTTCGAACTAATAACATTAATATCACAACAATTTCCTTTAAATCCTGCTTTTCCTGTACACCTTTATCAATTGGATTTGGTTTAAAACCCATCAATGGAATATCTAGATCATTATGAATAATATAGTATTCTATCCATATTTCTAGAAACTAAAATCTATTCTATTGAATTTTTTAATATGAAATTTTCCATATTATGATTCCATTATTCTAAAAAATAATAACTCCCACTAAAAATCAAATGACGTTTAAGCTAGAGAATTTTGACATGGATATTTAGTGAAATGATGAGACTCACAAGAACCAATTCCTTTAATATAACATGATGATAATCCAACCATACCGTCTTTTTGATAATCCACCAAAAGTATTCAATTTGGAATCACTTAAAAAAATTGATTCTAGATAGAACTCCCTGAGATAAATGTTCTAGAAGTATGAAGAAATTAATTTTACTTAAATCACCACACTATGCCAAAACCAAATTTATCCATGTTGTATCCAAAAGAACAAAAGCATCCATTAAATGAAAGATAATTTTAGTTAGAAAAGAATACATTATTTTCAAATGGTTTGGAATGATATTCCTACATCCATAGGGGAAGAATTAAAACATTTTATTTTTTTCATAAAGTAAAGTTTATAACTTCATGACTTCAATATTCACAAAGATCACTATAACAAGTAATCACATTTCAACACAAAAAATGTGTAACTAACCTTATATTTATAAATAGTATCATTCAGTCATTCAGTTGCATTGACCGCTAAGAAATGTGGGAAAACATCCATTTCACTATTCCCACTACTAATATATTGTAGTAATATATAGAATGTGCATTGATTTTAGTTAATTAATGACCTCATTACAGAGAAAAAAATACACAAAAATTATAAAGTACAATCTAGTAATTCAAAACAGGACTACCTAAAGCTGAGCACATATAAATAGCATCCTTATGAACAATATCCTTTTGGAAACTTCTTTAGAAAAACTAAATGAAAAAAATTATGATGCCACTAATTCAAGGAACTAAATATGAAATATAACCACCAAAATTTTTAAAATAACATTAATCAAATTAATTTTTCCTTAGAAATTTCCATCATAACCATTTAAAAACTACAAACCACACCCTAGAATAATCCACCTCACATAGTTCACTTGCATGGGTTCCTTTAACTATAAGGTAGCTGTGTGATCTGGTAAAACCATTTATAATATTTCAAAATTCAACTTGAAACTAAAATTTCTCACCCAATAACATGATACAACTCTAGATACATGATCTATATCCAAAACATATTTTTGAGATGATTGAACTCTTCAAATTCTAATATGAATCCCAATTCTCTAATTGAACCTTACATGAGAATCAAAATTTCGATTTCCCTTTGAATTTGATAGATTTTAATGACATAGGTCCTTAAAAACTCACCAAAATATCACTTATCATCCCTATGAAGTCTTGGTGGTCCTTTAATAATTTATCCCAAATTATTCTTCACATCAATTCCTGATTAACTCACTATGTCCTATATCTAAACGTTGATAGAGCCACCACTATGAAACTCTAAACAAGAAACAAACTATTCATCAAGACTCAAGCTACAACTGATTACCATCATTGAATCATTGAGATGATGATTATATATGTATATCTATCCCAATACACCATGGTTTCATTAAATGATTCACCATTGGGCTTTTGGTGCTCCTCACCATAAGTCTCAACTCATAAATTTCAACTCCCTTGCTATAGTGCTCCATAAAATCATAATTTCTTACTAAAAAACACTTATTCTCACTAATTAATGTGGCATCTAATCCCCTAATTATAATGAAATAATAATTAGAGGCATCGAGATATTGTCCAATCACCCACACCAATGTCCGAACTAAGACTTAGTGAAATTACATGGTTGGATACTCAACCAAACAAACTATCTATCATACTCCAACTATGAGCACCAATGCACCATCGATCTGGCTCACCCCCAAATTATATCCAAAAACATCCAGAGATTTATTCTAACATCTATAATCTATTGGACACCACATTTTAATCATTAGTATAGAATTTAAAGTAAATGGATTAATTTATTTCATATACTCACTGATATCCTAGTTCAATATCAACCATTTATTACTCGATCTCAATTCATAAATAACCCATCCATCACAAGGGTCATAACTCTACCACCAATTATATTATCCTTAATATAGGAGTATTTTTATCATCCCTAAATTATACATAACATTAATCTCTTAATACCACACACTATCTATTACTTCTTGTAATATCTAGATGTGACAGTCCCACTCGTACCCAAGATTCAATGTGAAACAACAATCACTATAAGTTCCCTACTCACCAGGAATATTAACCTTGATATCAATTGAAATTACATATTCTACAAGGCTCACACCCTCTAAATGTCAAGGATTAAATCTCCACCACATGGATTCTCTTATAACACTCCTTGAAAAAAACTATAAAAAATTCTAATATCACATATGTGTCACTAATACATAGCCACACTCTCCCATCATTGGAAAACCCTATGAAGGACCAAACCTAGATCAATGTTTTTTTACACCTCAATCCATTTTTTAGGTCACCTCTTACCACATAGAGGAATTTCCTAGAAAAAATTTTCAACACCCACTCTCCTATCTTAAGGTATAATGGTACCCCAATGAATACTTTCACAGGTTCTTATCCACTATATCTCTTGGTCACATTCAGAATCAATAGGTGTATGCTCATATACCATGTAGGCACATAATCTGACTCATGATCCCATGAGTTTCACTTTATCAAAACTAGGATCAAATAATTAAAATAGTATCCCTACTCTACAAAGTGTCAATATCATCCAATTAGAAGAACCCTTATTCAATTTTCTTAAATGACCAAGAATCTCACTTATACTAAGGCCCATCACACAATTATCCAACACATGAGAATTTTTCCAAAACCATAATTCATGCTCTACCCATTATAAACCAAAATATCAAAGATCATGATTCACTATGCCATCGAGAGCCACACCCAAAATCAAAAGGGTAAGGAATCCTACTGATCACACCCTCAAATTACATCCCTAACACCAAACACACTACAAGTTATTTTTATACTGAAATACCAAGGTACCACAAGTTCCGATGCCAAATATTTGAAAGAACCAAAAATGAATTGACCCCATAATCTAACACCACTACCCATTCCTCCCATCTCAAATAGAACTCACAAGACTTTTCTAACCTTATCTCATGTTATCCTTGTATATAAAATCTCATTGAAATAATAACTAGATAACATATTTTGAATCAATAATAGAACTCAAATAAACAATATCCCAATCCACATATCAATTCCATTATTCTTTAACACCTAGACCATAAGTATTTTTTAGATAGTTCAACACTCAGAGGAAAGATCCTTTACCTCATATAAACTTATGGAAGTTTGAATGTTATAAAACCAAACTCAGTCTCTATCTCTCTCTCTCTATCACACAGACACACACACATGCATATTATACTAGGAATAAGATTCAAATTCATTATCCCGCTCCTGACCATTAATACTCATTGTTCATCCACACACCAGACTACCCCCTTGAATATCTTAATCTCATCCCTGTATATATAATGACATTATCAAATGATGATTTATATTAGGTAAAACCATAGTCACATGGATCATTTAATGAGAATTCCATTAATAATATATATGGGAAAACACCATATAGGTTGTTTTTTGTACTTTAATTAATCATACCCATTTTTATTTTGGAACATGTATCAAAGAATCAAATGCCCAAATCAACCCACTATAGATAACTATTAATCCCTTACATAGAGGGATTTTATGGTCATTCTCAAGGGGAATGCCACTATTTAGTACACAATATATATCATTATAAAATAATATCTTTGTTCATATATGTAAAATTCCACTAGAATGTTATATAGAAAAACACTATATATGTTATTTTTTACACTTAAAAAAAATGAACCTCTATCATCAGTGAAATGAATCAAAAATTAGCATAAAAATGTCATGTTAATCCTACATAAAAAGAATAATACATGTACACATGACTCTTTAAAACATTAAAAGATCCACAATCATAATATAAATCTCAATACAACCAAAATATTAAATAAATATCTCAACTATAACCTCAAAAAACAAAAACATCAATATGATATCCCATGTAACATGGACATATCAAAAAACATTGTTCATAGAACACTAGTATAAGGTTCATCAAAATTTATTACACATCTTAATTTCATATCTACAGTATCCTAGAATAGTAAGACATATAACTCGATAGTGTCTCGACTGTGGGTGTTATGTGACCTCGAGAGCAGCTACACATATTTAAGAGGCTACCGACTATTAGAGAAGGTTTATGGTTTTACTGTGGGGATACTATACCCTCATAATAGAGTACTAACTTAGAAAAAATATCTTATTGTATTTAATATAAACAAACACAATATAAATAATCAATAATTGTAACTATGCTAAATAAAATGTATTGTGGAAGCATACAACCATACATCCTAATTAGATTACTCACAAAGACAATCAAATATAATTATTAAGAAAGAAATAAAATACATAAGAGGCTCCACTAAAATCCCTAATCCTTACCTCATCCAATATATAAACTTCATCTGAGGCGTAATACTCAATTATGAAACACTTAGTCTCTAACCTACCTGAACTGGTGAACAATGAATTCTTCTCAGGCACCCAAGTTACATGGACTCACAAGAGAGGTGTGAGTAAAAATACATAGGTCACTTTCAATGGGGTCTTTAAAATTACTTGTAATCAAATGTATGCACATGTCTTATTCTTAGTAAAATAAAAAATGACTCTATAATGATTGCAGGTACCTACATTGGCTAGTGTTAGAGTATCTTTGATCATAATAACTATATTTTGGAACTGAGGGAATACACTCTCTCTAACTAGAAATGAGTAAATTTTTATTTAGAACCTATGGGAATACTTTCATTTCTAGGAAACATGTATTATTATTTGAAAATTTAGGGGTTTTTCTTTTCTCTATTAAGAAATAGGTAATATGAAATGGAAGGACATAATCTCTTAACTAGTTGACATGTATCATCATCAAGAAACTAAAGTGAATTCCGAAAATATTTCACGTAATATGTAACTTCATATGGAAATTTTGGGGTGTGACTCATCCCTAATATGAAATAGATCATCTAAAATTCAGGATAAAACACTCCCTATCGAGAAACACATATCATCATCTAGAAACTTAGGAGTGTTCAAAAACCCTACTAAGAAACAAGTAACCTTAGTTGAAAAATTAATGATGCGACTCACACCTACTAGGAAATAGATATGAATCCCATCACACATTAGGGGAAAACTCTCCCACTGATACCATTAAATTAACCTCACAGGTCAACCTTTGGACTGATCCCATTACTTGTATCCTAGGTTATACTCTCAAGAATATAAGATATATACTTTTATAATATCTATCCTAGATGATGAACATTGATCATCAGGTCCTAAGGTGACAACCAATATCGGCGATACCTACCTTCTTGAACCACCATTCTCTCTATGGTCAACGTAGTATCAGGGAACCTACCAAGTTTCCCATTAAATATTTATAATATGGAAACCCAACATGGGTTACCCCATATTATTCACATTTTAGAGTCTTATCCCATCAATTAGATGGAATAAAATAACTTAGTATCCCCATAATCATATAATGTCATCACTGGCCTTAGTGGTAAAACTGTATCAGCATCTCTCTAAAGAGATGCCATAATACCCTTCCCCCTGCCAATTTTTTTTATGTTGATCCTCAAATAAAACCCACACATAATCTACCAATGGTATACCCACCTAAACAGTAACATACCTATGTATAAGAAATAATCACCCACAACCGTATCAAATACCTTTGGTATCTAAGTAATCTCATATTTTTATATGTCCTACCCATAAGCTAACTACTCTAATTTATCACTCATCTATATTCAAGGGAACTGAGGGCCGTATATATGTCCACCATATCATTCATTTCATTTTATCTGTACCTTTTTGTATACTATATATAATATTATAAGTTTTTATATAATATACCATAACCATCAAGGACTAAGGAATCACCAATGTTTAAGGGCCTCTCGTTTCCCTTTGCACTTTTATCATTTCATGGAATTTAATTAAAATAATTCATTTCTAATAAAATTAAAAATTCCATACATATCTATAAAAAATAACATATTCTACATAAAAAATGTATATACCAAAGGGGTATGATCATGGTACCACCTACCTCATATAAATTCACACCATTTAATCAAGTCGAACCACTCTCACCCAAGATTATCAAACCTCATTCAGGATTGCATCATCTTTGAAGAAATGATATCAAGATAAAGAACCAAATTCAATTAATTAAAATATTTTAAAATTAATTATTCATTATAATTTAAATATTTATAATATCCTTAAAAACTCACCAAGAAACATCCACTTTCAAAAACCATAAGAAATGGGGTGTGGTATACTCCTAAAATACACAAATACCTAAGCCAAAAAAGACTCAATTTACACACCTGATACAATAAACAATTTTATATAATTTAGGGAAATCCTGATGAGAATTTACTACGTAGTATACCTTTTTTAAAATAGAATTTGTATGTTTTCTCATGAGTTCATCTTGAATGACCAATCAAAAGCCACATAATATTAGGATTATTCCACCATTTTATGGGGGAATCATCTCAAGATCCCCATTATAAATCACCAAAATTTGAGGGATACAATGGAGAATAAGATATCATAATGAAGGAGAGGATATCACCTTGAATCATTATCATAAATAAAACCAAGAAAAAAAATACATCAATGTGAGATTAAAAGAGACCAAGGGGAGACCCCCTTCAAGGTCCAACCATAAGTGAGAGAGAAGAGAGGAGGGGTGTTTTTAAATCCCAAGGGGAAATAATCATTTCCCCCTTTAAATGAACTAAAATTATCCCCACTGTTTGGCCCCATATTTTTCCAATCTATGAACTAAATGTGAAACTCACACTATTTTAGGATACACACCCTCACACAGTTTAGCCTCATGATTTTAAAAACCCTAAACAAATCATTAAGATCCTTATAAAACCTGAATTTTAGGTTTCTCATGGACTATTTGAAACCTTTCACCGATAATTCCCCATACCCTATAAAAACACCATTTACGCTCACTCTCACAGTTTTCCATAACTGTGAGGTTACCATACGATAGGGTAAAACCCTTACAAAGATTAAAATTTAACATGAACCTCCCAATTATCTCTAATTTAGTGGATACAAATCCCTTGGTCTCAATATATTTTAAAAAATGTCTCCTTAAGAATATCTATCTCTCAAAATTACAATATAAATACTAATTCTAAAAATTACACATACTTCAGAGTCAAAATTTTAAATTCTTGCTAAATTTCATAACCCATAAATCCATGAGACATTACATATTGTATCTACATAGTACTGAAAGTATATGGACATATAAATAGTTAATTTTTTTAATATAGTTTTATTTACTCTCACAAATTCCTCATCTAGGATGAGATATTTTTGAAGGAATATGACATATTTTATAAATTTATAGACATATTAACCATAATTGTAGCCATTCATTTTATTTGGATACTATTAAAATATTGAGAAATAAATTATTTTTTTATGATGTAATTAATTATAGTGAAATATTATTATATATACCTTAATAATTATCCAATTATAGAAATATCATTGGTCACATACCATGTAATTGTTGATACATAAACACTACACTAGAATACAAAAGAATCTTTTTAAAAAATATTTTAAAATTAATAAATGAATTGTATTTTCATAAATGATGAAAATAGTGTATTACTAATTTATAAGGGACACCATATCTTATAGTTTTTCCGAATATCCATGCATCAGATCCTTAAACTATATCACTAAATCATATAAATTTATCAAAATGAGCATCTATTGATTCATTTAAAAATTATTAATTAATAACTAATTAATGGTAAAAATATCTATTAAGTTCAATTTCAGAATATAGTTTTTCTTATTCATTTTATATAGTAAGAAGAGTCTGTAAAATGTTACTTAATTTTCAAAAAAATAGGAAACTTGGTATATTGTTTATAAAATTTCATCTTGTCAGATTGTATTTGGTTGTGTAGAAGTGACATGAGGATTTAAAAATGCATAATGATTATCAAAAGGAGATCCATTTAAATTTTCATGATATTAGTATCTTTAAAAAATGAATATTATTAAATTTTAAAAATTATATAAAATTAATTATTGGACATAAGAATTTCAAAATTGAACTTTTTATAATCATTCACAATATTGGATCCTAACCATTAATGATTGAAAATAAATTTATACTCTCCAAACCAACATTACCATGAGATATTATTCCCTATATTTTATCTTCAAATTCAATGTAAAAAATATTACATTATATGAAATTATATAAATGAAATCATATAACATCAATAAATATAGAGAATATATTTGTGGTATATATGCTTCCTCATAAGGATTTTTTTATCCAAGAATTGACGACTTATATTATTTTTACCAATTTTTTTTTTCTCGTCTTCAATCATTACATATATTAGTTCAAACCACTATCATTAATCATAAAATATATGGAATATAATATCAATTGGAAATGACATACTCCTTTATCATCAATTTTATTTATAATAAAATGGTTATGAAACAAAAGTTCATATATATATATATATGCCACTATATGAATATCATAATCATAATGGGGAATAGTTAACTTAGCTCTCAACTCATGAGAAACATAAATATCCACTCTAACATGATCAGTTAAAAATGGTCTGTTGTGTACAGTATTTCCTTTGATATTATACATCATAAAAGGTGAATAGTGGGTGATTATAGATATAAATCACAATCAACATCACCATATAATATTTTAATACAATAAATATATAAATATTTATTTGTTTTAAAATTAATATATACTATTGGGAAAAAAGATTAAATATGGTAATTTAGGCTATTATAGGAATTTGATACATTCAAAATTAGAGGTGTGTGGTGGTGGGTAATGTGGTAGTTGTTTTGTTGATTTTTTATTAATTTATTTAAAGATATTCTTTATTAATTTATTTTCTTATAATTTTTTTTGTCAAAAGTATCAATATTATCATTTATATCTTTAATTTTATTTTTAAATTACATATATGTTCAGGCATTCCCAAAGAAGTCTCATCATGGGAATCCAAAACCCACACCTCTACAACAACTGTACTTTTTTACAGCTTAAATTCTGTTGTAGGTAGTTCTTTACCAGCTAAGGAAAATGATTAATTTTTTCTATAAATTAAAATTTAAAAGTTCACTAATTATTCATTTTTAATTTTTAATTTAATAATATAGAATAAATTTTAGTTAACTAATTATACATGATTAGAATAATTTTTATGAGTTTTCATCTACTATTTGATTTTTTTATTTACTTGAGTTTACTTCCATAGAATATGTCTTGGGATGGTTGTACATGGTAATTATTATTAATTAATATTTATATAAACATGGTAACAAGAAAATTAAATTTTATTTTTCAACAAATTAATATTTTACAATAAATTTAAATTACATACCATTGGTTTTCTAAGTGTAGCGTTACCCATCCTTAGTTTACGAGAAAAGGAGAGTGGTTTTATTTCAAATTGACTAATTTATATATTTATTTTGTTTTTCATAAGTTAATATATTTTAGGAAAAGTACATTATAAATTTTTAGTCAAATTAATTAAAATAAATTACAATTTAATTAAAATTCCTTATTATTATGATAGGAAACAAAAGCATCCTCTATTTCATGGTTCATGATACTTGAATATAAATCTATTTTTGGGATTTTACATTCCCCATAACATCCCTAAGATATATTATCATAATATTAATTTGAAATAATATTGGACTCATTTTGAAAACAATTAATATGAATTTATTTTTATATTCTTCTAATATAACTGTACTGTGTAAGGTAAAATGATATATAAATCACTATTTCACTATTTGATATTTATATAAAATATATAATTTATAATATAATTCCACCATAATACTTTTCCTCACCTTTAGCATGTTTCCCACCTTCTAATAACTTTCTCATTTTCATGATCATTGTTTTATCAATGCTGAGATTGGTAGCATTAGTATGTTTAAAGGTCATTTTTTTGCACGACTAGTCAGAAAAAAATTTTGAAATATATAAGCACTATATTAAATACATAATATATATATATGTATATAATTTTATATATAATACTAATTAGAGACATAAAATTTATTTATTTAACACATATTCATTTCTTAATGGTTCTAGGGATTTCCCCCCTTTATCTATTTTCTAAATCCTCTCAGTGAGGTTATTACTAACATATAAGAAAGTATATCTATTGTTAACAATATCATATGATTTTTATATACTAATGAAAGGAATATCCTTTATATAATATTCATTCTATTTTATTGTTTTTTTAGTCACAAAATAAAACAACAAACCAATTTCTATTTATAGTATCTAGTGTATAAAATGATTATATTATTTTTGATTTCATTATGAAGGGTTTATCTATGTAACCTTATTTATTGAGGTACAATTTATGAATCCAAATTCATAATTCTAAAATGAATTACAATTATCAAATATTTTTTAAAAACAAATACACAAAATGTCATATAATTTGACTCTTAATTTTTTTTGATAATTACAATGTAAAAATATTTTCATAACTTTGATTTTTGTAACCAGTACCCGATACATGCATTAAGTCATCCATAATATCAAAACCCTAGTCATAGCATATTCATCATTTACCTATGTGTAGAACATACAATTGTTAATTACACAACTACTATAAGATAATATGTCTATGCTTATTCCTCTGTGTAACAATCATAGTCTTAAAAAAAAATATTTTTTATCTACATATATCTCCTTAAAAATGATCTTGAAACAACATTATAAAATATTTATTAGCTATATTTGATAACATGAGTTATTCCCTTAATGGATTCAAGTTCTTAAGAAATTACTTGTGAGTTTCAACACATGGATTAACCTATATACTATTATATAAAATATAAAGGTGATTCCACTACCTATTTGTGATAAGAATTTGTGACAACACCTCTTCCTAAAATTACTTCACCATCAATGAAATTTGGCTGATGATATTTTGGGAGCCCAATTTTATTCATATACGATAAGTATACAATAAAAAATTTAAATAATTCCTCATAAATATACCACCCCACAACATAACATTTTAGATGAATTCTATATTTGATACACCTTATCAAAATCATTATATACATTCAGTGGGGTATATCCATATGTAATGTTTAAAAGAACATATACGGGTCTCCCTCAACATGTCAAACATCATTTGAAGTTTAATTTTAAATAATAATAGTGGGAATAAGATATTTAAAACACATAATATGATAAAAATTAAATTATCCATTGATGGAATAAATATTTGTTATATAACATTGCACAATATATATTTGAAAAAGAAGAAAATATTGGTTATTGTGTGTCATATGTTTTCTAAAAAAATAGACAATATAGTCACATGCATTAATTTTGACAATAAAACTTAGTATTCATCTGATTTTAAACTATTTACATTTATGTCATTTATCACCCAAATATTCTTTATATTTTATGAGTATACATTTAGAAATGTTACTACAGTTGGGGTAGTATATTAGTGGTAAGATTTCCCATAATATTACATGTAAACTAGGTTTAATTATTAATGGCTTCATATTAGGGGATTTTGGATAGCAGTATAATTACTATTGTATTTCTGATGTGGGTGTGTCATAGAAGGAACTGGAAAGTTGGGTAGTGAGACATATGTAGGTGTGGGATATATGGGGGTGAAGTGATGATGCATGCATGATGTTGATTTTCCATGTATGGCAGTGTATGATTTTTGTGTGAGTCAAGTTGTGGTGAGGTGTGGGAAGTGATGCGTGGTTGAGTGAAGCGATGGATAAGGAAAACAAGTCAGTATTTTTAGTCGAACTGGTCATCAAGATGATAGATGATATAAGATGAATATATCTTTAGTCTAAATACTGACATGGTTGTTGTATGTCCTATATGGGATTGGGGTGGGCGTCATCATCATTGAGGAGCTATATGTCAACATATAGAGCTAAAAAAAAGACATGGGCCTATTGGGTGTATTAGGGATTAATAACAATTGGGCCTATAAAAAGGTAATGTAATGGGATGGCTCTGCTCAGAATAATAAGAGGGGGATTTGTGTTAATAAAATAAGGGGTACTTCTCTTCTAACTATCTTTTTTTGAAATTTTACACGATTTAGGATGTTTTAAAACTAAGGTCTCTCTTTCAAAGAAAGAGTGTGATCCACCAAGGCATAAAATTTTATTAATCCAACTCCCCTTTATCTTTATAACAATCATCTAACATATCCCAGACTACATCCTTTATCTTTCCTAGTATATTTAGAAATTTTTTGATAGCACTATAACATAAATTTTTTATATGTATGACCACTAAAAAATTTCTCAGATTCAAACCATTATAATATGAAAATTCAAATAAAACTAATCTCTCTTTCTAACATGATTTAAAAAAAATCAATGGAGATTGTGTAACACCATGTTAATAGATATTGATAATGAAGATTAATAATGGATTAAACTAATCTTGTTTTATATCATGTAAATGGGGATTGTTCTCAAATAGTTTATCACATGTTAATAGAAATTTTTTATACTATGTTTTGACTTACCATTGAACATTGGGGTCCATGATAAAAATTAATTTCATTGTAGTAAAATTGTAATATTTATAATAAAAATTTTATTTATAAAATGTTTCAACATAACTAGGTGTGTACCTTTATCACATATAAGACACTATAAAATTCTTTAATTTTTCAAATTGGATAATTTAAAATATAAAAGAAATTAATTTATCAAGATAAAAAACCTGGATGAAAACATTTAATATTAATTTATATGAGCATAAAATATATTAAAACCCATATAACACATCAATTTATGATCTCCAATAAAAAAATAAAAATAAACTACAATATCATAATAAATGTGGTTTTCCCTAAAATAAGAACAGATAATATAATGTACTTGCACTTCTTGTATAACAAAGTAGGGCAGTTATAATTTACTAGTACAATGAGACATTTATTGTGAGTGTTACATTTTACACCAAAAGGATTTGTTCCATTTATATATAACATAGGATATAGGTTTATCAATACATTTCCATTTTATGATCAATTTTATTATACTAAATATCATCAATTGATTTCTAATATTTCCCATCATGAATTAATTTATTTGTGCTCTAAATTAATTATATTTTTGTCTCATTATAATGTATTGACCATTTTAAGCATGTTAAATTTCATATTTTGGGTTTTTGAAGTGTTAGGAGAAGGATGGAGGAGGAGATATTGAGACAGAGAAGTTATTTTGACTACAATAAGTTTGTCACAGTGTGTCCATAGGTTTCATGATGAGGGACATACTAGAGAAGTGGGGTTGTATAGTTTGATGTTTCCCACCATGAAGGTATGTTTCATGAAATGTGGTTTTGTGTTTCGGTGTATGGATGTGTCATAGCTTGGGGGTATAGCTTGTGGGAATTACATGTCACACTATATTGAGGATTAATGTTTCATTATGTAATGTTTATATCCATCACGGTGTGAAGGGTTCAGAAGAGGATTTTGGAAAAGTGTAAAACCAAAAATTTCCAAGGAAACATTATGTATTGATTCAAAATAGTAATAATCTTCTTATATTATTTTCAAGTAATTATTCCAAGGGTTTTATCCATATATTTTAAGATTTTATAGTGTTTTTTTAATTATCTAGTGAGAGGATATGAGGGTGTGATCATTTATATCACAGAGTGAGAAGGTTGAGTTTTGGGGTTCTACCATTTTAGATGTTAACATGCCTTAGTTCTCTTATTGTAACATGAAACATAATCAATGATATGAAATTATGATATTTAAATTATAATTAAATGGGGATATAAGTGGGATTAATAGAGTGATTTTCAAATATTCAAATGAATTTTCCCTATAAGGGATTGGACGTTAAATATTATACCGTGTTTCCTTAAAATTATAGTTTTACTATAAAATTAAACAAACATACAAGTTTCTCATTATTTCATCATTTTCCCTTTGACATTAGGAAAATATAGGCACTTTTTTGCAGACTATTGATCTATATTTAGTAGTTTTTGATTATGGGCTTCATGAGATCATGAATATTTTATCTGATGTGATATTTATCCATATTCTTCTTTAATTTTCTCACATTATAACTTCTTGGGAGTTCATTGAAGGTGGGGTTTTTTAGTTATGAATTGATGTGGTATTTTTTTGATCTAGCTTTTTGAGATTCCTCATGTTTATTTTTTCTCTATGATCATCCCTTTCCCATTATACATTATCAGTTTTTTTTGAAGATATAGTTGTGGATGGGGATTCAAGACTTATCCCTCGCTGTTTTGTGTAAACTATGGAAACTAAAATCAATATTTCTTTGGGAGGATGGTAAGGATTAAATTAATTATGACAATCCAAAATACTAAAGGGGAATTAAAGGGGAAGGGTGAATCACTTGGGTTTTACATGATTATTGATGCTTCTTACAATTTAGTGGTGGTTTATTATTATTTGTAAAAATATAATTTTAATTGTGATATATATATATATATTAGTGTGTGTGTGCTATTTATCTGAAAAAATTCATGGGTTCACTTCTCATAAAATCTTAATCATGTAAATATTACAAATAAACAATTGTGCAGAATATGAAAATAAATTAATGTTGATTTTTTTAGGGGAGAATAAATCAATGTTAAATCATGTTATAAAAATGGAAATATGGATTCGATTATCGTAGAAATTGGTTATTATATGTTTATGGTTGGATTTTTATTTTTTTAGATATGTGTTCTCGTAGTGGTGGATTGTTTTGTCTAGTTTTGTATATTATCTTGTATTGGGAAGTGGGTGCTGTTGTCAGTTTTCTAATTTGGGTTGTGGAGATATGATTGACGCTGGATAAGGGTGCATGGGTTATTGTGTGATATGGAAGTGGTTTTATGTGTTCTTTTGTGGGAAATTGGAAGTGTATTGAGGGTTGTTATCATGGCATGTGTGGAGATTGATGTAGTGGCTATTTGGTTAATGTGTGGGCTATGTATAGTTTCTTGATGGTAATGGATTGTCATTATTAATGTTGGACATTAAAATCAAGGTTGGATAGAATAGAAAAAATTAAAGTAAATTAATGAAATTATAATAATTGAAATAGAAGTGTAATGGATAAGATAAATGTTTATGATGTATAATGAATATTTTTTCATTAAATATGGAAATGAATGGAATGATAAATGTAATGTGTTGGTAAAATGGTTAATTTTTAACAATTGGATGACGTGATTAAGATTAAATTTTTCATATTTTCATATCTATTTTTATGTGGAAGTGGGACTAATTTTTACTGCATATATAGTAGTGGTTTAGAGTGAATGGTGGTGTGGATGGGGTGATTGTTATGGGATGTCATAGCACCACTTGGAATGAAAAAACACAGGTTATTTTGTGCATGAATATGATATATGTTTTATTTTCATTGTGATTTCTTATTCATCCCACCCGAGTTGGATAACCTCATCGATGCCCAAATATTTTGGGATTTAGGTGTTCTCCCCAATACTCAAGTTAGTGAGGGAATGGATGGAATAATACTCCCTCTTTCCATCTGTCCCTTTAGAAAAGGTATCTACTATGATGGTGTGAGGTTATGGAATATAAATCTAATATAAAAAAGATAAGGTATGTTGTTATGATGTTTTGATAGAGGATATAATATTTGGTGGTGGTTTTGTGTAGAAGTAGGAGGGAATGATGTTTATGTCCTTAATGTTCATGATAATATATTTTAATAAGGATATAACGAGCATTTATGATGTGGTGATATGTGGATGTGGTGTGTGGTATGATATGGTATGTGGTGTTGATGATGATGCATCTAAGGTTATGATATGAGATATAGATATGTAGTTATATATAAGGGATAATAGAGTTGAGATGTATTCCATTGGGGCATGAGAGAAAAAAGTGGTGAAGTGGTAATGGGGTTTTTTCTTGACATTTTTTTGATATTATGTTATTATACCTGGATGTGTTATTGGTTTTTTGATCCTTGGTGAGGTTTGGTTTAGTTGAATTGGCATAAGTGTGTGTTGGTTCTACTGTATCTTCACTAAAGATTATTATTCTTATTCAAAATTTTCAAGAGTTTTCTTATGTATTATCCTATTGAGTCTATATGTATGGTTGTTGGAATATATTGAAATTGATTTTTAGGTTTCTAGGAGGTATTTTGAGATTATGTTAAACATTATTAGCTTGAAGCTTAGCGTAGTGGATTGAGTAGTTTCATTTAGTGTTTTTTTTGGTATTTCATTTTGGAATCATGGTTTATTTATGAAATTACATACATTGTGGAATATCAGTTATATTTTATATTATTGTGTTGATTGGTGATTTTTTATTTTTTCCTAGGATTTATGAGGGTAATAACAACCATTTTTATGTTTAATACCCTCGATGATTGTCACCAATTGATTTCCTATTTGGGGAAGGCTCTAGGCTCACCCATGCCTTCAAATAAATCCCAAGAGGGTTTCCCACTAGGGTAGAGTCATGAAAAGGTGGTATCAAAGATATGGATAAGAGTTAGGATATAGTTTATAATTAGGCACTGGTGTGGATTTCATGGGTTTGGTAGGGAAAAAAACTAGTTGAAATTATAGTGTCATATACCAAGGGAGACCAATTAGGGAACATACAATTAAGGACCCCAGTGATCCTTCCTAAGGACATTAAGCTTACTTAACACACTTGTGGTGGTGAATTCTATGGAGAAATACATTGATCATAATTTTTTTTCACTTATATTTGAATTGAGGTGTTCTTTAGAGAAGTTAAAATAAATTTAGTTAAATGATATTAAAACGAATTCCATGACACTATGAAAGAGATTTTCTTTATTAAATATAAATATAGATCCCAATATCTATCCACATTTATCTCTAATTTTTTGGTGATGTAGGATTATATAATAGAATATCTATGTACAGACCCAAATATAGAAGATAACCCTTGGAGGAAGACATTAAATGAGCTCCAAAATCAAGGATTGGTAATGTTTGACGGGAAAATATCTTATTTTTATATGAACCATTGGTTTGGGGATTTGGAGATCACTTTTAACTTGATTTATTCTAGGGTGGAGTACTGAGCAACATTGGCCTTTATTCTGATGAGTGGTGTCCTGAACTTGTGTTGGATTTTATTTTATAGAGAGTGAAAAGAGGTGTAGATTTAGTGGGATTATTTTCATAGGTAGTTCCTTGTGGAATTAATTTCATTGATGGAAAGTTAAGTGAATATTATAGAGTTTATCTCCCTCCAATAGGGGAGCTGGAGAATTCAAGATATCAATAATAGATTCAAGGTCCTTTATCACTTTTCCAATGATTTTTCTAAGATGAGAAGGCTAGAGAACAATGTTTAGAGGAGGCTCTTCATCACACTATTTATAATGTGGTTATTCCATTTAAGTTACCTATATATATAGAGGTGAATAAGAAGGAATATGTGATTGAGGCGCTGCATGATAAAAAGAGGTTATATCAAGATGGGACTTATCATAATTTCTCAAGGTGAAGAGCCATTTTTGGTGGTCTCAAATATCATAATCATTGAGGTTTCTATTGGATGGGAGCCAACCAGTGGTATTTTTATCTTTTTTAGGATATGGAAGTTCTCATGAATCATTTTGGGAATTTGGTCTAATGAGATTTCCTTACAGGTGGTCATAGTCATCAATTGTTCCAGTGATTAACTATTCTTAGATATTAGAGTGATAGTGGAATGTTTATATTATTCCTTAGTAAAAGACCCATTAGTGGATGTTTCTATATCAAAGAAAATAAGAGTTTTCTCTAATAAGGGGAGATAATGTAGGTTAAGGATAACCTTAATATCCCCTATCTCTAGAGACATTGGTCTATGTTTTTTCATAGAGGTAGTCATTATCTAGTTTAATGAGGAAATAGTGTTGGGTGTGTTTAATTTTACACCATAAAGGTTTCTATGCCAAATGCTATCAAGATTTTATGAGTTTCCTTCTATTAACATCCACACCAGTATTCACATTTTTTGAGCTTATATATTTTAAATAAATTATTTCATCCACCTTAGTCTATGCCTTGGGAATCATGGAGGGGAGGCTTTCAGTTACCCTAGTGTTGACAATCCCAATTATAGGTTAGTTGAGTATTCTTGATATTTGTTGAGGATGTAAGATAATGATGGGGAAGAATTATCCATTAAGTTATTTCTTTCTACTATTTATATATCCATATAATGTCATTATTTTCATGGATTAGTTGTATTAAGTGCCTGTGATTTCTTATTTTTTTTAGAATATATTTTCATTCCATGATGTGGAAGGACAGTGTGTAGTGTTCATTTGAAAGTAGGATTATTAGTTGGTTCATATGAGTCCAAAACCTAATTTTTTCTTCAATTGGTGGAGTTTTCATTGTGTTAAATATTTTTTCAATAAGATGAGTTTCCTTGAGCTATCAAGAATATGATGGGTGTTTTTATTAAATAGGTTATACCACTAACCCATGAATGTGATATTGAGTTCTATATAGAGTTACAACCTAGTGCCTTTACGGATTAAATGTCTCTTTATTGGATGGAACCTTCTGAGCTACGTATATTGAGGATTCATATTATTGATCTGATAGAGAAGGGTTTTATCTGTTTTAGTGTGTCATCATGGGTGTAGATACCCTATTTTTTCCTTGTAATACTTTGAATTACATCAAGAAATATTTTCTAAGCCAAGAGATGATACATTGCACAATTCTGAGGACAGGTGAGCAAAAAATTAATTTTATAAAAATATTAAAAATATTTTGTATCATGCATGAAATGTTTTTTCATAAATAATGTAATATCTAATGAATGGAGTCTCATATCATAAATCTAAGACTATAGTTATGTCCAGTGTGAGGGGTTTACCCTAGGAATGACCTAATGTTGGTCAGTGTAGGATGTCCGATAGAGGCATCCATTGGAAAATGCATTTAACAAAATTAATAATTAAATTAGTTATTTTTAATTGAATGAAATAAAATAATTTTTTTATAAAAATGATGTTATGAAAATCTCCAGGTTTATCCTCATAATTATAGTGTCATTGAGAGGTGGTTCTACCACCCTTCATTAGTGAATTGAGATCAGGCAATGACCTACATCTAGATAATGGTGAATTAAGGCATAGTGAAAGTTACAGATCTTTTTAATCGTTGAAAAAATTATTGTTCACAAAGAAATGATCCCATACCGATGTAGGAATCCTCATTTTTTGGATTTCATCATTATGATTAAAATATGTATCATGATCAAAACATTATTTTTGATCTGCATTTAAATAAATCCTTTGAAGGTGCCTATGTATCATAATTCAATTTTTTATTTAATTTATTCCCATTATGTCATGTTTTATCACCCTAGTTATGACCAACACATATTCATTGGTCAAAAATTATTGGATAATGATTTCATCGCCTTGGTTTTTTATTTTCCACCATCTTTCTTCATTAATGGCCTACAGGTCCATAGTTTGACATTTCTTGGTGGGATCAATCATGATCGAACCCACAGATTCATGGTAGATTGACAAATGATTGGTGTTTTTAATATATAAGTATGTAATGGGGAGTTTTTCAGGATGTGGGTGATGCCAAAATGGGCTGGGATTTAGGTGAGGCATCGGGAGGTTCCACAAGTGACAGGTGGCATATATGGCTTCACAATGAAAGATTAGGTGGTCAATAAGTGAAATTTGTGGTGGAAATGGAGGATCCTGGAATCCACATGAGATATCTAGACTTTCTATGAAAAATCCAACTACATAGTGTGTAGTATTATTAACAAGTTTCATGTAGTAAGACAACTGTGGTGGCTAGGGTTTTCATGTGAGTAAAATAAAACATGTCATGTAAGACACCAACATGCCACTCGATGTTGGAGTCCCAATTTGTACTCTTGGAGAACATGGGAACAGACATAGCTAGGGACATTCCTTGTACTAGAATAGGTCTAGTGTACATGGGAACAACCAGGAGCACATATCTTAATATCAGATGGATGAGACACGTCATGTATCCCCCTTACATTCTTTGTAGGGATCCATGGCCAGTGAACTATGTATTGGAGAGGATAAAACCAGAAAAATGAGTGGGGACACACATAATGTTACCCCAAAAAACATCATGTACTTTCTTTTTAGGGAAACTTCTACCTCTAGATTCTCCATTGTTTAGACATGTATTTTGGTCCACAAGTGTCCTATCATGAGTTTTTTCTGCATAGAAAGTGATGGTGTACTACATAGTGGTTAGTGAGATATGATACGAGATGTTTCAAGTGTAATGCTTCTTTAAACAGTTGTCAATGATGTTGGTGATCATGAAAGATAATTTATAGAGTGAAACCCCTTACTTGGACAGTGCATGGGTTATCTATCTATCAATAGTGTGGAAGCCACCAACCCAGACAAGTCAAGAGTCCTCTGTCTATCCATAGAGTGGAACCCTATTACTAGGATAGGTAATGAGTCCTTCATCTGTCTATATAGTGGAACCATCCCCATGGGATAGGGCATGGGTCCTCTACATATCAATAGATTGGAACACTCATAATGAGATATGTCATGGGTCCTTTATCTATAAAAAAATTGAAACCCTCCTTCTAGGACAGGGAATGCGTCCTTTATCTATCCGCATGTTCGAATACTCCTAATGGAATTGGGAATGAGTCCTCTATCCATTTACAGAGTGGAACCCTCCTTTTGTGTCAGGTCATGGCTCCTCTATCTACCTATAGAGTGGAACTCCCTTATAGAATAGGGTATATGCTCTCTATCTAGAGTTGGTGTCACATCAACTATGTGGCATAGTTGTGAGGTGTGGCTCCACATGGTTACTCTTTGGAGAGACACATGAGATATTAGGCGTCATTATTGGACCTTTATAACTATTGGTAGACACTTTTCCTAGGGCTAGTCTATAGATATAGATATATCCATTCTCTCTCATTTGGGTCTCTTGTTGAGCATATCTAGGTTTTTTATTTTGGTTGTTGTCTCATATACTCTTTCAGATACCGTCATTGTGATGAGATAAATACTTATATCATGTCTTCTATCACTCTCCCATCAGTTTTCAGGGTATCATTTTGGGTTTTTATATACTTACCCAAGAAGGGTATTTCCCCACACATGTCATGTCTTATGTATATTTCAGTTATATCAATGGTGGTTTGTTAGAGCATGAGGATTCTTGGGTGAATTTGAAAATGTGTTGTGGTTAGGTCTTCAAGATCACGAGATGATCTCAATATGATTTTTTTTTATTTTATAGTAATTGTTAGGTTGATACATGTTTTCTAGTTGGGTGTGTATTTTCCCCTTTAATTTTATGATTATTCCATCATACACTTGTATTCCATAGGGGTTGTAACATGCATGGATTTTAATCTATATATTTCTTCTTTTATAATTATTCCTATACAAGAATTCATAGATATGGTTGGGTTCATAAATATATGTACTTTACGAAAAGGATACAAATTTTAGTTATGTCTTACAATGCTATTTTCCAGTCCATGTCCTATGAAGGTGGGCTTGGGGTAGTTGCGACTCGACCTTCCCCCATCCAGGCATGCCTTGGCAGTTCAGGTAATGAATGACTGGTATGAAAGTTGGTTCATTCCTTGGGATTTATTTGGAGTAGTCCCATTATGTGGATTTGGTCAGTACATAGGGAAACTGTGTCAAAGTGTCTTGAGTATGGATTTCATGCTAGGGAACCCAGTGTTTGTGCGACAACAGACATATCCACTCACCAAAACTATTAATACGTAATTTTCGACTTGGTATAAAGAGACATTAGTTTCAAGGAACTTTGGTACATGAATTATATAATATTGAGTCTTGTGACTATCTTTCTTGAGTCATCTCCCTAAATATACAAGCTCATCTTACTGTGGTATTTATTGATTTAATTTTTAGGATGCCTCTAAAAATGAATCATTCCAGGTTACTGATTCAGGATCCTGAAAATGATCCATGGAGTGACGATGCCCTAGTTTAGGGGACATAAAATGAGATATTTCACACAAGTTTATAGGTTGAAATACCACTTTTATCGAGTAGAAAATTGTAAAATAAGACTAGGTTGAGGATGTGTGATGGTTTTGAACACTCTATGAGTTCCAGCACTAGAGGCCATTAGAGATCTATGTTGAGCCAGATCCCAAGGTAGTAAAGGATTTTCTATAGTCGATGATATGAGTTTTACAACATATTCAGGCACTAACTAATTAGGTGGATGTGATATAAAATAGTATTTTCCACAAAGTATCTGGGCACTGGTGGATTCTAGTCACATGGATACATGATGAGTCAATGCTCTCTCGGTCTAACTTTTAGAAGAAATTTCATGAGTAGTACTACCCCTTGTGCCTATGCTCAGTTTGGATTCAGATGATTCTAGTGCTGAAGTAGGGAGGGAAGATAATTTATCAGTATACTATGAAGTTCATTGACCATAGATGACACTCCCTTGACATGATTTGAGATGGATACTTTTGGGAATAGAAGTTTGAGTAGGGTCTCTAAAGTGGAATCTATTCCAGTGTGGTACCCCTCTTCATTCCCACATATGATGGAGTGTTAGAGAGGACACTAGTGATGGATATATTCCTATCCAAGGGACTCCATGTAGCTAAAAATGGTAGTGGTAATCATGGGGCTGAGTTATATACAACAGTTGGCAGTCCCCAGTCGACAAGATATCAGCGTAGGAGATCATATCATGACCAGACTCAAACACATGACCATATAGAATAGGGACCACACAGAGGAATAAGGTTGATTTGTGAGGGGGGATGTTATGTATGTTATGGTATAGGACACATGGAATGAAATTTCCCAACTTGATGATAAGAATAGGGCATATAAATAGAGGATGGACTACCACATTAGAGGTAACGTCGCGATCATGGTTCTCCTAGGAGTGGGTAGGGTTTACCCTAGATATGTGGAGCTATATAAGAGAAGGTGTTGTTCTTGGAGGAGGTTCTATAGGTGGTGGATGATGTTATTATCTCCTTCCCTCACCACTACTAAGAGTCCCATGTCAGGATTTGGGAGATGGTGGTCAATGCTATGGGCAACATCAGACAATGAAGGCTTATGAATCGACCTCACATGATATGATTAAAGGTTTACTATATATTTATATTACCCTTATATTAGTATTAGTATACAAATTTTTGAGTCATTCCTTAATATCCTTACTCATTGTGTGAGATATGGATCTTCCAGTTGAGTCTTTATCCCAACAACTCCAACCTGAGGTTCCTCCAGGGAATTCTTCTTCAATATCTTTTATCAACTGGTAGTGTGAGCTATTGCTTGGTTGATAATGATTTTTATAGGACCTATTTTGCATCAAATTGTGGCCATATAAAGTCATATTGGGTTCAATTTTCTTTCTATAGTCCAAGATTAGATTTACTGCCATCAGAGAAGAGTCAGAAGCCTTATGACAGATGTGGGAGATCTCACGGTGGAGAAAGTCGCTCTTATGAGATGGAAGAAGGAACCCATCACCCATCAGTTGGTGAGTTTATACCTTGTTCTAGTATTCTCTTTATTCATTTTTATTCCTTCACTAATGGATTATTATATATACATCTCCTTTGAGGACATTCTGTGACTTTCTTTGAGATGATAGGTGGAGTTCTGTATCAACTTACACTCTGATACCACTCTAACATATTCTTAGGCACATAAAATGAAATCTACAATGATTTGGGATCTGAGGTTCCTATTGGAGGACCTTTTAGAGAAGGTTTTTATGTGACCCAATGTGTCACTTGTGCAACTCCATTGTTGTTTTTACAATATTAGGATACTAGTTTACAAATTTATGTGAATTATCACCACCTGTACCATGCCACGATAAGGAACATATACTCCTTTTAAAGGATTAATTATGTATTTGATTAGTTGTGAGGCATGAGATAGTTCTCAAAGATCAATATTAGGGTTAGCTACCACTAGAAGATATTTCACGTGGCTGATATTATGAAGATGACATTCTGATGTCACTACAGTTACTATGAGTTTTTTTATGTCCTTAAATGTGAAAAATTCCCCCACTATATTTATATATATGACGAACAAGATATTTCATCCATAATTGGAATGATTTTTCATTGTCTTCATTGAAGAAATACTCATTTACTCTATGTAAGATGAGGAGCATGCATAACACTTGGGGATGGTCCAAGACTTTCTTTGAGAGCACCATCTTTATGGAAAGCACCTAAAGTTCTAGTTCTGGATCCACGATGTTCTATTTTTGGGGAATGTCATTTCTAATCATGGATTACCTATGGACCTAATGATGATTGATGTAGTTATTTCTTTGGAGGAACCCAAGAAAGTTCCCATGGTGTGAAGATTTTTTGGCTTGGTGGGGTACTACAAGAGGTTAGTAGAACACTTCTCTTGGATTTTAGCACCATTTCCCACCCATACATGGAAAGGATATCCATTTACCTAGACTGAGTAGTTACATAGATCCTTCAAGAAGTAGAGTATGATGTTGACGAATGATCTTATTTTGAGACTATCAGAGGAGGGAATGGATTACGTAGTGTAGTTAAATTCATTTAAATATGGGATCGACTGCATGTAAATGTAAAAATAGGCAGTGATCACATATGGGTTAGTGTAGTGAGACCCTATAAGAAGAACTACATGACTCAATAACTGGAGTTTAAAGTCATACTATTCGATCTATGAGTGTAGAAGAAATATCCTCTCAGAGAGAACTTTGATGTTTACTCAAAACATTAGAGTATTAGGCTTCTATTCATATAGAGGGAGATAAACAAGATTCATAAGAACTGACTGGAATTCGTATAGGATAATGAATATGAGATAGTCTATAATTCTAGGAAGATGAATTTGGTGGAATATTTCTTTATAATTAAGTCTTAGTCTCTCTTGGTGGAGGAGGCTTTTGAGTAGTTAACATCATTGTAGATAACCCTAGTAGAGGATTAGGGTGAAGATTTTCTTTAATTTATGGTTTTAAATCCTCATGTTCTCCAATGATTGAGAGAGTCCCTATTGGGAGACATATACTATGAGGCACTATGTGACCAGATATCGTAAAGAGATTAACCGTATGGATTTTATAGAGGGAATCATTTCATCCTTTTATAGGGATGAACAATGGTTTTAGTCATGATGTGAGTGAAGGTGATCAGGGAGTTTGACACTTCTCTTTTATCTATACATATTGGTGCATGGAAGATGTACCAAGTCCTTTAGTAGTTGTTTTGGTGTGATAGAATGTGGTGAAGCATGGCTGAGTTAATCTCTTGGTGCCTAACATATCATAAGGTGAAGGATGAGAACTGGGTTTCAATAGGTTTTTTAGAGCCTCCTTAGATCCTAGAGTTTAAATGGGGAGGCATATCCATAGAATTTGTCATAGGTATTCCATAGAAAATTAGAGGATGTGATTCCATATGAAAGATAATTAACTGACTTATGATGTCGGTGCTCTTATTTTCCATCAGGGAGTATCGTCTAGTGGAATGTCTGTGGAAGTTGTACATGTTGAAGAATGTACACCTTCACGGGGTTTCCTTCAAGACCATCTCTGACAATGATGCATAGCTCACATCATGGTTATGGAGAGTTTTGAAGGAGGCATTAAAGACCTAGTTAAAGTTGATTTTATATTTTCACCCCTTTAAGTATGGGTATACAAAGTGCACTGTCTAAGTGATAATTGATATAATGATAGACCATCTGTTAGAATTTTTCCAAAGTTGGGTGGATCTCATACCCTTGGTGGAGTTTTCTTATAACAATACCTATCAATCTACTATTGTCATGGAACCATTTTATTCCCTAGATGGGAGACCCTCTAGGCCACGCTTATTTTGGACTAAAATCAATGAGGCATCTTTAATTTGGCCAAATATTGTGTAGGTGGTGATAGAGAATGCTTAAGTGACCCGTAGGTGGATGGGGATAGATTAGAGTAGGCATAAGTCTTATACCGATCTACGTCATAGGCCCTTGGAGTTCGAGAAAAATTCTATTGTTTTCATGAGATTCACCTCATGATGAGAATTATAGAGATTCATCCAAGAGGAAAGCTATCTCTAAGGGTCATTAAGCCATTTGAGATCTTGCAGAGGGTTAGAAAGGTTGATTACTTAATTTATTCCTAATGTTAGAGCATGTGAATGATGTCTTCCATGTACTGCAATAGAAGAGATATGTTAATTATCCCACACACATCAATGATTGGGGAGATCGAACATTGACGGTGGTACCAATTTTAGAGATAACCTAGTGGTGATCAAGGATAAACTTGAGAAGATCCTATGTGGATGTACAATACTCTTAGTTTGTGTGCTGTGGTATCAGGTGATCTTGTAGGTGAGCTTCTGGAAGTGGGAGAGCCAGATGGAGGCTTAGTTCCCCCAAATATTTTCTTATTTTCTTATGTTTTAGGATGAAATTATTTAAGGAATAATTTATAGAACCTATTTTTGACTTGTAAGAACTTGAATTATTTTAGGAAATACTTTCAAAGATAGGTGCTGAGACAACATGAGATTCTATGGCTCGGTGATCCTGAAATTAATTTTATAAAAATATTAAAAATATCTTATATTGCACATGAATTATTTTTTTAAAATAACATAATTTTTCTTGAATTAAGTTTCAAATAATAATTCTTTGACCAGATTTGAATATGGAGTATGGGGTTTACCCTAGCCGTGACCTAAAGTTTGTCGGCATGGGATGTATGGAAGTTAATTATATTAGAAGATAATTTTACTTAAATAAATAGTTTAATTATTTCTTTTGAACAAAATAACATAAAATATTTTTCCAATATAAATATGATTCTATGGGGAATCTACGAGGTTAGCACGACAACCCTAGGATCACTGAGAGGAGGTCCTACCATCATCTATTGAAGAATTGAGATCGATCAATGATCAACATATATATCGAGGTGAATTGAGGAACAATGATTAAAATAGATCTTCACCTTAATTGAAAAAAATGTTTTAAAACAAAGAAAAATCCAATATCAAGGTAGGAATAATCATTTTTCGATCCATCCCTTATGATTAAATTATTGAGCAAAATAAAAACCCTATTTAAAGATATGTGTTTAATTAAATACTTTGCACGATCCCATGTTTTATATATTGAATTTTTATTCAATTTATTACATTTAATACATGTTAATCACTATATTTATCCCTAATAAATATTTTTTCTCATGTATTATTGGCCTATAATTATTTCTCCTTTGTTTTATTTATTTTTCCCCACCATTCTTCATGTTCTTCACTGTTGACATACAAGGCCATGATATGACATTTCCAGGCGGGTTTGAGAATTATAAAACCCCTTGAATTCCTGGAATATTCACATACTATAGATGGTTTTATGATATGAGGTTTTATTGGGTAGTTTTTTTGGATGCAAGTGATTCCAATGTGGATTGTGTATCTGGTGAGGTTGCAAGAGGCACCATGAGCGATGAGTGGAATGCAAGTCTTCGTACAGAAAGATGAATATTTTATTTTCATCCATCAGAGGTCTAGAATCAATGTTAATAGGATTTTATGACTATTTTTGGGAGGTTAAAAGGAAAATTTTTTGGCATAAATGGATGATATAGGATTTGCATGAAAGGGATGTACTTTATGAGAGAAAATCAACTACACAATGTGTAATGTGATGAAAAAATGCATTATAGTGAGAAAATGTGCTGTCTAGGTTATTTAGGTGATTTAAATATCACATGACGTGTGGAAGAAACTTTCCACATGACTCAGTGATGGAAACATATCATATACTTTGGGAATACAAGGACATAGATACAAATAAAAACATGTCATGAACGGGCACATTGCCAGTGTACATGGATTTTGATACGATGACATGTGTCAGCCATGGGTAGATGAGACATGTTTTTTAGTACCATAATACACTATATAGGGATACATGGATAATGATCCATGTACTGGTGAGGACATGGCCATAAAAAGGAGGGGTACACAAGCTATGTGAAACTGCTTACACACTGTGTACTTCCTTTTTGGGGAAACATCTACTTCTCTTACCTCCTTTGTTTAGACTCAAATTTTTGTTTGCGATTAGACTATCCTAAGTGTTGTTATACATAGAACATGTTGGTTTATTGCATAGTATCTTTTAGATATGATTCTATATGTTCTGAGTGTGATGATCCATTAGGTGGTGCTCTGTTATGACAGTGACTGGAAATGATCATTTACAGAGTGGAACCCTCCTATAGGGACATGGCATGGGTCATTTATCCATCCAAAAAGAGGAACCCTCTTGTGGGAACAAGGGATGAGTCCTATATATATATATCCAAATAGTGTATCCCTCCTAGTAGGATATGGAATGGGTCCTCTATCTATCCACATAGTGAAACCCTCCCACCAGCACCTGGAATGGGTCCTCTATCTATCCACAGAGTGGAACCCTCCTACAATGAAAGAGAACAAGCCCTTTATCAATACATTGAGTAGAAACCTCATTATAGGATAGGGAATATGATTTCTATCTATCCACAAATTGGAACCCTCTTCCTAGGATATGGTAGGGGTCCTCTATCCATTTATAGAGTGGAACCCTCCTACATTGTCTAGATATGGGTCCTCTATCTACCAATAGAGTGGAACCCCCCCTAAATTAATGGGGATTGATCCTCTATCTAGAGATGGTACCACCTTGACTGTGCGACACAATAAAAAGATATGGGACCACATAATTACTATTTAGAAAAACACATGAGATGATGGGAATCATTGACGGGCCTTTGGAACTACTGGAAGAATATTTTCTAGGGGTTGGGGTGTGGAAATGGAGTTCCCCTTTCTCATTTGGGGTTTTATTGAGTATATATGGGGTTTTTATATGGTTATTGTCTCATATACTAATTTACATAGCTTAATTGTTATGATTTGACTACTTCTATCAGGTCTTTTATCCCTACCTAGTTAGTTTTCGGGGCATCCTACTGGGTATGTATATACTCACCCCTATTTGTGATTTGATAGCACGTGTCATGTCTTATTCCGATTATGAATAGATTGGTAGTGGATTTTGATGATCTTAAGGATACATGGGTGAATTTGACCACATATGTTGGTCAGGGCTTGGAGCTCAGGATTCGAGCTCCCTCATCATTATTTATATTCCAATTATTGTCAGGTTGAGACATCTTTTCTAGTTGGGTATGTATTTTTTCCATTTAATTTTTATATTACACTTTCACACAATTTGTATTCCCTAAATCATATTACATGCATGAATTCAATATGTTACTATCTTATATCCTTTTTACCCTTCACTTTTGAAGGACCCTGGAACACCCTAAGAGAAGAGGGGTGAATTAGGCTGTCAATTATTTCTTTTAAACTAATGGATGTTGTTCCCACGATGGTAGGAACCTATTAAACTTGTCTGACGAGGGGTAGTAGAAAATGAACAATCACATGAAAAGAAATGACAAAAAAAATACTTGGTTCTCCACTACGGGATACATCCAAGGAGCATACGTCGAAAGTGTGTTGGTTATACCAAAACCACTAATCTTCAAAAGTAGTGTAATACATGATTTAAGCACAATCACTTTGTGCTAGGTTCACTACCTTTATAAGGTACAAGGATAGCACACTGCATCCCTCAGATCACTTCTGTTGACTCCCCCTTTCTCACTACATTGGAAGAATATTCACTCAGTTTATCAACTTGAAGGCTGCTTCAATGGTTTATCAGGAAATTATTCATCCTCAACTATAAATAGATGCTCTGTTGAAGTTCCCTTTTCACCTGCAGATGAAGTCAACCGTCCCGAGAATTGTTAGGTACCAAAAAATACTTTCGCAAACTGAATTAATTTTTTTTCAAGATTCCTTGAGAAAACTGTGAACCACCTTACTCTCTCACATTATGAGTACCAGGTTTGGTATGAAGTACACCATCTTCGTATACCTTCACTGCTTCTGTGAACTTCCCTTCGTTCGTGGACTACCTCCACCTTCGCAATCGTGTACCGCTACCATGTACTGATTTTTCAAACCTCCTTTGTGAAACCCCTCTTATCCGAGAACTTTTGTTTATTCACGAACCACCTTCAATTCCACAAACTGGACTTTCTTTTTGGGTTAATAAACCCTGAAAACACCTTCGATGGAATTCATTCTGCACGTACCACTTCAACCTTCATGAACCACTTCAGCCTTCGTGAACCACTTCAGCCTTCATGAACCACTTCAGCCTTCATGAACTTCATTTGGACTCTACCAAAATCTTGGAGAAAAGTATGATTTCTAATGATATTACACCTCCCCAGTAATCAGTGAGGTTAGTGATTATTATATGGAAAAGATATCCACTTAATCCACTAAAGAAATATTTACCTAATATTTAACCAACCTCTTACTGATACTCATGACACTGCAAACCTCAAGCTATCCTCAAAACATTTTCCTATGCACTCCATGTGCTTATTTTTCTCATACATGGTTTACCTTCTCCGCTGGAGCCAAAACATCCACATACCACACCACCATCCACTGTGAACCATTTTCTGGTTTTGCGAACTGCATTTGTGTACCGTTCCCACTATCTAGTACATGACCGCGTACCCTTCCCAAACAAGGTATGTGATCCATGTCCCAGACTCCTCATTCTTCTTCATTTTCTGATTTAATTTACCATTATGCACACCAATTCCCAATTTTGACTCCCTAAAATTTGGAAAACACTAGAAAACATCACCACCTTCAATACTGCTTTCAGCCATAATCATATGACCTTAGTCCTTATAAACTCCCTAGTAATCCATTTACCGATTGACAAAAAACACAAACCAAACTCCATTATTATCAAAAATTATCCTTGGTTCCAACAATATCCCCCTTTTTGTTTTTTGGAAATCTCAGATAAATTCACTAAGGCACTAGACACGATCAAAACCTTCATTGTTGAAGATATAATTTTTTCATTTAATTTTTTTAATTGAATTTATCCATTATCCCCCATTGTCTATAAACCTGAAGTTTGGTATTTGAACATTATAGGGCTCAGAACATACTCCCCCTGGATCCTATCTCCCCCATAAACCTGCAACACTTTCACAAATAGATTAGCATAGTTAAAAAACCGGGGAGAGGTGAGTCTCTAAACCTCCTTATGCACTGGGATGTGGCTGAACACCAAGGTTCAATCGTTGTTTCTCAAACAAAGCTACAGATAGTGGCTTGGTCATAATGTCAGCCACTTTCTCATCAATTCCCACATGGTCCATCTTGATCATTCCTTGTTCAACTCTTTCCATGGTAAAGTGATATTTGATCTCAATTTGTTTCGTATGAGAATTCTGAACAAGATTATTTATAAGATCAATTGCACTATTTTTATCACAATAAATCACCATTGGTTGTTTCACCTTATAACCTATGTCATCCAGTTACTGCTTCATCCAAGGTAACTAAGTGCATGCATTGGTAGTTGAAATATATTCAGCTTTACAGTACTAAGAGATGTACTTTACTATTTCTTTATTTACCAGAACACATATTTTTTTCCCAATATTGAATTCTCCACCTCTGGTATACTTTCTATCCCCTACATCTCCAGCCCAGTCAGTGTCAGAAAAAGCTAATAGTTCACTATCTCTTCCTATGTAATATTATATCCCATAATTATGTGCACCTTGAATGTATCTCATGATTCCTTTAATTCTATACATATGTTCTTCATTCAGATTACTCTGGAAGCAAGTTGCAAGGCAAGTTCAAAAGACAATATCTGGCTCTGTTGTCGTCAGGTACAATAGGCTTCCAATGATTCTTCTGTACATGGTGGGATCCACATAAGTTACTTCCTCATTCAATCTAAGATTTGATCCAACTGAAATCGAAGTCTTCATTTTTTTGGAATCATGCATATTGAATTTAGTCAACATATTTGTTGCATACATTTCCTAAGAAATGAAAGTGTACTCTTTTATCTAAAGTACCTGAAACCCTAAAAAGTATTCCAGTACACAAATCATGGACATTTAGAATATAGATTTCATGTGATTAGAAAATTCATCCACAGATCCCTATCTTCTTCCACCAAAAATAATATCATCCATGTATACCAATACCATGAACTGATCCTTTTAAGAGTTCTTTACATATATATTGTGATCCACTCTGCCTCTTTTAAACTTAAGTTTTCTCTGATAAGAGTCCAGCCGAGAGTACCACACCCGCGGTACCTGTTTCAAGCCATAAAGAGATTTCTTTAATTTGTAAAACTTCATTTCACCATTGCCAAGAAATAACCTCACATATTGTTCAATGTAGACTTTTTATTCCAATACTCCATTTAATAATACGGGATTGACATCCATTTGATACACTTTATAACCTCTTTGGACTTCCATGGCAAGGAATAGTCTGATTGACTGTAGTCTCGCTACTGGAGAAAAACTCTCTTCAACATCAACACCTCCGATTTGTGAATATCCCTTACAAATTAGGCACTCCTCATTTCTGATCACATTTTCATTCTTATCAATTATTTTCTCGAAAATACACTTCGTACCAATCACATTGTGACCTTCAGGTATTCTGACAAGATCCCAAGTCTGATTTTTGTCAATCTGAACTAACTCTTCATTTATTGCTTTCACCCATGACCCATAATTTGTAGCCTCTTCAAATGAGGATGGTTCCACAACTGATAGTAATGAATATTGGGAATTAATCCTCATTTTTCTCATCTGTGTAGGTGTATTCTAACCCCTGATAATGTTGAACTGATCAAAATCTACTCTCCGTTTTCTCATTTGGTGTTAAACCACATTATCTCTATCTATATATTCCTCTTCTAATTCTTCTTCTGATTCAACATCTTGATGTAACTCCAGAGAGTTTTGAACATCTTCCACTATCTCAGTATTAACATTTGTTCTTTTTTCACATTCTTACTCATCTTCTATCACATCAGTATAAGAATTCCTTGAAGCATTCATATTTTTATTTTCAATGATTTTAATATCACTGATTTCCACAATTCTTACCAAGTGCTTTTTGAAACTTTTTTAGGCCTTGCTGTTTATGGAGTATCCAAGAAATATTCCTTCATATGCATTATCACCATACTTCCCTTGATTTCCTTCTTTGTTTCTTATGAAACATTTTCTTCCAAAAACACTAAAATATCTCAAGGAGGGCTTCTTCCCATGCCATAATTCATATGTAGTATTTGTATCACCCATATATACCCCCTTTATTGTTTTGAATATACTCTATAGATTGAAATGCCATTTTCTAGTAATGTTGAGGAATACGACTCTCGATTAGCATAGTCCAAGCCTTGTTGTTTACCTTTCAATTCCTATGCTCAACAACTCTATTTTGCTGTGGTGTTATCACATTAGCTACCTCATGTTGTATCCCATGATTCTCCAGGTAATTTTTAAAGTCAATTGATGTGTATTCCCCTCCATTTTCAGATCGTAGCACTTTGATTGTTCATCCGGTATCATTCTTGGTGATTCGACGATATGTTTTGATGTAGTCAAGAACTTTACATTTCTTGTGTACAACCATTACGTATGTCATTCTACTATAATCATCTATGAAAAGAAAAAAGTACCTTTATCCATGTGTTCCAAAAACATTTATTGGGCCACATACATTTCTATGGTTGAGGTCAGGAAGATTTGATGCTCTATTATTATATACAGACCAATTTCCCTCACATGCTCGCATCATAGGTATTTTCTCATTCATGCTTTAGATTAGGGATATCCATGACTGTATTCTGCATAGATATATTTTCCATGTCTTTCTAATTGATGTGCCTCAATCTTCGTTGCTATAAGTTTTTTTCCTCTTCAAATGTCAAGTAGTAAGTGTTCTATTTTCTGTCAACATGATATAAGTTTCCATCTGTTCTATAGCCTTTCATGAGGGAAATCCCAGACTTTCCTCTTATAGTACAACCATTCTGATTGAATTTCACAATAAGACCTGAGTCACAGAGTTGAATCACACTAAAATTATTGTGACACAGACCATCCACATAAAGGAATTCAGTTTTCTTCATCTTTCCATTTTCTAGCTCTGTACTTCCACTAGCTTTTATCTTCAATGTACCATTGTTACCGAACCTCACTATTACATCAACCTTTTTCTTGAAATTCCATAATAGGTCTCGATTACCTGTCATGTGGTACGAACATCCACTATAAAGAATCTAGGTACTTTTTTTCTTTGTAGCTTTGAGGGCTACTTCTGCAAAATTGGACTTTTACATTTTCATCTTTTCCTTCAATGAGATATTTGATTGATTGTAGGATGATAATGGACTTTCAATTACCTCTTCAGTGTATATCGGTTATTTATATTCAAATTATTCTTCCAGAGGAGAAATCATGCGTGAAATAGCAACACCGTCTTGTGGATGTGTATTGAATTGTCTCTGAGTATTGAAACACTTTCTCCTGTCATACCTCTGCCTCCAATGCACAACCTTTGGGCCAACATTAGAACAGTAAATACAATATCCATAGAAATTATTTCTTCCATAAGAAGTAGGATATGAATATGTTCCCCTATGTTAAACACCCAACTCTTCCCCATTCATATAGCTCCATGCCTCTTCATAGTATGACATGGTATGGACTAGATAGCCACAAAACTGACACTTCATGAAAGGAAATGTCTTCTCCCTTCTATTTATTCTCATGCCTTCTTTATTAGGAAAATATTTTTACTGCCTATCATTTTTGTAAACTCTAGGATAATATTCATTTCTCCTTTTAGTTTGATTTAAGGGTTTCCTTTTCAGCACTTATGGTGGCTTTTCAACATGATCAACTTTCATCATGCCTTTATTCTAGTTCACTTTATTTACAACATTTGAAGTTTCGGCATCACAAAACATTCTACTCATTCCCATTAATGTGGATCTTTGATCACTCAAGATCATTTTAACTCCATAAAACAACATTTTTCTCTCTCTATTAGCTCAGCATCCGGGAACCATCCAAATTGAATTTTCTTCTTTGCATCTTTTGAAATTGATTCACTTTCGTGTTTAATTATTATAATAACAAATTTTTCTTCGAGTTCTTCAATGGTCTTAGATTTCTACTCTAGTCTTGAGGTAAGGTCATTTATGACCTTTTCTTGTTATTCAATTCCATGTTTTAGTTCCACAACATCATCAGTACTTTCATGGATTGATGACTGAACTTTCATCATTTTTTCCTGTCGCTCAATTTTCACATCAATCTAATCAATATATTCTAATTATTCTCCCTCAATTTCTTTCCACTTATTACATCTATTACATTTAATGTCAAGATTAACAAAATAATCCTTAAGTTGAAACTTTGGATCGATATTAGTATTCAACTGATTATCTCCACCTTTATATTTCAATGGTTCTGACCTTTCAATGGTAGCCATCATGGAGGCATGGTTTCCAATTTTAAATTCTGGTTCATCTTACTCATAGAATTCATTATCATCATCTTCCTCATCACCGAAAAAACTCTTCCTCTTTAATTTCTTTTAATTTTTTGAAGTTTTCATTTTTGGATAATCCTTTCTGAGGCTTCTCTGTGTTTTCATCTTTGCTCCCTTCATCATCAAATTTTCTGGAGCACTGAGAAGCAATGTCCCTAAATCTTCCACAGAAAAAACAATCCAAAGGTATCTTTCCTTAATGTTTCCATGTTCACTTCTAGAGATTCTTGGAAGTGAGATAGAGAGTTTAGTTTTCTTCATCATCCTGGTATCTCTTGAAGCTTTTAGTTTGTCCATGGATTTGAATGCCATTTCCTTGCTCACACGAGTTGTAGCTTCTTCTGGTTTGATTGTAATATCATAAGATGAATGATTTCTCAAAAGATCATCCACAATGAGTTTGGAGAGATCTCTTTCCTTATGGGATGAAAAATTTAAATTGTAAAGGGGTGGGAGTATTCTCATGATTTTCTTCACTATGTCATTGTCTTGGATTTCTTCGCCCAAACATCAGATTCCTCTTACAACTTTAGTAATTCGAATGAAAAAGGAGCTTGAATTCTCATTAGTGTGCATCTTCAGATCATAAAACCTATTGTGTAGAACTCAAAGTTTTAACTCATACACCTTTTTATCTCCTCAATAAATATTCTTTAGTTTATCCCACATTGACTTGGCAAGTGTGCAACTCATTACCTTTAGGTAAATATGATCTGAAAGGGATGCTCTGAGAGCATTTTGTACTTTTTCATCAGCATATAGCAATTTCCTATCTGTATCTATCATTGTAATTCCTATAGGATTAGTGGATTGTATTTCGTATGCTGTAGAAAATAAAACATCCATTATAAGATATATTAGGTGAGACATTATCCTGTTTTTCTATATTTGAAAATTACTTCCATCGAAGAGGGGAACTCCCCAAACATTGACTAGATTCTCCATGACAGGAGAAGACAAATTCAACACCAGCAACCTTTACGGTCTGATACCACTTGAAGGACCCCCGAACACCCTGATAGAGGAGGGGTGAATCAAGGTTTCAGATTTTTCTTTTAAACAAATGGATCTTGTTCCCACGTTGGTAGGAACCTGTTAAACATGTCTGACGAGGGGGAGTAGAAAATAAGCAATCACATGAAAAGAAATGGCAAAAATTTTATTTGGTTAACCAATAATGGATACGTATAAGGATAATACGTTGATATTGTGTCAGTCATATGAAAAAAACTTATCATAACAGGATATGAAAAACAAGATTTTAGCACAGTCACTCTGTGCTAAGTGCACTGCCTTTACGAGGTTTAGGGATAACACACTACCTACCCCAGATCACTTCTATTGACTCCCCCTTGATAACTAAATTGGAAGAATCTTCACATAGTTTATCTACATAAAGTTTTCTTCAATGTTTTAGCATCAAATCATGCATCCTCAACTATAAATGGATGCTCTATTGAAGTTCCCTTTTCACCCCTAGATGAAGTCAACCTCCTCGAATACTGTTAGGTACTGAAAAAATACTTTCTCAAAATGAATTGAAGATTTTTTCAAGATTCCTTGAGAAAACCATAAAGAAACTTCTTCTCTCGCGTACTGAGTACTGGGTTTAGTATGTGGTACACCTTCTTCCCGTACCATCGCCGCTATCGCAAACCGCCCTTCATCTGTAGACCGCATACGCCTTCGCGATCATGTACCACTACCACGTACTGATTCTACGAACCTCTTTCATGAATACCCTATTGTCTGTAAACTGTTCTCTGTTCATAGACTGCCTTCACTTCCATATACCAGACACTCTTTGTGGGTTATGAAACCCCACAAACACCTTCATCAGAATTCCTTCTGCATGTACCACTTCATCCTTTGTGAACCACTTCATCCTTTGCGGACCACTTAGGCCTTTTCAAACTTCCTTTATCCTTTACTGAAATCTTGGATCAAAATATGATTTCTAATGATTTTCCATATCCCTAGTAATTGGTGAGGTTACTGATTCTTATATAGGAAAATATATCCACATAATCTGCTAAAGAAAGATTTTCCGAATCTTAACCCACCACATACCAATACTCATGCCACCATGAACCTCAATCCATCCGAAAACCATTTTCCTATGCACTCCACATATCGCCTTTAATCCTACATGGTTGACCTCCTTTTCAACTGGAAGAAAATTAACGTACCACACCACTATCTACCACGAACCATTTTTTGGTTTCGCAAACAGCATCCATGTACTGTTCCCGTTATCTGGTACGCGGTCGCGTACCCTTTTCATACATGGTACATGATCCATGTCTTGGGCTCCTCATTCCTCTTCCTTTTCTGATTTCATTCTTCATTATTCTCACAAATTCATGATTTTGAGGCCCTAAAATTTGGCAAATAGTGGGAAACATCACCTCCTTCAATACTGCTTTCAGCATCAATCCTAAGACCCCAATCCTTGAAAACTCCCAAGTCATCTATGTGATGAATGAAATCAAACACAAACCAAACTCCATTATTATCAACAAACAACCTTTGTTCCAACAATATCCCCCTATGGGTTTGGTGGAAATATCAGATAAAGTCACAGAAGTGCCATCCACGATCAAAACCTTCATTGTTGAAGATCTAGTTTTTTTCATTGATTTTTTTTCATTGAATTTTTTTTCATTGAATTTATCCATTCTCCCCCATTAGAAATAAACCCAAAGATCGGTATTTGAAAATTATAGGGATCAGAACATACTCCCCCTGGATTGTATCTCCCCCATAAGCCTGAAACACTTTCACAAACAGATTAGCACAGTTAAAGCAACTTGGACCTCCTTATGCACTGGGTGGTGTCTGAACACCGAGGTTCAACCAATGTTCCTCAAACACAGTTGCAGAAAGTGGCTTGGTCATAATGTTAACCACTTTCTCATCAGTTCCCACATGGTCCATTTTGAACACGCCTTGTTCAAATCTTTCCTAGATGAAATGATATCTGATCTCCATATGTTTTTTACAAGAATGATGAACAAGATTCTTTGTAAGATAAATTTTTCTCTTGTTATCACAATAAATCACCATTGGTTGTTTCACCTCATCACCTATGTCAGACAGTTTTTTCTTCATCGAAAGTAACTAAGTGCATGTCTTGGTAGTAGAAATATATTCAGATTCAATAATACTAAGAGAATTACTTTCCTATTTTTTTCTTAACTAGTGCCCACATTTTTCTCAATATAGAATACTCCTCCACTGGTAGACTTTCTATCCAAAACATCTCCAGCCCAGTCAACATTATAAAATGCTCATAGTTCACTATCTCTTCCTGAATCAATGTATATCCCATAATTATGTGTACCTTGAATATATTTAATGATTCTTTTCATTACCTCCATTTGTTCTTCCTTCAGATTACTCTGAAAGAAGGCCATAAAGAAATTTTCAAAGACAATATCTGACCGTGTCGCCGTCAGGTATAATAGTCTTCCAATGATTCTACTACACATAGTGGGATCCACAGAAGTCCCTTCCTCATGCTTTCTGATCTTTTATCCAACAATAATCGGAGTCATCATTGGTTTGAAATCATGCATATTTAATTTATTTAGATGCTCTCTAGCATACTTTTATTGATAAATGAAAGTGTATACCTTCTTATGAAGTACCTGAAACCATAAAAAGTATGTCAGTTCACCAAGCATGGATATTTCAGATTCAAATTTTATGTGATTGGAAAATTCATCCACTGATCCCTGTCTGCTTCCACTAAAAATAATTTCATCCACGTATACCAATACCATGAACTGATCATTTTGAGAGTTCTTCACATAGATATTGTGATCCACTATTCATCTTTTAAACTCATGCTTTCTCAGATAAGAGTTTAATCGAGAGTACCATGCCTGTGGCACCTATTTCAAGCCACAGAGAGATTTCTTTATTTTGAAAACCTTTAGTTAATTATTTCCAAGAAATAACCCCACAAGTTGTTCAATGTAGATTTATTCTTCCAATATGACATTTAATAATTCCGTCATGACAAATATTTGAACCAATTTTATAACCTCTATGGATTTCCATGACAAGAAATAGTTTGATTGACTCTAGTCTTGCAACTAGAGAAATTGTCACTTCAACATCAAACACTTTGATTTGTGAATATCCCTTACAGACCAGGCACACCTAATTTTTTATCACATTTCCATGATTGTCAAATTTTTTCTTAAAAAACCACTTTGTACCAATCACATTGTGACCTTCAGGTCTAATGACAAGATCCCAGGTCAAATTTTTTTCAATCCGATCTAACTCTTCATTCATTGATTTCACCCATGACTCATCCTTTTCAGCCTCTTCAAATAAGGATGGTTCCTAAACTAATATAAATGCATATTGAGAATTAATCCTCATTATACTCATATGTGTATTTTCATTCTGATCCCCGATAATGTTAGACTGATAAATTTCTTCTCTTTGATTTCTCATTTGGGGTTTAGCCACATTATCTCTAGCTACAACTTCATCTTCTGACTCCTATTCAGAGTGAACATCCTGATGTGAATCCTGATAGTTTTGAACATATACCTCTACCTATATATTATAATTTGTTCTATGTTCACATTCTTCCTCATATTCTATCATTCCAGCTTAATAACTACATGAAGCATGCATTTTTATTTTTCTTTTCAATTATTTAACATCACTTCTTTCCACAAATCATCCCAAGCGCTTATTGAAACACTTGTAGGACTTTCTGTTCAGGGAGTATCCCAAAAATATTTTTTCATTTGCATTATCACCATACTTCCCGGGATTTCCTTCTTTCTTTCGAATGAAACATTTTCATCCAAAAACACGAAAATATTTCAAAGTGGTCTTCCTCCCATGCCACAATTCATATGGAATCTTTGTATCAACCATATATACCCATTTATGGTTTTGAATATACACTGTATCTTGAACTGACTCTATCTAGTAATGTCGAGGAATACGACTCTCGATCAGTATAGTCCTAGCGATGTTGTTTACCTATCGATTCCTATGCTCAAAAAATCCATTTTACTGTGGATTTCTCACAACAGATACCTCATGTTGTATACCATGCTTCTCTAGGTAATTTTCAAATACAATTGACGTGTATTCCCATCCATTGTCAGATTGTAGCACTTTGATTATTCATCCAATATCATTCTCAGTGATTCAACAATATGTTTTCATACAGTTAAGCACTTTCCATGTAACACCCCGAGATTTTATGAAAAATATTCTTTTTAATTTCACTAATGTCTTGTGTAGTATGCTACACCAAAAGGAGATTGCAAAACACGCATCCTTGATTTGCCTTGCATTACACGCAATCACGACCTTCCTCAATAGTGTGTGTAGTACGCAATAATGTGTTTCACTAAACAACAATATGCTATTAAAATATTATTAAAACTAGCCGTTATGAATAGTAATAACCACTTATTGAAATTTTGTAAATCATTATTTTTCAAAATGGAATTCATTTTTGGATTCTTAATATCGAAATTAGCTTAGGGTGAAATTTTGGTGATTTTCGGATAACTTTCATATTTTGATGAATAGTGAAAATTACTAAATTTTAATTAAAAACAACTTTTTTAATCGAAATAATTAATAGTGATAAATTGTTAATTTGAGTGTTTTTAAAGTATATTTATAATATATTTTTACAATTTAATACAATTTTGGTCATTGGATGTAATTTCACATTTAAACCAGTTATAAACAAGTGTCAATCTTTTGATAGTTATTATCTCTTAAAAACACGCCTTTTGTTTTGACGACGAGAATTAATTTTTAAATTAGTTAATGAAACTGATATGTTTTGAATTTGGTAAAATAGAAATCATTTTTGAGTTCAAAATATCAAATATAGCTTAGGCCTAATTTTTGGTATTTTTCTGAAAACTTTCAATTTTTGATGAATAGTGAAACCACTAAGTGGTAGTTAAAAAAAACTGAATTGTTCTTAAAACTTAATTTTACCGCTCCTATGAGTGGAATTTTAAAAATCTGAGAGACAAGGTTGATGTCAGTAAGTAAAATGTGGTTCAATGAGATGAAAATAATTTTTTGGTGAATAGTAACTTTTTACTTTTTTTACCACGGTTAAAAGTAAATAGGGTAATTAAGGGTAGAAATGATATTATTATTACCCTAAAACATGTCCTAATTCTATTGGACAAGTTTAATTCGACCAAAAACAAACTTAGGAATAAAATATGACCATTTAGGCCCACTTGTATTAGATTAGGACATTTATTATTAATTTATTTAAAGAAGGGTTAAAAGAGTTAAAATCAAAGTTTATTTACTAAAACATTTTTAATATGGGGTTATACATAAGATAAATTAGACTATAAATATTCATTAGAAAGATAAAACGATTTCCTACATAATGGTATTTTATTTTTAATTTTTAGACATTAAATAATTTAATTTATTTATGACACAACGATGATGCAGTAATTATCTTATTAATGAAATATTGACATAATTGATGTTATAAATACCAAAATAAATATAATTTGAGACTTTTTATGAATTCCACGAATTTTATAGGTTAATATGACATGTTATTATTGATTTAATTAACTTTTTTAGAACTTATAATTCTGTTATGATTTTCACAAAAATCAATTACTAAATAGTGTCAAAATTGACATAAAATAGTTTTTAAAAAAAATATTATATTATTAATTGATATGTTATTCCTAAAAATCTGAGGTTCGTCCAAATGACTTATATAATGTTATATATATTAATAATAAACAACTTGGGGTTCGTTTGGCTCCTTATAGTATGTTTATTAACCTTATAGTGTAAGAACACAAGAAGACATGGTAAAAGTAAAATTATTTAACTTAATGTTAAATCTAAATGATAAGGTTAAAATAGGAACCAAAACTTGTCTAAATTCTATTTTATGAGAGGATTTAGACCCATCCACACCTTAGCTTCGAAATAAATCAATTTGGAGCTATTTAAAACTGAAATTGACTTTATAATAAAATAATATTTTTAGTTTTTCCAAAGGAGCCCCTCTCCTCCCTTATAAAAGGGCACCTCCTCCCTCTCTTCCTCACACAACTTTGAGCCTTCAAGCTCGGCCAACCCCTGAAAAATTTTCTTCTACACTTACCTAGAAACATCCTAGAGGTTCTGGTATTCTTCAAATACCCATTTTAGTGCCCTAAAAGGAGGTCTCAAAGAAGCACTTCAAAGAAGAGGTAATGTCCGTTACCGATTCTTTCATATTTATTTCTTCTTCCACTTATTCTTCTTAGGTTGTTTCATTATGAAGTAATAACATCAGTATCACTCATATACTGATATGTCATTATAAGTATGAAACAACCCTATTTCACCATCTATCCATCCTACGGAAAAAGAAATCACCGCGCGTGCGTACGTACGGAATACCATCTCCACGCCGTGGTGTAATCTATTTTCCACCACCACCTTACATAGATGGGTATAATGGTGTAGAGAATAACTATACATAGTTATTAAAACATCATATTGATTCTGATATATTGTATCATCCACTCCAATTCAATTCAATAATTATGGAAATGATATCATCGCTCGTGCGTACGTACGGACTACCGTCTCCATGACGCGATGAGATTCATTCTCCATGTTAAACATTTAAGAATGATTATAAAGTATATATAAGGAATAATAATGAAATATATGAAATTATAAAGCTACTGTATTTATGTGTATATATATGTATGTCATCTACTTAATTCCACTCAATTCAATAACGAAAAGAAAACAAAGTTCATGCGTACGTACGACCTACCGTCTCCATGAATGGTGTATTTCTTTCCATTTATTGATCCATTATATATATGTATATTCTGAATATATATTATATATAAATAATGTTTTATATTCTATAATTAATTAATAATGATCTAAGTAATCATATTAATAATTACAAGTTAAAACACGAATGACAAATGAGACGATTTTACCCAAAACGCTACTTTAACATGAATTTACAAAAGAACGGGTAATATAAAGTCATAAGTGAACCATATATGATATAATAACAATAAATATGATTCTCTAATAAGTCAATGAAATTATTTAAATCATTATACAGGAGGTTCGGACACTTACGAAGAAAATCGGACCTAAGGTAAGGGAAATATCACAATCTCATTTTTATCCGAGATTGTTTATACTTTGGTATTTACTGGGGAGTATTTTATCATCAACATCCATGTTTCCTCAATATTTAATATTATTTCCATCCACCTACAATTTTTTAAATCCAATTTTACCCTTCGGTGAGTTTTTAGTAAAAGATATGAAAGGAATCTTTTTTCTTTTTTTATACGCGGTACTTTTTTGACTTTTCCGACAAAAATACGAGAAGAATGTTTTTTTTAACTTATACGACTTGAATAGATTTTTAAAACATTATTTCCAAGAAGATTCCTTTACAGGTTTTCAAGTTTATTTTTAATCAACTTCTTTTAGTTTAAAATTGTATGACATGTTAATAAAGGAAAATGTTTTTGAAGTAGTAAGGATATTTTCCTCAAGAATGGAGTTCAAGTGTTTTATCAAAATTATTTTCCATCTAAGATAATATAGGGTTCTGTTTCTATCCCTATTATTACATGGATTTGATTATGTTGTGATGGAAATATTTTTATGAATTCCTTTATCTTATATGAATTGTTTTATGATGTCATGTTGTTTAAGAATCCCATTTTTACTACATGGGTTATGCAATGATGTATGATTTATGATTTTTTGGCACAAATAAGAATGGTATCATTATGAGATGGGTGGGACCTATATCTCCCTCCAATGAATTGGGTAAATATGTTATATCTCATGAGATAGACATGGTTGGAATGGTAGGATATACCGGTTCAGTGAAACAGGACTGAAACGAGGGTGACTCGGTTCAGAAAGGGACTTTGTCCACTAAGATAGTCTTGGAAATGAGTCTTGACTAACAAGAATTGATTCTCTATGATTATGTGTGTATGCTACAAAGTTTCATGTTTTACGTTATGATTATTTGGATTTCATTTCTCTACTATGATTTATCCCATGTTATGAAATTATGCTCTCTTTTGCAGGTTAAGATTTCCAAAATGTTATGTTCTTATGAATATGATGTGATTGATATTTATTTTGTTTACCCTTACTGAGCATTTGAGATCACCCTTTTATGTTTTCTTTTCCCCAGGATATAAAGAAAGGTTTTAGGTAAAAAAAGGAAGATCTTTATGGAAGATGTTGAAGATCTTTCACCACGATTAGAAGATTATATTCCAAGTTTCCAAAGACACTAAACTATTACGATCCTTGTGTGTGTGTTTTTGTTATGTACTAAGTATTCCGCAAAAGTAATGTAATGTACATGTTCTTTAGGCTTCGGGTCTCTACAGTTGGTATCAGAGGAAAAGTTTAGTCAACCTTTGGAAACTAGGATGCGAAAACGTTAGTGAGATCCCTAGAGATATTTCTAAGGTATGTCTAGGGATGTCCCTAAGGATAAGTATACATATAGGATATAGTCCTTGAACTATGGTAACGATATTAGATTAAACCAAAAATGTTAGATATTGAAGTTACTCCCCCTTTATTATGATTTTTTCCTCTCACACTATTCTTTTTGGGTTTTAGAAAATGGCTAGAAACAAGATGATTCACGATAATGGAGGATATGATTGACAATGGAATGATATTATTCATGAGAAACCAAATGAAATGGGATTTAGAAGTCCAAACATCATTATTATGCCGAATCAGCAATCTCGTAATATGATCAATAAAGTAAAATTTGGTAAGTTTCCTGACTCGGCTAATAAGAGAAAGATGGAGTTTCATGATGATCATAGAGGAAAGAAAGTTCAATTTCCCCTATGTAAATCATGTGGGAAGAGGCATCAAGGAGAATGTTTCAAAGGAACTGGAAGATGCTTTGGGTGTGTAAAATAAGGACACAAAGCCCGTAAGTGCAAAGGAAAAGTTTCAGTTAACACCAGGGATGAGGATAATGGTATTTCTACGACATCAACAATGGTTAAATGTTTTAAATGTGGAATGTACGGGCATTATGCAAACCAATGCCCGAAGGGAATGTCTCATGAAGAGAATCAGTATGGTCGTATGGGTAGTATTTATGTGGATGATTATGAAGAGACTACAAATGATATGTGAGATGAAAGAATTGTTGAAGCTCGGTAAATGGTTTAAGAATGTAGTGGAATGATTACATGTTTATCATGTGTAATGTTGTATAAGTAATCTCATGCTACTATGGAATAAAGAGACATCTATGGATTGTTACACTGTTGTCTTTCCTTGAGTTTTGAAAGTGTATGATTAATGTTACCAGTATCCATGAAAGGTTATTCAAATATTTTTGGAATGTAGATGATATGCGCATAATGAAGGGATAAGGAGAAAATTAAATGTTTGATAGTATTCATGAGCTCATGACTGATATAAGGAGAAGGTTATATCATGGTTTGAGTATATAGAATTTTGAGGATTTTGGTATGTGGAAAGTGTTAACTATTAATTGCATTCATGTTTTCACTATGGTTCAATGGGTATTCATTTTTCAAGAGAATACATGATTAGGGCCTTCGAATGTTTGGAATGTGACCAACAAGACATATCTCATGATATAAGGGGATCAACGATGGTATTAACATGCTTGTTATATGAACTCTTTGGTAATCGTTTTCACTATAATATGAGATTGGACAGCAGTATTATGGATAAGCCTAAAGATTGGAATGGACAATGTTGGACATAAGTTAGTATTGTTTAAGGATAAAAGTTTTTTTTAGATATTATTGATCGGATATTATAGTAATGTAGTTTAGGAAAAAGGAAAACCTGCAGGACAGGCGACAGCCCATCGCGTCGGACAAGGCTGTGGGAATCGAACAAACAACAGAAGTGCGACTGGCGTTTATTGCCTACCACTGGCCTACAGGAAGTCCCTGTTTAGTAGAAACTAGTTTTATTATATTAAGCTGTATGATATATGAAGTATAAGTCCATTTTAGGAACCATATATGATTAATCTCACTATAGAATGACTTATGTATATTTAATAACTTTTGCTAACCTTTTGTTTGAGACAGATGGAATGACCCGTCATTCTATCACATGATCTGCTAACACTTCACGAATAACAAATTCAACTTTATTTATTTAAGAGATGAAGTGGAAATTGTTCAAGGCACGAACAACAGTGATATTGTACCAAAATAAAGTAAGTACTTATTCTAATTAAAATTCTTCAACTTTAGGGGAACGATCTTGAAAACCAAAAATGTTGTCCTAGTGCACTTATATCTGATTAATCAGATGGTACCTTAGATCGTCACAAATTTATGGCTTTGTGATTGCTAGCTTTTCCATAGCCATGTTCTCTACCACTCTCCATCAGAACATGATGGTTAGATTTCTGTTCCATATCCATATTTTCACCTATGTGGAAACCCAGTGATTAGTTTATTTGGGTAACCGTTACGTTTCATACTTTTGTTTTTAAAGATTGGTTTTGGTATTCCTTTTTACTATGTGGGTTTCGATTAAAGAAACTTTCGAATAGTAAACCATTTATAACCCCGACGAATTTCGAGGGTGAAATTCATTTTAAGGGGGGTAGAATGTAACACCCCGAGATTTTATGAAAAATATTCTTTTTAATTTCACTAATGTCTTGTGTTGTATGCTACACCAAAAGGAGCTTGCACAACACACATCCTTGATTTGCCTGGCATTACACGCAATCGCAACCTTCCTCGATAGCGAGTGTAGTACGCAATAACGAGTTTCACTAAACAACAATATGCTATTAAAATATTATTAAAACTAGCCGTTATGAATAGTAATAACCACATATTGAAATTTTGTAAATTTTTATTTTTCAAAATGGAATTCATTTTTGGATTCGTAATATCGAAATTAGCTTAGGGTGAAATTTTGGTGATTTTCAGATAACTTTCATATTTTGATGAATAGTGAAAATTACTAAATTTTAATTAAAAACAACTTTTTAAATCAAAATAATTAATAGTGATAAATTGTTAATTTGAGTGGTTTTAAAGTATATTTAGAATATATTTTTACAATTTAATACAATGTTGGTCATTGCATGTAATTTCACATTTAAACCAGTTATAAACAAGTGTCAATCTTTTGATAGTTATTATCTCTTAAAAACACGCATTTTGTTTTGACGACGGGAATTAATTTTTAAATTAGTTAATGAAACTGATATGTTTTGAATTTGGTAAAATATACAACATTTTTGAGTTCATAATATCAAATATATCTTAGGCCTAATTTTTGGTATTTTTCTGAAAACTTTCATTTTTTGATGAATAGTGAAACCACTAAGTGGTAGTTAAAAAAAACTGAATTGTTCATAAAACTTAATTTTACCGCTTCTGTGAGTGGAATTTTAAAAATCCGAGAGACACGGTTGATGTTAGTAAGTAAAATGTGGTTCAATGAGATGAAAATAATTTTTTGGTGAATAGTAACTTTTTACTTTTTTTTACCACAGTTAAAAGTAAATAGGGTAATTAAGGGTAGAAATGATATTATTATTACCCTAACACATGTCATAATTCTATTGGACAAGTGTAATTCGACCAAAAACAAACTTAGGAATAAAATATGACCATTTAGGCCCACTTGGATTAGATTAGGACATTTATTATTAATTTATTTAAAGAAGGGTTAAAAGAGTTAAAATCAAAGTTTATTTACTAAAACATTTTTAATATGGGGTTATACATAAGATAAATTCGACTATAAATATTCATTAGAAAGATAAAAAGCTTTCATACATAATGGTAGTTTATTTGTAATTTTTAGACATTAAATAATTTAATTTATTTATGACACAACGATGATGCAGTAATTATCTTATTAATTAAAATATTGACATAATTGATGTTATAAATACCAAAATAAATATAAATTGAGACTTTTTATGAAGTCCACTAATTTTATAGGTTAATATAACATGTTAGTATTGATTTGATTAACTTTTTTCGAACTTATCATTCAGTTATGATTTTCACAAAAATCAATTACTAAATAGTGTCAAAATTGACATAAAATAGTTTTTAAAACAAATATTATATTATTAATTGATATGTTATTCCTAAAAATATAAGGTTCGGCCAAATGACTTATATAAGGTTATATATATTAATAATAAACAACTTGGGGTTCGTTTGGCTTCTTATAGTATATTTATTAACCTTATAGTGTAAGAACACAAGAAGACACGGTAAAAGTAAAATTAATTAACTTATTGTTAAATCTAAATAATAAGGTTAAAATAGGAACCTAAACTTGTCTAAATTCTATTGGATGAGAGGATTTCGACCCATCCCCACCTTAGCTTCTAAATAAATCAATTTGAAGCTATTTAAAACCGAACTTGACTTTATAATAAAATAATATTTTTATTTTTTCCAAAGGAGCCCCTCTCCTCCCTTATAAAAGGGCACATCCTCCCTCTCTTCCTCACACAACTTTGAGCCTTCAAGCTCGTCCAAACCATGCCAAATTCTCTTCTCCAATTCCCTAGAAACATCCTAGAGGTTCTGGTATTCTTCAAAGACCAATTTTAGTGCCCTAAAAGGAGGTCTCAAAGAAGCACTTCAAAGAAGAGGTAATGTCCGTTAACGATTCTTTCATCTTTATTTCTTCTTCCACATCTTCTTCTTAGGTTGTTTCATTATGAAGTAATAACATCAGTATAAATAATATACTGATATGTTATTATAAGTATGAAACAACCCTATTTCACCATCTATCCATCCTACGGAAAAAGAAATCACCGCGCGTGCGTACGTACGGAATACCATCTCCACGCCGTGGTGTAATCTATTTTCCACCACCACCTTACATGGATGGGTATAATGGTGTAAAGAATAACTATACATAGTTATTATAACATCATATTGATTCTGATATATTGTATCATCCACTCCAATTCAATTCAATAATTATGGAAATGATATCATCGCTCGTGCGTACGTATGGACTACCGTCTCCATGACGCGATGAGATTCATTCTCCATGTTAACCATTTAAGAATGATTATAAAGTATATATAAGAAACAATAATGAAATATATGACATTATAAAGCTACTGGATTTATGTGTATATATATGTATATCATCTACTTAATTCCACTCAATTCAATAACGAAAAGAAAACAGCGTTCATGCGTACGTACGACCTACCGTCTCCATGAACGATGTATTTCATTCCATTTATCGATCCATTATATATATGTATATGCTGAATATATATTATATATAAATAATGTTTTATATTCTATAATTAAGTAATAATGATCTAAGTAATCATATGAATAATTACAAGTTAAAACACGAACGACAAATGAGATGATTTTACCCAAAACGCTACTTTAACATGAATTTTCAAAAGAACGGGTAATATAAAGTCATAAGTGAATCATATATGATATAATAACAATAAATATGATTCTTTAATAAGTCAATGACATTATTCAAATCATTATATAGGAGGTTCGGACACTTACGAAGCAAATCGGACCTAAGGTAAGGGAAATATCACAATCTCATTTTTATCCGAGATTGTTTATACTTTGGTATTTACTAGGGTGTATTTTATCATCCACATCCATGTTTCCCCAATATGTAATATTATTTCCATGCACCTACAATTTTTTAAATCCAATTTTACCCTTCGGTGAGTTTTTAGTAAAAGATATGAAAGGAATCTTTTGTCGTTTTTTATACGAGGTACTTTTTTGACTTTTCTGACAAAAATACGAGAAGAATGTTTTTTTAACTTATACGACATGAATGGATTTTTAAAACATTTTTTCCAAGAAGATTCCTTTACAAGTTTTCATGTTTATTTTTAATCAAATTATTTTAGTTTAAAATTGTATGACATGTTAAGAAAGGAAAATGTTTTTGAAGTAGTAAGGATATTTTCCTCAAGAATGGAGTTCAAGTGTTTTATCAAAATTATTTTCCATATAAGATAATATAGGGTTCTGTTTCTATCCCTATTATTACATGGATTTTATTATGTTGTGATGGAAATATTTTTATGAATTCCTTTATCTTATATGAATTGTTTTATGATGTCATGTTGTTTAAGAATCCCATTTTTACTACATGGGTTATGCAATGATGTATGATTTATGATTTTTTGGCACACATAAGAATGGTATCATTATGAGATGGGTGGGACCTATATCTCCCTCCAATGAATTGGGTAAAGATTTTATATCTCATGAGATAGACATGGCTGGAATGGTAGGTTATATCGGTTCAGTGAAACAGGACTGAAACGAGGGTGACTCGGTTCAGAAAGGGACTTTGTCCACTAAGATAGTCTTGGAAATGAGTCTTGACTAACAAGAAATGATTCTCTATGATTATGTGTGTATGCCACAAAGTTTCATGTTTTATGTTATGATTTTTTGGATTTCATTTCACTACTATGATTTCGCCCATGTTATGAAATTATGCTCTCTTTTTCAGGTTAAGATTTCCAAAATGTTATGTTCTTATGAATATGATGTGATTGATATTTATTTTGTTTACCCTTACTGAGCATTTGAGCTCACCCTTTTATGTTTTCTTTTCCCCAGGATATAAAGAAAGGTTTTAGGTAAAAAAAAGGAAGATCTTTATGGGAGATGTTGAAGATCTTTCACCACGATTAGAAGATTATATTCCGAGTTTCCAAAGACACTAAACTATTACGATCCTTGTGTGTGTGTTTTTGTTATGTAGTAAGTATTCTGCAAAAGTAATGTAATGTCCATGTTCGTCAGGCTTCGGGTCTCTACATTCCATTTCCTATGTATAAAGATTACACATGACATTCTACTATAATCATCTTTGAAAAGAACAAAAAAACTTTCTCTGTGTTTTAGGGAAACATTTTTTGGGCCACATACATTAGTATGGATTAGGTCAAGGAGATTTGATGCTCTTCTCTTATTTGGTCGGTAGGAACTGCTGACCAGTTTTCCTCACATGCACACATCATAGGTCTTTTCTCATTCACACTTCAGATTAGGTTTATCCATGACTATATTCAGCATAGATATATTTTCCATGTCTTTCAGATTGATGTTCCCCAATATTCAATTCCATAAGTTTTTTTCCTCTTCAAATGTTATGTTGCCAGTGTTCTCTTTGCTATCAACTTGATACAAGTTGCCATCTGTTCTACAACCTATCATGAGTGAAATCCTGGACTTTCCACTTATAGAACAACCATTCTGATTGAATTCAAAATAAGATCTGAGTCACAGAGTTGACTCACACTAAGTAGATTGTGATGCATACCTTCCACATAAACGACTTCAGTTTTCTTCAACTCTCTATTGGCTAGCTCATTACTTCCACTACCTTTTGTCTTCAATGTACCATCATTCCTGAACCACACTATTCCATTGACCTTTTTATTGATATTCATTAATAGGTCTGCATTACCTTTCATGTGGGATGAACATCCACTATCAAGAATCCAGGTGCTTTTGTTATTTTTAGCTTTGAGTGCTACTTCTACAAAATTGGACTTTTCAATTTCCCTCTTTTCCTTCTATGAGATATTGGATTGAGTGTAGGATGCTGATGGCCTTTCAATTCTCTCTACATTGTATATGGGTTCTTTATATTTTAATTCTTCTTGTAGAGTGGAAAACATGTTTGCAATAGCAACACCGTCTGGTTGATGTGTATTGACTCGCCTCTGAGTATTGAATGAATTTCTCCTTTTATACCTCTTACTGCAATGCACAACTTTATATACAAAGTCAGAACAACAAACACAATATCTATAGAAATTATTTTTCTATAAGAAGTAGGATATGAATATGTTTTCCTTTGTTGAACACCTAACTCTTCCCCATTCATATATCTCCTTGCCTATTCGTAGTATGACATGGTACGACCTAGATAGCCACAAAAATGACACTTCAAGAAAGGAAATGTATTGTCACTTCTATTTATCCTCATCCATTCTTCCTTAGGAAAATTGTTTTAATTGCTATAATTTTTATAAAGTTGAGGATAATATTCATCTATCCTTTAAGTTTGATTTAAGGGTTTCTTTTTCAGCACTTTAGGTGGCTTTTCAACATGATCAACTTTTATAATGCCTTTATTCTAGTTCACTTTATTTACAGCATTTGATGTTTCTACATCACAACCTATTCCACTATATCCCATTAAGGTGGATCTTTGATCACTCAGGATCTTTTCAAGTCCATCAGAACCACATTTTTCTCTCTCTAGAAGCTCAGTATATGAGAACCTTCCAAATTCTATTTTTTTCATTGCTTCTTTTGAAATTGATTCACTGTCAATTTATTTCTTAGTGTAACAACTTCTTCTTTGAGTCCTTCAATAGTCATAGATTACTCTGCCAGTATTGAGGTGAGGTCATTGATGACCTTTTATTGTTCTTTAATTACATGTTTTAGTTCCAAAACATCATCAGTGCTTTCAAGGATTGATGATTGTACTTTCTCCAGTTTTTCCAGTCGTTCAATTTCAGCATCCTACTGATCAATATATTATGATGATTCTTTCACCATTTCCTTCCACTCATTACATCTCTTACATTTAATTTCATGCTCACCAAAATAACCTTTAAGTTTCAACATGGTATCGACATTAGTATTCATCTGATTATATCCATCTTTATCTATCAATGGTTCTGAATTTTTAATGGTAGCCATCATGGAGGCATGGTTTCCAATTTTAAATTTCGGTTCATCTTCCTCACAGAATTCTTTATCATCATCTTCATCCTCAAATAAAAAACTCTTCTTCTATACTTTATTTTCAAATATGAAGTTTCCCTTTTTAGAACATTTTCTAATGTTTCTCTATGTTTTCAACTTCTCCCTCTTCATCATCAAAATTTTTTTATCACCGAGAAGCAATGTGCCCAACTCTTCCACAATGAAAACAAGATAGAGGTAGCTTGCCTTCAAATTTTCCAGTTCCCTTCTTGATATTTTTGGAAATGAGAGATAGAGAGAGAGTTTCGTTTTTCTCATCATCAATAAAACTGGTATCTCCTGAAACTTTTAGATTTTCCATGGCTCTGAATTATATTTCCTTGATTACATGAGTTTTAGCTTCTTTTGGTTTGATTATCATCTCATAAGATGATAGATTTCATAGAATATCATCCACTGAGAGTTTGTAGATATATCTTTCCTCATGGGATGACATATTTTCAATGTAAAGGGGTGGGATTCTTCTCAATATTTTCTTCACTATGTCAATTTCTTTGATCTCTTCGCCCAATCATCAGATTTCTCCTACAATGTTCGTAATTAGATTGAAAAAAGGAGTCTTCATTATCATCAGGGTGCATCTTTAGATCATAAAACCTATTGTATAGAAATTAAAATTTTACTCCTTCACTTTTATATCTCCTTCAAAAATATTCTACAGTTAATCCCACATTGACTTGGTAGATGTGTAACTCATTACCTTTAGAGAAATATGATCAGAAAATGCTTCAGTGAGAACATTTTGTTCTTTTGTATCAGTGTCCAGAAATTTCCTGTCTATATATATCACTAACTATCCTGTAGGATCAGTGACTTGTATTCCCAGTGTAGTAGTAAATAAGACTTCTATTCCAAGAGATCTTAGGTGAGATCTTATACTATTTATATACATTTGAAAATTACTTCCATTGAAGAGGGGAATTCCCCTAACGTTGACTGGATACTCCATGGCAGCCGAATACATATTCAACACCAGCAACCTTTATGCTTTGATACCACTTGAAGGACCCCATAACACCCTAATAGGGGATAGATGAATAAGTGCGTCAACTTTTTCTTTTAAACTAATGGATCTTGTTCCCATGTTGGTAGGAACCTGTTAAACTTATATGACAAGGGGGAGCAGAAAATAAACAATCACATGCAATGAAATGACACAACAATTTTACATGGTTCATCACTAAGGGAAACATCCAAGGAGCATATGTCGATAGTGTGTCGGTCGTACCAAAACCACTAATCTTCACAAGTTGTGGAATAAATGATTTTAGCAAAATCACTCTGTGTTAGGTGCACTGCCTCTACATGGTTCATGGATAGCACACTACATCCCTCGGATCACTTCCGTTGACTCCCCCTTCCTCATTGCGTTTGAAAAATCTTCACCCAGTTTATTGACATAAAGGCCACTTCAATGGTTTAGCATCAAATCATGCATCCTCAAATATATATGGATGCTCGGTTTAAATTCCTTTTTCACCCATAGATGAATTCAACCTTCCCGAGTACTGTCAGGCACCAGAAAAAACTTTCACAAACATAATTGAAGTTTTTTCAAGATTCCATGAGAAAACCGCAAACCAACTTCCTCTCCTATATACTTAATAATGGGGTTGGTATGTGGTACACCTTCTTCGTGCACCTCCGACACTGTCGCAAACCGCCCTTCATCCGTGGACAACCTCCACCTTCGCGATCGTGTACTGCTACCGCATACCGATTCCGCAAACCTCCTTCATGAAACCCCTCTTGTCTACAAATAGTTCTCTATGCACTGACTGACTTCACTTCCACATACCATACATCCTTTTTGGGTTATGTAACCCCAAAAACAACCTCGGCAGAATTCCTTACACGCGTACCACTTCATCCTTCATGAACCACTTCAGCCTTCACTAACCACTTCAGAATTCACAAACTTCCTTCGGCCTTTTCCGAAACCTCGGAGTGAAATATGCTTTCTAATGATGTTATATATCCCTAGTAATTGGTGATGTTAGTGATTATTATATAGGAAAAGATATCCTCTTAATCTGCTAACCCAAGATTTACCGAATCTTCAACCAAACGCTTACCGATACTCATTCCATCGCGAACCTCAAGCCGTCCGCGAACCATTTTCCTACACGCTCCGCGTACCGCATTTGCTGATATGCGGTCAAACTCGCCTCTGATACCAAACCATCCATGTACTGCACGACCATCCAATGCCAACCACTTTTTGTTTTCGCGAACCACATCCTTGTATCGTACCCACAGCCTGGTATGCATCCTTGTACCCTTCCCATACATGGTACGTGATCCATATCCTAGGCTACTCATTCCTTTTCCTTTTCCGATTTAGTTTTCCATTATTCAAAAAGATTCCCAATTTTAAGGCCCTACTATTTGTAAAACACTGTGAAACATCGCCACCTTCAATACTTCTTTCAGCCTCATTCATTTGACCTCATTCCTTGCAAACTGCCTAGTCATCCGTGTGCCGATCGACAACAAACACAAATAAAACTCCATTATTATTAATTAATATCCTTGGTTCCAATTTTTTTTTCATTGAGATGGTTGGATTAATGAATACTAGTACATTTGGAAAAGAATCCCATTTTGTTTATGCATTTTGGTGCTGTTCAGTAGCCCCTAGTCTAATGTGGTTGGCTTGAGGTAGTTGTAGATTTTTCATCCACCAACCAAGAAGGCCCCACTAGGTTGGGTCTTGATAATGAGGTTCTGTGGTGTTATTCTCCAATAAGACAAATGATGGTATGAGGTTGTGCATACACTTCCTATGGTTGAATTAATTAATGATCAATATTATCTCCTCTACCAATGATAGATTATTGTTCTGACTAGTTGAACGGTGCAAGGTGATTATTGAATATTGGTTTGTAATGTAGGTATCATTATATGAGGGTGAATGAAGCTATATTTATTTCTACTTTCACATGTTTATATGATAAATTAGTGTTTTTTGTTATGTAGTTCAGTGTCAGAAACTCCCAAACTATTTTTTTGAAACTCATGAACTCCATGTTTTGTGAATTATTGGATCAGTTCTTGCTAGTGTTCATCAATGATATCTTCATATACATGATGTCAATACAGGATAATTTTGAGCCTCATAATGATTTTTTATTATTAATTTGACATCAAAAACTCTATATAAAGTTATCCAATTTCATGTTTTTAATTCATAAGGTGTATTTTTTTAGGTAGATGTTGTCTTGATAGGGAGTGACAGTGTATCCATCAAATATTATAGTGGTTGTTTCTTGGGAAGCACCTAAGAATGTTGTTGAGGTTCATTTTTTTCTTGGTATCATTGGATTTTATCTAAGGCTTGTATCCAACATATCTCAAATTACATCCCTATCAATAATGCTAACTAGAAAGTAAAAATATTTTTCTTGGGATTAGGAGTGTCAGACCGCTTTATACTACCCAAAGGTGATGTTGATTAGTGATCAAATTGATTGATCACTCGAGGTGGGAGTGATGTTTTATGTTTTCTATTATTATTCCCATCATGTTTTGGGATGTGTCTTGATGTAGCATAGGGATGTGATCTAACATGGGTCTTGGAATTTACATCCTAATGAGCATAACTATATAACCCGTTGACTTGATTTGGAAATAATGGTGTTTACATTGATTCCATAGTGGAATTACCTCGGAAAATAATTTTTTATCTCAAAATATCATAAGATTTTGATGTATATTTTTTCTCAGTGGGATTGGACTCTACATTATTGAAGTTTGATGGTGTTATTTATGGGTTATGACTTTAATATCTCTCACACATTGGGGAAAGGGATAACAGTTATTAATTAAATGAATAAGAATTCATGAGGAGATATTTTTCATGATCCCGGAGATCTATAGAGAGTCATAGATGAGCCTTTCATGACGAATCATGATGTGAATGAGGATTATGACTCAGGTTTCCTATACCGCATGATAGTATAATCATCCATGTCACAACAGATGAAGGAATATTAGTGGGGTGGCTCAAAGGTCTAACTGTGGCAACACTGTATATTTAATGTGTTGAGGAAGGTTGTTTATTGCATTATGTTGTAAAAGGAGGTTCTTAATGATTTTCACAGGTCTCCCTCAATAGTTTATCATTTTAATACTGAAGATTATATTGTATTAAATAAATATTCATCATAAAAAAAATTCATAATGAAAATTCCATTATTTCATCAAAATAGTAAACTAAATTATAATAAAATAGAAAATGGGTAATTACATTGATAATAAAAGCTATAAAAGGACCATAAAATATTTAAAAATATATGGAAACCCCCTAACTTTGTACACCAGAGGATCATACTCAATGAATATTGACACATATAAGATGTAAATTTATATTTTGAAGAAAAAAAATAAGAAATGTAATATATATTCTATATTAAATAAGTGAATGATATCAATTAATTCATATTTTAGAATAAATTCTATTTATAAGGGGTAATATGACCATTAGAAACTGACCATTAAAATCGAATCGTTATAACACTTATAATTATAATCATAATAAAACCTTAAAAAGTGTGCAATAAAAATTCATAACTAAATTTTACAATAATATAATTAATAATAAATAATAATATATATTGATCATATAATATTAATACAATTTTATAGATATTATTCGAATAAAAATAATCGAAAATAAAAAGTTTTTTCAATTTTTTTAGTGAAACATGAATGGTTTTCAAATACACTAAGTCGTTTACTTAATATTTAAAATTCTCATATATAGAAAATTATTTTTATAAAAATCACATTACATTTTAAATTAACAAATCAAAATTATTTAATTATGAATGTTTCAAAATTATCTAAGATAGTCAAAATTTTCAGTAAATATTAAAATAAGATAAATATACACTACTAGTATTATTCAAGGTGTACTAAAGGATTTATAGAGAATCAAGTAGGAAATAGAGATACTTTATAGAGAGGATTTATATCTTTCCCTCAATTTATTATTCTTTTCCTATAATGACATTCCTATATTAAATTATTAGTAAATTTTTAATGAAATTACGATCCTTAGCTAAATCTCATTTGGGGAATGGTATTGTACATGCGAATTATTTCAATTAATTCATAAATCTATATAATTGGATGTTACTTTCAATTTTTTATTGTTTTTTAAACTATCATGTATTAATGAAAATCTATCTTACTTAAACTACATTTCAAACTATTTTATTATCTAAAAAATTTACTAAAATTTTGATCATGCTCGAGAGGGTATCACACAGATTTTAAGAAAAAAATTTAACATAAGGATAACTAATTTATTATTTTCTGATCATGTGACTTCTATAGTTTAAAAGATGTAGGTGTCAATAATTCACAGGTTGACCATGTGAGAAATCATATAAACACCTTTTAATCTATTCCACGATGTTTGATTCAAATGTGTGAATGAAGGAAAATTTTTATAAAAAATATCTATAAAATTTACAATAAATTATCAACTAATTTTTCTCACTAAATTTCATGTTGATGATTCTCCAATCATATCACCTATTATTTTAAATTTTACACACAAAAATTCACCATTATCCTTACTATCTCATCACTAAACCCATTTTATCACACTTATTTATTATTATTTTTTTTGTTATTTCTGTTTCTGTGGTTATTCAAAAACAGACATCTGTCAGTACTTCCCTATGGATCAACCAAAACTTATCACTAAATTGGTTTCAAGTAGGTTTATAAATAATTATTTTGACTTGATCCTACTAAAATACCTAGGTTTCAACCAGGTCAAAAAATTTAAGGCGGTGAGACTTATTTTATTTACTAGGACTAGGTCTAATTAATTATTTATAAACCTATATACACAAGTCCTCTATAAATAAGGGTCATCCCACAGAGAAGGAAATTTTATATAGACCAAAAACAAATTTTAAAAAGAAAAAATAATTAAAATAACATCAGAACAAAAAGAGAGGTAGGTGTTGTTCTGAAATTAATTTAGAGTGCTAGAGATGTGTTCGGGGATAGATGTGAAAAAAAGGATATTTATTAGGAAACAAAAAATTTATTTATTTAGGGTAACTATACTGGATTTTATTGATAAACATTTGACTATCCTTGCATAGAATTAACCATAGAGTTATCGAAGTTCTGCATAGAGTAATGGAATGTATAAATGTCGCTAGATAAGTCACCCTTTCTATATTAGACTCATGAAAAATATTATATCTAAAAAACCCAAGACGATGATGCTTTATCATAGAAAATATCTTACAAGAACCTTTTCAGGGTTAGTATTTTGGTTATGGTCTAGGAAAAAGATACACTTCCATTCACACCTCAGTAATTGGGGTAGAGTGAAAAGATTATCATGTGGAAGAGGAATTTATATATTTGATATAATGAGAAAATGACTCATTGATTAACCTAATTCAATTAAAAGTAGAATTAAATGTTTTTAATCCATACTATATAACCCCCTAAACAATTTAGTTGAGTATTTTATAAGAATAAAAAAATATAATACATTAAAAAAATCTTAGTTTGGGGAAATGAGAAATAAAAAATGTTGAAGTATATCCTCTTGTGAGCTACGAATACCACTCTAGCTCAAACTCTACTTACCCCTGCTTCAAGTGAACTCCATCCCCTAGTTCTGATCCCAACTCATTTGAATTCGAAATAGATTATCAATGATCTTAGGAATATAATGGTGATTAGATGTGGAATGGAGGTGGATGGTGTTTTTTTATCTCGAATGATAGTGAATGGTTCTCTTTTCTACCTCCTAGGAATCCTACACCATCTAACTCCATTACACATCCAATTGAAATCTTATTCTTCATATCATCGATCATCAATCTAGAATGAAAATAAGCTGAGTTCTGAAATATTTTATGGAGTGCACTCAAAGAAAGAGGGTAGTGGAGTTAGAGATGAAGGAAGAGGAATATCACAACATAAGAACTTATTATTCCATTTATTATTTCGTTTTTCCTTGTACTCTGGTGTTTTTAATGAATTATATTGAATTTTATTCTTATACCGTGTAAAAATAAACTGTGTAAGGGGGTCAGATCAGATCGATTGACTATGTTTAACTCTACAAGTTCTTTCATGGGGAAAATTAATGAATCATATTGTATTTTTGTAAGAGACAATAATTTCTCTTCCCCTATAGAATAGGTTAAATCTATCCCAAGTACCGACAGATGAAATATAGAGAATCATTTTATTTAGAGACCAAAACTAAATTACTGAACATGAAAAGTTTTTGGAAACATATTATCTACGAGGAAGCATCATACTCTAGGTTTATATATGATAAAGAGATATATATGGATAGGGTGATTCATCTATCAATAGTTGGACATTTCATTCCTTTTCCCAAAACTATAGTACCTATGTTCTTAATTCCATGATAGGGAAGATACATTTCAATCAATCCCATCTAGTACCATTCCTCTTACATAATATTTTTTCTTGTTTATCTCTCCTTTTTTTTGGTTCACCTATTTCCCCACAAATTTCTCTATCACTTCACTTTCACTTAAAAAAATCTATTCCCACTATTTTTATTTCTATTTTCTGTTTTTTCATGATTGTTTTTTTTTGGTCTACAAAAATCATCCTTCTATATGGTTCAACCATACATACTAAAGTACAAGTGTAAGTAGGTTTATAAATAATTAACTTGATCAAATCATTTTTAATGACCTAGGTCTCTCTGAATCTAATTAATCCTCAGAGATAATTTTAATTGTTTTAAAAAAAATTCGGGATATATATTATTGTCATAGGAAAAGTATTATGAAATAATGGTTTTTGGTTCTAAAACATTAAAAAATAAAACATAATTCCTCGAATGTATAAAACCATGAACTAAAATTATAGGTAATTCAATGGTTTGTGAATTAAAACAACCAATATTTCCAAGTACTATGTTTATAAATTAATAAATAATTTCCCCTCATTTACTATAAATACCCACCCATTATCACATTAATGTCCCCCAAAAAGCCTTTGATCATGAATTTCATCCTTTTTATTATATCAATAATGGATCTAAGTGGTTTTTAAGGTTCTATGGTGCTCACCTCAAGTTTTATTAAACTACATTTCAAGGTAAGTGTTCCAAATCATTACCTTCCTTTTTTTAATATTTATAAATCCTTGTATTTAGAATGATAAATTTTATTATACACTATTTATATTAATTAATCATTATATTATCAATGAAATATCTCCATTACCTCTTATTATTCAACCTTCATAATCTGTTATAATGCTTATATATTCCTACTGAAAGAAAACATCATAATATTTATGTAAAGTCTATAGTGTGTGATTTTCAATAAATGAAATCTCTCTATGGATACAACCAGGTGGATGTATGATTTTTAATATATGATCTGATAGGTTATAATCCTAAAAAGTTATGGATATTAACTCAATATTTACTCAGTTAACAATAAGTCTTCCTAACTTTACAATTGGTTTATCACACTAAGATTATATTCTTTGGATGATTCAAACACTCTTTATGTTCCATAATGAAGGATCATTTTATACTAATGTCCCTACACAATGAAAGTACCCCTAAATAGTAACTTATTATCATTCCTTTGATAAGGTTACTTATGATTTCATTGTGTATATTTCTATAGTGTGGTATTCACCTAGTTATCCACATTCTTCCATTGAATGATGAAACCTTGATAATCTGGACATCTATTATTTCTTAAAGATCAATTTTGATTACACTTCCATGATTTTGAATGAGGTTACGTAGGGAAAATATGATACATGTTATTTATATATTCTCTTGTTATGATAGATATATTGGACTTATTATGTAATATATTGTTTTTTGAATAATGTATCCCCTTGATGAATCGATAGGTCTCATGAGAGAAAATAGTTGGGAATATGGTGTAATCCTTACCTAGTTATGTGTAATGTCTTGGAATAAGGATTTAGCAATATCTTTACGATTTATAAAATCATGTAATACATCAATATGATATTAGTTTATAATTTTCATGTTTTTATTTGTTTTAATGCTATCCATGGGTATATTATGCTAATAGTTTCTTTGTGAAAACATTATTCCATTTATTTACTCCCTCCATATCTATTTATTTCAAGATTATGTTATGATAGATTCCACTAATTCCACATGTTACTAATAATTTTAACTCACGCTATCATATTATTTCCCTTTTCCCCCAGAAAACATTAAGAGTACTACATGTGACATAAAAAATTGCAAGGGGAAATAATATTTTTTTCTTGTACTCAAATAATATATTTTATGTTTGAAAGTGATGTAATCTTCATTTATAAATCTAATTTCACAATTATTATAAATTTTTGAATCCTATGAAATGTGATAGATGTATTCTATAAAATTATAGTAAATTGAACATGATCTCTAACTTACCAGAGTTGGGGTTGTTAAAGTTGGTTCCAGAACAAGTTTAATAGAAACCTTAGGAACTAGATTTAGAGGAACATATTTATAGAACAAAACCATATGAGTAATTGATGTGAAATTATTTTAACATAACTTTTCACATATATTATGATGATTAAATGATTATTTGGATGAGAAAATGTTCCTTAGATGATAAATTATTGAATATTCTCTAAATCATGATTAAATTTCATTTATTTTTATATTTTTATCAACATTAGTTATATTAGTGATTAATTAATATAATTTTTCTTGATTTAATTTTATATAATTTTGTTGAACAATTTTTTTTGTTAATTATCAATTTGAATTTGTTTTTGACATTTTTATGACAATTCTCATAATTTTAAGATGGTATGAATTAATTTTAACATAGTTCTATATTTATTTTTTTTGGAATTATTTTATTTTGATAATATTGTGATTTACATGCTTATATTTTTATTTTAATATAATATTTTCACTTAATTATTAATTATCTATTTTTAAGACCTTTGAGAATTTTGGGTAAAGGATCAAATAGATTACATGAAGGGTGTGTGGTCACTTAAGTGACTGCATGTCCAAAATTTCAAGTTACCATTAAAGAATCTCCAATCCACCACATGATATGTTTATGTAATGTACTATTCTTGATGTTACCATTCAAATTACCCTAAGTGTTCATAAGATAAAATTAAGAAGTGACCATATGTTAAAATTCTAATTGACCGCTTTCTTGAAATAAAAGTGACTGTAGGATGTAAATTTCAAGTGACCTTGTGAAGAAATTATCAATTAACCAAAGGAAAAATACAAACCTAATGTGGTTAAAGCTACTACATCAAAAATTTAAAATGAACTCAATGAGAATAACTTATCATGGAGATGAAAGAGATGCATGAAGAAGAGAGGACCAACTAATGATGAATCATAAATCTAAAAACCAACCATATGAATTATCCTACAAAGAATAAAAACTTGAGGCGTGACAAAGGAAAACCCATGTTGATGTCGCATGTTGAAGAACCCAAACATAGACTAATATATGCTAATTACAATGCCTTCAACCCGAAAAAGATTGTGTAAAAATCGAGAAAAACCTCACAAATAGTAGAAGAACTTGTGCAGTCGTCATAGAATATTTCAAAGATGGGTGTGACAGCCACTTTTAATACTATGATGATTTGGAGAACCACTGATGATGAAGGAGAAACCTCAAAAAACCATTTAAAACATGATGATTTTGGAAATCCACACAAACAAATAATATTATTAAATTTTTTGTTTTGAGATCCAAGTGATTTATCAGGCTCGATTTTTTGAAAATTAATCAGATCTTCAATTCTATCACAAAGAGGATTATTGATGCATGAATAAAAGAAGGAAATTCTATGTTTTTTATTACCCGATAGAAGGGATGATGAGGCCATAATGCCAAAATTGTTGAAATATTAGACTTGTGAATTTCTCTATTAGAAAGAATGAAAATGGACATGGATATTTTCATACTTAGTGTTGTGGCTACCCAACCAACTATGTGTGCACACCAAGATTTTTTCATAATGCCATAAGTAAATTTAAACCATAAGACATGCCCTTCAATAATGTTGAAGCATGATCATGTATTTTCAAATATCTGATTATTTCAATCAATTTTGTGAAATTATATTGAATCCTTGAGGATAATATTGATTTAAGTGTATTTTTAGGGATTATCTAATGTTAATTATACTATGGTAGTGTTATGTACAAAAAAGTTATTGACTCCAATCCAAGATGAGGATACAGAAGTTAATATTGACCTTAATAGTACCATGAATTATTTAAGGATCTCTTAGGATGTTTTTTCTGAAGGATACTATTCTTGGAAGTTAGTTGGGGCTAAAGTTGATATATAAATCAATGTTTGTTTTCATGAAATCATTTTTTATTATAGTAAATCATAGACAAATGCTGACATTGGATTCTGATGATGAATTCAAAGAGGGTTAATACTGTGATGTCAAAAATAATTTATGATTCATTTTTTCTAGTGACATGTTTATTAAATCATAAATTTGTGCCCTAAAATTTTAAATTACAATTTAAAAATGAGATGTGAAATTTTATGGAACAAAATTCAATAGAAATAAAAAAAAATCTTATAAATATTCCAAAGGTTACTTAAAAGTTCAAGGAGTTATGAACTAAATGAGATATATTATTATGTCTATTCTGATCACATGGGGTTGATGAATTTTATTATTGTATTTTTTTGAACTGACTTAATAATTCACTGGTAGTGGAAGAATGACACCTGATATCAAGCCACAAAGAATTATTTTTCCTATTTATTAGGATGTAACTTCATTTCCTATTTCTTTTCAAATAAGAAGAGGTGTTCTCTTATATAATTATTATTCCAAACTTATTGGAAGTAATTTTATTTCCCCTTATTCTTCAATTTATATCATTCTATAATTATAATCGTTGCTGACTATAAATAGTATTTTGTTATTCATATTTCATCATTAGTGATGTGTTCTCATACCTTCAGAACTGGAGAGAAAATATGTGATGTATGATAAAAGTAGTGAAACTTGATGCCTTATCAAGATCCAAGATTCATGAATATCATCACCTCTTATTAGCCCTTCATAGATTTTGAAGGTTATTTGGGGTAATGTTAGAATGAACTCTTGCAAGGGACTAGTTTTCTATTATTTTCCCCTCTAAGATTTTTTCCTTTCTTATCTTAGTTTCTCATTAAAATTTTTAGGTGGGACGGTTTAATTTTTTATTGTTTGAGGATCAGTTCATTTAGGATGAATCCCTTGACTTGTGTGGTTTGATTTTTATATTTCTTCACTTTGGGATATATCTCATGTGTTAGAAGTGATTTTTTGCACCAATGATAAATGTTTTGGATGAGAAATGTGTGTATGTTGAGCCGTCCACCTTGAAATTGGTGAGGTTTGGAGTTGATGGTTTTATTATATAGTGGATATATTAAAGGGAGATACAAGTGGATCAACATAGATATGGTAATTTTCTCACTAACTTTATTACTTACCATTATTTTTTATCTCTCCCTTGTTTTCTTGATTAATTATCCATTTCACCATTCCATTCCACCAATTGAACTAGTGATTTGTGTCACTGAGCCTGTATGATTTCATTACATATTTTCAAATATATAAAGAGAAGAATGGGATTTGGTAAAGACCACTAGGGAATTTTATACTTCTTCTCTGAGGTCAACCCCTGAGTTGGACACTATGCTATATTTAGGGTACTAAATGTATTTGTGATCATCCTACTAACAAGGGAATGCTCATGAAATTGGTGTTGTTTCATAGGTAGAAATGTTTTCCATAGGTTTTTTACACCTTTTTATTTTTTTATTAATTTTAGAAAAAACATAATGATCGATTCACATATTCATAAATATTTTTTGTTGTTAGAAAAATATCAGGCATATGAACCTATCCATGCATGGTAAGATGTGGTGAACTAGAAATTTGGGAAAAGGGTTTAACTACCATCTATGAAGAACATAGATGCTATTAAGTTACCAATGGACTTCCTTCAAGATGGTTAATTATCCTAATAGGACTACAAGAAAAACAAAGTCCCTCGATTTCTTTTTGGACATGAAAATTAAGATAAAATTAAAGAAAACCTAGAGATGAATACATTTTAATAAAAATTTTCCTTCAACTCTAATCTAAAACCGAGAAGTAAACTTATTGGATACCACTAGGAGGCCTGCTAATAGGGGGACCAATTGAAATTGAAAAATCTGGATCTATGTTGTAAGAATAATTAAATTTAACTTTTTTTGAATATTATTTCACGAAAATATTTGGTTTTTTATTTTCATTGTCTGCATAGGTTTTTACATCACAAAAAACCCTTTTGATTATTTTATAATTCACAAAAAATAAAGTGGTTTTATTTAAAAAATGGACATAGGAGGATTACAACATTACACCAGGTCAAGAAGTACTCATAGGGGCCATGATATCTCTTAAAAAATAAATTGATGAATAACTACTTGAATATCCCTACTTAATTGAAAATGTTTTTTTTCATTTCATTTTAATATTATCTAAGAATATTTATATATTTTCCCCTACGTAAATATTAAAGAACTAGCTAAGTACAATGATTTACTAGAGATCCTTGAATAAATTAAACCTTCACCTAAGTTGGAACTTTTTAAATTCCATGTTGATGTATAAATTTCATAGTCATGAGCTACTATAGAAGAAGATGAGGTTTTGGAATTCTTCATAGGTGTTAAAGATGATATTGTAATTTTTGTTGTTGTTAAATGAAAAGTAATATTCTAAAATGAACTAGAAGACAAGTCAAATAAAATATTTGAATTCTCATACCATTTTTACCCTAACCTCAAGTCAAAGAATAGGGAATGTACCCTTGTATTTTATTTCCCCCTTAATAACTACACAAGAGATACACAGTGAAGGAGTGGGACTTTTTTGAATATATAAAAAGGGTAATTTAAAATTTAAGAACCACTAAATATTTAATGAAGATAATCTAGTGGTTCTAAAAAAATAGGACAGAACCCTATCAGATTGGGGTTAATATAAATATTTTCATCTCTGGACAGTCAAAACACAGTACCCCTTAGGGGGTTATTCCAATATTTTCATTTATTTTTTTTGTTCTCTTTTTTTTAATTTAATTTTATTGGTTTCTGTGTCCAATTTATTCTTGTAGGAAACAACTATGAAATCTATCTACAAGGTTCATGACTATTTAAGGTCAACTGTTTCAAAAAATAATATCCATGTAAGAATCATTCTGAATTTTCATGGCCATGAGGAGTAATAAAAGGAATCATATTGGATCGGGACTCCATAAATCAAACTTGGTTTCATTAAAAATTGAATTTAAAATGTTTAAATATAATTTTTATTTCTGTTAAATGTTGTAGGGACTTGAATAGAGAAGCTATGAATCTTGCACAAATCATTCAAGTGGTGGATACAATCTGCTGAATTCAAATGTGTGTAGCTCTTACATACTATGGGAGTATTTATTAAATTTTATTTTTTATGTTTTAATTCAATCATCTTATTATTCTTACTATATAATTATCAATATTATTTTTAGGGGATACCCTCTGTTGTTTTATGGTGAATTGTGATTCTTTTACTGGGATTAGTTGTATCGATGTTTGATTTTTTGAAAGTTAATTTCACCAAATTATTTACCTACCAAACACCCATAAAAAGTCACTAGGATTCATAATATAGAATACTGTTGTTTAATTTTTTATCATGGTTTTGTTTGAGTTCAACTAAAAACTATTTTTCCATTTAAGACCTAAAATAAGAATGAAATATAAAAAAATAGGTTTTTAAAATTGATTTTTATGGGTATAAAGTGTTATTGTTTAACATTACATTAACCCATTCTAATAATATATGAAATTATAAATTGTAAATTTATTTTGACAAAAAATTATGTCTCACTTTTGGATTCAACATTTGGGATAATGTTGGGTTTTATGTTTTTGGAACATGGTTCTTTCATTATTATCAATTGTGCTTCAATTCTGTACATATCCTAAAACCACAATTTATTTTCAAAATGACTCCCTTTTAAGAATTATTTCAGTTTGTCAACATATAGAATTTGATCTTCTATTTTATGTTTTTATTTTATGGAAATAAAAACTCAATGTTTCCTTCCCATGAGATAATTTCATACCCAATTGGTGGATTTCATTGAGTCTAAAATTTTTATTGTTACATGATTGATGAGTGATGTTGAATATTTTTTTATAGAAAGATCATTTAATAACTATAAAAATACGTGTTATAGGTTATATTTTTGTGGGGTTGGAAATATAATTTTAGGAAACATGAAGTATGATCCTAAACATAATAAATAAGACTTGGTGAAATATAAATCTTTAGGGATTCAACTCAACTGAGTGTAATATAATTTATTTGAATATTGTGTAAATAGGAAATTAAGATCCCATTGTGAAACTATGAGACATGGGAACTGGGTTTGTTATATAAATAAATACAACTCAAAAGTTATTTACATAGTTCTATACAAAGCTTCATCTATGGGAAAAATTAAAATAATTTATCCCTGTAAAAAAAGAGTTCATTTTGTTGAGATTAATATTGATCCCAAATTAAGAAGGGGAAGAAGGATTTATTATAAAATATTTTGATCTGTATCAATAATTTTAATGAACTGTATATTCAATGAAGGTACATATCATTAGTTTTTTAATTTGAATTCATTAAATGGCCCAAGTATTGACTCATAACTAAGAAAAGGGGTTCTAAGTGTGTCTGGGGCTCGTTCAAAGCCCAAAGATCTGAAATGGGAAGAAGGGACTAGGTTGCATAGTTTTTCTGCAACTGTGTGACCTGAGGTGCATGGCAGTGTGACCAATTTTCGGTATGGGATAGAGAAATGTTTCAAGGTTTGCACCCTATTTCTCAAACTGCATGCCTATATATTTTGGTGTGAAATTACATATTCCCCTCATCTAAGTTATAATGTTTTTTTATCTTCTCCCATGTTTCTCTAGTGGACCATCACCCCTCTTCCTCCCCTTTTCAGCTCAAGAACACTCCAATATAGGAATTAAGCTAGATATTATGTCTAGTGTTTGATCTTTGATCTGTATAATGCATTGGATACATATTGATAATATCCCCTAGTCTCTCCCATCATATTTAAGTTTTCCTTCAAATCTATCGCGCTATTTAGGTGCATGATCATTTGCCCTATTTTTAGAGAATTGGATTGCTTTTTAGATATCTTCTAAAATGATTCAAATTTTAGGCTGATATCAAGTGATGCATCATATATATCCTTGAGGTAGGTGGCCACATCATTTTCCTTTTGTGTTTTTTTTCATAGCTATTCCATTGTGACACACACTGGATTATGATGAGTATATCCGTTTGGTTGAGTGCTTCATAACAATTTGAACCATTCATTTTAATACATTCTTATTGAATCTTGTTCACTGGTTTACAAGAGGGTTACCTCATTTATAGGCACCCCATGGGAATACTAAGTGGTATTTCCTCCTTTTGACTAAATGTGTATATGCTTGATTCACCACATAAGCATTCAAATTAGATTTTAAATTTAATTTCCCTCATGCAATGATTGTATGATTGAACCAAGGGTGCCTCCCATGTGTTTCACCAACATGTACTTGGAATTTACAATATAAGAAATTCCATTAATGATCATGTATCCTTTTGAATCCCCTTAGATCCTTATGAATTAAATTGCCACAATTTATGGAATTTAACAGAATCACATAGGCATGATGGATATTATTCCTTAGTTGTGTTAAATGGGTTGATTAAATGAAATGATTTATATATAATGGTTACTTTTCTCTAATCAAACCAAATGGTTTTGGATGATGTATTATTCATAAAGATTTCCATTACTTAACTGAAATAAATTCTTTAAAATGGTTGTTGAATTGATCAAAGGGTAGCAAGTCCAGGACTAATTACAATTCCCTTATCAGTTTCTCTAATTGAACTATTGTGCCTTATCTATATATATGGGCTTGATAAATAAGTTGTGTGAGAGGTTTATCTTAATGAATTATATTATAAATGGTAGAAATTGATGTAGGATTTTATATTATGGTAACGGGTGATGACCATGATAGATAATCATGCTCACTCACATCCGGTGTTGAGTATAGCATCTTAGACTAAGGATACTATTTGGTTGTTGGGATTTACACACCACATTCCATGATTTGTGTGATTACATGATGGATCACTCACTATATCAAGTGTATTGGATGATGTATCACACTCTTATCGAGATATAGGGAATGTACTATATTTCTTGATCTTATAGGATTGTTAGACTAGTTATTAATGCTTGATTTATGCCCTGGTCCAATCAGTACTAATATTCCAGGTATATGACCACTTATCTCTGCACACCTTTAGTTCAGATAGGTGGATTCAATATATATAATTATACTATATATATATATATATATATTACTACAATATATATATTGGGTGTTCAAAATTTCCTCCCGATAATGAGCCAAAGTAGGTAGACCCTCCATGCGTCCTTCATGAACCTGAGTGGGCTTGTTAACTATTTATTTTGCATTATTAATTAGTAAATATTTTCTGCACACTATTTAGTTATGATCACTTCTTATATTACATGTAGATACCATCAGTGGTGTACTACTAATATTTTTATCTCACACCATACCCGGGCTTCCTTTGGTACGTGAGAAGATTATCTTTATATAGGTATTGATAAGGGAAATCACACGTCAATAGGTTTATAATGTGTATTTATTTTAGATGGATCTTAAAAGTAGAAGACCATGATTTAGATCGAGATTCTTATGGAGTAGTTTTTTTATTTTATATAGCATGCTTGTATGTTTCTGTTACCCAATTATATTTTAATTATCAGTATTCCTTTCATCAATATATATGACACTACCTAGTGGATTTGGAAATATTTATAATTTTTTCATTTATTTCTTAGACTTCTTCATTTGATTATTTGTTTTGTCTGTTTGTTATGTATTATTCCTACATTGTTGTAAGTTTATTGGTTTTTTCTACTCTTTAATTCTGATAAGAGGGTAAATTATCCCCACCTTAAAACCTTTACACCCTCTCTACTAGTCGAAAACCTCTGGTATACAGGGGGAAATTATTGAGGCACTGTGACTCACTGGATCGGGGAATAGGTTAAGTGGATCTTAGGTTGGGATGTTTCAAAGTGGTATTAGAGGGATTCCTTTCTTTCATTACTATTTGGATAAAATATATTGAATATTGTAAACCCTTGGAACATGGTCATAAGCTGTTCTTGGTATTTGTGAACCCATGTTCATGTTAATGTTTGAGTTGATTGAATTATAATTGTTTTTATGATTTTTCCTATAACTATTGATATCATTTCACCATTGGGTGAAAAACATTATGTGTTATGGTTATAATTATTGTTCTGATTGAGGATTTATTTTTATCCTTGGCCATATGATATGAGGGAAATGAGTATTATTATATGAATCATTATTAGGAACGGTAGGATGAAAATTATAGGCATTTTTCAGGTCATGTCTATTTTTAGCGTGAATTTTCCAATTTCATATTGATAGTTCCATGAATATGTATTGAATTATACTAACACTTATTGTAGGGATTGAAAAACATAATTGATACATAAAGTTCTCGCCTTATTCTAATAGTTTTTTCTTGAATATGTTAAAGAAGGAACCTTAAGTATTATATTATAGAATGTTGATCCAGAGAACATTGGTTAAATGGACTAGAACGTGTTATAGTGTGATTTTACTGGATATCATATTTTGGATCATAATATGTATGGGACCTTATGGATCGAAATTGGTATATCATCTAATTCAACTATTTTATGTATTTTACATAACTGAACAAGTAGAAATTCCAAAATGAATATGACTTATAAATTGAAATTTGTTATTCTATACATGTGAAACAAGTACATAGACCTGAGCCAAACCATAGTATTGGAAAGTGGAGTATCTCTTACATTCGAATGGCATGTTTTTATTTATTTCTATCATCTAAACCTGGTGTTTTGATAAGAGAGGTGTGGTTGTTTCTATAAAAATGATTTAATCCAATCCTAGTTGCCTAAATGAATTATTATCAAAAGCTTAAATATATTTTGAGGTGTGTGTTTTTAATTTCAGTATCATTACACAACGATATCCTCTAGTCATGCGCCCTAAAGGTGGTTACAACCATGCTCTTGAGGTGGTGGTTGGTGATCCGCTAGTGATTCCTCCTATATTACCACTCGTGGAACCACTTCCTATACATAATATGGGTATTTATGCCTAGTTTGAAAAGGTTTTTATATGTATGGTTCAGAATATGAAAATTATTATTCAACCTGCCCTGAGCATGGCACAGTTGGCATAGAAATTTCAGTAGTAGCATCCTCCCACTTTTTTGGGGTATAGAGGACCACATGTTTTGGAGTCTTTTATTGAGGCTATATTATCTAAATTATAGAATATTGATATTCCTATAGGGAAGAGGGTCAAGCTGTAATATTATATGCTACACAATTTTGCTATGTGTTGGTGGGATGTTATCACCTAGGAAGATCAACATAAACATGTGGTCTGGGATGTCTTTCAGAGTATCTTCTACAATTATTTCATTCCCATACATTGACGGTTGACAAAGATATGTAATTCATTAACCTTCATTAGAGGAGTATGTTAGTTGTTGAATACTATACAATTTCATAGAACTGTAGAAGTTCGATCATACTTAATCCACAAGTGATTTTATGAATATTAGGTGATCCAAGTATGGAATGGTGTATTACCTCTGCTTATAGGTCAGTGTATTTAGGTTTATGACTATTTTTGAAATCATAAAACACAACCTTATTATATATAGGAATTTGGGGGATGATTATAGTGCTAGTCTAGGTGGTTCGACACCTAAAACTAGCAATGGTTCTTCTGAATGCAAGTGTCACTTCAAGGTTTCTCATGGGTGTAGTAGCATCCCTTCCCCTCATGTTGACATCTTCTTGATTTGTTACCAGTTCGAGAAGTTGGGACACATGAATCCTCAGTTCTCACATGATCAAATTGAGTGCAGATTTTGTGGAAGGATGAGACATATTAGGGTTTTCTATAGTAGTTTTCCTCCTGATCATAGTGAGTAGGTATCTTCACCTACTCCTTGATCTAGAGTGAGTCCACTAGGATAAATAATATCAGAATATGGAATACCACTAGTTGATTAGGCTGGGGTAGTGTTTTTGGAAGATACAATCTGACATATGATTCTCAGCACCACTAGAGTAGGCTTGATCATGGCAGTTAGGCAGTGAATCAGGGCCATGGACCATCCTAGATAGATGCAGTCTAGCATATTCTTGAGGAGTATAGCATCGAACCTTCTACTATATAAGGTACTACTCTAGTATCCCAAAAATTAGTGTCTACTTTATTTGAAACAGCCACATCTCACACTTTTTTATCTAAGACTATTATGGGATGTCTGGGCCTTGAGATTGGGTACTCTCATGGTGTTATTACATTAGAGACCCTATTAGGTATCTATTCTGAGGGCGTTCAACATAGTAATGATTTCCCCCATGATGTTGGACGTTACCTTTTCATGTGGAATATTTATATCCTTGATATGTCGTGTTTTGAAGTAATCATCAGGATGGACTGGTTAGTTCCCTATTGAGTCCATATTGACTGATGTCATTGGAGGGTGATGATTACATTACCAGATGGAATTAGGATCATGCATAATGGAGAATGTTATGTTAGTGAGACTTGATATGGACTTGAGCAGAAGTTGTTGGGTAATGTGAAAACTCATATTTCTTGTCTTTTCCTCAATGACCAAGGGTTATGACCCACTTTATTCCCTCCTATAGTGGATCATTTTAGAGATGAATTTACAAATTAATACCTTGGTCTACCCCTAGTGTAAGAGATAAAATTAAATATTGAGTTAGTTCTAGGACCATCACTAGTGACAATTCATTCTTATATGATGGAACCTAAGGAGATTATGGAACTGAAGAAGCAATTGAAGGATTTGGAGTATAAATTCATTGTACACCATAATACTTATCTTTGGGGTTCATTGGCTATTTTTTCCAAGAAAATGGATGGTACCCTCAGGCTATTGGTGGATTACCATTTTTTGAACCATCCTACAATAAAGAATCGATATCCACTACCAATAATAGATGAACTCTTTGATCAGCTTTGAGGATAAAGAGTTTTTTCATGGATATATATGAGGACGAGATATCATCATGTGCATGTCAATACATTATACATACCTTGAAAAACCTTCAGGAACATGTATGGTCTCTATGATTAAGTGGTTATTTCTTTCGGACTCACGAACACACCTAAATCCCTCATGAATCTTATGAATTGGGTTTCCACTCGTATCTAGATTCATTTTTGGTTGTCTTTTTTTGACGACATCAAGGTGTATTCATGCTCTAGAAATGAATACGAAATAGATATTGATATATTTATGAATACAATAATAGAGTATCAACTCTTTTATAAGCTTATTAAATTCCACTTCTTGATAAAAAAAATTCCACTACCTGTGTCACATAATCTCAGAGTCAGAAGTTTCAGTTGACCTAGAGAAAGTGAGAGCTGTAGCTTCCTTGGAGCAGCCCAAGAACATCTTTGATATCAGGAGTTTCTTAGGGATTTATAGATATTTCCAATTCTTCATATAGGATTTATTACATCTTTTAGTGTCTCTTATTAGAGTTATAAAGAAATATGGGAAACTTTAAGGGTCAAAATATTGTGATGCAACATTTTAGGAGTTGATGGGTCATTTGACTTCAACCCTAATACCGATTCATCTAGAGCTAGGAAATAGATAAAAATTATACTGTGAGGTATCAAGTATCTATATTGGAGTATTTTTTGATGTAGGTAAAGTGATTAATCATTTATGAGTCTCCTCAGTTGAGGCCTCATGAGCAGAATTACCCGACACATGACCTTGAGATCACTGCAATTGTGCATACCTTATACTATTGAAAAAACTATCTACATGGAGAGTGTTTTGTGGTGTTAAAATACCACTGAATCCTAAAATACATATATACACAGTGGGATCTCAATATCTTATAGTGTAGGTGTGTTGAGCACCTATAGTAGTTTGATTTTGAGCTTGCCTATAGGCATGAACAGGGGAATTCAGTATATGATGCTCTGAGCTGGAAGACTCTGGAATATACAGTTTAGAAATCTAGTGGGGAATTATAGATGATGGTCTTATTCTCAGAGATGAATTTTGAGGTTTAGGAGGACCATGTTCATACTATTCTCTCATCTATAATAGTGACTTCTTCTCTTTTAGAATGGTTAAGAATGAGAAAACTATCTGATCTCAATGGCCATGTCCTAAGGGAAAGTGTCTTAGATGATGACGCATATTCTAGTTATACTGTGGATGTGGATGAAACTTTACTATTCCATGAGTGTGTATGGGTCCCATAAAACATTATAGGGGAGTTGATGTTGGAATTTCATGCCTCATCATGGGTGGTTCACCCCAGTGTCACCAAAATGTATCAAGATCTACAATTCCAGTATTGCTGGACTGATTTAAAATATAATGTTGTCATCTTTATCACTCATAGTTATACCGATCAGAAGGTGAAAGTAGAAAACCATCATCTGGATGAAATTCTATAGTTTTTTCCATTCTCAAGTAGAAATGGGATGATGTTTCAAAGGATTTTCTAACAACTCTACCTAGATCACCTCGTGGAAATGATACATTATGGGTTGTCATTGATTTTGTGATGAAGGTTACACCCTTCCTTACCATGTGAGGGACCTTAAATATAGATAATCTATAATATGTATATCTCATATAGGTTATACTTATTCATCGATCTCCAAATTATATCATTTTTGAAATAAATGCTCATTTTATGTCACAGTTCTGGAAGGGGTTACATAAGGCCTTGTGTACAAATGTAGTTATAAGTATGACCTATACCCCACACACTGATGGAAATATGTTTCATATGATTCTATTATTAGAGGACATGCTATGTTCATGTGTCCTTGGCTTTATTGGTTCTTATTGGAAACAAATTTCTCTTGTGGAGTTTGAATGTTATAACATATTTAAAGGTGCCATCGAGATGGATCATTATGAAGCCATATATGGTAGGCCTTACCACTCACCTCTGTACTGGATCGAGGAAGGGGAATCATATATTCATGGACCACATCCCATTCAGGAGACTATATAGTAGGTCCACCTAATCCGAAAGCATATGTTGATAGCTCAGTCTAGACAATAGTCGCATGCCAATAGATGGAGAAGACCTCTCGAGTTTGAGGTTTGAGACCAAGATATCTTTTGAGTCTCACCCAAATTGGGCCACAAAAATATTTATATGTATGGTAGGCTCTCACTGAAATTCATTGGACCCTTCAAGTTACTAAAATGTTTCATACCCGTGGCTTACTAGTTAGATCATCATCAAAGACATTGCTCAATGAAAAATGTCTTTCATGCATTTCAACTTCGCCATTACTATCCAGACCCATCAAATGTCTTCCTACCAAACAAGGTCTAGTTGGATGTAGATGCATCCTTTGAGGAGAATACAACATGTATTGTGTATCAGAGTGTAAAGATACTCCATGGAAGGTCAGTTACTTTGGAATGGGTGTTATGGTAGAATGAAATGGTACATGATGAGACATAGGAGCAGGAAGCCGATATATGGTATCAGCGGCCGTAACTCTTTGCTGATGATACCTCTTTACCCTTAGAAGTCCAAATTAGGGATGATTTCATTTATTTTGGTGAGGTTTCAATGACCTGTATGTTCAGTGAAGGTATGGATCATTAGATTTTAAATTTGAATTCCCTACTAAACCTTTTTTTTCTCATCACACATTTGTAAGTGTTTCTTGTAGGGGATAAGGATATGTAAGAACAATAACATGTTTAATATTTTATTATTGTTGAATAATCCAGAATAATTAAAAAATTAATAAATGAAATATATGTTTAAACATACGAAAATCCTTTTTTTGGAAAATATATACACAGTGTGGATGTGTTTACTTTTTTTTTGTAATTGTTTTCCTAATTCTCAAAAACTACAAATCCAAAAGATCATGGGAATATAATAATTTTTAATAATTTATTTTAAACTAAAAATTATGGGTTGTTTATGTTATGAGTTTCAATAGTTTACATCAATGATAATATATAATGATTTGTTTAAGCAATAGATCTAGGTATATGAGTATGGGGAATTATAGTTCTTATTAGATCTTAGTTTAATTCAACTTTATAGGTTATCATGTTATTAGTATAGTTTAATTTAAAACATTTATAAACCTTTAGGGGTTAGTATGAGGGTTTTTGATCATAATTTAGAAGTATTATATAAACATAAATGTTAGTACATTACATAAATATTTTTTTTGGAATTATAGGATAAACTAAATGATTTTAAAAGATAGTGAAATTGTTAATGACATATTAGTATTTATTTTATTGATAATATGATTTATTAGGATTTGATACACTCACACTAACTGTTTTTCTTTTAGTCTATTGTTGAAATAGGAAGGAACCAAAGTAAAAAATGGATGTGAAGGACATTGCCGCATTTTTATGAATAGGAAACCAAACAAGAATAATGATAGAGTGAAAAATACTTTGGTAGTTACTAAATAAATATATCATGTTATAATAAACTACATGGAACTATGTAGGTTTCCAAATTCATCAAATAATAAAAAATATAGTTTCATGGAAGATCAGATGATAATGACCAAAGATGGAAAAAATAATATTCTTCCTACCCATTTAAAATATGAGAAAAAACACCATGGAAAATATATAAAAGAAACCTAAAAATGTTTTATGTGTGGAAATGAGGGAATATAGAAATAAAATATAGAGGAAAAATTAATTTTTTGGTTAAAATAATATTTTACAATAATTTTCTTCCTATGTAATCAGTTGAAACCTATATATGTGGGGAGCATGGGAATTTTTCAAATCCATCCCAAGGATAAAATCTAATGAAGGGGACTATCAATATTTTATTAATAATGTTTTAGAAAATTCATATTCTAATACCACTTAATTTAAAGGAACTATGAATGACATATAAAAGGTATGACTTTTTTAAACACATTTTCTTATATAAAATATATTATACATTATTTGACTGGGATTTATAAATCTAATTAAATTATTCATATTTTTTATTTTATTAAGGTATAATTAATGAATAATGCAACAAGTAATGGATAAATTCTATTAATTGGTTGAAATGTCTACAAATAAATTTTTAGGAGTTATAAAGTATTGGAATTTTATTTAAAGGTTGATAAGTTTAAGAATGATAATAAGTTGAAAGGTATATATACCTTTTTTGAAACCTTATTTAATTCTATTTTAAGGTGATTATGGATGTTTTGAGAGATTTTTTTGGGTTTTAAAAGATTATTAATGTATATTTAACCCTTTGGTTTTACAAGTGTTTTAGTGTAAAAGTTATTCAAGATGAATTCTATTCTATTTTTTTGGGGATATAAGTTGAAAGGTATACATAACATGTTAGGTAACTATATTTATTTTATGAATATAAAAAATATTTATTCCAAAAATCAATTTTATGGGTAATGTGTGAACCCAAAAAAAAATTGGGATATAAAAAAATTTAAACCACATAACATAACAGAAAATATTTCAAAAAAATATTAAGAGTATTTGAGTTATTCAACTTATATATGTTGTATTCAATTAAGGTAACATTCTTGGTTAGGACATTCATTATGAGATCCATAAAGTTATTTCCCATATTATTCCAAGTATAAATATAAAACTTTAGTATTATTTTCACATTATTTACTCAACCTGTTAGAATATGATCTTGTATGTTGAACCTAAATTATTTCTCTTAAATCAAGACAACCTGATGTACTCCAATGATCATTTTGTTTGCATACTCCTAAGAAACATGAAGAGTCAAATACTACTCCATCATCTTTTACTTATAATGTAAAAATATCTCCATTGATTTCACTTTAAACATTTATTCCATTCCTACCAGCATTAACACAACTTTGACAGCCTCCGATTTTATTTCACGCTCCTAGTTGACTACATGATGATATGATTTGAAAATTTTGTTAGGAATTGTAACCAAATATCATTCATGCACATTTTCTAAGTCTTCATTTTTTTTCAATTTGAGATTCCTCTTGTAAGACAACATTATTACAAGGGTATGAATTTTTCACTTGATTATTTTCAAGATCCTTCACTTATCTAACATTAGGTTGCATCAAATCCACCCTTACCTCTACATTATTTTCCTAAAATAGGACCTTTATCCTTACCATAAGATATAATGGTGATATAATTGAAAATATTTGAATAATACTTAAGATGTATTATTATTTTCCATTTTATTATTGAATAATTCTCAAAATCATAATTTCATTCTCCTTATTCCTTGTGTAAGTTCCACTGGGAACCATATATAATTTATTATATATATTATATGAATCATGTCAAGATTCATATTCTATGTCACTATTCTTAATTTCATTACATCATACTTCATTGGTTTAACACACTCTAGCCAAATTTCATTTCCACTTTGATGCGACTATTTAACACCCTTTAGAATTAGTGTTGACTACGATATCCTCATTCAAAATATTTAAGTGGTTTTATAGATGTATCCGGTAAGGGGAGTGAAAAACTCTAATACCATGAGAACAGATCTATAGTCCTGAATAATGGGTGAACCTTCCTAAAGAACCTGATGATATTACACTACTATATTGACCACAACTTTATATGAATGGTTCTAATGATAAAAAATGTATATTATCTGAGAGAAGATCTTCCCATCCAACAATTCATTTTTAATCAGGAAAGTAACATGATTAATGAAAAAATATGAACCAAAGAGAGGTCTAATAAGACTCAGTTCCATCTAATATGGAGGGGTATATGTGTTCATGGGGTTCTCATGAGAATGATCCAACCTGAGCTTCCTTTTTTCTCTAGAGTTAGATGCTTCTGATTTTGGAATTATAGAGGTTTTTTTCATTTAATACAATTCATCCAGTGACTATCATGTGAATATTATACATATCTAGGTTCTTGGAGGGGTATTCTATTTGTTATTTAATTTAGTGAAAAAACTATTTTAGATTCCCAGAATGGTAGCAGTTTAAGAAATGGTCACCCATGATTCAAACAAAAAACATGATGGCATTATAATTAATCTCCAACTTCAATATAGAAAACCAGAAATTGGTGTTTGACGATATCAAATTAAACTCAAATGTAGTATTCAATGGGGTGTCCCATACATTTGGACCTATTATCAATGAAGAAAAAATGATCTACCTTGTTTTCAAGCTTTAGAAGTAAGGTAGGATTCAGGAAGGGGAGTGGATGTTACAAGAAATGAATCAATATCACTATAGTAGAGTGATCCTTTTTTATATAAATATATTTGATCCATCTGAATAGAATTAATTTTGAACCATCGATGATTTTTGAGGATTGGGACTAGGTGGAAGTAAGTTTATCATCAACAATGAACCAAATTATCATATTTTGGGATTCATGAAGAGCAACCAATGCATGTTCATTCAATCCCCAAGAGGTGTTAATAATGATGTTGAAGGTATCCATGGACGGATAGTGCATGCTAAAATAAGAAACTAAGGAGAGAAAAAGGATCTCTGAAGCCTTAGAAAACCCCTAAATAGATCAAGGGAGCTGGGTTATCCTAACATCAAGAGAGCGAGATTTCAGGCTCATATAGATGTAAGTAAATGTAGGGATAAAATTTAGAATTTTGAAAGGGAGGATGGGATATCTGTGAGAGGAGGTTGAAAGAAAATCCTACACCTTTGTTACAATGGGGGGGGGGGGCTATAATTACAACTAGGGAAATTACACTAGGAAATCCCCAAAAGGAACACACCATGGGAAGAATAAATGATAAAATTGGATCATTTTAGGATTAATATGAAAAAAATATTCTAAAAATAGATTTTACGTCAAAGTGATTGATATTATTTGATTATTAAAGATTTAGCTAACCTATTAAATCATATATACCATTTTTTGGGGTTTATATCATGGTGATTCTGGTTATTTTAGGATAATTATAGAATATTTTAGATAATATATTACAGGTTATATACATTTTTGTTATGTGAATTTATCATTGAGTAATATTTTTTAGAGATAAAAGTCATGATGATTTTGAAAGAATATGTGATAAAATAATTTTTTATTAGGTTACAATTTTTTTAATAGTATTTACAAGTATTTTTGGGATTAGTTATTTGTAGAATTATTTTAGTTAATCATGTTGTGTTATTATTTAGATTTAGGTACTGGATATTAAATTATTAATTAATCATATATTTGTTTATTCATTATTTTTTAAGCTTTTTTTATCTTTAATCATTGAGAACCATGAGGGTTAACATTAAATATTATCATGAATTGTATAATCCTTTAAGATTTGATTTTTTTCTTCTTCAGCAATGAAAAATTCCTCTTAGTGAATTATCATTTAAATGTGAAATGATTTAGAGGTGAATATTGATCAAACACACAGTTTAAAGAAGAAATTATTCTTATATTTGAGATATAAATTGATTAATTATATTTTATCATATTATATACCTCAATAGTGAAATAATTTATCAAATTCAAGTTAGAGGAAGATAAATATATAGAGTCTTATGTAGAAAATATAACTTAGATACAAGGTATGATTTTTATAAACTCAATTTTTTGTATGATTCTTATAATGATACATATATGGTTTCCAAAAATTTAATTAATAAATACTGTATTTTCCATTAGTGACTTTGAAATTACTTATCATGATAAAATCTACATCTAATTAGTATGTTACAATACACTCATTTATTATGAGAAATATAAATTGTGAGCAAAAAAAATTAGTTAATAGGGGATAGTGTAACACCCAAAGATTTTAGAATATACTTTCTTTTACATAATACAATTTTATATAAATTATGTTACATGGAACACCAAACTAAAATAGGTCCCTTCATATTTTGTTAGAATACATTATTAGAGTGTAATGTTAAACATCATTCTAAAATTTAAAATAAGTATAAAACCTATAAGTAAATGAAAACATCATAATTTATTTATTTCATATATATTATTATTACTTATATTGATTTCATACCTATCAAATGATGAAATTTAATGATAATTTGATAAATATTCAATTAGAAAATATTAAATTATTCAAGGTTTAAAGCTGTATTTTTAGATGAATATTTTTAAAGTGTTGCATATTTTCACTTAATAAATTAAATTTGTCAATTTTAAAATATGATTATGATAATATGTATCAATTCAACATGTGAACTAATATATTACCAATCAATTAATTATAATTTTATATAAAATAATATTTTAAAAAATTAATGTTTAAAAATTTCATTTTTCAATAAATGGAAAATTTGAGAATGGCCCTTGGGCCAAAATATTGGTTCTGACACTGTTGTGTGTACTATAGCAACTGAGGTAATTTTGTTATACTATTAATAGAATGGGCCTTGGGGAAAAATTTCAGGCCTATGGTCCATGTAATGGGATTCATTCCCCCTATGCCTTCAAGAAAAAATATATATAATGTAATAAAGAAAATAAAATTTGATAAAATAGAACTCAATTTTGGTTTTAGAATATTGAAATTAATTTTAATTTTTTAAATTTTTTATTTTCTCTGTGGAACATAAATTTTTACTGAATATTTAGAAAGAGATTTTTTTTATGAATACCTTATTTTATGTGATAGTAATAATATACAACTGACTTAAAGATGGTTGAGACATATGGAAAGACTCATTCATTATAATAAACTAAAAATATCATAAAATGTATTAATCTCATTTAATATAATAATTATTTCAAGATAAATATGAACATTATTAATGTTTATGATGCTATGCTTGTGCAACATAGTAAAAGTCAAAAATCGATGGCTTAGTGAAAGGATTTGGGATTAATTAATATTTTATAGACCCTAATAGAAAAAAATAAATGACTAATAAACAATTTTTAAATATATTTATAAATTTTATAATTATATAATGAATAAGTTTCCTAGGTAAATGATTAGCACAAAATAAAAGAAAGAATGAGTAAAAGTTCTAAATCAAGGGGAAAATCATTATGTAAAAAAAATATCAATAAATGGGTGTATTGTGGTTTAATCTACCTCCCCTGGTATAAGTTTCCCCATATGCCAATTTTTTTCCCACTTTCCTTTGATAATGACCTTTATTTTATTTTAAATGAAGAGTTTTCACAAAAATTTCACTTTCTCTTAGATAATATTATAAACATATTTTTTTAATAATGATAGGGATTGTAAGGAACCATATTTTTAATGAAGGAAAATATAATTATTTTTTCAATTTGAATACTATAAAATTACTCAAATATTGATGTTTAATAAAATAATGGTGTTCACAGGTGCATTCGAGGCTCATTCAGAACTCGGAGCTCTAAAATGTGAAAAACAAGAATAGGTCACATGTTTTTTTGCAACCATGCAACCCAGGGAGAATGACCATGCGACCGGTTTCAGATATAGAAGATAACACTTTTACATAGTTTGCACATGGTTTGTAAAATGGTGTGCTTAACCGTGTGGTCTGCCCCAAATAGCAATGAACTGAGCATTGTTTGGGCATAGTTTGTCCAAAACATGTGGCCAAAACACACACTCTAATATTTTGAGGTAAAATTACCTTTTTACCTTCATCTAATGTTTAAAACTTTTTACATTTTTCTTCCTCCCTCTAGTGGAAATACTTGCCTTCTCCTTCTCCTTTGATCTCAGGAAAACCCTCACCTAGGCATTAAAGAAATTCCTCTATAGGATGTCTATTCTACGATCTTTTAGAAGCATTAGATTCATCTTGATAAGCTACAATAGTCTCTAAAATCATATAAAAGTTAATATTACCATCCATTATGCTATTTAGGTGTAGGACCATTCTCCCTATTTTGGTGCATTGGACCGTCTCTAAAATCCCTTCCAACTTGCTTCGAATATGAGGTCAATATCGAGCTAGACATCATCTATGACCTTGAGGTAGGTTGTCATATTGTTTTCCCTTTGAGTTTTTGATGGTTTGTAGTTATCCATACAATGTCCTGAAGGCCTTCATTTTTTCTAATTATAATGTCATGTCGTAGGCTAGCCTTTTCCAAGTATCTCTTTTTTATTGAATTCTTTATATAAAATTGACTATTTCATCATAATATATACCTATTAATCCTTGTCTTGTAGTTTATATGTTATATACACCAAAAATGTATACCCCATCAATATTCCAAGTGAAAAGGACAATTTTAGTCAATTTTATTAAAAGCCTAAAATATCTAATTGGATTTCAGCTCGTATTCTAATTGATATTGCCTTTGGTATATGAGTATTAAATGAAACCCGCAACACCTCTTAGTTGTTTGGTGCTCTTGTATTCTGAATTTCCAATGTAGGCGTACACCATGTTTCCCATGATACATTCCCTTGACACTTGTTCCTTATTAAGGTAATTTTTATGTATTAATGAATTATATGGGTTCATTATGTTAAATTTCATTGATTATATATGGTGGATAATTCTTTATGGTTTCCTTTATTTAAATAAAATTAATGAGTTAAATGGAAAGCTAATGATTTAATGGGATTTAGATTTACTAAGGACTTTCATGAGAGTTATTTTAATCATGTATTGAATTATATATATGATCATGCCTTTGATAATGTTTAATTAAAATGCATAAGTGGATACACCTTATGTGTTATATTATAAATGTTTATGCCTCTCTTATGTATTTATCTAAATAAAAGAGATGGATTGGAGATAATGCCCCATTCCAATTATAATTATAATACACCTTTATAGAGGTTGTATATGATGGTAAAGGGTGTTGATCCAAGAGGTAAATCAAATTCCCTTATATCAGGTTTAAATCATGACATCTCATACGAGTGATACTATATGGGATTTGGGCAATAGAATCCATGTACCATGTTTATAGTGTTTGCATGACTGTTCACTCACCATATTGAGTGTTGTTTCATGAATACTATCACTTTTATTGGGATGTAGTGAATGTACACTATTACATGATATTTTAGGCTTGTTAGATTGGTTAGGGATTTCTGAGTTACACCATGGTCCAGCCCAACACCAGTATTCCCAGTATATGGCCATTAGGTATCTTCAAGCACTTGGTTCATATAGGTGGATGTAATATAGAAAAAGAACTATATATATAATATTATTATTTACATATAGTGACATGATTAGACATTATTACTAGCTGTGATATGAAGTAGGTAGTCATGCTATGTGTCCTTTAAGAACCTAAGTAGGCAGTTATTTATTTATTCAATATTTCTTTTATTTTTATTCTTTTACCTACACACTGTTTAGTTACATGCACTACTCAAATTACACGTAGACACCATTGGTGGTGGCCTACTGAGATTATTATCTCATACTCTACTCAGAATACCTTTCATACCCGAAGACTATATTTCTACATGTATTGACAATGGAAAAGACCCTACTATAGGTTATTAACGTGCTTACCTAGTTGGAGCTTATGAGTAGAGAACTGAGCATAGGCTCGAGATGATTTTGGGGTTATTTTTGTCCTTTTTTGTCTTTTTTTACAATTTCATAGCATGTTTGTATCTTTATATTCCTTTATTTATTATATAATTAAATGAATTCATGTGTTAGAATTTACCTTAGAGGATTTTGGTTATTTTATTTAGTTGTTCAGTTTATATCTTCTACTGCTTATATATATTTTCTGTTTGTTTACACTTCAATAGTTTATTGATTATGATCGTTTATATTAGGCTTATACTATTGATTGTTAAATTTTGTATCCGATGTGCTACTCTATCCTGATGGTATAGTCTACCCACCATATAACCTTCACACCATCACTACTAGTTGGAAACCTCTTGCATAAAGGGAGGTGCGCTTGAGGCCATGTGACCCTTCGGCTCGGGGTACGAGTTAAGTGGATACCGTGTTAATACGTTACAAAGTGGAATCAAAGAAGTTTATTTCTTACCTTACTATTTGGAGATAATAGATTGGAGATTAGGAATTATTGGGGTTTGTTTATAATCTAATATTGGGCTTCGTGAACTCATGTTCAGGGTAACAACTGAGTTTCCCAAATTATAATTATTATTCTACTTTTTCCATTTTTTGTTGATCTGACATCCCTATTGGGTGACACAATTGGATTCTGATGTTATTGATATTGATGTTTTTAAAATTATTATTTCTTTACTATCACTTGTTGAAATTTGGGAAATGAATTACATCTATCACTATAGGCATAATATAATTTATAGGCCATGAATTTTTCTATGTCACATCTATTTTCCACATGAATATTCCTGTTGAATATTTATAGTGCCCTGTAAATATATTGAATTGTGATGAAACTTCTAGAATGTATTTGGAATAAAATAATTGATACTTAAAGTTCCGACCTTAACCCAACAGTTCTTTCTTAAATAGGTTAATGTAGACACATTAATCATTAAATTATGGAATTTTGAGATATGGACCATAAGTCCCATGAGATAGAATATGTTATGGTGTGAGTCAAGTGGATTCAATGTTTTTATTCATAAATAATTATTATACATTATGATTCATAAAATCGCAGACCATCTAATTCACCCATTTATGTGATTTACATGTTTAAATGAGAAAAAATTCAAAACAAATACGAATTTTAAATTGAAAAATCCATCTTATAGATGTCAGACATAAAGACTTGGACTCAAACCTAGCCTTAGCAGTGGGTAGTGGGTATATATTATTTCTTATGGCCTATTATGGTACCTTTCTATCATCATGAAATAGCTTTTAAACTAGGAAGAGTGGCATGATGGTATATATAAGAAAAATTTACACCTATCTTTGTTTTCCATATTCACTTTTTATACTTGATTAAATCACTTATAAGGGATTCATTTGTAATTTTAGTTTCATTACAGAACAATGTCCATTGGTTATGTGTGATAATGGATATAATGATCATGTTTATGATGTGGATGGCCATGAGCCACTAGTGATTCCTACTGTAGATCCACCTATGGATCCTCTTCCAATTCTAGATATGGGTCCAGACACCAAGTTATGAGGGGATTTTCCTTATTTTTTAGTCTATGAAAGGTGTGGTTCAACCTACCCCAAGCATTACAGAGTTGAGGGATGAGTTTCTGCTACAACATCCTCCCAGATTTTAGGGGGACATCAAACCACAAGCTGTAGAGTCTTGGATCATGGATATCTTATCTATATTTGATAATATTGAGACACATCTAGAGAAGAGGTTCAAGATAGAAACCTATATTATCTGAGATTCATCCAAGAAGTGGTGGGATGTTATCACCTGGGTTGGTTGGAATAGAGATATAGTTTGAAGGATTTCCAAAAGAACTTCTACGATTGTTTCATTCCCAAGAATTTGATGGTTTCAAAAGCTATAGAATTCATGAACCTATATCAGGTGAGTAAATTAGTTATGGAATACTATATCTGTATCATTGATCTGTAGTGGTTCGCTCCTACTCTAGCTGTTGATGATCTTATGGCCTCTAAAAGATTTGAGGATGGGTTGGTTTACACCATCTGGTCACTTATCAACGTGTTCAGGTTGACTACCATTACGGATATTTTCAAAGAGGCCCTAATTACATAGAGGAATTTCTGGGATTTTGAAGGTATGAGATAGGGAAATTCATAATCTAGGGATTTCATTGGTTCTTCTTATGGGAAAACGAGGAGTATAAGACTACTCATGGAGATAGTAGTATTTTGGCTTCTCATGTGAAGAGTTTTATTATCTTTCATATGTTTTGGAAGCCAAAACACATCATGTATCAGTGTTCCCAAGACCCAATAAAGTGCAGCGGCTGTAGTAGGATGAGGAATATCGAGCTCTTCTGCAAGAATTTCCCTCTAATTATAAGAGAGAAAGGATATTCACCTTCTCATTTTTTAGGTGAAGGTCCTGTGGGATCATTTCTGGCATGTATCTAAAATACCATCAGCTGATCAAACTGAGGTGGTGGTCGAGGTAGAGGCTGCCAAACATATAATTTTTAGTGCCAGTACAGTGGGCTTTCTTAGGGGAGTCAGACATTGAATCAAGGCTATAGTACATGCAGTTTGATATTGTCTAGCCTACACCAATTGAGTAGAGAACCAGGTCATCTACTATAAGAGGTTTTATTCTATTAGCCTCCACCTTAGTTTCTATTTTATTTTAAATATGCGCATCACACTCATTTATATATAAGACTGTTATGAGAAGTCTAGGCCTAAAGATTGTGCACTTTGATGGCATTATGACACTAGAAACACTATTAGGATTCAATTAAAAAGGAATTATCCATTGTAGGTAATTTCCCCTTGAGATTGGTGAATACCTTTTCATATGGAATCTATTCATCCTTGACATTAGGGGATTTGAAGTAATCATCGAGATGTTTTGATTAGTTCCCTACCAAGACCACATAGACTATTATCAACAAAGGGAGAAGTTTACATCACCATAGGGTGGTACAAATGTACATAAGCATTAATGATATGTCTAAGCTTCATGGATTGGACCCAAGCATTAGAGTTTGGGAAATGTGACAGCTCAAATCGATAGTCTTTTCCTAGATTACCATGGGTTACGACCCAATATTATTCCTCCTATAGTGGATAATTTCATAGTCATATTTCATAAGGACTTATCTAGTATACCTTTTGTGTGAGAGGTAGATTTTAATATTGAGTTAGTTCCAGGTGAATAAGTAATGACCATTCCTCCTTAATGGATGAAAAATAATGAGATTTTGGAACTGAAGAAGTAATTAGTGTATCTAGAGGCCAAAGGTTTTATACACCCCAAAAAATATCATTGGGGTTTACTGATCATTTTTTCAAAAAAAGATAACATGTAACCATAATGTATGTGTGGATTAGAAACATTTTAACTAGCTCACATTAAAGAATAAGAATACACTACCTAGAATATATGAACTATTTGACCAGATCCAAGGATCAAATGTGTTTTCTAAAGTAGATCTAAGGTTGGGATATTATCAGGTTCATTCCAAGACATCAGACATAACTCACAAATATTTCAGGAGTAGGTATTGTCTATATTAGTACCTATTTATTCTATTCAGATTCACTAATTCACATGATATCTTTATGGATCTTATGCATCATGTTTTCCACCCGTATCTGGATTCATCCATGGTTATCTTTATTGTGGTGTCATGGTATATTCAAGCTCTAGACATGAAAATTCAACCCATCTTGAAATTTTTCTAAATACACTGAGAGAGCACCAATTCTATCCTAAACTGAGTAAATGGATCTTCTAGATTGACAAAGCATACTTTTTGGGTCACATTTTCTTAGATTCAGGTGTTTTAGTAGACCCAGAACAAATGAAGTATGTTGTTTCCTAAGATAATCCCAAAAACATCTTTGACATTTAGAGTTTCTTGTGGATAGCTAGATATTATAAACACTTCATCCATGATTTATCACTCATTTCATTTCAACTTATGGGATTGACAAGGAATGGTGTGAAACTCTTATAGTCAGAATCTTGTGAAGAAACATTTTATGAGTTAATGGGTCATTTGACTTAAGTTTCGATACTTATTTTCCCAGATCTAGGAAGGAGCTATACTTTATACTATGATTCATCAAGAATTGGTCTTGGAGATATTATGATGTAGGACAAGTGATTCATGACGTATAGGTCTTGTCAGTTGGGGCCTCAAGAGTGGAATTACGCAACACATGACTTTGAGCTTGCTGCTATTGTGTATGCCTTATGCTATTGGAGAGACTATCTTCTAGGAGATTATTTTGTAGTATTCAATGATAAAAAAATAATCACATATATATTTTCATAGTGGTATTTGAATCTTAAATAAAAAATGTGGGTGGAGTACCAAAAATTGTATTATTTTGAGCTTTCCTATAATCCTGAAAAATGGAATTATGTGGGTGACGCTCTGAGCCGTAATACTCAGACACAAGAAATTCTGGAATCTAGTGATGAATGAAATCTTATGAACTTATTCTAATAGATGTGTGTTGAGGTTTAGTATGAACATGGTCATAATATCCTATCATCCATAGCTGTTAATTATACTCTTCTGGAACAGTTGATAATGAGACAATTATCTGATCCTAAAGGCCTTGTCCTAATAGAATGTGTTTCAGATAATGATACTTCTTTAGGATAGACTGTGGATAGGGATGATGTATTGTTGTTCTAGGGGCCTGTATGGGTCCCAAAATACATCAGAGAGGAGATGATATGGGAATTCAATGCCTTAGTATGGGTGGTTTACCCTTATGTCACCAAAATGTATCAAGATCTACGATAGTAGTATTGATGACCAGGTATAAAATGTGAGATTACCAGATTCGTCACTTGGTGTTCCACATTTTAGCATGTGAAGGTGGAACATCAGCATCCAGAAGGAATTCTATATCTGTTGTCTATTCCATAGTAGAATTGGGATGATTTTTTGATAGATTTTGTGACTGGTCTACCCACATCACCTCGAGGCAATGATAATGTGTGGGTTTTCATTGATCATTTGACGAAGGTCTCACACTTATTACCAATTTGGGAGAACTTCTTAGTAGATGATCTCGTAATTCTATAGATTAGAAAGGTTGTACGTATCCATGGAGCTCTTTGATCTATCATTTATTATAGAGACACTCTCTACATGTCATGGTTTTGGTAGGGTTTGCAGAAGGCCTTGGGTATGAAGGTAAATTTGAGAATAACCTATTGCCTAGAGATTTATATCATCCCGCTCTTTTATCACATAAACTTTCATTACATTTTACAAAACCGAGGATCTTTAAGGTTTAGTGTCTTGGAAACCAGGAACTTTAAACATGAAAACATAAAACATTCTTCTAAAACACTTGAAAGGCTTCTCCTCATGTTCATCCTAGGTTCATTACTACATCACATAACCTGAGGACATACATCAAAAGAAAGGGTGATCAAAAAGCCCAGTAAGGGGAACAAGAGAAACATTTTACAAGTGAACTTGAGATACTTCAATAAGGTCATGAAAAGAACTTTAAGGCATGAGAATGAAATCATGAGGAATATAATAATAAAAATAACATTTTCATAACTTTAATATTTGGATGCAACATTTAATATTGACAATCATTTCATTTCCCCAAGTTCCATCCCCAAGGTGTCATTAAAAATTACCAAGGTTATTCACCAAGGTATCAGTCTAAAAAGTCATCTCTAGAGATTAAGTCTTTACCCAATGAATTGAAGCGCTATCTAGGAACACCCTTGACATGTCTTTATTATCATGTGATCCACATATATCATCATAAATAATTTCATAAACAAACTAGATAGCATAAAAGAAATGGGTTTCATTTCATAATCATAACATTTTAAAAACTGTTCTGAAGACACGATCTTTATGTCACTTTAAACCTACGGAAAAGGGAAAGCGGGGTTCATGTATGTAAATAACAGAATTTAAAATAGAAAATTTTGATATATATGTGAATAAACCTGTAAAAATAAGAGCTTTGAGTATTCACTTAATAACATAAAATAATTTTGAGAAAAAGAGAGAGACAATTTGAGACGAAAATTCTGCAACATAACGGCTATGTTACAGGGTTTTAGAAAACATTGAAAGGAGAGGGGAAATGGGTCAAACATTCATAAATGACCCATAAAACAGTAGAGGGACAGAATATAATGGATTTAAGAACATGTTAATGAAATTTGAAAATATACCATATGAAATGAAGAACATGAAATGAAGACAAAAATAGGATTTCTCTTATGAAAATTTGGCAGCCTAGTAGCGTTACATAAACTTCAACCAAAAATGAATTGATGAGATCAAATAGGGTATCTCATCATATGAACATAAAATATCAGTATTATAGATATATAGATAACATCCCAACACAATAAAAAGGAACATGCAAGACTTGACATGGAATTAGAACTTTGAAAAGGGAGAAAGGTGCAAGGACCACTTAAAAATTCAGCAGCCTAACAACGCCACTTAAACTTCAAAATACTGAATTGAAGAGATCAAATGGGGTCTCTCATAATATGGTCATAAAAGATCAGTATGATAGAGATAGAGATCATACCCCAACATAACCAAAAGGAACTTGAAATAATTGACATGAAAGTAGAACTTGAAAATGATATGGGTGAAGAACTACTTAAAAATTCGGCAGCCTAACGGTTCCACTTAAAACATCAAAATACTGAATTGAAGAGATCAAATGGGGTCTCTCATCATATGATAATAAAATATCAGTATGACAAATTTAGAGATCATACCCCAACATAATAAAAAGTAACTTGAAAAACTTTACATGAAAATAGATCTTGAAAAATGAGAAGGGAGAAAGAATCCGTTACAAAAATTTCGGCAGCCTAACAACGCCACTTAAAACTTCATAATGAGAAATAATGAGAGTAAGAGGGGATCTCTCATTATGTGAACATGAAAAGGGCAGTAAGAGGAGTATAAAAGAACACCCTTTAACATAAGAACATGGAGCATAAAAGAAATTACATAAAAGAGATTTCTTGAAAAGAAAGAGAGAGATCAGATCCCTTACCTTAAAATGTAACTCTTAAAACTCAAAGGTTTGGACCTTGAGGGATTGGGGGCACCTTGGGAGGACTCATTTGGAGGTAAGGAGACTGGAACTTCGTTGAGGATGGTTTTGGAGTCGAAAGGATGAGAGTAGGTCTTGGTATTTATAGGGAAAGTGAGGGGACAAGGCATTAATGGCCAAGGGACACCTCACATGTGCTTTTCTCAAAACCATGTGCTCTCCCATGATATTTCCCATTAAGTTTGGCCACATGGGGCCCCCAATACATATATCAATCACCTTAGGTCGGCCAACACTTAAAATATCTCATTACATCACCATGACACAGTTATGATGTCACTAAACATACCGAAACCGTAAAACTGGATTTTTACTATTCACTGAAAATTCATCTTTCTCAGAAAGATCCCAAAATTTCACCTTAACCAAATATCAATGCTCTGATTTCAAAAATGAACTCTATTTTATAAAAATTATTTTCTAAATATTTTTAATTTATTTTTTAAATAAATACACTATTCACTGAAAATTCATTTTTTCAGAAAAAACCCCAAAAATTACCATAACATAATATCGGTGCTCTGAGTTCAAAAATGAAATCCATTTTATAAAAATAATATTTTTTAAATATTTTTAATTTAATTTTTAATTAAAAAACACTATTCACTCGAAAAAACTAATACTTGAATAATAATTTATGAAACCGTTATTTAACCATTTTATTGAATCACATTACTTAATCAAGGTACCTAGATTATATTAATACTTTATTCAAGTGAGATTACTAATCCATTTGGACACATTACTAATCCTAATCATAAAATCACTATTCATAATTTACTATTCATAAAAAATAAAGTTGATCTTATTAGACTCTAAATTTCGTACTGAACATAATTGTAGAAGACCATTTTTTGAAAATCATTACACATTTTTAATTATTTAAGGTCTACATAAACATTTTTTAAAATATCCTTTCTCTAAAATTCACCATAAATATGCATACTATATTTATCTGGACATTTTAAAATTCATAAACTTCATAAGAAGAAATCCCAATTTTTATTTAAAATAAAGGATTACACAAGGCAGTTATGGTCTCATTACATAGCCCCTTATCACACCAGCATAGGAACTAAGTGTAAGGTGTGCTATGGTGAGAGAATCTGAGGGAGGCTCGACCAACATCGCACGAGTAGTAATTTCTATTAGTTTGAACTTCTCGCAAAGGCGATTCCGTTCTAGCTTCACACGATGAAGTTCGGCTTGGGTTTGGTCCAGAGCAAAGCCCAGTGGTGCTACCTCCTTCCCATGTTCTGTTAGATGGGCTTCGATCGGTCCAAGACTACTGGGTGAGGCCATCGAATCTTCTTTCTATAATAATTAACCAAGATTACTTGTATTTAGAGAGAATAATCAAAACTTTTAGTTTACAGCGGTCATATTGACCAATGGTCATATAACAGTCAAAACCCAACGGTCTCATTTTAATTATACTCATGTTATCAAATGAATTTTTTTTGTTGAGTATAAAAATAAAATAAAATAACACATAAAATTAAGAAACATGATTTATTCAAAATTTCGGGTCGTTACAATCTTCCCCCCTTAAGAAATTGTGTCCTCGTAATTTTTAAAATTGGGTTTTGAAATTTCATTGAAAGTCCCACATCAGAAAATGAGTCAGTAAAACTATTACTTTAAAAGAAATAAAGGGAAGTAAAAAGGTCACCCGAGTTAACCCATACTAGGATTCCATGTAGGAAAACATGGACCTGGAAGAAAAAACAACGGGTCAAGTTCTGGGGTAGAGTGATAGAAGACATGATTAAGAGAAAGTTAACAATAAGAAAATCCCAAACTTAGGATGTGTGTAAACAGTCTTTGATTACCTAGTAGGAAACGTAAACCAACAATGATTTTGTTTTACGTTCCTTTTCATAATTTTGAGGAATTCATTTACAACATAAAAAAAAACATAAGAAAATTTACCTATCTTCATGTAGAGTTTCATCCTTTAATGCGTTTCTACCCAAAACTAATCTTTTCTCCAAACTATGAGCATTGAAAACTAATTGGTCTCATCAAAACACAAGAATCATCTTCTAGAGAATCACATAATCCACAAAAGATTAACTATCTATTTCTTCTATCTTTAAACATTATCCCAAAAACAGAAAGTGTAAGGTAAAACAACTCTTCAAAAAGAAAGAATCCCATAGGAATGGAAACAACTTTTAAATCTTCAAAGTTCCATGGTACTACCCATAGTTCATCATTGACCATTCCATAAATAACGGTCATTAAGATTCCTCAAAATAAACCAAAATAATATTGAAACCCAAATACAAGAAGGATTTGATAACATAGTCTTCCAAAATAAACTTCATTGTTCATCTCCAAACAACATCAACCAATCCTAACATCTTACAACAAAAGTAGCTAACCTAAACATATTTTACCCAATATAGGTTAATCATTTCCATAAGTAACCTAAATTACTATAAGTCCACCTTAAATTCATCGATTCTTCAAAATATAAGTCAACCTTACCCCTCAATGGAAATACCGTAGTAATCTATTTACCTCGATCATATAGGGTCCCCAAAATAGTGAACATCTTCCAAAATAATAATCATATTTTAATCCCCTAATCATCACGGTCATATTAATACGACCATCATCGCATTTCCTATCACATTGGTTGTTGGGACATGTTCTTTCATTTCCCACCATTAACTAAGAAAAGAAACTATAATTAGGGGCTTAAATACTTAGCCAATAATCATGAAAAGGAACCGAAAGAATATAAGGATAACTTGTAGAAGAAAAGTATACCCTAACTTGTAATCCCCTAGGTTCCCATCTAGGTTATCCATGATCATATATTCTTATGTGAATCTTTATTTTATTTTATCTTTGTTCCTTTAACAATGGTTCATACTAAGATTATGAATTTACCAAAGCATATCCCCTGGGAGTGTCGTAACCAAGAGTACAGAAATGCCCGTTTTAGTGTACCAGTTCTCGTTTGAGTCTAGCTCAAAGCGGTGTTTTCGGGTTTTACCCCTATGTACATCTATGCCAGAGCCACCTCTACCTGCTCGTATCCAGACAGAGATGTATTTTCTTAGAAACCCATTACTCAATACTCACCAAAATACCAGGAAGATTTCCTATATATACACTTTTCTATAGGCTTCTTCCTAAATTTTTCATATCCTAATTTCCAAAAATAACTAAACCATCCTTTGATACCAACTATAGAATCCCTCCTTTTTATTACATAAACTTTCATTACATTTTAAAAAACCAAGGATCTTTAAGGTTTAGTGTCATGGAAACCAGGAACTTTAAACATGAAAAAATAAAACATTATTCTAAAACACTTGAAAGGCTTCTCCTCATGTTCATCATAGGTTCATTACTGCATCACATAACCTGGGGACATACATCAAAAGAAAGGGTGAGCAAAAATCCCAGTAAGGGGAACAAGAGAAACATTTTACATGTGAACTTGAGATGCTTCAATAAGGTCATGAAAAGAAATTTAAGGCATGAGAATGAAATCATGAGGCATATCATAATAAAAATAAAATTTTCATAACTTGAAGATGTGGCTGAAACATTTAATATTGAAAATCATTTCATTTCACCAAGGTCCATCCCCAAGGTGTCATTAAAAATTACCAAGGTTATTCACCAAGGTATCAGTCTAAAAAGTCATCTGTAGAGATTAAGTCTTTACCCAATGCATTGGAGCACTATCTGGGCGCACCCTTGAAATGTCTTTATTATCATGTGATCCACATATATCATCATCAATAATTTCATAAACAACCTAGATATCATAAAAAATGGGTTTCATTTCATAATCATAACATTTTAAAAACTGCTTTAAAGACATGATCTTTATGTCACTTTAAACCCACGGAAAAGGGAAAGCGGGTTTCATGTATGTAAATCCCAGAATTTAAAATAGAAAATTTTGATATATATGTGAATACCCCTTTATAAATAAGAGCTTTGAGTATTCACTTAATAACCTAAAATAATTTCGAGAAAAAGACAGAGACAATTTGAGACCAAAATTTTGCAGCATAATGGCTATGTTACAGGGTTTTAGAAAACATTGAAAGGAGAGGGGAAATGGGTCAAACATTCATAAATGACCCATAAAATAGTATAGGGACAGAATATAAGGGATTTACGAACATGGTAATGAAATTTGAAAATATACCATATGAAATGAAGAACATGAAAGGAAGACAAAAATAAGATTTCTCTTATGAAAATTCGGCAGCCTAACAGCGTTATATAAACGTCAACCAAAAATGAATTGATGAGATCAAATAGGGTCTCTCATCATATGAACATAAAAGATAAGTATTATATATATAGAGATAATACCCCAACACAATAAAAAGGATCTTTCAAGACTTGACATGGAATTAGAACTTTGAAAATGGAGAAAGGTGCAAGGACCACTTAAAAATTCAGCAGCCTAACGACACCACTTAAACTTCAAAATACTGAATCGAAGAGATCAAATGGGATCTATCATCATATGGTCATAAAAGATCAGTATGATAGATATAGAGATCATACCCCAAAATAACAAAAAGTAACTTGAAAGAATTGACATGAAAGTATAACTTCAAAACGAGAAGGGTGAAGAACTACTTAAAAATTCGTCAGCCTAACGGCGCCACTTAAAATTTCAAAATACTGAATTTAAGAGATTAAATGAGGTCTCTCATAATATGATAATAAAATATCAGTATGATAAATTTAGAGATCATACCACAACATAATAAAAAGGAACTTGAAATACTTTACATGAAAATAGATCCTGAAAAATGAGAAGGGAGAAAGAATCCGTCACAAAAATTTCGGCAGCCTAACGGCGCCACTTAAAACTTCATAAAACGTAATAATGAGAGTAATAGGGGATCTCTAATTATGTGAACATGAAAAGGGAAGTAAGAGGAGTATAAAAGATCACCATTTAACATAAGAACATGGAGCATAAAAGAAATTACATAAAAGAGATTTCTTGAAAAGAAAGAGAGAGAGCAGATCCCTTACCTTAAAATGTAACTCTTAAAACTCAAAGGTTTGGACCTTGAGGGCTTGGGGGAACCTTGGGAGGACTCCTTGGGAGGTAAGGAGACCAGAACTTCGTTGCGGATGGTTTTGGAGTCGAAAGGATGAGAGGAGGGCTTGGTATTTATAGGGAAAGTGAGGGGACAAGGCATTAATGGCCAAGGGACACCTCACATGTGCTTTTCTCAAAACCATGTGCTCTCCCATGATATTTCCCATTATGTTTGACCACATGGGGCCCCCAATACAAATATACATCACCTTAGGTCGGTAAACCCTTAAAATATCTCATGAAATCACAATGACACAGTTATGATGTCACTAAACATACCGAAACCCTAAAACTGTATTTTTACTATTCACTGAAAATTCAACTTTCTCAGAAAGGTCCCAAAATTTCAACATAACCAAATATCAATGCTCTGATTTCAAAAATGAACTCTATTTTATAAAAATAATTTTCTAAATATTTTTAACTTATTTTTTATATAAATACACTATTCACCGAAAATTCATTTTTCAGAAAAAACCCCAAAAATTACCATAACATAATATCGGTGCTCTGAGTTCAAAAATGAAATCCATTTTATAAAAATAATTTTTTTAAATATTTTTAATTTAATTTTTAATTAAAAAACACTATTCACTCGAAAAAACTAATACTTGAATAATAATTTATGAAACTGTTATTTAACCATTTTATTGAATCACATTACTTAATCAAGGTGCCTAGATTATATTAATACTTTCTTTAAGTGAGATTACTAATCCATTTGGACACATTACTAATCCTAATCATAAAATCACTATTCATAATTTACTATTCATCAAAAATAAAGTTGATCTTATTAGACCCTAAATTTCGTACTGAACATAATTGTAGAAGAACATTTTTTGAAAATCAATACACATTTTTAATTATTTAAGGTTTACATAAACATTTTTTTAAAATATCCTTTCTCTAAAATTCACCAAAAAATATGCATACTATATTTATCCGGACATTTGAAAATTCATAAACTTTATAAGAAGAAATCCCAATTTTTATTTAAATCAAAGTATTACACAAGGCAGTTACGGTCTCCTTACATAGCCTTTTATCCCACCAGCATAGGACCTAAGTGTAAGGTGTGCTAAGGTGAGAGAATCTGAGGGAGGCTCAACCAACATCGCACGAGTAGTAATTTCTATTAGTTTGAACTTCTCGCATATGCGATTCCGTTCTAGCTTCACACGATGAAGTTCAGCTTGGGTTTGGTCCAGAGCAAAGCCTAGTGGTGCTACCTCCTTCCCAAGTTCTGTTAGATGGGCTTCGATCGGTTCAAGACTACTCGGTGAGGCCATCGAATCTTCTTTCTATAATAATTAACCAAGATTACTTGTATTTAGAGACAATAATCAAAACGTTTAGTTTACAGTGGTCATATTGACCAATGGTCATATAACAGTCAAAAACCAACGGTCTCATATTAATTATACTCATGTTATCAAATGAAATATTTTTGTTAAGTATAAAAATAAAATAAAATAACACCTAAAATTAAGAAACAAGATTTATTCAAAATTTCAGGTTGTTACAAGATTGATGGAAATGCAGAGCATACACTTTAGGTTCTAGAGGATATAATCCAATAACATGTCCTTTACATTGGGGGTTCTTGGGAGAAACAAATTCCTCTTGTTGTGTTTAGTTTTAATAACTACTTTTAGGCTACCATTGAGATGGCTCCCTATTAAGCCTTATATGTTAGGCCTTGAAACTACCCTCTGTGCTGGGTAGAGGTAGAGGAAGTAGTTATTCTTGGAACATATCATATATGAGACTATAGAGTGGGTCCATATGATCTGAAATTGCATGTTTATAGCATAGTATAGACATCATTCACATTCCAATAGATGCTAGTAACCTCTTTAATTCTTGGTTGGTGACCAAGTTTTTTTAATAATATCACATTGTTTAGAGAATAAATGTATTCATAAGTAGGGTAAGCTCCCACAATGGTTTGTTGGACCCTTCTTAGTTGTGAAACGTATTGGACCAGTGGATTACCAATTGGTAATATTCCATTGAGATACTAGTCAATTAATGATGTATTTAATGTATATCAACCTCAAAAATATTACCTAGTCCTGACTCATGTCATTCATCTTGATGATGTTGAGTCAGTTATAAATCCTACCTTTGATGAGTACCCCATTCTTAGATTTCATTGGATCATGAAGACACTACAAGGTAGGGCCATTCCTCTGGTACAAGTTCTATGGTAGCATGCCCAAGTACATGATGAGACCTGGGAATGAAATGCTGATATACGTTCTTAGCTATTAAAACTCTTCACTAGTGATAAATCATTACCTTCAAAAGGAAAACTCTGGGAAGAGTTGCTTTTAGTTCGGGAGGTTTTAATGATCCATATTTTAAATGATGGTATATAACATTAATTTTTAAATTTGAATACCTTAGCATCCCAAATATTTATGTTTAATCAAGTCATGGTGGTCCGGCTGAATCTAGGGATCATTCAGAGCCTGGAGCTTCGAAATGAAAAAAAAGGAAGGGCTGAATGGTTTTCGTACAATCATGTGACCCTGGGTGCACAAACATGTGACCAGTTGTAGACGTGGGAAAAATAAATTTTGCATTGTTTTCACATGTTTATTGAAATTGTGCATCTAACCATGTGGTGTTCCCTATGTTGTTGGGAACTAAGAATGGTTTTCACACAGTTTAGCCAAACCAAGTGGCCAAACCTTGAGCATATGTATGATGGTGTGAAATTAAAATTTCCCCTAACTTAAATTATATCCTTTTTTTCCTTATCCCTTTTTCTCTAGACCATCACCCCTATTCCTCCCCTTTTGATCTCAAGAACACCTCTAATCTAGGCATTAATATAGATCTTCCATCTGGTTTCCGATCTTCAATATGTCCGAGGCATTAGATCCTTCTTTGTTAGATTCACTAATCTCCCCCATCTTATTTTTTATTTCCTCTGAATCCATACTACAATTTATTTATAGGATCATTTTCTCTATTTTTAGGGAATTAGAAGGTTTTTCATGTCTCTTCCTAACTGCTTCTAATATGAGGTTGATATCGAGTGAGGCATCGTCTACAACCTTCAGGTTTGTGTCCACATCATTTCACAATTGTAAATCCCAATTTTACCAACGCTTATGTCCCAAATGTTTAGATAAAACACTGGGAATGGCTATGTATACCAACTGTTTTCTTAAATCCATTGACATAGAATATTTTGTAAAGATTTTTACCAACAGTTTGTAAAACCGTTGGTAAATGCCTTAGTATAGGCACTTTTACCAAAAGTTATCAATAACCATTGGTATATGTTGTATTTTTACCAATGGTTTGTGTGAACCATTGGTATAGTTCTTAATATACATACATTCCCAATGGTTTTTAAAAACCATTGTGAATGTTTTCCTCTAAATGCAAATCGGGCATCCAATTCCCCCTCTGCTCGATTGCAGGCCCCCCTTCGCTCTATTGGTGACCTAAATTGAATATCCCTCTTCCCCAGCCTGCCAAAAATATTCCACTGACCGATCAATCTTTAGTCAAGGAAATATTTTCTTCTACACTTCATATATGTAAGTGCTACCTTGGTTTTGTCTTTCTGCAACTATTTTTTATACCTTGGTTTTGTTATTCTGCAACTATTTTCTCTCTCTTTTGATCTATCTGAAAGGAGAGCTCTGTGGACATTAATCATGGTTGTGGGTGGTCATTTAGGATATAAGATAATATTCCTTCATTTTACTTGACATATCCAATAGTATTATTGATTTATGTTCAGTTTTATTATCTTTGAAAAATTATTCTGTTTAATAAGTTGTTTTTAATGGTTGTAATAATGAATATATGGTATAAGGGTCCACATGGTCTGTATAAGGGTTTACATGGAGTCTAAGATAATCTAGTGTCCTAGGAATGTACATAGATTACATGACATGGATAGACCTGTAAATATACATGGCCAATCCCTTATGGTGAAAAGTATGTTTGGCCAAATGGGGTGCTGAAAACATCCCATTTAAACATGCCTTTGTTTCATGGGTATGCCCATATGATGTGTTGGCCATACTATAGAGTGTGTTGTAATTAGCTCACCCAAAACACTTTCATTCCTAAAATCCAAGACTACATGGTTAAATGGAAGAACCCATGTTCTAATGACATGCCTAACCTGGTTTCTAACTCACCTCAACTAAACATAAATTAGAACACTGGTTAAATGCCGGAACTCATCCTAAACATACACTATAACATTGGTTAAATGGAATAACCCATCCTCATTACTGAATTACATACACATATGAAAAAAAAAACCATCATTCATGAACATCCCTATAATTCATAAGCTTTTCAAAAAACACATTTCTCTTAAATGTCATAAAATTCTAGTAGGCACTGATATAAAGTTGTCATGTTTATAGGTGGAAGCTTCATATCTTTGGATAATATATTCTCATAACTATAGAGTGGAACCCCATTCAGTGTTTTGAGGTCAAACCAAATCCACACATGAAAAAGAAGATAATTATCCACCAATAAAACCAATGTAAATATATAAATGGTGATTCATATCAGTATCATTTATAGATTTCCTTAGGAATTCTAAATTCAGTAGGGTGTTCTCCTGATACCTCCCTTTTTGTCTTTCAAATTCAATTATCCTAATTTAACACCACTTTGAGAAATATATTTATTTACAATTATGTGTTGGTTATAGGATATTCTGAAATCTTTAGCGTCTATATGAGTTGGAGCTATTTAATTAGAAATTTCAAAACCCTCCATAAAAATCCTACATCTAATACTTTAATTTTCTTTTCTAAACCCACCAATTTAATTTTAGAACACTCTATAGAGTCTTATTACATAGGAAAACTTTATTTTCTTCATCTCTAAAGGTCGTGAACAATATTGGAATTGCAAAAAATATTTCATCGTTTTTAGCATTTGGAAAAGAGGCATAATATTTGTGTTTGTTTGAAAAAAACATATTTATGGTATTTTTAATTTCAATTTAATGTTTTCAGGGTGGGGATGTGGAGTGTGCATGTGGGGTGGGGGATGGGGTGGGGTGGGGGGATATACCGGTGGGGGGGGGGGGGCTGGGCTGTCTAGGTGTGTTCATGGTTGGCCAAGTGTCACAACCATTATTTAATTATGAGGTAATTTTTATATTTTTTTTGGTATTTTATTTTTCTCTTGTATTTACATCAGTGTTTTTAGAGAAAATATAGTATTTTTACCCAAAAATATGTGGTTCGAGGTTGGAACATAGTTCAGTGAAATTGTGCCACATCGCAAGGGATACCAGGTACCGAGGACTACATTTTTGATGTATACAAGTCAGCCCCACCTCAATCCGATACACGGTGTGGCCGATATCACAGAAAGTGTCTCACTTTTATTTGAAATGGACAACATTTTAAGTGAAAACAATTGACATACATAAAACTGATCAAACACATTTGGATTGTGTTGTTAATTTAGGAAAATGATCAATGTGTCATTTTTGATGCGTACGAGTCAACCCTGACTCAATCTGATGCATGGTGTGGCAAGTACTAGTCAAAGTGTTTCACTTTTATTTGAAATGGAAAAGATTTTAAGTGAAAACAATAATTGGCATACGAAAAACTGACCAAATGCATCCAAATTCTGTTGATACTTTAGCACAATGATCCATGGATCATTTGTGATAGGTACGAGTCAACCCCACCTCAATTAAAGGCATGGTGTGACCGATATCACTTAAAGTGTCTAACTTTTGTTTGAAATGGACAACATTTTAAGTGAAAACAAAAAATGGTCTATAGAAAATCAACCAACCACATTCAGAATTTGTTCATACTTTATCACAATGATCCATGGGTCATTTTTGATGTGTACTAGTCAACCCCACCTCAATCTGAGGCACGGTGTGACCGGTATCACTCAAACTATCTCTATTTTATTTGAAACGGACAAAATTTTAAGTAAAAACAACTGACATACAAAAAACTGATCAAACACATTCATATTGTGTTGATAATTTAATACAATGCTCCATGGGTCATTTTTGATGTGTATGAGTCAACCCCACCTCAATCCGATGCACGTTGTGGTTGGTACCACTCAAAATGTATCACTTCTATTTGAAATGGACAAGATTTTAATTGAAAACAACAATTGGAATACATAAAACCGACCAAATGCATTAGGATTGTGGTCATACTTTAGCACAATGATCCATGGATCATTTTTTATAGGTATGAGTCAACCCCGCCTTAATTCAAGGCATGATGTGACTGGTATCACTAAAAGTGTATCAATTTTGTTTGAAATAGACAACATTTTATGTGAAGAACAACAACTGGCATATTGAAAATCGATCAAACACATTTTTATTATGTTGATACATTAGCACAACAATCCATGGGTCATTTGTGACATGTACGAGTCAACCCCGCCTCAATCAGAGGAACGGTGTGACCGGTATCACTCAAAGTGTGTCTCTTTTATTTGAAATGGACATGATTTTATGTGAAAACAACAACTTGAATACAGAAAAATGACCAAATGCTTTCATATTATATTGATACTTTAGGAAAACGATACGTGTGTCATTTTTGATGTGTACGAGTCAACCCCGCCTCCATCCAAGGCAAGGTATGGCTGGTCTGACTGTAAGTTTCTCACTTTTTTTTTTCAAATGAACAACATTTTAATTGGAAACATCTAATGAAATATAGAAAACTGACCAAATGTATTTGGATTGTGTTGATACTGTAGGAAAATGATACATTGTTCAATTTTTACATGTACGAGTTAACCCCACCCCAATCTGAGGCACGATGTGGTGGAATCCTACTCTGATCAATAGATTACACCATACATGTACCATTTAGTGTTCAGAGCCTTAAGAACATTAATATTATTCTCACTAAGTTCAATAAACTTACAATTCCATTCTTCTAGACCATCACAAGTTGAACTTCTGATCATTTCAGTTCTGCCTGAATTTTAAATCAAGTCAAGAGTTTCATACATTAATCCTTTTGTAACGACCATGGAACCATGGGTCAGTTTCCATACCCCATTTTCAAATTTAGTTTCATACCATGAATTAGCAAACATTCTCTTTATATTTATGAAGAAGAAAACCACTCCTAGGTAAAATCCATTTTCAGACATTTTTCATTTTCTATAAATGTTTCTTTTGTTTGAGGATAGACCATATTTGGGTGTTCTTTCATTGTCAAAAGATCATATTATGATCCTAAAAAACCTAACAATTTCAAAAATTGAGGGGTTCTATTTCACAACATCAATAAAGTGTAGCAATGGTGTATGCTTCCACTTGTCAAAGTCTTATGGTAGGTTGGTTGGGTTAAAGAGGGTATTTGGGGCATGATTCAGTTGGATCCAATTTTTTTTGAGGATATTATGTGTCGTCACTTTTATTCTCACTATGAAGCATGAGTGGGTCTCATTAATTATTTTTATCCTGGAATAAAAAATTTTCACCTTTACATTAACAAGTAGTATACCATGTATGACTATAACCCATCCTGGAAGGGGACTATTTTTTGTCAACCACATATGCATCACGACACACTCTGGTTCAGACATATGTTCAACATCCACTTATTCAACCACTTTGGACATGACCAATATGCGTATAAAAACTAATAGGCAATTATATTATGTTATTACCACTATAGAGTCTACCGACAAATCCATTACCATTCACCCAATATCTGACATTAACACCCCTACCTCCTTCATCTTCCTTCATTGTGAATCAAAACTGACATTTCCTTTACAAAGAACCATTTTAAATTTGAACATATACATGTATTTTATCCAAAAAATCTGAAAAATATTTAGTTCACAATAGAATAAATTATATTACTATGACTTTCAGTTTGTATATATAACATGTCTCTAATCAAAGAGATGGTGTCTCTGAAATTTACACTCATCAACGATAGTTGCAAACTCTTTTTCATGAGTTGGGTAGTTTCACTTACGGGTCATAAGTGACGAGACTCCTATGAGAATACCTTTTCACTATATATTATAAAAATACAAGTTCAATGCAAAATTCATCACAAATCATTACATACCCAAATCTAGGATCAAATTTTTTTTTTGGGATTTTAGCCAATTTCAAACTCTTATTCAACTCTAATAAGGATTTATCAGACTATTCTGTCTATTAGAATTTGATGGGGAGGTGGGGGGTTGTGCTGGTTGGGGGGGGGGGGGGGTTGTTCAGGGGTGAGGTGAATTACTACTAGAAGAGTGCTTGTCATATGAATATTGAAATGGGTGTAAATAATGTTTGAGTTATTGAAATAATTATTCTACTCTACTGGAAGATTGTTGTCATATAAATATTGGAATAGGGAATTGTTGTACATGACATGGTTGGAAGAGTTTGATGGTTTTATGTGTTTTTTGTGCTATTTCAGGTGTTTTTATGTTGTTTTAAGCATGTCTGTATGTGTTTTTGTGCCATTTTTAATGTAGGTTTATACTGGAGGGGCTACTGGAGGGGCTGTTGTGCAAGAGTTCTAGAAATATACAATACCAATGGTTTTAAACCATTGGTATACTTTGAGAAAAAACATTCGGATTATGTTGATAACTTAGGACAACGATCCATGGGTCATTTTTGATGTGTACGAGTCAACCCCACTTTAATCTGAGTCACGGTGTGGCCGGGTACCACTCTAAGTGTCTCTCTTTTGTTTAAAATGGACTTCATTTTAAGTGAAAACAACAAGAGGCATATGGAAAACTGACCAAACGCATTTTTATTGTGTTGATACTTTAGGAAAACTATTCATGACTCATTTTTAATGTGTACGAGTCAACCCCGCCTCAATCCGAGGCATGGTGTGGTCGGTATCACTCAAAGCGTCTCTCTTTTGTTTAACATGGACACCCTTTTAAGTAAAAACAACTGGCATATAGAAAGCCAACCAAACATATTCAGAATGTGTTGATACTTTATCAAAATGATCCATGGGACATTTTTGACATGTAGGAGTCAACCCCACATCAATCCGAGTCATGGTGTGGCCGGTACAACTCAAAGTGTCTCACCTTTATTTGAAATGAACAATATTTTATGTGAAAACAACAACTGGCATATGGAAAACCGACCAAACGCATTCGTATTGAATTGATACTTTAGTAAAAAAATACATGGGAAATTTTTGATGTGTAAAAGTCAACCCCACATCAATCCGAGGCACGGTGTGGCCGATACCACTTTAAATGTCTCTCTTTTGTTTAAAATGGACATCATTTTAAGTGAAAACAACAACTGGCATACAGAAAACCGACCAAATAAATTCGTATTATGTTGATAATTTAGGAAGACTATCTATGAGTCATATGTGACGTGTACAAGTCAACCCCACCTCAATATGAGGCATGGTGTGGCAGGTATCACTCTAAGTGTCTCTCATTTTTTTAAAATGAACATTATTTTAAGTAAAAACAACTAGCATCTGAAAAATTGACCAAAATTATTCAGATTCTGTTGATAATTTAGGAAAATGATCCATGAGTTATTTATGATGTGTGAGAGTCAACCTCACCTCAATCAGAGGTGTGGTGTCCCGATACCACTTAAAGTGTCCCACCTTTATTTGAAATGATCAACATTTTAAATGAAAACAACAACTGACATACAGAAAATTGACCAAACGCATTCGGATTCTATTGATACTTTAGGAAAACGATACATGGTTCATTTGTGACGAGTACGAGTCAACCCTGCCATAATCCGAGGTGCGGTGTGTCCGGTACCACTCAAAGTGTCTCACCTTTATTTGAAATGATCATCATTTTAAATGAAAACAACAACTGGCATACAGAAAACCGACCAAACACATTCGTATTGTGTTTATACATTAGGAAAACGATCCATGGGTCATTTGTGATGTGAAAAAGTCAACCTTGCCACAATCTGAGGCACAGTGTGGCCGATAGAACTATAAGTGTCTCTATTTTGTTGAAAATGGACATTGTTTTAAGTAAAAACAACTGACATACAGAAAATAAACCAAACGTATTCTGATTGTGTTGATACTTTAGCACAATGATCCATGGGTCATTTATGAGGTTTATGAGTCAACCAAGCCTCAATCTGAGGTCCGGTGTGGCAGGTACCACTCAAAGTGTCTCAATTTTATTTGAAATGGACAACATTTTAAGTGAAAACAACAACTGGCATACGGAAAACCAACCAAATGCATTTGGATTGTGTTTATACTTTAGGACAACGATCAATTGGTAATATGTGACGTGTATGAGTCAACCCCGCCTCAATCCAAGGCATGGTGTGGGAAATATCACTCTAACTATCTCTCTTTTGTTTAAAATGGACATCATTTTAACTAAAAACAAGTGGCATACAAAAAACTGACCAAACGTATTCAGATTGTGTTGATACTTTAACACAATGATCCATGGTCCAACCTCACACAATCCACTTCTCTTGTGAGGAACTCGTACCCCTATTCTAAAACACATGACATTTAATACACCAAGGACAACTATATTCCCTAAGTCACACAAGCTCATTGATACACACCCATTATCATCATCACTAAGTTCAAAGACACCCTCCCCAAACCATGGGACATTATATTTCCGTTTGGTTAAATTCATTTATTCATTTCCTTATTTTGTGTTATTATCTTCTAATTTCTGAACTCAATCGTGTATGTGTTATAAAAAATGAAATTTTGTATGTATTCTTAATTCTGTATCACATATAATTATGTATTAAGTTTTCAATGTATTGTATTCATAATTGATTGTTGTATTATGTATCCTTATTTTGTGATTCTGCATTTACTGCTGTAAAATTCACATAGCAGCACACAAAGTAGCAGGCTGTTGTGTGAATTTTAAAGCTAAGTCTATGCGAATGGTTTTAAACCATTAGTATAGGTCCTGTTTGGACTTTTTACCAAGTCTAGATAATGTTTATCCCAACAGTTCATGACCGTTGGGATATCTCACCTCTATACCAACAGTTTACATAAAACCATTGGTATAGTGTAGATTTATTCACATATACCAACAAATTCTTTGAAACCGTTGGTATATGTCTATTGTCACGGTTTACTTGGCTACGGTTTGTAAAACTGTTGGTATAATTTATACCAACTTTTTTACAGCCTATACCAGCAGTTTTCCACCGTTGGTATACCTTTAATTTCCAGTAGTGCTTTCTACCTGTGTTTTGTTGCCTCGTAGCTATGCTATTATGCTGCATGCCAACTTTTCTTGAGTGTCTCCTTAGGGTTGAGTCCTTCATATCAATTGGACCCTTGCATCTTAATTCAGTCCTATTGAATCTTTTTAGTGGTTTATAGGATATTTACCTCATATTTGGGAACCTCATGGGTATGCCAAGTGGAGTTGGACATTTTTGGCTAAATGTGTATATGCCTGATTTTCCTCATAATCATTCATATTCACTTTTGAAATTGAATTTCTCTTGTACATTGAATTCTTGATTGAACCAAGGGTTCCTCACGTGTGTTTAGACTATCTACACTTGGAATTTCCCATATAGGAAATTCCCATAACGATCATGTCACCTTTTGAAAGGCTGTTTGAGACTTATAAATAAAATTTTGATGATTTATGGAATTTAATGGAATCACATAGGCATGATGGATTTTATTCCTTAGTTATGACAAATTAATTGATTAAATTGAATAATTTATATATAGTGGTTTCTTTTCTCTAATATAACCAAATGGTTTTGTGATATGGATTATTCATGAAGGTTTATATTCCTTAAAATAAATGAATGATTTAAAATGGTTATTTAATTGCTTAAAGGGTGAAAAGGCCACGCCTAATGTAAATACACTTATTCGTTTCTATAATTGAACTATTGTTCCTTATTTATATATATGGGATTGAAAAATATATAGATTGAGTATTTTTGCCTCATGCATTATATTATAAATGATATGACTTGATGTAGGATGTGAAACAATAATAAAGGGTGATGAGAATGATAGATAATCACACTCCCTTACATAAGGTGTTAAGTATGACATCTCACACCAGTGATAGTATATGACTATTGGGATTTAAATGCCACATTACATGATTTGAGTGATGACATGTTGGATCACTCACCATCCCGAGTGTCATGTATAACATCTCACACTCTTTTTGTGATGCTAGGCATGTACCCTTTTTCTTGAGCTTATGGGCATGTTAGACTGGTTATGGATTTCAAAGTTACGCCCCAGTCTATCCAGCACTAGTATTCCCGTTATATAGACACTAACATCTTCATGTACTTGGTTCATATAGGTGAATGAAATATATATATATATATATATATATAATTAATTAATATATATATATATAGTACTACGATTCATATAGTGGAAGTTTAGACATTCCTCTCAGTAATGAGCCAATGAAAGTAGCCCTGCTAGGTTTCCTTCAGGAACATGAGCAATATGGTTATCTATTTATTTTTCATTAATAATTAATTAATATTTCATACAAATTTTTTAGTTATGAGCACTTTTTTGGATTACTTGTAGACACCGTTGGTTGTGGAATAATGATATTTTTATCTCACACCCTACTCAGAATACCATTGGTACCCGATAAGATTATCTGTATGCAGGTATTGATAAGGGAAAGTACCCTTCTATTGGTTACTTATGTGTATTGATTTTAGATGGAGCTTCGGATTATAAGGATATGATTTATCCTGAGATTTTTTTGGATTAGTTTTTTTCTTTTTGAAGTTTATATATCTTGGTTTTATTTGCATGTTCCCCTTTCCCTTTTTATTATCATCATTCCATGAATCTATATATCAGAAAGTTTGTAGTTGTTTTTGATACATTAATCATTTTGTTCAGTTTTTTTTCACACTTATGTATTATATTTGTTTTTTCTATATGTTTGTTATATATATTCTTCCTCTACTATTTTATGTTTATTTGTTATTTCCACTATACCATACTGATAAGAGGGTATAATATCTCCACCATAACACCTTTACACTTGCTCTACTAGTAGGAAGTTTCTGACATATGAGGTGGTGGACTTGAGGTCGTGTAACCAAACAGATTGGGGTACATGTTTAGTGGATCCCTGGTCAGTATGTTACATTAATATGGTAAGTGGATTTTTATTTCGAAGAACCTAAGAGAGAGTGAAATCTAGAATTTATTTTTAAAAATTTAATTTCAGTTGATTCTAACTAGTTATTACTCCCAGAACAAGAACATAAATTGTGTGGAAGTAGGGAAGTGTGATTAATTCACATAGGGGGCATGATTTTTTTAGAAATAATTAGTTTTATGGTTTTCATTAATTATGGTGTATATTAGAACCTGAGAAGGATAAATTTTTTTGAGACTTCATAAATAAATAAATAAAATTCATTTAATTCTTTTTGAGTTTAATTGATTAAGTGTGTAGGAATTTTATGTGACATTATTTTAACTCATCTTGTCAAATATATTTTAATGATTAAATCATGATTTATATGAGAAAATGTTCCTTAATTTATATATTTTTTAATATTCTCTAAACTATGATGAAATTTCATTTCTTTATAATTTTTTTTATCAAAATCTGTTATTTGATTGATTAATAGATATAATTATTACTAATTTATTTTTTTATTATTCATAAAATTTTTTATTTATCATTTAGAATTTTTTTCTGATAATTTTCTAAGAAATTCTAATAATTTTTAGATATTTCAAATTAATTTTTTCATAATACCATAATTTAAAACTAAAAATATTTTTTTATAATTATTTGTTTTTGAATTTGTAGCGATTTTTTTTGACTAAATTATGATTTGAATATTTTATTTTATGTTAATTGGTTATTTATTGGTTTTTTGGAATAGTTAAAAAATTTGATAAATGATCGAACTGACTGGATAAATGATGTATAATCATTTAAGTGACCAATATAAGGTAATTTCAATTTAACACGCCTATGTATCCAACCTAAAACATGATAATTTTTTTATAACTAACCATTCCTAAAGATACCCTGACTATTTTGTCCATGTAAATATAATCTAAAATGGATAAATGACTGCATATTAAAATTCTATGTGTCCGCATGCCTGAACTCCAAATGACATGAAGTTGAAAATTTCAGGTGACCTTTTGATGAGATTATCAACTGAATAATGAAAAAATACCACACTACCATTATTGAAGAAAGAAACACCAGATGTTTCAATTGATCATAAGAAGAATAACCTAACATGAAGATAAAACAGAGGCATGATAAAGAGGATGAGTTGCCGATACCGAATCAAAAATATTGAAACAAACCATTTGAATGATCCTATTATGGAGGAAAACTATTGGTGAAATGATGGAAAATATGAGCTGATGAAACCTATTGAATTATAAAAATCCATGCCCACCATCGATGAACTCAATTCAACCGACTATAACTGAAATGCATTTAAACTAAGATGAACTTCACCAACAATTTAAGAACCTGAGTAGCCACTATATAAAAGGTCAAATATAGGTTTGTGGGATAGTATTGGAACTTTTATTAATTGAAGAACCACCAGTGATAGAGGATACCCCTTGAAAAACCATTTCAAGATTTATGATTTTCAAAAACATTCACCATCTAATAAGATACCAAATCTTATCAATTATAGTGACGATTGAGGTCTCAAACTCAATTTATAGAATACAAATTCAATTTTCAATAACATAAATAAGAGGGTTCATAATTCTTTAATAAAAGAGTAAAATTAAATATTTTTTACTGGAAGAAAGGGATGTCGAGGTCATAATGCTGACATTGTTGAAATAATGGATTTATGAATATATCTTTCTTTCAGATTGAAGATGTTTGGGAATATTAAAATTACCAATGTTGTGGCTTCTCAACCAAATATGCATGCACACCATATGTTTTTTAAAATAAAAAAACGAAATATTAACCATATGAAATGAAATTCAATCATGTAAAATCTTGTACTTGTCTTTTCAAAGATCTAATAAAGTAGATCCAAGATATGAAAAGATGTTTAATCCTTCAAGAGGATCTCATTTGAAGTGGATTTTCAAGGATAATCAAAGAAAAATTCTCCCATGGTGGTGTTATATTCAAAAAAGTTTGTGAATTAAATCCAATATGATGATATAGTAGTTTATATTGACTAGACTAATGCACAATATATTTTTAAAGGATATATTAGTTGAGTATTTTTGAAGGATAAATATAGTGGAAGTTGTGTTAAGATAATTTTGAGATAAAAAAATATATTTATTTGACAGTTATAATTTTTTATTGAAGGTTTCTAGGGATGAATAATGACTTTAGATTCTATTGATGAAGTCAAAGAGGATTAATATGTGGAAGACAACATTAATTGAAGCTTCATCCATGTTGGTCATGAGATGAATAGACCATAATGAATTTCCCTAAAATTATAAATTAAAATTTGATGATGGTAAGGGTAATTCAATAAAATGGTATTACACTAGAAATTTAAATAAGAACTATGGGGATTCTAGAGGTTATTGGAATGTTCTGGGAGATTTGAAATGGACAAGAGCTTCATTTGAGTATATGCTGATCACATGGGGATTTTGAATTTTGTAGTAGGTTTTTTGAACTAAACTAATAATTCCCTAGTTGTGGGTAAAGTAATCTTGATATCATTATATGTGGAATTATATTTCCTATTAGTTAGGATGTCACTATTTTTCTCTTTAAATTTTGAATAAGGGGAGGTGTTCTAATTTGTAATTCTTATTCCTGATTCATAGGTTCCAATACTTTTTCTTCCTCTTATTAAATTTATCTTATCTTGTTATTCTACTCTTTAGTTATTATAAATATAGTTGTGGGGTTTATTTTTCATTCAATGTGTTTTGTTTCCATACATCCAGAAATGGAGGGATATTTTGGGAGGTCTGATTTAGGTAGTGAAACTTTGCACTACCTAGAGATCTATGCATCATGATGATCATCACCTCATCTTCACAGTTATAAGATTGTTATAGCGATTTTGGGTTCTTCTAGAGTGAACTCTTTTATGGAATTTGTTTTTTAATCATTTACCCTTAATCCTTTTTCCATTATTTTTTTTTCTTGTTCAAGTGGTTAGGTGAGGTTCTGTGATTTTAGTACTTTTACGAACACTTCATCTAGGACATAATTATTATGTAGAGTGGTTTTATTGGAATATTTATTAACATTTGTAGAGTGACCATGTGTCATATGTAATTTTGTGTATGAATGATCAATGTTTTGGGTGAGAGAGATGTTTGTGTGGATCCATCAAACATGCACTAGGTGTTTTTGGGAGTTTATAGTTTTACTCTTCAATAGATATTTGAATGTGCGATGAGAGTAGATAAACATAAATCTGTCCTTATTCTCAATAACTATATTCCATCCCATTTCTGTTTATCTTTCTGCTATTTTCTCAATTAATTCACTATTTCATCACTCCATTCCTTCCACTACTCCAGTTATTTTTATCAACACACCATCATGATTTAATTTTTTGTTCTTAAATATATAAAAAGACATTAATAATTTTGGGAAGACCCCTAGGGAATTCTACAATTCTTCCTTGATATTTTTCCCTAAGTTCTTTTCAGTTCTATATTTATGGCACTAAATGTATTTGTAATCTTCCTATCAACATGGACATGATAATTACTAATCATTGGGATATAGAATAAATATTTCATTATTACTTATATTTCATTAAATACACTGGATTTATATAATATGATTTATATTTAATTATGTTATTCACATAACAATTAAGTATATTCTATTATATAGAAATAAAACCAAATGGAATGAATAGAAACTATGTCGAAATCACTAATCAATGTATGAATTACCCTGTAGAGAAACTCAATGAGGCTCAGTTTATAACCAATAATATTTCCTTGGTAGAAAACCATATATCTACACAATGGATAAATAGTGGTCGACCGCATCATGAGGAAACCACCTCTATCCTTTAATAGAACCACCATTAGTGGTAGATAAATGGATCATGATTATCATGGTTTCATGGTTATCATTATTATAGTGAAATGGAAAATTTTATCATGGATGTATATGATCTTTAGGGAGATGATGATCAATGATGGTATTTGATTCAAATCTCAATGAAATAGGAGATGGTAGAAATTATTTAGTGGAATGAAATTAAATTGATATTTTTAGAGAAATATGTTCCTCATGAAAAAAGGATAACTTGGAATGAAAATTCCTGAATTTAGAAAAAATGAAGAGCAAGATGTGGATTCATACTAATATAAATTTACAAGGTTAATAGGGAATTATTTAGAATACATTTTAAAACCTAAAAAAAGATTAATTTCATATTTTATGGATAGAATAAAAGACTTTAAAAAGAATTATTTTCTTAAAAAGATTCCTCATATGGTTATATAGTGATTTGTGATATAAAGTCTGATAAGGATTTAACTAAGTTTTTAACTTTCAATGGAAAAAATGATAAGAAGATAGTGGTTGAGTTCCATCATAAAATAAATTTTTAAAATAAAATATTGTAAGGGTGGAATTCCAAACACGTAATAACTATGGGGGAAACACCCTAAGTATTACTTGAATTGATTACTAGTTTTCTTTAAGTGTGGAAATAAATTCCATCATGATCATCAATTATAGGGAAATGGAGATGTATCTAATGTCTAATGGATCAATTTAAATTAAATTAGACACTGTTTTAATCAATTCCCCATGAATCAAGGGATTATATCGTAGAATAATCCAATAGATCGATGTTGATATTATTCCATCACCATAACTGATGTTGAGGTCTAAAATTATTTCATATCGGGTACTTTGATCAAAAAAATAAAATTTTTATAATAAATAATTTTATTCTAGTTATCTACACTAAATCATATCTTCCATATTTTCTAAAAACAATGAATTATCTCCTAATTCACTAAGGAAAAATTTTTCCCTTAAAACACAAAGTGGGAATATTAAATCTAAGAAATTATATTGGCCTATCTCTATTAAAATACAAGGAGGTTCTTTATTTGTAAACATTATGGTTATAAAAATGTTTTAATTTGTTATTATAATTATGATGGATTGTGTTCTAGAGTATAATTAAATAATTTATTATCATTAGAATGATATTCCAATTAACAATGACAGAATTGAATCCATTTTTTAAAAGGAGATACTTCTTTGTCCGAGTCTTGTTCAGAACCATATCAAGTGGATTATGTTAATGAAATTATTTTGTAAGATGAATTAAGGAATGGGAATAATTTTATTAATAATAGAGTATGCATATATTATAAAAACTATCTTAATTTATTCCTTGAGTATTTAATGTACATCTACATGAACATGATGTTGAATTCACTATTGATCTTATCCACGATGAAAATACCATATACAAGCCTTTATATAAAATGGATTTAGAGGAATTTGTTGAATTAATAAAACAAAAAAAAGAGTTATGTGGTAAGGGATTCATTCACCATGTGACTCACCGAGTAAATCAAATGTATTATTTAAGAAAAAGAAAATGGGTTCATGAGATTACACAACAATTATAAAGAAATATTTATATTTATTTTGAAGAAAAATGATTCCTTTTTCTCACATTGATGATCTATTTAATTAATTTCAAGTCTCTTAATAATTATAAATTATTGATATCTAATAGTTTTTTTAATAACTAATTATAATTAGGGAGGATATAACAATGGAAACATTTCACATAACAAATGGGCAATGTGAGTTCATAGTAACTGTTTTTAGAATAATAGATGAACCCTTGGTGTTCATGGATATAATTAATATAGTATTCAAGTATTATATTGATAATTTTTTGTGGTTTATATTGATTAGATCTTGATATAATTGATGTTATATGAAGAGAATGAATACCATTTAATGGTATTATATGATACTCTAAGGGGGAATAAAATAATTGTCAAATTTAGTAAGTATGATTTTTTGTTCTGGCACATTTATTTTCATGTCCATATTGTATCCAAGGATGGAATATTTGTTATTCCCATAAGGAAAATTATTGTTCAACAATATTTTACAACAACAATTATAACTATGACACATAATTTCTATGGATTAGTTAGGTAATATATATTATATGTTGAAAATGTTTCCCGATTAGATTATTTGTTAACCAAGATAAAACATAAATGGGTAAAATTCACATGGTCTATAGAGTATGGAGATAGATTTTATGAATTAATGAACATTTTGATCAACCAATTTTCATTGACCTTACCCATCTAGGAATGATGTACTTATTTTATATAGTGATTCTTTTAAGAAAAGAATATGGTGTGTCCTTTTGAATAATAGTAGAATTTTTTATTATTCATTAAGTTAGTTGAAGACCCATGAGAAAAAATTTCTATCCCATGATATTGATATAGAATGTAGAATATTTTATTTAAAGATATTATGAAATTATCTATATAGTGAATCAAGTTCCTTATATATGGATTACAAAAGTTTGATTATATATTCACACAAAAAGGTCTCAACATGATAAAATGAAGATATATATAACTACTCAAAGAATATTACTGTATAATAAAATACTACCTTGAGAAGGTGAACAAGGTGGTTGATGCATTGAGAATGAAGGATCGTGGAGTTTTATCCATTAAAAAGATATAAAATGATCTTATATTCATGGATTGGGGAAAGATGGATATCAAAATTATATGGAAAGGAAAACATGATTACTTTTTTAAGTAATTTTCCAACTATATTTATTGGATAAAATAAAGAGGTCTCAATATGATGTAAAGGGTTTATTAAAAAGAAAATTAAATCCTTATAAAATGGTGAAATTGATAAAAATTAACTATGAAGACGGTGTTTTGATGTTTGGAAAGATACAACATATGTTATCAATACCGAATTTAAAGAGGTTATTTCTGGATGAATGTCACTACTCAAACTTCTTGATAAACCATAGTTGTTCCAAAATGTTTAAATATATAAAATAGGATAACATGAAGTGGTAAATTGTATACTATATGCCTATATTCATAGTATTAAAACAAGTAAATGCTGAGACTAAAATCACAAATGGTGTGAAGTAACCTCTTTGTATATAAAAATGGAATTCCAAAATCATCACACTAGAATTTTTGAATATTATACCTAATAAATCTAAGAGGAATGATTTTATATGGGTAATTATGGACTTCTTTACCATGTTTTCATATTTATGAGAAGTAAAAGAGGAAATACCCCTTAAATTAATTTCATTGATCTATATCAAAAAAGTTGTGAGACTTAGTGGTTCACATTTATTGATTTTATATTATCTTGTCCCTCATTGTACATAAAAAATTTATAAAATCCCATAGAAATATTTGAATGTAACTGAATATTTGAGAACTACCTATCCTCCTAAAGATGATTTGAAATCTAAATATATCTTCCAAAAATTATAGGAAATTATAAGATCATTAACACTTTACCTCCAAGGAATATGGTACAAGTACATACGTCTAGTGTAATTTGAATTTGACATTAGATTTTATTCAATCATAAAAATGTCACTATACAAGGACTTATATATAAAAAAATTTCATGCTCTAACATATTGGGATGATGTTGTGGAAAGGAAGCTCATTGCTGTAGAACTAAATGAGGATACGACTAATAATGTGAAACCCATAATGAATCATATTAATAAATATTATTGTACAAAAAATGTAACAACATAGATTTTTGGAGATCCTCCATTGATGCTTTTTCCTAGTGTTTGGAGGAGTTTTAGGAGTGAGGGATGAGGTTTTATCATTAGAGGGTACACCATACTATAGTAGCGAGCATATTGTTTTCCGTTTTAATTTACTTTGAGATGAAAGTGAGGTTTGTCTATTTACGGTTTGTGTTTTGGAATTCTAGGTCAGATGCATGGTAATAGAGTGCACCACAAAGAGTGAAATGGATAGTGTGTCCATTTCATTTGGAATTTTGGATGGGTGTTTTACCTATGTAAAATAGGAGTAAGATGAATCCTAAAGGCATTGGAAATTTTATCATGTGAGGTCAATTAGGTTGTGCACATGAGGTACATTTAAATGGTGTGGGGGTGTCTCTATGTCACCACCTTCAACATAGCAGGTCAAAAATACAAGGGGAATCCCACCAAACCGTAGTGCAGGGTGTGGTTGAAATCAGGGGTCCTTCTTAAGGTAGTGTATTGATTGATGTTAAGGTAGGATGAGTATCATGTTTGGGTAGCTTATAAGTTCGCATAAGGGTAATCTCTCACCTATGTAAATGTAATTCATGTCTCAAATGTCACATTACCATTATACCAATATTTTATTATCTATATAAATTTCATTTATAGATTTATTAAGAGTGATTGTATTTTGAAATTGTGTTAGTTAAATTTTCCATATATGTGTAAGGGTTAATATTTATCTTCTATTATTTTCATAAAGGTATATACTCTTTACATCTGGGTATTCCTTCCTTAATAATGATATCTAGATCTCTTTCTTTCCCACGTATTAGTAAACCCTTCCCCACCTCATGGTGTAGGTGATATCCCTCAATTTATGTGATTTTAAAGAATATTCAAGTCATGGAAAGTCCTTAATCTCATATAAATTTATCATTGAGTTTTCATATAAGGGTGAAGATTCATATGGATCACCAAAAAAATTTGGTATGCTTCTAAATCTATCTAAAAAGCTATTAGTATGGATATGGAAATAATAATTTGAAATCGTGCAATTTAAATCTATTATGAAGATAGTAGAAAAAATATCTTATCATGATACATTTTAATAGTTTTAAATTGGTCCTGGGAGGGGAATTAAATGCTAAATAATAATTGTGAATTAGAGTAGAAAAATTGAAAAATTCATTTGGGGGAAATATGAGTAAACTAAATTTTGTTATTCTAAAGCTAGTTTATTTTCCCCATTCATGTTCCTTGCTATCCCTTGAGTATGGGTGATTAAAAATTACCTATTGACTCTAGTGATTTATATGTAATCATTCAAGTTCTTTCTTATGTTTCTAGAACTATTTGAATCCTCCCCTCCCCTCTATTATTGTTTCAATATGTGTAAATATTATTCCATGTATTTTATTTAAGTAATATCTCTATTATTGTTTTCAAATTGTGAGTTTATCATGTTTTTTTATTCCCTGGGTAATTATCACGAACTTATTGACAAAAGATAAAATGCACTGGAAGATTAAAATAAATAATGTAAATTGCAGTGCGTGTATTTTATTTAGATTTATTAATTAATTATTGTTCTATTACTATGGATACTATCATAAATAAAAAATATTACAAACTAAGGAAAATATCATAGTAATAGAAATGGAAATTTAATGGGAAACATGTGTCACAAAAGTCAAGGTATTTATTTGATGTATTATAATTTTAATTTGAAGTGTGTGTTTTGTTTGTTTTACTTTTTAGTAAGATCCAATTGAAATATTTTAATTGGTTCAACATAAAATAGGAAGCATTTTTGTGTTTTTTGGGAAATACTTCATAAAAATAAATTATAATTATAGTTGTTAATTTAATGGGATTTGTGGATAACATAGAAGTTGTAAAGGGTGAATTAAGAGGATTCATTTTATAATTAGAATATAAATTATTTAAATGAATTAATAATTTAAGCAGTAAATTTAGATGATTGTTGAAAATGGGTTTTCATTAAATATGGGAAAAATAGTGTAATGAATCATATATTGGTTAGTAACAATAGATATATAATTTTTTAAATGAAATCACAAATGAGAAGTTCAATTTGATTGTAAGGCTACGTGTGTATGGTTTCTTGTTGTTTTGGGTTATATAGGGATCAAACATTTTGGATGGATGATAGTGATGAATGTTTAGAATAGATTTTTTTAAGTTTGTTTGTGTACCCACCCTATACTGGGATTTGTGTGAGAGTGTCTATTCATGTATTTTATTGTGATTCATATATACATCCCAAATGAATCTAGTATTCTATATTGATGTTAAGTGATTTGGTTCAAGGTGTTTCCCTTAATATATTGGTTAGTGAGGATTTAAGGATGACTACCCCTATTCCCCACTCTTCCATTTTGTAGCAGAATATATGTTATGGCCCAAGGATGGTACAAAAATGTAAGGTGTTGGAGTGGCATGTGGGGAGTGGATGATGTAGTGATAATGGGATGATGAATTTTTGGTATGGGTCATGGATAGTATGAGGAAGAAATAAGGTTTATGTCATTCATGTTTCTGATACCAAACTACTATGGTATTATGATACGATTGGTGTGGCATGCAGTTGATTATGGGGTTATATAACATGGAATGAATATTTTATCAATACCAACACGATATTTTGGACCTTTCAAGGGTTATGGTAGGCAGATTTGTGACATGAATTACATCACTATACAAGGGATAGGAGAACAAGACATTTGAAATTGGAGTTTGAGAGTGGAAAACCAAGGGAATTTTTTGGGGGGTCTCTGAGTGTATATTTTGGATATAATTTATGTATACCTTGGATACAATACTTGGTGAATGAGCCTTAGTGAGGATAAAAATGGGTAGGTAACCTTTTAGGTGCATGTTAGTTATAATTTATACTTAGTAGAGTATTAGTATTGTTTTCATAAATTTTAATGAGAGGTCTTAAGAAGAATCCCACAGACTATACAAGTTATTATTAGAGTTGGTGTTCTATAAATAACTATTTGTACTTTGTATTACATGTATATTCAAATATTTTAATACTAATAAAAATTATTATTACATATTTTACATTGTTCAGCATGACATTGGTGTAATAATTTCTTAGAGTATCTATCACATTGAAATGGATATAGTAGTTACATATTAGGATAAGAATCTTAAAATTCCATCATGGTAATATTAACCCAAGTTATGAGGTTAAATAAAATTATATTGTAGGACACATAGTATGTTTAATTGTAGGTGTGAGTACTCGTATGTTAATGATACTTCATCCCGTGGAATTCACACTTGGTGATCTCCAAGATGAGAGATTATGAGAATATAATCTAGTAGGAATTATGGATGTTTATTATTCATTTAATATTCATATATTTTAGAATTTGTGTTGGTATTTTGACATTAATAAAATTATTAATTAAGGTAATGACACGAACACCTATATTTAATAAAAAACAATGACTCCATATGTTTACAGGAATTAGGGTATATTAGTTGCATCATGAATAACATGTTATTAATATATAAGTTTAGGAAGGATTTGTACCTTCCATGTTTATGGAATATTATATCTTGGTCCATGTATTGAAATTGAACAGTGGCATAAAATAAAATGGCCATGTTGTGAGGACATGTTTGTTTCAAATTTTTAATGAAATTATTATCAAGAACATAGGTTGATGACATGGATGTGCAACCCGCTTGATGAGATATTGAGACAAAGTTATTATATTACAAAATTATAGCTCTTATGTGGTAGTAAACACTGTGACATTAACTAATTTTTGTTACGTTCCTTGACCCATTTCTAGAAAATAATCTAGTACATTAGGAAAGACTACATAATTTCAATGAAAAAGATGACTAGTGGGCCAGAGACTGTGATTCTATTGATCAAAATTAAATTCTATATAAATTTAAATTTTTGAATAAAAATTATTATCAAGGATGATGAATAATTTTATTTAGGATTTATTTAACATAATTATTCAAAAGTTAATAAATAATTATTTAATCATTTATAATTAATTAATTTAATTATGTGAATAAATAATAAATATTTATTCACCAGTCTGTGAAGAAAATATTTTTTACTACATATCTAATAAATATTTATTTTCCAGATTGTAAAAAAAATATATTAATGAATAAATATTTATTAAGGTATTGGATAAATACCAAGGAGGATGAGGGGACCAAGATCACATCAAGTAATAAATATTAATTTTTAAATCGGTGAAATAATATTTATTTTTCTGAAAGTTAGCACATTCCATAAAATAATAAGAATATTATTATTATATATATTGGGGTATGATAAGGATTATTATATAAGTTTTATTGTATAATTAAAGAATATTTTAACCTAAAAAAGTAACTATGTAAATTAATTTATTTGTCTATTGTGTAGGGTTAATCGCTAATAGAGAATTTAGAATCATTACAAATGAAAAATGTCCCTTCTAATTCATCTTCCCCACATCCTCTACAGAATGATAGATTCCTTCCAAACTAATGGAAATTATAGAGATCAAGATGAACAACACAAGTTAATTGATCCACCATGCTAACACCCAATATCCCATCAGTTTCATTCCAAGATCAAAGGACCACATGTGGATCACTACTAGAGGGGATTTACTTTTGGTCCAACTTAAGGAGAGAAGTTAATTTGAAAATTGTTTTATAAGATCAACATTATCGTTGAATAATGATCCCATTACCTGGAATACTATATTTCTAAATGATTAAATTAATTATAAATTTAATGCTAAAAATATTCTCTCTAAGTTACATGAATTTTCTATGACCATATTTAATGGAAAAATTTCATTGGTAAAAATGTTTACATCATAAAAAATTTGTCAATAATCTATCTAATCTAAAAAAACCCTATATTTATTCTCCCTCAGGTTCTTCCACTATTCCTGAAACCTTCAAGTAGTATCAGAGTGGTCACATGTTAAATTTATAATTACATTTTTATTTTTGATCTATATGATCAATATTGGTTATATATATAATTTCATGATTATTTTATAATTAAATATGTTGTTTAATTAATTTTTATTCAAAAATTTATTAATTATCATTCATGATTTATATTTTATAAGGCCTTAGAATAGATGATGAATGATCAGAGATTCCATCAATCAGTGTAAACAATTGTAGATAGTATACTAGATTACATGGTGTGTATCTAAAGTACATGTCATGTAACCATGTTCCATGCACCTGGACAATTCATATGATACATGACACGAAAATAAGTAATAAAACATGGTGAATTTATTGTACATAGTGTGTTGACAAGGATAGTTTGGAATATCGATTGTTTGATTAGATAGGGTGTAGTTGGTATAAGCATTATGTAGTATACATGGTACAATTGTGAGATTCACACTAACTATATGGTCAAATACACAGTTTATTTCCCCGTGAGACTATCATTTAAGATAATTAATGTGAAACATGGTGTGTAGTTTATTTACTCATCATGTAAACCTTTAATTCCCACATCTAAAGTACATGTTTAGTAAATTTATGCACCATGTGGAAACATGAAAAATAAGAATACAGACCATTTATCCAGAGTACGAAGAGAATGATTCCATCAAGGGAACATGAAGAGTCCATTGGTAGGTTATGCAAACACATGAAAAATTGAAAAAGTAGAGTGTATCTTGTTAGTACAGACTGCATATTCTAACTGAGGTATACGCAGAATCCCCATGAATTTATCCATGGTACATGATAATCAATGAACAAAACTTGTATCTCATAAGTTCATGTTGCGTAGTCTCCCAATAAGGGACCGAAATAAATTACATTTATGCAATTAGTTACATCATTAAAACCTAATTACAAAGATTGGAACCAGATATTTTATGTTATGTAATAAAGGATTACAAAAATTATAAATTCTCAATTTATTTATTGTAATTATATATAATTATTAGTTATTCCATTTACTTTCCATGAATGTATTTGTGATGGGAATATCTAAGTGACTTTAGATGGTCATTAAATATGAAGGGAGTTAATTAATTAGTCAATTTATAAAATCACATTTATATTAATTATAAATAATGGATAGAAATGAATGTTACCCAGTGTACCTTTTCATATTCATTGAAATTTTATGAATATTCATGAGATTGAACAAAACCTATGTATGTGTTTGTTTAATTTAAATTAATTTATTGTATTTTTATGAAAATATTCATTATAAAATTAAATATTATGGAATGAAAGTCATCCCTCCATCTTTTATTATGTATGATTTGTGTGCCAACGATTATATATTTAATTCCCCTTAACCAATCCTTTGGTTCCCATTACCTACATGTGAGTTATAAATATATGTAATAAAAGGAGTATCCCAAGGTTTATAGAGGAAGTAGAAGACATAACTGAGATGATACAAACCCAAGTGATACACAGGTGGATAGGTGGAATGATTTGAATCATACCAAGACCATCATAGTGTGTTTTCCCTTAGATCCATAGGTTGATTTGTTTTCCACTCAATAAATCAACTATTATGTAAGCTCAGGATCATGTTATCTATTTATTAACTTATTTATACCTTACGCATTATTTATTTTATTGATACAGGATCACAGTCACATTAATAAATAGGAAAATATGAATATATGGAATTTAAATTAATATATTATGCATATATGATGTATCATAAAATGGAAATTCAAGTAAGTAAAATACACTAAAAATTAACAGGGCATGTAAAGGATAAACCCATAAATCTTTACGCATAATAAAAAAATCACTTAACCTAATATTATGTCATTTAAATTCTTCAATTACTTGATTAGGAATAGATTCCACATAACTAATTATTTGACCTACCCTCACTAGGAGTCTTACTTTTACCATGGTGTTCTTATGAAAGTTTTGGGTGGACATAAAAAAATTAAATCAATAGAAGTATCCCTCACTAGACTTGATGTGACTTGGAGGCAAGTGTTAGGGAAATTTGAGTAATGGTTTAAGGAATGATGAGTACACTCAGTGGATCCATGATATACAAGACCATATTTGGAAAAGACCTTCCTCCCCTAACACATTTGACTAATTTAAGGGTTATGAGAAGGGGAATATGGATCTTTTCCACTACAATCTATAAGAAACTACACATTCCAAGTCCAATGGTGAGGGATATTAGGACATGATAAAATAGTGAGATTATTAATAAAATTTAATTCAATATATATCATATAAATTTTATTCAAGTAAAATAATAAAAATAGAATCTAATAATTAAAGTATAAAATGGAATGAATGCAATCCATATTATCCCTATAAACAATTTTAGAGAATGACCATATCCTTAATAGTAGTAACTTCCATGAATGGTTCAAATGCCAAAAAGTTGTCTTTCTCCATGAATGTAAATATTATGTGATAGAATTATCACTACCGAATATGATTTAAAAGGAGGAGAGTGATGAATATTTTTGTCTATATGATAACAATTTGAGATATGTGGATTAATTTTTGTGTTTAATTCTTTTGTCTATGTCTAATGAAATCGTATTATGGCATGAATACAAGGATTAATATAGCATGATCCAATATATCTATAATCTATATTAGGATAGAGTTAGATACAAATTTTTAGATATATCCGAGGTTCTATTTCAATTAAATCTTGGAAAGGGTTCACAAACTGGGCCTCATGTAGTCAAACTCATTTGCTACACTGAGAACCAAGTGGTTCTTGGGTTTAAACTACCTAAAGAATAACACACCAGTATCATTATTTTATCAATCCCTGAGAGATTAAATATCTTTGTTTTTAATTTTAATAGGAACTAAACTAATATTTCTCACCTAGATCATCTCATATTACTTCACTATATTGAAAATTACATGAAGTATTAAAATCAGTTGTCATTATGTTGAATAAATGTAATGTGTAAGAAAATTCTTCAAAATAGTCTTCCAAAAAGAGAAAAATCAAGGGGAAATAAACGCAAAATGATGAAATATGTTTCATGTGTAGAAATAAGTGCCATTTTTAGAAAAAAGTTACCAAAAAAAGATTAATGAATAAGCTTTAGGTGCATTTTTTATTAAGATCACTCTATCTATTCCTAAAAATTGGTAATTAAATACATCATGTGATTATCATATATGTATTAACATATAGGAACTAAGTATATTTTATACAATAAACTAGGGGGAGGTAGATCTATAAGCTTCCAATAGAGCCATAATTATTTTCATGGCTACTGGAAACTACCATATTAGATTGTCAATGAGAATGATCACGGTTTTAGAATATTTTTTATAATGTTACATCTATTACTAAAAACGTTTTTTCTATATGCATACCTATTAATAAGGGATTTATTTTTTATGTTTGGGAATAAATGTTTCTTATTTTATAAATATATAATTTTTTATGGAAATGAATATTTAAATAATGTTCCTTATCTATTATATTACTCAAAACAATTAATGGAATTCGATAAAAAAACTACATCACATGACTCATACCACACCTATCTTTGGAATCATTGCACCTATCATGTAAAAAAAATATTTCACTAAATTACACCAAGATAGATATTTGGATCCCTTCAATATAAAAGCAGTTAGAATATGACATGCATGTTTATAAGAAAAAATGACCAATTCCCCATTTATTAGAATAAGTGAAATGGATATAGAGATTCTTGAATGAGTTTATACCAACATTTATGAACTATTTCTATTTGAAGAGAGGGATGAATACTAAAACATCATAAAATTTACTAATGATTTTAGTCAATATGGATATGTCTACTTGGTGAGGTATAAGTAAGATTCATTTGAGAGAATCAAGGAATAAAAGAATGAAGTTGAGAACTACCTTGGTTAGACGATTAAGAAACTATGATCGTACCATAGTGGATAATATCATAATAAGTAATTAATTGATTAATTATGATTGTTTAGGATCCTATCTCAAATCAAACATACTTGTACACCTTAGTGGAAATATTTAAGCAAAATGTGGAACCACACCTTATTGGACATGGTGAGATTAATGATGAGTGATTCGAGTCTTCCATTATCCCTTTTGGGGATATTAATTTTTGATAGTAGGAAAATAATAAACAAGTTACAAATAAAGAAGAATAAGGTATACGATACCAATTATGGAATGGAAATATAGTGAAGCATTTTTTAAAGCCTATTTAGGAAAAAACATTTGACCCTAAGGCATAAAGGGAATCCATATAGGATACCCCAAGGAAAAAAAGGGATCAGTGGAAAGAAATTCCATATTCTATGAGAGGGATAACATCTCTAAAAGTGATATTGGGATAAATATATAATTTTATGATGTCCTTGATCAAGGTAAAAAAGTGTTTGAATAAGAATAGATTACACAAATCCCCATGGAAGAAGAATTTGCAGAGCCATAAGTACTATGTATTATAAAAATAGAGGTTAGAGAACTAAAACTGTATGGTTTTATAATCAACAAGGATGGTGGATCATTATCCATTGATAAAAATTACCTTGTAAACAATAAGGATGTATTAAGTGTCATAAATTTTTCCATGTGGAAATAATCTATAAATTACAAAATTTATTACATGCACCAAATCCATGTTTGGATTTTGGTGGATCATTTAGTGAATGTAAATATCCTTAGTTTTAAAAGGTATTCATGATGAAACTATGTTAGGATGGAGAAGTTAGTACTTATAAGGAATTAATAGTTTAAAATATTTTTGAAAACCTTCATGGTAATGACTATGAAAAAACCTTTTTAGTAGTTTATATACTAAAATATACCAAAATTAGACTTGTCATTCGGGATTACCATGATTATGAGATTTGATAAATGGATTGAAAAATAGATTTACATATCAGGAACCTTGAAGAAGTTGTCTATATGGCACAACCTAACGGTTTTATGATCTTAAATGATGCTAAAATGATATGAAAGTCGAAAAGACCAGTTTATGGATTAAATTATTCTTCCTGGTCATGGAACATTCATTTCGATGAATCTATAATAGAATATGTTTTTATAAAGAATTAATGATATTCTTATATCAATAATATGTTTTCTAGGAGTGCATTCATTTTCTTAATAGTATATTTTTATGATATAATATATATTGGAAATAATATACTAGGTTTTTATTCTCTTAAGTATTAATTAAATAAACTATTATCCACTAAGGACATAGGAAATGTACCATATATTCTTGGGATCGAGATTCATAATGATAGATCGAAGAGGATCCTTATATAAGTCAAGGTATATATACTGAGAAGATACTGAAGATATTTAAAATGGAATAATCCAAGAAGAGATTATTAAAAATGTCACATGGAATTAATCATTGTAAGAAAATGTGAATCATGAGGAAAGATTAATAATGTAAAGGATTTCATATGAATTAATGGTTGGGAAAATAATGTATTCAATTCCTTATACTATGATAGATGTTGTGTAATCCTTGAGTGAAACGACTCGAACTATTATAAATAAAATTCCCCTTGAATTTTTATTAAATGTATTGTTATATTATATAGTTATAGAAAAACACATGCAACTATTTTTTTATTATATCCAATTAGAATTAAATGAATGTTAAATATCGTTACCAATGATAATATAACTATTGAATAGTGATCACATGACTCGTATAAATATAAGGTTTTATCAAATCCTTTTGATCAATACAAAAGAATTGATGACCTCTAATAGTATGATAATACCTTATAAATCCCATTTATCTAAGCTTATGAGGGAGATATTATTTCTGGGATGTTCTATTGACCAATATCAATCTGATATCGAACAACTTAAGAATGAGAGAAACCATGTACAAGATAATTTTAATTTCATCAAGATCACAAACCAAATCATGTTTGCTTAACGACCCCATGAAAGTCCCACCATCATGAACATCACTATTAGGGAGTATGTTAGTGTATTAAAGGGATATGTATCAATACCATATAAATAGTAATATGTACATTTTTTTTATAAAATAATGAATATATTTTAATCCTATTATTGTTACTTTGAAAATGTTTTTTAAAGAACGAATTTTATTTTTTGTTAATATTAAATATAATTTAATGAATTAATGAAATAATATATTTTTTAAATAAATAATATTTTAATAAAGTATTATTATTAAATAATATTTATCAAATATATATTTTCATATAATTTTTATGAAGTCAAATATAATTTTTATAGGGGTTCAAAAAAATGTTATAGTAAAAAACAAGTCATTTTCAATAAATATCAATTTTTGTTTTTAAAAGTGAAAAATCACATATTTAGAAAATTATTAAGATAGAATGAATATTATTTTTTGAATTAGGACATTTATTTTATCCAATGGTTATTTTCTCATAATTTTTTGAAATAGTCAAATTTCTAAGTAAAAATTAAATATCGTATAAATATACCTCATCTTTTATGACATCAAAATGACCAAAAAGTGATTGAATAAGTAATATAAATTGAATTAATGGACAACTATATGTTTTTTATTTAAAAAAAATCTATTTTTTGTTTATTTTATTTACTTTGTAAAATCTTTTGGAATCCTGCATGATTTATAGTGTGTTTTATGATTTTAAAATTTTTTATTTAAAATTCTGACTCACCTCAACATCACCAAGGGTAATAGTTTAAATGGTTTGGACATTAGAATTATAAAATAATTAAAATTAAACCCTTTTTATAGAAACCATGGTAAAAAAACATGGTATGGTTTGTCGTTTTGGATATTTTATTATGTAGAGTCCCAAACCTAAATAATAATTAAATCCTTTGCCTTTCCTATACAAACCCACCCATGATCCCATTTATCAAAACTAAAACACCTGTTAGGACATAAAAACTCTAGCCTCAACTATTTATATTCCTACCATGTAGCCCCAAGCTTTTAGGAATCCAATACCTCGATTTTGGAGTCACACATTCTTCTATGGGTTCTTTCCTTTATCCTCCTTATTCAATTTTTTTATTATGTGATGCCTACGTTTTCAAATTACTTATATTGGTACATATATTTACATGTACATATTATTGTACACTTAATATCCAAATAATTATTTACCACATTCTCTCTCATTAACCCATTTTATAAATTTTTATGTGATACTGTTATGCTGCCAAAATTGCACCATGACTTTCCATTCCAAACAATTTTGTATTGAATACCATGACCATTTTCTATCATGGGTATTCAAATTTATACACATATACATAATTTACTATGGAATTACATGTATTTATTCCACACTCCTTGATTTTGTAAGTAATTATGATGATGTATGAATCCTTGTTGATTGATCTAGGTGGCACAATTAAGCATGAGAATGAAATGAAAGGTACGGGTGAGCCCAAAATTATATAGCACTCCAATGAATTGGGTAATGATTAGTATCATGATATGTCACATTGGGAGTGAGGGATTTCTAATTCCATTATGATACTTTTTCCACTATGATGTATTGGAAGGTTTATAATTGAACTATGTTTAAGATGCACTTTTTATGTTGTTTCCCCATTTATCATGTTATGATTATCATTATATATCATGATTTATTATTCAAGTTCCTTTTATACACACTTGATATTATTATAATCAATAATTTATTTTCTTATTCATGATATGACATATTTATTCCCTTACTGATCTTTATATCTCACCCCTTTCTTATGTATTTCCTCAGGTTATCCCATGTTGTATTATACACAAAGGAACATTTTGATCATGTTAAAGAAGTATTCAATAATGATGTTTCCCTTTTATGTTTTAAGTTGTTATTTAATGTACCTAATTTCCCAGGGGAACTATAAATTTATATTCTTTGGGGTTTTAAGTGTAATTTTATGTAATAATCCATGTTTATATGTGAAATAAATATTTGGGTTAATATTGTTGGTACTACATGATTGTTTTTTTATTTTTTGGATTATGATTAAAAGAATCCAACAAAAGCCTTATGATTAGATAACTATACAAAAATATATAAAGATACATTTATGTATAAGAAAAAATCCATAAATTTTTCTAAGTATAGAGTATATGGATTATCAATAAAATATATCCCTCTCTAGATACTATAGGTGGACATGGTTCTGGAATAGATGTACCTTGGGGTAACGAATCCAAAAAGATGTTCAGGGCCTATAATAGGGTAATATAGTAAACCAAAATGGGCCTTACTATGCACCTGGTTTGAAACTCTCTAGGGGATATGCTTTGGTAAATTCATAATCTCATTACAAACTGTTATTATGGGATAAAAAAATTTCCATAATAATACAAGTTAGGATATAAATCATGGATTACATAGATCAAAGCCTTGAAATCAATAAGTAAACAACTAAATGTATTTTATAAGTTATTCCTTCAATGTTATTGGATTCTCATTTTGTGTTTAATAGTTTAAAATATTCAACCCTGATTTTCCCCTTATTCTAGAGAATGGATCATAATATGAGGGATCATGTTTAAAACCGAAGAGAAGGGAAATTTGATGACTGCCCCAAAGAGATAAAAAACCTAATAGATGAAGGAATCAGAAACTTCATAATGATACTCGCTCAAATGAATTAGGATATGAATAGAAACCTTGATCAGGAGGAGTGTCCAAACCCCACAAGAGAGAATAATCTTCAATTGAATGATTTATGCAATAAAGTCATCCTACTATGAATGGATAATCTGATCCCTTAATCATTGAACAATGTATTAGCTACATTGAGATGATTTTCTCCACCCTTCAATGTTCCGAATAAGAGAAAATTTTACTAGCTATCCAACATATGGAGACAAAATATAATAAGTGGTGTACATTGATCAATAATATGAACCATGAGTAAGATATCAAAATAATGGAGTGGAATCAATTATAGAAAATGTTGGTCAAATAATATTTTCCTTGAACTCTCTATCTTAAAATGGATATGAATTTCCTTGTATTAAAAAAAAAATAAGATGCATCTATTGGGTTGTATGAGGAATACTACACAAGAATTTTCATGATATGCCTATGTTTTTGTCGTTACCTTGAATATATGGTTGACTGCTTCTTTTGTGGGATAAATTATTGTCTATGAAAATCTTCAGTGATCTTCGACTTTGATAGCTATGAGGAAATGGTATGATGTGCCATCAATGTTGAAATAAAGTTCAGAGAATCTCAATGTTATCATGGGGATATGAAGGGTAAAGTGGAGTTTAATTATTTTGGTCCAATGGATAAATCCAACGGTGCTAAAAATTTCAGTATCCTACTTATTAAAGGTATGGAAAGAAGAACCCTGAAAACTGACTAAGGGGAATAAGGAAATGCTTTTTGTATAGAAGAGAAGGGCACCTAGACAATTATTGATGATAAGAGAAACCACCAATGTGACAATGGAATAGAATTCTCTAGTCAAACATCAACATGTTGTTCACTACTTCAACTATATGAAACCAAGGAAATTTTGATAACTAGTATACTAAGACAAGGGTTTTTGGAGGCAACCAACAACCTCTAAGGTAGTATGGGAGATATTTTTCTATCACATCCAATGAAGTTGATCCAGAAAACAAAGTGGTGATAGGTATGAAAGTTATTCATTCAAAAATATTTAACACACATTTTTATTCTAGTTATATGTATTCCTTCATATCAAAATAGTTTAGTAGAAAAATTCAAACAACACCACAATGCATGAAAGCAATAATGTTGCTGAAAACATCAAAATGGGGAAATTATTTCATCCAAATTATATAACTTTTCTTTTATATACATTTGTGGGATTAACTTCCTGAAAAACCATTTTATACTCTTTTTGGTAAAATTTTATGCAATTCTGGTCATGGATTAGCTTTCCCTACATAGATCCAACATAAAATTTATGTGGGAAGAAACCACTCTCTATATAGTGTTTTGACCCCCAACTCTGAACAAGTGCAAGGAGGAGGATGGATATTTTTTTACCATAATCCCACGAATGAATATTGTTTCCAAAAAAGAAATTCTATCTAGATCAATTGATTGTGTCTCTCAAAAGGATCATCCTTGAAGACACGCTGATTGAAGGGGAATACACTGATGTGTTTTTCACGTAATTCCCTGGTCTTCCTCATACCGAGAGGTTGAATTTTATATCGAGCTTATACCTACAAGATTTCCAATATCTAAAAATCTATATGGAATGTCCATTGTGGAACTTGAGAAGCTAAAGAAACAACTAAAAGAGAATCTGCATAAAGGGTTCATACGCCCAAGTTCTTCACCATGGGGTGCACTAGTCCTCTTCTTCATGAAGAGTGATGGGTCAATGCACCTTTAAATTTATTATCATGAGCTAAAAAATATCACTATAAAGAACAAGTATCATTTAAAATATATTGGTGAGTTGTTTTATTAACTATGTGGAGAACACTAATTATACAAGGTAGGTCTTTCGTCATAATATTATCAAGTAAGGGTGACGAAGGAAGATATCCCCAAGATCACTTTTCGTACAAGGTACGTGCACTATAAGTTCATAGTGGTGATTTTAGGGATCACTAATTACCAAGAAATATTCATGTACTTAATTAATAGATTCTTTATAGATTACCTCAACAAATGTATCATAGTATTTATAGATGATATTATAATTTACTCTAAAATCAAGGAGGATCACGGGGATTAATTGAAAACAACTCTAATGACCTTATGAAGAGGGAAGACTTATTCCATGTACAAAAAGTGTGAGTTATGGTTGAAGGAAGTATCATTCTTGGAAAATATCATAAAAAATGTGATATATATGGATCATTCAAAGATAAATTCAATTGAAGGATGACCAAGGACAACATCCATGATAGATATAAATAGGTTCCTCAGGTTAGATGGATATTATCACTAATTTGTAAAACAAATATCATGATTTTAAAAACCTATTACCGAGATAACATGGAAGGGAATCCTGTTTTCATGGAATTATGAATGTAAAGAAAGCTTCATGGAGTTGAAAATAAAAACTATCACTGTCCTTGTTCTCACAATACCCATAAGTAGGGAACTTTCATAATTTTCAGTAACCATTAGAATAAGTGATTTGGATGTGTGTTGATGAAAAATGAAAATTTCATTGTCTCATTATCAACGAAGATGAAAATTAATGTGAAAAATATCCCAAAGAGAATCTAGAGTTGGAAGCTATGATCTTTGCATTGAAAATATAGAGGTCTTATATCTCTGGGGATAAGTGTGGGATATATACTGATCCCAAGAGCCTCAAATATATATTTAGATTGAAAGAGATTAATATGCACTAGAAAGGATGGTTATAAATCATCACAGATTATGGCTTATCATTCCACTACCCTCTTGGTAAAGAAAATAAGGTATAAGATTTTCTAAGTATAAAGGCTCCAACAATTATATCATTTATGAGAATTGAGAAGGATTCAATATTGCTGGATTTAAAGAGGATGTACCTGGGAATCATAAAGAAAGGCATATTATCAATCCTTTAAAAAATTATTTCTCAACTGTCTCTTTTATATGGGTTAATGGATTCTAAAAAAGATTATTTGGGAATTAAGAAGAAAGCGGAAACTTTAAGAAAACATAAATCCTCATAGATCAATGTCTATGAAGAGGGAATTGTAAGATTTGGGTCAAGACTATATGTTCCATAAAATAATGTGTTAAAGAAGGAACTATTGAAAGATTAACAAAATTATACTCTCTCCATTCACTTAATAAATGCAATAATGTATCGAGTTCTCTGAGAGAACTATTGGTGGGACAACATGAAGAAGGAGATCGCTGAATATACAAAATATTTCTTGGTATGTTAGCAAGTGATTTCTACAATGTATGACTCTAAAGGTATTATGAAACTATTACCCATACCAATATAGAAATTGGAAAACATCACCATGGACTTTGTCACCATACTTTCTAAGACATTCAAATGAAACAATGCTATCTGGGTTTTTGTGGACCATCTTTCAAAGAATTCACACTTAATTTTGATTCAAGATGATTTCTCACTTGATCAATTATAATTGATATACATCAAATAAGTGTCCAGGATGCATTGAGTACCACTATTTATTATGTTTGATCAAGATCAAATATTCACCTCTGTATTTTGAAAAAGTCTTCAACATTCTCCAAACCTCGAGTTGAACTTCATTACAACCTATCCCCCTAAAACTGATGGTCAACCTAAAAAGAATATCTAAACACATGATGATATGATGATAGATTTGTCTATTGACTTTAAGGGAGGATTGGACCAACATCTTCCCCCACTAAAGTTATCTTACAACTACAATTTCTACATAAGAATCCAATTGGCTATAGAGGATTACCTTTTTTGAACATTAGTATTTTGGAATGAATTTGTGGAATGAAAACTTATATGTCCTGAAATGGTTAAGGAAATGGTGGTGAAGGTTAATACCATTCAAACACACATTAAGGATTCCCAAAGTCGAAAGAAGATCTATGATTAAAATCATCAACAAGTCCTAGAGTTTGATGTTGGAGACATGGTATTCCTCCACATATCTATACAGAAGAAAGTGATGAGATTTTGGATGAATGGAAATCATAGTCCAAGGTACATAAGCCCTTTTGAGATCTTTGATCACATCAGAGCAGCGGCCTATCTACTGGAACTCCCACGGAACCTAACTCAAGAACAAGATGTATTCTATGTATGCATCTTGAGAAAGCACATACCAGACACCTCACATGACTCAATCCATAGGTGGTATCATTGAAGAGTGATCTTCCCTATTAAGATAAGTTGATGAATATCTTAGATCATAGAGAAAATGTTCTATGAAACAATAAAATTATCATTGTCAAATAGTTTTAGAGAAACCAAAAGTATGAAGATGAAATGTGGGAACTTGAGGAGGTGATGAAGTAGAGTTACACACATCTCTTTTAGTTAGGGAAAAGAAACTTTTGATGGAAAAATCTATGATGTTGGAAAGATTGTAAAAAACCAAACTGTTATAAATAAAATTCCACAAACATTTTTGAAATATCTTATTATATAATATTGTTATAGAAAAAACATGAAATTATTTTTTTTCATTATATATAATTGTATTTAAATGACCATTAAGTATCATTAGTGTTGATAATATATCTGTTGAACAGTGACCAGATGACTTATATAAATATAGGGGTTAAAAAAAGCCTTTTGATTCAGACCAATGAAGTGATAGCCTCAAAAAGTAGGATTGAATGCTATAGATCCCATTTATATTATCCACTGAGAGAGATATCATTTATGGGATTTTCTATTGACCAATCCCAAGCTGATATTCAAAAATTTAAGAATGAGTGAAACCATTTACAAGAGAAGTTCAAACTCATCGAGATCACAACCCAAACCATATTCACCAAATAGCCCCATGAAATCCCCACAATCGCACAGCTCACTCTTAGGGAGTATGCTAGTATATTAATGATATATGTATCAATAACCTATAAATTGTAATATGTACATTATTTTATATAAAATAATAAATATATTTTAATACTATTATTGTTACTTTGTAAATGATTTTAAAACAAAAATTGTATTTTTAGTAAATATTCAAATTCAATTAATTAATTTTTGAATTAAAGGTTTTTTTAAATAAATAATATTTTAATAAATATTATTATTAAATAATTTTTATCAAATATTAATGATCATATAATTTTTATGAATTCAAATGTAATTTTTATAACGGTTCAAAAAATTGTTATTGTCAAAAACCTGCCATTTTCAATATATGTACATTTTTATTTATAAAAGTGAATATTTTTTTATTTAAAAAATTATTTAGATAAAATTAATATTATTTTTGGAATCAAGACTTTGAAGTTATCTAATAGCATTTTTTCATATTTTTTTGAGATATGCGAACTTACAGGTAAAAATTAAATACTATATAAATATACCTTGTGTTTCAGGGAATCACAATGAACAAAAAGTGATTTTTTATGTAATATAAGTTGTATTAAAGGCCAAATATATGTTTTCCATATAAAATAATATGTTTTATATTTTATGTTATTTATTTTTAGATCCATTATGAATCCTCCAAGAGTTATAATATATATTTGTGATTTTCAAATCCATTCTTTAAGAGTCTAACTCACCTCCACATCTACAAGGGTACTACTTTAATAATTTCATACCTTGTTATTATAAAATTATTTAAACCAATCCTCTTTATAAAAAAATTGGAAAAAACAATGGGATGGTTCTTGGTTTTGGAAATTTTATTTTGTAGAGTACAAAACCTAAATAGTAAAGAAATCCCCCAACATTTTTTTGTAAACCCACACAATATCCCATTTATCTTCACAAAAACTACTTTTAGCAAATCAAAACCTTCCCTAAACTCCCTATAGTTCTCCCAAGGTTCCCCAAGCTTTCATGAAGCCCCTGCAAAGGCATTGGAGTCACATATTCAATTAAGGGTTCTTTCCATTATCCTCTTTCTTTTAGTTTCATTATTATGTTATGCCTTATTTTTCCAATTACTTATGTTGAAGCATTTATTTACATTTCCATATTAATTTAAATTTTATATTTAAAAAATGAGTTAAAAACTTCTCTCAGATAAACCCATTTTATTAATTTTTTTGATGGCATTATACTGCCAAAATTGCACCACGATTTTCCATTCCAATATAATTGTGTAGTGATTACCATACACATTTTTTATCATGGGTATTCATCTTTATACACATATACATATTTTATTGGGGACTTATATGTTTTTATTATACACTACTTGTTCGGGGAATAAATTATGATGATGAAAGAATCCATGTTGCCTGATCTCTATGACACACTTAAGCATGAGAATAAAATTAATGTGATGGGTGCGTCTAGAATTATATAGCGCTTCAATGCATTGGGTAATAGATAGTATCAAGATATGTCATTTTGGGACTGGGGGTTTAACTAATTCCTTTATGGGACTTTTTTAACAATTATTTTTGGTGGCTGTATCATTGACCTCAGTTTATGATGCAATTTTTTATGTTTTGGAAAAATTCACAAGTTATGATTATCATGTTATATCATGCCTTATTATTCATGTTCCTTTTATGATTCATTTATATTATTATAATATTACACATATTTTATTCTTCATGTTATTCCTTTTTTATTACCTTAATGATATTTTTCACTCACCCCTTTCTTTTGTATTTCCTCATGTAATTCCATGAAGTTTTAAGTACGAAGGAACATTTTGACCATGTTAATGAAGTTTTCAATAAAGGTGTTTTTTAATGTTTTAAGATGTTATGTAGTGTACCAAATTTACCATATAAACTGGAGCTCTCAATCATTAGAGTTATATTATGTTCAATTTTATGTGATTAATCAGGTTTAAATTTTAAATAAAGTGTTGGGTTGTTATACTGAGGGTAGTGGAATGATATCAAGATGAACCAATTGACCACCATTGGAATGCAGTCAAGACTATACTTAAGTATTAGAGGTGTACTAAAGATATGTTCATAGTTTATAGAGGATATGATGAACTAGTAATCAGAGAATATGTATATTATAGTTTCTAATTTGACCAAGATGATCTAAAATCACACACTGGATGCATATTCATTCTCAATGAAGGTTCTCTAAGATAGATGATCTAAAAACAATTGTGGTTATAGGTTCTAAAGTAGATTCCAATTTTTTTAAAATTTCATGGTAGTTAAATAATTAATATTCATACAGAACATTTTCCTTGAGTATGGCATGGTACATAGTAGTAAATACCCTACCACACTCTATTGCGACAATAATGCAGCTGTAGCCCTTATAAAGGATCCAAGGTCACATTAGTAGATTAAGAGCATACTTCAGATGTATTATCTCTTGAAGGATTTCTCTAAAAGTGGTGAAGTTGTAGTGATAAAAATATACATGTAAGACAGCATAATGGACACCTTGAATAAATCCTTAAATCAACAAAACAATTATCCTCTTGTAATGTCTAGCAGACTGAAAGTCATATCTTGTTGGATCTTGTTCAAGTGAGAGTTAAATGGAGTCAGTGTTCTAGAACAAATATTTTCAATTTTGATTACATGTATATTCAAATAATTGAATAGTAATTAAATATATTATTATATTTTTCACATTGATTTCATTTTTTATGTAATAATGTTCTAGGGTGTCATCACATTGATATGGGAATTGAAATTCCATGCTATGATGAGAACCTTGAAATACTATGATTTTATCTAAAACCTAGTCCTACAGTCAGATAAATATATATTATATTACACATTTTATGATTACTTCTAGGTAAAATTACTCATAATTAGATGAGACTTCATCTCATGAAGTTCGAACTTAGTAATCTCTATTACGGGAGACTATGAGAAAAAACCCTCTAGTAGGAATTCTATATGATTATTTGTCATCAGATATTCATCTCTATGTGAATGTTTAATGGCCCTATGAATTTAATATTATTATTAATGATTGTCATGACTGATGAACTTATATTTTACTGAATAAAATTATGATATCATGTATTCATGGGAAGTATGGTTTGTTGGTTGTATCATAAATGACTTATTATTAATAGATAAATCAATGAAATTTTTTACCCTTACATCTTTATGAAAAATGACATCTCATCCCTTTGATTGAAATCAAACCATCACATTATCCATAACCAAGGTTTAATGAATTGTTTATTTCATATAGTTATAGAAATACGTATCAAGCTAATAAGACGATGACACAGATGTACAACCTAGTTGATGAGAAATTGATACAAAGGAATTATATTACACAATGATAGGTAGTATGTTGTTATAAATGTTTTGTAATTAAGTAATTCATATTGGGGACCTTGACCCATTCCTATATAAAAATATTGAACATTAGTAAAGCCTACATAATGCCAATGAGAAAAAAACCTGTAAGGTAACATATTAATTAGTTTCACTAATCTTAATTAAATTATATATGGATTTAATTATAAGAATAAATAATATTCTCATGATCAAGGAATAAATTTATTTAGGATTTATTGATAAAAAATATTAACATGGTAATAAATAATCATTTATTAAATAATTCAAAATTTAATTAATTATATGAACAATTAATAAATATTTATTCCCCATACAATCAATAAAATATTTATTTTATTTATTTAATATTTTTTATCCATACGATGAATAGAATATTTATTTTATAAATAAATATTTACTATATATTTATTTTGGTATTCAATAAACCCCAAGGAGGATGAGTATTAAAAGATCTAGTCCAATGACAAATATTAATTTACAAGCTGGTAAAATAATATTTATTATTTTAAAAATTATGGTATTCCAAAAACTAATAATAATAATAATAATAATAATAGTAATAATAATAATAATAATATATGGAATGGGGTATGAAAAATTTTATTATATTATTTAGAGTCCTTTTTATAAATATATAATATATATCCCAAACTCTAACTCTATAAATATATTACTCTATATATTTTGTAGGGTTAACCTTTAATTGGGAATTGAGAATTATTTTATCACAATAGTTTTCTCTCTTGACTCCTTATATTCACATCCTCTCAAGAATGAGAGATTCCTTCTATCCTAAAGTAAATTAATGTGATCAAGAAAAACTACAGAAGATGATCGATCAGCCTTGCTAGCACCCAAAAATCCATCGGTAATGTTCGAAGATCAAAGGACTACATGTGAATAATCACTAGAGGGGATCTACTTTGGATCCTCCTTATTAAATGAAGTTAATACAAAAAGAGTTTCATATGATAAAAATTATTATCAGAATAAGTTCCTAAGACATGTTATTCTTTCTTCAAATATGATTAAATTAGTTATAAATTTAACATGAAAATATCCTCTCTGTGTTTTGGGATTATTCTTTATCAATGTTTGATTGATAAATCTCATTGGTTGTGATGTTTAATTCTTGAAAAATTCATGAATGAATCATCAAATCGAACAAGAACCTTTATGGTTATCCTACCACTAGGAACTTCAGCTACTCCCGAAACATTTAGTTATGCTCACCCTATATATATAAACTAATTCCTAGGTGTAATATAGGGGTTTAGTGAATGTTCTAGGTCAATATAAATTAGAGTTTTAGTTTATATATTGATATTATACTTAGGAGTTTTTTTGGAATTTTATTTTTGAAATTCATTGTTGTATTCATTTCTATGTAACATGGTTTACTTTTAACTGATGTGGTCTTGATTAGTGTTTTTCCTATGATTTATTTTCCTTAATTTTTATCATAATGGAAATTAATACCATCACTTGTTTTATACCCTTGGCACTAATTAGGAAACTATGTACTATTTGAGGAAGGATTTGAGGGCTAATCCTTCTCTTCAGATCTAGCATGGGATGGGTAATTTTGGAGGGATGGGGGTCATGAATGAATGTTATCATAGATGATAGTTTGTTGCATGGTGTTACAGTTCACCATTAGGAGGGAAAAGGTTATGGTGTCCATTTCAATATATGTTTTGGCTGGTTGCATCACCTATGTAAAATGAGAGTGAAGGAATTGCCTATAGAATTGGGTGTGTTAGTGTATGAGAAAATGGTGAGGCTGAGTAAATGAGGTAATCAAAATCTTTGGGTTTGGTATCTATGCTATAGACTTCAGCATGGTAGTTTGAAATGTCTATGGGAATACCACCATGTTATAGTCCATATAATTAAAGTGATTAAGGTATGTTCTTTCTTATGGGAGTGTAGGGATTTTCATCAGTGTGGGATGATTCTTTTATATGGATAGTTTCTAAGCTTGTGTAAGGGTAATCTACCAGCTATGTATAGGTTTTATGAGATTCAAATATCACATAAGGGTCATCCTAGTTTGTGTTATATCTCTATGATGGTGATTCATATATTTGATAAGAGTAAATTCTTCTAGCGTTAGGGTAATCCCACCATTCCCTATCTACGTAATTGCTAGAATTTATTTTCTAGAGTCATATAAAAGTTGTTCCTTTTCCCATTAGGATAGTCCTTACTCATGTAAGGGCCAACAATGTTTATTCTATTTTATATAGAAGAAAATCATCATGATGTTAGGTCATAAAAGAGATCCCTCATCATACATGAGGGTATACATTATCAATGTTTGGGTTAGTCCTTGAGGCCATGTAAAGGTATCTTTGAGCCTCTGTGTTTGGTTGATGATGGAAATGGGTCACCAATAAAATCCAAATATCCTTCTAAATTGATCCAAAACACTTTAATTAATGATAAATTCATATAATTATTATAAATACTGGATTTTAATATATTTTCAATGATGAAGAAAAAAATATATAAAAAATATATATTATTGGATTTTTGAATTGTTTGTGCAAGGGGAATTAAATGGAAGCTAATTAATGTAAATTAATGTGGTAGATTTTGGTTTATAATTTTGGGTATATCTAGGTAATAAATATAAATTATTATAAAATAAATTTCATTCCCCCACTTGAGGTCATTTATTTACTTTGAGTACAAGTAATCAAACAATGAATAATGAGTCTATAGAGTTCCCTATGACCTTCATGTTCATTCTCATGTTTCCAAACCTGTGTGAATCCTTTCATCTCCTTTATTAACGGTTTAGTGTGTATAAATATTCATCCTGGTATTAGATTCAGAACATATCTATTTTATATTTTGAAAATTTTGAGGTTATCATGATTTTTAGAACTAGTTAGTAAGTATGAACTGATATAAAGAAGATAAAAAAATTGAAAGGGAAAAAAAGAAAGATAATTAATGCGTCTGAATTTTATTCATATATCATTTTTCGTTATTGTATTTTATATATTGATACTATAAAAAAGATAACATGAACAAAAAATGAAAATATATTAGTAAAAGAGATAGAAATTTTATTGAAACAATGAGATTCATGACTCTATATGTTTCTAAGATAAGTAATACTTTTAATTTGATGAGAGTTTTCTATCCATTTTACTTTTTAGTATGATCCACATTAATGGGGTTAATTGTTTTCCATTGAATATATTAAGTTTCACATTTTTTATTTATCGAAAACCACATGAATAAATATATAATTATAGCACCTGGTAATTTAGTGGTTTGTTTTCAATATCAGGGCATGAAATATTTTGGTGTTGGACCTTTTATTTTATATTAATCAATATATAATGGTTACTTATTTTTGTGTCGATTTTTAAAGGTGAGGCAATTGGTATATGATGTGTGATCTATTAGTTATGCCTATTAGTATATTATGGGATTGAACTAAAAAATATGAACACTTAGATGTTGTTGTAATAATGGTAATCATGGACTATTAATTTAATATGGAATATAGAGTGTCCAAATTAGGCATATATAGTCTATAATTGGAATATAAATGATTGAAACAAAATAATAATGGATGGAATAAATGGGGGTGATGGTTGATAGTAATTTTTCATTAAATGTGGGAAAAATTGAATAATGAATCAAATATTGGTTTTCAAGGTAAATGTGGAATATATTAAAACAATATTACATGATAAATTCTGGTTGTTTTTATGTCAATTTTCTTGTTATTTACTGATTAGGGTTATAGAGGTAGTGGAGGTTGTGGTGTTGATGAAATTGTGGAAAAGATGATTTGTTTAAAGGATGTTTGTAAGAACCACTTGGGCTAGGAACAATGTGATAATATATATGTAATCCCCTAGGTAATGATAGAATAAATCATTTCCAAGTTTATTAATACTTAATAGTTATAAAGTTATAAAATTATAAAAATATTATGTATTTTTTAATTAAAAAATAGATTTAATTATGATATTTTTTAAAGGGTTTTATTTAAATTACTATTTTATAAATTATAGAATTTTAATTTCAAAAGATGAATTTTATTTTTTAAATAAGAATATCAAAATTAACATACCCTTATTTTTTTTTAATTTTTTACAAAATATTGATTTTTCAAAGAATAATAAAAAATAATGATTTTTATAAAAATGTCACTTATATTAAATAAATTAAGTAATTTAAAAGTCTTATTATGTTCTTTATATGATTTCAAGTAACATAAGTATTACACTTTTATATTTAATCCACTTAGTCACATTTAAATTATCTTTATATATTATTTTATTATAAGTTTATTTTTGTGTTAGAATGCAATGTTTTTATGAAAACTGTTTTAATGTACATAATGAATCTTTATTTTAATTTACTAAAATAGACCAAACAGAATAATTATTTAAATAAAAATTATTATATATATATATGAATTTATTTTCAAATAATTATTATTACTGGTCATATATTTAATATAAAATCATCTTTTTCCAAAAAAACACACTTTTTGAAAAACCAGTTTTTCTTCACATCTGCAGGTTTAATTTAAAATTAAATTTCCATAACGTATAAGAATTTAATTTAGTAAAATGAATTAAATAGTTTTAATAAAAATCATTAATATTTTATAATATTTTAATCTTAATTTTTTTAATAATTAATAGTGAAAACAGTTAAAATGTTTTACCATGGTTAAGGTAAAAACACATTACCAAGGGTTAAACTAAAAAGATAAGGGTTAAAATGACCTAAAAACTTTTCTAAATTTTATTATATGTCAATATTTCAATCTTATATCATATTATATCATATTATTATATATAATATTTTATTTTGGATCATTGTTTCATGATAAAAATGTTTGTACACCTTTTTCTTTCAAAAATTATATTTGTGTTCTGTCCCCCACTTAAAAAAGAACAACCTATATCCTACCAACCTCACACCTTCAAATAATTTTATTTTAAAAAATAACAATTAAAATCAGTTCTATAATTCTATCCCCACAAATTAGATTAATTTTTTTACCATAAAAATAATATGTAATATTTTTTTTTGTGAACCTTAAGAGGTGTTCTGAAAAGAAATACCATTCTAAACGGAGTGCTTTTGTTTTATTTATTTTTCCACATCTATAATTTTTTTTCAACCATAATGAAATAATAACAACAATTTTAACAATATAATGTTATGTTATTATATTATTTTCATTACCTAGATCCATCTCCACTCCCATCATGTGGAAAACACAACTGTCAATCATGTGTTTGGTGGACTACCACCTCATGAATTGATGTAATTTGTTTTCCATCACCTCATATTAATGCAATTTGTAGTGATTTATTTAGAGTATATAAATGATATTTTTAACATAATTATGTTTATATTTTTATCTTATCATATATACCTTATAAAATTCCATTTTCTGGGGGATACAATGACATCACTTGTGTGTATGGTGGTCTACCACCCCATATAGTGTTGTGATTCATTTTTCCATAACACATTTCATGGAAGTTAATATGGTCAAATTTAAAAAATAAATGTGATATATATGAAATAATTATTAAATTAATGAGAATTTTATCATTCAAAAAAGAAAATATTCTATTTACTTTTTACCTTTCCTTTCTCTAGAAAATGATAACTTGATTTGTGCGTACGTGTGGACAATATCCTCCTCAAAGTTATGTGATTTTTTTCACCAAATCATATGGAATATATATATATAAGTAAACTAAAATAATTAATATTTTATTTTTCATATTTTTCTCATTATATAAATCTTAAATAATTATTACCTTTTTTTCCATAGTGATCATTAAAAAATGGAAACGTTAATCATGTGTATATATGACCTTCCATCTCCATGATTGTAATGTAGTTCATCTTTCAAAATTATATTTCATGACTAGTTTTAAAAGTATTATTTATATGAAAATATCATAAAAAATTCGTGATTATTATTCTATATATGATGGAATAATGACTTCTTTGACCATAGTCTACCTACCAAGGTTATTTTTGAAAAATAATTTGAACATCATCAAAATTTAGGAAGTGAACATAATTGTCTAACTAATTATTTATAGAAAGGTAAGAGATAAAATAAAAGGAATTTTAAACTTGAAAATGTTTCTTAAGTAATTAAATTGGTAACATAAATTTGTTATTTAGGAAGATAAATAACATATGAGATGAGTTAGACTCAAGGTAAGATACTTTTCTTTAGAAATAATCTTTTAATTTTTTCGTTCCAACTACTTTTCTTCAATGTACATTTTTTTAAAACTGTTTTTATGAATTTAATTATATAAAAATTTATTTTTTAAAATGTATTTTTTATTTTTTAAAATGTTTCCCAAAAGGAATATTTTTACAGAATATTTGACTTTCTTTACAAAATACAAAAGTAATGTTCTGTACTAATGTATACAGTGAAAATGAATTTTTCTTGCACCATGGGAATTATTTGATGTTTGGTTTCCTTTATAATATTTTAGGATTTATTCAATAAAAAACCATATTTTCCTTTTTATGTGTATTTTTTGTTGAACATAATTTTTTAAAAAGAAAAGGGTATTTTGATATCCGAAAGTGTTTTAAATATAGGATTAAAAGAGTCTTAAAAGGTTTTATGTTGAAAATGAAACATTTAATGTTTTATAATTATTTTATGGTTCATTGTATTTTTGTCTGATGACTATTGGTTTCATTATAAACAAATCATGTGTGGTTATGTTATTAACAATGAATGGGTGGTCACATTATTAACTAATGGATGGTAGTTCCATTATAAACCATAGATGGGTGGGTTTGTGAAAACCTTATAATATATTGGCTTCTCCATCAAATTAGGGAAGTTGAACAGAACAATTATTCCACTTGTAGGAGTGATATGAATGATGTTTTCTCAAGTTACCTTCATGATTTTTCAATTCTTGTTATGGGTTTTATAGGATTTATTTGATTATAAAGTGTGTGTGATTTTATATGAAAACGATTTATATCATTCAATGAACGAACATTGATAGAAATTTAAAAATTTTGTGGTTTTTCATGCTTTTTCACTATGCTAACATATCTCTTCATTTTTATGTCTCTTATTATGATTTTTTTCTCATCCCACATTTTTTAATAGTTTCACAGGGTTTAAGGATGGGTAAGGGACAATAAAAAGTCAATTTGAATTTCATGGTTGTTTTTTAGGAAAATAAAACATGGTTTACTTTAGAAGTTTTATATTGGGAGAAAAATAGATACAAATAATAAGTGTCCACATTGATTTATATGGTTATTTATGTACGAAATATTATATAATTATATAAAACTATAAACCTAAAAGATCATTGGGAATGAAATAAATTGATTTCCAGTCTAAAGACACTAGAACATGAGATGATTATGTTTAGGTCTTTATAGTTGGTATCAGAGAAAGGTTTAGATAACTTTATAGGATTGGATAATTATAATATTGCAGAGTAGAAATATTTTACATTATGTTTTAGTTGAAATGTTAAATCCTTTGAATATTATAATTATTTTAGTCTAAACTATGGGTGTTCAGAATAATTTTCTATATAGGAAATAAGGAATCTATAATATGAAGGAAAAAAGTAAAAAATATCCTTCCAAATAAGCTTAATAAGAATGTTTAAAATTTTAAAATAACATTTGATATTAGTGATGGATTAGTTTACGCATTCATTAAATTTTAGATGTATTTAATAAATTGAGAATTCACATATACCATAGAGGAACATGTGGATAATTGATAATTTCATTAAACAACACCCTACATCATTCGATGGATCCTCAAATCTAGTATTCGATGAATTTTAGATCAAATATATGGACAGGATATTTAACATCATGGGATGTTCAAAATCTCAATGGTTATGTTTTAAAATAAAACATTTTAATAGTGAGGATTATTTATATTGGTATCTGGTTAGAAATACAAAATAAAATATGATCTTGATGCCATGGATGGATAAAATTTTAATAATATTTTTCAAGGTAAATATTTCTCTAAGGTTGTTTGACCCATAAAAGATAAGGAATTCATGGAATTGAGGGAAAACATAATATTCTGTAGCTAAATATAAAGAAAAATTTTCAAGATTGGATAGGATTTTACCTAATTTTTTTGGGACATTGATAATAAAACTAATATAGCTTACTCTTATTTGAAACATTGTTTATGAAGAACTTTGGATGCATTGAAAATTCAATTTTATGAAAAATTTGTTATGGAGTTCTATAATAGTCATTTGCCTTATGATGACGAAATTAAGAAGTATTCTGGATAACTGGTGATTGAGAAGCATCTATTAAAAGAACACGGAGGTAAGAAAATCAAGTTCCCAACTTCGGATAACTATGGTAAAAATCATATTGGTTAATGTATTACAAATATTTTGGAGATACTTTTGTTATAGAATATTTGGTCATATAGCATGTGATTATAAGGAAAATAATCAAGAATAATTCATAAACAGTGTAATAGATATCTATGAAATGGTGGGATGTTTTAGTTTCAATGAGTTGGGTCATTATGCTAACGTGTGTATGAATTTAGTTACTCAAGTGGAAAATAATCAAGATAAAAAATATAAGGGTATGGGAAAATATTTTTATACTACTAAGGATAATGTTAGGCCATCAAATGAATCGTTGAGAGGGATTTCACTTGTTTATTTAAATTATTCCAAAAACCTATTTGACTATAGATCTTTGGATTATTTAATTTTTTATAAATATTCATAAAAATTTAGAATATCAACTCATGAATTTAAGATAATATTTTTTTGAAAAAATCATGTATGAATATTAAAGAAACTAATATTTATAATAATCTTCCATTTATTATTATTTAAATGATATTTCCTAAAAATAATTTTAAACTTCTAGTATTAGAGTTTGATATAACTTTGGATATAGATTGAAATTTATTTAATAATGGTAATATATATTGAATAGATAAGAAAATTTTATTCATTGATTTCATACCATTGAAAACTTAACAATATGCCGATAAATTGATTATAGGTGGCCGTAAAAGTTACCTATTTTATTTTTTGGATAATAAAGAAAGTATTAAATTAAGTGATGTGACAACATTGAACAAATATATGGATGTATCTCAAGGGAGAATTGAATTTTTCAATGTTTGGTATTATTTAGGGGTACCATTAGTTAAAAATTTAAAGAGGAAGATATTTTTAAGAATTCATTTCAGACTAGATATGAGAATTATGAGTTTCTAGTTATTCCCTTTGTGTTTTCAAATGTACCTATTGTATTTATTGACCATATGAATATAGTTTTCTAGGAGTTCTTACGTAATTTTGTGATTTTTTTTTGATGATATTATTGTATAATATATAAGTCAATATGAACATGAAAGTTAGTTAAGGATTGTATTGATAACCATAAAAGAAAAGAAACTATCTGGAAAATTTAATAAGTGTTAATTTAGTATATAAAAAATTTTATTACATGGTTATATATCTTATAAATATATAATATATATTGACCCTTCTATAAAAAGTTATTCATGAATGTCCAAGACCCACTAATGTCACATATATTCATAGTTTTCCATGATTATCAGGTTAATATTTATTGTTTTTTGAATTTTTTTCCCATTTTATAGACCCTTGAATAAGATAACATAAAAAGGAGTTAAATTATTATATTCAAGATAATGTGGTGAGTTTTTTTAGGAACTAAATAGAACATTAGTAAATGAACTAGTTTTTTCTCTTCCTTATATATATGATGATTTTTTCATCCACAATGATGTTTAATTGAGGGGAAATGGTTGTTTATAAATAAATAATGATAGGGAAATTACATATACTTCAAAAAAACCAAAACCATATGTGTTAAATTATCCTGAAAATGATCTAAAAATATATTATATTTTGTTGTTAAATAAAATTCATTTATATGGATTAAAGTGTGAGATATATACCGATCCTAAAATTTTGAGTCATATGTTTACTCATAATGAGTTAATAAAGAGGTAGAGATAATGGATGAAACTTATGAAAGAGTATGATTATATGATTCATTATCATCATGTAAAGTAACGAAATTAGACAATGCTTTTAGTTTTTAAAAATAATTCTACAATTATAGAGTTCTGTTTAGAACATGATCATTTGATTAATTATTTGATTAATTTTAGTCGAGAAGTTACATATGGAGGGAAATCCTCTCTTTTGTTTCATATTTCAGTGTAGTCAACTTTTTCATAAATAATTATGAAATATTAGAAGGATGATCATATTTTTCATGAAAGGGTAGAACCCATTAAGTTGGTTAAAATTATTGACCATAATATTAACAAATAAGTTGTTATTAGATTTGGAAAAATATTATTTTGGCCTTTGATTCCCTGTTGAAGAGGGAGTTATTGAGTGAAGCTTGTAGTTCACTATTTTCTATTCATCCTAACAATACTAATTTGTAATGAGACCCTTTGGAGTATTATTGGTGGGTTGGTATGAAAATAGATATTTCTAAATTTACCATGAATGTTTTGACTTTTTGACTGGTTAAAGAAGAAGGAAAATTACCAAAGGGGATTCTTGAGTTTTTAACTACTCTATACCAACATTTCTAGGTTCACATATAACTTTTAGAAAGGACCTTATAAATCATTGGTTATTGAATTAAATTTTAGTATGACTTTTTATCCTCAATATTATGTTCAATATGAGTGAATTATTTATTACATGAAATATATTATTCATTCTCAGTAGATGGATTAGTTGGTAAATTGGGGCCATCATATTTATTTGGTTTATTTTTTTTATAACATCTATTTTCACTGCAATATACATATTACACCTTTGATGAATTTTATATAAATCATTGTCATAAACTAGTTTTTTTGGATGAAGTTGGGTAAAGGTGGTTGATTGGACCATAATTGGTAGAGTAAATATCGTATACTGTGTATTTGAATGAACAAAATATTAGGACAACTAAAATCAGGAAGAAAAGTTATGTAGATAATGGGAGGAAAAAAATTTCTTTAATGGTAGGAGATCATGAATTTATTAATGTATATACAAAGAAAAGTGTTATGATTTGTTTAAAATGTGATATTTAAATTCATGTATAATTAGAAAATATGAAATCGTTGATAAATGTGGATTAATTTCCAATTGACTATCCTTTTCTTCAAGTTTTTCCAACATGTACAATGTTTTTACTATTTTAATTTCCTAGAAATATGTTCTAGATTCAGGTTAGGTTTTGATCTCTAAAGAAATTCATTTATATGAAAATATTTATTTTGATGGAAATTGAGTTTATATTCTTCACCATAAATATAATGACTGAATAAGTTAAATCATCAAGTTAACGTTTTACAGAAAGCCATATGGCTAAAGAAGTAAAATGTAAATCAAAAAATGCTATGATGGGATGATATCCCCATATGATTAATATGTGAATTAAATTGTGATGATACAATTTAATAAATGGGAGGTTGAATGTAAAAACTTGTTTAATGATATAATAAATCATTTTTATGTTTGTTAATATTTATCAATTTGAAAGTTATATTCATTATAAAAATATTAAGTAATTTTTTAAATAAAAAATATAGTAGATTTAATTAAACTCATTTCATATAAGGTTTTATTTGAAATCATAATTTATAAATTAAATATTTTTACTTATAAATAATGTAATTATTTTTTTAAAATTATCATATAAAAATTAACCTATTGTGAAATTATGGTATTTTTTAGGGAATGGTGGGAAATACCGATTTTTTTGTAAAAATTTCATTAATTTACAATAAACTAAGAAACTTATAATTAAAATTATGTTTTGAATATTATTTAAGGTATAATAATTATAATTTTTTTATATTTAATCCACATAATATCTCTACAATCAAATTTATAATAGATTTTAGTACAAGGTTACCTTTGGTTTAAAAACAAATTTATCTAAAAACTGTTGAAAAGTGCATAATATCTCTCCATTTAAATTAATAAAAATAAAAATAAATAGTAATTATTTAAATTAAATTTTATTATTATATATCCTTAAATATTATTTTAAATTTATATAATTATTATTTAAAGTCATAGAGTGAATATGAAATCTTTTTTGGAATGAAAAATACACTTCTAGAGAAACTGTTTTTCTATTGCGTCTAAAGATTTAATTTAAAATTAAATTCTTCCACTTATGTGAATTTAATTTTGTAAAATAAATTAATTTTTTTTATTAAGAATAATTTATATTATATAATAAGGTGAAATTAATATTTTTCATAATGAATAGTGAAAACAGAAAAAACTATTTCCCATTTTAAGGATAAAATGTGATTACTGGGGGGATAAACTAAAAATATAAGTATTAAAATGACTTATAAAATTGTCTAAATTTTATTTTATTTTTATATTTAGACCTTATATATTATATTTATAAATTATTTTCTATTTTTGGGCTTTTTGGTATCTGATAAATTGGGGTAAAAAGTTTTAATTTCAAAAAATTCCTGGTGTGTGCTCTTCCCCACTTATAAAAGGACACCCCATATCTTATGTTATTTACTCCTTATAAGAACTTTGTTTCCAAAATTACCTATATAAATTAATTTATTAATTTACTCCCCGAATCTTATAAGTGATGGTTTTATCATAAAACCAATCTAGTAAATCTTAAGTCTAAACCATAAGAGGTTTTCTAAGGAAGATGTATCTTACTTAACTGAGTATATATTTTTTTATTTTTTATTCTACCAATATAAAATATTATTAAACCATTATGAAATAATAATACTGGTATATAAAATATACTGAGATGTTATTATATTAGTGGAAGAACCTATATCCATTTCCCCATCCATCAAGTGGGAAATGAAACTGTCATTCGTGTGTATGGTGGTCTACTACCTCAGGAACTGATATAATTTGTTTTCCATTACCTCCTATTATGGATGGGTGTAATGATATAATTAAAGTATATATGTAATAACTATAAAATAAATATACCTTTTTATTTATTACTTCAAATATACCTTTTTACTCTACTTCATGAAAGATATGATAAGGTAGCTCATGTGTACGGTTGATTACCGCCTCATGAATTGATCTAATTCATTTTTCACTTAAACTTTTCATGGAATGTAATAATGACCATTTTAATAAATATATTAAATATATATGAAATAATAATGATATAAATTACATATTTATAATTCAAAAAATATAAAATATAATTTATTTTTTACGTTTCCATTCACTAAAATAAAGACAACATTGTTTGTGTGTATGTGTGGACTATCACCTCTATGAAGAAATGTGATTATTATTCATCACAAAATCTCATGGACGACACAAATAAATATATTTAAATAAATAAAATTGTATTTATGATATTATTATAATTATGTGTAGATAAAATAATACATATCTTATTTCCATAATTATCATTGTAAAGTGGAAATGTTACTCATGCGTATGTATGGATGATAAATTTCATAATTGTAACGTAGTTCATTTTTCCAATAAACATTTCAATATTTGTTTTTTAAGAAACCTTTTTGTATAAATATTTTAAATATGTTATTATTATAGTATATATTATGTAATAATTACCACATTGACCATATTCAAACAATAAAAATCAATTTTTACATATATTCTAAATACCATAAAAACATCCAATGTGAACATAAATGATTCAATAATTGTGTGTAGAATGGTTAAAGAGATAAACAATTAATATTAAACTTCAAAAAGGATCTTATGTATGTAAATAATTAATTTTAATTTTTTATTCATGAAGATAAAGAACATTCCTGACAAGCCAGACTCGAGTTAAGGGACATTTCCATAAGAATCATCTTTTAATGTTATCATTCCAAATATTTTTATACCATGTTTTTGGTTTTTAAATAATTTTTATAAACGTACTTTTATGGAAATTAAATTTTTATAAAGTAATTTTTTTAATTCTTTTAGTAGTTTTCAAAATGAATTATTATTATATAATTTTTTACCTTCTTTACCAAATAAAACAATAATGATCTATTTTACCATAGAGGATGATAAATTATTTTTTTCATCTATGAATGTTTTTTTAATTTTGGATTATGTTTCTTGATTTTAGGTTTTATTCAAAGAAACATCCTCTCTTCCTTTTTCGTGGTATTTTGGTATTGAAAATATTTTTTTTAAATTAAAATTATATTTTGATATTCAAAATTGTTTGTAAAAAAAGGTTAATTTTTTAAAAGGTTTTTTGATGAAAATTAAGGCTTTAATGTTTTATTATTAAATTATGGTTCTTGGTCATTATTGCTTATTAAAAGTGGTTCTATTATAAAAAATAACAATTGGTTATGTTTTTAACTATGGATGGGTAGTTATGTTTTAATCCAAGTATGGGTGGATATGATATATACCAAGGATTGGTCGGTCCATGATAGCCATCATATGCATTGGGTTCCCCATATAATAATGTATTCTGAATATTTTGGTTATTCCATTTATAACCATGATATTAATTATAATTTATCAATTTATCTACATAATTTACCTATAATATTTAGGGATTTTTAAGGATTTATTATAAAAAATGTATGTGTGATTTTATATGATTTTTATCAATCTCTAAAATAACATTGAGATAAAGTTAAACATTTCATGGGTTTTATATTTTTCACTATTACAATGGATTTCATTTTTTTTATGTCTGTTACTGAACTATTTATGCTCATACAATGTTTTAAAATGTTTTTAATATGGTTTAAGGATAGGTAAGGGAAAGGAAGAAGTCATATTAAATATAGTGAATATTTTTCATGAAAATAAAACTTGTTTTATTTGAAATGTTTTATATTTTGGAAAAAATGGATACTGATTAAATGTTTTCAAGTTTGAATATATGGTTTTTTTATTTATGACTTATGACTTAATTTTCTAAAACTATAAAACTAAATGATCTTTGAGAAATTAATATATTTATTTATAATCTAAAGATAGTAGAATATGTAATGTTTAATGATAGGTCCTTATAATATACTCATGTATTTTCTAGTGATTTCTAAATTCACCCAGCACGAGTCTCATATTTTATGTTAATGCCAATTTTTTAGTTTCATGAATTTTACCAAACATCTATGTTGGTGAGTGTGGATGCCTAACTACCCCAATTCCACACTCTTCCTTTAGTTCTAGACTGGATGTGATGGTATGAGGTTTGTGTGGTCATGAAAGTTGTGGGAGTGGCATGTGGTGTAATAGATGATGTTGTAATGATGAGATGATAGATATGTGTTGTGGTTTGTGCATAGTAGTAGGAGGTTACAATATTTATTTCCTTCATGATAATGATACATTACTTATATGGTCTTAATATTTGATGGATGTAGAATGCAATTGATGGTGATTTTATAATACATGGTATGATGTTTTATCTAATTCCAACACAAGATGTTGGACCTTCTAAGAGTTAGGATAGGAAGGGAGATTATGAAACCCAAACCAGAATGTATAGAATGTGAGTATAATACATTTTGTATTGGGACGTGAGAGTGGGAAACTGATGGGGTATTTTTTATAGTGAGTATATTATTATATTTTTCTTATATTACTAATGTGTATCTTTGATGAAATACTTGATGACTGAGTCCTGGTGAGGCTATGAAGGGGTAGTTGACCTGTTAGGTGCATGTTACTTATAATCATTACTCATTATAGAATTAGTATGATTTTATGACATTTTCATGTGAGTTACTCAAGAGTATCCATCTAATTATACATGAAATGCTCACTCTACATATTTATAATCTCTATTTAGGTGTTCAGGTGGGTTTTAGTGATAGATCTACACCAGTAATTCTTGGAGATGGAGTTGTTGTCTGGAGATTCTACGTATGAGTTATTTGGTGTTTTGTTTTGGAGATTCATTCTATTTGACATAACATGAATTATTATATTTATTTCTTTGGACAATTGTCAAATATTCAACGATTTGGGGTTCATTGGTGTTTCTACTATTATGTTTATCCTTAATTTTTATTATGAGTGTAATACATCCCATAATTTTTTTACCCTTTGTAGTAGAATCAAACTCGGGGACTACATGAGGTGGGATTCAAGAGACAATCATCTTTCCTACTAGCATAAATGTGGTACAAGTGAAGGGGGGTTCTGATAGAAAAATGATACTGATAATCAAGGAAAGGACATGGAATTCCCAATGGGTGATCGTTTATTATTGATTTTATTAATATGGAATGGAGTTATAATAATATTTAAGAATAATAACATACATAAATATTAATATTACTGTATGAATATTCATTTAATATCATCATGATCTTTGACATAACATTAATTGTTTAGTGTATTTGGAAACATGGATATAAAAATAAATAGTATATAAAATATCTACAACATCTCCAATTATGTTCATTATAACTAGAATCCTTCATAGACAGATCTAATATAAAACATTTCTTTATATACTTAGGAAAATAAAAATTAAAAATCATTGAGAAAAATAGCCTTGTAAGAGTAAATAAGGGAGTTATAAATCAATGATCACATGTAATCATATCATGATCATAAGGGTATGAGACCACAATCTTAATATTTTAAATTCATACCCAACATTTCAAAGATCTTAATCAAGAGTCATAACCTAATTCATGGAAGTTCATATGGCATGAATCATAAAGTAATCAAAGAATACAAGCCATGAGAGCATAATATTAACATTAGATCCTTTTATAAAAGAGTGGAATAAAGTATGGAATAATCATGATTGTACAAATCTTATGTCAAGGATACCCATGATGAAATTTTTTATAGGCTAGGAAAGGAATAAAAAGTAGCCCATTTATGTTGGGATTGGGAAAAACTCTCTTACACCTTTGGAGTGCTTCATCTAACCACCCATGATCCCTCTTTTGGTGTTGAGATAACCTCCTATGCACCCTTTAAGATCATAAAATATTAATATTTACCCAATTAATTGGAGGGATATGACATAACCCCCCATCACAAAATTACAATAATTTCATATTTATGCCAAATGATCATAAAAACATTTATCCTAACATCAATGTTTAACCCATGGAAAATAAAATGGGTTTCATCATTAATTTTTTCACGACCCGTCATATGGGGCCCATGTTGTGACTACCCCAAGACCACCTCCCAAAGGCCAGGTGTTGGTGACTAGCACTGAAGGCATTATTCAACAAGTGGGAGACATTTTCCTAAATACCTGTACACACGCACACAACTCCAAGAAAAAGGTACTAGATTGTAAAAGCCAAGGAAACCATGCATGAAATCCACTAGGTAAAACACAACTAGTGTACAACAGAAGGTAAAGTACACGGTGTTAACTTGAGCCACTATAATATCCCACTGATAGAAAAATTGAACAAAAGTAACACTCCAAGTCCCTGAAGCTCATCCACCAGGGAAGCCTACTTAAAGGGTAGGTGATGGGTAGCTGCCTGAAGTTGTAGAAGTGAACCTCGTTTGTCTGATCTCACTAAAAAACACCAAGCCCTGGTCCTCCCTAGACTCCGTCAAAGAATTGTTCATCTGCACAAGACCTGATCTTGTGGGAAAAATCCAATGTAGTGTTGAGTAAAACAATACTTAGTAGGGGCCCCCAAACCACAAAGGTAAAGCATAAGAGAAAAACCACAAATTAATGCATATTTATCCCTAATCGGGTATATTCCCATATATATAGCATGAACGTCCAGATATACATATTTTCGTCACATGGAAGCATAAAGTCCAACCTTATATCCAATACAAGGATTATCAAAGTGTCTCTAGCATAACACAAAAACCAGGAGGTCACACTCCACGAGCTCAGGAATCACTGATGGAACCCATCTGAGAGATACAGTCCACTGGGTATAATCCTATGATTCTAAATGGTACATCTAAGAGAACATGCTTTATTGGGTACATTATATTAGGTCCGACTCTAGTGACCAACACTAGTGGTTTAATCAACATAGTCATGTAACCCATGAATGACTATGGAAACCCAAGTGAAGAGTCCCACTCCTCATCACTATCCTCAGTTGAGGGAGTGTTTCTCCATAATAACCAGTGATACCTCATTCGATCCTATAAAAAGTTGCCCACACCTCAGTCCATTGAGGGAGTACTAACTTCTACCTAGGTATTGTTTTCATCAAGTGGATGGTCCCACTCCTTGCTACTGTATCCGTCAGCTGAGGGAGCTCCATATCCAATTGAGGACTCAGACCCTTAAAGGATGAAACAAAAATTAGCATTTCAGTTACGTAGCTGTTACGAAGTCGTTACACTTTTTCATTTACTGAAAAAACGTTTTCAATTTCATTATGTTGCATGATGTTTCACTGAAATAGTTTCAAAAGGTCAAAAATAAAATAAATCATCCAATTTATTTTATTTTATCTTTTTCTTAAAAAGTTGGAAAACTATCTTTTCCAATCGACCCTCACCGATTGATGTTAATTCCATTTTTAGGTAATGTCATCATTCTGGACGCAGCAGTGCCCTCAGATTTTCAACCCGGTCACCCATTTAGAATTTTCCAAAACTGCACACCCACACCATTTAAATTTTCTTAAAGAAAAAATTTAAAAACTATCTTTCACCCATGACCTGTTCCGGTTGGGGTTAAGCTCAACCTAAGGGAAACATACCCTCACGAGCTCAATGGTACACTTGTATTTCCAATCTAAATTACCATTTAGCAGTTATATGGATTTGAAAATAAAATAATTTTTACTTTATTATTTTATTTATGAAAAAAACTAACTTCCAATGTTGGACCATGCAAGCAAATTTTAGGTCCTTTTTAGGAGAATTCTGACATTCTGAGTTCAACAGTGCTCTTAGATTTTCGATCTGAGCCCCGATTAAAATGATAGGAAAACCCACATCCACGTTTAATTAATAAACTTTTTAAAAAGTTTGAAAATCCAATCTGGCCACTCTTGGTCTTGGAATTACGTTTTTCCTTAGTGCATGGTCTCATTACAATCCCATTTAATTTTTTTTTAAAAATTCCATGCAATTTTGGGATATTAAATTCACCTCACCTTAAGGATCATCATCCCCAAAAATAAAAAACCATTAACTCAAAGGAAAAAACTGCGTTCATCAAGTTTTTATGCACTACTTACAAGCACGCACCTTGAGAAACCACAAATATCCACCACTTTCGTGTCTATATTATGCAAGGTCAAAATTATGAAATAATGGGAAAACATCTATTTAGCTTCGACACGTGTGAATTTACTAAGCACTATGATACATTTGTAGTCATGGGGTATAGCGGCTCACCTCCACACTTACCTAACGTGGATACAAGCAGAAACCCATAGTTCACATCCAACCTTGTTTGAACTATGATAAGGCGTCCACAAACGTTATGCATTAATGGTTGATGCTAAACATGCAAGGGTATTTCTGAACGAAATAGGGCTTCCCACTAGTGAATTTTGGGTCTTACAAGGCCCCCTTTCTACAACCACCAGTGACCACACAACCTGCCAAATATTGAACACTACCAATCTCACTAGTGGAATCTCACCTGAGTATGGATGGTAAACAACCATTTCATACTACAGAAACATTATGGGGTATAACTCTGCCACCATGGAATGTTTCTAATCATGAATCTTCTCAAGTGTCCACCCAATGATTCCTGAATTTTTCATTCACTTGATAGAAAACCAGTTTTCTTCATCACAAAAACACTGCAACATTTTCCTAATATCATCAATCCAGGTATTAACGATATTATTTCATACCTATACTGACATTGTAAGACCTTGATGCCATGACTAAGAGATCCAAACCACAACTATCTCCTCTAAGAGACAGGTCACACTATCTGCACTAACGTGTGATCAATTGGACTCCTCTAGCAGGAGTCTCTAAGTGTGAGGGTCAAGTCCATGGTCTAACCGGAACCTCAAAGTCTCAAACATAACTCATGGAAAATGTTGGATGACTAGCACACATGTCTACATATAAGGTAAACCAAATGAAAAGGCATATATCATACCTTGAATTTCTCTTAGAGCTTGTTGGTCATAAGCCAAGATTGCATACAACTATCCTTTCCCATGTCCTCTAGTTCCATGAGCCTGGCGTCAACCACCTGGGGGGTGGTGGTGGAAAAGATACAAACTACCTTCCACCGCCTACTACTCATCCAACTCCTCTACCTTGCCTACCATCTTGCAGAACTCCTTACTCCAAGCATTGTCTCCACCGAGGAGGCGTGTCTGCCGACTCACTCTCAATGAAAAAATGGGTTAGGCAATCAATTGAGAGATTCCTTTGGCCATTGAAATCATAACACCCCCTCTCCAATAGATGGTCTTCTCCTTGGTGCTACTCCTGCACCACAAACCCACGTGTTTATGTTCAAGTATGGGTATGCCACCTATGCCGCGATCCTATCACCTGTCATCTTCTAGCTCCAAAATTTGTTTCTACCTTGAGACCTCTTTTGTTGGTCACACCCACAAATCTTCCTCTAGGTATCTCTCAACCATCAGGGCTCACTCAAGCACCCCATCATATGTCAGAATGTTAAGGGGTATCACCAATGCCCTGATCTCCCAGCATAGTCCCTACTCAAAGGTCCAAGCCCTGATGTAAGGGTCCAAAGCCATATCTTTAGAGTAGTGATAAAGATCTATAAATCTCTCTGAGTACTATGCTACCGTCACGATACCTTCTTGCAGGGAATCAACTTTGGTATATGGCTAGAGAGTAAAGTTATTGGAATGAACTCCTCTCTGAAGAAGTGCTCAAATTCAATCTAGGTGTGGGTCTCCTCATCGTGCATCTGGATCAATAAGCACCACCATCATCCCACAGAGCCTTGTAGAAGGATCACAGCTAGTACTTCCATCTAGTCGATATGTATCCTCTCTAGGATGATGATTCGTGTAACCATCTCTTTATAATCCCTAGATACCTAAGAATCTGTCTTGCCACAGAACCTGGGAGGTCAATGCCTCTATAACTCATGTAGTGCACTCAACTTGTGAAAATCCTCCACTGGTAGAGCCGTTAGAACCTTATGATCTAAGGGTGGTTGCATCACTGGTGCACCACTCGAAGGTAATGCTAGAGATTCTGTGCCCTACACCGAATCCTCCACTCAGGTTAGATCATCGTAATGATCACATTGTATGATCATATCTGGATTTTCTCATGGTGGCATCATGAAATTTATCAAGATGAACTAGAGTTAAAAAGTATATCTGTAGATCTGACTTAAGTATGACATGGAAAACCCAACCATTACTACATTATTCATGTACTCATTATTTTCTAAAAAATAGTGTTATAGTGTAATGAGTTGGAAAAAAAGGTGACCCGAGTCCTGGTGTATAGATACATCAGCTGCCGCTCCAACGCTGCAGTCCTTGGCCTGTAAGCCAAACTCAAAACACTTAATAATGTTTCTGAAAACCAAAAACAATTGTACCCCAATATTTGAGGTATAAATGGCCACCTTTTATACTAATTTGTCACGACCTGTTAACTAGGGACCATGCCGTGATTACCCTATGACCGCGTCCTAAAGGACAGGGGATGACGACTAGCATCGAAGGCATTATTCCACAATTGGGAGGCATTTTATTGAGTACCTTTACACACACACACAACTCCCATCCAAAGGTACTATAAATTAAAATACAATGAAACAATGAATTAAAATCACTAAGTAAAACACAAACATTGTACAATTTAATATAATCTATTGGGTGGAATCTTGGGCTAGTAAACTATCCCATAAAAAATAGAAAAAAAATTAAAATGACAAGTCCCTAAAGCTCGTCCTCCAGGAAGCCTACCTGATGGGTAGGTGAAGGGTAGCTGCTTGATATTGTAGAAGTGCACCTTGTCCATCTGATATCACTGAACACCACCAGGCCCTAGTCCTCCCTAGACTCCATCAAAGCGTCAGTCATCTGCACAAGACACAACATGGAGGAAAAAATCCCGTGTAGGGGTGAGTAAAACAATACTTAGTAGGGGACCCCGAAACCACAAAGCAAAAGCACAAGATAAAAACCACAAAAGAATGAAAAATCATATCTTCTTTGGTACATGACCCTACATATACCATGGACATCCAAATATACTCATTTCAGTCACAAGGAAGAATAAGGTAAAAACTTATAGCAAATACTAGGATTCTGATAGAGGCTCAAGCATAACAAAAACACCAGGAGATCACACTCCATGAGCTCAGACAGAACTGATGGAAAAATCCAGGAGATGCACTCCATTGGGTAAAATCCTACCATTTCGAATAGTACATCTCAGAAAACATGCTTCATCCAGAAAATTCTACTTTGTCTGAATCTAGTTCCCAACACTACATGTTTAGTCATCACAGTCATGCACCCCATGCAATACTATAGAAACCCAAGTGAAGAGGCCTGCTTGTCATCACTATGCTTAGTTGGGGGAGAATTGATCTAGAATAACTTGAACTACCTCAGTGTCTCATGTAAAGAGTGGCTCAAACCTCATTCCGTCGAGGGATCACTAACTCCTATCTAAGTATCATTGTCATCAAGTGGATGGGGCTACTCCTCGCTACTATGTCCGTCAGCTGAGGGACCTCCATCTCAAATCGATGACCATCACCCTACCTTGTAGGGGATTTCTACTCAGTGATTAGAGGACTCATGCCCATGTGTGATTGGGTAATAATACTCATGAAGGAACTACAGCCTATATCAGTTGGGGAGTACAACTTCATATATCGAGGACCCACAACCTACCTGATAAAGGTGTACCACTTGGTGACTAGAGGACCCACACCTTGGTAATATAGGGGATTACTGACTCTATCAGTCTATTCGCTATGGGGGACCAACACCCTAGTACGTTAGGGGAGTACCAACCCCAGGCTAGTGGAAGCACTCCCTGGCACGGTAGGGCAGTAACGATTCTTCTGTAACACTGCGTAAGGAAGAACCGCACCCTGGAATGGTAGGGTAGTGCTGAACCCTGAAATAGAGGACTCGCTCCCTTCCTAGTAGGGGAGTACCGACTTTATATGTGTTAGGTATGGAGGACCTATGACCTAGTCCAAAAGGGGTGTACCGACTTCATGGATATAGGAATCTCTCCCTGTCATGGCTAAGGAGTACTGACCCTTCCTTTACTAACTTTTCTGAGAACCCGCACTCTAATCCTAAAATGGAGTAAAACTATCGAATGAAACTACTCAATAGAAAACAAGCCATCACCCAAAATGTGTGGAGTCTCATCTCGATCTAAGAAGAGTGATAAGGAGTACCCATGCCTTGAGTCATAAGGGGATTAATCATCCAAACATCTCATCATTGTAATCACCCCAATTCTACCCAATGTTTTCCCATTCTAAGAGGACCTACTATTTAAATCAAAGAGGTGATCCTCTAAATTTCTCAAAAACTCACATAGAGTACCTTAAAAGGGAAATCTCTTCCCAGGGTCCCAACTCCATAGTTGACTTGTAAAATGGATAATCTATTTAGAAGTCACAACTATTTTAGCGAAACAGGTGCTAGTTTCATCTTGGTTCGATCTGACTTAGGAAAAACCCGAACTAGGTTCGACCCGACCAATTGGGCCTATACTATGGGTTCGTGTGTCTGTCTTAGACCACCTACCTAGGATCGGACTTCCAGAACCATCCCGACCCACATTGTAGTGGGTTGGCTCCCGCATCACAGATGCATCTCATCCACGTCTTTCTAGCTTCATGTAGTGCGAGCTAGTACCGTTCCCTGAGTAAACTAGTCCTCTAACATGGACTAGAACACTTGGTTGACCTATAGATTTCTATAGGTCTTGGTCACACCATAGTCAGAGCTGCGATTTTCATCACACGATAGACGAACAACCTTTGCCTCCGCTGTGTGCCGATACCGTCTTCTGTGGACCACCGGACGCACTCAGGTGGTCTATTATTTTATTTGGAGGGTATTTTGGAGACCTTGGGCCACATTATTCATTTCATTATGTTAAAAATCATGTTTTCATTTATTTCAACGGGAAGTACTTATCTGGCAGTATATCCCTCGCCTCCTCGGTCTGATCATCACTGTCGTCATCGCACCTCCTTCGTTGTTGCATAATGAACGGTTGCGCAATGATCAAACATTCATCGACCCACAAAAAATTTGAAGAACATGAATCAATGGGGAGAGGAAAACCAAACCACAAAGTGAGGAACATATGTCTACCATTATTTGTCATGACATTGACCCTCTCCCATTAGAAGGAACAACAGGGAAAATCAAATACAATCAATTTATGAAATGATTTACCCCCCAAAGATAATACCGATATAAAAATCCCTCTCATAAGAACAACCAAACCATGGGTCAACTTATTCATGTTTTATCCTCATTCGTCGTTTAAAACCAAGAATGTGGAAAGGAATAGAATTTATATAATAACCCCTACTTGGTTCGGATTGTTCGTTGGTGAGGAACAATGTTTTTGTGTTTTTCGTTCTATGATCATCTATTTACAGCCTTTGGTTTATCGTTGTTCATGATCATCCATTAAAAGGGGGTTATTATTCTTCATCTTCACCCACCAGTGCTTCGGAGCAGAACCGAGATTGTGCCAACAATACTACATCGTCTTCTTGGCCATTAAAGTACAAAACATGAATCAAAGTTTCTGTTACATTATCATTACCAAGTCGTAATACTGTATCATTTAATGAACCAACATATTTAGATTCATTGTTTTATACACCATTTCATTGAAACAGTTTCAAAAGTTCAAAAACAAAATTAAGCATCCACTTTATTTTATTTTAACTTTTTCTTAAAAAGTCTGAAAACTATCTTTTCCGGTCCACCCGCGGCAGTCGATGTTAAGTCCATTATTATGTAATTTTTTCATCTGGGATGTAACAATGACATATTATTTTGAATCCAGGTTCCCTTTTGAAGTTTCCAAAACCACACACCCGCGCCATTTTAGTTCTATTACCGAGAAACTAAAAAAATAACTTTCACCCAAGATCCGTGTTGGATGAGGTTAAGCTCAATCTAAAAGAAACATGACCTCACGTGCTCAATGGTATTCCCAGATTTCTAATTGAAGTTACTGTTTAGGGGTTCTAAGGATTTGAAAATAAAATAATTATTAATTAATAATTTTATTGACATCCATGAACTAACTTCCACTATTGGCCCACTCAAGACAACGTTAGGCCCTTTCTAGGAGAATCCTAACATTCTATGTTCAACGTTGCCCTCAGATTTTCCATCCGAGCACCGGTTCAAAATATAGAAAAACCTGGTCCCACATTTAAATAATAATCTTTAAAAATGTTCAAAAATAAATTCCTCCATTTCTAGGCCTCAAAATTATGTTCCATCTCAAATCTAGGTCTTGTAAAAACCCCATTTAAATTTGAAAACAATTTCCATAGAATTCAAGGACATTGGAATTTTATTATCATAATCCCAAACCATCCAAATAGATAATAATATTTCAATCATTGGATTATATTCCCTATAAATAATAATAAACTAAAAATTATTTTGTTATATAGGGAAACACCTTTAAATGATCACAAGAACATTCCTTAAGGAAAATACCATTTTTATTTTGAAATTGATTATTTAAAACCTAAAAATTTACAAAATATTTGGTTAATAAATTTATTTAAAAAATGATATGAAAACTTTTAATTGAATCATATGAGTAAATATAAGTTATGATGGTGGGAAAATTAATTCATTTTTTTTACATTAAAAATATTATATTCACATTTTAAAAAAAGTCAAAAGTTCTTATTTTGGAGAATAACATAAGGATTTATTTATTTATTTGATAAAAATTTAAAAAAAGATAAAAATTAATTTATACAGTGATTTGGGGGTGGTAAAAAAATCATGAAATTGTTTTAAAAAATATGGATATTTAAGGAAAATATTATCTACTGAGTGGAGAAATATAGTTGGATTTCGTTAAAAATATTATTCCGGTCTCATAATTACATAAAAAGAGGAAAATTAATTGAAAAAAATTTAATATATTAAATTTTTAATATAATACATATGATTTGATAGGGATATATCATAAAATTTTATCATATTATATATAAGTATAAATAATCCCTGTAAAAAGTAAGATTATAGTGTAAATCCTTAAGCTCAAGTATGTTTTTATTCATAATAAATCTAAACACCTATATAAAAAATTTACATATATTTTAACATAATTCCAGAATCATTTTCATTCTTATAAAACCATATATTTTCATCTTATAATATTTAAACTCCTATTTATTAATAATTCTCTATTAAAATCATCATTTTTAGGTGTTAACTCTTTCGTTTTTCATGTATGTTTTAGTTTGATTGTTATGGTCCTTTAAAATAAGTCACAGTCCCATAATATCTTGAATACAAATCTTGGAACAAGTATAATATTTATTCATTATTTAAACATTTATAAAAATTAATATAAAAAAGTTGTGAAAAAATGAAATGTATATCTTCATGTAGATCGTAGTCTGTATGTATGCATGAGCAATGTTTACCTGTTTTCAAGAGATGAAACCAAATAAATGTAAATAATAATTACCCTTTAAAGAATCATTATTATACCACAAATACCATATATAGAATTTAAATCTATCATTGTAAACAACAATTAAATATAGTTACAAAAAATAAATCATATTGCAACGTGGAGTTGGTAGCCTACACATAAACATGAGCGATACTTTAATTTCCCTTTTGATAGAAACAAGGTGAGAATTGGTTGATAAATAATAACAATAAAATATTATTATATTAATGATACTATATTAATATTATTTTTATGGATTAAATAGGTTTAGATAAGGTGGAATAGGAGAAAAAATTCAAAGAGATTGGTTAAGATTTGTACCTCTTGTTTTTGATACCACCATCAGATTACACAATATGGAATGAAATATTAGTCTTATGAAATAAATATGGATAAAGGTTGAGTGGAAAGAATCATGGAAGCTATATTTTTGGGAATTTATTATATATAAGACTAAAATTGTGTGAATATGGTAGGATAAGAGGCATACTTTTATATGTTAGGAGAGCGTCATAAATGGAATCCCCTTAAATATTTCAATAATATAAGGCCACATTAATTAAAAGTGGGAATATAGAAAATTATTATATGACATGATATTTATATATTTAAATATCTTATATAAATAATAATTATAATAGTTTATGTGTAATTACTATGATTATCTCTTTATTAATCCCATGGTAAACTCCTTTTAACCAAAAACATGTCAACCAATTTTTTATGTTTTTAGTATTCATTATGAAAAAATTTTAGTTGGACCTATTAAAATATATCAATTATCCGGATTCAAAATATGAAATTTATTTTACTATATTAAATTTATATAATTTGGATACTTTAATTTTAAATAAGCGTGTAAAATGTAATGAATCCCTGTTTAAGAAAATGAATTATAAGCATAAATTTGCATTTAATTCAATTACCTGCCATCTAAAAACCATAAAATGAATTTTAAAATATTTTATTGAATTTAAAATATATAAATATAATTAAAACTATAAATAAATATATATTAATTTAATTTACTATTATAAAACCACACTATATGCGTAAAAAAAGATTTTTTTGAAATGTGTTTTAATCCAAAAAAATGAGCTTATACGAAATCAAGTATATAATGATTCTAATGAAATTAATTCGGTTATTTATATTTAATGTATGATTATATTAAATTATTATTTAATTCAAAATATTATGTGAATTTTAAATTTTATGATTTAATGAAAAGAAATGTGTGTTTAAAAAAATGTTATTTTTCACTATTCACTAAAAAAATAAATATTTTAAGAACAATTATAAAATTTCACATGAGGATAATATCTAAATGATGATTTTAAAGATGATATTTATTCCCTAAAATAAAATTTCTATGAATATTTGAAATTAATTATAATTTCAACATTTAAAATGTAATTATATCCATTTCTGAGGAAAACATATTTATAAACCATAAAGTGACATTAGTAAAAATTATGATCTTATTTATTGTACATTTGTAAATAAATATAAATTAATTAAAATGTTTATTACTAATTTACATAATGTTTTTATTACTCTTAATACCATGTAATTTAACGACTAGGTTTTAATTTTATACTATATCAGAGTTCTTTTAGCCTTGGGATTGTGTGTATGAAAAGATATTGAATACTTAAAGTTTATTTAAAATGAAACACATAAAATAATTGGGTGTTACATTCTACCCTCAATAAAATAAATTTGAGACATTAATGTTTATCACTCCCATATAAATAAATGACGGTATATATGCTTCACCACATCCTATAGTTCCCTTGTATCTTTCTACAAGTTTTAATTACTCTAAATATATTTAAACAAGGGAGTATTATTGGTTTGTAATACTTTATATCAATGATAAAATATTTCTACCAGTTTATATATATATGAAGGATCATTCTTCAGTGGTACCACTTTTCAGTTTAGTCCATATGAAGGATCAATTTTGTACATCCTCCAAATAGATATACATAAGACATCATATACATAAGAGAGGTTTAATGGAAGCTCTAGGTGATATGATACAATCCCCACTTAATCAATAATTCCAAAGGGAATGATATAACTTGGGATCAATATTCCCATCTTTATGAATCTTATAAAATTATTCCATGGATAAATTTCATGGAATACCTTCTCACAAACATTTAATTCTATATCTCACCAACTGTTATCATCATAAATCTTCTTGTTGATTTTGAGATACCTTAATTTCATAGTGAATGGCTCTAAAATTCTATACTATTGACTCCACTATCTCATGTCCTAATTGACCTCTTTTATGTCTATTTTTTTATATTTAATGATTTCATATATAACTAATAATAATTTCAAAGCCAAGTGATGAGACAACAAAATATTTCGAGGACTGAAGGGGATCAGTATTTCTATTATACAAATATCAAATATATTATATCATTTAGGAACAATTTATACCAAATAATGTAAAAACTTAATAATAGAGACCTAAAATGAAAAATATGATCATGTTTTTTAGTCTTGAGGGTTGTTTTTACCCTAGGTGGAACATGACCTTGGAGTGCATTGGATGCTCGGGTTGAGCACAATCATGGGTGGATTAATAAATAAATAAATAAATAAATAAATTTTTATTTTTTATTTTCCATGACCAACCCTCCTCATATAAATAATAAATTACATTAATATACCAAAGTTATTTTCATAACCCACGAGATTTGATAGAGACCTTGAAAGAACATTTGGTGGATAAAAATGGGATCAAGGACCAGATCTATATCACTCAAATCATCTACACCAATGGAATTTTATAATCTCAATAATAATGATAACACTGATTCTTTCTTCATCAATAATTTATCCTATCCTATTTTAGTTAGTTTTTTTAATTTTTTCCCCATTGATTATACCATGAAAAACACAAATCAAATCAACCAAAAAATTGATTTGTGGGTCGATCATGTTGCTGGTGTAAGTTTATTTACCAATTATTTAGGGGAACTTCAGTTTATTTTTATATTTATTATTTTTTGTCATAATAATTTAAATTAATATATTACTATTCAAACAAAAATTTAGGTGCATTCCAAATTTTTTGGTTTATGCATTTCTCCCTTGTTTCTTCCCAGATCTGCCACTGAAAATTCCCTTGGTTAGTTGTTTAATGAATACATTGTATTTGATCATTACAAGGACGTTATTTGGTGAAATGGATTGATAGCATGGGTGAAGGTTCATTATCTAGGTGTGATGATGATAATTGATGATCATATTTTCATCGAAATTGGTTTATTAGTTCCTCATTTTATGTTTTGACATGAAACCTATGGTGTGATATAACGAAAAAAAATTCTTGATTGGTTTGGATGGATAGAATCTGGGCACCGATGGTGTGGATGGTGTTGTCAACTAGATTCCTAATCATCATTATTATTCATATCAGGATTTAATTATGGATCCATGGAGTAAGATGCATATAATTATCTTTATGTTTTGAGAAATTCCTAAAACTAGGGTGTGTTGTATGAAGAATTCACACCGTGTAGTCCACCTTCTACATTGCTAAGGTTGACACACACAGTGGAAAATATAAAACTTCATGTGACATATGTCACACACCGTGTGGCCCGATCCTGGAGTCTCAGTGTGTATCTCTGAGTGTACTTGGGCACAAACACAACAAAGCATACGATCAATGGAAAAGTACACATGCACGGTCGTGTACTCAAATAAGACCTGAGGACCTAGACACGACCGGGTACATGGGCATGGCTAGAGTACATGGGTACAATCAAGTATATGGTCATTACCAATTGTAAATGGGTAGGAATTGTGGTACACGAGATGATCCGGGGTAGTTGGGAAACATTGTGTACTAAAAGAAATTCCATTTACTTTTTCTAGGGAAGTGTGAGGCCCTCCATCTCTTCATTATGTGATAGTTTTAGTGGAGTGTGATTCTTTATCTCATCCCTATGAGGATAAAGTGTGGAATTACATCCTAAGAATATGATTATGATCCCCTCCATTATTCTCAGGGTGGGATCCTCTATCTTATCTTCTTTTATGGGTAGGGTTAATGGTATCATATTGACCACCATGTATAGGGTGACAATCCATTATCTAGAATATTGATATTCTAGGGTTTGTGGTGTACCCCATTAGTCTATGATGGATCCAAATTCTTGATATATATATATTTTATGTTATTTCATGTAGTAATTTGGTGATATTTAATGATAATGACCTATTAGATGAGCCCCATTAGTGAAAACATTGCTCATGGAGTGGATTCTCCCAGATGATCATGACCTTGAATCATCGAGTAGAGTCAAATGATTGGAAGTGGTTAAGTCCTCCTAAGACACGGAGTATGTTATGATTTTATTTAGGTTTCTATTTTTTATCACCATTATGTCTCATATCTTGATTGACATACACGTGTACTAATGAGATGACCAATTTTTTACTTTATATTTAATAATATCAGGGTTTCCTATTGGGTATTTTTACATTCACCACTAGATGGCATCTTACAATACATGTCACACCTTATTAAGTTGAGAGGAATTTTTATAGTGTCCTAGGAGGTTTGGGGGTAGGCAGAGCATATATTCAAGCTTGACAGCCCAAGGTTCATACTAGTGATTCAGTTGACTACAGTCCCCTTCTTCTGAGTATGTTGAAATTTATTTCCAGTTTTTACTGGGCATGTATTTGGTCCTAATTCTTTCTAGTACTTTTTTATACTCTGATTATGGGATATAGAACTATTCATTCATTTTTTATTAGTTTTATTTTATATTCATCATTTTTTGGTCTTAGTGATGTCTTCATGTGTATAGGAACATTAAAATAATTCCTCCCATATATGTAATGTCCCTACTCATCACTGTTCCTCTTCCCCTGGCCTATTGGAGATGGTAATGGGGTTGTCACTCTCAGTTTACAACCATCCAGGATGTCTCCAATGGGTTGGGTCATGACAGAGTGGTATTAGCGCATTCAATCTTACCATAGGACAAGATTTCAAGTTTTGTATAATTGTGAGGTTTGTATTGGGTTTTATAGAGATAGTGTTAATGTCCTTGAAGCTCAGTATTCTGTCAAGGGACTCTAGTGTTGGTGTGAAAGATAATATATCAATTCAGTAGGACCCTAATAACATGTTTTTTAACATGGTATATAGAGGCACTGGTTATAGGGTGAACATTTATACATGCATCATATAGGAATGGGTTGTGTTTTCCATGTCAATATTAAGTCAGCTCCCCAGTTATAATTATTGACTATGGTACATCTAATTTATTTTAAGATTAATTCTGTATACATTTAAGCCTGTATTACATAGTGTGGATTGATGGATGATCTTCCATGTTATGAGGCTTTAGTACTATGGTATCTATATGAGTTGGTACCATTGGGTGGTTTTCCCGTCTTTCTACCACCCATTGTGTAGAAGGTTTCACTAGAAATAGTAGATGAGGATGTGAACAAGTTAAGAAAATTTCATGAGTTTTAGAAGTGGTGAACTCCTAGGTTTTTGTCCAAGACAGACCCCTAGGCATTTGAGGACTGCCTTAAGGTGGTAACATGAGTTTTCAAACTTGTGAGGACACATGAAGTTCAGATGGTATTTCTTACAGCAAGTTTTTTTTCAGGGATCCGCTGGATGATGGTGGAGTCTTTTGAATCAGTCACATGATGATACCACTCTATCCATGTCATATTTTTAGTATCTCTTTAGGGATGAGTTCTATTCATCTATTCTATGATCAATGCACTTTCAAAGGATTATTTATTTTGAGAAGGGCTGCATTACCATGGAAATGTATTCTGGAATGTTTACTGACCTCTCATGATATTATATTAATATGGTTTTAGATCCATTTTTCGGAGTACATACCTTCTAGTAATTTATTTTCTGAGATACTAGTGCTTCAGTGATATATTTTTACACCTCCACCTACACTAGAGTGCTCGAGAGAGACTTAATGTTGGAGAGATTTCTCGTCTAGAAGAGATCGAAAGATGGTGCTGGTTGTGGGAACATCAGATTTTAGACCGTGGTATCTAGAAACTAAAAATATGAATAGGGATATAGGTATGTGAGATTCTTTAAGAGGTTCTCCCAGTATAGAGTTTATGCAATTCAGGTCTCCCATGAACATTCTTGTTATTCTAGAGAGGGGAGATGTTTCTCTAAGGATGGTCACAGACATCAAGAATGGGATTGCTAGATATAATGAGAAGATAATAGAGAGATGTTCAATGGAACACATATACAAATATAGTGGTTGGATAAAGGAGGAATTGAGGGTTGAAAATGTAGAAAATTAGTAGAGAGAGTAGATAGAGTTGTCAGATGGTTGGACCTATTACCACTACCACCCCTAGGTGGTATGCGGTGGGCTCTGAGAGCCAGTGGTTAGGGATGTGGGTAGCTATTGGAATTGTAGTCCTAGGACCCATAGGATTCATAGATGATAGGAGGTATGATATATGTCATCTCTAATTTTTATGTATAACAAATATACATGGGTTTGAGCCACTCATATATTTCTACCTCTCTGTTTTGATAATGAGATATTTTGGTTCAAACGTTGGATCAACCATTATGTATAGAGGCTCATAACTAAGGTTACTCGGTGATCACAAACTTATTCCAATAGTTTTTTCTAACTCTTAGAGGAGGGATCTTCTTGTATTAACTATTTTAGGTATCAATGAGTCTTTGTGATGTTATCTTAGTTATTCATTTTAATCCATAGTTTATTCCTAGGAATACTTCTTCAGGTGTTAGATGTAGTATATATATGGTGACGGATTATGGTTTTACTTCATAGGTTAGAAGGAATCATAGGTAGAGTAGGTTGGGATCATACATAGGATGATATATCTGATTAATCATCAATTGGATTGTATTACCCTTGGATTAGTGGATGAAATGAGCCTTCAGTTTCCTACAATGGTTTGAAGGTATGTGTACATATTTCTTAGGGACATTCTAAGAAATCATCCCTATTATGAGATAGAAATATTTATTTAATTACACCATAGGATGAAAAAAATTTATGCTCCAACATATGGGATTTCTCCTACTAGGATTCAAGAGATAAATCTGCAATTAGAGGACCTGTAGAGGAAGGGACTTTTCAGACCCATTGTTTCCCCCTAGGAAGCCATAATGTTTTTTTTCAACAAGGATGATGAGTGTTTGAGGTTGTGTGTAGATTAATATTTCAAAAACTTTGTGATTGTGATGAATAATTTTCCACTACCAAGGACCAAAAACCTCTTTAATAAGTTTATATGGGAGAGATAGATCTCGAGGATTGACCTCAAATATGGATATCACCATCTTCAAGAACATGATGAGGATATACTAACGATTTTTTTTTGACTTTTCTATGGTCATTATGAGTAATTAATGATTCATTTCATCTTTAATAATTCAACATTGGTGTTCACATGACTCTTGAACCATATATTTTATCCATTCATTAGCTCGTTTATGGTGGTATTCCTGGATGAAATTCTAGTGTACCTAATATACTATAAGCATGGGAGATACTTAAGGATGTCCATGAACATACTTTGAGAGAACCATATTTATTGGAATCACTCAAAGTGTTAGTTATAGAATTATAATATCCACATTCTAGGACATGCCATCTCAATATAGGATAAAGTGGTGGACTCGATGACGGTCGAGATAGTATTTGCTTGGATCCACCCAATATCATTAAGGATGTGTGGAGATTCCATTGGTTGTAAGTCTGTTATAGGATATTTTGTCTCATTTATCTAGCATATGAGTACCTTTTACTTTTTTTCTCTATAATGGAAAACCTTTCTTTTGGATAGAGAGGTTCCAAAAACAAAATTCATATTGGATGAAGAGATTAATGGGAACTCTCATATTGATATTTATAGAGTTGGATGTCAAGTATTTAGTTTTCTGTGTTTCCGTAGAGACCAAAAATGGTTTTGTTCAGATTCAATGGTAGATAGTGATTTCCTTTGGATCATAGATTTTGGGACCACATGATCAGAACTATGTAAACCATGATCTTGATTATACAGTGGAAGTCTTCTCCCTATTGATGTAGATACAAAACCTTATAGGTGAGAAGTTTACGTTCAATTATAACCATAAGTGTCTCAGATTTATCTTATCTCATAAGAATATTATCATGATATAGAGGTGATGGCTAGAGTTCATCTAGGATTATGATTTTGAGATAGTCTATACTCCTTGGAAAATGAATGTAGTGTAATACTCTCTTAGTATGAGTTCTTGTTCATGGTTGTTGAACTAGGATTTATAGAATTTGATTTCATTGAAATTTTACCTTGTAAATAAGGAAAGTGCATCTTACCTATAGTGGATGGTTTTTACCCCACTATTTCTATATCATGTTAGGGAGGCTCATTTTGGAGATACCAACCATGAGAAATTACACACATATACATCCATTGGATATTATCTTAGAGTTTTTTATGAAGTTAGGAATAATTTCACCCTTTTCCTATTGAAGATGATGGTTCCAGTGATGTTGTGTGATGAGGTTTTGAGGGAGTTTCACATATCCCCAGGGTGGTACATCCATCTATATAGAAGATGTATCAGGACCTTCGATGTAAGTTCATGTGGCCAGGTATGAAGAACTATATAACATAGATTGTCTCTTGATTTATAACTTATGAGAAGGTGAATGAAAAGAACCAGGTTCTAGTCAGTTTATCTCAACCCCTTGAGGTTCCATAGTGGAAGTGGGATGGTATATCTATAGAATTTCTGATGGGGTTACCATAGATTCCTAGAGGAAAAAATTTCATGTGGGTGATCATTGATCAACCCCTCAAGTTAGCCCACTTCTATGATATCCCAAAGAATATTTCAGTAGATATATTGGGATGTCTTTATATTAAGGAGATATTCTGGCACCATAGAGTTCCTGTGATGATCACTTGAGACCATGATACTCACTTCATGTCCTAATTATGGAGCGGGTTCATGGAGGCCTTAGGGTAACAATTTTGTTTAAGCATAACACTTCATCCTTTGAATGAAAACCACATTGAGTGTACCATTTAGGTTAAATAGGACATGTTGTGGCCTTTCATGTTAGAATTTATCATAGTCGAAAGTATCACCTTCCCTTGGTGGGGTTTCTGTACAAAAATAGTTACCATTCCAACATATCTATGGTACCATTCAAGACAATGTATAGGTTACCCAATAGGTTACAACCTTGCTCGAATGATCCAAGTGAGTCAACACTCATGGGTCTACAGTTAGTGTTAGTTATGAAAAAGAATTTTAAGATAATTAAAGAGTATATATAGACTACATATTGACATCATAAGTTTTATTTAGATTGATGACACATGCCTTTGTAGTTTGAGAAGGGGGACTATGTGTTCATAAGTGTATCAACTCAAAGTCAATTGCATATATTTTTATGGGGTGGAAATATATCTAAGCGATTCATTGGACCTCTCAAGATATTATGTATAGGAACAAAGGTGGTGTACCACTTGTCTCTACAACTATAGTTAGATCAGATACATGACATAGTCCATGTGTCATAGCTGAGGATATATGTGCATGACCCATCATATTTTATCATATGGGTAGATCTAGGCATCCAGGATGGAGCTACAATTATAGAGTAACTATTATTGATCATGTATTTGTAGGAAAATATTCTCTCTAGTATAATGATTCCCTTCATTCATGTATAGTTGTAGTATGATAATATTTAGGAGTCCACCTAGAAGTGGGATACCTAGATGCAATCTCAGTACCAAATCCTTTTTGATAATTCTATTATATTATTAAAATATGAAATGACCAATGGTGGGGATAAATCTATTATTATAAGATAATTTGATAGGAGGAAGGTATTGATCTAAACCACCTTTGAAATCAAGGGATTAAGATCTAAGCATATCCAATATTGTTTGAATGGTTTTCTTAGATTGGGCATCTATCTGAGGATGACAAGCAGTTCTGCAACACAACTCTCAATCTAGATCTTTCTGAATACGTCATCAAATTTTCATGTTAAATGTCATATCTCGAATAGATATAATAAAAATATGTTTCTACATGTTACCTGACCACATCATTAATGTATATCATGTTAATATGACCAAAAGAGAAATATTCTCTAATAGAAGTGAAATAGTCTTGCTTCATAAGCTGTCTAACAAAAACCCAAATTAAATTTTGACCCATAGATGTTTTGGGGAGCCCAAAAATAAAATCAAAGGTGATTTTTCCATTAAAATACTGGTACGAGTAATGGTTATAACATCCACATAGGATTATTTTACTTATCATTAAGTTTATAATATACTAAGTACCATGATACAAAAATTACAACACCTCTCTTTATGTTAACCCACAATAAATATTGTTTTATTTATCTATACATATTTTTTTACTTTAAGGCCGAATAGAGAATGGTGAGATATGAGATTATTATTGTAACTATAAGCCCCCAGCCTTAAACCGTACTTAATCTTGAGTTATTACAAGATTACACCTCGAGTATCTTTTCAGGTTTAGAGCTTTAGAGAATTATATCATAAAACTTGCATTACATTCCACATTTAAACAAAGTGGTTACATAAAATATAGTATTCATATTTTTCCCATTAACGGAAACATATTTAAAAAAAATAATGCATGGATTCTTTCTTGACACTTCCTTGACACTATCATCAAATCATGTACCTTTCCCTTGACCTGTGAAAAACATTTCAAAAAAACTTGGGATGAGCATAAAAAGCTCAGTAAGGGATACACAAAGAATGAAAACTCTTAGTTTTTCAAACATCTAGTAAACCATGTATACTTTATCAAATTAATACCTTCACCTTCATGAAGTAGTAAAAACTCTTCACTGAATAAAATATCATTACTTACCCTTTTATAACCAAAGGATTACCATAAAACCCATATAAGGAACACATAACATATAAAGGTAACTTGGGACATAAACAAGCTTAAGTGGAATAACCATACGGTCGACTTCCACACATATCACTTAATGGAATAGCCATATGGACAACTTCCATACATACTTAATGGAATAGCCATACGGCCGACTTCCATACCCAATGCATTGGAGGTTATAACGTAACCACCCATCCTGGTATTCACGGCACCACCCGTCATTTGGTTCATCATGTAACCACCCGTCAAATGTCCAAGTACCATTATAAAATCATAATACATAAAACAAATATAATGGAAAGAAAACATTTCCACACTTTGATCACAATATATCACATAAATATATTGACATAACAAATCCATTATAAAAACCATTTTCAATAACAAAATACATAAAAGTGTATATGGTATTTATTTCATTTTGAAAACATTACGGCTTGTTGAGGAAGCCAATGACCAAATAATACTCGCGGCGGCGGAAAAGGTCGTTGTCACCGCGTACGTTAAAAGAAACATTTCTTTTTGTCATTAGGTAAAACGCTTCGTAGAAAAAGATTCCTTTTGTATAAAAGTTTAAGTCAAAGAGTTTTATACACCATATAAAAGAAAGTTGTGTATAAAACGAAATATGCCTCAATGAAAGGAGATTGAGACGAAGTCCCTTACAAAGACGGTATCATTAGATTAAGGATAAATCAAATACATAATTATGTGTGACAAACGAATACATGAAATATAAGTGGGTATTAAGTGTAATACAATCAGAGGACATTCATACATAATCATAGAACGACATATTCAAGGAGTACAATTTTATCCCAAAGAATCAAAATGGGGTTAAGAAGTTCCCTTGAAAAAATTCGACAGCCTAACGGCGTCACTTCAAAATTCAGAAAAAGAGTTAATGAGAGATAAAAAGAGTATCTCATAACTTGGTCATAAAATTTACATCAATAAGGATATATAAGAACATATCCCAACATAATAGTATGTGAATTAAAATACATAACAAAAAAAGTTTTTTAAAAAGAGGAGGGTGAAAGGTTCCCTCACTGACATGGGTATCTTTCGAGACATGCACCCTGTGAAAGAAGGACAATACAACATTGATGTAAATACTCATAAATGAAAGTATATTACACAATGAGTAAAATAATTGGCAGTACATACACCACTCAAAGGAAATTGTGGCAAATGTATCATAAATCTCACAGGAATGAAAGTGAGATGAAAAATGCCTTACGAAAACTCGGCAGCCTAACGACGCCACTTAAGACTTCCAAAATTGATTGATGAGAGAAAATAGGATCTCTCATCATATTAACATAAAGTTTAAAGAAAGAGTAATATAAAAGAACATCCCCCAATGTAACAAAGATGAGCTTAAAATAAGTGACATAAAGGAGAGTACTTAAAAAGAAAGAGAGACATTGGATCTCTTACGAAAAATTCAGCAGCCTAACGACGCCACTCAAAACTTCCCTCAATGGATTGATGAGAGAGAATATGGTATATAATCATATGAACATAAAAATTACAGTAAGAGTAATATAAAAGAATATCCCAATAACAAGAAAGATGATCTTTAAAAGGAATGACATAAAAGAGTGTACTTAAAAAGAAAGAGAGGTGTATGATCCCTTACCTCGGGTCCGACTTGACTCGATCGTTCTTTAATCTCCTGAATAATAAAATTTGGTCAATTTATAATTGATTAAGGTCCTAATTTAAATATTATTATTCAGTTCATATCACATATTATAATGTTATTATAATTGTTTAATAATGTTAGTTCATATCAGACGTTTTTGCCGATGTTTGGTACATGAGTCAAAAATGAACTTGTTTGAAAAATGATTGCCCATGTAGTTATAAGTAAATAATTTCCAAAATAGTATTAATGATTAAAATATCATATATATCCAGTATATATTCATTTTATAATATTCCATATCATTTGGAGTTAAAAAATGAAATGCACCGTCCATGGAGATGGTAGGCCGTACGTACGCATGAACGCTACTTTCATTATTTTCTTTTTCATAATAATGGAATTAAAAATAAATGATATATATATATATATTATAATTTCAGTATAATATATATTTTATATAGTTCACATATTTCATTAATATAATTCTTTATACATTCCATGTATTTCATGTACGAGTCACATCACTTGAGGGGGCGGTAGTCCGCACTTCCTCATATGAAATTATCGCATTTACACAACATGAAAAGAATAAAGGTATGGTTTAAATATAAAATAAAGAAGCATATAGTAAACCTAAATACCATATATATCATATATAAAATATATTGACATCATAATGGCCACCTTTAAAGGTGTTAAAAGAATATTGAACAATCATCGTTTCGTGAGGTAGAAAATCTCCAACCACAGAAACAGTATGTTCTTTAACCATTAGACGAATTTGTGTGTAAGTGTAGTTCGAATAATTATTATAAAAAAATCCTAGTATATTTAAGATATTGGAGTTGTTACAAAAAAATTAATAAAAAGAGTTTAGGGGGTTGGAGAAGCAAAATAAAACAAAAGGACTCAAGTGAATACATTACCTTAAAATCGGGTAACTCCCTTTGGTTTGAGCTAAAAGGCTTCCTTGAGAATACTTCTGCCCAAATTGAGGCTTCAAGGAGTTATATAGGGATGTGTAGAGACAAAATTGGCAGGGGTTGGCCGAGACAAAGGCTTTGGAAGTGTGGGTAAGGAGGTAGAGGTGGGGGCCTTTTATAAGAGGAGAGGAGGGGCACTCTTGGAAATGTATAAAATGTAACTTTATTTTCCAATGAGTTTCGGATTTTAATGGTCCCACATTGATGTGTTTCAAGGATAAGGTGATAAGGGTTCTAAATCCACCCATCCAATAGGTTTTGGACATGTTTAGGTCTTAGATTGTACATTATCTTTCCATTTTATTTAAATCGTTAAATAATGAGGTCATCGCTGCATCATCATGATGTCATAAATAATTTAATTTATTTAATGTCTAAAAATTATAAAAAAAATACTATGATGTAGGAATTTTTTTATATTTCTAATGAATATTTATAGTCCAAAATATCCTTTATTTAGACAATATTAAAAATATTTTACTTAGGTGATACATTCTTTGTTACATTTGACATAAAAAGATAAAAAGTCACTTTCTCACAAAAGTGATTCCATGGGGCCCCCAAGTTTGGAACATGGAATCACATGGTCGTCCATGAGACAACCAGTATCCTTAGGACACATTTTGTGGTAATTTTTTTATTATTATGATTTTATCTTATTATCTTTAACTACTCGATTACTCATTAATCAAGATAATTAAAGATAATTACCGTTGTTACTATTCATAATGTCCAAAAACAAAAGAGTCTTAATTACATAATTTAGACCTTTTGATTAAAAATATTTAATCCATTTTACCAAATTCAAAACACATAATTTGCAAAAATTAATTTAAAAAAAACTTCCCGTTGTCAAAACAAATAGCAGGTTTTTTAGAAACAATATTTACGAAAAGTTTGCACTTGTTTATGGCTAATTCCAAAGTGAAATTAATCCCAATGACCATAATTGAATTACATGGTAAAAATATATTCTAATTACACTTTAAAACAAATTAAAAATATAATATAACCATATAATTAAATTATATGAAAAAGTAGTTTTAATGTAAAATGCAGTATTTTTCACTATTCATTGAAAAATGAACATTGTCAGAAAAATACAAAAATTAACCCAAGGTAAATTTCAATGTCCCAATCATAAATAATATGTTTAGTTTGAAAAATAGAGCTTATAAATTTGTCAAAAAGTGGATTTAAAATGGGTTCTCCATCAAAAAGCGGTTAATCGACCTTTTAAAGAATATTAGAATGTTTACGCTTAAAAACTGGATTCATTTGCATTTTTAATCCTATAAAATTTATTGTAAGGACTAAAAATATTTGACAAACATATATAATCATTTTTTAGTTAGTTATGTTCATTCTCTCCATTACAACGGCTAGGCATTAACTACCATTTAAAATAATATTATTTTATTATTAGAGTGCAATGTAAGATTCCTAAGAAACTCATTGTTGCGTATTGGGTACGCCATCGTGCATAGCGTCCCATTTAAAGTAATATTAATATTTTATTCACAAATATGGATAAATGTGAAAATGTCAAACTCTTTATTTACCTGGGGTGTTACATCCTTCCCCTCTTTTGGGAATTGCATCCTCGCAATTTTAAAATTGAGCTTGGAAACATCCTTGAACGTCCCACATCGGAACAAGAGTCGGTAAAACAATCACTTTAAAATAAAGAAATATAAGTACAAAGGTCACCCGAGTTAACCCACACTAAGATTCCAAGTATGAAAATATGGACATGGAGGAAAAAATAAAGGGTCATGTTCTGATGGAGAGTGATAGTAAACATGTCTAGGAGAAAGTTAACCACAAGAAAATCACAAACTTGTGATGGGTTAAACGGTATTCGATTCCTCCATAGGAAATGTTAATAGAAATTTTTTTTGTTTTAAGTTACTTTTTATTGAGGAATTTGTTCATAAGGAAACATAATCACTTATCATGTTGACTTTCAACCATTATTATATTCCTTACACAAACTCATATTTTCTCCAAAAGACGAGTATTTAGAAAGACTTGTTCACATTAAGAGTACTATAATCAACTTCTAGAGAATCACCTAATCCACAAAAGAGAACTATATACTTCCCATGTCTTTAGACTTTAACCAAAACCAAAACCAAAAAGGTTAGTACAAGATCAGATAATCCAGAAAAGGATAACCCTTTATAAAAAGAAAATCTATTCATAATCTCCAAAATTTGTCCAACAAAACCCAAAGTTCAATGAGGACCATTCGATAAACAAATTGTCCATAAAATTATTTAAAGTAAACCAAACTATGATTGAAACCCAAATATTTGAAGGATTTAGTCACATAGTCTTCCAAGTTAAATCGTAACATTTATCTCCAAACAACATCAGTTGCTCTTAAAGTCTCGTTTTGAAAAGTAATTAACCTAATCACATATAATCCATGATAGGTTAATATATTTCCATAGAAAACCCAAAATCAAATTACTCTTAATTCATAAAATCATCTAACTAAAAGGAATCAGTCAAACTAACTAGGGACTTCACGTAGTCCAGTGGTAGGCGATAAATACCAGTTGTACTTTGGTTGTGGGTTCAATTCCTGTAGCTTTGTCCGACGCGACGGGTTGTCACACGGTCTGCGTGTTGTCCTTTTTCCAAAACTATATAATTATTAAAACATTCCCCAAAATGAGATAAAATATTCAAAAATGATCATAACATATTTTAACCTCAATTTTATCTCATGCCTTTCATTTTCCATCATAACATATAATAACCCATAATTACCTCAAAATTAAGCATCATATAAACTCTAATGGTTTCCATTATAATTATTACCTGAACTTCCACATTGATTGGTCATCTCGTACATGATGCATTACAGATAATACCAAAGTTCAAGTGGTTGATCATGACTCCTTGATACTTGGTTTAGAACAACCACGAGTTTTCTCATTGAATCCCCCATTTTATCTAGTATCTTAATCCGAGAACCACCACAGTTTCCTTCAAACCTGTTGTCTCTTTGGTGCCTGCTAGATCCATCCATTCACTAAAAACAGAAATGTCAGTGTGAGTATATCAACAAAACCATCATGTACTAATGAGGAAGGTAAACACTGAGATACACTTACTCATTCACTTTATCTAAAACTAGGACTCTTTCTCAAATCCTAACCATTACGGTAATGTCACTTATGCTTAAAGAATACACTAACCTCTAAAGTTTTCTCAACCGACCTCTGATACCAACTATAAGGCCCCATCCTTAAACCTTACTTAATCTTGAGTTATTACAAGATTACACCTCAAGGATCTTTTCAGGTTTAGAGTTTTAGAGAATTAGATCATAAAACTTGCATTACATTCCACTTTTAAACAAAGTGGTTACATAAAAGATAGTATTCAGTTTTTTCCCATTAACGAAAACATATTTACAAAAAAATAAAGCAAGGATTCTTTATTGACACTTCCTTGACACTATCATCAAATCATGTTCCTTTCCCTTGACCTGTGAAAAACATTTCAAAAAAAACTTGGGATGAGCATAAAAAGCTCAATAAGGGATTCACAAAGAATGAAAACTGTTAGTTTTACAAACATCAAGTAAACCATGTATACTTTATCAAAGTAATACCTTCACCTTCATGAAGTAGTAAAAACTCTACACTGAATAAAATGTCAAAACTTACCCTTTTGTAACCAAAGGATTACCATAAAACCCATATAAAGAACACATAACATATAAAGGTAACTTGGGACATAAACATACTTAAGTGGAATAACCATACGTTCGACTTCCACACATATCACTTAATGGAATATCCATACGACCAACATCCATACATACTTAATGGAATAGCCATACGGCCGACTTCCATACCCAATGCATTGGAGGTTATAGCGTAACCACCCATCCTGGTATTCACGGCACCACCCATCATATGGTTCATCACGTAACCACCGATCAAATGTCCAAGTACCATTATAAAATCCTAAGACATAAAACAAATATAATGGAAAGAAAAAATTTCCACAATTTGATCACAATATATCACATAAATATATTGACATAACAAATCCATTATAAAAACCATTTTCAATACCAAAATACATAAAATAGTATATGGTATTTATTTCATTTTAAAAACATTACGGCTTGTTGAGGAAGCCAATGACGAAGTAATACTCACAGCAGCGGAAAAGGTCGTTGTTACCGCGTACGTTAAAAGAAACATTCCTTTTTATCGTTTTGTAAAAATATTCGTAGAAAAAGATTCCTTTTGTATAAAAGTAAAAGTCAAAGGGTTTTAAACACCATATAAAAGAAAGTTGTGTATAAAACGAAATATGCCTCAATGAAAGGAGATTGAGACGAAGTCCCTTACAAAGACGGTATCCTTGGATTAAGGATAAATCAATTACATATTTATGTGTGACAAACAAATACACGAAATATAAGTGGGTATTAAGTGTAATAAAATCATAGGACATTCACACATAATCATAGAACAACATATTCAAGGAGTACAAGTTTATCCCAAAGAATCAAAATTGGGTTAAGAAGTTACCTTGCAAAAATTCGACAGCCTAACGACGTCACTTCAAAATTCAGAAAACGAGTTAATGAGAGATAAAAAGGGTATCTCATCACTTGGTCATAAAATTTACATAAATAAGGATACATAAGAACATATCCCAACATAATAGTATTTTAATTAAAAGACATAACAAAAAAATTCTTTAAAAAAGAGGAGGGTGAAAGGTTCCCTCACCGACATGGGTATCTTTCGAGACATGCACCCTGTGAAAGAAGGACAATGAAACATTGATGTAAATACTCATAAATGAAATTATATTATACAATGAGTAAAATAATGGGCAGTACATACACCACTAAAAGGAAATTGTGGCAAATGTAGCATAAATCTCACGAGAATAAAAGTGAGATGAAAAATCCCTTACGAAAACTTAGCAGCCTAACGGCGCCACTTAAGACATCCAAAATGGATTGATTATAGGAAATAGGGTCTCTCATCATATTAAAATAAAGTTTACAGAAATATGAATATAAAAGAACATCCCCCAACATAACAAATAGGAGCTTAAAAGAAGTGACATGAAGGAGAGTACTTAAAAATAAAGAGAGAGGTTGGATCTCTTAAGAAAAATTCGGCAGCCTAACGGCGCCAGTCAAAACTTCACAAAATGGATTGATGAGAGAGAATTGGGTCTCTCATCATATGAACATAAAAATTAGAGTAATAGTAATATAAACTAATATCCCAATAACAAGAAAGATGATCTTTAAAAGGAATGACATAAAAGAGTTTACTTAAAAAGAAAGAGAGGTGTAGGATCCCTTACCTCGGGTCCGACTTGACTCGATTGTTCTTTAATCTCCTGAATAATAAAATTTGGTCAATTTATAATTCCTTAAGTTACTCCTTTAAATATTATTATTCTGTTCATATCACATATTATAATGTTATTATAATTATTTAATAATGTTAGTTCATATCAGAAGTTTTTGCCGATGTTTGGTACATGAGTCAAAAATGAACTTGTTTGAAAAATGATTGCCCATGTAGTTATAAGTAAATAATTTCCAGAATAGTATTAATGATTAAAATATCATATATATCCAGTACTTATTAATTTTATACTATTCCATATCATTTGGAGATAAAAAACGAAAAGCACCGTTCATGGAGACGGTAGGCCGTAAGTACGCATGAACGCTACTTTCATTTTTTTATTTTTCATAATAATGGAATTAAAAATAAAATATATATATATATATATATTATAATTACAGTATAATATATATGTTATATAGGTCACATATGTTCATTAATTTCATTCTTTAAACATTCCATGTATTGCATGTACGAGTCACATCACTTGAGGGGGCGGTAGTCCGCACTTCCTCATATGAAATTATCGCATTTACACAACATGAAAAGAATAAAGGTATGGTTTAAATATAAAATACAGAATCATATAGTAAACATAAATACCATATATATCATATATAAAATATAGTGACATCATAATGACCACCTTTAAATGTGTTAAAAGAATATTGACCAATCATCGTTTCGTGAGGCAGAAAATCGCCAACCACAGAAACAGTATGTTATTTAACCATTAGATGAAAGTGTGTGTAAGTGTAGCTAGAATAATTATTATAACAACATCCTAGTATATTGAAGATACTGGATTTGTTATAAAAAAATTAATAAAAATAGTTTTGGGGGTTGGAGAAGAAAAATAAAACAAAAGGACTCAAGTGAAGACAATATCTTAAAATCGGGTAGCTCCCTTTGGTTTGAGTTAAAAGGCTTCCTTGGGAAGACTTCTGCCCAAAGTGAGGCTTCAAAGAGTTAGATAGGTATGTGGAGAGACAAAAGTTCAGGGGTTGGCCGATCCAACGGCTTTGGAAGTGTGGGTAAGGAGGTAGAGGTGGGGGCCTTTTATAAGAGGAGAGGAGGGGCACTCTTGGAAAGGTATAAAATGTAACTTTATTTTCAAATGAGTTTCGAATTTTAATGCTCCCAAATTGATTTGTTTCGTGGATAAGGTGATAAGGGTTCGAAATCAACCCACTCAATAGGTTTTGGACATGTGTAGGTCTTAGAGTTTACATTATCTTTCAATTTTATTTAAATCGTTAAATAATGAGGTCATCGCCGCATCATCATGATGTCATAAATAAGTTAATTTATTTAATGTCTAAAAATTATAAAAAAATACTATGATGTAGGAAATAGTTTTATATTTCTAATGAATATTTATAGTCCAAAAGATCATTTATGTAGACAAAATTAAAAATATTTTACTTAGGTGATACATTCTTTGTTACATTTAACATAAAAAGATAAAAAGTCACTTTCTCACAAAAGTGATTCCATGGGGCCCCCAAGTTTGGCACAAGGAATCCCATGGTCGGACATGATACATAAAGTAGCCTTAGGACACAATTTTTGGTCATTTTTTATTATTATGATTTTATCTTATTATCTTTAACTACCTGATTACTCATTAATCAAGATAATTAAAGATAATTACCGTCGTTACTATTCATAATGTCCAAAAACAAAAGAGTATTAATTACATAATTTAGACCTTATGATTCCAAATATGTAATCCATTTTACCAAATTAGAAACACATAAATTTCAATAATTAATTTAAAAAAAATTTCCCGTTGTCAAAACAAATAGCAGGTTTTTTAGAAACAATATTTATGAAAAGTTTGGCACTTGTTTATGCCTAATTCCAAAGTGAAATTAATCCCAATGACCATCATTGAATTACATGGTAAAAATATATTCTAATTACACTTTAAAATAAATTAAAAAGATGATATAACCATATAATTAAATTATATGGAAAAGCAGTTTTGTTGTAAAATGCAGCATTTTTCACTATTCATTGAAAAATGAACATTGTCAGAAAAATACCAAAAATTAACCCAAGGTAAATTTCAATGTCACAATAATAAATAATATGTTTATTTTAAAAAATAGAGCTTATAAATATGTCAAAAAGTGGATTTAAAAGGGGTTCGCCATCAAAAGGCGGTTAATCAACCTTTTAAAAATATTAGAATGTTTACGCTTAAAAACTGGATTCATTTTCATTTTTAATACTATAAAATTTATTGTAAGGAGTAAAAATATTTGACAAACATATATAATCATTTTTTAGTTAGATCTATTCATTCCCGCCATTACAACGGCTAGGCGTTAACTACCATTTAAAATAATATTATTTTATTATTAGAGTGCAATGCAAGATTCCCAAGAAACTCATTATTGCGTATTGGGTACGCCATCGTGCATAGCGTCCCCTTTAAAGTAATGTTAATATTTTATTCACAAATATGGATAAATGTGAAAATGTAATACTCTTTATTTACCTGGGGTGTTACAGTAACTCCTTATTCAAGTATGGTATTTGTATGACACAAACATGGTTCCTAAACCATATCAGTACATCACAATCTAGGTTGATCTCAGGAATATTTATCACATTATTTTATAGCTATACATCCTCCTTTCATGTCTCTTTAATCTTCATTTGGATAGATTATTGAACACTAACTTGGAATTGTTAAGATTTCTCCCATTACTTCAAGATTTCAAGGTCTATCCTTTGAATTAACATAAATATTAGATCTTTTGTGATTAAAATCATAGATAAGATATCATGATCCTATTGATTCAAAGCATCAACCAAATTTTTCAATTTCTCCTGGTGGTAATGTGTTGATTAGTCCTAATCATTAATAAACTAAAAAATATTACCTGGTGAATATTCAAATATTTCTATGTGAATATGTACTTCATTATTTTAAGACCATTATATATATATACCACACCTTTAAAAACATAGATAATTCCCCCATATCATTGAAGACAAAATTTCTACTACTCCCACTAAATAAGGATTCAGGAAATTTTTCTAGTGATTCTTCAATTGGCAGTGGGTATAACATTTCCCTATATCATTATATATAATAAAAAACACCATCTCCTTATTGGATGCATCAATATAAATCACAAACCCTTATCCACAAAATGGAACTATTAATATAGGTGTATTGACCAACCTTACCTTTAGTTACATGAAATTTTCTCCACATTCATCACTTAAATGGAAAAATACTCCCTTTTGAGTAACCATTGTGAATTGATTATATAAACATGGGAAATTATTCAAAAATCAGTGATAATAACTCACTATTCTAATAAAACTACAAATGTCAGTAATAATGGTTGGTCTTGGCCAAATGTTTAATAAATTCTCTCACTAGTGATTATTTAACCAAAAAATAAAACATTTTGTTGAAAAAATTCACACCTGGAATATTTTTCATATTATATACCCTTCCTTAGGTTATTCATTACAATCCTTTTATGTTCCTAATTCTCTTAATTTTCTCTTATAATATATAATAATATTGTTTATAAATACTACAAAAAACTTATCAATGAAATATATAAATACTATATTAATTAAATCGATAAAAATGGGGGGGGGGGGTAATAAAAAATAGAATCACTATAAATTCTTATTATTCACCTAAAATGGAAGGATTTATTGTGTGTATTTACTTTTAACCCTCAACTAATACTATCCATAACCAAGATCAATATTTTAAAAATATTGGTCTCCATATAATTGATTGAAAAAATTATCAATATAAGGTATATGATATTTATTCTTGGTCATGAACTTGTTATGTAAAAAATAATAAATGTGTAATAAAATAAATCAATATTTTTTCTAATAAAATGAACATGTGAACCTTATGGTGATGAAATTGGATAAAGAAATCCCATATAAATATTCTATTGGTGTTGTTTCTTTAATTCCTATATCTCAATTGGGGACATTATATATGGAGTCATTGAAATTGGTGTATCAGTGGGTATGAGTATTATTAAAATCTATACATCATCATTCAGAGGAAGAGTATGAAAATATTTGAGAAATATGTCAAAATATCTCATTAAATAGGAATATAATTAATACTGAGTTCCTTCCCAACCATATGAGATAAATACACACTTTGAATATGAAGAAATACCAATGAAATTGATATAATATCCAATGAATGTTCATAAATATCTTCACACTAAAAAAACCATATATTGGATTCAAAATATCAAATATGAATTTTCTTCCTCAATAAATGATATAGCCTCTATTTAAATAAATCCAATACATTCCAAAAATTACCCAAAAATATATAATATAGATAATAATAATATTTTAATGAATCAAATTCTGAAAAAATTTAATTTGAGAATAACCATAGAGTTGAGATGTGATAATTATACTAGTAGAAGTTTTTATTACTAATTAAACATATATTTTTTGTGGTGGTAATGAGTTACACTTTTAAAATTATTATGATATAAAAGAGTGTGTAACCCCCCGAGATTTAATGAAAAATATTCTTTTAATTTCATTAATTTCTTTTGTTGTATGCTACACCAAGATTACGTTGCGCTATACGAAACACCGTATTAGCTTGCAGTATACGCAACACTCTTCTTGGATCGTGTTACACACAATTTTGATAATAGTTATTCTACGCAACATTGAGTATATATATATATATATATTCATTGTATAAATGAAATATGGTTGGATTCTGTTATACGAAATAACGAAGGATTCTTGCACAACACGCAACCCTGACTTGGCTTGCATTACACGCAATCACGACCTTCCTCGATAGCGTGTGTTGTATGCAATACCAGGTTTTACTAAACAACTATATATTATTATAATATTATTATGAACTAGCTGTTATGAATAGTATTAACAAAATTTTGAATTTTATAACATTATTATTCATCTTACACATTTTCTAGAACATGGTATAAGAACAAAATAAAATTTTCAGGTAAAATAAGTATTTTTCAAAAAATGCAGTTTTGCCGCCTTTTGATGGCGCACCCACATTAAATATAGTTTTTGACATGTTTATAAGTTCAATTTTACAAAATAAAATTCTTATTTGGAATCAAAAAATAAAAATTTACTTTGGATAAATTTTTCATATTATTCTGGTAACTTTCATATTTTGATGAATAGTAAAAACACACTATATTTTAATTAAAAACAAATTTTTTCCTCGCAATAATTTATATGGTAAAATTATAATATTTAATGGTTTTAAAGTATAAATAGAATATATTTTTACCATTTAATATAATGTATGTCATTATCATTGATTTTACATTAAATTCGTAGGTTAAATCAATTCAATCTTTTGCAATGTTTTAAAGAAAAACCATTTTTTTCGACAACGGGATTAATTTTAATTTAATTTCTGCAACTTTTGTGTATTGAATTTGGAAAAATGGATTCCATATTTATGATCAGTGGTCCAAATTATGTTAATAAGTTACTTTTTATTTTTGGGAATTATGAATAGTAACTACGGTAAATTTTATTTACCATAGTTAAAGGTAACTCAGGTAATTAAGGGTAAATATAATATTATAAAATTACCCTAACAAATGAAAAAATTCTGTTGGATGGCTAAGAGTAGACCCATATAACCTAAGGGTTGGATTAGATTCATTTTATGGACTTTTTACCATGAAAATAATTTAATTATTATTAAAACCAAATAAAGTGACAACATGTCACTCTCTTAAATCTTATAAGTATAATAATTTTAATTTAGTGATAAAGATCATAAAACTTCGTACATGAATAGTCTACAGAAATCTAATAAAATTATCTACATCATGATAATTTATTTATAATTTTTAGGGATTAAATAATTCTCATTAATGGTGATACATTAATGATACAGAAATTATTTATTAAGTGGAAAATAAGTAATATAGTTTTTATTGAAATAATAATTCCCATTAAAAGGCCCACAAACCTGACCAAAACATATTGGTAGTGTATATATACACCTTAATAATCCAATTACCTAATATGTAACCGTTTGGAGACTTATAAAAGTGATTATGATACTTATATTATTTTATTTTAAATGATGCCAAAGTTGTCACCTTCATAATTTAATAAATATAACAATTTAAATATTGTGACTTTAAGATGATAAATTCGAGTAAAAGTATTATTGTGAAAGGTAATAGATTTATATTCATCATAGGAGTTTATTTTGTAATTTTCATGCAACAAATCAGTATATTAAATAATTATACAAAAAATGTTGTAGTAATTATTTTATTAAGAGATAAACCAAATAAATGGTTTTAAAAATAATAAAATAAATATTATATGAACTATTTAATGTGATCCAATAATTTTATAGATACATATGACCATTTAGGAATCTATTAAAGCTTTTAGTTCGAACATATCTTCTGTATATAGTTTATTTAAATTCAAATAAATGAATAGTGTCAAAATTGACAGTATTGTTATTTTATAAAAATAACATATTATAAAATTGTTTAAAAATCACAAAAATATTTAAAAATTATAAATTTAAATTTATATGGTCTATAATGTTATAAATTAAAAAAGTATGGGAAATTCAAAACAAATAAGTAATTATTTGTTATAATTTAAAATTTATAATTTTATTACCACAAATAAACTTAAATAGATTAAATAAGGATAAATCAAACTGATAAGGTTTAAAATAAGATCCAAACATGTCTAAATTTTATTGGTTGATGATATTACAACCCTATCTCATCTAATATTATAATATGAGTCATTTTTGGTGGTTTTTAAGTTGGTTTAGATTTATTATAAATTCATATTTTGAAGAATTCAAAAGGTGCCCCTCGCCTCCCTTATAAAAGGGCACCTCCTCCCTCTCTTCCACACACCACTTTGAGCCTTCATGCTCGGCCAAACCCTGACCAATTATTTTCTCCACTTCCCTATAAACATCATATAGGTACTGGTATTCTTCAAAGACCAATTTTAGTGCCCTAAGAGGAGGTCTGAAAGAGGCACTTCAAAGAAGAGGTAATTTCCGTTACCGATTCTTTCACCTTTATTTCTTCTTCCACTTCTTATTCTTATGTTGTTTCATTATGAAGTAATAACATAAGTATCACTAATATACTGATATGTAATTATAAGTATTAAACAACCCTATTTCACCATCTATCCATCCTACGGAAAACGAAATCACTGCGCGTGCGTACGTACGGAATACCGTCTCCACGCCGTGGTGTAATCTATTTTCCACCACCACATTACTTGGATGGGTATAATGGTGTAAATAATAACTATATATGATTATTTTAAATTGATATTGATTCTGTAATAGTATACATATACTCCAATAAAATTCCACTATCATGGGAACGATATCATCGCTCGTGCGTACATACGGAATACCGTCTCCACGACGCGATAAGATTCATTCTCAATGATTAACCATTCATAAATGATTATAAAGTATATATAATAAGTAATCATGAAATATATGACATAATAATGATACTGGATTTATGTATATATATATGTATTTCATCCAATTAATTCCATTCAATTCAATGAGGAAACGAAAACAACGTTCATGCGTACGTACAACCTACCGTCTCCATGAATGGTGTATTTCATTCCATTTATCGATCTATTATATATATGTATATTCTGAATATATATTATTTATAAATCATGTTTTAAATTCTGGATGTAAGTAATCATGATCTAATAAATCATATGAATAATTACAAGTCAAAACACGGACGACAAATGAAACGATTTTACCCAAAACGCTCTTTAACATGGAATTTAAAAAAGAACAGGTAATATAAAGTCACAAGTGAACCATATATGATATCATAACAATTAATATGATTCTGTAATAAGTCAATAACATTATTTAAATCATTATAAAGTAGGTTCAGGTACGTATGAAGCATATCAGACCTAAGGTAAGGGATAATTTTACAAATCTCATTTTTGTCCGAGATTGCTTATTCATAAGTATTTACTGGGGTTATTGCTATCATCCATGTCCATGTTTTATAAAAGTGTATTCATGTATGTTTAAAGTCATTTTTACCCATTTTGACTTTTACCCCATGGTATGGAATGAATCTTTCTTTTATTTACCTTACAAGGTACTTTTTGATTTTTCCGACAAAAGTACAAGAAGAATGTTTTTTTAACGTATACGGCATGAAAGGATTTTTACGGTTTTGTAAAGCCTTATTTTCAGGAAGTTTCCTCCAAAATATTTCATGACTATTTTCAAAAAAATCCTTTTCTTTTAAAATTGCATGACATCTTGTGAAAAGAAAATTATTTTGAAGAAAAAGGGATATTTTCCTCAAGAATTCATTTCAAGTGTTTTATCAAAACCATTTTTCATCTAAGATGACATTATCTCATATGTGTATGTTTCAAGTATAATGTATCTATGATTTACATGGTTTCACTTCTCTTATTATGAAATGATATCCATTTCTTTTATATGGATTATGTGATGATGGGATGATGTTTATGGAACCCATTTTATTTATTTGGTTTTTATGAATGATGTATGTTTATTTTGTGGCACAAGTAAGAATTATTTCATTATGAGATGGGTGGGACCAATATCTCCCTCTAATGAATTGGGTAAAGATTTATATCTCACGAGATATACATGGCTGGAACAACAAATTAAACAAGTTCAGTGATACAGGACTGGAATGAGGAGTGAACTCAATTCAGAAAGGGACTTTGTCCACTAAGATGGTCTTGGAAGCAATGCCTTGGCTACTATGGAAATAATATCATGTGCTTAATGGGTGCCACAATTACATGTTTTATTCCCATGCTATTTTATCATTATTAATGTTTCTTTATGATCTATTCCTTACGTACTTCCATGTTTTATGTCATTTCTCAAGCTTTTGACGTTTAAACATTATGTTCATGTTTTTAAGTTCAAATGTATATGGTATGTTTTATTTTATCCATGATTACCCTTACTGAGCATTTGAGCTAACCCTTTTTATGTTTTATTTTCCACAGGATATAAAGAATGGTTTTAGGTAAGAAAAAAAGGGGAAGATCTTTATGGGAGATGTTGAAGATCTTTCACCACGATTAGAAGATTACGTTCCAAGTTTCCAAAGATACTAAACTATTACGGTCCTTGTGTGTCTGTTTTTGTTATGTACTAAGTATTCTGCTAAAGTAATGTAATTTCCATGTACGTCAAGCTTTGGGTCTCTATAGAGTAGGTAGAATAAGAATCAAATAGGATATTATTAGTTTTAGTGTGGAATTTAAGTATACCTTTCACAAATTTTTTTATCTTTTCCTAGATCAGCAACAATGCTATCCTAACATTTCCATTTTCATTTAGGATTTTGGGGTTTCGAACATCAATAATCGTTATTAAGATTTATATTTAACATCTAGTTAGAATAATTTCCATGATCCTCACATTTTAATTTTTAGAGAGTGTGTTGTACTAGATGTGGATATTTCTATTTATTCACATAATTATCTGATTTTCCCCATCACTTATTAATTTAATTTCTTTATAACCATAATTTCAACACATAAATAATTTACTAGTACCCATAAGACAATTTCCTCCATTCTCTCTCTAAACTCCTAGTATAAAGGAATAATTATCTTCTTCCCTACATGGTTTTTGTTATTTTAATTTCTATTTCATTCCATGTTTATTTTCTTTAAAAATTTATATTTATTCATGAATGATATCTCTAATTCCACCTTGATATCACATAAAACTATTTATTTATAGCTAATCAACTATATTCTGTCTACTTTCCATTGGAGAATTGGTTTTAATCCAATGAATAAGTGATTAATCTTACGTTATGGTTCGATGATAATACTAGAATTATACATCATGAGTATTGTAAAAGTTTCCACATGGGTACTAATGGATTCATTATCCTTTTTTTATCATAATGAATTCCTTATCTATTTTTAATGATGAATTTATGGAATGTACTTATTAAAAAATAACCTCATAATCCCATCCCACCCCATAGAGTCAATTTCTTCCCATTGACTTGTGTTCTTGAAAATATTCCAACATTGATCTTCTTCAACTTCCAAAAAATTACATGATAAGATATATTTTTCAATATTTTAGCGCTAGAGAAAGAAAAATATATTTTCTATTATAATGATTGAGGTATTATAAATTAGTACATCCAAAAACCCTCAAATTAATGTGGATATTTCATCATGAAAAAATAAAGATTATGTTATTCCCTACTTTTCTCGTTTGGAATATCTACATGATTAATTTCATTACAAAGTATCATAAGAATATAAATAATATTTATCATTACATCTACCATTAAATTATGTTTCTCAGGAGGAAACTCATTATATTGTCCATAACATTCATTTATAACCTAATTAAATATAGTAACAACCACTGAATAAAACAAAAAATAAAGTATTAAAAACTATAATCTTAGTGGTTAATCATATAATCATTTAAATAATCTATAGTGTCTCTAAACATTTAAAGCTTATTTTTAATCTATAACACATTAAGTTTAACTCGGGTCATCTATGGTCATTATCTATGAAATTAATTTATAATATTTTAATATTAAAATGTGAATTGACTCAATAATACCCCATAATAGTTTCTATCCAGGTTTGCAGTTTTAGGTCCACTCACCATGCACTAGTGACAATCAGGTTAATACCCAATCCACCTCTTTCATAGTTTTTACACCTTGATGTGTATGTGACACTTCCATATCCACCTTTTAGTATCTGAACAAGTATACAAATTCAATGAAACCAAAACTTATTTCATTACCAATTCTTTGGATGTTCTCATATACTTATTCTTATTCTATATGTTCAAACTAAATTTTCTTCTTCAATGTTTCCAAAAATGACTAAACCTCTCCCTTATAGTAATTGAGGAAACTATAAATATTACATCTCATTAGATGGGTACTCATTACATATCATTATTATAAATGTTTAAACCATAATGGTTTAATGTATTTAGAAAGGATACATAAACCACTGGTATACAAAATATCTATATCATCTAGAATTAAGTTCTTCATAACTGGAACCCTTCTAATACATTCCAGACATAAAACCATTCATCATACCCTATATAAAAGGAAACATTATAACATGTGAGATCATATTCTCTGTATGGTTAAAAAGTAGCTATCAATCAATGATCATATGTAAACATATCATGATAATAAAGGTATAAGAACATGTGTTTAAAATTTTATATTAAAACTTAAAAATTCATTGATCACATTCATTTTTCATGGAATATATATTTTCAGTTCATAATACATGAATCATAAATGAATCAATGAATGTGATCCATGAGAGAATAACATTGTCATGTGATCATATCATAAAAGTGTGTTATAATTATAATAATAGAAATATTATGTCAAGGATACCCACCAAGACATTCATTAAAATTGATAATTGTGCTAACCACCTATGTACCAAAATATTGGATTGAGATAACCTCTAGAGTACCCTTGGCTGGATTAGGATAACCACTCATGTACCCTCTTTTGGGATAAGGATAACATCTCATATACCCTTTAGCCTCATAAAACATTAATATTTTCAAAATTCATTAGATTTATATAATAGATCCTCCCTTTATATAAACATAATCCCTTCTTATTTATACCATAAGGTTAGGAAAACACTTGACATATTATTAATACTTAATTCATGGAAAAGAAAATGAATTTCAAAGATATTTCAACATCAAAATAATATGAAATAAAAATAAATAATAATCATGGAAGCATTGGATCATAATACCATTAAAGAGTAAGAAATATAAAATTATGGTTTTATTGATGAATATATCATTAAAATACCAATTGAATATTTCTCATGTAAAATACATTTTTCATTTTGAAATCACTTATATTAATTTAAAACTCCCAAAATATTAATAGAAACTTTTTACATGAAAATAAGTATGTATAATAGTAAATTATGCTTCAAATTAATTTAAATTAATGATTATTATAAAATATATTCATGTGGTGTTTGTTAAAATAATGATTCATTTGATATTTTCAATAAAAAGTATGAAGTACCTCATCCAGAAAATGACATGAAGATTTAATTTAATTTTTTATAAAAAAATTAAAAATGGGTAAATAAAATTAATACATTTCTTTTAAAATATGGAAAATATTTAATAAAACATTTTAAATAAAATATGGATATGGTTGAAATAGATTCTCGACTTAGGAGATAAATAAAATCAGCTTTCTTTAAAAATAATTTCAGTCTCATGACTGTATAAAAATGGAAAATGTAAGGAAAACATGTATTCTATATAAATACCTATAAGAGATGGAAAATAAATCATATTTGATAGGTATAGATATGATAATTTCATTATTGAAAATTTAATCACAAAAAATCTTGGTAAAAAGGTAGATTGTAATATAAAACCCATAGATAAATTCCATATTATTTCATAAGCACTATGAAATACTATATGATAAAATAAGATTTATTTTAATTTTATATTATTAATATATTAATATATTTCACACTATATGTGATCCACTTATAAAATTTAAAAACCCATGTATTAATAATTATTTATTAAAATCATCATTTCCTAGTGTTAACTATTTCATTTTTCATGTATGTTTCATTTAGAAATTTATGGTCCCAAAACTTTGATCTTGGTTACATAATCTCCATAATATTAATCATGGGATATGTATATCATTTAATAATTATATAAAATTTTATAACCATTCATATAATCTGGTGAAGAATAATTAATTACATCACTTTGTGAAGATACTAATCCGTACGTACACACATGTGTTGTTTTCCAATATTTGATAGATTGAATAAAAGAAAGTGAAATAATAATTCCCCATTGAAGAATAATTTTTATATGAAAAATATCACATATGTTTAAATCTAGAATAATAATAATTCATGATATTGGGTTATTGAATATGAATTATATCACTACGTGGAGGTGATAGTCCACATATAATCGCATGTGTTACTTTCATTTAACATTTGATAAAGAAATGGTGATAAATGGTTGTCAAATCAGAATAATAAAATCTTAGTATAATTATAATAATTTAGTCATTATGTTTTTATGGATATAAAAGGTTTATAGATTCTGTATGAAGTAATAAAATTGAAATAGAATCAAAATAATAAAATCATAGTATATTTATAGTACTTTGGCCATCAGGTTTTTATGGATACAAAAGGTTTATAAATAGTGGGAGAAGAAACAAAATTGAAAAATCTTAGTAAATATTTATATATCTAATTTGATATACCTCCATTGGGATTACACATGAATCCTTTAAGGATTAGTCTTTGGAGAATACCATGGGATCAAGGATGAAATGAAAGAATCTAGGTTTTTTTAGGATAGGTATTTTATAAGATAGATGGATAAAAATTTTCTGTATTGGAGGAGAAGTGATTCCATTTTATAATTTATGGGAGGGACACACATATAATAACTTAATTTTTTTAATAATATGATGTAAAATTCAATATAAAGTGAAACAATTTCCATTTTTTCAAAGAGAATACATAATAATGTTTAAATATATTTAACCAATGGTCTGAATACACATTTGACGAGGATGAACCCTAGGATGTGGAGGTTCTCTCTCGACATTGTTTTCTGACCATAACAACGATGGATGATTAGTTGATCCCTCTCGACATGGAGGTGGAGGGGACTTCACTATCCTCCTGGGGTTCTTGGTCGCATATCTTCACACCATTATACAATACCAAGTTCCTCCCTCTTTTCCCAAATATTATTATTCGATTTAAAGTCCCCGATATTTTCAATGGAATACCGTAGATTTATTCATCACAATCAGAGTTCACAAATGTGTCACCCTTGCTGAATCTTAGGCCGGTTGCCCACTTCAGGCATCACAGACCGTTAGTGGATGCATTAGATCATTGTATTTTTTAATCTTGGGGTTTGAAGGAGCAATACAAGGTAGGTATCTTCGATTATAGACATATGATGATTCTATTTGCTTCAGAGGATGACTTGACCAGGCCTTGTTGAGTTCATCCAATGTTTAGGGTGGATTCTGATTCTCACTATTCAGGTGGACATATGAGCTTCATATGAGGCGTGATAACCCTACGATGGATATTTGGGAGAGTTTCCCTGAACTCCAACTTCTTTTCTTTAATGCCTATGTTATTTAGTTGTTAGGGAATATTATTGGTTGTTTTCGTTTCTCTGATAATAGAATTATATCTCTATGTAACCACATCTTATCAAGAATCTATGTTGCTGTTGATATGTCGAAGCCACCAACAAAATCATTTTGGATCGCTGTTAGAGAGGATTTACGATATAAGTAGTCTGGGGTGTTTGAGTCATGAATGAAATTTTGTTCATGATGTAGGAATATGTACCACCTTCAAACTGATTATAAACACAAGAGATTGTGGAAGACAGATGCAGCAATGAAAACCAATGGCAAGGAAAATAGTAGGGTACCTGCTTCTAGTCTGGGTGTGGTGTTGGGTGGTTGTGTTTGGGAGGATGAAGGTACATGACCACATGGGGTAGTGAGGTAGCGGAACCAGTTCCTAATTCTGGAGTTGTAGTTCCATTATTATAGAAGGAAGTCAATCTCCAATTGAAAGCATAATTAGAACTTTAAAAATTGAGGGTGGATGATGTTTTTGATAGGTTGCATTGTAATTTGGGTGGAGGTGTGTAAAAGATAATGTGTGCCCTTAGAATGAAGGTAAGGGCACATTCAATGAATTTGAAGTGGGTTTGGAAGAGGTATCTAATGGTAATAAGATCTTGCAAGAAGTCAATGTTTGCAACTGATTTGATTCTTTAGTGGATGAGGGCCTGCCACAAAAACCTAGGGAGGATTCTGTTGGAGTGAAAATTATGTATGGAATGGGTATGGCTTGCACTTCCTGTGAGAAAATGTAGTGTGAGGCTTTGGATTTAGAGATTGGAGTTATTATCCTAGAACATGGTGATGTGTCACATGATGGAAGCTGTGTCATTGAAGTGTTCATCGAAGATGATCAGTTGGTTTTTAAGGCTGTTCAGCCCACTCAATAGGCTGCCCAAGAAGGTGGGATAAACCAAGAACAAGGTGGTCTAGCACTTGATGAATGGTGTGAAAATTATGTGATTATTCTAGATGACTATAACACCCGAGACTTTTATGTTATATAAATCATCAAAGGAATATTTTTCTACACAACACTTTCTTGGCTTTCTTTACACGCAATCGCGACCTTCCTCGATAGCTTGCGTCGTACGCAATACCGAGTTTCACTAAACAACAATATGCTATTAAAACTAGCTGTTATGAATAGTAATAACCACTTTTTGAAATTTTATAAATTTTATTTTTCAAAATAGACTTCATTTTTGGACTCAGAATATCGAAATTAGCCTAGGGTGAAATTTTGGTATTTTTCTGAAAACTTTCAATTTTTGATGAATAGTGAAACAACTAAGTGGTAGGTTAGAAACTGAATTTTGCATAAAACTTAATTTTACCGCTTCTGTGAATGGAATTTCAAAAATCCGATAGACACGGTTGATATCAGTAAGTAAAATGTGGTTCAATGAGATAAAAATAATTTTTTGGTGAATAGTAACTTTTTACTTTTTTTACCGCGGTTAATAGTAAATAGGGTAACTAAGGGTAAATATGATATTAATATTACCCTAACACATGTCCTAATTCTATTGGACAAGTGTAATTCGACCAAAAACAAACTTAGGAATAAAATATGACCATTTAGGCCCACTTGGATTAGATTAGGACATTTATTATTAATTTATTTAAAGAAGGGTTAAAATAGTTAAAATCAAAGTTTAATAAGTAAAAAATTTTTAATATGGGGCTATACATAAGATAAATTAGACTATAAATATTCATTAGAAATCTAAAAAGATTTCCTACATAATAGTATTTTATTTTTAATTTTTAGACATTAAATAAGTTAATTTATTTATGACACAATGATGATGCAGTAATTATCTTATTTATGAAATATTGACATAATTGATGTTATAAACACCAAAATAAATGTAATTTGAGACTTTTTATGAATTACACAAATTTTCTAGGTTACTATGATATATTATTGTTCATTTAATCAACTTGGTTCGAACATATAATTCTGTTATGACTTTCACAAAAATCATATATCAAATAGTGTCAAAATTGACAAAAAATAGTTTTTAAATCAAATATTATATTATTAATTGTTATTTTATTCCTAAAAATCTAAGGTTCGGCCAAATGACTTAGATAAAGATATATATATTAATAATAAACAATTTGGGGTTCGTGTGGCATGTTATAGTAAGTGTATTAACCATATAGTGAAAGAAAACAAAAAGACACGGTAAAAGTTAAATTATTTAACTTAGAGTTAAATCTAATTGATAAGGTTAAAATAATACCCTAAACTTGTCTAAATCCTATTGGTTGATAGGATTTCGACCCTTCCCCACTTTAGCTTCGAAATAAGACCCTTTGGAACCATTATAAACCGATTTTGACTTTAATATAAAATAATATTTTGAGATATTCCTAAGGTGCCCCTCTCCTCCCTTATAAAAGGGCACCTCATCCCCCTCCTCCTCACACCAAATTGAGCACTCAAGCTCGGCCAACCCCTGCCATGTTCTCCTCTCCACTTCCCTAGAATAATCCTAGAGGTCCTGGTCTTCTTCAAAGACCAATATTAGTTCCCTAAGTGAAGGATTCAAAGAAGCATTCCAAAGAAGAGGTAATATCCATTACCGATCTTTTCAATTTCTTTCTTCTTCAACTTCTTCTTCTTTAGTTGTTTCATGATAAAGTAATAACATCAGTATTACTTACATACTGATATGTTATTATAATTTTGAAACAACCCTAATTCACCTTCTATCCATCCTACGGAAAAATGAAATCACCGCGCGTGCGTACGTACGGAATACCGTCTCCACACCGTGGTGTAATCTATTTTCCACCACCACCTTACAAGGATGGGTATAATGGTGTAATGAGTAACTATTTATGATTATTATAAAGTAATATTGATACTGAAATAATATACATATACTCCAATACAATTCCACGATCATAAGAACGATAGCATCACTCATGCGTACGTACGGAATACCGTCTCCACGATGTGATGCGACTCGTTCTACATGATCATCATTACATAATAATTATATAAATGAATTGAATGAATAAATATGATACATGTTACACTAATACCATTCTGGATATAAGGTATCTATAACCTTAAAAGAAGAATAAGAATTTATTTGGCAAAACACGCATAAGAACAAAAGACAATAAAGACCCGAGTAACAAGTAACAATGAAATATTACTAACAAGAAGCTAAGAATATGACCATATATGATATCATATCAATATGTATGATTCTGGAATAAGTCAATAACATTATTTAAACCATTATACAGGAGCTTCGGACACATAGAAAGCAAATCGAACCTAAGGTAAGGGAAAATACCACAATCTCATTTTTATCCGAGATTGTTAATTCGTAAGTATTTACTGGGGTGTATTTTATCATCCACATCCATGTTCCATCAATTTGTAATATTGTTTCCATCCACTTACAATAGTTTAAATCCAATTTTACCCTTCGGTGAGTTTTTAGTAAAGAATATGAAAGGAATCTTTTTTCATTTTTTTTGTACGAGGTACTTTTTGACTTTTCCGACAAAGGTACGAAGAATGTTTTTTTTATACGGCATGTATGGATTTTTAAAACATTATTTCCAAGAAGATTCCTTTACAAGTTTTCAAGTTTATTTTTAATCAAATTCTTTTATTTTAAATTCGTATGACATGTTATGAAAGGAAAAATGTTTTTTGAAGAAGAAAGGATATTTTCCTCAAGATTGGAGTTCAAGTGTTTTATCAAAATTATTTTCCATCTAAGATAATAAAGGGTTCTATTTTTTATCCCTATTATTACATTGATTTGATCATGTTGTGATTGAATTATTTTTATGAATTCCTTTATATTTTATGAATTGTTTTATGATGTCATGATGTTTAAGATTCCAATTTGTATTACATGGGTTATGCAATGATGTATGATTTATGATGATGTGGCACACATAAGAAAGGATTCATTATAAGATGGGTGGGACCTATATCTCCCTCCAATGCATTGGGTAAAGATTTTATATCTCATGAGATAGACATGGATGGAACGGAAGGTTATTTCGGTTCAGTGATACAGGACTGAAACGAGGAGTGAACTCGGTTCAGAAAGGGACTTTGTCCACTAAGATAGTCTTGGCAATGAGTCATGACTAACAAGAAATGATTTTCCATGATTATGTGTGCATTCCACAAAGTTTAAAGTTTCATGTTATGATTATGGGGATCTCATTTTCACTTCTATGATTTATTCCATGTTAAGATATTATGATCTCTTTTGCAGGTTATGATTTTCAAAAAGATATGATATGATTTTTATTTCCTTTATTTGCCCTTGCTGAGCATTTGAGCTCACCCTTTTATGTTTTCTTTTCCCCAGGTCAGGAAGATGGATATTAAGTAAAATATGCTAAATGGGACCCTAGATATGATGAAATAAATGGGAGACACTGTAGAAGATTTATGAACCAGTTGTTTATGTTTCCCAGTTTCTAAAGAAACTATACCTATACGGTCCTTTGTGGTTTTGTTATATGTTGTAATAAGTGTGCTTCAATTTTGAAGTATTAACAATGTATGTAAAGTATGGGTCGTTATAGTTGGTATCAGAGGAAAGGTATAGTCAACCTTTGGAAACTAGGATGTGAAAGCCTTAGTAAGAACCCTAAGGATAAGTCTAAGCATAGAACACAATCTTAGTGTTTTAGAAATGGCCATGAATACCCTAGGATAAAACCTTAAGTGTGAAATTTTATCCTTGATTATGTGGTTTTCCTATTATAATTAGTGTTGCTCACACTATTCTTTTTGGTTTTAGTCAATGGCTGGAACCCGAAGGAACCGTGTTAATGCGGAATGCGATGGGCAATGCAATGATTGTCCCCCTGAGCAACCGAACGATATGGGAGCTGGAATGAAAAATCTTGTAGCCATGCTCACACAACTTTCTCAAGCTATGAATCATGCAGGACTTCCAAACGAGCAAAGGAAGGAGTAACATTCTATTGAATCCTTCATGAGGCAACGTCCACCTTATTTCAGCGGGTCTACTGATCCATTAGTTGCTGAACAATGGATTAGTACTACTAAAAAGATATTTTCAGTTCTTCAATGTTCTGAACATGATAAAGTCATCCTAGCAGTGTATCTTTTGGAAGGAGATGCTAATCAATGGTGGAATCTTATTAAGAATACGAGGCAAAGGGATGAAATTGAGTCTATGGAATGGTACGAGTTCAAGAACTTATTTTTCAATAAATAATTCCCTCGTATTCTCCGAACAAATATGGAGAAAGAGTTTCTTGAACTGAAGCAAAGGGATGATGAATCTGTTGGTACCTATGAATCAAATTTTACAAGACTTGCGAGGTACGCTTCTGGTATTATTATCCAACCTGAGAGTAAGATCGATCGATTCTTTAGTGGCTTAAAACCAAGTCTTCGAAGGGCGTTAGCCATAAGGGACTTCAATAGCTACAAGGAAATCGTTCGATGTGCTCTCAAAGTCGAGATGGAGATTGGATTAACCCATCAGTCACATGGGTTTGATAAGAAGAGGAAGATGGAATTCAAAGGAAAATCTAAAGAGCACACTGAAAAGAAGATGAACTTTCCCTTATGCTCAAAGTGTGGAAAGAAACATGGAGGGAGTTGTCTTAAAGGGACAAGTAAATGTTTTAAATGTGGAAAGGAAGGTCATCGGGCATTTGAATGCCGCGATAATGGGAAGAAGATGTCTAATGATGCAAACAAAGGAAGGGATACACAGAATGAACCTACTACACTTCAATGTTTCAAGTGCAAGGAGATGGGGCATTATGCCAATCAATGCCCAAATCCAAGGGTTGATGATGATGGTCGACGTCAACAAAATCTTAAGGCTAAAGAAAAAGGAAAGTCACATGCAATTTCTATCAGCGATGTGGAGTACGATAACGAAGTGGTGAAAGGTACACTTACCATCCACTCTAAAGTAGAAAATGTTTTATTTGATTCTGGATCCACCCACTCTTTTATTTCTAAAGAATTTTCTAAGGGTATCACCGTATTACCTCAACAATTAGATGTTGAGTTAGCTGTGACAACACCTAATGGCACAACAGTCGCATCAAAAGTTTATAATTCTTCTCCGATCGAAGTTTGTGGGAAAGTGCTTCCTGCAAATCTTGTGATCCTTCCTTTAGTAGAATTTGATGTGATTCTTGGCATGGATTGGCTTTCTCTACATGGAGCTCATATCAATTGCCAAAGAAGGGAAGTCACATTTCATATTCCAGATCAATCTACGATCGTCTATCAATGCAAGGATGAACATAACCTTCCAGTGGAAATTTCTTCCATCTTATGGGTATTGATTCCACTAAATGAAGGTTATTTATCTCAAATGGTTGGTGAGAAACTCACGATTAAGAATATGCCCATTTTACGGGAGTTTGATGATGTATTTCCGGAGGAATTACCGGGTCTTCCACCAAATCGTGAAGTTGAGTTTTCAATAGAACTCGTACCGGGTGCTTTGCCAATTTCAAAGACACCATATAGAATGGCCCCAATTGAGTTGCAGGAATTGAAGAAGCAACTCCAAGAGAATCTTGATAATGGATTCATACGCCCTAGTGCGTCACCTTGGGGAGCACCTGTTCTATTTGTTAAGAAGAAAGATGGATCAATGAGACTCTGCATTGATTATCGAGAACTTAACAAGATCACTATCAAGAACAAATATCCTCTCCCACGCATTGATGACTTATTTGACCAACTACGCGGAGCTCAATACTTTTCCAAGATTGATCTTCGTTCAGGGTATCATCAATTAAGGGTCAAAAGGGAGGATATACCAAAGACGACTTTCCGTACAAGGTATGGACACTATGAATTTATAGTGATGCCGTTCGGTCTTACTAATGCCCCTGCAATCTTCATGGATCTAATGAATAGAGTCTTTAGAGACTATCTTGATCAATTTGTGGTAGTCTTTATAGACGATATTCTTGTCTATTCAAAGAGCAAGGAAGAGCATGAAGATCACTTGAGAATTATATTGAAGACCCTGAGAAAGGAGAAGCTTTATGCCAAATTTACCAAGTGTGAATTTTGGCTTCAAAAAGTTGCATTTTTGGGTCACATAATCTCAAAAGAGGGGATATCCGTGGATCCAGCAAAAACAGAGGTTATCGAAAGATGGTCGAGACCAACAACAGTAACTGAGATCCGAATTTTTCTTGGTTTGGCTGGATATTATCGACGTTTTGTAAAAGATTTTTCACGATTATCTAATCCACTCACCAAGTTGACTCGGAAAGGAGTTAAGTTTGTCTGGACAGAGGAATGTGAAGAGAATTTAAAGGAGTTGAAAAGAAGGTTATCCAGTGAACCTATGCTCACACTGCCTTGTAGTGGAGAAAGGTTTGTGATCTACAGTGATGCATCCAAGAAGGGACTGGGGTGTGTTCTTATTCAAAATGATATGGTGATAGCTTATGCCTCACGACAGTTGAAAATCCATGAGCAAAATTACCCAACACATGATTTGGAGTTGACTGCGGTAATATTTGCATTAAAGATTTGGAGGCATTACCTTTATGGTGAAAGGTGTGATATTTATACTGATCATAAAAGTTTAAAGTATATTTTCACACAAAAGGAGCTGAATATGCGCCAAAGAAGATGGTTGGAGCTGATTAAGGATTACGACTGCTCAATCCATTACCACCCTGGGAAGGCAAACAAGGTGGAAGATGCATTAAGTCGACAAGACCATGCTAGTTTATCCATGATGAGGATCACAAAAGATCCAATATTTATGGATTTACAAAGAATGGATCTTGGAATTATAATGGAAGGGGAAAAATCTTATCTTTCTCAAATGAATGTTCAACCATCTATACATGTGAAGATTAAAGAGGCACAGAAAGAAGATGTCGAGTTACAAAAGAAGGTGAGAAATGTTCCTGAATTCAACCTTGATTGTGATGGGATAATAAAGTTCAGGAATCGGGTTTGTGTTCCTCCCATCCCCGAATTAAAGAAGGAGCTGCTGGATGAGGCTCATAGTTCATCATTCTCTATTCATCCTGGAAGCACGAAGATGTATAGGGACCTGAAAGAGTACTTCTGGTGGGATGGCATGAAAAGAGATGTTGCTGAATATGTCTCTCGATGCTTGGTTTTTCAACAAGTTAAAGCTAAGAGACAAAAGTCTAAGGGGATGTTACAACCATTACCCATACCCGAATGGAAATGGGAAAACATCACTATGGACTTTGTCACAGGACTTCCTAAAACATCCAAAGGAAATAATGCTATCTGGGTCATAGTTGATCGTCTTACAAAGTCTGCACACTTCATTGCTATTAGAGAGGATTTCTCTCTAGATCAGCTTGCCAGGATATATGTAAAGGAAGTGGTAAGATTGCATGGAGTACCACTTTCTATTATATCTGATCGGGATCCGAGATTTACCTCGAAGTTCTGGCGAAGTCTTCAGCATACTCTGCATACAGAGTTGAGTTTCAGCACTGCTTATCATCCTCAGACAGACGGTCAGTCTGAGAGAACAATTCAAACCCTAGAAGATATGTTGAGAGCTTGCTCTATGGACTTCAAAGGAGGTTGGGATCAACACCTACCTTTGGTGGAATTTTCTTATAATAATAGCTTTCACTCCAGTATTCAGATGGCTCCTTATGAAGCTCTCTATGGAAAGAAATGCAGGACTCCAACTTGCTGGGATGAAGTTGGGGAAAGAAAGCTATTAGGACCTGATCTCGTTGATGAAATGGCAGAAAAGGTCAGATCTATTCAAAAACACATAAGAGCAGCTCAGAGTCGACAGAAAAGTTATGCCGACAACCGAAGAAAAGACCTAGAGTTTGAAGTGGGTGATAAAGTGTTCTTACGAATATCTCCCTGGAAGAGGGTTATGAGATTTGGAAAGAAGGGGAAGTTGAGCCCTAGATATATCGGTCCTTTCGAAATACTGGATCGTGTTGGGAAGGTAGCTTACCGATTGGCGCTTCCACCGAATCTCTCTCAAGTTCACGATGTGTTCCATGTATCTCTCCTGAGAAAGTACATACCAGATCCTTCACATGTACTCAGATCAGAAGTTGTATCGCTGGAGCAAGATCTTTCTTATGAAGAACAGCCGATAGAGATTCTGGATCATAGCGAAAAAGTCCTAAAAAACAATACCACTCGATTGGTGAATGTTTTATGGAGGAACCACCAACTTGAAGAAGCTACATGGGAGCTTGAGGATATGATGAGGGAGAAGTATCCTCGTCTGTTTGTTACAAAGTGACGAATTTCGAGGGAGAAATTCTTTTTAAGGGGGGTAGAATGTAACACCCGAGACTTTTATGTTATATAAATCATCAAAGGAATCTTTTTCTACACAACACTTGCTTGGCTTGCTTTACACGCAATCGCGACCTTCCTCGATAGCTTGCGTCGTACGCAATACCGAGTTTCACTAAACAACAATATGCTATTAAAACTAGCCGTTATGAATAGTAATAACCACTTTTTGAAATTTTATAAATTTTATTTTTCAAAATAGACTTCATTTTTGGACTCAGAATATCGAAATTAGCCTAGGGTGAAATTTTGGTATTTTTCTGAAAACTTTCAATTTTTGATGAATAGTGAAACCACTAAGTGGTAGGTTAAAAACTGAATTTTGCATAAAACTTAATTTTACCGCTTCTGTGAATGGAATTTCAAAAATCCGACAGACACGGTTGATATCAGTAAGTAAAATGTGGTTCAATGAGATAAAAATAATTTTTTGGTGAATAGTAACTTTTTACTTTTTTTACCGCGGTTAATAGTAAATAGGGTAACTAAGGGTAAATATGATATTAATATTACCCTAACACATGTCCTAATTCTATTGGACAAGTTTAATTCGACCAAAAACAATCTTATGAATAAAATATGACCATTTAGGCCCACTTGGATTAGATTAGGACATTTATTATTAATTTATTTAAAGAAGGGTTAAAATAGTTAAAATCAAAGTTTAATTAGTAAATAATTTTTAATATGGGGCTATACATAGGATAAATCCTACTATAAATATTCATTAGAAAGCTAAAAAGATTTCCTACATAATGGTATTTTATTTTTAATTTTTAGACATTAAATAATTTAATTTATTTATGACACAATGATGATGCAGTAATTATCTTATTTATGAAATATTGACATAACTGATGTTATAAACACAAAAATAAATGTAATTTGAGACTTTTTATGAATTACACAAATTTTATAGGTTACTATGATATATTATTGTTGATTTAATAAACTTGGTTCTAACATATAATTCTGTTATGACTTTCACAAAAATCATATATCAAATAGTGTCAAAATTGACACAAAATAGTTTTTAAATCAAATATTATATTATTAATTGTTATTTTATTCCTAAAAATCTAAGGTTCGGCCAAATGACTTAGATAAGGATATATATATTAATAATAAACAATTTGGGGTTCGTTTGGCATGTTATAGTAAGTGTATTAACCATATAGTGAAAGAAAACAAAAAGACACGGTAAAAGTTAAATTATTTAACTTAGAGTTAAATCTAATTGATAAGGTTAAAATAATACCCTAAACTTGTCTAAATCATATTTGTTGATAGGATTTCGACCCTTCCCCACTTTATCTTCGAAATAAGACCCTTTGGAACCATTATAAACCGATTTTTTACTTTAATATAAAATTATATTTTGAGATATTCCTAAGGTGCCCCTCTCCTCCCTTATAAAAGGGCACCTCCTCCCCCTCCTCCTCACACCAAATTGAGTACTCAAGCTCGGACAAACCCTGCCATTTTCTCCTCTCCACTTCCCTAGAATAATCCTAGATGTCCTGGTCTTCTTCAAAGACCAATATTAGTTCCCTAAGTGAAGGATTCGAAGAAGCGTTCCAAAGAAGAGGTAATATCCATTACCGATCTTTTCAATTTCTTTCTTCTTCAACTTATTCTTCTTTAGTTGTTTCATGATAAAGTAATAACATCAGTATTACTTACATACTGATATGTTATTATAATTATGAAACAACCCTAATTCAACTTCTATCCATCCTACGGAAAAATGAAATCACCGCGCGTGCGTACGTACGGAATACCGTCTCCACGCCGTGGTGTAATCTATTTTCCACCACCACCTTACAAGGATGGGTATAATGGTGTAATGAGTAACTATTTATGATTATTATAAATTAATATTGATACTGAAATAATATACATATACTCCAATACAATTCCACGATCATAGGAACGATATCATCACTCGTGCGTACGTACGGAATACCGTCTCCACGATGTGATGCGACTCGTTCTACATGATCATCATTAAATAATAATTATATAAATGAATTGAATGAATAAATATGATATATGTTACACTAATACCATTCTGGATATAAGGTATCTATAGCCTTAAAATAAGAATAAGAATTTATTTGGCAAAACACGCATAAGAACAAAAGACAATAAAGACCCGAGTAACAAGTAACAATGAAATATTACTAACAAGAAGCTAAGAATATGACCATATATGATATCATATCAATATGTATGATTCTGGAATAAGTCAATAACACTATTTAAACCATTATACAGGAGCTTCGGACATGTACAAAGCAAATCGGATCTAAGGTAAGGGAAAATACCACAATCTCATTTTTATCCGAGATTGTTTATTCGTAAGTATTTACTGGGGTGTATTTTATCATCCACATCCATGTTCCATCAATTTTTAAAATTGTTTCCATCCACTTACAATAGTTTAAATCCAATTTTACCCTTCGGTGAGTTTTTAGTAAAGAATATGAAAGTAATCTTTTGTCATTTTTTTTCGTACGAGGTACTTTTTGACTTTTCCGACAAAGGTATGAAGAATGTTTTTTTATACGGCATGTATGGATTTTTAAAACATTATTTCCAAGAAGATTCCTTTACAAGTTTTCAAGTTTATTTTTAATCAACTTCTTTTATTTTAAATTCGTATGACATGTTATGAAAGGAAAAATGTTTTTTGAAGAAGAAAGGATATTTTCCTCAAGATTGGAGTTCAAGTGTTTTATCAAAATTATTTTCCATCTAAGATAATAAAGGGTTCTGTTTTTTATCCCTATTATTACATTGATTTGATCATGTTGTGATTGAATTATTTTTATGAATTCCTTTATCTTGTATGAATTGTTTTATGATGTCATGATGTTTAAGATTCCAATTTGTATTACATGGGTTATGCAATGATGTATGATTTATGATGATGTGGCACACATAAGAAAGGATTCATTATAAGATGGGTGGGACCTATATCTCCCTCCAATGCATTGGGTAAAGATTTTATATCTCATGAGATAGACATGGCTGGAACAGAAGGTTATTTCGGTTCAGTGATACAGGACTGAAATGAGGGGTGAACTCGGTTCAGAAAGGGACTTTGTCCACTAAGATAGTCTTGGCAATGAGTCATGACTAACAAGAAATGATTTTCCATGATTATGTGTGCATGCCACAAAGTTTAAAGTTTCATGTTATGATTATGGGGATCTCATTTTCACTTCTATGATTTATTCCATGTTAAGATATTATGATCTCTTTTGCAGGTTATGATTTTCAAAAAGATATGATATGATTTTTATTTCCTTTATTTTCCCTTGCTGAGCATTTGAGCTCACCCTTTTATGTTTTCTTTTCCCCAGGTCAGGAAGATGTATATTAAGTAAAATATGCTAAAAGGGACCCTAGATATGATGAAATAAATGGGAGACACTGTAGAATATTTATGAACCAGTTGTTTATGTTTCCCAGTTTCTAAAGACACTATACCTATACGGTCCTTTGTGGTTTTGTTATATGTTGTAATAAGTGTGCTTCAATTTTGAAGTATTAACAATGTATGTAAAGTATGGGTCGTTATAATGACTATACTTCTTATGAGGCTGTTCAACCTGATCAATTGGCTTCCCAAGATGTCAGAATAAATCTCTTTTTTCCATGAAACAAAATGTTGATGATCATGGGAAAATTCAACATATTTTCAACTCTATGAAAACTTCAGTTTATCATTTTGAACCTTATAATGATATTGGGACTCCCCCTGAGGTTTTAGGATAAGAAATCATGAATGGGGTTAGAGGAATACAATCTAGAAGGGGATTGGTAACAACCCAAGACTTTTAAATGGGGGTATTACCCAAAATAAATAATGGGTTAAGATGCAGTTGTGCTGATTATACTGTTTCGCAAGGACCTGAGTGAAAGGAATCACTCATTATGAAGCATTTGATTCTTAAAGAGAGGAACTTAATAATTTTTAAGCAATAAAACTCACATTTATAATGGGAATATTTTGGTGATTATCATGATTGTGATTATGGTGATGAGTTATAGTTCCTTTTGTTTGACTATGGGCATTTGTGTTTTCTTTTCTCCCCCCTTTCTTTTGTAATATTCTTTTTTAATAAAATTTGTGGGTATAGGTTGGCTTGGAAATTCATACTCAATACTTCTAGATATACATTTAACCAATAAAAATTATAATTTCTTTTTGTGGAATTCCTAAACATCCACTAAGTTTAACCCCCCAGTATACCTGCTTTAACCTTAAATGTTGTAACAATTTGATTTACTCTTTACCCAGAAATAAATTTAGTTAACCAAATTAAATTTTATTTTTTATTATGATTCAAAATATTTAATCTATTTAAATATATTTAATTTATATAATTATAAGAAATTAATTTTAATTAAGAACTCAAAATAAATCATAAATATGTGTTTAGAAAAATGAATTTCATCATAAAACTGAATTTACATCCATTCCACGCCTTGTAAAAATTATAACATGGATATAGTTTTGATAGGACTGAAACATGTGAATATTATCACCCATGTGGTGATAAAAAATGGTACATTGAGAATTTTATAGTCTATAATTTTATCTTTATAATGAGATGCCTTGGTTATATAATTGCACACCAGGCTCACCATTTTTCTTTTGGCAGGAATGTGATGTGGATGGCTTGACCATATGATTTGATTGCGCAGTGGGGGGGGGGGGGGGTTGATTTATGTACAATCATTAATTTTGGGTTCAAAATTCTTGTTTATTTTCCATAGTAACTCTATATGAATCCTACATACATTACTAGGTACAAACATGCATTCCAAAGGCAGATAGTGAATTAGGGGTTTAGAACCAACAACAATTAGGAAATCACATTATTCATGAGGATGGGAGACCAGGTTCATCACACCATTTTGGATGGGGGGATTCTGTCCAACTATGAGAATCTCTTATATATTTAAGATATGTTCAATAATATCTTATTAATCCAGATACATGAATAATTACCTTAAAAATGATCATAGGTTAAATACTTTTATAAGAAAATGGGGTGGATCTTATTGGTCAATCTATATAAATGTATCTAAAGTTATTTATCCATTTATCATTGGGGGTTAACTATTGAAGCCACATAATTATGCACTCTAGAGTTTGTTGTTATACAAGGAGGTGGTTAGTATTTTTTTAATGAGTTTGATCCATCATGACGCATCCTACGTATCTTATTTTATAATAAGAATTAAAACCACATAGTTTGTAAATCCCATGAAATTTAATTTATTATGGAATAGACATATATGGTGGACCTTGGGAACTAGATTTTGAGATCGAGCCTTAGGGAGGCATCCTATAGATCAATGTTATGTCATAAATTAGACTTATTGTAGTTCAATCACCCCATTAATTTTTTGAAAAAGTTAGATACCCTTATATAAGGGTAGTTATATCATTAGTATGATTGGATCTTACACACAGTTGTTTTCCTGGATGGTGGAGATTAATTATGAAAATTATGTGATCATTTCTAATCCCTAAGCACACGCGATCTATTCCTGATGTAGGAAACAAGGTATAGAATGTAATCAATAACATTGCATATGTATGTGGGGGAATACATGCTAGAACAATGCTTATGCTTTCTATCATGGAGAATGGTCCTTAGGAAAGGTGTCCTACATATCATAGTTATGGTAGGAATATGAGTCATCATAGTTCAGTTGACTTTTCAATCCGATGGTGGATAAGGAAGGATGACCAACCCATGTGAGAGATTCAGTCCCAATGGTTGGAAATTCATAGTCATAATGGGGCATACACTGAGGTGGATGTTCATTTTATCTTGAGCCTTTTGGAAGGAATTATACATATCCTATTTATGGAATTATTCCAAGTTCTCTTATTTTAAATGATTAGGGCTTACACATTATGGTTGACCGAAAATAGAGGCTTGATATGGTTATCTTTTCATTGATTTGGGCTTGCACATTGAAATTTACCTATCTGAAATATGTTCATTATATGAGGGATATGACCATTTAAACTCCCTATTACCACATGAGATATGCTCAATGTTAGAAACAAGGGATATCAAGTAATCAGTCTCAATGTTTATGGGTACGAGACTTACGTGTTGGGACAACCCTTTGGATATCTAATATAGATCTTGAGCCCTATAAAGGCATATAAGTTAAACTGATTATGGTAGAAATCATAGTTCTTTTAGTTTAATTGATCAAGGATTACACACTAATACCACCCTTGTATTGAGGCTGGACAAGGTAATCACGCCCTGGGATGCCTACTTGACCTCAACTGGTAGTCTTCTTGACCTACTTAATTGTCTTCCTAACATGTCTTGGTTGTCTACCTAACATACGGGAGGGTTTCTGGACATGTTCAACTATATTTTATACATTTCCATAGAAAATCACATGGTTCTATTGACTTTTACAAAGGAAATCACATAATCTGAATGCAATGTATGAAAACTATCACATGATCAAGGCTTCCTTATCTGGAGGGCATCATAAGACTAGGATGAATTGTCTTAGAGGCCACTGAAAGATCTTGGATGAAAATTTTGGAGTTAATCCCATGAACTTGATTGAAATGCTTGGTGGGTTTCACACGAAAATTATTGGTATATCATGGTGTCGTCATGAGACCCGATTGACATGGTTGAATAGTGCTCCTAGATTTGACTGGTATACCTGGAGGGCTTTGTGAGATCTAGTTAGAAAACACTTGTGCCACCAGGCACCTTGGGTGAAATTTCTAGAGGATATCTCAAGATTTGGATGGTGAACCCAGAGGGATTTGGGAGACTCAGGTTGTGTGCTAGGAGGGTTGTGTGAGAATTACATGAAGTGTCCAGCCGACATCACATGATCCAAATGGTATATCAATGGGTTATATCTTGACTTGGTAGACTTGTAAAAATGTTGTCTCATGATATTGATGAATAATTAGAAGATCATGAGGATCAAAATATATGTTCTTTGATTAAGTCTCCCATTTTTTAGTCTTTATTCTAATTTTTATGTGTATGTGCCTTAGATTTGTTCAGTGTTATCTTGTTTAAGTCTCATGTGATTCACAATATATACAAGATATAATTTAAATAACCCTATAAATTCCATACGCATGATCTATGAGTGATCACAAAGAGTTCTTTTGCATGATTCATGACCCTATAGGTTATTCCCCAAATTTTTACTTGGTATAAGTCCTTGCGATCGTGAGATTGGATACTCTGAGAAGCCTACTCTGATGATTGGTTTCATCAATGCTTACATCTAAATATTAATTTTTTTCATTATGGGGTGAGAAATTTAAAATTATATCTACCATAATTAGACACCACTTTGCAATGTTTTTATTATTAAAATCCAGGATTTAGTGGGTGGAGGGATTTTGTGTCATGCTCTTCACAAAAACTTGCATTAGGTGTCACCTTATTTTTGGTGACCACAGGACCATCTCACCAATGACCCATTTATTGAAATTTTTCCAATAAAAGTGTTCTTTCCTAATCATGTGAACATTCCATGGTGCCTTTATAATGTTAGGATTGCATGTCTAGGGACCTTCATGAAATTGGGATACTTACTGAATCCCATTCACATGATATTTGATGACTTGTACAGGCTCATTCTCAAGACAATGGAGGCTTACTAAGAGGACTTAGGAAGGACATGATGGCTTATCCAGGGGGCCTCATGGGATAAATTGTTATTTATTTTGGAATATAACTTCAATATAATAAATAATCACATCTTCCCCTCATAAGAATCTATCAAAATTCCCCCTTTTTATTTATTTGTTCATTTTACATGGGATGGAGATATTGTGAATTGGTATGAGTGGTGTTGAAGAAAATCACTCTCCCCATCAGTGATGCATCACATGAATAGAAAAGGGTCCTATGGAGATGAATGATCGTTATCATGGTAAACCATCTGTTTTTCTTTGGATCCTCAAGGGTGCGTAGGATTTCTTATACATGTTCGTGGCCCTTTGCATGATAAAGGTGTCATGCAAGAAGGATCTTGTGTGAAAATGATATCATGTCACCAATGTTTCCATAGTGTATTTTGAATCTCATGGTAGAATTGAAAGAAGTTTATGAATATTAAAGGGTTCTACCTTATTCATATTTTTCTCATTATTTTACAATTACTTTTTAATGGGTTTTCATGTATACACTATCTGACATGTCACGTGATCTGGGGGAACTCATCTGACAATCACTGAATAACCATAGAATTAATTGTATGAATTCACAAGAAGAAGTACATTTTTTTAAAGGGGATCTGTGAGATCTTATAGTATGTTATACGTTGCTTATGATATTCTCACATGACCTTATAAAGGTTTTGCGTTCGCATATCCTTTGGTTATTTATGTGATATTCACGTCTTGATCACCCAACCTTCCATTAATTTTAGGGTAAAAATAATAACTATATACATGAATTTCATCTTTTTTGAATTCCCAGATCCCCATTTGGAGAGTATATACAGAGTCCCCACCTTAAGAGAAATATTCCCAAGGATAAGGACTCCGTTTTGAAGAATGTAAATGCCTACCTAAGTCTTTGGTGTTGTATTTAATCAGTGTTTTCGGCAATGCTTGGTATTCTAGGGGATGTTTAGTATTCTGTGGAAGGACCCATATATATGTAAACATATTGAATATTATCCACCAGATACCCAAATACTAGATCTATTATTATATTTTATCATTGCATGATCCTCCTACAAGAACAAATCAAAATATTATCCCACAAGACAGTTTTGTGAGAACTGCTTCTCAAGAACTATTTTTTCCAGGCATTTATTTTTACCAACTATGAATTGATATTTGGTAACTGGTTGAAAATTTGTTATATGACTGCAAGATTATCTTTTAAGGTCACTCAATATCTACTGATTTGACTGCATGACTATGTGACTATTATGTGAATCACATGATAATGTAAAAGGCATGGGATCACGAGTCTTGTGACTGGTTGAGTAGGTTCATGATTTATTGAGGGTTTATTCAGTTTGTGAGATCTTAATAATTTAGGAAGTTCATGATTCCTTTATGAGATCACAAGTCCCTTTGTTGATTCATTCAATGTCCATGAGGGTGTTAATGTTATGCATTTCCTTTGATAAGTTTTTTATTTCATATGTTTGATATTTTACTCTTAATTTTGTTCATGTTACTTATGAATATCATCATAGTTCCTGCAAGACTTCAAATGATGAGGGGAATGTAGTGATGAATTTTTGGGATTCTATCATAGAAAGTGTGGATCCTGGTTTCCATAATGTTATTTGGTAATACAAATGCGTCTGGTCGAGCTGATGAGAGTAAATCTTGGGAAATATCTACTTTCAAATTTTTTCTCATCTAGGGTGTTTTTCATACCAATTACACTCCCATTTCATCACCAAAATCACCATTTATACCCTCCTCTTGTGTTTGGAAAACCAATAACACATTATGGTAAATCATGTCTGACGAAGACTCTTTTTTTGTTGAGCGAGAGTGAACATATGAGAATATTCTGATGTGAATAGACACAAAATTTGATGAGAACAATCACAAACCTGATTGATATGTTCATATGTACCACTCAATATTGTGGAAATATGCCTCCATCTATATTTTTTGGATGGGTTCCCAAGTGGGACTTTCGATTAAGGGGATGTTATGGATTGGATTGGGTATAGAAATTCTGTGTGAAATATATTACATCTAATTTTACCACAGATATAAAGAATGTTGGATGTACATGTTCATATATATCTTGAAAACTATCTCTTATTGAAACAAGGGTTTGATGACATACATGTTCAATTTCTACAGCAAAAAAAACACTTTCCTCCCCAGGAATAGTGACATGGGTGTCAGCCTCTTGGATGTTGAGAAGATATGTAGTGAACCCATAATGGGTGAGACGTATGATTTGTTTTCTCATCCATCATCTATGTGTGATAATGCATAGAATAATCCTACACTCACTCAAGAGATGATCAAGTAGGATAAGAAGGCCTTCCTGAAGGAGCCACTTCCCTATGCAGATATCCCTTTGAAGACTTGGGTGAGATACTTCATCAATAAATCCCATTACGAACTAGAAGCAATAAAATTGAAGGCCTATCCAATGAAGGACTCCCATAGTGTGGTAGAAACTTATTAGCCTATGGTTGAAGAAGAGAAATTTAATGAATGGGGGTGGGTTGTTATCCATGGTGTTGAACTGGATATTCGATTAGTCGGGTTCCACAGTGTATACATGAGTGGGTACTGGCATCCTAAAAAGTAAAACGATGGAGTTACAATCACCACATTCATAATGGATACCTCCATGCAAAGGGGTAGTGTATCAGTCTATCCATCCCTATGTTGGTCAAATTTTATATCCTTTTATCCCATGTTTATAGGTGAAAATAACCTCCTAGAATCTCAATCCACTTTCATGTATTATAAGGTTTGATGGGATATCATCTCGAAGGAAATAAATATCTTAACAAATATAGAATCACCAAAGTTAATTTAAAGCATAAATTTAATCTATCACTAGGGTAAGGCTTATTACACTGATAGATTAAATGATTAGGTATTTTATGATCTGTTATGAACATTTATCCTTCAGACCCTATGTTCCAATGTCGAAGGGTAATATTGCTAATAACAGTGAGGCTAGCCTTGTGAGTTCATCCTAAATGTTTTCTCTTCATAAGGTCATCCCTTCCACCTCCTTAGATGAGAAAATCCTCTAAAAATGGTTTTTACCCAATCAGTTTAGCCACCAGTTCCTATGTGTCTAATCGAGATGTCCTACCCCCATTCATATTTGATTCTTGGAAAATATAATGGTGGATATCCAATTTTGGATGTTTTTTTACTAGGGAGGAGACTCAAGAAAAGATTAACCTTCCTTCTTATGATGAAACTATTGGTTTATCATGATAGTATACTAAGGTTTGTATTCACTCATATCCTAAGGGGTAGCTATAAAAAATGGTAAACTAGGCTTCCCAATTTCTACTAGCTAATGAGGATAATACTAGGTCAAGAAACAAACTGGTTTTGAGAGGGAAAATGATTTAGAGGCACTACATAGAAAAATAATTTTAAATTACATTTATTACTAGTAGAAGAGCCAACTGATGTGTCCATAGCAAGTGTGGTTCCAAGAATTGAAATCATGCCAATGTTATTATATCTATTATAATATCAAAAATGATCTACTTAAATAATTATGAACATAATTGCTAGGATTTGGGGAATACTTAATTTCTAAAAACTACCTTTAGATACATTATCCCATGTCACCACCCCTCTAGGAATCACTTACAAAGCCCGGCCTAAGGAGATCAGGGAATTATTCCAATACATTGATGTAATGTTAGAAAGTGTCAATAGTCAGTTTTTATATTCACCTTTGGTTTACTAAATGGGGGCTTAGGGAACACTAAAAATGGATGTGGGTGAACATAGATATCACATTGTTGAGGAAAAAGTAAGGATGAAGTTACAACCATGTCTGAAGGGTCATGGTGCCTTCAAAAACATATTAATGTACTCTTTTTTGTTGATACAGTGGGAGGCCATAAATGTTTGGACGGTCCATCCATCCTTCATATATTATACATGGGGTACGACTGTTGCAGATGAATTTGGAAGTGATTGGGGGGGGGTCAATGATTAGGGTTCCCTAAGCCAACTAGATTTGATGAGGGAAACAATTGTTGTTTCTAGATTAATGACTTCATCTTTAGCCCCTTCTAGAGAGGATTCTCTAGAAGGTAATGGGAAAAGGATGCGATATGAATTGTCAGATTTCCATCCTCCTAAATCTCCATGTAATTGTAAAATTTCACTATTCAAATGTTTTTTATTATTCCAGTACCACATTTTTATTTTCCTAAAATTTTTAGGCCCCCATCATCCCTCTTAGATGGGAATATATCCATTCCTAAGTATACAAGTGAGTTTTCATTTACATTAACATAACCTTCACTATACGGCCAGACTATAAATAAATTGATATGGATGAGGTGCCAACTCAGTCACACTGATTTATTTCTATTCATATCTCAATAATAGAAATATTTGATCTGACATGATTGAATGAGATTTTGGAGGATATTGATATAGGTATGTATTATTTTAAAAAGTTAGCATTTATATAGGTTAGTTTAGAGAAGGTGAATACTTCATAAAAAAATAGACACTTTTTCATTTGTGTCATGTATCCTGACATTTTCTTTTGTTCCTACAACCCTTAAGGGTGTAAAGTTATGCACTTATTTGGGGAAAACACTGAAAATTCAATGAAACTACTCATCATAAGAGTGTGTCACCTCTTCACCTAATGATGGGTTTAGGGAAATAGATGTCCCCAATAGAACAACTGATAAATTTTTGTTTGTAACATCGGTGATATCTATTAGTTACAGGATGATATCATATCATTTATCCTTTGGATAATAAACCATTTTGTCCCTTATTATAGTGTATTCACATCGAATCTCAAAGGTTCTACTCTCTATAATATTGGGGATCCCTCTAACTCAGTCAACCAATAGAGAGGATGGATCCCTTCTCCTAGAGATCTAATCCTGAAATATTTTACTATTCCAAGGATGGGATTTGATTAAGGTCTCATTTTTGCATCATTTTAGCAGTAAATGCATCAATAAAAATTGAAGAAATATAGGCCATAGGTTTAGATTCCCATATGGAAGGGTTAAAAGACTAGTTGGGGCACCTCGAATGTATGTTTTCCACCCTTGGATATGAGGGGTTTGAATATACCACCCTTCATACACGGGTGATGGAGGTGATTTCCAAGATAGAGTAGATGAGTTTTCTTGAAGAGGGAGTTGTAATCATAGAGGCATACTTTTTTATTGTAGGAAAGCTAGGATTAGGGTTTAAATGAAGGTTCCCAACATATGGTGGAGGCAGCAACCCACTAGGATATGTTCAGCACCGGCAAAGTTGAGATTGAAAATGTCCAATATCAACATGGGAATCTTAAAGAAGAACTATCCTAGTTTCAACATTCTCTTATGATATAAGAGAAAACAATGATGGAACCACAAGGTAGTGTAGACATGGTGTAGAAATTCAAGATTGATGTTTTGGTTTGGGAAAAGGAGTTGTAATAGTTTGAAAAGAAGGTGAAAAATATATTGATCAATTATGCCAATCTACTTCTCCATAGAGTAGAGTCTTATAAACTCAATGGATCCTCTAATCACATGTTGTTATGGACTTGTAATTTTTAAAATTTTCCTTGGATTTCATATTAATGGGAGAAAATACGATATGTGTAGAATCATACTCTGATATGCTATTAATGAATGGATTTCCCAAACATCATATATTTTTTCCAATTTTCTTTCATTTAGGATGTTCCTAACATTCCAATAATATGATGTTGTATGAAACTTCAATTATACTCATCCATTTAATAATATTAATTAATCCAGATTTTTTTTGAATCTGAATATTTAAATCATAATAGATCTTTTTCAAGAAATGCTTAGAAATTCACACCAACAAGAGATTCTTCACAGATGTATCTTCTTCGACTATAATGATATTACCGAATTCACAAAAGGAAAATTTGGGTAGAAAATATGTCTCTGGGTTAGAGTTATTTATCTTATTCCCAAGTTAATGGACTTTCTGAATGTAGCTTAATTTTTTCTATGGCCATATAGTGGGTGTCATAAGAAATATATCTTTTCCATTCTTATATACTAAATTATTTTTGTGCTTTTGATTTGGGTATTTTGGCTCAGATCTTCTATTACTATATTTTATTGCCTTTTGGATCAAACCTTATGTCATTATAGTTTTAGGTCTTTTAGCTTAAACCCTCCATCAATATAGTTTAGGGTATTTAGGCCAGACCATCTATTGCTATAGTTTAGGGTCTTTTAGCTTAGACCCTCTATTAATATAGTTTAGTGTCTTTTTTCTTGGACATTTTATTGCTATATTTTGGGGCCTTTTACCTTATACCATATATTTCTATAGTTTAGGTTCTTTTAGCTCAGACCTTCTATTGCTGTAGTTTAGGGTATTTCTAATAGAACCTTCTATCATTGTATTTTAGTGTCTTTTAGATCGAACCTTCATATTCCTTATGGTTTAAAGTGTTTCTTATAGGATTTATTTTATGATTTTGGTATATATGTAAGTCATACTAGGGATGACCCAAAAGACCCTAAAATGATGAGTTTATCCATGGTGTTATTAGGGCACATGTAGATTAGATAGTCTTTCCTATAAGGAGGGTATGCCTCTAGTTGGTAGGTCATAGCCCTTATGCATTGATATCAGTTTCAAATAGATGATCCCCCACTCTTTTCCAAGGGGTATGTAAGATTCTGGAAGTGATGTTTCTTAATAGTGAAAGTATTAGGGAATTCATGTCCCCCTGGACAGTTAGATCATGGATTTAATAAGCCATCATCCTAAGGAATATGGTATGGGGAATAAATTTTGGGGATGAGGCATAAAGTCTAGAGGTTCTGGGTTACACCATGGTGTTACTAGGGCTCAAAAGGATTAGTGTAATTTTATTGCATGGAGGGGATGACACTAGTTAGTAGGTCTAGGATATTATAAATTCATAACATGGTCCGACATTGGTTTCCCCACTCTTTTTTCAAGGGTCATGAAAGATATAAGAATACTTAAATGTCTGGATGATGATGTTGGGTATAAAGGAAAATATATCCAAGAAGGGTTCTTGTACCCTAGAGGAGTTTATCTCTTATGTGAATCTTGAGATATATTCCATGTGATTTTGAATCATGGGATGTGGGATATAAAATTATCATGAATGGTGTGTCTCATTCATACTTTTCTAAATGGTACAAAACATAGTTACATAACATCAAGGATGTTGAATCCTCTTGAATAGTCTAGTTATGGAGATTTTATATCATGGTTCAAAGCAATTAGGTGTATATGTGAGATTTATAGGAATACATGAATAGTCAAAAAGGGTTACCTAAATATGAATATCCTTTTCCTAGTCCCATTATAGATTTCTGGTGACCCTATTTTCTCAAATATTTAATTTTTATTTGTCGAAATTATAATACTGATGATGTTCTTGAGAACCATAAAGGCTGGGTTGCTTCCTAACAATCATTTTCTAGTGGTGAGGATATGTGAAAAATAATTCGTCTAAATTTTTCCTAGACCAGGGGGTGAAATAAAAATATATTGTCTTTTACTAGGGCTAAAATGTATTCCCTATCTTCCATATTCCTTATTCACTTATCCCCTAAAATTTTCCTGAACTCTGGAGATAAAGAGTTTAGAGAGCGAAGAAATTAATTTTTCACAATCCCCCTTTTGTACGTTTTTGACCTGAAATGTTTTGTATCATTTTCATTAGCAGTTTAATGTCCTTCAATTTTAAAAATCAAATAATTGATTTTTATGGTTGTACATCATTGAACAAAGTGTGGGAAGTTTAAGGTCCTGAAACACATGGACATAATATGAGGAAAATGTTAGAAAAATCCTAATTAGGTTACCCAAGATTAAAATCATTCCAAAATCATTCTATGTAGGAGATGAAAATTTCCAAAATCACAACTCAAGATTCTCATGTGATGAGTAATGATATGATACAATCATATCGGGGATGAACAAAAACGCACACAGTTGTTGAGTTCCTCTGTGAGGATGTTAGGATCATAAGGATAAGAAATACATCTATACTGAGGCATGATCTCTGGTTGGTAGGTTTCAACCCATATAAATTGATATCACGGTAAAAAAAAATATATTTTCCTTTCGATGTCCCATGAAAGGATTATAAAATCATGAGGTTCGGAATACATGAGGTGTGATTTATGAGTTTAGGGGCTTAGAGGACGATGAAACCACCCTATACTCCGGTTAACCAGTGTAAGAATCCTAGGGTCTTTAGATAAGAGATGATAATGGGTGGTGGTTTTTAAATTTTAACATCATATTTTTGGGACATATTTTTGATGATGTTTTAAATTCACGCAACAAGGAAATTTTCCTTGAAGTTTAACATAATGTGGTGAAAAAAATATTTGTTTCCGTGTTGTTTAACATCTTTCAGTAATGGAATGATTGTGAAATACATATTTTGTTAACAAGAAATCCATACACATATTTGACTTGTACATAAGAATAATGAGTTTTTATTATTAATCCATTTTGAATATTGGGGTCATTTTTCTATGGTTATTATAGCTGGGCCCAGGATTGGAGATTTGGGCATCACTGTGTATCATGTTAATGGAGGAATCAAGCCACATGTAGTTATTCAGTAAGAAAAACTCTATATAGGTCAGAATCATTCATAGAGGGTTAAATTTTTCCTATTTATTGTTGAAACCAAACCCTGAACTATAGATCCATGTGTCACTATGAATCGTATGATGATTGTAATGAAGACAAACATAGTTCTTGAGAATCCATGAAATTTAACATTTTGTAGAAAGTACATAGGAACCCTCACATGAAATGGGATATTATGTATGAGCATAGAGATGTATATATAATCATCACTTCATATCATGTTTTAGTATGAATCAAGAAAAATGTAGTTATTAAATGAAGGATCCCTTTGCAGGTCTGACCTGTACTTAGAGAGGGGCATTTTTTATGTTTATTTGTAGTTACTGGACCCATGGTTTGATATCCAGTTATCACTAACTAAACATTGATGATATGAATCAAGTCATATATAGTTTTTGAATGAAGATGTTGTGGGAGGAAAACACCAATAATAGTGTTCCGCTCAGGCACGGTCCATCTAAATTTAATGTTTTATATCATGAAAGAGACATCAAACCTGTAGTTTAATTTCATATGGTGGGGACCCATAACCATGATAAACTTTTCATGAGATAAAATGAATTGTTTCTAGGGGAAATCCCATACTAAAGATCCCAATACTATGTGAGATATTATCGGTGTAATAAATAAGGAATGGAAAAGGTTCCTCATGGCATTGAGGTAAACGGATAAAGGATAGACCATTTTGTATCACGTGGTGGATATACCAGGATATGGGATCTGTGCATAACTACATATCTCATGGAATTGAGAATAAATCTATATATAGTTATAGAAACCCATAAGATGTTTACTTTCATTTTTCAAGGACATTATTTATGAAATATAATGTTTTATAGTAAGTACATGGGTGAATCGACATAAAAGAAGTGGAATGTTGTGGATGGGCCTAATAATGGAGGTACGGTTGTCACTAAATATCCTATGATGGTAGGAATCATGCCACATAATGTTCTTGGGTGAACAGATTCATTTTATGGATTTTAATGTAATAATGTTTACTGGGAATCTCATCATATATTACCATATATATATATATATATATCTTGTGTGTGGTAAATCATTAGTGATATGATCCTTCCCATGCAGTTTGACATCATGCGTTGAGTAAATTTCTTATGGAGTTTAACAACATGTGATGACGATGTACTCTGTACAGTTTAACGTCATGTTGATAGGATGAGGGTCACTTGACATGATTGAATATGAATCATTTGGGTATCCATGTAGTTTAACGTCATGCAGTGAGAAAATGCATTATATATTTTAACATAGTATGGACAAGATGAGAGACACTGTGCATTTTAATGTAATTATTCTATGAAATATTTGTCTATTTTAACGTCATGTGACCCATATGAAGGACACTGTCTAGTTTAATTTCATGCTTCCAGTACATCATTGTGCAATTTAACATCATGAGAATAGGCTGAGAAATGTTTTTTTGTTTAACATCTTGTTTCTATGATAAGATATGTGGTGTAGTTAAACATCTTGCTACTATGAAATCTTTGTGTAGATTAACATCATGTGACCAGGATGAGAGATGTTGTGTAGTTTAACATCTTACTTCTAGGATGAGATATTCTGTGTATTTTAACATATTTCTTCTAGGATGAGAGATGTTGTGAAGATTAATGTCATGATTCTAGGGCAAGAGACGTTGTGTAGTTTAATGTCTTGCAACCAGGATGAGAGACACTGTGCAGTTTAACATCTTTCCAATGGGATGAGAGATTCTTTAGATTTTAATGTCTTATTTCCAGGATAAGATATATTGTGTAGTTTATCAACTTTCTTCTAAGATGAGATACACTTGATGACATATATGAAAAGTATTTCATAATTAATCTTGCATTGTTGGGTGATGTGACATGTTATCCATCCATCATGGCCAATGAGTACGCTCTATTTTGATATACCTTTTGTTTGATATAAGGCCCTTCCCATTTGGGTTCCATATTTTGAGGATTATTTCACGTTATCATTAGGGTATATAGATCCAATACAAGCTCCCCTTGAATAAATTGACACATGTGGACATTTTTATTAAAGTATCATATGATCTAATTATGATAGACTTCAAGGTTATGCAATGTTTGCAGCCTGTTATCAAATAACCTCTTCATTTCATCCATCCACTTATATGATTTCTCATCATACAATATTTTTCATCAAATGGATATTTGGAGTGAAGAAATATGGACTTCTATGTGTGAAACTACTTCGATCCCATACACCAATGAATATGGAATTTCTTTTGTATTAGTATGCGTGGTGGTCCAGTAGGCCCATAATGAATGGAAGAGCTTGTTTGGCTAGGAAAAATTTTCTTTATTCACCATATTCTAGAGTATATTTGATGTATTAATATTTAAGGCCTCTATCTATCCATTTTTTTACTTCATGAAAGCAAGATGAGTGATTCGAATCGATGTTGTACTCCTGGTATAGTTTCTTCAACTTCGTTGAATACAAGTTGGTGTCACTGTATGTCAGTATTGTGTGGGGGACACTAAACATGGTGATGATATGAGAATTTATGAATTTGATTATATTAATCATCTAGACTTAATTTAGGGATACTTTCTAGACCCATTTTGAGAACAATTCAGTATTAGTAATAATATACTTAAACATATTAGTTGTGGATGGGGGATATGGCCCCACACCATTCATTCTCAAAAATAAAAAATGATGGGGAATATTTAGTCATATACATTAATTAAGGGGTATTATAGATTAAGCGTGTATTGATATAGTATGCATAAATTTTCTTCAATAATTCCACACAGTCCTGTATCATGGTTTTCCAGTAGTAATATAGCATCCCAATTTGATGGGAGATCCCGGTTCCTGAAAATGAGTGCTACAGGATCCCACATCAACATCATCCATAATGGTGTGAATCTAGCTTTATTATTTTCATATGTGGGATATTATGTCAAAACCTTTCTTGTGGAAGGATTTCATCTCATTTGGATGATCTCATAGGGTATTGTTCAATGATCGGCACCGAATCTATTCACTTCCGGGTCAATTTTTTAGGAGAGTCACATTTTAATGATAACCAATTATAGGATTCATCCATATTGGGTTGGTTTATGTTCAATATTCTCTAAGGTGATGTTGACCTAAATTATTTCTTCTAAATCAAGGATGACAACTAACAAGACCATTCTTCAGGTCATGATATAGAATATTTCTTCCTCCCAATCAGGGTCGGCCAGGACTATGGCTACTTTAACCAATGCATCAGCATGATAAATCAGTGATAAGGAAACATGATGCAATATGGTCTCAATAGGTAAATCCTCCATTAGTCACCTATCATATCTAGTGAGAGGGGAATGTATTTATTTTTTGATGTAATATTCTCCATTTATCTACTTTATCACTATATTTGAATCCCCTTGGATATTCAGGTAGGCTACATGAAACTGTAGGGATATTTCAATGCCAGAAATGAGGGATTCACATTATTCCTCATTGTTAATTTATCCTTCGAATATCGATAAAGGATATGAGAAATTTATTTGTCCAAATTACCAAAAAAATCCCCTATAAAACCCAATTGATCTTAGTATTTTACAGTCTCTTGATGATAGGACTTTGGGAGGCTCCATCTAAGTACATATCCATTGTTCGAGGAGTGTATTGGTCCTAGAAAATCTCTTCATCTGGGAATATAGTGTGAAATGCTGTACTTTCTAGGGTGTGATATGTTGTGAGGAAATCAACTAAGGATTTCCATATCACCTACTTCTATGATTTGAATTGAATGTCATATTTTTTTAGAATGACCACTAATTGTTCTATAGCCTCATTCAGTATGGGATGACCAAGGACGTACTTGAATTGATAAATATAAGATAGTGGATGGGATTCATGGGGATGCAAGTAATGCCTTTGATTTTTCACTACAAAGATGAGTGCAAGGCAGTTCTTATCAACATCTGTGTATCGGGTCTCGGTAACGAGCATTGTCTGGATGAGGTAATAGAGACAATTATTTCTCCCTACCACATTATTATGTGTAAGGAGGGGTCTGATGAGAATTCAATGATGTCCATATATAAAATGTGTGGATTTACTTCCATCGGGGGCATCCAGATTGGTGGTTGGTGTATGTACTGCTTAGGAATCTCAGAGGCCTCTTGGCAGTCCTTGTCCCATTGATAGAAAATTTCCTTCATCATTGTATTGGTGAAAGGGAGATATTTTCCACATAGGTTGGCTCTAAAAATATGAATAATGGAAATGTTCTCTTGGATTCTACTCATTTATTTGCGATTCTAATGGGGTGACATTACAAAAATAACACTATCCTTTTCTTGGTTGACCTTGATGCCATGGTATCATACCAGAATTCCATGGAACATCCATAATGTTACCCGAAATGTAAATTATAGCATATTGATCCTCACACTATTCATTCACAACTTGTCAATGAATATTTTAATATCTATGAAGTGATCCCCTCACTATTGAGCTTTGACCACCAAGTCGACGACATAACATTCAAAAATTCATCCCAATATGGACTTACGGAAATGATACATGGTTCATTGATATATAACACATGAATTATTTAATATAAAAGGAATGAACTAATAAAACACGATCTCTTGGGGTGATTTAAAGAAAACGGCTTCCCCATATTCATGGGGTATCATTATATGATTGTACCCTAAATAACTATCCATGATGGAATGGAAATCAATTCAACTAGTTTCCTCGATCAATATTTCTATGATCGAGAATGGAAAATAATCATTTGGGAAGTTCCAATTTATGTCTCTAAAATCAATATAGGCCCTAATATTCCCATTATTCTTCTTGAGAGAGATTATATTTCAAATTCATCTTAAGTATTTCACTTCTCAGAAAATGTTGTATTAGATAAAATTTTCAAATTCATCCTCTACATTAGAAGAATGATAGTGGTTCATCATCCTAGCTACTTATTTGAAGCCTCTATGGTAATTGAGTAAGATGAGATGGTGTGTAACAATATTTGTATTTAGTATGGTCATTTCTACATAATTCAAAGTGAACACATATCCACATTGCTTCGTAAATCCAAGTTATATCTATTGTTTCCGAAGATGTACAACATCACTAATTAGTGATGATCATGGATATTATTCTATTACTAGACTCAAAAACCTAAGATCATTAATGGTCGTGGAGGTTCCTTCCTCAAATGAGGGAGGGTAACTCCTGAGGTCATCCTATTCTTCATCCAACTTTTATCCTGTGGAGGTTTTTTTAGATGAATTCGAAAATATGGGTGAATCAATATCACTATTAAGGTGTGACAAGCCATGAGAATTGTCATTATCATCCCTTATTATTAAATTTGTTGTAGAGACATTCTAGATATGATTATCTTTTACACTATTACTGGGGAAAGATGGGATTAAACATCTAGGATTAGCTATATTTCCTCAAATAAATTTATTGGGAGAACATAGTCATTATCAAGAATTATATAAGGATTCTCAAGGATGGTCCTCAAGCTATTGGGGGATACAACCTATATTTCATCATCCACCACTATTTTTTTACCATCCATTTTATACAAACAATATTAACCAAATGTTTCTTCAAAAGTCTTAAAGGGAAACCTTCCCCATATATTATTATGACCTTCCCATTGATGGGGCATTTCAAGCACTGGCATAATGTTGAAGGTACCACCTTGGAGATATAGAGATAGGGACTTCCAAGAAAGAAATTCTATGATGTTTCTTTCTTGATAAAAATAAACTTGGCATCATATTTGAGATCCTCAAAAAAAGTTATGACCTTGAACATCCAAAGAGGTAATTTATCACACTTACCACACCCTTGAATGGTCAGCTCCATGGGAGAAAAATCTATTTCGCAATAAATAAATGTTGGAGAGTTCAAATATGGATGAACTTGATCCCAGAATAGTTTTCAATCAATGAAAATTATATTTTGACATTATTGAGTCTACTTGAGATATATAGGGGTATGATGTACCCCTGTATGACCTCTTTCTGATCACTCTCTATAAATGAGATAGTGGCATAGAATTCTGTTGACATGGTCTCCACTCGAAATACGTCATATGATGTGACTTCTATCTTGAACCCATGTGGGTTATGGAGGGAATAAATGAGTTCCTCCATAGGTTATTTTTTGAGATGGAGAACATCCACGAATGAGATCATGGCTATGAAAACTCCCATCCATTTCATAGTGTTATACTTTTGTTCTAGGGGTTGGGGATTCCTGAGGTGGGGAAACACTATATTATGTGGATCAAGAGTTGAGGAATTTGAATTTGATAGGACCAATACTTGTGAAGAGATCATGTGAAAATCTTTATCCAATTGAACAGGTCATTTTGGCCATCCCCATTTCTTGGGATGATAAGATAATTTCACCCTTACTAGGTTTTCATGCAAGAAAACTCGACATAGATGACCACTGGATGGTTCTGAGACACTACCATGTCTCTTCTCGGATTTCTAGAGAGTGTTCATTTAGGTCTCAACTAAATATATTTCCTTTATGGGGAAGTGAGGCAAATATTAGATCTTACCACACCTGTTTTGTCTGCTATATTCTCATTTTATGTGAATGTGGCCTCCTATTCCCCAGTTATTTGTGGGGAACACATAAGAAGAGGCATACTCATAATCGAAGAAGGGGTCTTCCAAGTGTACCATGATAGTAGACCCAAATATGAGGTATTCAACTAATTAGGGTTAGGTTTTGTGGTGAAATGTTTGTGCTTTAGATATTGCAAGGAAGAAATCTTCAAGAGTCAAAGCTTGTGTTAGAGCAGAGTATAAATCTTCTTCTTCTATCGCTTCCTGTGTACGATGGTTGCATCAACCTTTGAGAGACATATCTAATGTCACCTTTCTTAGTGGAGGAACTATTCTAGCTCTTCAAAGCTATCCTCTTAGTATGGAATGAGTTAGTTAATAGGTTTTTGAGTCATCCAGTTGTTGAACTTCTACCAATCTCTTTCTTATTTTGGATTGGAAATGATTATATAGGTGACCTTCTCTAGAAATTAATCTAACAATACCTATCTAAAATCAATAATGATTTAGAGAAAATTAATGAATACAAAACAATTCTAGATGTTGTGATCCTTCCATATATTGAAGGGGTAGTAGTTGGGATGATCATTGAGGTTGACCTCATTGGGATTTCTGGTCTTTGGTAGATTGAGAAGGTAATTGTACATGGTTTCAAGGAAATAATTGGTGACTTGTTTATTTCAAAAGGTGTATGTTTTATTCATCTGTTCCCCAAATAATTGTCGACCCTGATCTCTTTTGGATTCCAGATTTGGGTGATTTTGTGGGTTTTTCCACTTGATAGGAGGCATTGGGCTGTTTGGGACCTGCCTAAGTGTTTGAATGGACACTACAACTGGATTGAGGGTAACAATTGCAGTTTATGTATTTCCAAGACTTCTTTAATTATATTAAATACATGATCCAAGTCTTATCTCAGGATTAATGAATGAAATCTTCCATTCATTGTTCTTTTTATGAGAACTCAAAGAACCCCCAAAGATAGTTGATTAAGATCTGAATATTCAATATCTCATCCTGATGAATTTTATCAGAGATTTATAGTAATATTGATTGTGAGAGATATGTGTAGATCGAATAGGTTAAACCCTATTATATATCTATAAAGTCCAAAAACCTCTCATGTTTTCATTGCTTCTTTTTTCAGGTCGGTGATTGTCATTTTCCAAAGTGTGTAGCTAAAATGGAAACAGAATTGATGAAGAAGGAATTCATATACAACAAATGATCCTACTAGAAGGATACTACACTAAATGATGGATGGAACTACTAGAGTTTTTACAAAGCATACTATCTTTTTTTCCTCCTTTTATTCACAAGGACCCATCATGAGACCACATTAGGATATGAATTGTGTGAGATGTTATTCAGGGTCTCCTATAAATTTAATGGTATATAAAGAAGGATTACTAAAAATGGGTGTGGGAAAATTTAATACAACCATTAGAGATATGGATTAATATCAGTATTTATAGGTTCACATCACCAATTCATGGTTTCCATTCATTTTTTGAGGGACTCCGTAGAATTGAGTAGTTTTGGAGGTATTACTATCTGAGCCAGCTCTCTTATGTAGTGATCGTGTGGGTTTGGATGAGGTGGACCTATTTTCATCTCTTGTTGATTATATATTCATGTGAATATAGAGTTATATCCCTAGAGAGAGAGGATTTCATTACAATTGAGGGAATTCATAATCAATTTTCACCTCCACATTTATGTAGACTAGCTAGATGGATGAGCATACGGTCTGACACTTATATGCCACTCTTGTTAGAATATCAAATATTCCAAGATTTATAGGAGTAGGAATATTCACCTCAGCCTTCAGATAATACTAAACTGGAATATTTAGCATGAGTATCTCCTCTTTGAGTTCTCTGAGAGTTTTTATTTTATTCTCATATCATGAAAAATGTTCCTTTGTGGATGAATTTTCAATTATTACGGGAAAAGATTGGGATGTAGCGACACCTTTTACATTATAATTGTTAGACTCTATCTATAAGGTTAAAAACGTGTTATTCAAAGGTTCTAGATTGTAGTGAATCCTTTGGTTCTAGGAGCATGAAGCCTTGGTGGGTGTGTCTAGACCTTCCTCTCGGGTTACATTTTCTGTGTTGTATACCTTTTTATTTTCATCCTAGTCCACATTATTTTCTTTATCAATGGTGATTAAATTTATATAGGATTGTCTGGAAATTTTAGTTATCTCATTTCACTCATCATTACAAGAGGATTCTTCCCTCCCTGCAATAGGGCCATTTCTTGACCCCTGGGCCATATTGGGCTATTTTGGATTGAAACCTCAAAGGGGTTTGATTGAATTTTCCTTATGCTACCCACTTCTAGGATTATGAGTGGTGAAATTGAGGGATTTTACAGTCATGATTACCAAGTGGGAATAGAATATGAGTGGTTTTCCTTGCGTTCGAAGGAGTGTATGAGATCATAACCATCAATATGTACCTCCAAATATAGAGAATACTGATTCCATCAGCGGTGATGGTGATGATGAAAATGCCCCCATCCCGATAGAATTGGAATTAATTGATCCTAGTTATTAGGATTTAATGATTTTTATTGAGGATTTTATGAATCATGAATGGAAATTCAGATATATATACCCCCCATTCTAGTGGGAAGAGGTTTCTCTAGAACCACCATTGAATTTTTAAGGACCCTCTTAGGGGATGATGAACCTACTGAAGGATATTGAGATAAAAATACACCCAGAATAGTGAGACGGGGTTTGTTTGGATCTTCTTCTAGTATATCTTGAACCCTATCTGGAATTCATGATATAAGGGATGGAGGTGGTGGTATATATCCCCTTGACTTGGAGGGATAGGTTCATTCCTAGATGAAACCTATGGAACCTAATACTATGATTGGTTTGATGTGGCATAGTTTTTCTCTTGCAGGAGATCAGTGAAATGGAATCCCGTGACAAGATTTAGATTATAGGGGAAGTTGATGAGTTGATAGAAAAATCATATTTTGTGTCTAAAATGCGTTTTCATTATATCATGAGGCCCAATTTTAAGATATCTTGGATATCCTCTTTATCCATTAATGATGGCTCGACATGAATTATGTGGGCGAATTCTATTTTAGTGACCAAATGGCTCAAGAATTACCTAGCCCCAAAATTTCTCTAGAGGATATGACATTATAGGATGCTATATCTAAGGGGTTATGTTATTCCAAGTGGGGAGTAAATTGTAACACTGCATACTTTCCCCATTCCTTAATAAAGGTTCATGATGATGCTTTTGTTATAAATTGTCTAAGAACTGTGATGCAATGGATGCAAGTGTGTTGTATATGTGAATTGTGATTTTTTTGTTTTGGGTTCTAGGCCATGGAGATAGATGGTTGGTCTAGATGAAGATAGTGTATCTTGATGGTATGAAGGTGTCCCTTTTAACCAAGATAAGGGATATGTCTTGCCTCCATTCACTAATGAGTAGAACACATATTCTTGCATAGGTAAGACCTTTTCTCCTTCTTCTAATCATATGAGATATTATAATCAGAAGTGACAAGTGGCCAGAACATGGTGGGGTGGGTGTTTCTAGATAACTCTCTCCATTTTTCAATGTCATCCTCCTCTTCATCAAAAAATACATTCTTCCCTCTGAACAAAACATAAAAGGTGCTTCTTGGTCTTGTCTGTTGAATGGAGTGGAGTGTTATTGGAAGTTGATGGGGAACTATATGTGGTTGACACTAATGTTTCAAGCACCACTCAATATGAATGTGTCAGATTTTTGAACACCTCTCTATGCAGTTGTGTCTAGTAAAGAGGAAGATTTTCTTTTCTATGAGAGATATCATCATGGGTAGTTTGACCACAAGGGATGTTAGGAGTAGAGTCCTTATGTTCCATCTCCACACTAACATGAGGAGGACTATCACAATAATGATCATACTATTTTTTGGTTAAAGAGTTGATATACCCTTGGGGTGTTGAGAATGTGTCTCTAACAACCTTAAGGACATCGATATTGAGATGATTATGGATATGGTTCTCATTCTTCATCATGGATAGAATACTCGGACCTACCTTTTGGAAATTATTACGTATATGAGCATCCTATATGATGGATTTCAGAATTTTTTGATAACTATATGATACTATGAGATTATGAGCCAACTATTTAGAAGTAGTTGGAATATTCCAATGAGTTTCTTCATTATTGGGATGAATATGAGTCTTTCATTATGCATGTGATGCTCTTAATCTGTGAGACTTGATCCGAATGGTGACATGAGTCTAATCCTAAACCTTTGAAAAATGTCACCCATGTTTTTTGATAGGAATATGAGCCTCTCCCTAGGCATCTTCCAATCTTACTTGGGGAACCCCAGTTGGAATGAGAATATGAGCCCAGTCTGAATATGAATTCATTGTCAGAATATTCCAATAGAACATTGGAATGGGTAAAGGTATTTGAGCCTCCTCCTCTATAGACTTAGAAGAAATATGGTGTAATCACTTGTAATAGGAATAATGTGTATGTGTGCGGATTCCTTGATATTATAGAATATTATAGGTAGATTCATTGACAAGAATAAAAACCTTTCCCATGTTATGTGCCACACTCACTTGGTGAGACCCTACCAGTTAATGGATATGATCCCAATCCAAGATCATTTTAGTTTTATACTAGTCTTCTTAGATAGGGATATGATCATCTCCAGAGGCATGTTCTACACTCACTTCTTGAGACCCATCAAGAACATGGATATGAGGCCGATCCTTGGTCTTTGGAATATGCCATTATGTTTTTTGACAAGAATGTTCCCCTATACCATGGAATGGGATTCTATCACCCGGTAAGTCCCTGTTGGAATGAGAATATGAGGCTAGTCTGGTACCTCATCCATTATCAAAATATATTCTCATGGATGGGGGGAAGGAATCAGACTTCTTCTAGGGAAATTTGTTGTTCCTAATGATCAGAGTGTTGTGCTACCCTGATTGTATGGATATGAATATTTTTCTATACCAATATCTGTATTGGTGTTATAATATTCCGATGGAGTTCATCAATTGTTTCTAAGATTTAATGATATTTTATCAAAGTGTGTACAGGAATGTAAACCTACAAATTTTCATTCACTACTATATGAAATAATATATCTTCGATTGAATTGGGGATATTTTCCCAATTTTCCCTCATTATTTCACTAAAATATGTCCTTGGAATTCATTCATGGGGGAATGGATATTCACCTTCCCCATGATTGTTTTTTGAATATTACCATAAGATTACTCTGAGTGAGAAGTGTTATGATCCTACAGAATGGTTATCAATGAAATATGACTAAAAACATCATTCATAGGAGTGGGTATATGAGCACATTCATGGTTATACAAAATATTCCACAATTGATGTTTCTTTCTTGTTTCATATGCCTGGGGATCAGAGGTTTCAATGTGTCGGGTGGTACCCATAGCACATGACTAAAGGGTACCAGAATGATGGTGTTAATGAAGGAGGTTTATAGGATCCCTCCTAAGAAGACCCTAAACTAGAAGTGCTCCACAGGTAACTCTGTCACGACCCGTCCTCAGGGCCCGTGCCGTGACTACCCCAAGCCCGCCTTCCATAGGCCAGGGGCTGGCGACTAGCACCAAGGCGTAAAATCCCAGTAAATAGGGAAGGCATTGCCTTTATAAGTAACAACCACACAGAGTCAGCAAGCGGAAAGTAAAGTGCAGAAAAGTAAAGGGGGCCGGAATACAAGCCCAACTGTAAAGTACAACCGAAAAAGGTAAAGTACAGCAACTGAAGAAGAGACGGCGGCCTCGTGTCGTCCACTGGCAATCCCACCTGAAGGGTGGGTACAGATAGCCTCGAGGCTCCTCGGGTCCCACGTCCGCTCCAAGCACGTCCCGCCCAGTGGTCCACCTCCAGGTACCGTCCTGCTCCACGCCCCAACCGTGATCAGCGCTGTCAGTCGTCTGCAACCAACACAACAAGGTGCGGGCATAGCCCGTGCAGGGGTGAGTACAAGCTACTCAGTAAGGACCCCGAGACCCCCGAAGGTCTCCCGAAATCCACAAAGGATATAGCACAAAAGAAAGATGCAATCACGAAGTAACATCTGACTCGACTTAGGTATATGCCCATACATATACCTAAGTCCCCACTTCTAGCTCTGCTCACGAGCTCAAGAACAACTCAATCCACAAAGGAAGGCAAGACTCAAATCCACAAGGAGAGTAAACAGTAAATCCACAAAGGATAGTCCAACACAAACCACAAAGGAGAGTAACATAAGATTCAGCTCAAACCAGGATTTTCATTATCGAAACCGTAAAAGTTGAAGAGCCCCATCTCTGAAGTGTACAGTGGTCCTGTCACGACTCCGAGGTACTGCTCACTAACCTAAGACTGCTGAAGTACTCCTCCTGTCGAGTACCGCGGGTTTGCTGCCAACTACCGGGCGCTCCGTCCGCTGAGGGTCTACTGCCAAATACCGGGCGCTCACCCAGATAGCCTACTGAGGTACTCCTCCTGTCGAGTACCGCGGGTTTGCCGCCAACTACCAGGCGCTCCGTCCGCCGTGGGTCTGCTGCCAACTACTGGGCGCTCCGTCCACTGGGCTAGTCGACTCACTCCAAGTCGAGTCGGTCAAGCAGTCGTCAGGTCTCAGTCATCTACACGGTCTCCGTACTCCGCACGCACGTCTCCAACGTCGCGGGTCTGTCGCTACAACCAAGCGCACACACTCCGTAGAGTATCGCGGGTCCGCCGCTACAACCAAGCGCTCCACCGCCAAGGGTCTGCTGCTGCATCCAAGCGCACCACCTCTGTCAAGTACCACGGGTCCGCCGCTACACCCAAGCGCTCCACCGTCCAAGGTAAACAGAAGATTCAGCTCACACAGGTTCGGTAGCACTGTTCCACGTAGGATCGCTGAGTGCTGTAGTCGTCGTCGTCGAATCCACACAGGATCTCTGTACTGTCGTCGTCGAAGTCACAGTAGCAGTCGTAGCAGTCGCAGCCAGCAATAGGGTTCCCGCACAAAGCATGCTCGTTCGGAGGGACCGCTCCACGAGCCGAGAGGCTGATACATCAACTGTCACAAAGACCAGAGTTGATGTATCCAAAAGTTCTGTATCGTCAACAGGAACTCAACGCAACAGACGGCGCGTCGATCGGACGCCCGGTCTGAGAGTTATTGGCATTTTCGTCTCCGGGGCCCGGTTGGTTTTTAAGGAAAAACCAACCCGACCGTACTCCACCTGCGTCCAAACCTCGGGCGGAGTATTCCAAAAGATCCTTCTCACTAAGAGGATCACTACGTGACTGACGGCACGTCAATCGGACGTCCGTAGCTCAAGATATGAGCGTTTCCGCTCCGAAGGTCCGGTTGGTTTCGTGAACGAACCAACCCGGCCGAACTAAAAGTAACCTGAAACCTTGAGTGCGATATACCGAAACGACCGTCTCGATCCAAGGATCGCGTTGCCGCAGACGGTTCGTCATTCGGAGGTCCGAGGCTCAAGTTATGGGCCAAAAACCAAATCTAGTTCGAAACGGGGGGGTTCGGGTCCGGGCCGACCCGGCCCGACCCCCCCCCCCCCTGGGGCGGCGTGGCGGCGCGGGGAGCCGCGGGGAACCGCGGCGGCCGTCCCCTGCGGGGAGGCCGCACGCACGCGGGGGCTAAGCCCCGCGGTTTTTGAGGGGCGGCGCGACACAAAGGGCCGCGCCCCTTTTTTTTTTAAAGAAGCCCCCCCCCCCCCACGTGGGGGGCCTGCTGGTGCGGAACCGAGGGGGCCGGCTGCCCCCCTCCTTCAAAGAACCGCCCCCCCTCATAAAGAGGGGGGGTTTTTATGAGGTGGCCGGGGAATTAAATTCCCCGGTTTAAATGGTATCCGGCCGGCCAGCTGGCCGGCCGGTTTTCTCTAACGGGACCGGAAATTCCGGTCCCCCTTCGGCTTCCGACGCCGGCGGCCCGGCCGCCGGTCTTCTCTTCCGCCGCGGCCCGGAACCGGCCGCGGTCTCCTCGTCCCGCCGCGGCCCGGAACCGGCCGCGGCGTTCGTCATCCGGCGCGGTGCGACGGCACCGCGCCCCTTCGCCGTGCTTTGATTCTTTTCAACGCGGCGCGACGGCGTCGCGTTCTTGAAGTTTCTACCTCGGCGTGGCGCGACGGCGTCGCGTAAGATAAACGTACAATTATCCGCGTGGTGCGACGGCACCACGCCACCTTGCTTCCGCCCGCAAGAATAATCAACATGAACGATGGAGGGGGTTCGGCCGTGTTCATGCGGTCCGGCACCCCTCACGTTAAATAATTACACAACTTTAAAGAATCAACATCCTCACGTTAGTCATACAAACCACGGGCAAGAATGAAATAATTAAATATTAAATCAACAACCCCTACCTCGGGTACAAGTTCGAGGATTTGACTATGTCCGCGGAAGTCGACGTCGCGGAGATCGGGCGTCGCGGTAGTCGTTCGTCAATTCCGTTGACGAAGAGATACGTCCGATGTGATACGTCGTTGGAGAAACCTCTTATGTCGACGAAGGGAATCCGAGGAGGAAGCGGCGTTCCCTCACGTTGACACCGAGGACGAAGAAGAGAGGCGTCGTTCTTCGTCGGAGTTTGAGCGTTCTTCGTTCTTCGTCAGAGCTTGAAGATGAAGAAGAAGCTCTCCAAAAGCTCTCAAGGAGACAAACAAACAACCCATAATAAAATAAGATAACATCTTATTTTATTATTACAAAACATACTAGAATTTCAAAAGTTTGAAATTCAAAAAGGGGTTAACTCCCATAATTAAAAAGGGTAACTTAAGCCAATAAATTAGGCGTTAAGGGAGTTGGGAGAATTTGAAAGGTTTAGGGGATCGTGTGGGCCCCACCACACTTAATCCTCCCAAGGGAGGTTAAGTGGGTGTGGGTCCCACTCCCAACCTCCTTTGATAGGTTTTCAACAAGTTAAAATAAAATTTGTTCTACAAATTTTATTTAACTCAAACTAAAAACCCCTAAAATTAACTTTCAACCCGCAACAAACGCAACTCCCGAAAAGGTCTCTTTAAGCAAATATCGGCGCTGCGAGTTCATCGGTGCCCTCGGATTTCAATTCCGAGCACCGGATCAAAAGTTAGGAAACCCCGCTCGTTCGTTCACTGAACGTACCCGAGCCAAACTTCAAAAATTAATTCCGGGCACTCCGGGCCTCGGAATCAGGTGCCGTCTGAAACCGCGCTCTTGTAAAATTCTAAAGAAAATTAAAAACAAATTTCCTTGAATTTTACGGGTCTTTACATTACTCCCACCTCAGGGCTTTACGTCCCCGTAAAGATACATCAAAAACTATGGAAACAAATGAGGGTACTGAGCACGCATCTGAGCCTCCCGCTCCCAAGTGCTCTCCTGGAGATTCTCGTGCTGCCATCTGATGCGCACAAGAGGAATCGATCTCCCACGCAGGACCCGCTCCTGTCGATCCTCTATCTCCACCGGGACCTCCGTAAAAGTCGCCCCATCGTCAACGTCAAGCTCCCCATGGTCAATGATGTGCGTCGGGTCGTGCACGTATCTCCTCAGCTGGGATACGTGGAAGACGTCGTGCACCCGGTGCAACTAAGGTGGTAGAGCCAGGCAATAAGCCACCTCGCCAATCCTGCTGAGAATCTGGAAGGGTCCGATGAAGCGCGGAGATAACTTGCCGCCTCGGCCAAATCTCCGAATACCACGTTGAGGTGAGACCCGCAAGAAGACGTGGTCGCCATCCTCGAACTCCAGTGGCCTCCGCCTCCTGTCAGCATATGACTTCTGCCGGCTCTGTGCTGTCCTCATTCGCTCCTGGATGACCTGGACCATCTCTGTCGTGGCCTGGACCATCTCCGGTCCCACCAGAGCTGCAAAATTTCTTCTTTGCCGAAAAGAGAAATCTGGTCTCATCCCCTGGATGAACCACATTCTTTGCCTAAAACAGTCAATCCTAACATGGATGATACTAATCCATACCAAGGATGACGTCGTAAGGCCTCGACGCTACTACTAAGAGATTCAACCGTTACTCTCGCCTCCAAGGGTTGAGTCACACTGTCGGCATCAGTGTGTGGTAACTGGGTCTCCTCCAGTAGATGTCTCACAAGTGAGGGTCAAGTCAACAGCCAAAACTGGAACCTCTTAGTAACATCACGAAAGAGGACAGGAACGAAAATATCACAAAGGTATGCGTCTTTATTATTGCAGCTCATATTACAAGACGCTATACAAAAGCAACAAGGAACCAGAAGTACAAAGGATGTTATCCACTAGTTCTTCTCCTGTCCATCGGCTCCCAGAGCTCCATGATCGAAGGCCTCGGCTGCCTGAAGCTGAGCTCTTCCCTGCGGTCGGGGTGGACCTCCTGGTGGTGTTGGTGGAAGAGCCTCAAAGCGTCGCCCACCACCGGCTGCTCGTCCAGCTCCTCTGCCTCGTCCGCCTCCTCCCTGCGGACCGCCACGGTCGAACCTCTGCCTCTGCCTGGGAGGTTCTTCACTTAACTGCTGATCATCAGCATGGCGGGTCGGACAGTCACGAGCCATGTGACCAATCCCGCCACATGAGTAACACTGCCCACTCTCGGCACGCCTGGCTCTGACTCCACCCCGGCTTCCCCGTACAACTGAGCCTGAGTCGTGCAGTCGGCCACCGGTAGGTCTGGTCTGCCTGGAATCCTGAGTCATCCGTCGGCTACCTGCTGCAGATGACTCTGCCACGTGCCGCCCTGCGGTGAGTTGCTGTGCTGGTGTAGACTCAGCAAGGAAACTCTCGATCAGAAGTGCCCGCTCCAGTACTCCTGTCTGAGTCGGTATGCTGAGGGAGATCAGCGATGCCCTGATCTCGTGTCTCAAACCCTGCTCGAAGGTCCGGGCCCGGAAGAAGGGGTCTCGTACCATGTCTGTCGAGTACCGAGAAAGGTCGGTGAACCTCGCCGCGTACTGAGCGACCGTCATGCTGCCCTGCCGCAGCTGTAGAAGCTCCTGGATACGCACCGCACGAAGGGTGGCTGGGACGAACTCCGAGCGGAAGATGCTCTCAAAGTCCGTCCAAAGTAGAGATGTCTCATCGTGCACCTGGAGCATCAAACTCCACCATCGTCCTGCTGCTGCGTGTAGTAGGCTCGCAGCGAGGATCACCATCAGGTCTGATGGTGTCCTCACTAGCCTAAACACTCGAACTACTGCCTCCAGCCAGTCCTCTGCTGCCTGGGAATCCGTCTCCCCGCGAAACCTGGGCGGTCGTTGGCGCTGAAACTCATGCAGTGCGCTGAGGCGACGTGCATCGTCAGCGGCTGCTGCTGGAAGCATCGGGGGCTCGGCGGGTAAAGCTACCGCCGGTTCCACTACTGGAAAAGGGCCCTGCACCGAGGCCTCGTCGCTCGGTGGGCTGTCGTCTCGCTCGACTCTCGGAACCCTAGCTGGCTGCCGTCGTGGGGCCATCCTAAAAGGAGACAGGTGCGCCACGGTCAAACAGTATACCTGGTGAGCTGACACAAAGAAATCACAAAGAAAACTTTGAAACACACACGCAATCAATGTTTTCGTGTATTAAGTCGGAAATCAGAAGTCAGGGTCCTGGTGTACGGATACGTCGGCCGCCGCACCAACACTGGACTCCCTGGACTGATATCCACACTCAATACGCTAAACATTATTGCTTCACATAGAAAAGATCAGAGTTCGCGGTAGAACCGAACTCCTCTGATACCAATTTGTCACGACCCGTCCTCGGGGCCCGTGCCGTGACTACCCCAAGCCCGCCTTCCATAGGCCAGGGGCTGGCGACTAGCACCAAGGCGTAAAATCCCAGTAAACAGGGAAGGCATTGCCTTTATAAGTAACAACCACACAGAGTCAGCAAGCGGAAAGTAAAGTGCAGAAAAGTAAAGGGGGCCGGAATACAAGCCCAACTGTAAAGTACAACCGAAAAAGGTAAAGTACAGCAACTGAAGAAGAGACGGCGGCCTCGTGTCGTCCACTGGCAATCCCACCTGAAGGGTGGGTACAGATAGCCTCCAGGCTCCTCGGGTCCCACGTCCGCTCCAAGCACGTCCCGCCCAGTGGTCCACCTCCAGGTACCGTCCTGCTCCACGCCCCAACCGTGATCAGCGCTGTCCGTCGTCTGCAACCAACACAACAAGGTGCGGGCATAGCCCGTGCAGGGGTGAGTACAAGCTACTCAGTAAGGACCCCGAGACCCCCGAAGGTCTCCCGAAATCCACAAAGGATATAGCACAAAATAAAGATGCAATCACGAAGTAACATCTGACTCGACTTAGGTATATGCCCATACATATACCTAAGTCCCCACTTCTAGCTCTGCTCACGAGCTCAAGAACAACTCAATCCACAAAGGAAGCCAAGACTCAAATCCACAAGGAGAGTAAACAGTAAATCCACAAAGGATAGTCCAACACAAACCACAAAGGAGAGTAACATAAGATTCAGCTCAAACCAGGATTTTCATTATCGAAACCGTAAAAGTTGAAGAGCCCCATCTCTGAAGTGTACAGTGGTCCTGTCACGACTCCGAGGTACTGCTCACTAACCTAAGACTGCTGAAGTACTCCTCCTGTCGAGTACCGCGGGTCTGCTGCCAACTACCGGGCGCTCCGTCCGCTGAGGGTCTGCTGCCAAATACCGGGCGCTCACCCAGATAGCCTACTGAGGTACTCCTCCTGTCGAGTACCGCGGGTTTGCCGCCAACTACCAGGCGCTCCGTCCGCCGTGGGTCTGCTGCCAACTACTGGGCGCTCCGTCCACTGGGCTAGTCGACTCACTCCAAGTCGAGTCGGTCAAGCAGTCGTCAGGTCTCAGTCATCTACACGGTCTCCGTACTCCGCACGCACGTCTCCACCGTCGCGGGTATGTCACTACAACCAAGCGCACACACTCCGTAGAGTATCGCGGGTCCGCCGCTACAACCAAGCGCTCCACCGCCAAGGGTCTGCTGCTGCATCCAAGCGCACCACCTCTGTCAAGTACCACGGGTCCGCCGCTACACCCAAGCGCTCCACCGTCCAAGGTAAACAGAAGATTCAGCTCACACAGGTTCGGTAGCACTGTTCCACGTAGGATCGCTGAGTGCTGTAGTCGTCGTCGTCGAATCCACACAGGATCTCTGTACTGTCGTCGTCGAAGTCACAGTAGCAGTCGTAGCAGTCGCAGCCAGCAATAGGGTTCCCGCATAAAGCAAGCTCGTTCGGAGGGACCGCTCCACGAGCCGAGAGGCTGATACATCAACTGTCACAAAGACCAGAGTTGATGTATCCAAAAGTTCCGTATCGTCAACAGGAACTCAACGCAACAGACGGCGCGTCGATCGGACGCCCGGTCTGAGAGTTATTGGCATTTTCGTCTCCGGTGCCCGGTTGGTTTTTAAGGCAAAACCAACCCGACCGTACTCCACCTGCGTCCAAACCTCGGGCGGAGTATGCCAAAAGATCCGTCTCACTAAGAGGATCACTACGCGACTGACGACACGTCAATCAGACGTCCGTAGCTCAAGATATGAGCGTTTCCGCTCCGAAGGTCCGGTTGGTTTCGTGAACGAACCAACCCGGCCGAACTCAAAGTAACCCGAAAACTTGAGTGCGATATACCGAAACGACCGTCTCGATCCAAGGATTGCGTTGCCGCAGACGGTTCGTCATTCGGAGGTCCGAGGCTCAAGTTATGGGCCAAAAACCAAATCTAGTTCGAAACGGGGGGGTCCGGGTCCGGGCCGACCCGGCCCGACCCCCCCCCCCCCCCCTGGGGCGGCGCGGCGGCGGCGGGCGGCGGCGGGCGGTGGCGCGGCAACGCGGCGGCGCGGCGGCGCGGGGAGCCGCGGGGAACCGCGGCGGCTGTCGCCTGCGGGGAGGCCGCACGCACGCGGGGGCTAAGCCCCGCGGTTTTTGAGGGGCGGCGCGGCACAAAGGGCCGCGCCACTTTTTTTTTAAAGAAGCCCCCCCCCCCCACGTGGGGGGCCTGCTGGTGCGGAACCGAGGGGGCCGGCTGCCCCCCTCCTTCAAAGAACCGCCCCCCCTCATAAAGAGGGGGGGTTTTTATGAGGTGGCCGGGGAATTAAATTCCCCGGTTTTAATGGTATCCGGTCGGCCAGCTGGCCGGCCGGTTTTCTCTAACGGGACCGGAAATTCCGGTCCCCCTTCGGCTTCCGACGCCGGCGGCCCGGCTGCCGGTCTTCTCTTCCGCCGCGGCCCGGAACCGGCCGCGGTCTCCTCGTCCCGCCGCGGCCCGGAACCGGCCGCGGCGTTCGTCATCCGGCGCGGTGCGACGGCACCGCGCCCCTTCGCCGTGCTTTGATTCTTTTCAACGCGGCGCGACGGCGTCACGTTCTTGAAGTTTCTACCTCGGCGTGGCGCGACGGCGTCGCGTAAGATAAACGTACAATTATCCGCGTGGTGCGACGGCACCACGCCACCTTGCTTCCGCCCACAAGAATAATCAACATGAACGATGGAGGGGGTTCGGCCGTGTTCATGCGGTCCGGCCCCCCTCACGTTAAATAATTACACAACTTTAAAGAATCAACATCCTCACGTTAGTCATACGAACCACGGGCAAGAATGAAATAATTAAATATTAAATCAACAACCCCTACCTCGGGTACAAGTTCGAGGATTTGACTATGTCCGCGGAAGTCGACGTCGCAGAGATCGGGCGTCGCGGTAGTCGTTCGTCAATTCCGTTGACGAAGAGATACGTCCGATGTGATACGTCGTTGGAGAAACCTCTTATGTCGACGAAGGGAATCCGAGGAGGAAGCGGCGTTCCCTAACGTTGACACCGAGGACGAAGAAGAGAGGCGTCGTTCTTCGTCGGAGTTTGAGCGTTCTTCGTTCTTCGTCAGAGCTTGAAGATGAAGAAGAAGCTCTCCAAAAGCTCTCAAGGAGACAAACAAACAACCCATAATAAAATAAGATAACATCTTATTTTATTATTACAAAACATACTAGAATTTCAAAAGTTTGATATTCAAAAAGGGGTTAACTCCCATAATTAAAAAGGGTAACTTAAGCCAATAAATTAGGCGTTAAGGGAGTTGGGAGAATTTGAAAGGTTTAGTGGCTCGTGTGGGCCCCACCACACTTAATCCTCCCAAGGGAGGTTAAGTGGGTGTGGGTCCCACTCCCAACCTCCTTTGATAGGTTTTCAACAAGTTAAAATAAAATTTGTTCTACAAATTTTATTTAACTCAAACTAAAAACCCCTAAAATTAACTTTCAACCCGCAACAAACGCAACTCCCGAAAAGGTCTCTTTAAGTGAATATCGGCGCTGCAAGTTCATCGGTGCCCTCGGATTTCAATTCCGAGCACCGGATCAAAAGTTAGGAAACCCCGCTCGTTCGTTCACTGAACGTACCCGAGCCAAACTTCAAAAATTAATTCCAGGCACTCCGGGCCTCGGAATCAGGTGCCGTCTGAAACCGCGCTCTTGTAAAATTCTAAAGAAAATTAAAAAAAAAATTCCTTGAATTTTACGGGTCTTTACAAACTCCTTGATCTACCTTCATTTGAGACTAATGGTGGTGATTTTCACGCTACAAAGATAATCTTATAAAGCAGTTGGATGTAAAAACAAGAACCACTAAATTTACTAAAACTTTATATGGATGGTGCAGACCCATAAAATTTAACTTTTGTAGATCCTCATGAGAAACTTTAAGGGAAAAGATTATACAATATCGATTGTATTCTCAAAACATTGTATTTTACACACGATATTGAAGGTTTCATGCATGTGAATTCATTTTCAGTCCCACAAGATTTTCCACCATAACAGATTTCCCAGAACAATAATTGGATGATGACATTATCTAGAATCAAGAGTTACTCATGTTAGCAGTAGATGTTGTCACTATGAAAATAAGGAACAAGTACACCGATTAGTAAATCATTACAGTCATATATGTAATTAATAATTTATGCATGGGTAACAAATTTTCATTTTACTCATGATCCAAACATTCTTCTAGCATGGATTTTCAAAGAGAGGATATAATTATTCTATGGGAACCCCAGCTATAGAGGATTAGTCACAAGATCCATGTTAGTCCGACCAACAAGTTTTTCATTTGAGAGATTCATTTCAAGTTCTCTATTTTTGTTTCAATAGGAAAGACGCACCCAGATCTTATCACCCATGTGGTGAGAAAAAATGTCTAATGAGATCTGGGTAGTCTACCCTATTTATCATGTTAAGTGGATGCCTCAGTTAATGGACTCCATGTATGGTAATATTTTTTACAGGAACATGTTGTGGATTTTTTGGACTGGTGACTTGATTTAGGAGGGTTTGATGTTCGTACAGTCATTCATGTTGGGTTCCCCATTACGTATTATCTTTCATAGAAACTCCCAATGGATCCCACATCCATAACATGGTACAAACATGATTTATGATGGTAGGATGTCAATTGCGATTTCAGACCCAATGATACTTAGGAACTCAAATTGATCGAGAGGGTGTGATGATGAGCCATCACACCATTTGGGGGGTGGGGAGTTGTTTCCTTCTCCATGAAACTCTTATAGATTTAATATTGGTTTTAGAATCTATTTTAAATCTAGATATGGGGATTGTTAATAAAATGTTCATTGGTTAGATCCTTTTACATGAAAATGGTGAGGATGTTATTGGTGAATCCATCCGAATGTATTTGAGGTTCTTCATCAATTTCCCATTGGTGGTTAACTACTTATATGTTGAAGCCACATAAATACGGACTCAAAAGTTCATTGTTATCTAGTGAGGAATTTAATATTTTGAGGATGATATCGAGCCATTGTGATTATTCCTACATATCCTGTTTTATAATAAGAATCAAAACCAATGTATTTCGTTAAACCTGTTTAGTTTAATTTTATATAGAAAAGACATACATGGGGGGACTTGGGAAACATTTATTGAACTTGATCCTTAGGGAGACATCATAAATATCATGGGTATAGTTGGAATCAGAGTTATTGTAGTTCAATCATTCCATTGAGACATTCCCTGAGGTAGATACCATTATATTGGGGTAGTTATATCATTCCACTAACTAGGGCTTGTACATTGATGTTTCCGTAGATGGTGGAGATTCATCATGAAATTGATGTGATCATTGAAACTCTCTAATCCCATATTATCTATACCAACTGTATGAAACAAGGAATAACAAGTAATCAGTCTCACTATATATGGATACATGACTTATGTGTAGGGAAAAACCTTCGAATGTCTATCATAGAGCTCGGGCCTTAAGAAGGTGTCAAATATATCATGGTACTGGAAGGAGTTAGAGTCATCATATTTTAGTTGACTTCTCAATCCTCTTGTGGAGTAGGAAGGATGACCAAACCATGAGAGTGATTTGGTCCTGATGGGTGGAATTTCAGAGACATAGCGGGAGATACATAGAGGTGGGTTCCTATTTGAGCTCAGGCCTTTGGGAATGCATCCAGTGTATTTTGGTTATGGAATGAATTAGAGTTATTATTGTTCAAATGATCAAGGCTTAAACATTGAGGTTTCCCTAATATGGAGGCTGGACAAGGGTATCATGTCCTTTATTAGGGCTTACACACTGAGATTTCCCAATATTGTTGACGTTCACGATGAGGATGATATGATGATTTCCACTCTCTAATCCCACATGATCTATTCTCGGTGTGAGAAATGAGAGATATCATGTATTCATTCTCATAGACAATCAATGTTAGACTTACATGATTGGAGAACCCTTTAGATATCTTATTTGTAGCTTGAGTCTTTGGAGGCATCATATATATCTTGATTCTAGAAGGAATCAAATTTATCATAGTTCACATGATTAGGGCTTACAAAATGAGGTTTCACTTATATTTAAGGAGGACAAGGTTATTATACATTGGGATAGCTACATGGCCTAGCTTGGTTTTTGGCATGAAATGCTTGATTGTATTATTGATATGTCTTTGTTATCTTATTATATTTCTAAAGGGTGTCTAGACATGTTCAACTATATTGCAGACATGTCAATGGAATCTCATGAACCAGTGCACTTTTCCGAAGGACATCACATTATCATTATGGAATGTCTGAAGACCATCACATGATCAAGATTGACATTTCTAGAGGAAATTGAAAGACCTATTTGACTTGTCATAGTATCTATCTGATTATCTTGGCTAACATTTATGTAGATCATCACATGACCTAGAATGGCACGACCAGAGGGTGTCACATAATCTGTATTGGTACATCTTAGTGCCTTTGTGATACATGGTTTTTAGGCATGAAGGGTACCAAGAGATCTAGTTGGTATACCCAGAGGGATTTGTGGGACCCAACTGACATGAAATAGTTTCTCCACACATCTTGGGAGACATGTTTAGAGGACATTTCAATATTAGGATGGAAAACCCATAGGAATTCATAATACTCAGATGGCATTCGAAAAGAGTTTTGTGTGGCTTACTAGTAGTGTCTATAGAATAATACATGATCCAAATTGTATATCAAGGGGACATCACATTGATTGTGTGAATTTATCTAATGCGGTCACATGATCGGGATGAGTCATGTAAAGCTTTTGAGGATCATCATATATGTTTTTCACATAAGTGTTATGTATTTCAGTCTATATTATTATTTTTATGTGTATGTGCCTTATATTTGTGAAGTGTTATCTTTTTTAAGTCTCACGTGATTTAGAAGATATTCCAGATATCCCTTACATAGCCTTCCATAAGAACTTATCATGATCTATGAGTGATCACACATTGTTCCTATACATGTCTCATGATCTTATAGTTCATTACCAATGATATTGGACACTCTAATAAGTCCTCCCCGATGCTTGGGTGAACCGGTTCATAGATCCAATGATGTCAATTTTCATGATGGTGTGGGGGATTTATATGCCTCATCTACCTAATTATAGACCACTTTACGTGACATGTATTGTACAAATCAAGTACTAATACAAAATATACCATTAATAATGCTAGAAAAGGCCCTTATCAGTGTGAAAAAAGTGTTGAATACCATATAATGGTTAAAAGGACTAGGACTTTTTTAGCTCTAGAAAATTTCTCATAAAAGACACCATTTGTTAGCTCTTTTAATTTGAACTGATCAATAGTCCCATTATTATAACTCTTACAAGAACTAATAAATTTATAATTTATTAGTGATTTTAGAAATCCTAATTAAGTGAACGATTATCTGCACTTCTCAAAGCACTAATAAAGGATCCTTTATCATCGCTTCTACAAGCATTGAAAAATTATTACTTATGATTTCATTTAGAAGTGTTGAAAAAATGGAATATTGTAGTTTCATTTTATAGCACACTAAAACACCAGAAACACCACCATAAATTAGACAAATATGATTCAAACACAAAATTTAAATGAAATTAAATTTTCATTGAAAATCCAGGAAAAAACACTATTATAGTTCCAATGAATTCCCTTGTATTAAAAAACAGGAAACCCCTACTAGAGAAAAATAAGGAAACTATTTGAGAAAAAAATTCTTATATTAGTGATAATATAAATAAATTAATTAAATAAAAATAGTTGATTTTAAATTAAAATTTGAGTCATAATAGGAATAATATTTATCAGATTACATTGTCGTTATTGTTTTCACGCCCATAATTGTATGTTCATCATCAAGAATTATGTTTTTAAAAATTAACTTAATAAATATAAAATCAAAATAATAAGGAAATTAATTAAGTAATCTAAAATTGAATTATGAATATTTATCCTAAATTTTCAAAACAATCCAAGGTCATTTGCTTAGTTTTCATTGGGTAACATATTTTAATCTAAAATTTCCATTTTAAAGTTATAACGGACATATTCAGTCATACAAGGAACATCGTGTATCAGAATGAGGTGAGAATAATTCATATAAATCAAAAAAGACTTATGTATTTTTTTACTATAGTATGAATATAATCCAAATGTGTTTTCTCAGTTTTGAGTATTCCACTTGTATATTTTTACTAAAATGACATATTAATCTCGAAATGAGAACTTTAAGTGACAACAGTCACATCATGTGTGTGTTTGTTGTGATAATTATCCCTACATGTAAAAAATTAATTATGAATAATTTTCCTAAATTATAAAAATTGTCTTTGTGTGTTTTCATAGTTTTCATTGTGTGACAATTTTGAACTAAAATGTAAATTTTAAATTGATAACAGGCACTTTGAGAAATATTAAGAACATATGGAACCATATTAAGGAACAAATGATTCTTAAATGTAAAAAATGACTTATTTAATATTTTCCTAAAATACCGAAATAATATGAATGTGTTTGTTCAGTTTGGAGTATTCCTGTTTTCCTTTTTACTAAACATAAAGTCTATTTTGAATAAAAAGGCACAATTGGTGTCATACAAATCACTCAATGCATTAGATTGAGGTTTGGATGTTTCCTTCGCATCAAAAATGACTTATGGACCAATTTCTTAATGTACCTAACCAATATAAATTCATTTTTTTTGTTTTGAGTAGGTAACTCATGTTTTTTTACTAAAATGTGATTTTAAACTGGAAACCCCCACTTTGAATTATACTGATCACATCATGACTGGGTTTGACATGAGACTGATTATAAATGTCAAAAATAAATTATTAATCATTAACTATATTATAAAGACAATCCAATTATATTTTCTCAGTTTTTAGTAAGTGAAACTTTTTGAAATAAAATGTGAATTTTAAACTGATAAGAGACATTTTGAGTGATACTGAAAACATCATGTATCTGATTGAGGTGAGACTGATTCCAAAACATCATAAATAACCTATGGATCATTTTAGCAAAGTATAAAAACAATAAAAATGGTTTTTATTTTTTTTGAGTTTGCCAGTTGTATTTTTTTATAAAAATTAATGTCATTTTTTAATAAAAAGATGCATTTGGAGTCGTAATGGTCACAGAGTTATTCCAATTGAGCTGCATATGTTTTATATGAAACCCAAATGACTTATCGATCATTTTAATAATGTATAAAAACAATATGAATGTATTTTCTTAGTTTTGAGTATGCCACTTGATTTTTTTACTAAAATGACATTTTGAACTAGAAATGCACACTTCGAGAGATATATATCACATCATGTGTGGGTTTGACATGAAACTAGTTTATACAAATAAAAAACTAATTATAAATATTTTTAATAAATTTTCAAGAAAATCTGAGAACTTTTTCTCATTTTTTTAATGAGTGACACTTTTTAAACTAAAATATCAATTTTAAACTGATAATGGACACTCTGAGTCATACCGACCACATTGCGTATCAGATTATAGTGTAGATGATTCATACTGATAAAAAGATGACTTATTGATCTTTTTTAGACTATATCAAAATAATAATAAATAATTTTCTCTATTTTGAGTTTGTTAGTTGTCTTTTTACAAGAATTAATGTCAATTTTGAATAAAAACACACACTTAGAGTCATACAGGTCACACCACATATAATATTTAGGTCTTGTTGATTCATACACATCCCAAATTACTTATTTAATATTTTCAAAGTGTATCAAGAAAATATGAATTGGATTTCATGGTTTGGAGTATGTCACTTGTAATTTTTACTAAGATGTCATTTTAAACTAGAAAGCTGCTCTTTGAGTGATACCGATCACATAGTTTAGGGGTTTTATATGAGACAGGTTCTTATATATCACAAATTAATTATATATCCTAGTACTAAGTTACTAATACAATCCAATTGTGCTTTCTTTATTTTATATGAGAGACACTTTTTGAACTAAAATGTAAATTTTAAATGTATAACAGACAATTTGAGTTATACCGCACACATAATCTATATGATTGTGTTATGTCTAATTCCTATATTTACCAAATGATGTATGGATAATTTAATAAATTATCAAAATAATATAAATTATTTTTCTTGATTTTTAGTGTGCCACTTGTGTTTTTTAGTAAAATTAAATATTAAATAGGAAACCCGCAATTTGAGTGACATTGGTCACATCATCTATGTGTATTGATGTGAGACTATATCGTACACATCAAAAATGAATTATGAATCATTTTACTAAATTATCAAGAAAAGTTGAGTGGGTTTTCTAAGTTTTTAGTGAGTTATAATTTTTGAACTAAAATTTCCATTTTAAACTCATAACCGTCTCAATGAGAAATGTTGCACACATTGTGTATCAGATTGAGGTGAAACTATTTTCTACTTTCCATAAATGAATTATGGATCATTTTTATAAAATAAAAAAATAGGAATGTCTTTTTTTGTTTTGATTATGTTAGTTGTCTTTTTACTGAAATTAGTGTTAATTTTGAATAAAAATATGCACTTGGAATAATACCGATCACATCATTCATCATCTTTTGGGGGAAAATGATTCCTAAAAATCCAAAATTAAATATTTATAGTTTTTATAATGTATAAAAATAATCAGAATGTATTTTCTCGGTTTTGAGTAATCCACTTTTTTCACTAAAATGTCATTTTAAATTGAAAATGCACACATTGAGTCATACCGGTCACATTGTGTGTGGTTTTGATGCGAGGCTGATTCCTACATGTAAAAACTAAATTATGAATATTTTTTCAAATTTATCCGGACAACCTGAGTGATTTTTATCATTTTTCAGGGGTGAATTTTTTTGAACTGAATTGTTAATTTTAAACTGGTAGTGGAAACTTTGAGTCAAAATGGGCACATCATGTATCATATTGAGGTGAAAATGATAAATACACATAAAAATGAATTTTGGAATATTTTAATAATATATGAAAATCATTAAAATTTATTTTCTTGGTATTGAGTATGTCTGTAGTCTTATTTACTAATATTAATATCAATTTTTAATAAAAAGACCCAATTGGAGTCATATCTTTCACACTATGCATCAGCAGGAGGTTCGACTAATTCCTACACATCCCAAACTACATATGGATGGTTTTACTAAATTATTAAACCAATATGAATGAGTTTTCTTGTTTTGTGTATGGTGGTTCCTCTTTTTACAAAAAAATGGTGGTTTAAACTAGAAACATGAACATTGAGTCATCTCAGTTACATTTTGTGTGGGATTGATGTGAGACTGATTCCTACTCATCAAAAATTAATTATAAATCATTTTTCAAAATTATAAAGAAAATCAGAGTGAGTTTTCTTTGTTTTTAGGTAGTGATACTATTTGAAGTAAAATGTCAATTTAAAAATGATTAGGGACAATTTGAGTCATAACCGGTACATCGTGTATCAAATAAAGGTGTATATGAATCCAAAACATAATAAATAACTTATTTATTATTCTCCTAAAGTACCAAATAAATAAAAATGAGTTTTCTCTATTTTTATTATGTTAGTTGTTTTTTACTAAAATTAATGTCAATTTCAAAAAAATCTAAATGTTTTTTTCTGCGTGATTATAAACTCCAACATAAAATCCTAACAATTTGATCATAAAAATGGGAATGTAACTAATATCTTGTATTTCTTATTGATAATAATGATTATTTTTTATTAATGATATTGTTAACAAGGATCAATTTACAAAATGAATGTGTAGATGAATAATGATTGTTACATGTATGGATTTGACAAGAAATTGGGATATTATGTCATGAATTTAATTTATGATCTAATAGACCAAATAATTCCACCACCAACAAAATTGAAACCACCATATTTTTATTTTTTTTAATTTATGATTTATTTGATGGAATTATGTATTTCTTTATTTTTATGAGGTTTTGGATCAAGCTACTAGCTTATTTTTAGAAGGGTTGTTCATTTGAATTTTGGTACTTCAAGATGTTAATAGATGATAGTTTTTCATTTTCATGACTTTTTTTATAAGGTGGTTTCTTTTCATTTATTATCATGTTTACTTTGATACCAACCCTCCCCAATGACCACAATATCTCAATATTGGTTCTCGTCCAACATTTCTCTCACACAGCTTCTGGATTCAGTGGTTGATGACACACATAATTATTCAATAATTTATATTTGATTAATTACTTATTTTATGATAGGATTGTATTTGTAGGAATATCAAGTGATTATTAGATCCACTACAAATACCATTTCGTTGCATTGTATAGAAGTCATGGGCAAGCAAGTTGATCTATTTTTTTAGTTTTTTCTCATTTGTTCTTATCGAGGGGTTTCTTACATAGTTTAATGTTATTTTATAGTACAAGGAATGTGATAATAAAAATTTTAGACTATGATAATTAGTTTGAAAAAATAAGTGGTGTTTGTTTTGTTTCTAAAAAAATACTCTACTTGAATTCCTATATAAAATTTCTCAAACAAGTGGGGAGTTTTTTTAAATAATTCACCTTAAACACTTTAAAAATGGATATTTTATTATGTTATATGTGTTTCAATAACATTGAAACACTTTTTCTTAGTAATAATCTGTGTATATTATTTATTCTACTACATTTAATGGAAATTTTATCATTTTCATATCAGAACATTGTCTCCTCCTCTGGCTTGGTGTCCACCGAATCCACCTCCTCCACCTCAGTCACTGACTCCACTAATAACTCCACCTCCAACTCCACCTCTAACTCCACCTCCACCTCTAGAATTCCCCTACAATCTTATTATTTCCAGGTCGTCACTTCTAGAAAAATTCCATTCCTCCATTATTCTTCTCCTATAGAAACAAATCAAAAATAACATATAAGAATTCTCAAACTAATGCTTTACAACCGAAATATATTTCTAAGTTCATAACATGTACAATATCAAATAAATTTCCGGGAATTCCATATATTCATTGTTGAAAAACATTCTCACAACATGTAAATTGTCCACTTATCTTTAAAAAAATATAATTCTTCTTTTGGGCATGAACGTTAACAAAAATATTGATAGTACTAAGAAAATACTGAAAAAAATATTCTGAAATATATTTAATGAAACTGAAATTACCTTAGGAAATGACATGTTGGGGGAAGATGGTCTTTTTATGCCTAATGATCTCTCTCATAAATTTTCAAACATAATATCCTGAATTGATTCCATTATCATTCTTTGGAAACTATAAAAACATTGACCAGAATGTGAATTTTTTTAAATGTTTTGATAGTTAAATATTTTTATATATACCTCAATTTATTTTCATTGGTAGTAATACACAAGATTTATCTCTTAAGACACTGATTTTATGCCATGATTTAGCCAATATTAAGAAACCTCACTATAAAAAAAATCTTTTTAAAACATATATTGAAACATACAATTCGATGTTATCTATAAAATGTTGATTAAAGTGTATTAGAAATTCACAATAGACATTAAGTGTGGTTTTCTTCTTGGATATCCAAACATTGGATCCAAAAAATAAATATTTGAGGTATCCAGACTGACTACGATCAATATCCAATGCTTCCAAAAACACAAAAAAATAATCAATAAAAAATCAAAAATATATTTTCTGTAATTATATTGTATATTTTTTATTTTTTATTTCAGGAATCAAAAAGAGACTATTGTATGATATTTTTTTATAAAACTATTCAAGTAACATATCTCTTTTATTTTCAATTTCTCCCTTATCCAAAGTAAGTTTTTCCATAGAAATGATTTTGGTAATAGTGAATCCAAATCATTATTAATAAGGTTTTACCTTTATATAGTAATAATATAAAAATTTTTAGAAAATTTAAATATTTATTAACATTAATAAATATTTTAAATCACTTTTAGATATACTTTTTATTAAAAAAACTTTTAAATGTATTTAAAACTAAGACTCCCTACCATTCATGCTTGATAATCTCAGGTATTCTCTTGAGACCAAGTATGTCTGTCATGGAACATAAATATAATTCTTTTTTCTTTGAAATTTAAGACTTATTTTCATGTTTAACTATGTTTTCTCTAATAAGTTATTATGATAATAAATGTTTCTATGGATGGTTTTGGGAGAAGGTACTCTCAAAATTTCATTTTTATTTCTCAGTTGGTTCACTAGTTTTTCTTGATTCAACCATCCATTTCTCTACCGCTTTATCAATATATAATATCATAACTCACATCATACCTTTTTTCATTAACCTTTATAGTATTTTAATATGATTTTTTTAAATACATACCTCATATATCTTTATAATATTTTGAGGTCATGTTAGGAAAGATCCAATAGCATCATTGAACATTTAAATATATGGATCGTCAAGTGGAATAAGAAACATAGTATTCATATTTTAAGCTACCTCAATCAACAGTCTGATGTGATATTTTTGGTGGTCTATTTTTAGATGGTCTCCAAGGATATTATACATTTTACCCACCACAATAATGAATATTGTGGGTGTTAAAAGATACAAATCACATACAACTCTACCCTACAAAAGTTTAGTAATATAATATTATTGGAAGTTTTTTGATTCACATTTATGAGAAAGAGTAATGAAAAAATTTATTACCTTGGGTAAGGTATGTGGTTTGGGGAATGACTAGACTCAAACCTAGTAGATCATTTGGTTCCTATTCATATCTTTGTTCCCCCACCAGTTAAATTTCATCCTTTCTCATACATTGGTCCTCTGAACCAGGCTGAACAATAATATATTTTAGTAAGTCTATTTGTGTCTACAATCACCTCAAAATTTTATATGTATCGTCATGTGCTTTTATCTTCTAATTATATGTTTGAGGAGAGAATCCAAAACCGAATCCTTTAACATGAAAATATTGTTTTGTCCACACAATGCCACTGAGATTTGTTTTTCTTCTGGTATAGTTGCTATCGATTCTTATTTTTAAACCATATAATAAAGATGAACATAAATATATATATTTATTTAATACGGTTATAAATAATAAATAATTAAAATTATTTCATACTTACACATGTTTCCTTAAATTATTTTGTGTTTTGATCAATTATTTCACCATCCATAATTTCATAAGCCTCCTTTCATATTACATGACGTGGGATAGAAGTGTAATCAAATTTTGATTCATCGATATAAATATAAAAAAGGAATATATGTTGTTTCTTATCACATAGTTAAAACATTATTGTTGATCTAAAATACAAACCAATTCCTTCCTTAATGAATATTTTTTCATCCTTTCTTTGTGATAGGAGTATATTGGTTTTGATGCATTCTATTTAATGTTAGCACTTATTATTTCATAAATTGAAAATTTTGAATAATGTTGGATATAATAAATAATTTCAAATAATATATTATCAACTGTAGTGAATTGTAAATGTTTTATCATTGTGAAAATTGAGTAATGTTGTCCATGTTTCCTAATTTATAATGTATGCATAACAAACTATTGGGTGCAGATTAACTTTCTCCTCAACATACCTAAGATGTAACTTCATAAGAAGAGTCTGAAAGGCTCTATGGGATTTTTTAGTGTCCATGAAGACAATTCTGTTATGGAAATATATTAAATAAATGAAGTCTATATGTAATAATGAAAATTAAATCAAAATTTCAATATATATATATATATATATATGTTTTTAAAATAGATATATTATTTCATAACATTACTTTTATATCTTCCCAATGTATTTAATTCATTATAAGTTGGATGTGGAATGATGAATCATTTTCAATCACCACATTCATCCCAGTTGTGTCCCTAACAATATTGATGATCATTGTCTTGTTGAGGACAATAGGTTATCCATATTGATTCCAACCAATATCAAATTTTATACACTAACTTATTTCCATGATATTTTTATTCAAAATTTTTATGTTGAGTCGTGGCTATTTTTTTCATCAGCATGATGTTGAACCCATTATAATTATACAGTTTCCTCATCAATAATATGTACTTCCTCAGCATTGGTAACATCATCATGTGGATAATAAATTGTCTGCATGAGTAGTCAAATATTTAATTTTTCTTGAAAAAAATGTAAACTTGGAGAAAGTATTTGACAAGGGTGGAATGCATGATCAATTAAAATCCTGATGAACTATTTAACTCCATATTACTAATATTTTGTCAAACTATTATCATGAATTTATTTTGAAGAAAATGCGTAATTAGATTTTACTCCATCTTCATATTATGTAACTCCACATGCACCTATGTTTCTTGAAATAATCTGAGCTTTATTCATCCAATAGTATGTACCTGTGATCATTTTGGATGACAACTTCTCAAATTCATTAAATAAATATAGAAGATATATGGGATGATACATCAAAGAAGAAATCACAAATAATTGTATGAGAGATAAATCTGGTGAAGAGATAGTTATATACTTTAATTTTTTTAAATTTCCACATCTTAATTAAATATATTAAAACTCAACGCATAATTATAAAAGTTTCATGACTCTACTAAGACAACAAAATCTCATCCCCACTATGTTTTACTAACTTTAATATTTATTACTAGTTTTTTCCCTCCTATGTACCTCAAATATAAGAGATCTATATTGACCAAGGTTTATATATAGGGTGTGAATATACAAATAAATAAGTAAATAGTAAGAGGTAACCAGAAATATACCACAACACAAATATTTGAGCACATGTTTAAAGTATTAAAACTCAAAATAAAATTGTAAGTCACGTAATTGTATACTAACTAGGATACCATAATAATTAAATATACTGAATTTATTTCATTCCACTGAATTATACAATTCGTTGAAAAGGTTTATACCATGATTTTTCACTGACATTCAAATCATTTCACTAATAAGTGGCCAACATTGGAATTATACGGGGATAAATAATTATTTAACTCCCTTTAAAATTAACCACATCATAGGTACTATGTCATTCGATCCCAACCCCCTATAATCCAAGACTATCCCTCACTGATAGCCATTACCTGTACTTATTTCATCAAAATCATGAAATGGGTATAATATAGCCACTTTTCTTAGGAAGTGCGTTTGAAATTTGGGGATGTCTACGATAATAAGTTCTCATTTTAATGGACCACACAATGGGTGCCAAAATACTTTAACTAAACCTATCTTATGAAAAAAAACATAAACAGAAATAAGAAACAAAACAAATGCTATATGACCCTCAACCATTCCCTCAATGAATCACTAAAATGTCTATAATAATTCACATTATAAGATACCATACCTAGAAACTACATAATAGCCATCCTATTATAATATATAATAAATTTTTTATCACATCCACACATTTGTTTCTTTTATTAAAATACTATAATACTAAATTTAGTGGTATATTAAAAATCATTTGAAAAAATATAATGTGATTATTCCAAGAAAATATTATAAGGAAAGATGCATCCAAATTTAATAAAAATATTAGTTACATATTATTTTCAATGAAATAATTTTCAAAAACAATTATTATAGATAACAAATTATTCGAAAAGTAAAAAAATTTGTAAAAAAATTATAAAAAATTATTATTTTAGTTAAATAATTTAAAGAATATATTCATATTATATATATATATTATAAACCATTTAATCTAAAAAATATAATATGAAATTCATATATAAAAAAATAAAACTTATATGTTATCATAGACATAAATTTTTTTAATCAAATAATAAAATATTATAAACAATTAAATATTTCTATTATATTATGTGTAATACATAATAATTGATCAAGATTATACAAAACCCATGTTTTCTCAAATCTAACATAAATAAAACCATTCACGCTCATCAATTATGTTCAAACCAGTCTAAAAAAATTATCAATGGAGTAATTTTAATTATTATTGAATTATTTATATCATTAATAAGATATTTTAATGGGTAATAAATAATAAATTATCAATTTTCCAAAAACACTCTAAAATACATACATTTTAGACTCTTATAATTACTACACGATGAAAATATTGTGAAATTAATGTAGATAAACTTATCCTTAATGGTAATCAAGAAGTAAATTATATATTTAATGGGAAAATATTTTTTATATCTAATTATACCAAAAAAATAAAGACAAATTTGTTTCAAGAACAAAATAAATTGCAAAACAATTTTTAAAAAATATATATTTGTATACCTTATATAATCTAAACCCAGTCATATTAAAAAATAAGTTAAATTCAATTTTAATTCTAGATTTTAACATATTAAATTTCAAAAATATAATTCATTTTCCATCACAACCTATAACCAACCATAATAGAATCCCAGAAAGCACTTTTCCATTTAACCGGCTTGAATTTATCAATTCATTTCTGGTAAAAATTACCACAATCATAAATGAAATACAATAGTTCTATGAAGCACTATATTTTATAATATTTGACAAAAATTTGACCTAATAAATTTAATAATTCTTTCATATGGTTATCATAATATAATTATTCAATAATATATTCAACATGTGAAATTATATTCATATTTATATTAAAATTGTGTATGAAAAAAATCAAATGAAAGAAAATATATCACTACCACTATAAAATTATATCATTTTATGATCAGAAATAACTCTATTTATTCCTTAGACTAAATCAACTATGTGACACTAAGAATCCAATATTAATTAAGAAAAAATATGCACCTATCATTCTATGAAATTTCATAAAGATGATTTTCTCAATAGATACACATATATTCATAATTATTATTATTATATTAAACTTCTTTTCATCATCATGTACACACAATACTATGGAAACAACATTTAAACAATGAAAATACACACTATATAAAAGTAAACAAGAAATAATATAATTGAAAAAAGAAAAAAATCATAATTAGTTGCAACAACGGATGGAGATGCAGTTTGTAATGGTCTTGTATGAAGCTGAAATGAGTTTACAGAGTAATGGTGGCATTGTGTTGGTATAGGTAAATGAGAGAGAGAGAGAGAATATTTTTATGATTCTTAATGGTTAAGAATATGGAAAACATGAAAACCATGGAACCTAAAATATCAAACAACGATAGAGGGAAAAGGGAAATAGAAATACATTGGATTCTAGACTTGATTTATCTAAGAGAACATAGATAAGTAGTGAATGTAGTAGGGGAGTTCAACGAGTGCATTAAAATCATGATATAATGAGTCACAGAAAGGGTTATTTTAAATATATGAGGACACATTTATCATCTCTTGCAAAAAAACACTGATAATGATCCTTTTTATCAGTTTTTTTAGCACTAATAAAGATTTGGCTTTATCAATGCTAAAAAACAATGATAAAAGGAACCTTTATCAACACTAAAATAATATCACTCATAAATGGTTTATAATTATAATTATAAATAAAAATATTGTAAATATACTTATATAATTATATATATTTTTATTTTTATTTTATAATTATTAAAATATATAATTATTTATTAATAATTACATTAATAATTTTTAAAAAAACTATGTATCTTTTATTTATAAATATAACTATATAATTTTATAAGCATAGAAATTATACATTTGTAAATATATTTATAATTATTTATTTATAATTATAAAAATATTAATATCATTATATATATTTATATAATAATATGTGATTAATAAATATATATAAATGTAAATATAGTAAATATATTCATTATTAAAATATAATTATTATAATTATATAATTATAAAAATATTTTTATCATTATATATATTAATAAATATATAAATATTCAATAAATATATATAAATATAAATATATTATTTATTTAAATATATTTATTAAAAGATTAAAATTATTTAAATATATAGTTATTTATTTATATGTATATGAATAATAATTTCTATAAAATTATATATATATATATATATATATATATAATTATATATTTATAGCCCCTAGAGTGCAGCTTAGTTGTAGATGCCCCTATAGGTCTCAATGGTGTCTCGTGTTCGAGTCTCGCCTTGTACATCTCGATATTATATATCACATTATTTTCTTTATAAAGTACCAATTTCCCCAAATAAACTGAGGCTACGACCTTAAATTATATATATATATATATTAAAAATAAAAATAAACAAAAAATAAATATAAATACAAATATAGTATATTAATTATTTAGAAAAATTATTATAATTATTATAATTATTTAAATATATATAATTAATTATTTAAAAATATATTTTAAACATTATTAATGAATATATAATCTTAGATACATGCATTTAAAAAATGAGTGAAATTGAATAATTAAAAATAATTTCACATTAAACATATTGAAAAAATATATTAGTTTTATTAATTAAATATATATTATTAAACAAATATAGATATATATATATATATATATATATATATATATATTGAATTTAATATGAATATATATTGAAAAAATTAAAACATAGTAAGTAACTATATAAAAATAAATAATAAAAAATGATTAAATTAAAAAAATATTAAAAAGAAATAAATAATACTTATGAAAAATAATATTAAAAATAAATAATGAAAATTGACCAATTAAAAACATAATATATTAAATGTATAATGTTATAATGAAATTATAAAATATACTAAAATTTCAATAAATTAGATAAAAATTTGGGGTATTTTTTAATATATAATATTTCATAAATTTCATTCATTGTATATAAAAATGAATTAATTATGTAAATGTATGTGAAATCAAGGTGATACACATTTTATATATGTTTAATTGGAAAGTGAAACATTAATAAAAATGAAGTAGACATTAATATGTTTTTAATTATTACATTTTATTCATTTTCTTTATATTTATATTTAATATATAGTATTTTTACAATTTATAATAAATATATATTTATATACATACATATTATACTTATTCTTTTAAATTATTAATTGTTTCGTTAATATTTTTTAATATAATTTCTTAATTTATTCATTTTTAATTTTTTGGTTTAGTTATTATAAATTATTCCTTTTTATTTTTTTATTTAATTATTATAATTTATTCATTATATATATATATATATATATATATATAATATAATATTTTTAAATATTTATAATATATATATATATATATTATGTATTTATATAAATAATTATTTAAATAATAAAATGTTTTATATTTTTTCTAAATTACTCATTTTTAATCTTTTTTTTTGTTTATTTAATTTTGGTCATTATAAATTTTTACATATTTAATATATACTATTTATTATTATTTATAATTTATATATATGTATATTCAATTTATTCATTTTTATTAATAAATATTTAATTAAAACAATTGTTGTTATTATTTTTTAAATTTTTATTTGTTTAACTATTTATTTTAAATCTGAACCCTTATCAATGCTAAAAGATCACTAATAATGGCTACCCTTTATCAATTCTAAAAATAAAGCTCTAATAAAGGATACTATTTATTACTACTAAAAATAAAGTGTTGATAAAGGGTACCTTGCACTAAAAAAATGTACTGATAGAGGGCAACACTATTAAAATCCTTTTTGTAGTAGTAAAAGTTGTTTTAGTTGAGGTATTTAGTGTCACACACTTTGTGATATCCTTCTATAGGTGTTACATGTTATTCAGTGACTGTGGAACCATCCAGTTGACACCCCATTTATTGGACTTTATCCAATCAAAGGGGTCTTGCCTAATCATGTGGACATGACAAGTGGATTTCATAATGTCAGACCGACATGACTAGGGACCTTTATGAGATTAGGATTCCTGTTGAAAGGAATTTTCATGATCTTGGATGTCTTGTCTCGGATCTTCTGTGAGATAAGGGAGGATTTCCAGGAGGCCACCATGAGATAAAGATTTCTAGTTGAGGGGGGCTTGCAAGGTCAATGGTAATTTCTTAAGGAATATAACTTTGATAACATAATATCTGGGTATCTTCCCCTCCAAAGAAGCTCCCATCATTACCCCATTTTATTTCTATATTTATTTTAGATGTGATTGGGGAACTTGTGTGTCGGTATGAGGGTTATCGAAGACAATCACTCTCCCCATCATCGATTCCTCTTGTGACCAAAAAGGGGTCATATTGTGGTTCATGAGAATTATCAAGGAAAAAATTTCTATTTATCTTTGGATCCATAAGAGAGAAGTTGACCACTTGGACATGTCTATGGCCATTCACGTGATGAGGGTGACATGCTAGTGGGATCTTGAGTAACAAGCCTGACATGTCACCAATGCTTATGAGATGTCTTGTAAATAACATGGGCGCATCATATGATGTTTACATCTGTGAAAGGCCTCTACCTTTGTTATATTTTATCCTTATTTTACAAGAGGTTTTAGGTAGATTTTTGAGGAATCCGATAGTAGAAAAGTTGTGTGATCCAGAGGAACTCAGCAGACAACCATCACATGACTAGTGAATGTCTTGGATGCCTTCACAAGAACACTGAGGGATTGTCAAAAGGGGTTTCACATGATCTCAAGTAGGTTATGAACTACACATGAGAGTCTCAAATGACCCTCTAGAAGTCTTTCAGTCTCATATCCTTTTGTAGGATTCATAATCTATGTGTCTTCTCCAACCTTCATTCCATTACTTTAAGAGGGGAAATAATACCCATATTTTTGTATTTCATCCTTTTTGAATTTACAGATGCTCATTTGAGAGAATCAATAGATGTTAAAATATTTTAATGAATATATAATCTATAAAATTAATTAAAACCATTACTCAACATATGTTAATTATATGAAATAAATAAACATAGTGCGCATAAAACTAGTTTTTATGAAAATATGCTTTTAACTAAAAAATTAATTTATAGAAAAATAAAGAATAATATTTATTAAAATCTAATTAACAATATTAATTATAATTTAATTTATTTTTTATGTTAATATCAAATTAAAATTATAATTATACTTTTAAATTTCTTAATTTAATGAAAATAAAATATATTTTACAAAAATCAGTATTGTTCACTATTCACTAAAAATGAATCTTTTTAGAAAAACCCTAAAAATTAACCATAATATTATATAAAAATGATAATTCAAAAAAATATATTCATTCAATGAAATAAAATTTCTAAAAATTTTAGATATAAATTATAATTTCCAGCCACTAAATGTGATAAAACTGATTTTTGAAGAAACTTTTTTGATGCATAAAACGACTTCAAAAAAATTTATTACATATAAATTATGACTAAATAAATAGATTTAGATTATTTAAATATTTTTAAATATTTCTCATATTGTGGTTGTTAAAATTCATAAATCAAATTAAACTAATAGTTTATAATAGTATACTATATCATGGTGCATTTTCACTAAGGGTTGTGTGGAAGGAAAGCTATCAAATACTTCATTTTCATTGAAAAGGAAATAAATAGAAAATAACATGGTGTTACAAAGAAGGTTTGGTAATAAATGGAACCTAATTTTGTGGAACATTGGACCTATTTAAATTTTAGGAAAAAATATGGTATAATATAATCATTTGGATTTTCCATCGAACAACTCTAAAGTGTGTGGTTTTGTATTTTCCTCAACATTGATTTAGTACATAACAAAATAAACATATATACATTTGAATAATTAAATAAATCTGGAACCTCTCTTATTCAAAAATTAAGAGCTTGTATAGATTCTTGATACTAGAGTGCATGTGTTATAGAATTGCACAACCCAACCAATGAATGTTCTTTAGATGAATCACTAGTTGGTTGAAACAAAATGGGTGATAAAGAATGAAATGAGGAATAATTACCCATATTTTTCACTAGAATGTTGAACACCCAAAAATTTATATAATGAAATTATATAATTGGGGAGATTATAATACAAAAGTGTAATGAAATTTCTTGTACTCTAAAGGATCATACTCAAAAAATAATGAAAAGTTTAATATGTACATTAAAATTATTAGGAATACAATTATAAATTTAACAAAATTGAATGGAAACTAAGATAAGGATATTAATGAATATATATGTTAGAATAAAGTGTAGCAATTTGTTGAAATATGATTTATGAATGGGGCTATAAGAATCTAACCATTGGGAATCAAAACATTGTTATCATAATAGAACATATATAAGTGTTCAAAAAAACATGTGTAAATAAATTTGATAATAATAAAATTAATTAGTAATAATAATTTATATTGATAAAAGAATATTAATACAGTTATAGTCTAATGTTTTAGAATAAAAATTATAGTAAATTAATTTTTTTTTTAATTTTTTTACCAAACACATGGATTATAAATTTAAATTAAAATTCTCATATCAACAAAATTATTTTCTTTAAAATGAATTTTAATTTGATTTCATCATATTGAAATTATTCAATAGTGAATTTTTCAAGATTTTCTATAATAGTAAAACATTTTGATAAACCGTAAAATATGATAATCCCATATGGTAATTATTCTGAAAATATTATTATATAAAAATGATTTAATAATTAACATAAATGTATCCAGGACCAAAACTAAGTTATTTTATTAATATAAATATTTAAATTGATTTTTCATACCTAAAAATAACATTACAAATCCTAAAATGAAAATTTAGAATTTATAAAAAATATTTTATAGAAAAAATTATTTTCTCATTTCCAAACTAATATATAATATTTTTTTTATAAAACATTAAAAGATCAAACACCATGTCTTAAATTTTTAAAACCATGAACTAAAACCATGAAAAGCTAACAATTTTTCATTTTCCCTGTCTTTTATTTCTAAGGTGTATGTTTATAAATTAATATACAATTCTCCCCTATTTTCAATAAATATCCACCCATTACAACACTTCTCTTTACAGTAATGCCTTTAATAATGGATTACCTCTCATTTTCCTTATCCATAATCTATCTAAGGAGAGTATATGGTTCTGAGGTGTTCTTATCACACTTTAAGAAATTACTATTCAAGTTGTGGGATCATAACCTTTCCCTTCCTTTATGTTGGAAGTGTTTCAAGAGAATTTTCTTGATAATGTGAAATTTTATTAATCACCATTATTATATATTCATTTTTATATTATCAATGAGTTTTCCCCATTCCCACGTGTTATACTAATTTTATAAAATTTTATAATTCTCAAACATTCCTGTAGGTAGAAACTATCCTAAAATTTTTGTTAGGGGCTTTAATCTCCTTGTAATGAAATCCCTCTATAGATATAAAAAAATTCATGTGGGATCTAGAAAAGATGCACCTAAGGTTAATAACAATAAAAAATGTTTTTTGGGAAATAACTATATATTACCTTATTATATAATATGTTGTCCTAATTTCACACATTCTTTGAAACACCGAGGGATTTGATTTTTATAATAGTCTTAAACTCACACACCTAGATCCAGTGCTAAAACACTATTTTCTCATTTCTATATTTGATACTTATAAACATGAACCAATTTTATCCATACAAAACATAATATTATAAATGTATTTATTGGATCATATACATACCCAAGAACCTTTTTTGTTTTAGGGTTTTAGATAATTTTGAAAAACGTTTACATAACAATACCCTTGTCTTAAGTGATTATTTTTCCAACAATAAACTAATTTTTATATTTCAAAATAAAAGTGCATGAAAATAACATTAAATAATTCAAACCCATCAAGACATGGATAAAAAATCATGATACATGGAATAAATCTTTAATAGAAGACATGATCCATATATGTCAATAATAATAAGTGATGTGAAAATAATCTTTAACAAGAGGATTTTTTTAGAATTCATAAAAAGAATTGAAAAATAATGTTAGTATTTAGGAAAAGAAAAAATTAATCATGGAATAAATATAGTAGATAATTCCCATATATATTTAGTGTAATATATAAAAAATTAATTCCATTATTTCATAGGATCAACTTACATCCAGTTAACTCTATCACTTTACCCAATGCATTAAAGGGATCTAACGTAGACACCATCATTGGTTTATAATGTGACCACTTGTCCTTGGTTTAAAAATAAACTAACATTCCATGATTTATATTGAAACCAACATTAAATCATCTATACATATTTTCATGTTTCATAGAATGAATTAAACATTTATATGCTTTCACATCTCAACATAGAAATTTTTAAAATAACTATCAGTCCAATTTAAATTGACTAACCAGTGGAAAATAAATGAGTTCCATGAAAGTATCTTTAATAAAAACATAATACATTCTATGAAAGAATAAATATGGCATCATTAGAACATATACCCAATTTATCATAGTAAGTCATTAAAGGATACCTTTATAGATGAAAACTACATTTAAAATAATATTAAAGAAATTTATTTGAAAACATAAAAAATAACTTTTTTTATTTTGATAACTTTTTAAATAGAAATTAACTGAATATTAATAAAAATATTTATTTGAAAATAATTATTGGAATATTTATGGGAAACATGAAATAAAATAAATATAATTATGGTGGAAAAATAAATTTATTTGAAAAATTTATAAACAAATAACCCTTTCATACATCCAATAAAAATAAAAAGTATATTGTTTAGAGAAAATATTTAGTTTAAACCATTTTAATTAATTTAAACAATTATTTAAAGTTAATTTCAATAATAAATTATTCATAGAAAATAATATTACTAATTTTTTTTAAATATCATTGATATAAAGGAAAAAATATTCTTGATGAAAAAGTGAAATAAGGTATGTTTTTCCTAAAAAAATCCTTTGTCTCTTTATATACAAAAGAGTGGTAAATGAATTTAAATATTCTAAAAACACCAATAAAAATTGTATAATAATAAATAAGTGTTTCTAGTAGTTAATATCCCAAATATTCCTCAATAGTAACCTTCAATATAAATAATCCCAAAAGGAAGTGAGATTGTAACATCATGTATTTACTATATTGTTAACATTCAAATAAAAAGTTATTGGAAGAAAGAATATGATATGGATCTATGAATACAATGAATAAAATGAATTAATTTTTCAAAATTCTGTTATTTTTAGTCTTTTCTCCATACAAGGATATCATAGTGCATGACCTGAAATATCTTTTATGAAAATGAGATTGAGACGAAAGAAAACCCTTAAAAACATCATAACATTTGAAGTGGTAATTAAACCATGAATTCATTATGTAGATATATATAAAACAAGTCTAAATACATCATAAAAAAATTTTAATATCAATTCACACATAATCCTGTCATTACAAAGTTAATGAAGAAGTGTTATAACCCAATGAGAGGAAATTGAGTTAAGAAATCACATACCTCGATTTCAAACATCCTTTGTAAATCATTAACATTACAACATAATACAAATATACTAATTATTTACTTATTTTTAAGAAATTAATGTTTTATTAATTTTTTTATTTATCCATTTATTTCATTTATTTCAATGACATAATTAATTACATAATCAGTTAGGTCCACATTGTTTCTTTTGAGAACATTCAGTTCATAATTCAAAAATAGAATTGTTACATTAATTGTGGTCAAATGATTCATTGTCAAATTATATAAATAATTATAAAAATTAAATAATTTTAATTTTTATACATTAAAACAATTTTATTGTATCCCATTATTGATTTTAAGAAAAATAAACATTGGCTCATGAGGTAGTAGTTTTCAGATACACACGAGTAAATTTTTTTACTTTTTTTATGGGAATAAATAAAAGAAATAAAAAATTTATCTTTTAAGAATAATTATAATGTTATAACAATCATATAAAATCATTAAATTAATCCCCACATTCATCTATTATGGGTGTATTTTAAAACTAATACTGCACATCGCTACATTGAGAGGGTAATCTGTCCTTAGCCACATGGGATGATTCTGTTAATAACAATTGGAATTGTATGAAAAAAGATGATATATTATATTTCAAGAATCAAAATTATGTCATAAATATATATATGTATATATATATATATATTAAATACATCATAATAACCATCCATGAGAGGTGGTGATAGTAAACAAAGTACATCACTTCGTGAGACAGTAGTGTGTATATATGTACGAATGAGGGATTTAATTCCCATTTTTGGATAAATGAGATGAATAATATTATGAAATTAACAAAAAATAGTAATATATGGGGGATATTTATTTTATTATTTTGGATTAGGTGGGATAATATTGAAGTTGGTATAAGAAAAATTAAAATGAAAATGTTCTGTTGAGAAGATAACTTCAACTTTGAAGATCCACCTCTGGATCTCTCTTTAATGATCCTAGGGATATTTTATTTAAGAAGAAAATAAAATAAATAATTTAGATAATAAATTTAATAAGTTTTTTTATGGTTTGGTTGTGATATGTGGCTCAATAAATATGAGGAAAAGGGGATGTGGTTTCCTTTTATACGTGTTCGAAGGGGAACCCATGGAATTACCTAAAGTGTTAAATTAATATAAATAAATTTTCATGTTCATGTAAAGAAAAATTGATATATTTAAAATATAAGATTTTTATAAGCCTAAATTTTCTTAAAAAATAACTTTTATCTATGTTTAAGTGATGTTTTATCCCCGATCTATTTGTTTCAACCCATATCAAACCTTTTGATGATTACAATGAAATCAATGGTTTTTACTATTTATGTGTCAAGAATGTTACTATAATAGGAAAAGTGACACATAAGTGGAAAATTGAATTTGTTATAGACCATATACCATTCACTTGGATAAAAATAATTTTTTTTGAATTTGAAATCATTATATAAAATATTATTTAATATAAAATACCATTAAAGTCATTTTCTATATTATTCACATCATTTAATTTTTTTAAATAATAAAGATAGTAATTTAGTTCAAATACATTATTTGGATAATATAACTATGACATTATATATCAAAAACATTATTGGAGAACCATAAATTTTCTAAGAAATATTTATTTTAATGGTTTTATAAACATTTACTTGATTTTTCTACTGCCTCCACAAGCATTATGTTAGTGTTGCGTAAATATTTATGGAAACTATTTCATCGATATAAATTAAATATATATTTACATAATAATAAAAATTATTTATATTGAAAATAAATTTTTTAATCATTTTTAACTAGTTTTTACCAATGATTCAAAATATAATAGATATTATAAGTAATCAATAATTTAAAAATATTCAATATTTATTAAATATTGATACCAAATATATAATATATTTCATAAAAAACTGTCTATAATTTTTTAAGATTAATTTTGAAATAATACCGCAAAAAATAATGAAAAATAATTATCTATAAAAATTTTAGTTTTTTGGTTAAACTTTTTTATTTAAAAGTTAACAATAATATAAATTCAAAATAAATATATTAAATTATTTTTAATCAAAATTATGTAAATAAATTTTAAAATTATTTCAAAAGAAAATGGTACATTAGAAATACTTGATAAAAGTGATAGTATTCTATAAAATTGGTATTCTGCATTATTAATTGAAAAATAAACATTTTAAGAAAAATAAAATGATTAACTATAAGATAATTCTATTATGATGATTAATAATATGATATCATTTTTATCATATAAAATTTATAAAAGTTTTATAAATTAATTATAACAGTCACCCGAAAAAATTAATAAAAATAATCTTTTATGAACAATTAATTTAAAAAAATAATTCACTTTAATAAAAATAGATTTCATAATTTATAATATATAATTGATACATTTTCTTATTATTAACCATATATTAATATTTTATTTTATTTTAAATTCTATCTATATCATGCAATTCAATTAATAGGTTATAATGGTTATATTTTACTAAGAATATTTTATAATCGTTAAAGCTTGGTGTTGCATGTATTATATTCTATTTAGCATAGCGTTCTTCCAAAATCAAATTTTATTAAAGTATGATCCATTATATACATTTTTTACTCATAATTTGATCTTCATCTTAGTAATTCAAGGGTTTCACATTTGAAAATTTATCTGTGGAAAACTGACATCCTTAAATATGTTAATAACACTTCCTTTTGAAAGGAGGGAAAGGGAAATTTGTAGGTCATATGGAATAGAAAAGAATAATATTTTCAAGAAATATTACATTATTGGGAAGTTAATATATTGAAATGTAGGGGAATGTTAGTGTATAAATAATTATTGGGAGTGATATAAAATTTAATCAAGATAAATTTATTGGGAACAAAATCATAAATTACTAATAGAGAGAAAATGGGGGAGAGCTCTCGACGCGCACTCTCGGCACTCTCGGCCGATACCTAACCCTAGGTCGTGATTTGTTTGTGATTCTTGGATTCTTCGATTATGGAAAGTTTCGATCCTTCTTGGGAGACCGGATCTGTGAACGAGATGGTTTTCAATAACCCTAAGGATTCCAATCCTCCGCAACAGAAGCTAGCACTTGAGGGGACTTCAAATGGACTCTCCTTTGTGGAAGTGGCTAAAGCACCAGGGAAAGAGCCCCGCATGTGAGATACGGTTGGGGTTGGTCAGAATAACTCTTATTTTTCTAATTTCAAGGATACGCATGCAGGGATTAGGAATAAGGGTTCGATAGCACATGTAAAAGCTGATGGCGATGCGTTTGCTGAGAGATTGATGTTAGGGGATCATTCCATCATTGCTAGGCTGATTTTGCCAAAGGGCTCGCAACCCTAGAGGTTCGATTATCTCAAATCTCGGTTAACTAATATCTGGGGCTTTGATTCCTGGAACTACGTCTCTTTGGGTAAGGGATTTTATCATTTGCTGTTTCCTTCTGAGGAGCTTAAATTGAGAGCCTGGGGGTTTGACTCCATTTATTTCAAGCCTGGGGAATTGCATATACGTGAGTGGGATAGATATTTTAATCATTTGGAGATGGGTAGATCAGTTTCACAAGTTTGGCTCAAAATATTTGGTTTAAACTGGCTTCTTTGGCATCCCAGGATCCTATATGACATCTCGCTAGCTATTGGTGTACCCATTAGAATGGATAAAGAAACTGAATTGTCCAGATATGGGCATTTTTCCAGATTTTTAGTTGAGGTAGAACTTTCATCTACCTTAATTGATAAAATAGTTTTATCTACTGATGAGGAGGAAATTATCTTGAGGATTGAGTATGAAAGCCTGCCCAAATACTGTTTCGATTGCAGGGTATTAGGACACGACTCCTCTAATTGTAGGAAGACTCTTTATTGCTCAAATTGTTCTGTGAAGGGGCACGATCTTAAATCATGCCCCAATCTGAAAGACATGCCACTTGAACAGAAAAAGATTTCTTCACCCAAGAAATCTTCTGGATTGACTGTACAAAGCTGTTCCACAGTGCCACTTCCCAAAAAATCATGGCCGACTATTGTAGAAGAAGGTCCTTCTGATCTCCCAGAATTGCAGCCTTATTGTACTGGTGATGTGGATCAGACACAAAACACCAACTCTGATAAAATGCATAAAACTGTTTATGTTCCTGCTTCTATTTCTGGGGTTGACTCTGATTTAGGTTTTCTAGAACAACCTTCTTTGGCTGACAGAATCCAGGTGTCTTCACTGCCTGGTCCTTCTTTTACTAAATCTATTGATGGAACTTATGTTGATTCTACAATTGTTTCATCTGCTGTTTATCATGATCCTGCTGAAATAATAGAACAGTCTCCTGTCTTAAAGGTTTTGGACTCTTCAGTCCAGAACAATGTTGCTTTGATGGCTCCCCCTGTTATGAATGTTCTCACAAAAAAATGTCTTGATGTTCCTGAACTCCATAGGGAAACTGGAATGACTGATATTATTACTGTGTCTACTCATCTAGAGTCATCTGACATGGCTGGAACACCAGATTTATTGATGAAACATCCTGATGTAAAGGTGAGTAAGGATTCAAATACCCCTACTTTGCAGAATGCTGCTTGTGTGCAAGAAACCTTAGGAAAAGAAGATCAGAAAAAGAAAGGCTCTGATGATGAATGGCAACATGCTAGAACTCGAATCCAAAAGAAGAGAGAAAGGAAAGAGCAAATGAAGAGGATGGAAGAAGCTCAAGTGGACAGCTCTGATGAAGATGTAGAATTGCTCCTACAACAAGCCAGGGAGACTGAGGAAACCTATCATGGAGGAAGAGGAAGAGGAAGAGGATGTAATAACATCATCCTTTGGAACGAGATGCGAAATAAAGAACGTATCATTGGGGACAAGCTGAGGAAAAATCTTGGCATCCCTGAAAATGGGTGATAAGTTTATCTGTTTTCATTCCTTTTTTGTACCTCTTTTGGACTTTCTTTTTAATAATAATCCTGGGATTTTGCCCTTTAAAAAATTACTAATAGAGAAAAAAGACCATCAAGTAAAATTAAATGATTGTAAAAATATATTTTTTAATTTATGGTGGATTATTTTATCATATTGAATAATAAAATTATAAAATATAATTACATTATTGTTCCTAACCCATAAAAACAATTATATCTGTTATTTTTGTATTTTAACAAGTATCCACCTCTATCTCCACCAATATTACAAGTGTTGGGTATCCACGATGAATCCTTCTCTATCCCAAAGAATCAATATTTAATATATAATAGGATCAATAAAAGGATGACCTGGTAATACTCATAAAATAACTAAAAAAAAATTTATCACAAGGTAAGATGAAACCCAAAATCAAGAAATATTAATAAGATGAAATATTACATTTCACTCCAAAAAATTAAAAATATCACCAAATATTAAACATAGATCATTATATACACTAATAATAATATATCATAATTAAAATAAATAAACTCCACCATAAGTAATGTTTTAATGTTAATGGTTTTCATGTGATTTTTGGATAACATCCCTAAAATTGTAATATAATTCTTCTTAAATAAATCTTCACATTATACTTAAGGGTTTCATATATTTCAACCCAATAAAACATCTTTGAAAATATCATTAATATCCTTAAAATCCCATCACTGAAACCAAAAAAGGCATGTAGATGACATTTAAGTTATGATCAAACATAAAATTTTAAACACATGATGGTATCCACAACTCATAATTTAACCTCACATAAAATCATCATAAACTTCAATGTTATCTAAACTCTACTCTAACACCAATTATAATGGCCATGATCCCATGCTCCCGGATCTAGTGCTAGAAATATATTTTTTAAATTTTGGAATTTGATACTTATAAATACGAAAAAATCGTATACATAAAAAACATTCATTAGAAAATATAAATACTAGAACACTTACATAACCATAGACTTTTTAGGTTTATTATTTTAAATAATTATTAAAAAAATTTACATAACATTTCCCATTCATTCTCAATATTCCTAGTATAATAAGAGTTTCTTTTTTTCACAATTATTATACCAAATATTATATAAATATTTTCATAAATTAATAATTTCTAGAAATAATTCATTTAACATCCTTATTTATAACCTAAAGAAACTAACAAACAAATGAATAATGATCTCAAACAACAAGTAAGGGTAAAAATAAGTACTATCATTTTAGTTCCATCTATGAGAATAAGATGATAATATGGGCATGATGAAAAAATAACAGTGAATGGGAAAAACTTAATATAATTCATACTCATTGAAATGTGGATCCTAAATACTTACACATGACATAAAATGTTAACATTAGACAAGAGTCCTCATTATAAACTATCATGAGCCATGTAAAAAAATACTGGAGAGAAAATGATCGATTAGAAACTATACGAAGCTTTTAAAAACTATGTAGAAATCATATAACATCAAAAATTATTTATGGAATCATCTAACTTGACGATTTCTATATCTCATACGAGAAACTTGTACTTTTAAAATTCTCTGTCTCTTAGGTGTAACTTATAATCAGATAACTTCTTCACTTTACCCAATGAATTGGTGGGATATACAGAACTCTCCCATCCTTGGTTTATAATGGAACCTATCATCCACACTTTATTTAAGAATCACCCTTCAATCATATATATATATATATGCATATGTAACATAGAATTAAGAATTAAAATTTTAAGACTACACCATTCAAAATGACACCCACAAAAAACTACCATTCAATTTTATCTTGACTAACCCATGTAAAAGAAACAGGCTCCATGAAAACCTCCTTAAAATAAACAAATTCCTTATAGAGAAAGAATAAGGATCTTATAATTTTAAAATATACCAAACATATAATATGAATAAATAAACGATATTTCCATAGATAAAATGTACATTTAAAAGGACATTTAATACATTTATTTGAAAAAAGGGAAAATATCCCTCTCTATCCACAATGTTCTAAATAAAAATTCCAATTATATTGAGAAAAATATTTTATTTGAAAACATAGAATATTTTAACATAAAATTAAAATGGAATAATAGTTTTGATTATTGGAAAACCCATTCATTTTGGAAGATATTAAAACATATATCCCTTTCACACTTATGATGAAAACATAAAATACCCAATTGGAAAAAAATATTCATTATGATAATATTAAAATAATTTAAAATTTATTTGGAAATTAATTTTAAAAAAGATTTAATTATAAAATGTAACATTCTTGAAAACATTTTAGAGATCATTGATATGGATTAGAAAAGATTTCTGACCTAAAAAAGATATATTGTTGGTTTTTCCATAAATAATTTTTTGATATTATTATGTACCAAAGAGAGTTAAATGAAAGGAAATCATCAAAAATTAATCTAAAAAAATTGGAGAATAATATATATGTGTTTCAAGAAATAAATATCACACAATTTCTCTAAGAGTCACCCATTAAATATTTACCCTAAAATAAATTAGATTATTAAATAAGGTTTCACTACTTTGGTAACATTGATATCAAAGTCATTAAAAGAGAAAATAAGACATGGATATATAAATCATATTTATTTCAGGAATTAATAGGTTAAAATAATTCATGGGGAAATAAGCACACAATATAAAGAAATCATGCCACACGATATGAAACATGTCTCAATAAAATGATATTGAGAAAAGAAGACCATTGTAATGATTAAAACTTATAAATATATAATTAATCCACTATGTGATTATGTGAACATATCTAAATATATATAAAAAATGTTGAAGTAAAAAAAATTTATAGATAATTTCAAACATTATCAATGTAACAAAACCTTTTTATAATAATAAAAGACTTTTTTTAATTTTAGAAGCCTTTTTTTAGATTTTTTTTAAATTTTATGTTGAATATTTCACTCTTACATATAGTACAGGTTCAATGTAAGGGTAAGTACCACAAACCTTATATAGGGTAGTTTTTAGGTGTTACATAATTTTAAATCTTTATCTTCTTGAGTTTTGTAAGTGTAAGGTTCTATTTATTGAAGTTGTGTAAAGGTAATAGGGTGTCTCCCATAGTCGTGTCACTGTAAAACCCTTTGATTATGCCCTTAAAAATGGTACTCTGGCATAAATAAAGGGAAAGTTCCTATTTTTATGTGATGCATAAGTCAATCCAATATTGTTTATGGGTAATCTAGGATAATATTTAAGGATAACCATGCTTTTATAAGGGTTACATATGGGTACTACGTAAGGGTACTGACATATTTAAGGGTATTTAATAATTGTATCAACTCACATAAGGGTACAACATTAGGGTATTATGTATCTTATTTAATGGTAAACCTTTTTTTAATGGCTATATATAGGTATCATGGAGCTATATAACGATAATGTTGTGTTTTCTAAAGGTTATGTGAGTGTAAAAGTAGATTTGTGTAAGGGCATTTAGGGGTTCATCTTTGGTGTAAGGGTAAACTATTTACCCTTCTGTGATGTATATGAGATCCAAAATGGTAAACCATATTACCCTTATGCAACACCGTTTTGAGTAAAATAATTTTAAAAAATAATTTCTTGTTTCTTCTTCCTCCAGTTAAAGTGGTATTTTTATTTTAACACTTTTAAATTATGGAAATCATGGTAATTCATTCTTTAACTAATTATAAATGCAAAAACTCGTATATTATATACTTTTAAACACACTACATTCCAACATTGACTAAAATGGAAAATTAAATGTTTATTTTAATTATAGGATTTTACTACTATAAATTCTTGGTGTATTTAATAAATTATAAATGAAGCCTTGATATTTTCAATTTGTGATGTACTATAAGAGAGTCTCGAGTGTGAAGTTGTTCGGTGATTATCAAAAGGGTGTTTAATTTTGTTTTTATTTGATCTAGGGGTGTAAACCTCCTCTTATTTGTATTGCATATCCCATATCAAGTATTATGCAAATATTTTTTATGGTTGGTCTTTATATGTAGTTATTTATTTTAATAATTTTTTATTTCTTGTGAATTCATATATATATATATATATATATATTATTTTCTAATACATGTTTTTTGAATTTTTACCTTCAGATACCTCATGAAGTCTTCATTTATTCACTTCTCTATGAAACTAACATGACACAGATACAATTGATCATGAACTTGAATCCCCTCTCTATTTTAAAAATTGGTGAATTTCATGTTGATTTTAATTATTTTTCAATGATATTTTAAAAGAAATTTGGGAAATTTGTGGGCTTAGGTCGGGGTTGTAATATCATATAATTGAATTCCTGGATTTATATGAAAGGGTCTGTTGCATGAAATGTTTTACTAATGGTTTTGAATTTTTTGTTATTGATATAAACAAGACCCATTTTAAAATATTATTATCATTTTTCATACAATGGGAATTATTGGATGAGTTTGACTTATGATTGGTTCTTGTAGAAAAATGGTGGTGTCCAATTTATTTTGAATATTTCTAAGCTATTCAACTATAAAACATCATTTTAATTACTTAGGGATTTTTTGAATGAAATTCTTGGTTTAAATGCATGTTTCTATTTTCGAAGATGTATTGTGAAAGGAAGCCAATATTTTTACGCTTTTGAATGTTGATTGGGAGAAATTGGTTTGAATTAAAATTGATAATTCCTGATGGAATGATTGGTACATTATGATGATCATATCCTATAACAACCCCAATAATTTTCTTATTTGTTCATTATGATTACAATTTATGGGTGTTAAAATAGGAATCATTAAAAATGAGGGTTCTTCTGGGTTAGGTTTGATGTAAAATGGGAATTAATTGAAATTATTAGTGAATGATCCCATGTTGAAACTGATGTTCATTTACATTATAATAATCATAACATGATTATCACAATAACATTCTTTGACTAGTTATGGGTACCTAGATAGTTGGATGAGATGAAGAAAATTTATGCCATTATAGCAGACTCACACCATTTATGGTATATTTTTAGATAACATGACGAGTTCATGATATTTACATGCATTTTGGAATGTGGGTGTGTGTGGAATTAGTTTTCTTGAGACCCATGAGACTTTATATATGCCAAAAAATAAGTCATTATTTTTTGATTAACTTGACTATGGTAGAATCTATATCATTTCGCAGTTGTAGCTATGACATCACTATACATAACAATATATACATGACAAAACTCATTGTAAACATTCAGAACTAGTGTTTTATTTCAAGATTTATTATCATTATTGATTTATATTCTTATTGAGATGATACACCTTAACTAAATTATATCGACTCTGGTACACCATGTTGATATCTGGTCCAGATTCTTACCATTCCCTGATTTATTTGACTTTATATTATGAAATGCTTTTCAAATATATTTAATAAAATATTTAGTTTTGAAATGATGAAATCGTATGTTTCTATATTTGGATATTATGAATTATTTTGAAATATTTAATGTTTAGTTTTTTAAAACACAATCCTATTGAAGTCTAATCTTGATGGAATTAGTTTAATGTTATGAAATGTAAATACTTATTATCTGTTACTGCATGTTCTTTTAGCACTAATAAATTTTCATATGATTAATTTCATATAATATTTGGTTAAATTCTACCAGTATCTGTAGCTCAGACCCTTCTTATAACATTTTTTGTTTTCATCATTTATGTTCTTATAGAAGGTGCTTGTGCTCTCATCATCTTCCTTTGTGGATTGGTTCTTGGTTGGTCAAGGGTTGGTGACTTGGGTCATGTTAGTTGGTTGTGGACCATAAGGGGATAGGTTTTTGTAGTTTTTTTGGTTTTAGATTTTATATCATCTCTTTTTATGATGATATGGTTTTATTTATTTATTTATTTGATAATTTTTCCATAATTTACTTTGACATTGCTTCTTATGTTGTTGGAAAAATCATACCCAAAAGATTTTTATTGTTTCCCATACACATCTATACATCTATTAGGGATCAGGGATGCTGTTAAATTTCAAGTAGAATCAATTATAATGCAGTTTGGAATGGAATTTTGCTTTCAGTCATTACAATCATGGAATAATATATCCAATTAAAATGTGTTATATCTCAATAGAGAGAAATTTATTTTAGGAACCCCTATGCATGAGTTCAAAGTTTCTAACAAAATTTTATAAATTCTATACTTGTTTGAGAACCATTTTCATGTTTACAAATAAAGCATTAAAATATTTGTATCATTTATTTTAATTAAATATTGAACTACTTTATTGATTAAGTCCACATCAGGTATTTGGAGGATGTTTATCTCATAATATTATCATGAAATTAGTAGGTTGATCATGGTGAAAGGGGTCATTTTTCCATTATCTATATAATATTAATAATGAAATAATAACCATTTTTTATCAATTTCAATTTTAGAGGTATCTTTGAACATACATTACAAAAAATACATCTATTTGAGAGGAATTAGTCCGCATGTGCACACAAGAGATTTTTTTAATATTAATTAGAGGAAAAATAAAAAAAAGAAAAAAATATTATATCTAAGAACTCATTATCAAGTTATAAACATAAATCATCTTTATTAAATCTATCAACATGACCATCCATCGGAGGATGTTTTTGAAATATGATGTATATTTCTACGTCGAGATGGTAGTCTATATATACACATGTGTGATGATTTTGTTTTCATGATTGGAATGTTATGATGATACAAAATATATAATATTTATAGATTAATAATTATGTCATTTATATCCTATATTGTCACGAACCGTCTCCCGGGGCCCATATCGTGACTACCCCAAGCCCGCCTTCCATAGGCCAGAGGATGGAGACTGGCACCAAAGGCGTAATTCTCTAAAAACTGGGAAGGAATTGCCTTTAAAAAAGTATCACACACTACCAGAGTACATGAGGAAGAAAACACTAAGCAAAGGAGTATAACCAGTGTGCTGAAAGTACAAAGGGGCCAGAAATAAAGCCCAACAAAAATGTACAACTACAAATTAAGAAAGTACAACCGAAAAAGACAAACAGTTGAATGGTGAAGTTGATCTTGGATCATCCTTCAGGTTCCTACATGAAGGGTAGGTACAAATTTCCTCCTCAGCACTCTGCGTCTATCGGTCCGCTCCGTATGCCATCATGTTGAGTGGTCCACCTAGGTGTACTGTCCAGCCCTGACACTCTCGGCCTCTGTCAGTGTTTTTTGTCTTTTGTATCTAACACAACGAGGTGCGGGCATAGCCCGTGTAGGGGTCAGTATAACGATACTCAGTAGGGACCCCGAAACCCTCTAGGTCTCACAAAATCGAACAAGGATAAACCACAAAGTATAATTTCAATGGATAACCATTACTTAGGTATATTCCCATACATATACATAAGTTATCAAGTAAAACATCCCAATCACGAGGAAAACACAAAGGTCATTGACTCAGCTCAAACCATGATTTTATTCATGATGTCAATACCATTGATGTTGGAGAAGTCCTGCTCTGTCGAGCACAGTAGTCCTTTCGTGACTCCGAGGTGCTACTCACTAACCTTAGACTGCTGAGGTACTCCTCCGGTCGAGTACCGCAGGTCTACTGCCTCACACAGTAGCGCTCCCCGCCATGGGTCTGCCGCCTCACATAGTAGCGTTCCTTCTAACACCAAATGTAAAAACTGGGCCCCACCCACCAGTTTCCCCGCAGACACGTGGTCCCTACCCTGGGGCCCACCCACGTGCCCGAACGGGTTATATGACTAATGATTATCCACACAGGCCAACCCATGTCCTTTTCAGTGTGCATCCAACACAATGAGGTGCGGGCATATCCCGTGCAGGGGATAGTATAACGATATTCAGTAGGGACCCCGAGACCCTCTAGGTCTCAAAAAATCCAACAAGGATAAACCACAAATTATGATTTCAATGGATAACCATTACTGAGGTACTCCTCCTATCGAGTACCGTGGGTCTACTACCTCACACAGAAGCGCTTCATGCCATGGGTCTGCCGCCTCACAGAGTAGTGCTCCCTATGATAACAAATGTAACAACTGGGCCCCACCCACAAGTTCCCCACAAACACTTGGTCCACACTCTGGGGCCCACCCACGTGCCCGAACGAGTTATTTGACTAATGATTATCCTCACATGCCAACACATATCCTTTTTAGTGTTCTTTGTCTTCACTCACACACACCATGGGAAATATCCCAAAAGGTCACCCATCTTGATCACTACTCTAGGCCAAGCACGCTTAACTGTGGAGTTCTAATCAGACAGGCTCCTGAAAAAGAAAGGTGCACCTTGTTGACATGAGTCATATCATTTAGTCATTTAACCCTTTATCATTTGGAGGCATTACAATCACCCCCTCTTTAGAGAACAACGTCCTCGTTGTAGGCTCTACATCTCAACCCAGGCTTTGCATCGCACTTAAGGCTGTGTACCACCTCTGATACCAAATGTGACTACTAGGTCCCGGTGATAGCACAAACACCCCGCCTTAACATGGCCGTCGGGTCATGGCCTACCATGTACCACCAGTTTCCCTGCAAACACGTGGGGACCACCCTAGTGTCCACCCACGTGCCCGAACATGTCATCTGACTAATGATTTTACCCACAAACCAACACATGTCTTTGTCAGTGTGTTTTGTCCTTACTCACACATACCCTGGGAAACTTCCCAGAAGGTCACCCATCCTGACCACTACTCCAGGCCAAGCACGCATAACTGTGGAGTTCTAACCAGGTAGGCTCCTAAAAAGAAAGGTGCACCTTTTTGGCATGAGTCATATCATTTAGTCATTTAAAACCATATCATTTGGGTGTGTTACATATATATACATTAAATACATCATAATTACCATCATTGAAATGAATCATTGAGAAATAAAATTCATCGATTCGCTATGTGGTAGTCCAAACATAGGTAGATACAGTTTTTTTGTTTCCCATTTGAATGAAAAAGATATGAATATAGATATTAAATGAACATAATAACATATTATAATAACTTAAATACTTATTTTTTTATATTGGAATAACTATTACATAATTGAATGAGCTTGAATAAGACATAAAATGAAAATTCTTGATATAGATGATATTTTCCTCATTGAGAAACAACTTTTGGATATCTAATTGAAGACCATAATGATTGACTTTTAAGTGAAAAATCTCATATATAATTATGTTAATGAAGTTAATTTTTTTATAGTTTTAGTTGGGATAAGTTTCTCATGAAGTGTGAAGAAGAGAGGAGAGGTTTTGTCCTTTGATAAATGAGGGGAGATGCACCCTTGGAAATACTTAACCACATTTATGTTTTTGACGATTATTATGATACCAATGTTTTTTTACATTTTATGGTTCAATAAATATGTTATTAAAGGTAAATTGACCTAAAAGTTGGTAATTATTGATATTATATACCATATACAATTCAATTGTCCAAATAAAGAATTTTTAATAATTTTAAATCATTTAATAAAATATTATTTAACATAAAATATTTATATAATTGTATTTAAAAAACATAAAATAATAATATTTCAAAAATATAAACATTTAACACCTAAATAATATATTATTTGTTGGTATAATGTTCTTGGAATGACATAACTCACCCAAAAATTCATCTTTTAATGTTTTTAAAATCAAATTCTTGATTTTTCTACCTCATACACAAGAACTTTATGAGTGTTGCATATTAAATTATAGTAATTATTTCATCACATCAAATTAAAAAAAATACCATCATTTAAAAATTATTCATATTAAAGATAACCTTTAATAACCATTCGAAACATTTTTTATCTCTCTCATAAAATATTATAGATATTAAAATTAAGAAAGTGACATTTCATAATTATCATTTAAAATAATATTATGGCCTTTATCAAAGATGAAGGGAGAAAAATTCTACATTATAAAATATTTAAAGGTAGTGGTTTAATTAAAATCCTCATATAGATTAATGTAAAGTATTATGGTGATTGGAAACCCTTTTAACATTAGTTCTAATCCCAGTTTAACTAATTCAATATTGACTAATATTTACCGTCATTACTATTCATTATTACCTAAAAAGAACCTTTTCCTATTTACCAAATTTAAAAAAATGATTCCAAATATGGAATTTAATTGATCAAATTTAGTTCCTATAAGTGTTAAAAATTAGTTTTAAAATAATCCCATAAAATGCAACGAAAAAATGTTTTATAAAAAAAAGCATTTTTAAGTATAAATATGTTTTTATTTAAAATTAAGAACAACATTTATTTAAATTAAATTAATTATATTAGGTTTAATAAAAATTATCTAATAAAATTTAAATATAAATTGAAAAAAAATATTCATTGTAAATAATTGAAAATAATTGAAACTTTTTCATAAAATCTGTAGTTTTTAGTATTCACTAAAAATGAATCTTTTCAGAAAAAAAAATCAAAATTTCACCATAATTTAATTTTTATATGAAGAATTAAAAAATTATATCCATTTCATAAAATATAATTTATAATATTGTTAAAAAAATTATTTATAATATACCCTCACAAAAATCTATAAAAATTATTTTTGACAAAAAATCTATTTTTGAAGCGTTAAATGGATTTACTAAAAATTGAGAGCTTTTTCCATAATTATTAATAAACTAATTTTTATTATGTAATAATACATATATATATATATTTCATAATTTAGTTATTTCTATCCATATGGTCCAATTTACGACTAGGTTATAACAATAATAATTAGAAAATAATATTTTGCAATCCTTAAAGCTTGGTATTACATATGTAGTATGCTATCGAAAACAATATTCATTCAAAATATTAGGGAAACACACTTTGGATTCTTAATAATATATTTTTGAACCATAATGATGAATTAATTTTTATCAATATTTGTATACCATGAAAATATTCCCCAAATCTACCATGTTATAATTCCATTGATATGGGTACTTTCTATTTCATTATGATTATTTTTATAGTAGGATATTGTATCATCGCATGATTTTAGTATATATTTCTCCATATAATAAATTTTGTGTCATTTAATATATTTGTAAACACATAACACCAAACAAAAATGAACTAAGACAAATTTTATTCAGATAAAATATTAAAATTCAAGATAAATAATAATAAATTATCAAAATACAATATAATACATCATTAAGAACTGTAAAAGAGTAATAAATACACAAGTGAATAAAAATAAGAAAAACATAAAATAATTTTCCACATGTAAGTCCATGAAGATCATAATATTGATGAAAACAAATAAAGTAATGATGTAAATTAGAAATATAATAAATGTGTATGAAGATAAAAAATTATGTGAAATATTTTAGTAAATATATAAGAATGAACTATGAAAATAATTTATAGTCATTTAGTTTATATAGTATTTTGGATAATATGAAAATTCTAAGAAAACCATTTAATTAGAGGGTATAAATACAGGTAACCACATTATATTATCTATGAAGAAAAAGAAAATAAAATAAATTGAGGAGTAGAAACCTTACTAATGAGGCTCATTTATCTGAGCATGGAAAAGTGGTATCATATTTTGGATTTTCCCAAGCCCAAGAACGTGCCAAACTCTAATATGTACTGCTTGAGAAAAATATTTTACAAGAGAATTTTATGATCCTAGAAATTTCTATGAGATTTATTCCCGGAGAATAATCACCCATAGCAATCACCACAGCTTATAGTATAATCAAATATTGTGAGAATGTTTGAGGGGATTTTTATGTAGATGTTTGGATGATATAATTATATAATTATTAATAAATTTTATATTCTCATTATTATATGTATTTTATACAGTTTTATGTCTATAAAATTTAAATTTAAATAAAAATAATGGTTGTATTTAACAAAAGTGTATTGATAAAATGTAATCATTATTAAACAATTAATCTATCTTAAATAATTATAAATTAAATGATATACTGATCAAAATTCTTTTTCTCAAAAAATTATACATTTCTATATATAGTGTGTTTTTGAAATAGTTGGTCACTAATGAATAATGTGAAATATATTAATAATATATTAAATCATATAAATTAGTGACCATAAAAGTATTTTTCACTTGGAAATGAATATGAATTAATTATTTTATGCTTAATTTTTTTCTGAAAAATATTTTCAAGTGTTATTCAATAATATGTTAAAAATATTTTTTTAACTCTAGATATTGAGTTAAAAATTATAATGTTTTTAATTATTATATCCAAATTTGGTAGTATGTTTATATTTATTTTTTACATTTAAATATAATACCCACCTAAATATTAGTCACCTTGTTAAAATAGTTATTTTCAATGAATTGTTTTTATTGATATTATTTAATTTTTATCTAAATAAATAAAATCCATCAAATATAATTTATAACTATATTATTTTGTTCAAGAATATGAAAAATTCTTTAACACTGATTGAGTTTTTAATAGGTAGAAAATAAGAATATGAACACTAATTGTTTAAAAATACATTTATCTATAAATAATATATTTCTATGAATTTTGTGTTAATTTAAAATTTAATTTTTTGATATTTATAAATATAATTATATTAATTAGGGTCAAAATTAGAATTGTTCATGTGAAAAAATTATATTAAGCGTCGTCTTTTATTTTCAGTAGAAATCATAATCTTCATGGTAAAAAATTAATTAAGGTTAATAAGGGTAAAAATGGAACACACCCTGGCCTTAATTTATTATTACCATTGAATAAGTGAATGTGTTTGATAGATTCCACTACCTGATACACTTAACTAAAATGAAAATATGATATATTAAAACAAAAACATAAATATTTAGTATGGCTTTTAAAAACCCAGTCCTTGAATTATTAATAATTAATAGGAGTAACCACATTATATATTATATGTATATAAAAAATAAAAACTACTTTTAATTTTAATGAAATTCAATTAGTTCACATTATATAACTAATTATATCATTTATTTTTCAGAAATATAATTTTCTAGAAAATATCATTTTAATGTGATATGAATTTTTATTTTAAGAAACATATGATTAATGGTGATAAATTATATTTTATATTAATAATTTCCTAATATGGATTTAGTTGTAATGTTATATAAAATGAGAATCATAACCGTTTATATTTGAAATTTTCATTTTGAAATAAAATAGGGTTTTCATTATATTTTATTATTTATTTTTAAAAATTGAATTTATAAATTTTAGAATTTGAATTGTAATTTTTTTTTGAATCATCATTTTAATATTTTCTAAAGATGGGTTTTAAAGATTTTTGTAAAACATTATTTTTAGGGGAATAACAAGAATTATATTTTTTTGTAAATAACATGGATTTCATAACATTATTAGTAGATATGTATGAATTATAAATTTATGAAACTATATTATCAAACCCACATATGTATTTCATAAGAGTTCATATAATTAAAAAAATTTGTATTTAATTTATAAACCTGTATTTGATATTATAGAACATAGGTAATATTTTTTTAAAAAATATTACTAATAATTTATAAGTTTTTATTATAAAATTAAGTTTTATAAATTTAATATATCTAATATTATTTATTTTAATTAAAATTTATAACCATTTGGTCTAAAATATTTTAAAATTACCCTCTTATTTTAAGACATATAGGTTAAATTAATGTGGTAAAAAAATTATTACCATAATAAGAATAAGTTTGTGTTTAAAATTTTAACATAGAGAAAAATGGTAAAAAATAATAAAAACATCTCCTATATTATATATTTTTTGTATTTTTTTATCATATATCTTCTCCACTCTATTATTGTCTAATTTTTGAGCCACTTGACATGATTAACATGTTCTTCATTTATATTAAGTTGAAATGTTTAAAAATATTCCCATATCACCACTTATAAAAGGGGTCTCTCACCACCAATTCAAAAGAAATACTAAAAATTATGTTTCTTATATAGAATATTTCCTTTTATTTCCCATGTATTCATCTTTCACCCTATTGAAATTCTAGTCATAAGATATTATCTTATGTATCAATTTCCAAGGGCACTTCCAAGGTAATCACAAAGTTCTCAACATGAGTAAAAATTATTACATAACTAATTTATTTTCAATATTTATTTAATGATTATAAATTTTATATTACTAAATAATTACATCATTATTGGTAATATAATTAAACTTATTTTTCTAATGGTAATAATTATTAATCACATTTTTCTTTTTCTATTGAGAAAAATGAATCCATAATTCAAGTGTTGTGCAGACTACTACATCAATGACGTAACATGTTTTGTTCTACTTCACCACCTTATAATGAAGGTTTAAATGGGAAATTTAACTAATAATTATGATATTTATATCCCATTTTTATTATTAAATAGCATAAATTATTACTCATTTATCATATTTCTTAAAAAATAAAATTTTTTAGTGATGCACAACTGTGGACTACCACCTCTATTGAACAATTGATTTTCGTTTTTATTTTCATCCAAACCTTATATGTCTGGTCATGATGATGGTATTAAATGATAAATATGATATCTATGATATCATTATGGTTATGGTGTCAAAAATTGGAGAAAATTTTATTGATATGATGAAGAAATGATTATCATTAATTCAATTTTTTAAAATAAGTCCACTAAGAGAAGTATAAATGGTTTTGAAAACATAATAAGGTATGTATTTAATGAACATAATTAAATTATATAAGATGTTTTTTAAAATGTTTATAATTAATCCATAATGAGGTGAGGGTTTCTTTGTATCATTATCAAATTCGTTTTACATGTTTGATATTTCATAGAATCATTTCATTAATTTTGTGTGATTACATACTAATGAATGTATTTTTCCATATTCAGGAAATTAATTGTATTAGAATTTAATTATCATGTTATTTAATTAAATTTAATTCTATTTAAAATATAAAAAAGTTGTAATGGTTTATCGTATCAAATTATTATCTTTGAGACATGTTTGGAATTACATGTAAATTTTCATTTATTTAGTTTATATAATTTTTATTTGAGATATCATATCATGAAATGTATTTTAATAATGGTATTTTAATTTTAAATAAATTTCCACTATTTCTTGGGGTTTTTAATAAAACATTTCAAAAATTGTAAGGCTTTTATTGGTCTTAATTCAAAATATTTGATACATGGAAAATGTTATACACCATGTTTCCTTCATATGGAATTCAATTTATTTACTATCCCAAGAATGTTATATAATTTATTTCATTGTAATTAATCATATATAATAAGAAAAATAATTTTATTTTCTCAAATTTTATTTTGACATAAGTATTACCCCACTCATAATAATTTCTAGTAACTCAATTTTCATTCATTAAGTTGCGATCGTTCACTTGAACATATTTAATATAAGATTATTAAATTATATCTTAGGATTGGATAATGTGGTGTTAAATCATTTATTATATAGATATACATTACTACACCATAAAAAGTTTGAAAAATATTTTTCATTCCTTGGGATATGTTATCTGGATTGGATATTGATAACTCAGATCCCGTTCTTTTAGTTAAAAAGCCTTTTCATGAAGATTTTTCTTACATTCTTATGTTCTACCACCCTAATATTTTATTATATTTTAATTTATAATCCACCTTTTAAAAATAATGTTTTAATACAACTGAATATTTTTGTTACTCTTCTTATAATGTCAATTTTAAACTCATGTATTTTGAATATAATAAAAAGGAGTTTCCATTTCACTTTAACATGTATTGTCTTCCACTCCTCATTTCTCCAAGAAAATATTTATGACTTTTCAAGGACCAAGTTTTTGATATTATTTTTCATTACCTTTTCAAAAGTTACCTTTGAAAGTGACATGTAAATTGGTATTTTAGGTCAACATTTAAAAAACCAAACATATATTTTATGTTTTAGGTTCCATTTACCTTATCACTTTCAAAAAATTTACTAAAATGGAATTTATGATTAATAATTTATCATAATATATATATATATACATTAGGATTTCAGTTATTTAACTTGAAATATCAGATAGTTTGATTCATGATCCCTCATTTGGTGATATTGTTCGTAAAATTGTTTTTACATGGGTATTTTTAATTTGTTTGAACACCATTCTAGGTCTCATTTTATTCACCAGGGATATATTCTTTTGAAACCACAGACTTTATTTCTAAAAATGTATTATGATCATGTAATTATATCATTGATTTAACCGTATGATCATTAACCTATATAGTGTGTATATATCATTTTACAAATTTAGAACGAAGGATGTTAAACTAAAAAGAATACTTATTTATTAACATGTGTAAATGTATTGGAATTATATATATTGTTACTATTATATAGATGATAATTAGAAAGATGATTATTTACTATTTGACCATCGACCTTCTTTATATGGATGAGTTATGATCAACTTATATCTTATATTAAAATTGGTAAATTATTTTTATTCTTAGGTATTATTGACTACTAACTCAGGTTGATTATGTGTTTACATTCCTTAAAAATAATTATAAGGATAATGGTGTTTTTATTTAGTGATAGTTTCCTTATGAATGGTATGAAAGGATTTCAAATTGTTATGGTGATGCATTGGACATAATTAGGATATGAGTGGGGCCATAATTATATAGTCCATTGATGAATAGATAGGTCTCATGAGACAAAATAGGGTGTGTATTAGTGAATGCTTCTTCCTATAATAGGATAGTGTCTAGGAATATGTCCTAAATTTTTTTTGATGTATGAAATTATGTATTCCTTCAATATGAGATCAGCATTATTAATTTCAATGATTTAATTTATTGTATTTGATATATCATAGTCTAAGTATCAATTGTTTACAAAATTTATCAGATTATATATTCTTTCCATGTTATATATACCATGATTTTGTTTTGACAACTTCAGTTATACATTTCCATTACTGATTGTTTGATATCACCATTTTATTATGTTTACATTCCCCAGGTAATGATGAAAATTAGTATATGTGAATTTTTTATATGTATAACATGTCTAAAAGTATTTTGGGGAGTAGTTGGAGACTCCTTATGATTTAATTTGTTTAATATATGGAGAAAAATATCCATTAGTTGATAAATACATGAATTTTTGTACTTTTGGATTTTTTCATCATTCATGAAATATATAAACCTAAAAGTTATAACAAATGTATTTAAGGAAATATATGTTTTATGTCATGTAAGATTACTATATGGTAATTTAATATTATAATCAATTTTAGTATGCAATGTATGTTTTTATAGAACCAAATATGAGATTCCATGTCTAGGATGCCACAATTTTTATCAATAAAGGTATTTAATAACATTATATATTAAGATGTTTACTAAGGATAATTTAAGGATTTATAAGATAAGTTTGATCATAAATTAAAAGGCATTGATAACCATTTCTGATAGTATATGATTTATAATTAATGTAATAATACACATTTTATTCGTGAATTAGGATAAAATAACTTTTGTGAGAACCCCATGGATAATCTTAGTGAGAATTATATGTATATGATACAATCCCAATATTTTGGAAATTTATATTTAATGTGACTCTCTGTGAAATTACATCGCTGTTTTAATAATGTAAGTGGATATAGGCTCTGATGTTGATGTACATTGTGGCAATGAACCCAAATGGCTAGATTTAGTATTAACTCCACCATCAGCGATTTCACGACAAATAGGCCAAATGACAAAATGGTCTTGACACTCCTGGGGATATTCTTTGGATAATAAATTTATATTTAAAAAATTTATGAAAGATTTTATAATGATTTTAACTTATTTGGTTATATAACCTAATTGAAGAATGATTAAGGATAACCAAGGATTCAAAAAAGATTGTCCCATGTTTATAAAAAGGTATCATGTGTAAAAAACAAAGGTGTTGTAATGGAAAGAAATATTCATATTGATATTTTTTATTCATATTATGGATATTATCATTACTATTTTGGTTTCAAAATCCCATTTAAACAAGATTATAAAAACTTTAATGAGAGAGGTATGTATCCCAAAAAAATTACGTCTTATAACTAAATAAGTTCGAATAATTAAATAGTTTAGAATTATAGTATATGAATGTTATAGTTGAAAAATGTGAGTTTCCTTATCTTATGTAAGGTAATTAGGTAGATATTAGGATAGAAACTAATTATTCATTGTCTAATGACATAATTCAAATTATATACTCTTTAAAATGTCTTACAATTATGATATATAACCCTAATAAACACTAAATAAGATCATCAATCTTTTTTATAATGATATTGAAAGTAACATTCCTCAAAATCATCCCTTAATCATGGTAGGTTTATGTTAAGGTTGGTTTAACCGCCTAAATGAACAATAATAATCATGTATATCATGGATTAATATGAGAAAATATTTACTTGTATAATATGATTTAAATATGTATATAATTTTTATTTATTCCAATTAAGTTCAAATGAATATTTTACTCATCAATTAAGAAATCACCCTTTGTTCATTAAGAAGCACCGAAACATGATCTTCATTGAATTCAACATCAAGAACCATAACAGACACTACCATGAAATGAAACTATAGTTTTATAAAATATCTTGGAACTTATATTAAATTACCTTATATGATATAATAACAGTTTAATTTTGAAGAAGAATTATACCAACAACTATTTTAAAAACTAGTTAAAATTAATAAATATTACATACACCAAGTGTTGAAATGTGTAAAAATTAACTAATATTTATATATATAGAATATAAGGACCCGAACATAGACATTACATAATCTAGTAAATTCTTCTATAATTTAATTATTTACATTCAAAAAGATCTTTTTTGTTTTAATTTTGTAATGTTAGGACATAATTCATACATATCAACCCACAAGCATACAAAGTGGGTACAACTAAAAAAAATCTATTTTTTCAAAATACAAATGTTTATAATAAAAACATGAAATATTTTCCTAAAACATATTCAGAACATTCATCTATGCTTCTCCTTTTCTCATGACCATCCTTAAACCTACTGAAAAACATTTTAAAACTTGGGATGAGAATAAAATTATTAGTAAGGGATATAAAAATAATGAGATAATCCATTAGTCCCTAAATACTTATAAACATATGAAATCATTTTCACAAAGGCATAATTCTCATCCATAATGTATTATGTACTAACTCTGTGAAATAATAGATTTCCATAAAACATAGAAAACATAAATAAGTCCTTATAGGTAACAAATGTAATTAATTAATTAATATTTTAACCCTCTCATATACCTTATGATTTCTAACCCTCATGATTTCCTTACAATGTAACCCTCACAGCGACCTTATGGTCTAACCATTGCAGTTACACTTTGAGAAACCATATGACTGACCTCAAACGTAAACATAAATAATGAATTAGATGGAGATATAGTTACCAACCTACATCATAAAAAATTTACAAGAACCATAACCTAATCATAAAATATGAATACTTTCACAAAAACATCCCTTTTGAATTTTATAAAATTAGAAGTTCAAAATATGATTTTAAAAGATAAGTCCTCTAAAAATATCATATAATTTAATTGAGAATTAATAGAAAAAAGTTAATATGTGTATAGAATATAAATCCACATAATACAACATGATATAAAAAATTCATTACGTAAATAATATCAGTACCACATAATTAATGAAGTATAAGTTTTACCCAAAGAATGGAAACAGGGTTAAGAATTCCCTTACCTAGGGATCATATTACATAAAATGTTTTTAAGCATCTAGTATAATGGTTAAAATAGTGTTAATAATATTTAAAAAAACATATTATTTTGTATAACACCTTCCATGACCATTTTATAACATAATTATATCCATTTATTAATAATATTTTTTTTGTTTCCATTGTTTTAGGTGCATTTTTACATGGTTTCTATGGTCAGTTCATAATGGATTTTCATGTAGAAAGGAAGGGAAAAGATAGAAGTGGAATAATATTGTATTATTTTTTTTCTATAATATAAAATTATAGAATTAATCGTTTTTTTCAAATATGATGATATATCATTAGATAAAAAATTAACGTTATTCATTTAGATCATTTTTTTGGTTCTTCGATAATCCCAAACTAGTATTGTTATAAAATTTAATATAATTTATATAAGTTAATTAAAGATCCTAATAGATGTTATAAAATAAAATTTAAAATCTATTTCAACCATTAAAATGGTTTCATGACCATACATGAAGGAAGTAATAGAAATTGAATACACATCGTCAATGATGACGGTAATCAGACACATCACAGATGGTGTTTTATTTTTAGAATAAAAGGAAGAGGAGGAAAGGTATGATGATGCATTTTTCCATAAACATGACAAAATTAAAGAAATATATAAGATACAAATGTCTTCATACAACTTGTATAAGCTGATATATAGTGAGTTTTTGTAAAGAAAAATAATAGAGAATAAAATAACAGAAAATGAAAGAGGATTTTTACCTCTTGAATTATCCTTCTTGAGAACCTCCTTAAGGCCTTTGGTTTTTGAGATTTGTTGGAAGAAGCAGGTATTGGACGAGGGGAAGAGTACTGGGAAGAGGATTGAATAAAGTTTAAACAATTATCAATTCTTGAGAGATGTGAGGATAAGAGGGGGAGGGTGGTTGTATTTATATTAGAGGAGTAGAGTGTTTTCTGATTATTTTATACATTAGTTTATTAATTTGGCCCAAGACAATGAATAGTTTCAGAAGTATAATTAAATATATTATAATAATCAATAGTAGTTTGATATTATGGTTATTACATCATTCATGATATTAGTAATAGTGTATTTAACTTATTATGTATATGTACAATAAATTATTGTTTTTCGTTATGCACTAAAATTCAAGCATTTAATAAAATCCCAAAATCTCACCCCAACCATTTTTCAATGTTTAGAATTGAAAAATGAACACCATTTCATCAAAATAATTTTTTTTAAAAAGGATAAATTTAATTTTTAAATAAAATCATTATTCATTAAAAAATAACAATTTTAAAACTATAATTTATTTTATTAAACCATCAAAAATTAATCATGTTCTCATAAAAATATCTTAATATAATAAAATATTAATTTATGATTCTATTTTATGAAAAAAAATATTTTAAACCATAAAATTAATTTTAAAATTGTAATTAAATATTCATGACATACAAAAATACCAACACTTAATTTATCATTTCCAAAACATTTATTGACTTATTTCATGATATATATATATATATATATATATATATAACATTTTTTACACATATAAGGAAAAAAAATTTATTTGTACTCTCAGAGGTGAGGTTACTATTCTATCGGCCAAAATTATAATTCGTAAGGGTCGTTTTACTATTTCTAAGGTCAAATTAATATTCTATCAGTGAAAATTCCATAATTTATAAAAATTTCAATTATTTCATTATAAATTTAAAATCAATGTAAAAATATAATTCTATAATTAAAACCAATTATTTTATATATACTTGGGTTATTACATTCTCCCCACCTTCTTGAAATTTCATCCTTGTAATTTTTATTTACTTATTAAACAAGTTAAGGTACATTTCCCTCATAGCGTTTAAATATTCTAATGTTGGTTTTTCAACCATGTCCATTATATACAAAACCTTAACTAGGTGGATTACTTTACATTGAAATACTTGAATTTATGATAAAAAATCGGAATAGGTTTCTCTTCATAAGAATGGTTCTATTCCATTTGAACTACTTCGAGGCTCAATGCATGAGATGGACCTAGAACACACTTTCTCAACATTGAAAGATCTAAAATATTGTATACTAGAGATAAAATTGGAGGATAATCTACTTGGTAGGTGGTTGGTCGAAATTCTCATAATATTTAATAAGGTCTAATTTACCATAGACATAGCATTCCTTTCTTACCAAAACACGTAACATGATTCCAAAAAGATATTTTAAGGAAAAAATGATCTCCTAACTCAAAAAAATATCTTCAATTGTTATCTGCATAATTTTTTTACTACTCTGAGTTGTCCTCAAGTGTTTTTGGACCATTTACACTTTCTATGCCACTTACTCTACTAATTATGGTATTATAGAATTCATTTCCCCATCTTTAACACCAAAATATGAAGTTCAACAACACTTTCTATATAATGTATCAAATGGTTACAGCTGTATTTTTGAAAAAAATGTTATTATAATAAAACACAAATAAAGAAATATGTTTATTCCAACTTCCATGGTAATCCATTGAACAATATCAAACTCGTATTCCAATGTATAAATTTTTCACTTTGTATATCAATCCTATTAAGGATGAAAGGAAGTGTTGAAATTTAATTGTATTCCTAATGACTTCTAAAGGCCTTTCGAAAAGCTAGAAGTAAACCAGGGATCACAATCAGATCAAATGGAAAGTGGAATTCTATGTAACCTAATGATATTTTTTAGTTACAATGGAAAAATATGATCTAAATACCAATTATCTCTAATAGTAATAAAATGTGAAGAATTAGTTAGTCAGTAAACAATAACCCATATCATATTGTAACATTGATATATATTTGGTAGTCCCACCACAGTCCATGGATATATTTTTCCATTTCTATTATGGTAATTATAATGGATGAAACATATCTTTTCGAAATTGTATCTCTTATTTATTATGTTGACATGAAATACATTTTATAGTAAAATATGTAATATCTCTTTTCATTTCATCCCATTAATAATACTCTCGAAGGAACCTATACATATTAGTACTTCCTAGATGACCTGAAAATGGAGAAATGTGAGATTCATGGAATAATTATTTATTCTTCTAGGAATCACAAACCACACATAATATTTTCCAAAATATCAAAGAAAAATCTTTACCAATGTTAAATTAGGGAAACATACCATTTTTCACCAATTATACCTTTTTTGTAACTTGTCATCTTACTTCTATCATTTCTTAACTCTATCTGATAGAGATGAATTGAATAACACTTTAAACAAAATAGAATAATTTCCTACACCAACAACATCCAAGAAAAAATTCATCAAATAATTAATGAATGTGTCTTGTTCCAAATTTAATACGGTTAATGAAGAATGATGCTTTCGAATCAAGGCATCATCTACTCTATTTTCTTTTCTAGGAAGGTAATCGGTTGTGAAATAATAAAACTTTATCAACTCAATCCATCTTCTATAACAGATATTTAATTCCTTCTGAGATAATATATACTTTAGAATTATATTTTCATTATATGTTTCACATTGGGCTCCATATAAATGATGGCTCAATATTTTTATATTAATAAAACATGGTTGATAATTCTAAATCAAGTGTGAGATAATTTAACTCATGATGTTTTAGTTGTCTTGAAGCATACGAAATTAATTGATCATTCTGCATCATATCACAACAAAGTCCCTTCAATGAAACATCACTCTAGATGAAAGACTCACCATTTCTAGACAGATGGTCCAAAATGGGAGAATTCAAAAATCTCTACTTTTGTTCCTAAAAATAAACATCACATTCTTCTATATAAATAAATTTCATCCATTTTTGTGTTATCATATATTCTGGGCTAGAGATCCATGCAATGTTTTTTTCAAACCTATTTTTATAACATGTAAATCAAAGAAAAATATAAATATTTGTATCATTTTTAGGTCTTTTCCATTCATCAATAACTTTTGTTTTGTAAATATCAACTATTATTCCATCCTTATTTACAATGTACCCATGAAAAGAAATCTTTTTCAACCAAAAAACATATTTTTTAAATTTTTTATATAGATTATTTTCATTTATAGTTTATAAGACTATCCTTAAATGTTTTTCATAATGCTATTGACTTTTTTAAAAGACAAAAATATCATCAATAAATATAACAAAAAACTTATCCAAATATTAACAGAATATTCTATTCATTAGATCAATGAATATAGTTGGGGAATTTTTCAAACCAAATGGCGTAACTATAAACTCTTAATTACCAAATCTATTATGAAAGTATATTTTTTGGATGGAATCCTCCTTCAACTTCAACTTATGGTACCAAAATCTCATGTCAATATTGGAAAAATAATGATCCCCCTAGAGGTGATCAAATAAGTCATCTTTATGAGGAAAATGATACTTATTCTTAAGAGTAATCTTATTCAAAGATATATATTATCAATGAAAATTCTCGTGGAACTATCATTATTTTTATTAAAAAAAGAGTATCACCCCAAGGTTATGTTCATGGATGAATGAATTGTTTATCAAGAATATCCTACAACTAATTTTTCAATTCAAGAAGTGACACTTGATCCATTTGATATGGGGGTTCAGAAATTGGATTAGTAGTAGGAACTAAGTCAATGGTAAATTAAACTTACCGATCATGTATAACACCACAAAACTCATCAAGAAAAAAATTCCAAGTATTCATTTACCAGTAGAACATAATTAATCTGACCGGTTCTCTTATTTTCAACAATATGTGAAAGATAAAATTCATTTCATTATTTTAACAGTTTCTCATCTTATTAATATGTTATCATTTATATGGGTTAATTATTTTCTAAAAACTAAAATATTTCGTAAAAACATCTTATTTATATCTATAATAAATCTTATCATGATAAATAGAAAGACAATCCATACAATAATAACATTGAACTCTACTAAGGGTAAAACAGTAAGATTTGAAGGTAATATTTTCTAAATATAACAACATGAACATTTTTATACTTGATTTTTTCTATAATATTTTTCTTGGTGTTTTAACCATATGTTCTAGTCTAATAAATTGAAGTGAAATTTCCAATTTACCCAAAAACTTCTCAAAAATAAAGGAATATGTATACCCCATATCAAACAAGACATTATAAAAATTAGAGAAAACATAAAATGGACATGATACCACTTCATTGGATGGGCCGAAATCTGGTGATATAGTCACAAAGGATCTCACTACACCTTTCTTCCTATAATCTGTCTTCCTTCCATAATTCAGATATTTTTTTGGGATGATATTTTCATATTGAACCATCTCACCACATTTAAAAAAATTTAGAATTTACTATTCAGAATTGATCTTAAGTTCATTTTCATAACAATATTAGGGCATATATCCAAACGTACCTCATTGAAAACATTTCCTAAATTTTTAAGGTGTTCCCTAGGTTAATTTTTACCACACATTTCACAAACTAGAAACTGGACTTTCTTACCATCAGATTTCATTGATTGATACCTACCCATCACATGCTATGTGGACCTCTTCTTCTGGTTTTTTTAAAAGTACCCATGATTATATTAAAACTCCATTTATACCCTCTAATTACATTTGAAATGTTTCTCCTAAATTTTTAATTCAAAAAAATCTAATTCCATTTAATAAATTGGATTCAATCCTGATTAAAAATGATTAATTTTTATATCAAGATCCTAAATAGTATTTATTGCATACCATGAAAATTTGGTGACTTTTTCTTTATAAACATCCATTGAATCCTCCTAATTTTGTTTCAATTAAATGAATTTATTTTCCATACTAATTTGAACAACCTAAAGAAAGTTTTTTTCCAAAGAAAAGATTTATAAATTCATCTAATTCCATTGAATAAATCTCATCACTATCCCTCATATTATTAAATTTTTACCACCACGGGTCAGCTTCACCTTTAAAACAATAGATATAAAGATTAAACATTTTTTTATATCAGTAACCCCTAAAATTGAATATTATTTGAAGGGATTTAATCCATCCTTCATCCACCACTTAGTTAGAAGATTCACTAAAAGGATGAGGGTATTGGATTATAAAATGTTCAACTATCTTGATGTTAATCTACAGTAGTTATGGTTATTCTCTTGATTGGATTCCACCAAAATTTTCTGCCAATGTCATACAATCCATTAATATCAAAAATATATCAGTTCAATTCTCTACTATTCTAGGATTCTAATTTAGAATGATATCGTCCTCTCGGTTCCTTTAACTTCAACTTCCATGTTTCTTCAGTGGAAAACCATTTTGAACAGACATATCTTAGATGAAGAAACTTGGTAATATTCAAATGTTATATCATTTCAACATAAAAATTAGGATAAAATATTTTATGGAGTTCTATAAACATCATCCTAACCTCTAATGTTATCTAAACCATGATATGATACCAACTATAAGGACCCAACCTTAAACATTACACAGTATACTAAATTCCTTTAGAATTCAGTTATTTACATTCCCATTGTTCTTTTCGGTTTAGAGTTTTAGAAATATTGAACATAATTTATACATATAAAACCACATGCATAAAATTGGGGAAAACATAAAATAATATACATTTTTTCAAAATAAAAAATTTTATTATAAAAATGCGAAATAATTTAATAAAATTTCTTCACAACATTTATCTTGGCCTCTCCTTTTCCCTTACCCATCCTTAAACCCTATGATTTTTGTAAAATTGGGATGAGTATTAAAATCAGTTTAAGGGATATAAAAATAACGAGAGATACCACTAGTCAATGAATACTTATAAACATATTATATAATTTTCACAAAGACATACTTCTCAACCGTAAAATATTATGTTCTTACTTTGTGAAACAATATATTTTCATAAAAAAAGATAACATAAATAAATATATGTAGGTGACCAGGGTAATTAATTACTTAATATTTTAACACTTGTGACTACCTTATTATTTATAACCCCCACGACTACCTTATAATGTAACCCCCATGACAACCATACAATTTGACCCTCACATCTACCTTATGGTGTAATCATAACAGTTATACTTGGAGTAACCATAAAACCGACCTAAAAAATAAACACACCCACCACATTGGGGTTATATATAGTTACCAACTTCATCATAAAAAATTCCAAATAACCAAAATATAATCATAAAAGAATAATACTTGTGTAAAAACATCCCTATTGTAATTTATAAAATTTGTAGTTTAAAAGAGGATTTTAAAAGAAAAGTCCCTTAAAAATATCATATAATTGTAGTGATAATTAATATAACTAAAGGAATATATTTATACACTATAAATCCACATAATAAATCATAATATAAACAAAATTCATTTAAAAAATAATCATAGTACCACATAATTAATGATGTATAATTTTTCCCTAAAGAATGGAAATTGGGATAAGACCCTTTACCTCAGGATCGTCTTACTGAAAATGTGTTTAAACATCCTTTATAATGATTAAAATAGTGTAATTAATATTTTAGAGAAACATATTCATTTTTATGACACCTTAAATGTTCATTTTATAATATCATTCTACCAATTTATTTCTAATTTTTTGTTATTTCCATTGTTTTGGGTGCGTTCATTACATAGTTTCCGTGGTTGGTTCATAATGGATTATCTTATCAAATGGAAGAGTAACTCCATAAGTGGAATGAAATGGTATTAATATATTTTAATAATATGAAATTATACCATAAATCATTTTTTCATATATAATGATGAATCATTAGATAAAACATTAATTATATTCGTTTAGATCATTTTGGTGGTTCTTTGATAAATACAAACTACTTTCATTATATAATTTAATAAAATTTATATATATTAATTCCAAAAAATAAAAGAAGTTATAAATAAATTTAAATTATTTTTTAACCATTAAAATGGTTTTATGAAAATCCATGAAGGTGGTAAAGGGAATTTAAAACACATCATCCATGATGTCAGCAATTCAACACATCACAAATGATGTTTTTATTTTTCGTATAAAAAGGAGATGAGAAAATGTATGAGGATGAATTTTTCATAATCATGATAAAATTGTAGAATATATATGATAATGTAGTTTTAACTACTCTTGCATTAGTGGAGGTGAATAGATTATAAGAATAGAAAAATTATTGAAAAGAAAAAGAATTAAAAAAAAAATAGGATTTTTACCTCTTGAATTATCCTCCTTAAGAACCTCCTTAAGGCCTTTTGTTATGGAATTTTAGTGAGAACAGTAGATAATGGACATGTGGAAGGGTCTTGGGAATAGAATTGTGTATAATCTGGTAAATTCTCAAATCTTGATAGGTGTGAGGAGAAGAGTGGGTGAGGGGTTGTATTTATAGTGGAGGATGGGAGGGTTTTTTGATTATTTTATTCATTAGTTTATTATTTTGGATCAAGAAATTGAATAGTTTGAAAAATATCGTAAAATATATTAAAATAATCAATAGAAATTAGAGATTATAGTGCTTAAATAATTCATGATTTTATTAATAGTTTATTTAACTTATAATGTATATATACGGTAAATTACCATATTTCACTATTCACAAAAATCAAGTATTTCAAAAAAGAACCAAAAAATCCCTCTAATTATTTTTAGACATGTAGGATTAAAATATTAACACCAATTTATCAATATAATTTTACAAGTATGATAAATTTAATTTTTAAAGAAAATCATAATTTGTTCAAAAAATTACAATTCTAAAACCATAATTGATTTTATAACACCTTGAAAATTAATCAAGGTGTCATAAAACTATCATAATAAAAAATATATTAATTTATGATTCTATTTTATGAAAAAAAATTCATCTAAATTATAAAATTAATTATAAATTTTAATTAAATATTTTTGACATAGAAAAATACCAACACTTAATTTATCATTTCCAAAACATTTACTTACTTATTTTGTGATATAAATATATAAATATTTACACTTATAGGATATAAAACATTTATTTATACTCTCACAGGTGCTGTTAAAAATTCTATTTTTCAAAATTACTAATTCTAATGGTTATTTTACTATTTCTAAGGTCATGTTTCTATTCCATCAGTGTAAATTCTTTAATTTCTATACATTTGAATTATTTCATTATAAATTTATAATAATTTTCAAAATTTAATTGAAGAATGAAAAATAAATTCATTTATAATTTCCTGGGATGTTATATAGAATGATTTAAATTAAGGAGAATAAATAGTCATGAACAAGGATCGTGGGTATGTAATGAATGAAATTATCTTTTTTAGAAATGGAATCTCTGGGAGTGGCTTTTTTGGATCCTCTATACCTAGAAACCCCCTCCCCACGAAGAGTTCATACATAGAAGCCTCATCTAGGAAGGATCCATTTTACACCAAGATGGAAGAGCATCCCATGATGTAATATCCCAGTCAACAATAGTTCGACACAACAATCCTTCACCTTGGTGGGATTCACCAATCTTCCCACCCAATGAAACACAGGGTGACCCGACAAGGCAAAAAGTGCATTGGAGGAAGAAATTCCCCCAATAGAGGTCTCCCAAGAATCAATCCCCATACTTTAACAAACAACATTACTTTGGCCCTCAACCCTTCACCAATATGGCACCGCCAAAGCAGTATATGTGTTGAATGAAATTAATTTAATTATCCTATATTTTTGGTGAAAATGAAAATTGAATCCGGACTGAGGTAATGGTTTCTTTGTCTCATTTTCAAATTACTAAGTCATGTTTCATATTATGGACCATGATTTCTTATATGTGGTGTGATTATTTTTTAAGTAGCTCATTGGACAACATTAAATAACATCACATTCAAAAATAATATTTTGATAATAAAAAATACCATATTATGACTATTTTTTAAAAACCTTAAGTGTTATCTTAAGTCTATTATCTTATGAATTGATTAAAGTCTACTTAACATTGGTTATATCTTGTTATTATTTAATGGACATATAATTATATTTTATGTTTTAATTTTTCATAACATTTTATAAATGTTTTATATTATGTTCATAGGATAAATACATTATTTTGAACCTTTAAATATCATTTATTCATGGTTTTATGGTGATGTGTAAAGGAAATCATTGCTTTTAAAGGTTTACATAAGTGTAGACTAATTTATAGGGTGTTTTGTAGAGTTAAACCTTAGTTTAAATGGTTTTTATAAGGGTAGTGTGTTTTTTTGGAGTTTCTTAAGGGTAACTCGTGAGTTATAAAGTTTTTATAAAGGTTAAATGAACCTTTTGAAGGGTATTCCATGATCATATAATGATTAAGACTTTAGTTTGTCTCACAAAAAGGTACACCCAACTAATGTAAATGTTAATCAATTAGATTACCTGACATAAGGGAGCCTTCCTATTTTCATAAAGTTCATCCTTACCTACGTAAGGGAACCTGATCATTTTCAACCACAACTCGAGTCTCACATAAAGGTAAGAAGGAATCTATGATACCATCATAATAGTAGTAAACCACATAATGGTGAAAATATATTACCCCTAAGTTATGGGTAAGTTCAACACAAGGGTAATAAAAATTCACTTATATGGTAAAATTGGACAACATGCGTCATTTTACTTAAAAGAAATTTCTTACATGAATCCACTAATGGAGTTTTCTTACATGAATTCACCTTCTTAAATACACATATATGAATTAACCTAAGTTAATTCAGCAACATAAATTCACTTTCATGGTGAAATTTTATAGGACCTTCTAATTCTGGAATTGTGCTATAATTTTCACAATTATATTTTATGCATGTTTATTATGATTATTATTAGTATTTTATTTGTTATATAATTATAATGTAACTACCTAGATGTCATCAGTTTTTGATTCAGATTATTTTCTGTCGAATTAAAATAGACAGATATGTGAGTAAGAATGTAAGGATACCCATGTTATTATTTTCCAATGTGAGATATTAAAATTCAAACCTATTTAAAAATAAAGAGTCACTTTGGTATATTATCAGGGTATTTTCTGGGGATATTAAAAATTATTATTTATTTACATGTTAATTTTTCAAATTTATTAAAATGTAAAAGATTTTTTTTAACAAAATATCAATTGTTACTCACATGAATGTTATTTTTTATTTAGGAGATATTTACATGTGGAACATTATATATGAAATAATAATGGAAATCACAAAATTATTTCATTTGTTTGTCATATGACACTCTTGAATTAGAAAAAATAATGATGAAAAACTATTAAAATTTGGAAGATATTTTTCATGAAGAAAATCTATATATATAGTTGATATAACTTGGGAAAGACAACAAGGTTGAGGATAATATTGAATTGTAAAAGTGTGTCATACATTGGTGATCAATTATTACTCTCATCAAAATTACCCCCATTTGATCCATTATTTGTGGGAGAGCTGCTTGTCTCCCCGTCACCGAGACCATGAAGTGTTCAACAATTTCTATGGTGATTTAATATTTTTTCCTTTGTGCTAAAGCATGAATTGGTTATATAACCCTTTTAAAAGGTATGTGTGTATGGGTTGTGGCTCCCAAATACAAGATAGTTTGGGTCGTGCATCCAGGGTATAAAGGAATGAATGTTCGGGTTTTTCCTATAGGGAAAAAATATAGGAGTGTTAGGTTTGTTACTCCATTAGAAAAACAAAGGACTGTTTAGGTTGTTTTTCTAAGGTAAAAACATGATTTTTATGTTATGAATCATGGTTCAAAAATGCAGTTTAGACATGGAAATGAACATCCAAAGAGAAAGGCTTAGTAATTGGGTTGTGACTCAAGGTGTGAAAAATTTAGTGTAGGGGTCCCTAATTAGTGGATTCCATATCTACCTACATTTTAGTGGATTTAAGAGTAGAACAGGATCAATTTTATTCTAACTAATATAAAAATATATTATACCTATATATTATATTTTTTTCTATATTATCTAAAAAAATATGATAGAATAAAAAAAATATTTATGAATTAAAATTCACCCACATGGTTATTTTGTTATCATCCGCTTAGGACCAACAATTTGTATCAGAGCTTTAACTCTAGATCAATATAAATTTATATTTATGATAACCATTTACAAACCTAATATTCGGGTGTGGAGGAGTCATATTTAAGATTTAATGAATGAGTTAAAATAAAGGATCTATAAATCTAAGTCTACTTAAATTTTATATAACGCATTTATAAATAGAATATCTAGGAATGAATCATTCATAAAACAACTTATCATTTATCAATAGAAAATTATGGAAAACCCATACACACTGCCTAATGGTAAACCTGAATCATTATATTTCAATGGTGTGGTAACGTATGTTTTTAATTAAAATTTGTTAAATATATTATATTGTCTAACAAATAGAAATATGTATAGTTATATATATTTATATAAAAATTCATAGGAAATTAATAAAATCCTTATAGTGACACATCTTGGCTCAAATATTCCCATTAAAACAAATTTTGGAATGATAAGAGTTGAATATAAAATATTTTAAATGGGTGAAAAAGTTACAGTAAGTTAAATATTATATTGATTCACTAGTATTGTAAATTGAATAAATTATTTAGGTGAAAATCTAGGAAATCCTGTCATTTTTGAAAGTGTGATTAGATCACTTACTATAAAGTTTCATTCTCAATAGGTTTATATAGATTAAAGTAATGACTTCAAGGAATATCCACTATATGAGATAACATGATCATTATTGAAATGTGAGATACATAAAATCTTATTGAAGAATATAATACAATGAAAAAGGGTATTACATTTAAGTTAATTTTTTCTTCTTAATATAATTATTTTGAGTTACGAAGAAGTGAAATGAATGATATTTCATATGTTACAAAGGGAGGATATAGAAGAATTAAATCATATTAAATAAGATATCGAAAAGAATATCCTAAATTTGATTTCCAGGAGAATAAGAATGGTAATTTTATTTCTAATGAATCTCAAGTTATAATATATTGTGAGTGTTAAAAATTATTGAACCATCAATATTTATTTCACATTATTAAATAATGATAAAAAATAAGTCAAATAAATATGTGTAATAAAACAATGAAATGGTAGTTAGATGAAATTCCACTAAGGATTCATGTTTTGATGAAGTGTCCAGTCTAGAAAAGGTTATGGAAAATTTCTATCTAATGGATTTATGAAATCATGTAATAGAATCTACTAACTATTATTCCTTTGAATTTGATACTAAAACCCCAATATAAAATTAAAAGTTAAATTGGTTTAATGACTTGATCATAAATTTGAAAATATCACCAGTGTATATGAGAAAATAAAGATTCACTAAATTGTTTTTCTTTAAGAAAATAAAGAACTGAAGTCATATATCCTAGAATACTGAAAAATTAGACATATATATTTGAAATATACTCTTGATAATATAAAAACTTCTCCTGATAAAAAAAATTAAAGAGATAAATTGATTTCATTTAAAAATTTGAAAAATATTAAGTAAATAAATTTGATAACATCTTTAATGAGAATAAAAATATCAGAAATGAAATTGATAGTTTAAATTCAAATATGTAATATTTTTTACAAGGTAGAGAAATTTTTTTATATAATTACGAGTTTTGATAAAAATAACGAAATGTGACTTGGTCTTTTTTATGACAACAATTTACAAAAAAAATGTATTTGACTTTATTGGTAAATATATATACTTTAAGCACATGTAAATATTCTTATTTAATATGTAAAATTAATGTTAATTAGGAAAATTAGTCATACTTGATATTTCCAATCTCTTAGAAATAATAAAGATTTCATTTCAAAAAAATTATCTTCTAGATTACCTATAAAAAAGTGTTTGAAATTAGTTTATATTACAATGAATTCACATGCAAATAAAATTTGACCAAAATTATCAAGGGTACCAAAACATTCTAAAATATCTTTTTTGTAAAAAAATGTGTCTTGGATGTATCAAAATGTATATTTAGAATATGGATAATATATTCTCTTGAAATCTTACATCTTATATATCAAATTTTAAATCATTCATTATATTTCATAGAAGCAATGTTAATTTTGGTGATATTTATAATGGAATGCTAAAAGGTTTTGGTGAGGTAGGAATATTTTATTATATTATTATTTTTATTGTTTTATATATAAAGGTATTAAAACATAATTTAAAAAACATTTCAGAACTATGTGATGATAGAATTCTTGTTAAATTTCAAAATGATAAATTAATTGTATTCAAAGTAAAATATATTTTATTTTATGAAAATAGGAAGTCAATATTAATTAAATTAAATTTTCTGAATTAAGTTGTAAAAATTTAGAATGTTGAAATTATATATAATCTAATAAAATCATATGTCATTAGAGGTTAGGAAAAATTATTTTACGATTTATGCATAATCATTCCAGGAACTAAACATTTTTTCAATTACCTAAACTTTAAGAGGACACACATTTATTTCTGATTTCTTTTTGAATGGTAAATAACACAAAAGCAGTTTCAAGTCAATTAAAAATGAAAAATATGTAAATAATTTTGTATTATCAATTTGGATTTATTAAGTCCTATACAAAAGTGACAGTTTGGATGAGAAGATATATATTTTTATCATTATTGATGAGTTTACTCGATATACATGGTTTTATATTCATACACTCAAATTTGAATCATTACTTATATATATCAATCTTTGTAAATTGGTTCAAAACTTAAAAAGAAAATTAATTAAATAATTTATAAGTGATCTTTTTGGAGAAATTAGGAATCTACAATTTATCTATTTGTGTAATGAAATGGCCATTTTTACAAATTTTCAGCACCAAGAACTCCATAATAAAATAGTGTAGTAGAAATGAAAATCAAAACCCATGAAGAATGGTCCAGGCCCCTGTTAAATTATTTTATACAACCAAAATTTTTTTGTGAATAACTTACGAATAATTCGTGGTACGTTAATATTATAAATATCTTAACACCTTTTTGGAAAAACCCATAACAGATTTGGAAGCGGTTAAAACCTGAACTGTGTTATTTTAGAGTCTTTGAAGGTAAAGCCTTTATTGTTAATGAAAACAATGATATAATAAAGTTTTATGAAAATTTTTATGAAGATATATTATTAGGATATTGAAAAAATTGTAATATATATAGTATATAATAAAAGTGCCATGACTATTCATGAATAACACCCTCATTAGTTTGATGGAAAATATTTGAATAAAATGGATTATGATTTTGATTAAGTTATGGAATAATTTATAAATTTTAATTTTGATAAAGAAGAACCATAAGGTAAAGATTAAAATACTTAAAGGGAGGGTATTTCTTCCAAATATGAACCTATCCATTAATGATCTTGGAAGAGTTATAAATATCTTTCTATATATAATTTGATTCAAAATGGTGAGTCATGTATTAAAAGTAGACATTTTTTTATGAATATTTGTGGTTATCATTATTTAATATCTATTTATATACCTTATAATACTAATGAAACGTTCAATGATTATAATTGGATATTAAATATTCATGATGTGTTAAATAAATTTACTATAAATAATGTGATTACTATCGTTGTTCCACCCAATGATTCTCAACTTATCGGATAAAAATGGATCCTTTGAAAAAAATTTAAAAATATAAAAATATAGTTAAGATTAATGTTAAATTAGTTACTCAAGGATATTTTAATGAATAAGATATTGATTTTTATGATTACTTTCCACTTGTTCTTATATTATATGAAATTAGAATATAATTATCCTATAATAATTTTCATGTATTTAAATTGATTGAAATGGATGTTAAAATTTCCCTTCTAAATATTTATATTTCTAAATAATTATATGTCAAAAACCCCCCCTAGTTTTGAAAAATAAAATCACATTAATTATATTTTATACAATCAAGTATTTATATGGTTTAAATTGAGATACCTGAGGGTGGTTTGATAGGTAAAATAGTTTTCTTTTGAAAGAAAATTAGAAGGGAATGGTTGAAGATAATTTATTTATTATGAAAAAAATTAAATGATATATATATATAGTGAAAATTTATATTTATGATATAATTTTTGATTTTCATGTGAAAGTATTTGAAATGAATTTGTAGAATTAAAAAATTCAGAAATCAATTTGAGTCTGATGAGAGTATTAAAATTCTTTCCTAGACTATACACATTCTAAATAAATGATTCTATTTTTATAAATCAGTCAAAGTATTCCAATATATTATTTATAGATTTGTTTTGGAATCTTTTAAATTTGAAAATACTCTATTGAGTACTACTATAAAATTATATTTAGATAAATTAGGAAAATTCATTAATGTAAAAACATATATTGGAATGATTGGATGTTTTTTACAATTAACTAAAACTAGGTCTGATTTATTGTTTTTTGTTTTCTAGTGTTATTTATTTAAATGTGACCCAATTAAAAGTCACATTAGGTATATTAATATTATTATTAGATATATTAATGGATTCTTGAATCATGGGTTATATTAACCTAACTAAACTATTTTTGGTTTGAAAAACTATTCTAAATCTGGTTTTGGTGAGTATAATATATTTAAAAAAAATATATAATTTATGTGTCATTTACTTGGTAAATCATTAGTTTCTTTGGATTCAAATATATAAAATTATATTTCTCTTTAAACTGGATAATCTTAATAAAAATATGTTGCATATTTTTAAACTCAATTGATATGGATTAAGAAAACACTTTCTGATTGTTGTTGTTATTTTTATAGGATTCTTATATTCTATGACAGTATGTAAGCACCTGAATCCATGTGGAATGACCCTTTGGGTGTTTCTGAGTCCCGTGGATCTCGTAGGAGGATCAGAGGATGTATGGTGGGGTTTGGGTACTGAGATCTTGATGAAGGGAACTTTCACAGTGTGAAAGTGTGTTTCAAATAGGGTATAATGATTTTATTACAAGAAATATTGTTTCATGATGTGTAAATTTACAGTGATTTAAAAATAAAATAAAATAAAAAGGACAGAATTTTTAGAGAAAACTCCCCTCCAAAAACTACATGATGTGAAGGTGGATTATTTGTCTTATAATGCCCTGCTGATATATGTTTTAAGTGTTATCAAAATTCTTGGGTTGTCAAACACTATGAATGATACTTCCCTATCTCTTGAACCCTGATGACCCAGTAGCCCCTTATTTGAGATTTTGGGAATTACATCAACAAGGATCGATCCCTAGCTCCTTCCTTTGAAATGTAGTGAACAATCTTCGATTTTAGGTACTTTCTACATCCTTTGTTATGGTTCTTTGATCCATTTCCACCCATATCTTCTCACCATACTATGGTGGATGACCTCCCATGATTCTAATGGGGTTTCTCTCAGTTTTTGTTGGTGTGGTGGTGATGTGGCATCCTGGGTTGGATGCGGTACTTTTGGGAGATGTGATCGGGGATCTGTTGCATGGTCCATTCCAGTGTGAAGTACATCGATGAATTTTTGATATATGAAATTCGTTTATTCTTTATTTATTTAAATGAAATCATAGAGTTAACATGATTTATCCCCTTTGATCTCAATGAAATTGTCCTAATTTAATACTTGAATAAGATTAATGAGTAGATGAATATTTCTTATTTTTGTTATTTTATATAACAATATAACGATTTGCCTCTTGATTTTCTAGATAGTGTGACATGAATTCCATGATTTAATTATCATGTTGTTCATGAAAGAAATTAGTAATGAACCTAAATCTGGAAATAAATTTTTAATTTATTGGTTAAAATATTAATGTGGAATGTTTAATGAATCCAGATTTTTGTTGTTGTAATTTGATGATAATCAAATTTATGCAAGTATGCATGTTCAATTAAATTAGATTTTGAACATGAATCATGATTATTCTTATTGATAAAATAATTAAATTCATGTTAAATTAATTATTGAAATAATTTATTATGGATTGTGATAGCTTGTTTCTTAGGTTTTCCATATTTAAAACCTATGAATAACGAATCAGTTAATTCAAGATGGAATAACGAACCTATTGTGTGATAAAATATAATGCCACTATAGGGCTCAGGTTTCCTACTTTCTTGTACATTCCTATTTCCCTGTTTTTTGGATCAGTTATATCTTATTCTATGTGAAGGATAAATGCTTTTTTGGGGGCTAAGATCTCTGATATGTTAATTCATACTGCTTGTGTTGTGCTCTGGATATGAGACTTGGGATGTGGGGCAGGGTGGACCAGATGTGACATGAGCCTATGATGGCTAATCTAATAGGGTTGTTGTGGTATGTGTGGAAGGTGTCTGGGTTTTTGTGTTAGTAGTTTCCACCTGGAGTGGTGAGATGCTTTATTTTATGCATGTGATGTCGGTGAGGACACCAGAGAGGACGAAATGGGTTGAAGTTGGGCTTAAATATTGTTATGAAAGTTGAATTCTAGTTGAACATGTTGTTTTTTATCTTCTTCTCATTACCCACATCATGAGGCATTTAATCATGTTTGGTTACTCTCCTTCCATAGGAAGCAAAGAATTAGTTGGTATTCTAGTTTCTATCCATGTTTAGCTCCTCGTGGTTGGACGAGTTCACTCTCCTACTATAGGGGGAAATGACTCAATGAGTAGTTCATATAATCAACATGTTGATCCTCTAGTGTTTAGGGAGAATAATTTTTTTTTTTAAATCAATAGGTGTTAAGGAAAGTGGTAATTTTGTTAAATAAATGAGAAATTGTTTAACCCAAGGGGTTAATGCTTGCTGCAATGCAATGCGAGGTTGTAATTCTAAGAATCCATGGACTTAGTTTGATTATTCATGGAGGGCCTGGATCTTTTTTGAAATTATAACAAAATTTTAATGTGGAAATGTTAATGGTTAATAGATAATTAATGTAACTTGAAACTGATAAAAAGGAATAAATTAATTTAGTTAATCTATTTAAATATTTGTGTTCTTATTGGATGTCTGGTCTTAGTATTGGTGGTCGGGAGTCCGAGAGATGTTATCTGTAGTTGTTTTTGAGCCAAGGATATGCCCATAGTGTTGTTGTGATATATATTATATCCTATAATTTTTTATATATATGATTCTACACCCAACCAGTTAGGGATACTGACATTGTAAAGATTATGTGCCCTGGGGGTGGGGTTTTGCACAACATATTGATGGGTGGATGGATGACTAACTACCCCCTTTGTCCCCACTCTCTTCTCTTGGTCGTTACATATTCTGGTAGGCATGACAGTTAGTTTTACACATATATTCTTGTAGAGGGAGGTAATGGATTATGTTAATTTCACACACTTATATTCTGGAAATAGTTTACTAAGCACGAATATAGGTATAATGTGTATAGGCTTTGATGGCTTGAGGATCCTTACTTGGTGTATGGGATGTGCTAGATTAAGGCATAATAACCGACGTATGATAATTTTTTTTGAGATATGATGGCATCTAAAAACTACCTGGTAACTCTTGGTTATATGGATATGGTGGTGTGTTTCATGATGTTAATGTTGTGGTGCTTCTCCCAGGTGTCTGCATTCTATCCTTTATGGAGAGAGATGCTTAGGACATGCAACAATAGGGAAGAGCAGCAAACCAGTGGGGAAGCAGTAGCATGATAACCTTTATATTATACATTATATTTTATTCTCTAGTATGTGATACTTGTTTAGAGTAGTCATGGTGAGGTTGAAAACTTAGTATACCAATTTATGTGACAAGTTAGTTTCACTTTTTGTTCACTATGATTTAGCATAACTTATTTACTTTTACATGAGAGGAATTAGAGAGTATCCTACCGAGTATATAGTTATATTCACCCTACATATATATAAACTATTTTCAGATCATTTAGATCTGATTAGAGATCTGTCTAGTTACTACTATCATGGGGTTTTGTAACAGTTGTTTGGGTTCGTGGTCTATAGCATATTTACATCCTTTTGTTACTTACAGTTTTCTCCCCCAGTTGAAGTAGTTCTCCCATGAAATTACATATGAGTAATTGTGTTTTCTTCTATATTGTAGTCTGAATTGGATTTGATTGGTGTATGTATTATCTCTCTCATTAGTATGTGATTTTTTAGAGGTTAATTCATCCCATCTTCATGTTTATTATACCCATGTTGCTAGTTGCCATCTTGGTTCCTACTGGAGGCGAGTCTCAAGGGTCGTTATCTCTCTTCTCCCATTTCATGCCTAGGTGGGGTAAAAATTGTGAGGAGGCGGTCATGACCCTGCAATTCTTCTATTTTCATTTCCAAAAATAAATTAAAACACTCTAGGACTAATCACAATTATGTTAAATTTTATTTTCATTGGGATCATGTTCAGAAGGGAAATATAAATCAAGAAATATTTTCTACTGATAAACAACATTCTAATATATTTAGTAAGCCGTTGTACATTATTATGTTTTGGGAAATGATGTTGGAACTTGGTATGGTGGGAATTTAATTTTTTCCTACATGAATTCAGGGGGAGTTTAATTGTGTTTATATACAGAAATATTCAAATTTATTACAAATCTATAGTAATCTAGAATAAAATTTTTAGTTTATTTTTTTAATGTCAATACACATTTGTTTGTGATATTATTATTTAAGGTTTTCTCAAACATAATAATTTATGCCTACTTACTATTTAATCTTGTTGTTTTTCTAAAAGGTTATAAAGGGTTTCCCGTTATTTTTCACTAACATTTTCTAAAATATTGTGCACTATATACAACTCAAAATTCTAACAATGGAATGTTTTTAGTGGCTCCTTAAATAATGTATTGAAATATTCATGTTTAGAAAATTTTTATATATTGTTTATATTCATTTTTGAGTCATTTTATATTGAAAAATTTAATTGTAAACTGAAATGTGGTTCCATTTTTTTTAAAATAGAAATTATTTAAAAATTTTAACTTGTTTATAGTTTCTAAAATTATGATTGGTTTTTTATTTATGGAAAATATGGAGAATCTTGAAGTGTCTCCTTGGAAAACATAACTATGATCACATTTACTAATTAATTTTTTATAATTAAAAAATACCATATTATCAGTAATTATAATTTATAAAATTTTACTAAGTAAAATATTTAGTTTTTATCTTATTTATTATTTAAATTATGATTATCATTGCCTATATATTATTGTTTAATACTTAAAATATCATTATATTTCACATTTTAGTTTTTTATAACATGATCTACAAGATTCAAAATAAGTTCCCAGGATCGATACATTTTTGGGACCTTTAAATATCTTTTATACAAGGTTTTATGGCATTGTGTAAATGTAACCTTCGGTTGATAATGGTTACATGAGGGTAGAATAATTTTTTTCTATTAATTAATGGTAAAAATCGATTTAAAAGGGTTTAATAAGTGTAGAGTTATTTTTTATAGTTGTGTAAGGGTAACCTGTGAGTTATAAATCTAGTGTTATGATAATCATAACTTAGGTAAGGGTATATTCTTCTTCCATATTAGTAATTCCTTCCGGTTGTCCTATGATAGGGTATTCTTTTCTCATGTAAAGGTAAATCCTTTAGGTAATATCAAGTAAAGATACATTCCTATTCACATAAAGGTAATCCTACCTGTGCAAGGGTTTCAATGTATTTAGAATACCTACATAAGGGTAACCCATGTCTCATATAAAGGTAAGTGATGATCTCTAATACCAATGTAAGATAGTAATCCATATAAGTATAAAACTCTGTGACTCCTGAACAGTGGGTGTGATTCATTCAAGGGAATTATAAATTCACTATTGTGATAGAATTCGACTATATGAATAATGTTTCTTATGGGAAATCGCTTATGTTAAGTGGCTATGTGAGTTTTCGTACGAACTTACCCTTTAGGAATTTAACTATCTGAAATCACCAATATAAATTCTACTACAATGAATCACATAAATGGTGAAATTATACTAAATGTTATACACCCAAATTATTGCTATATTTTTCATATTTCTATTTTCTATAAGTTTATTATGAATATTCATAGTTTTTTATTTATCCACAAATTACCAATTAATTTTCTAGATGTAATTATAATTGGTTTGAGATTTTTTTACGATTAATTCAATGAGATAAACATGGGATTAACCATGTATAGATATTTAGACTATGATTTTAAAACATGGTATATTCAAATTCAAACAATTTGAAATATGAAAATTCAGTCTCATATATTACCAGAGGGATTTCCATGGATATTAATACTGATTATCTACTACAATATTATTTGATAAAATTCATTTCAATGTACATGATCTTAATTTTTTATAAAATATCTAGGATGGATCACATAAATATTACTTTTTATTTATGAAATATTTAAAAATTGAAAATTATTTGGGAAAAATAATGGAAAAATATGATGTACTTTTTTGGTTTTACACACACAACTCTTTCTTTTGGAAAAAGAAATAATAAATGGTCTTAAATTTTTTTAATGGTGTGTTCGAATAAACTCTATATATATATTGTTGATGGTTCTAGTTAAATACATTGGGGATGAGGATATTCATGAAATTTAATGTATTTATATACATTGAAAATTAGATACTACTCTAAGACAAAATAAAAATGTTTGATCTTTTGATGCTGGAGAGTTCCTTGCTACGTCAATAGTCCGATCTCGAAGTGTCAATATGTTTATATAAGGTTTTAATTTATTTTAATTTTTTATAAATAGTGAGTATGTTATACTAACCCATTGAAAGGTATGTTTGTGTGTGGGTTGTGAATCCCATACAAAAGTCACTATGAGTAGTGCTTATATGGGAAAATTTATAGACTGTTCTCATTATACCTCTATGGCAGAATGAAAGAACAATTTTTGTTATGCCTTAATGAAAAAAGGGATATATATTTTGGTTTTTACTCTAGGAAAAAATTGTAGGAAGTTTCTATTTTTACATCTAGGGATAAATTGAAGGATTTTTCAGGTTGTTCCACCAAGAAGAAAAGGGTAGATTACTCTTGAGTTTAATTTTTATAGGAAAAAAGATTTTTTAATTAGGTTGTGACTCCAATTGTGAAATTTTCAGTGTAGGATTCTATATTTAGTGTTCTTAATATCTATTTGTATTTGAGAGTTGTGAAGAATATAGTGCAATAAATTTAGTTTGAACTATTATACGAATATCTTATATCAATTTATTTTATTTTCAATGTATTATAATTAATAGTATGATATAATCATTAATTTTTTTAAATATTACTATCCACCCCTTCTTGAAAATATTCAACTATTCTTTTAGGAATATTAATTACATCCTAATGAATATATTTCTACATAATCATGAAATTCATGGGTTATGAAATCATATATCAGGTTCCATCCTTATATAACCTTCAATTCGAAGGATATCATAGATGTAATTGTTTTTCATCTCAACTTATTCAATTTAAGACATGTATGGTACTAGGAACCTAATTTAACTTACAAGGGGTATATGATACATATTTGAGATATTATATGATGAATAAATTTTTAATCACAATATTTTATGTTCAATTTGAAGTTCTATCTTTAATGGGGTTTTGATTCAAGAGTGTCTAAAGTCAAAAGGATTTTCCCAGTATAATTTATAAATCCTTGGGCCATGTTAAATATTATGAAACATGTTACATTTATATGGTGTCATATTGATATGTTATCTCAGGAATTTTCTATAAATTATTACCTTATAATTCATGGGATATACTATTAAAAATCATGTTATTTTGTTCATTTTTTTGACTCATGTGTTACCCCAGTATAAAACGTTTTTTGGAAACTCAATTTTTTTAATTGAGGTATAATAATTCAATTCAAATTATTTCATATATATGAGGTATGTTCTAACCTTTTATTTTATTATGTAGTAATATCTAATTATTTAATTTATATATACATTCCTACCACATAAAACATTTGATAAGTATTTCTCACTTCATAAGAAATGTTATCCATAAGAGATATTGATATCTCAAGTCTCCATATTTGACATATAAATATTTATCAAGACCAATATTATTTAATTCATGGGTACTAAAACCATACTATATTATTACATGGTATTTTATAAACCAATTTTGGAAAATTATGTTTTAATACAAATAATTTTTTGGTTTCTATTCATATAATTTTAGTTAAAAAAGGTATTGTGAAATTAATAAACAGGGGTTTTCATTTCACATTAAAATGCCTCTCTTCTTCTCATAATTTCTCATAGTTAAAAACTATGTATTTTCTAGGATCCATTATTAGATATTATTTTTAAAATTAAAGGTTCACAAATTATTTCAAGTAAACTATTCAAAAGTTACCTTTGAAATAAACACAGAAATTCGTATTTTATATCAATGTTAATTTTTTTTCTAAAAGATATTTTAATCTTTTTCTTCAATTTACCTTATAATTTTCAAAATAATTCACCATGATGGAGTTTTTGTTTCATGATTTATAATTATAATTATATATATATATATATTATCATTTGTGGGAATAAACTTGGGGTACCAAAAAATTTTATTCTTGATTTATTCATTTGTGATATCATTTGGAGAATTATTTTTATGAAGGTGTTTTTCATTTATGTTAATATCCTCATTTGTTTCTATTGTTCCACTCCGGGTATGATATTTTTCAACAACCCACATTTTTTATATGAATGGATTATGATGATGTTATTTTAATATTGAATTAACTGTATACACATTTCTCTATATAGAATGAACATATCATTTTAAAAATTAATATTGAGGTATATTCACCATGAAATTACATTTATTTATTAACATGGTTAAAATTATTAGTATTTACTATACCATTGTTGTAATAAAAATGATTATTGACAAGTTTACAATGATTTTTTGACCATTGAGTTTATTTATCTAGATGGGTTATGATAATGTTTTCTATTTTATTGAAATGGGGAAAAGTATTGACATTATTGAAGATTATTGATTGTTAACATTGGTTGATTATATATTCACATTCATTATCATTCATTATGTTGATAGATATGTTTTTATTCAGTAAATGGTTCCTTAGGGAATATTATGAATGGACTTGTTGACTATTATAGTTAATGTAGTGGACTTAATCAGGTCATGGGTGTAAACCAGAATTACATAGTCCCTCAATGTAACGATTAGACTCCTGAAACAAAATTGGTTGGGTTTTAGTGTATACATTTTACCATAACATGAAAGTGTCTTATAACAAGACCCCGACAACACATTTTTCTGTTACACATTATGCATCCATCAATATGAGATCATTGTTATTTCTATCCACGTTTTCATTTATTTCCAAGGATATAGAATGATACTAATTTCATTTGGTTATGAAATTATCTATATTATTTATTCCTATCATATTATGTATAACATTCTTATGTTTTGACAAATATATTTATATGTTTCCCTTATTGAGTATATGAGATCCCCACATTATTATATTTCTATTCCACATGTTAGGAAGAAATTTAGTAAGTGTGATATGTTTATAAGGACAACACAGTTGGATTTTTTTTGGATATGTTGAGTACTCCTTAATTATTAATTATTTTTTTATGGTAGAAAATAATATCGATTGGTTGAGAAATACATGGATTTTTCAAGTTTTATATTTTTTCATAATTCCCTGAATCTCTAAACCTAAAAGGTCTTAGGATCATATGTAGTGAAATAGTTTTTTATGACATGTAATATTCATTTATTAGATTGTAAATTTGGTATATAAGTTAGTATGTAAATTTTTTTATCATTGGATCCAAGAGTGTTGATCAAGGGTGTCACAAGAAATGTGTAACTTAAAGTTTCTTGAATTTTATAATGTTTATATGACACTTGGACCTTATAAAATTACATTGTTAGGTTTTAATTTTCAGGTCACTTTTATCACCAACCATTCCTCGCATATCTCCCCAAACTCCAATTTAATCCCATTATTACCCATTACCCAACTTTCATTTCCAAAGAATGGTCCCTCTGTTAAAATATAAAATGATATCAATTCAACCCACTTCAAATAACTATTTTACTATTAATAATTATTGAAAAACATCACCTTTAGAATCTCCTATAATATAATTACATGTTTGGTTTCCCATGGTTAAATGAAAGTACCCCAACTTCACCATTTATAATAGGTCCTCCAAGAGGAGAGTCAAGTCCTTAATATGAGTATTATCCACTCCCCAATCATTTTGTGTTTATATTTCTACTACAAAACTACTCTAATAATTCTAATACAATAACACATTTAAATAGTATAATTAAATGTGATTTTTTGATCTAACAACCATTATATATCTTCATTCAGTCTATATTAAAAATGAATATGTCTCTTATGTTATGTGAAAACTACCACCTACACAAATGGAGCCTTTCATTTTTTATCACCACATTTAATGGACAGTTCTAAAAATTGATTTAATTATAAATATTGATATTTATAAAATAAATAACATTTAAAAAAATTATTCATTCTATTTGTAATATTTATAATAAGTGATCACTGTAAATTTAACCTCCAAAAAATGAGCATTCTAGGAGGAAAATAATTTTGTCCTTTTAACTAATTACTTCTTATATTATATTCATCACATAATTGTTAAAAATAATTATTTCTGTCTTTAATAAAATATATATTTTTTCATTATGATTTCTTAATTGTGATTTAATAATTACTTCATACTAATACTCATCCATCTATTGTAACAGGTTCTTATTTGGGTTAGTCTAACCACATATATGAGAATTGATTTAAATTCCAATCCTAGATAGATAATTAATCAAAATTAATATTAATATATAATATTTTAATAAGTAAATAAATATTTTAATTATATATAAGGGTAATTTTATATTTATCTCATTATTAAGATACAACATTTCATTCATTAAAAATTACTAAAACAATCTCATCACAAATTTTATTTTCTGGAATCATGTAAAAAACTCTCTGGTCATGGAAGGGTTAATTTGTAAATCATTAAATAATTACTATTAATATAATGTTAATAATAAGATAATTATTGAAGTTTTATCAATAAAAGATAATCAAAATCACCGTTAAGAAACATGTATAAAACTAATGAAATTATTTAAATATTAAGATGAAAAAAACTATAACTTACTAACATGTGTGTGGGGAAAAATAAAAAATTTTGTGTATAAAAGTATATATATCTTAACAATTTTTATAAATAAATGGTTAATATATTTATGTTTATTATAAATGAGGTTAATAATCTTTCATGGAAGTTCAAAGTTTGGGTAATAGATATAGTCTATGATTTTCCTTCTCTAAGACTTGTTACCTATCATTCCCCTATTTTCATTGATATAATATATATTTATTCTATTTAAAATATTATATATTTATTACCTTTGGATTCAAAAAATTTAATGTTTCATTTTATGTTCTATCATTCAATTTTTTTGTTTGATTTTTCAAAAGTAAATTTGGGTTTTTATTAACTCAACATCCATTTAATCAAGTCATGAACGTTATATTTGAACTTTATTATTACAAGATTAGATCATTATACATTATGATTGAATTAGATTATAAAATATCTTATTTTTATAGGGATTAAATTTATTTATCATAAAATCCTTTCTAAAGTACTTTTATGTCAATTATTTTTCCTTGAAAATATCATTTTCTTATAAAAGTTCAAAGTTGTTATGAATAATCCTTAGCCAATAAAATAAGGGTTTCTCCTCTATGTTGACATTATTTATTTCCAATTTTTTGATTATTATTTTTAAATAAAAATATTAAATATCTATTTTGATATTAATTATTTTCTATACTAATATTCAAATTAATATTTTTCAATAATTTTTAATGATTTAAGTTTCAATAATGTATTTTTAAATAGCAAATAGGTTTTCCTATCATGATTATATATTTTGTAACACCACAAGATTTTAAAATATAAAAATAATATTATATATTATGTATAAAAAACGAAGTGTATAATGGAGTGTAAAATCTCATGACATCATGATATTTTTTTTAATAAATTCAATCTCATTGATAGCTTACAATGCAAACCGAACTAGGTTTGAAAATAACATTATAGTCTATTATTATTTAAACATTACCACTATAACATAGATATTAAATTTTAGGGTTTGAATACTAATAAATAAATTATGAAAATTAATTAGTTCACACACGTATAAATTAAATGAAAAATATATATATGGATTAGTGATAAAATTATAACAATTTTTATGAATAAGAAATAAATTTTGAAAACTATATATTTATAAAAGGCAGTTTATTCACGCTTCACGTAGATAATTTATAATTATTATTTTAACAATTTTATAAAATAAATTTGAAAAAATAAACTTCATTTGTTTAAATAATCATTTGAAAAATATATTTTTGTGATTTTTAGTGTTTTTTTCTTAAAAGATTCATTTATGATGAATAGTGAAAATACTGAATTTAAATTGAAAAATTATGTTTCATTTGAATTATCTAAAATGTTTAATTATATTTTTTATTTGTTTTAAAGTAAAAATGGTTTAATAATATATCTATTAATTCCATATATGTCATTTGAATCAATTTTATTTTTAATTTTGATATAAAAACTATGTAAACTTTTGAACATTTTCTCTTTGGAAACTCGTATTCTCATCACATCTATGGGACTAATATTAAATTATAAATTTCAATTATAAAAATAAAATTTAGATATATAGACTCCATATTTAGAATAATAATTTTTTTATTACCAAATAAATTCTACTTAAATGTTTTCCATAATTAATAAGAAAAATCATAAATATTATTTACCATGGTTAAGGTAAAAACTAACCTACCATGGGATTAAACTAAATATATATATCTTAAAATAACCTAAAAACTTCTCTAAAATATAGTGGATGGATACATTTATATATTATCAATTATAAGTATCTCTAATACTTTATTATGGGACATTTTTCAAGTGATAAATGTGGGTATACCTTTTTATTTCCAACAATTACAAGTTTGAAAGTCAACTCAGTTATAAAAGGCCATTAACTCTCCTATATTTTTCACATCTTAAACCTATTTTGGTTTGGATAATCACTAAAAAATCACTTTCTAACTTCCATGAAAAAATTCTTGAATCCTTGGTTTGGTAAAAAATATCTTCTAGGAATACAATAGGTATAATCCTATTGGGGTGGTCTAAGAATAGGTAAAATTAAAAACTATGTGTTTTTTTCACTAACTCCTTAAATTATTATTAAAACAAACTAATATAATAACCATAGTATATTCTATATAATTATATTTTATTCAATTACTACCAATCATTGTTTAGTATGATTATGGATATAAATTATATATATGATTATTATAATATGATAATAATGTTTTAGTAATTATATCATATATACATATTTTACTTTCCAATCGATGGTGGATATGATCGGATCAATCATATGTATGGAGGACTACTTACTCATGAAATGATGCGATTTTTATTTCAACAACGCTTTACATGGATGGTAATAATGATAAATATAATTATTATATGTGATATAAATGACATAATGGTGATATAAATTTCATTTTTATCATTATAAAAAGGAAACATATCATTTTAGTCCTTACCTTTTCACTAACTTAAAGTCGATAACATCATTTGTGTATCTTTGGACAACCACCTTCATGTTTCGATGTTAAATTCTTTTCATTAACACACAAAATGGTTGATATAGATAATTATATTCAGAAAATAATATTTTATATATTATATTATTATCATTATCTAAAGAAATATTTTTAGAAGTTTCTATAATGATTATAGAAAAATTGAAATAGAACTCATTAATACTCTATAATTGTAATGTGGTGCATTTTTCATAAAAATCATTCCAGAATGGTTTAAAAAGTAAAATTCATCTATAAATATTATAATTATTTCATTATTATTAATTTTCATATGTTTGTATAATGACCTCTTTGACCATATTCATTATTCCAAATTCATTTTTGACACATAAGACTAATATCATTGAAACATAAGATACAAACTTAATTGATTGAGTAACCATATATAATATGGAAAATATTAAAATAAATTTAAAGATAAACATGAAAAATGTTCTTAATTAAGTAAATAATTAGAATATTTTTTTATTTAGGAAGATGAAGTACGTACATGCTGAGTAAGACTCAAGCTAAGGGTTTTTTTCTAGCTTTTACTTTTCTGAGACATTTTCCATATTCACTACTTATTTTATTTATAGGGTCTATATAATTACACTTTTATATGTTATACCATTAATATATTTAAATTCATGATATTTAAATTTTCATTTTATATCATTTATTTTATGGGTCTTATGATTCAGATTTGACAAATGTTGTGATGGTTTATTTCTCATTCTCACAGTTATTTGGGATTATTTTTTAATGTTTACCATTGGGTAATTATTTGATATTTCAATAATAAACTCAATTTATTTTCTTATACTCTATTTATTCATTAAACTGTTCTTGTAATAATACCATTTCTTACTCTATGGTAATTAAAATTATTAACAATTTTTTTTAAGAAAATATGACTTTATTTAAAAATTCATTCAACAATCATTTTTTTACAAAACAATGTTTTCTTAAAATGATTTCAATAATTATTTAAAATTATTCAAATAATTAATTAGAAACATTTTAAACCATTTTTTACTTTTTAAAAAATTATTTGAAAGGAATCTTTTTTTTCCAAACAGTTAAATTTTCTATCTTTTTTACACTAGAAAATAAATGCTCTTTTTAACTTATATAGAATGTATTGGACAACCTTCCATCATGACCATAATTTCACTGAATATTATTTTCAATGTTTAAAATTTTATTTTAAAATAAAATATTTCTTCTAATATTTTATAAACTCAGTGTTTTTAAAATTTATTTTCAAAGAATAGTATGGTCCACAAAATTTTATGAATTTTCTAGTTTTAAAATATAATGGTTTATTTTCAATTAAATTTTAATTTTCCTCAAGGAATGGTCTAGGTAACTTTAAAAAAAAATTATTTCTATGAATACATCCTTTGATGTTACTTATTCTTTAATAGGGATATACAACAATGATATCATTATTTTTTTTCATCAGATGGTTTATGACCAGTTTGATTGGGGATGTACTATGTTGAAACCATTCATTTTACTCTGGATGGTTTTTGATTATATTTATTTATTAGTAAAAGTATTTACATTTCATATGATATTCTGAATGCGAATGTTTATGTTAAAATTTTCCCCCTTTTATATGAGTAACACATTGGACTTAATAAGTGATGTATGGGGGCACACTATAGCCCCTCGATTCATCTGTAGGTATCATGAGAAAACTGGATTAGGTTTTGGGGGAGGCTTAACACATTATATAGATTTATTTTAATACAACAATGATGATATTATATGTGTCGGAATAAGAATATAATGATATGTTTTAAATTACAATCATTATGCATTTTATCATTATGAATTCAGTTATTGATATTCAATGTGATTATTTTATTAGTGAGGATATCCATTGTTAAGTGTGGTGATCATGTGACTATTTATAGATAATTATTTGATCATAATTTATTCCTGTAATATCATGTTAAATTTATTAATTAAATGGAATCTATTTCAATTATTTAGCTTCCCATTTTTATTATTCATTTTTTAATAATAGCATCCGTTGTATTATTACCCTTACTGGGCATCTTAGGTGACCCATTTATTATGTTTTTTTAATACCCTAACCCAAATATCCCAATCCTGGTGTCTTACATAATTAAAGTTGTACTATGGAAAAGAGATCAGATCCCAAAGGAATGAATATTATAATATATTTGAAATACTATATAAATAAAAAAGTTTTGGATTACAAATTGAAAGTAAAAACAACATGATAACTCAATTGGAAATATCTATAAAATCTTATATTATCCCTCCAAGTCATTCATAATAAACATTTTCACATCATTGGGAAAAATAAAACATAAGAAATTGGTTAGATCTGATTCCTAGTAAGGGTAAAAAATACATCTGAATCTATTATAAATAATAATGAATGGTGAATAACTAAAAAAACACGCCGTTAAATTATAATATTGCGAATAATATAGTATAAGTGGAAAATGATTAAATAATTCCATAAATAATTACACAAGAAAGGAAATTAACAATGAATATTATACTAGTTAAATAATCACAAGGATTATCCATTTCTAATATCATAATGAGGGAATCTGTAATATCTAACATTTGAAACCTAGAATTGAGTCCTCAGTCAGTACTTATGAAAAAAAATAGTTAAGGCCACAAGAAAATCAATATCTTAAAATAAATATGCAAGGCGTCAACCAAGTCCACATCAGTTTTGTATCATTAGACCTAATGAGGCTTTTAGGGGTTATAGTGGGTCACACCAATCAGTAACTAAGTGTAATTTATTCCTCATTTTAATGGGATGTAACAAAAGAAACATATATATAAAAAATTTAAATAACATTCCCCATTCTGTAAACATAATCACTAACCATTATGAGTTTTATGGAGAATGGTGAAAATATAGCACATCAATAGTCAAACTGATTATAATACATTTAATAAGAAATGATATATGATAATATTATGATATCAATATCAATAAATCATAGTTGAAAATACTATAACAAATTTATTGAGGAATTCTAGAGAGAAATATTATCTTTACATTATAAAGAAGCATTCTTTTGATTTTTTTTGTATTTTAAATAATTGTTTTAATAAAACCATAAATTAAATAAATATAGTTTTTCATAAAAAAATATTGATTTTTGAAAAATAATGGAATATTAAAATATATTGTGGATGGTACTATAAAATGGATATGAAATTGGGAAGTTTCCTTTAATTGGATATGTTTATCTAGAAGAATTGAGAAGGGAACCTTCTAAAACATGTATTTCTTATAAAAAAGATGGACATTATATTTATATATGACTTTTTAACTTATAAATAAAATTTATAAGAAGTATATAAAATTAATTAATAATTAAATTGGGTTAAATAAAGATAAATCATAACCCAAATGAAAAATGGTGGTTTGAGTAGAATCCCTTACCTTATGTATAAAAGTTCTCTCCACCTGCATTTACTATCATGGACAAAGAAACTAGATTCATTAATAATATAATATATAACATACTAAACATTTTTTTTATTAAAATTTTATTAAGCTCATTTATGGTGTTTTTATGAGTTTTAAGATTATATTCCATCTTTTGAGAGTGTTCTTTTCCATTGTTTTCTTGATAGGTTTACTTTTATATTCATATGGAAGATCATGTAAAATTAAAATAGTTTTCTCAAATTTAAATTATAATTTAATAATGATCTCAAATAATTTTAAATTGTAATATAATATATTTGATTATTTTGGGGGAGGATGAATCCTTAGATAAGACGTTAGTGATAATATCTTAGAGTATTTTGAAGGTTTTTCTATCATCACTAACTAGTTTTATTTCATAAATTAATATTTTGTATATATAGTGGTTATAAAACATTAGATAAGATGTAAAAAATTTATTATAAACTATTTTAACCATAAACATGTTTTTTTCACCATCCATGAATAAGTAATTGAAAAACTAAAACACTTCATCAGTGAAGGCGGTTAATCATCACCTCACAGATGATGTTTTCATCTTTAAAATAAATAAAAAAGGGGATGATACATGATATTCGATTTCACATTGAAAAAAAATAAAATTATAGTATACAAAATATAATTTAGTTATAATGTACCTTTTAATATGGGAGTTAAGTGAATAATAAGAAAGGACAAGAAATTGAAAGTAGATTAAAATAACGAAAGGGAATTTTACTTCTTGAATTCATCTCCTTGAGAACATCCATAAAGAATATTGAAATGGTATTTTGTGTGATGAAATAAAGGAAAAATGTGGTGTATAGGATTCGGAAAAGAAATGGGATGAATATAAGAATGATTAAAGGATTTTGAGGTGTCAGGAGAAGGGGTGGTGTGGGGTGGTATTTATAGAAGAGAGGGTGTTTCTTTAGTATTTTACGCATTTGTTTATTATTTTTGTTCAAGACTATGAATAGTTTGATAATTATCACTAAATATATTAAAATAATTAAGGAAAGATAAATATTATGATGATTACATCATCAATGACTCAAGGAATAGTATATTTATCTTATAAGATATTTATACCGTAAATTACATTATTTTAATATTCACCAAAAAATCATGTATTTAGAAAAATATAAAAATAAACCCAAACCATTTTTCAATGAATCGAATTAAAAATGAAAAAAATTACATGAAAATAATTTTATAAATATGATAAATTTAATTTTTAATTTAAATGACTATTTATTCCAAAAATACCAATTTTAAAATTAAAAATAATTTTATAAAAAATTGAAATTTTATTTAAGGTCTCAAAAAGTTACCTTAAAATCACATGACAAAAAAATATTAATTTATGAATCAATTTTATGAAAATAAATTTCCCATAAAAAATTATATGAATTATAAAAATATAAATAAATATTTACTCTTTATAAAAATACCAAAACTTAATTTATCTTTTTTGAAACATTTATTTACTTATTCCGTGATATAAATATACCATATTATCATTTATAAGTTACCCATGTATTATTTATACATGAATTGGTGAATTTACTATTCTATTGGTTATATTATTATTCCCAATGGTAATATTACTATTCTAATAACCATATTTAATAGTTTATTATGATTTTAAATTCGGTGTTGGGTGAAGCATAAACTATCGAAGATGATAAATTTTAAAAGAGGAATACTATAAAATCTTAGGTTTTTACATTCTATCCTCCTTAAAAATATTTAATTCTTGGAATTTCTATATTTTCACCTAATAAAAATTTTCATGTAGTTTTTGATCATAAATTCTTTCACTTCCCACATCACATCTTCAATTTTATGATTTTCACATAGTACCTTTCTTAGAAAAGTCATCTGATTCATGAATAACTACCCTCTATTATAAAAAATATGGATAGTCTCTCCATAATAAGAAAAATCTGGTTCCAATTCCATTCCATCAAAAGTGAAGAAATGCATTGGATATAGAATGTAATTCTTTAACAAATAGATGAGGAAATCATTGTGTATATCAGAAAGGATAGGTGGAATGACCAAATGATAAGCTAAAAATAAAATTCTCTCTAGGATTTCATAAGGTACAATGTACCTTTGGCTTAGTTTCCATTTCATTCCCAATCTTATAACACCATTTCATGGAGATACTTTCAGGAAGACATGATATCCTACTTGAAACTCCAAATATTTCCTCCAGTTATCAACAGAACTATTTTTCCTACTTTGTTCTGCTTTCATATGTATTTCATTTGTCTTTAAAATTTATATTTTTTCATCCACATGATCTGGGACTAGAAGCTTCCCTTCAAAAACTTCATCTCAACAAGTTGGTATATGACATTTATTTCCATTCAATTATTCATATGGTGAAATTTGACTACAAAAATGGAAACTATTGTTCATGAAAAAATATAAAAAAGTTAAATACAGATGCCAAATTCCTTGAATTTCAAGTGATTATGGTCTCAAAAAGTCTTATAATGTTTGGATCATCCTTTCTGACTGCCATCCAATTTGAGGGTGATAATAAGTACTCAAATAAATCCCAATATCCAATTCGTTATAAATACTTCTCGAAAATTTCAATGTAAATTTTGGACCATGATTAGTAAAATTTCAAAGAGGTTCTCTATGTAGTCTTACAACATAAATAATTTAGAGTCTTAGAAGGAACTCCTATGGGAATAAAGATATGTTGCATAAATACTCTAGGGTTTTTTCTTTCATCCTTCACATTTTAACAGACTAATCATCTTGATATATAATCCCCCATTTTACGTTTCATATTATCCACCGGTGGAAATAGAGGTGTTCCCAATTGTTTTATTCCAATAGTTTGTTCAAACCGTTGGTATACTATTTTTGGATAAACCTTTACAATAGTTTGAACAAACCATTGGTATACTTTCTTTAGAATCCACATTTCCCATCAATTTTAATAAACCTTTGGGAAATTTTTAATTTTCCTAATTTATACCAATGGTTTTTTAAAACTGTTGGGAATGATTTACTTTAAATACACTGCAGCTTGAGTTACCTTGTCTGTGTGATTGAAGCATTAAATAGAAGCACTCCTAAATCTCTATCCTTAACCTAGACTATGAAACTCTTTTCACTCGATAGATCCAACCTCAATCAAGTAATTTTTTAGTTATATACTTCAAATAGGTAAGTGCTACCTTGGTTTTAATGTTCTCCTTCTAATTTTTCTTTTTCTATTTTTAGTTAGCCTAAACCGGTGGTCTATGTGGTCTGTGGGATGGTATAACAAATATGTGCATTCGTATTTTTTTGTTATTGTTCTACACATCCAGTGTCATGATTTTTTGAATCACCATTTTTTATAGTCTTCATAGCCACTCATTATGGGTAGAGTTAGTGAACCCTATGAACTAATGGAGCTGCTAGTGTATCACAACTCAAAGATGGTAAAGGGTTTGTTTAGTCATATTTTATTGAGGAGGGTAATGGACATAAGGATTATACATATTAAAGGATTTTGGGCAATTGGGTAGTGGTGTAGGCGGTTTTCCATTTTTTTAGTGGGGTGATATGGTAGTTTATATGGACTTTAGTTTAGTTGAAAATTGGATTTGGATTTTGTATTTATAGTTTTTGTTCCATAAATAATGGGAAGTATAGTGATATTGAGGATAAATTGGAGGTTGGTTGGGTGATGTATTGGAATTTTGATATTGGTTGGATTGGGTATAGTTAATTTTTAATTTATTATAAGTGTATTTCCTCCCAGGAACACCAAACCCACACCCTAGACACCCCTAACACCTGGACACCCCCACCCCTAGAACCACCCCCAACACATTGGACACCCCCCATTGGATAGCCCCCACCCTCTAAACAGCCCCTCACCCACTTGGACAGCCCCTTCCCCTAGACATCCCACCACCTTGGACAGCCCAAACCCCACCCCGGGTAACCTCCACCCCCTGGACATCCCTCACCCCCATGGATATCCCCCAACCCCTGGACTCCCCACCCCCTAGACACCCCCACCCCTGGACAACACCCACCCCTAGAAACCCTCACCCCCTAGACAACCCCCCACCCCACAGTATACCCCCCAACCCAACCCCCACCCCTAGACACCCCCCTCGAACACCACCCCATCTCCTAGACACCACCCCACCTCCTATGTTCTTGGCCCAGTTTTTAAATTTGAATTAACCATGTAGGGGATTTACCCTTTACCTAATGACATTTCATAAGTGACCCATAGAGTCTTATAAATTGAATTTTAAATGTTTTGATAAATTGAGTGGGTTGTTTTGAATGAAATGGATAATGAATCATGGTTTTCCTTTCTTAATTAATAAAATGGTTTTTAATAAATTTACCCTAAGGGGGGATGCATGGGGGGGGGGTAGGGGCTGTCCAGGGGTGTGGGTTGTCCAAGTGGTAGTGGGGATATAGGGGGATGGGGGCTACATGGGTGTGGGTTTTCCAAGGAGAGGTGTGGGCTATCCAACGGGTCATGGTGGGCTTTACAGGTGGGGGAGTGGGGTGTGGGATTTCCAGGGGGTGCACTATCTAGGGGGTGGGGTGGGCTATCTTGGTGGGGGAGGTGGTGTGGGATGTATAGTCTTGGGATATCTAGGTGGGAGTAGGGGTGTTCAGGTGGGGGGGGGGGGGGTGCAACTGAGGTGGGTGGTGGGGGGGGGGGGCTTCCAGGTGGGGGTGTGAATGTGGGGGTGGAGGAGGGGGATATCCAGGTGGGGTGGTGGACTATCTAGGTGGTGTGTGTGGGGGGGGGGGGATTTCCAGGTTGGGGGGGGGGGGGGGGTCCCCGGGGGGCTGTATGGGGGGGGGGGGGGATGGGTGGGTTGTCCAGAGAGGTGGTGGGCTATCCAAGGGGGGTGACGGATGAGTGTGTGGCCTGTCTAGGGGGTGGACTGTCCAAGGGGGTGGGGGTGGACACTCCTTATGGGGGAGGGGTGTGGGTTGACCATGGAGGGGGGGGGGGGGGGGTATCTAGGTGGGTGGGGGTGTACAAGTGGTGTGTGGGGGGGGGGGTGGGCTATCTAGGAGGTGGGTGCGCTCTCCGAGGGGGGGGGGGTGCTTCAAGGGGGATTAAGGGGTGTGGGTGGTCCATGGAGGAGGGGGGGTTGTCTTGGTGGGTGGGGGTGTCCAAGTGGGGTTGGGGGCTATCTAGGTGGGGGGTGTGCTGTCCAGGGGGATTCAAGGGGAGTAGGAGGGCTTCATGGGTGTGTGTGTGGGGGGGGGGGGGATGCCCAAGGAGGGGGTGTTCTGTCCAATCCGATACTCTATATAAATAGGAATATCATATAACCAATGAATAATTTCTTTCAACCATTAATAGTTTTCTTGAAGTTTCATACAAACCTTCACTCTTACCCATCCAGGAAGAATTTATAACCACAATTAAATCTCACTTAGGTTATTATCCACTATCCATATTGATCTCATACAAATTTAACATTCATAAAACTCCATATCACCTAATTATATAACAAGTAACATACTCCTATGAGTAGTGTCCCATCTAAACCTTGCTCATATGCCTAAAAAACATATGTACGATCATATTTAACACACACAAAAAAAATTTTAAACATAGATAATACTATATTCACAACATGTATCACAACATGGAATAAGCTCTCAGCTATCCTCTCAAGGAATTAATAAGCCACAAACCTAGAAAACAATTTGGAGGTGTGTATACAATTAGGTGTGTCTTTTTAGAATTGATGTCTGGTATTTAGAGTGGAAGATAAAATCCAATCAACATATGATATTTGGAGGTGTGTTTACAGTTAGGTTTGTTGTGTTTTATATGTTTGATATTAATGGTTTACAAAAACAGTCTTCTGGATTATCTATAATAGGATTGAATTCATGCTACAATTGGATAGACATTGTATTCTATGACCCTAGTTTGGGGGTGGACACCCCCACCCCCTTGGACACCCCACCCATGGACATCCCCACCCTCTAGAAACCCCCTACTCCATGGAAAACCCTGACCCCCTAGACAACCCCTACCCCTGGAAACCCACACCCCCTTGGACAGCCCCTAGGGACACCGCCCTAACCCATAGACACCCCCACCCCCTGGACACCTTCACCCCCACTGGATAGCCCCCCACCCCCCTAGACAACACCCCTAGACACCACCCCCTAGACACCAAACCACCCAGTGGACACCCCCACCCCATGGACACCCCCACCCCGCTGGACAAACCCCATCCCATGGACAACCCCCATGGACACCACCCAACCCCTTAGACACCCCACCCCCTTGGGCATCCCCCACCCGCTAGACACCCCCACCCCCTAGATAGCCCCACCCCATTGGATAGACCCCACCCCTAGGACAACCCCCACCCCCTTGGAAACCCCTACCCCCTTGGACAGCCCCCCTGGACACCCCCACCTCCACGGACACCCCCACCCCCTGGAAAACCCCCAACCCCTGAGACAACCCCCACATCTAGACATCCCTCCACCCCCTGGACACCCCCACCCCCTTGGGCACTGTATGTGATCAGTCAAATAATCTACTAAAATATAAAATTTCATTAATCTATAATTTACTCAACTCCTAAATAATTCTACTCCACAAGTGTACATGATCTTGTACACTCAAGTATAGTTATTAAATGATATTTTTTATAAATATAGTATTTTGTTTTCTTTTATATTATGATTCTCATATATAGTAGTGTGTTAGTTATGGTTCATATAAAGTGATCAATTACTCTTTACTTAAATATATTTTTGATGAAATTTCAATCTTGTGTAATTTATTTTAATGAAATGACTTATAACAATTTTTATAGAATGGATAGAACTTAGATGTATGAAACTGATCAGATCTCAAGCATTTTTCAAAAAAAAGTTGATAGATTTTTAGATTTTTCATTTTACAATGTTTTATATAATGGTCATATATATGTAAAATGTTATAATTGTGTTGGAAGACCCTGGTTGAGCCATGAAGAAGTCAGCTACCAAAAAAATATGGTTTTCAAGAAAAATACTTTGTGTGGTATCATAATGGGGAGAAAATGAAATCTCAAATTGATGATGATCCAAATGAGAGGACAGGATTGGATAATTTTTTATATGACTAGTTTGTATTTATTCCTCTTCAAGGAATATTAAAGATTATTAAACAAGAATACTAAAATATGATCACACATGATGAATCTAATGAAAATAATGATTTTTGTTAGGGTGAAAAAAATGAAATGATGCTACCACGACTCTAGTATATCAACAATACGGTAAAATAAAAAAGTCAAAATTGTTAATCTCATTGTTTCATTGGGAAACTATGTTTGGAATTTATAATAATACCATCAATGAAATTCATATATTCTTGAATTACTTACTTCCAGGTAATTTAGATATTACTTTAAACTACTATATGGCATGTATGTTAGTTGAGGAACTTGGATTTTCAAGAAACAAAATTTTTGATTGCCCGAAATAATGCAGTTTATTCTGGGAGGAAATAGCTAAACAAAATGATTTTATAAAAAGTGAGACATCCTGCTGGAAGACAAAAGTTGATCGAACACCATTTCATGTGACAATGAAAGTAATTTAGAACTTTCTATTGATCCCTAGACTCCAGAATCATTTTATGTTTGATGAAATATCAATAAAAATGCACTGGCATGATACCAAGATAAACAAGAGTAATGATGAGTTGGTTCACCCTATAGATGGTTTTTCATGGGAGATATTTTGTGCTTGATATCCGAATTTTGCAGCTGACATTATTAATGTATGGTCGGGTCTTTCATTTGGGAATATTCTTACTTTTCACAACACATGGATTGGTTTGATACACATTTATAATCTTCCCCATGGTAGTGTGTGAAGAAACATTTCACAATCATGAGAATACTCATATACGCCTATTTTGATCCCAGAAATGATATAGATGTATACATGAAACCTTTAATAAAAGAGATTAAACTTCATTGGGATGTTGGTGTGCTCACATAAGATGCATGTTCAAACGAAATATTTTAGATGTGTCCTATGCTTATGTAATAGGCCAATTATTTTCATACTTATGCAATGATGTCTGGATGAAGCATGAAGGGAAATCTATCATGTCCTATTATTATGAAGAATAAATTATCTCGAAGATTAAATCATCACAATAGTTTATGTTTTATGGGACATCGGCGATTCTTGATAATGAACCATCCATATTGAAATAATCATCAATGATTTGAAAATACCATGGAGAACATTAATCCAACTCAGTGTATGTCTGGATTTGATGTGCTTAATGAATTGAAAGATTTCCATTTTTGATTCGAGAAGGGTTAAATTAAATTTGTAAAGAGAAAGGATGTTTTCAGTGAAACATGTTACAATTGGAAGAAGAGAAGTATCTTCTTTGATTTGTCTTATTGGTCAACTAATTTTTTACATCATTTCATAGACATAATTCACATTCAAAAAAAATGTGAAACATTGCTTTCAATATTTCTAAATGTTAAGGGAATGAAAAAAGAATATTTATAGTCTCGGCATGACTTGGTGTATTAGGGCATCATACCTGAATTTCTTTCTGTGCATATTATTGAAAATAAATGGAAAGTTTGATGTGATTCTTATATGATGACACCTATAGAAAAAAAATAAATTTCTAGAAGTACTAGAGACTATTAATGTTCATGATGGATATTCAAGCAACATATCTAAATAGGTCAATATAAGAGAGTTAAATCTAAAATATTTGGAAACTCGTGATTATCACATCCTTCTTCTTGAGTTGATTCCAATAGAAATTTTTTATTTTTTGTCCAATAATGTAAGGGTGGATATTATTCAGTTGTGACATTTGTTTAGAGATATCTGTGCTAAGAAGTTGTCCAAGGCTTTCTTGTATAAAATTTTGGCAGATGCCCCATTAATTTTGTTTGATTTAGAGAAAACATTTCCACTATCATTTTTCACAATAATTCTACATCTGATTTTCCCATATTCATACTTAAATACATCTAGGAGGACCTATATCTTTTAATTTTAAGTATCAAACTGAAAGAAATACGTACAAATTAATGTCTTATGTCTGAAATAGGAATCATTTCAAAGGTTCTATCATGAACACTTACTTGGCTGAAGAATGTATGGATTTCTTCTATATGTATTTTTATTATCTTACTAAAAGAATGAACAAAACAATGAAAAATGAAGAAGAATAGTGTGAGAAAATTGAACCATGTATTCCATCACTTCCTCAAATAGGTGGAATTCCTGGATCATGTACATTGATGACATTAAGCCCTGAAGAGAGAGAGATGGAGCATCGCAATGTTTTTTTCAACTATGATTTGTTTGATGACTAAATTACGTAAGTAAATTGAATATGTATATATAAAATATATATCTATTAAATATATTCCTATTTTTATCTACAAATAACATAAAGCAATGATAAATAGAAAGCATCATTTTGTATCATTGAAAAGGAAGAATAATTAACATAGAAAAGAGTTTTATGCATTGTTAAAATTGAAGGTAATAATATTACTATTTAAAATAATTAAATCAATATTTAATTAAGTATAATATTCATTTATATTTTAGGTATTGAGTTTTCTTGCTGACTCTATCTTTGAGGAAATAAGATCACTGGATTTTGGTCTTAATACTGTGGTGTATGACTGTAAATAAATTATTATCAATTAGTACATATTTATTACCACTAAAAGAGAAAAGAACAGGAGAACACAACATGGTGGTGTTATGGTTACTACCACAACAAACTATTATTCCACTGTATCAGATAGTTTACTTCAATTTTAATATGTAGTTTATGATGGATTCGTTGAAAAGAAAATAATATTGGATTATTTTTCTCATAGACGAGTCATGATGATGAAATGCTAGCGGTTTGATACGATGAAGAGGTAGGTCATATTTAATGATGGTTTTGGATTTTAATTAATTTATATGACTCACATTCTTGCTACTGATAAACCATATGTATTGACATTAATTGAGAAATATGTTTTTATGTCAAAGACCATATTCGATCTGAATTTTGTGTCACTATTTAAGTAATTCCAAGAACTATTTTTAATGATGGAGATGGTTTAATTGACACCATCCCTACTTGCATTAGAAATGATCCATTAATTACTTTTGATGACTCTAATAGATTAATTGTCAGGGTTTACTATGAGCCTAACATTGTGGTCTGATATATATAAAATCATCCATCCATTTTATCAATTATTTTGGTTTAGCTCGACTTGGGTTGTTAAGGTTATTACTATTCAAATTTATTTAATATTGATTACAGATATTTTGTATCATACTTGAACATTATGTGAATTTTTAATGTTTAATGGTAGCAATTTTATTTTAATTACATTTTCTAATTTGGAATTGAACTATATTCAAACCTAGGAAACAACAATTTCTAAATTGCTGAACAATTCGATGATTTATTGAACATTTATAAAATTAATATAACTTTAATAACTCCCTTTAACATTTCACCAGAAAATGAACATGATGGTTTGTATTCTTTTGAAAAACATGTATAAATTCCTACATCATCTACATGCGCTAAATAAATTAAAATTTTTCGTAATTTCATCAAGTGATTTACCCTTATTCCTTATAATTTATTTTTTTCGGATAAACATTAGTTATCCTTTTCTAATTACTACCATATTTGTTTTTAAATGAAGGAAATGAAACCAATTGAAGACAGGTTACGGAAAAAGATGATGGACAACAATTGCTGCAAGGCTGATATGGGTGTTCCACCACTAGTGCCTATAGTTAGTATTTTATTTCAAATATATATAGTTAAATAATATATAATGTCATGTGATTAATTTTGTTTTAATTTTTTTTGTTGGATCCACATATAAGGTTAAAATTATTTTATGAGCAACCTAGTAGTGGTCCCAGTTCTCAAGATGTTCATACGAGGGGGTGGTATGAGAGCTAGGTGATTTGGTTAGCATACCCGATTAGACCCTGACCCTCCCACTAGCATACCATCTATCCCACATTCTGATCCTGGTGTGTCTTTAGGGAAACCTGAGATATTTACGCCTCCCTTGTTTTTTCCACCCTTTACATTGAAGTCTCATCACCCGTATTTACCATATCTGATGATGATTCCCACTCTCTATCCAGCATTCGACCAACCATCCATGCCATATTATTTTAATTATACTTCTTTCTCTCCATGATTCTGTATTCCATATTCTTCAAATCCTGCTCCGACTGAGTCTGTCTCTACAGAGTATACATTGGGATACACTCCACCTGTACAGAGTGTTCCTTCAGTTTCTGTGGATCCAGTGATGTCCATTGATCAGACTTCCACATATATATTTATAGAACCCAAAAAAAAAATTATACCAAAATTTATTTTCATTATAACATGAATTAAAAAACTATTTGTTTTTCATAAAAAATAGATACATATACTGATTGGAGGTGGGGGTGGGGGTGTACACACATGAGTGTGGTGTGGAACCCCCACACACAATTGATGGTGGACTACAATGAAGATAGTCAAATGATTGAAAAATAGGGAAATATTGTTGGATTTTTTTTGGTGACACATTCCAAATACTCCAACATCATTCCTATCAGCCAGCTCTCATGGAGACAGTAACCAAATGAAGTTAATTAAATTTCTTTGATAAATATATGGGTAAAAAAATCTGTTGTATTTAATGTAATATATTATTTTTTTTATTTAATTGAATTAATGTTTTGGTGTCATCTATTGTCTAATTTCCCCGATGGTGAGGGTGAACGGCTAGCACGTCTAAAGGATTTAGGTGATATTTGGAGGGCCTATAAGCACGAGTTGTATATTGGTTATTATGATAGAGTTATCACAAAGTTAGTGTTTATCCCTTTCATGGATGATTGTTTGATATAAAAATATCTATATATGATTACTCATTCTCTGACTATCGAGTTTAAGGTATTAATCACATTTGAAGTATTTAAATGAAAATTTTTATATTTTTCATTAATACTATCTTTTGTATTATTCATTTTTTAGGAATAATCTAGAAGAAATAAAAAACATTGATGCTAAAAAATTCCTCCACACATTGGGATGTACTACGATTCTAGATCATGATAAGAAGCAGTTATGACTGTTGTTTATAATTTTTCTTTACAAAACAAACTTTCTATTGTTTCATAAAAAATTTATTCGATTGATAAAGTTGTTATATAATTTAGTTATGAAAATAATTATTGGTAACCTTTTTTTTAATTATGGTTTCCTAAATTCAATGTAATTGTAGATGAAAACATTAAATATTGAATGACATGTGCCTCGAGAAAAACAATGTTGCTCGAGTAGAAGGAAGAAATATGTAAGTGCATTTAATGAACCGACTCAGTAGCAGATTGTAAGTTTTAATTTATGGATTTCAAATTTTAATATCTATTTTGTAACTTAATAATCTATTTATATTTGTAATAGGATGCTTTAGAGGCCCTTTATTACCAATAACATGACAATTTTGGCCCAAATGATAACTTACATCAGGTGTGGGGAGATGGGCACCCTGGAAGAGTACACTGCCGACCTAGGAAGAGTATAGTCTTGGAGAGTAATTGGCCCTCCTCAGCTACAAGTCATAGTTCCACGGAGTTCCAGTAGGTTAAGGGATAGGTATAGAAAGATGAAAAAATGGCCACATAGAGGGCATTACAGTCTACTAGGGAAAACACTACATTTAGGAAACTGAGGGTAGTTTTTATGTCCAACACATCTACCAAAGGCCAACACAACTTGTGATGAATATATATCTTTGATGCGTTCTATATATGATGAACCAGGTGGAAGTTCTATTGGTGGTCGAGGTGATGGTGAGGTGGAGGCGGAGGAGGGAGAGGAGAAGGCCGAGGCAGAGGAGGAGGGTGAGGAGGAGGCCATGGCGGAGGAGGAGGGTGAGGAGGAGGCTGAGGCCATGTATGAGGGAGAAAAGGATGATGTTTTGGAGGCTGGGAATGATGATGGGGATGATGATGAGAATATGGATGCGGATGACGATGACGGTGATGATATTGTTAGTGATGAGGGATAGATTGATCTGTTATATTTTTTATGGATATTACTGACATTTGATGTTTGATGATTTGTTTTACCTCAATATATGGGTGATTATGTAGGTTGAATTATCTTTATTTATTTATCTATAAATAATAAAACATGACATGTTGATATTCTATGACTAATTGACCCCTCCCCTAGACACCCCCAACCCCCAAACAACCCCACCTTCATGGACAGCCCCTGCACCCCTAGACATCCCCAACCCCCTTAGACACGACCCCACCCCCTCTAGACACCCCTACCCACCTGGACAACCCCGCAACCCCTTGGACATCCCCCACCCCCTGTACACCCCCACCCCCTGGACACACCCACCCACTGGACACCCCCACCACCTAGACACCCCACCCCCTGGACTGACCCCACCCCCTGGACACCCCCACCCCCTGGACACCCCCTCCCATTGGACATACCCCAACCCCTAGAAATCCCCACCCCCTAGAAACCCCAACCCCCTTGGAAAACCCCCCAACCCCCGTAGACACCCCAACCCCCTGGACACCCCCACACCCTAGACATCCCCACCCCCATGGACAACACCCCCACACCCATGGACATCCCCCACCCACCCCAGGAAACCCCCACCACCCTTGACACCACCCCACCCCCTAGAACCCCCCAGACACCCCCACCCCTAAACACCCCCTACCCCATTAGAAAACACCCACCCCCATCCCTGGACACCCAAAACCTTGGACACCCCTACCCCCACTGTACAACCCCCAACCCCCTAGAAAACCCCACCAACAAGGAAATTACTCAACACCCTCAACACCCCATCCCATGGATATCCCCACCCCCATGGACAACCCCCACCCCCTGGATAGCCCCAAGCCCCTGGACAACCCCCAACCTTCATGGACACCCCCATCCCCTAGACACCCCCACCCCTTGAAAAACCCCTACCCCCTAAAAATCCCCCTACCCCCGGGACAAGACCCCACCCCCTAAACACCCCCACCCACTAGACACCCATGTCCCCACCCAACCCCCTAGATACCCACACCCCTAGACACCCCTCCCCCTTGGACAGCCCCCAACCCCCTAGACAGCCCCACCACAAAGGACAGCCCCCTACCCCCTGTACACCCCCACCCCTAGACACCCCTACCCCCTTGGATAGCCCCAAACCCCTAAATAGGCCCACCCCCAAGGACATCCCCCAAACCCCTAGACACCCCCAAAACCCCTTGACACCCCCACCATGTATAGCCCCCACCTCTAGACAGCCCCCTTCACTTGGACAGCCCCACCCCTGGACACCCCCTACCCCCTTGGACAACCCCCAACCCCCTAGACAACCCCCAACTCTATGGACATCCCCTACCCCTGGATAGCCCCCACCCCTAGACACCCACATCCCATGGACACCCCCACCAACCAGAACACCCCTACCCCCTTGGTCATACACAACCCCATATACAACACCCTAAACACCGCCCACCCCCTCGACACCCACCCCGAGGACACCCCCACCCCCAAGGATATCCCCCCACCCCCATGGACAGCCCCCAACCTAGACATCCCCCTCTCCCCCAAGACACCCCCATCCCCTGGATAATATCATCATCCAAAACCCCCCCACCCATTTCCCTGGATACCCCCCACCCCCATGGACAGCCCCCAAACCCTCAGGGCAACCCCCACCCCCTTGGACAGACCCCACCCCCCTCAGACTCCACCCCACACCCTAGACAACCCCACCCCCATGGACAGCCCCCAACACCCCAAGACAACCCCCACCCCCACCCCCTTGGATAGCCACCCCATCCCATGGATCAAATTTTCATGAATTATGTTTATGGAGGTGTTTGTTTTCAGGGTGATCTAGTTTCAAATGGTGTATTTTTTTTGGGTGGATTGGTGTTATACTAGATTCTATATAGTGTTATGAAATTGCATTGGTGTTATTCTGATGGAATATTGTTTTGATCATATTTTTCTTCATTGGTTTTATTTTGAATTATGAATAGAGTATTGGAATTGTAGGAAATTTAACAATTAATTATGTATTGGGTTGTTATTATTGAGGGTAAGTAATTTAGATTTATTTATAGGTTTTTAAATTCTGAATTCCGTATACAATTAATTCTGAATTATGTAATTGAAAAAGGGGAGGTTGTACTGCTGCTGAGCTCTAGTAACTCTATTCCAACAGTTTTAAAACCACTGGTATAGATGTCAAAATCCAATTTGTACCAACAGTTTTATCAAACCATTGGTAAAATTCTATACAAACGGTTTACAAAGTGTTGGTATAGACCTTTTAACTAAATTTTTTCCAATGGTTTCATTAAACTGTTGGTAATAGTATTTACCAATAGTTCAAAAAACCATTTTTATATATATAAACTGAGATTTATTATAAAAGTGTAAAACCATTGGTAAAACGTTATACCAACAGTTATAGAAAACCATTGGTATATTGTGTTGTAACATGTAATACCCCAATGGTTTATAAATAACCATTGAGATATGTTTATCCCCACGACTAAATTTCCAATGGTTTGGATAACCTTTGTTATATATTATACCAAAAGTTATCCATCCCATAACAACGGTTTTAAACCATTGGTATATCATAGATTTACAACAGTGATCCCACTAGAAATGTTCCATCATGTTTATATAAATCATAGTGATACAATGTTTTATAGAGAAATTCGAGCTGTAAGAATCATCCAATAACTCCATTTCTGAAATAGATATAGAGGGAACAAAAATACTCTTCCCAAATTACATAATTATATCCTCATACAGGATGTTTTCCAATTTCCAATCATTCACAACTTAACTTTTTCTTTGAAAATTATCTTCATTAGAATGATAAACCTTAATCATTTATAATAAAGATGTTTGGGAAACCAATTGAAAAGGTAATGATGTTTCACCTACCTTGATAATTCCCAGATCCATCTTTTCTAGATCCATGTACATAGGATCCTTTTCAATCCACATTTTGTTCAAAACTCCATGAACTTTCCTGCTCAACGCATCAGTTAACATATTCACCTTCCATGGTTGATAATGAATTGAAAAATAACAATCCTTGAGTAGCTCCAGCCATCTCCAATGCCTCATGTGGACTTCTTTCTTTGAGAAAATATTTTTCAAGATGTTGTGATGCTTATATATCTAACATCTTTCACCATAGAGATATTGTATCCGTATCTACAGATAATAATTATGGTTGATAACTTAGGATCATGAGTTGGATAGTTTAGTTCATGAGTTTCTAACTGGAGGTATTCATAACTAATAACTCTATCATTGTGCAAAAGAATACAACCCAATCGTTTCTTTGATGTGTCATTATAAATAACAAATACAACATTTCTTGGTGGCAGATTCAAGATTAAGGAATTCAGTAATATCCTCCTCAACACTTCAAAACATTCTTCACAATCTTCTATCGTAACCAACTTATCCTCTTTATGAGTAGTATTTGTTGATGGGTTATAAAATTAGGAAACATTTGGAACAAAACACAGATAGTAACATGATAAACCAAGGAAACTATGTACCACAGTTATATTCATTATTGTATGACATTACTAGGATCACATTGTATTTTAAGGATCAACTAAGATTCCATCTTTAGAGACAATATGGTTGTGAAAAGAAAATGTTTGATTCCAGAGTTCACACTTTCTAAACATCCCTTATAACTCTTTTCTTCTCAGCATCTCAAATACGACCCGCATGTGTTTCTCGTGGTCCCCATAATTTTTATAATATATCATGAAATCATCAATAAATTCCATAATAAAAAATTCAATATATTCTTTCATTAATCTATTCATTCAATCCATAAAAATAGAGGGTGTATTATTTAGTATAAATTAAATTACTGTAAACTGATAATATGCACACTTAGTTGAAAATACTATCTTTGTAATATCCTCCTTCCTCACATGCAATTAATAATATCCATATTGAATGAAAATCTTAAGAAAATATTGAGATCCTTGATTTTGAACAAATAATTCATCAATGAGAGGAAGATGATACTTGATATTTATCATAATAATATTGATTTCTATAGATTCAATGCACAGCCTCATGGATCCATCTTTCTTCCTGATGAAGAGATCATGGGGTCCCCATGGAGAAAAAATAGAGAAAATAAATCCATTATCACTCAATTCATCTATTTGTTTCTTTAGATCCACAAATTCCATAGTAGGAATTCTATAATGATTCTTTGATATATGTATAACATGATGAAATAAATAAATAGTGAAGTCAAATTCACTCTCTATAAGATGTCATGGTAAATCTTTCATAAATACATCAATATATTATTACAAAATAAGTACATCCTCAATTTAACTATTTCTTTCCTCATCCATAGATGATATTTTCCCTTCTTCCCAAAGAATTTTATTTAGAAGAGCTACTGGAGGTCAATCCATATATGACTCAAATTATGAATCATCCTCTCTAAAGATGAGAAATTTCATACCTTCATCACATATCATAATTTCATTCTCTTTGTAATAAATATTTGCATAATATTTAGAAATTTTTTTTATAAAATGGATTATATCAAAATTAACCGTACCTGTGATGATAAAATCGGTAATTATGGCTCATTTATGTTTCATAAAAAATTACTCGACACAAATTTTTTGAAATAAGGTTTCCACTATAATTCTTTACTAAAAACACCTTTGTTAAGGTGAATTGGAAATATGTAATTTTTAAAGAAAATTGGAATGATGTAATATAATTTACTGATCTAGAATCAAATAAAGTTCTATATCAATTTAAAGAGACGATTAAAATAACATAAAACACATTATTACGAAAATAAATGTCAATTATTGTGATTTCATAAGCTTTTCCTTGATCTCAAGGCCTTTTTTGAAGAACGATTTTGTGATGTTTTGGAAACTCATATTTATAGTGTCCCATATCCCATCAATTATAGCATTGAACATTAGTATACTATTTATTTCTCTTTCAATCGTGAGCGTGATGGAATTTCTCACATCACTTTTAGAAAACTACTTTAACTTTTTAGTAGGCACCGATGTGTTTCTTTATACAAGTATTGAATGTTAGAAAATACCTTTTTTATTCTTCCCTTTATCTATTATTTTTTCTATCACCATATACTTATCTTGTTTTCCCTTAAAGTCATATGACATAATTTTTTTTGTCCACCACGATAGCGTATGAGATTATTTATTAATATGATGAAAATATTTGGGAAACCAATTCCCTTTTAAGGAACAATTATAACCGATCAAATAATCAATAAATATTTCTATTTAGATTGCATATTAAATATTCATCTTGCCTAGATAAACGTGAAATGTTGGATTCATACTTATTAACATTATCATCCTATTATTTCTTTAGATTTAAGAATTATTTCTCCACATCCACGTGCTGTTCGCAGGGGAAATATTTTTCCTAGAAAAGTTATTTGAATTCATTCATTCCATGTTTTGAACTAATGTACACCATTTATTCACATCTCATAAGAGATGATAAATTTCCATGAAAACCGTATCTCTTTCTTTACTTCCCAAATTATGAAATATCTTCTATAAGTAACTTATCCACTACCCAGCTAAAAATGGGGTTGTAGTTCCATTGAATGATAGAGCATGTTTTCTCATGAAGAGGTTCAAAATTATTCCTCCACATTGTGGATCAGGATTGTCCATATGGGTAAGGTTTTTATACATAGCCTGAGTCAGTTGTCCTAGTATAGTTATAATTTATTCATCTCTAATTGTAGCTATATCCCCAACATCATTATGTTTCATGGGAGGGAAATAACTACATGTAATACTTGTATTGAAATGGTTTCCATTTCTTCCACTAGTTGATAGTTCTATATAATTCCATACACTGAATTAGGTTATGAATCATATTGAATAATTTTACAAGTAGAAAAAAACATAAAATAAATTGGAAATTTATGACTAGCTAATATCATAATAATAAACATGGTTAATTTGGGGACATGTTTAATTTTAAATCTTTATTACGGTTTTAAATAAAATTTGAGTTATCATAAGAATATCCATAGAGTGTGTTAATCTAGGTGTGTAGTAAGACCCGTTGTGATGTATCAGGTTATAAAGAGTCTAGGGAAATGCCCCATTTCAGAGTTATTATCTATAGAAACATCTATTCTAGAACCACTTCAACCTTTAGTATCCCTACATGGGTGTATTTATGGAATCCCTCTTTTTTATTACATAACTTTTCATTAAATTTTACAAACAGAGGATATTTTAAGTCTTGTGTATTGGTAATATGGAACAATATTGATGAAAACAACATAAAAAGTTATTCAAATCAAATTTTAATGCTTCATCATATGTTCATCCTATGTAATTTTATTTCATCTCATAACCTGGATTCATACATCAATGAAAAGGGTGAGAAGAATTCCGAGTAAAGAAAACAAGTGAAACAAATTACTTGTGATCTTGAGCGATATCAATAAGAACATAAGGGAAATCATAAAGGAATGATAAATAAGAATATCATATAAATAATAATTTGAAAATTTGGCTAAAAATTTTAAATTATACATTCATGAACATATCACCAAGGTTCAACCCTATGCTGTCATAAAAATTACCAATGTTATTCTCCAAGGTATCGTAAAAATTGTCATCCCTAGAGAATGACTTCATTTCCCAATGCATTGTAGTGCTATAAAGACACACCATTAATATGTATTTAGTTTTATGTGAGCCACATTTATCATAAAAAAACATTTAAAAAATAACCCCAAAAGAATAAAATACATGGGTTTCATTTCAAAATCGTGACGTTTGGAATTTACTTAAATACATGATCGTTATTTCATTTATAACCCATGGAAAAGGAATGAGTGATTCATGTATGTTAATTTCAGAATAAAATATATCATTTTTATGTATTTATGAATACCCATATAAAATAAATAGGTTTTTCAATTCATATAAATAAAATAATAGAATTTCATGAGAAAAAGAGAGACAAATTTTGAGACAAAATTTCTACAGCATAACGACTATATAGCATGGTTTTAGAAAACATTAGAAAGAGAGTAGAAAAGGGTCATCCACTCATAAATAACTCATAATGATGTATAATGATATAATAAAATCTAAATAATATCAAGTTATGGATTTTTGAATGACATACCACATGAAAAGGAAACTTGAAATGCAATTTCTTTTTTGAAAAATTGGTTGCCTAACAACGTCACTTAAAAATTTAGAAAATTAGTTGATGAGAGTGAAAAGGGTCTCAAATAATTTTGACCTGAAATTTATAGTAACAAGGATATTTATTAACATTCCCCCACATAAATAAAATGTAAATAGGAAGACATAACATATAGGAAGTCATGACTAAAAGGGGAGGGTGGAATGTTCCCTTACGTTGACGAGTAACTTCAAAAACTGGAAGGTTGTGACCTTGGGAGCTTGAGGGAACCTTGGGATGACTCCTTGAAAGGTAAAAATACTATATCTTCGTTGGTGATGAATTCTTAATGAACTAAATAAAGAAATAGGTTGGTATTTATAGATAATGATGTGGAATATTTTATTAATTTTTAAGGGATACCTCCCTAGTGGTATTTGCAAAGCCATGGGAATCCCCATGGTATTTTCCCATCTTATTGGCCACTTGGGACACCTCATAACCTATATTACTATTCACAAGTCTACCAGAATTATTACATCATGATTACATCATTAATGATTTCATTAAACACACTTAAACTCAAAACTATATTTTTAAAATTCACTGAAAATTCTACTGTTTAAAAAAAATCCCTAATATTCACCCAAACCATTTGTCGATGTGTATAATCCAAATGTGATCTATATTTTATAAAAATTAATTTTTCTATATTAAATTAAATAAAAAAATACTAATACATGTTTAATAATTTTTAAATTATTTATTTACTTATACTATGATATTATTATATCAAATTACCACTAAAGATGAATAAAAAGAATTTATACCTCCTTAGGAGATGTAACTATGACATTGGTAAAATTAACATTCATATGGGTGAAATTACTATTCCAACAGGTAAAGTTAGTATTCACTAAAAAAATATTTTTATCTTATTGAAACATATTTTTCAACCTTATTAAACCAATTTATGTCCGATTTTAAAAAATCATTTCATAGAAAAAGTTATTTAATAATAAATTTTTTATACTATTCATCAAACACTATTCATAAATTACTATTAATTTAAAAACAATATTAATAAAAAACTATTCATAAAATTGAATCTTCAAAGAATATTTCTAAAAAATCACCCTATGTTAATTTTGACATTTGAAATTCAAAAAATGATGTTTATTTTACCATAATAATTTTCAATGTTTGATAAATATTTTAAAAATACAATTTTTACTTCAAAAATCAATTTATCGAATTTCTATTCATTATAAAAATAGTTTATTAATAAAATATATTCCAAATCCAAGAGTAATGAAATAAAAAAAATTTATACTAAGGGATTACACAAAGTATCTAAGGCCTCATTACAAAGCTCCTTATAACATCTGTAGAGGACCTAAGAGTAAGGTGTGAAATGGTGATAGAATCTTGGGGAGACTCAGACAATATTTCCTGATTAGTGATTTCTACCACCTTGAACTTCTCCTATATGAGATTCCATTCAAGATTCAAATGTTGAACCTCTATTTGGGCTTGGTCTAGAGCAAATACTAATGAGGAAACATCCTCCCCAAGCTCTGAGAGATGGGAATCATATTTCTCAAGTCCAATGGATGAGCCCTTCAACTCCTCTTTCTATATTAAAAAACCAGGATTACTTGTATTAGAAAACAGTAATCATAACATTATGATTATAGTTTCGAATAGTCACATTAACCAATGGTCATATAAAATTCAAAACACAACTATCTCATTTTAATTATAATCAATTCATTAATTAAAAGATATTGTTTAGTTGAGTATAAAATAACACACAAATTCAGAAAACAAATATTATTCAAAAGTTCGGTTCGCTATATTATTCCCCCCATCAGAAATTTCTTCTTGGAAATTTTATCTCGTACCCTATGAAAAGAAATGGTGTGGGTAATTTTTCCTCATAAAGGCCTTGAGTTCCCACGTGGATTCTTCCCATTTATGGTTACTACACAACACCTTAACAAGGAAGGTTGTCTTGTTTTGTAGAACATTGTCACTATGATCCAAGATCTCCACTAACTGCTCCTCAATAGAGGGGTCAAATTATATTTTCACCAACTTTGTATAGAGTAAATGTGATGGGTAAGGTATATACTTCCTCAAGAGGGATACATGGAAGACATCACAAACATATGCTATATTGGGAGGAAGTTCAAGCCAATAGGCCACTGCTCATACGTGACCAAGAATTTCATAGGGGACAATGTACGTAGGGGTGAGCTTCTTTTTCTTACTCAAGCCCATGACTCTCTTCCAATGATAAATTAGAATAATGAAATTCTCACTAACATCAAACTCCAATTACCATAAATAACTATAGGAATAGATCTTTTGCTGACTCTAAGCAGCCTTATGTGTTACTGGATGACATGAACCTTTTCTGTCATCTCTTATAGAAGATCAAGCCCTAGAAGATTTATCTCACCAGCTTCTTCCGAGAATGTATGATTTATACATCACATACCATATAGAGCTTCAGAAGGTGACATTTAAATTCTCGAGTGGATTCTTTTTTTGTATGTGATATCAACAAATGGGTGATGATGATCCCATGCACCATTAAACTAAATTTTTCATTCTCTCATCATGTCCCCGAGTGTTTTAATAGTCCTTTCTGATTGTATATCAGTTTGGGGGAGATAGGCCATTTTGAAATTCAATTCAGTCCTCATACCATGTGGAAGAAATCTCCAAAATTTTGATGTGAACCCTTGATCATGATCCAATATGATGGAAATTGGATCTCCATGCAGCCTTACCACTTCCTTCACCTAAATCCTGGCGTGTTGATCAGGAGGTAAATGTTCCTGAATAGATATAACATGGGCAGTCTTGGAGGGATGGTCCACAATAACCCATATCACATTGTTTCCTTTGGAAGTTATTGAGTGACCAGTGACAAAGTCCATTGTGATATTGTCCAATGTCCATGATGGTATTTGTAGTGGTTGCAATACATCATTAGGAAGTTGTCTCTATGCCTTCACTTGCTAACATACCAGGGATCATGAAGTGTTGTTAGAAATCTCTTTTTTCATATTACCCAACAAAAAATGATCACAAAGGTGCCTATACATTTTCTTGCTTCTCATATGTATAGAGAAAGTAGAGATATGGGCTTCATCGATTTACACTATCTTTATTTATAGAATAGATGGAACACATAGTCTTGTACGTAATTTCAGAACACCTTCTTGAAAATTATTGTACTCAAGAAACATCCTATCCTTCACATCCTCAAACTTCATCTATAACCAATGATCTTCATTCTGATATTTCTTGATTTAATCAAGTAATTACGGTTGATAAATTACTTCAGTTAGAGTTGATGATGTCTCTTCCTTTATAATTCTCATGATCATCATTACTAGGTCATTGATCAAAGGATCTCTTTGAATCCTCATCATGGACAGAACAATAGGGTATTTACTGCTTAGTGCATCGATGACTTTGTTTTCTCTTCACGGATTATAATGAATTGAATAATCATAGTCTTTAAGAGGTTCCAAACATCTCTTTTTTCCCATGTTCAATTCATTTTGTGTGAAAATATACTTCAATATTTGATGGAATGCGTATATATATCATGTAGATGATCTTCATGCTCCTCGATCATTTGGGAATATATCAAAATATCAACAATAAAAACTACCATAAAGCTATAGATATAGTCCTTATGGACTATATTCGTCAAATCCATTAAAATATGAGGTGTATTCGTTAGTCTGGAGGCATAAAAACAAACTCATAATGCCCATATCCTGATCGGAATGCAGTTTTTGGAATATATTTTTTATTCACTCTCAATTGATGATAACCAGAATGAAGATAAATCTTATAGAAGAATTGATCCCCCTGACGTTTGTCAACTAAGCCCCCAATTATTTTAAGAGGTTATTTGTTCTTCACTATGATCACATTCAGTTTTATATAATCAATACATAGCCGCCTTGAACCATCCTTCTTCTTCACAAAGAGAACATGTGATCCCCAAGGAGACACACTCAGTCAGTTAAATCCCATCTCCAAAAGATCATGGAGTTGTTTCTTTAATTCCTCTAGATCCCCATTTTCCATCCTCGATGGGTTCTTTGATATTGAATGATATACAGGTACGAGTTCAATAGATAAATATACCTCTCTTTTTGGGGGTAGGCCAGGGTAACTCATCAAGAAACACATCAATGTATTCTTGGACTATGGGGAAATTTTCTAACCTTATAATATCATTTCATTATTCTTATTCATTGATAAATTCCATAAAGTATGATATAGGATGTTCTTCTAGATAATTATTTGGTTGAGATATCTTTCATCTAAGATAACCCTAGGTTTTCCATTCAAGGATACTTAGATTTCTTTACTTCCTAATTTAATCTTATCATTATTCTTTGAGAGCCAATCTATCCCTAATAAAATGTCAAATTACAACATGGGAATTACTACTAGATTTGAATTAATATTTTTCTCACTATGTTAAATTCTAGTGTTTCTAAAAACTGAAAATTCTTGGATAATCTCACCAGGAGTCTTAACTGATAACTTTACTTTTACAAATTAAGTGGCCAATTCGAAATTATTTGCAATCATGGAGGAAATAAAGATATTCTTAGAAATAGAATCAAACAATGTAATTTTCTTCTTAGAGAGAAGAAAAAGAGTACCTTACACCACATCATTCAGAGTTTTAACATCAATTTTTGTTATAGAAGAACACGACCATTATCCCTTGTCCTTTTCTAAGGTAGATGGTGGTTTCCCTCCACTACACTCGGATTTGGACAGTGAATGGAAAATTTATCATATCTTACATACTTATATAATTGGGCATCAGGTATGGATTGTACCATATTCCCCTTATCTTTATCATTGCGATGTTGAGGCTTCACCTCACTCTGAAAATTCTAAGAAATGTGGCCATCTCTTCCACACTTGTAGCACTTCCTGCTCACAAGCAGGTAGTTCCCTAAATGATTCTTCCCAAACTTATTACATGTGGGAAATTTCACTTACATTACTACTCTTACCCAATCAATGATCCTCCATAATATTATCTCCATAAATCTCTTCTTTTCATTGGATTTATGATACCGCTATGTCTCGCCGAACTCCAGTTCGACTTTCATTGCACTTCCTACGATCTCCTCATTTCTGTCATAGCCTCAGTTGGATTGATTCTTCTGCTGATGACGTATTAATCCACCGAATAATCTATCAACCATAAAATTATGATATATAACAATGAAATAGGAGTAAAGTTATTTCGATGTGAATTTCATCTCATAGACTCCCATAGATTCATTTTCATTCTGCATCACATCGAGAAAATCCTTCTCTATTTTTATTCGCATCTATCGAGGAAAATACTTATTGAAGAAGATCCCTCTAAACTCTTCCCACTCCATAGATTCAACCTCCAATATTGGCCTTGATTTTATAACAAGATTCCACCACTGATCAACTACTCCCTCTATGTGGTAAACATCCAAGGTAAATTCTCTTGTTCCGAATGGTGGAGCACATAAAAGATCTTCTCGATAGAGCTTATCCATTGTTTATCATTCAGTGGGTCGGTAGATCCACTAATGGTTGCAGGTCATTAATGAATAAAAAACTCAATATAATGTTATTACTTTCGTGGTGAAGTTGGTTTATCAGCATGATTTAATTTATATCCCATAACATGAGTTAATTGGTTCATCAATCTCATGAATCTTTCCATTCCATCTTCCATCGGAGGGCTATCAGTGCATGGTCTTTTGTGGTAATAATTTACACAGTTCCTCCTTTTTCACATAATTTTCTAAAATAATAAAACCTTAGTTAATAGCTTATTGAATTTATGAATCTTATAACTATAAAGGATTTTTATGTCTTAAAACCTTATTCTTACACATAATATTCTTTAACAACAATTACATTTCTCTATAAATCCTTCATAATGATTCAGAAAAAACCTATGATTAACCAAACATATCCCCCGGGAGTGTCCATCCAGGAGTGAAAAAAGTCTATTTGTCTTGTACCAGGATACCCTGGGTTAAACCAAAAACTCCTTGTCAGAGTTTTCACTCTTAGGTGCATCTGTTCCATAGCCACATCCACTTGTTTGTATCCAAACATGAATTTTTTTTTGGAAACCACTTAAATAATATTTCACCAAAATACGCAGATGTTTTCCTATATTTAAACATTTCTATAGGGTTCTTCCTAAAATTTTCATAGACTAATTTCTTTAAATAACTATCTATAATTTGATACCAACTATGGAATCCCTCCTTTTTATTACGTAATTGTCATTATATTTTAGAAACATAGGATCTTTAATGTTTAGGGTCATGGAAATCAGGAACAATATAGATGAAAACCACATAAAAAATTCTATGAATCCACATGTATGGCTTCATCATGAGTTCTTCCTATGTCAAATTACTATATCTCATAACCTGGATACATACATCAATGGAAATGGTGACCAGAAGGTCCAGTAAAGAAAACAAGTAAAACCCTTTACGTTTGATCATGAGAGAGATCAATAATAACATGAGGGATATCATAAAAGAATTATAAAAAGTAATATCATAGAAATAATAAGTTTAAAATTTGGCTACAACATTTAATTAAACAATAATGAACATATCACCAAGGTCCAACCCCAAGGTGTTATAAAAATTAACAATGTTATTCACCAAGGTATTGTAAAAATTGTCATCTATAGAGATTAAATTCTATACTGAATAATTTTGAGAGATATCTGGTCACGCCCTTAATATGTCATTATTTTCATTTGATAAACATAGATCATAAAAATAATTCCATAAATAACCCCAAAAGAATAAAATAAATGGGTTTTATTTCAAAATCGGGATGTTTTAAAAGCGCTTAGAAACTTGATTATTATTTAATTTATAACCCATAGAAAAGGAATTATGGTTTCATGTATATAAATTCTAGAATTAAATATATCATTTTTATGCCTCTATGAATACCCATAGAAACAAAATAGGTTTTGGTATTCATATAAATAAAATAAGATAATTTCTTGAGAAAAATAGAGAGGGATTTTGAGACGAAATTTATGGTGTATAACGGCTATAAAACATGGTTTTTGAAAACATGAAAAAGAGAAGGGAAATGGGTCATACATTCATAAATAACTAATAATAAAATATAGGGACAGAATAAAATTTAAATAATATTGTGGTATGGATGTTGGAATGACATGAAACTTGAAAAGGAAACTTGAAAGATAAGAGAAGATGTGATTTATTTCACGAATGTTCAGTAGCCAAATGACGTCACTTAAAAGTTTAGAAAATCAGTTGATGAGAGTGGAAATGGTATCACATTAATTGAAAATGAAATGGACAGTAATACGTATATAGAAGAACAAACCCTCGCATAATAAAATGGAAACTAGAAGACATAACATAAAAGAAGTCATGACTAAATGAGGAGGGTGAAAGGTTCTCTTACCATGAAGAGTAACTTCAAAAACTAGAATGTTGGGACCTTAGGGGGCTTGAGGGGACCTTGGGATGACTCTTTGGGGGGTACAATGACCCAGTCTGCATTGGGGAAGAATTTTGGATGAAAGTAATGAAGTAATGGGTTGGTATTTATAGAAAAAGTGGGGGATTATTTTTTAAATTTCCACGGAACACCACACTAGTATTATTTGAAAAACCATTGGCATGAAAATGGAATTTTCCAATGGTATTGGCCACATGGGACACCTCAGAACATAAATTACTATTCTAATGTCTACCATAATTATTATATCCTGATTACATCATTAATGATTTCATTAAACACACTAAAACTCCAAACTGTACATTTACAATTCCTTGAAAATTCAACTCTTTCAAGAAAATACCAAAAATTCACCCTAACCAATTTTTGATGTGTTGAATCCAAACGTGAACTCCATTTTATAAAAATTAATTTTATTTTAAATTAAATTAAATATATAAAATACTAATACTTGATTAATAATTTCTAAAACATTTATTTACTTATACTATGATATAATTATATCACATTACCACTTAAGATGACCAAAACATATTTATACCTCCACAGGTGATGTTACCATGCCATTGGAAAAATTAATATTCCAAAGGGTAAAGTTACTATTCACCCAAAAAATTATATTTTGATATTATTGAACCATGTTTAACACCATGATTAGAACAATGTATGTCTAATTTATGAAAATTATTTCACAGAAGAAGTTATTTGATAATAACATGTTTTTATACTATTCATCAAAAAACACAATTAATCAAATACTATTCATAAAAATACTATTAATAAAACACTATTCATTAATTTGAAACTTCATAAATTTTTTTAAAAAATCTATCCTAGGATAATTTTGACATTTTAAATTAAAAATGATGTTTATTTTAAAATAATAATTCCCTGTGTATGAGAAATCATTGAAAAGTACAAATTTTACTTATAAAATCAATTTACCAAATTTATCTTAATCAAACAAATACATTATTAAGAAAATATATTAAAAAAAAATAGGAATGATGAAATACGAATTTTATTTATAGTAAAGGATTACACAAAGTATCTAAGGGATCATTACATAGACCATTATAACACTTGCATAGTACCTAAGAGTTAGGAGTGAAATGGTGATAGAATCATGGGGTAGCTCAAACAACATTGTCCGAGTGGTGAATTCTATCATCTTTAACTTCTATTATAGGCGATTTCGTATAACATTTCCATGTTGAAGCTCAGCTTGGGCATGGTCCAAAGAAATTCCTAGTGACACAACCTCCTTCTGATGCTCCGAATGATGGGCTTTGTTTTTTTCGAGTATACTTGATGAGGCCACCAAATCCGCTTTCTGTATTAATTAACCCTGATCACTAGTATTTATAAACAATAATCATGAAGTTAAGATTATAGTTTTCAATGATCATATTTGTTGGAGTTGGTGGCCTAGAAACAACAACTTTTTACTATATTCATTAATAAATACCTTATCACATCTTGATTGTTCTTCTTCATGAAAATACATGTAATAATGTCCTAAGGATAGTTGCTTCATTAAAGGGTCATAGGGGATCCCTACTATGATGAGAACCTGGAAGTTCCATAACAATATTCTTGAATATATATTCTATGGCTGGATGATGTTATTTGAGGGAATCAAATAATACATGCCATTAGCGGGGAGGACTCATAAAACATCAAGGCACCTTCTCATGGTGTGTGCCCTTGGTAATTTCTAGGAGGATATTACGAGAACGAGACCCACCAGTAAAAAATCCATATTTCATAGTGTCATTGGATGTTCCTATATGCGGACATGTGTTTTGGTCCTTAGACATTAAGAATATTATTAATGGGTATCAGAACTCGAACAGTTATATTTTTTGACGAAAACTATGACGATACACTATTTGTAGTGATGTAGGATATGTTGGGTGTTTCATGAGTGATATTGAATTAATAGATAATACAAGAAAAGATTTTACCTTCTATTCCATTGTGGATGTAGATATCTCAGGACCTTTGATGGAATTGATATAGCCTAAATAAATCCATGTCCATGGTGAGTATTGAGAGTGTTCAATTTTGGAAAGTCAAAAAAAAAGAGTTATTTAGCACATGGGTTGATGACACTAGAATGTAACCTGCTTGATTCGAGATATCGTGAGAAAGGGATTGTATTACACGGTAAGCATTCGTAGGAGGTGACACATCATTGTGGTGTTAACTTCTTTCTCTATTGGTGACTGGGCGTGTTTCAAGATGCCAACCTTGGTCTTTAGGTAGGCTCCGCCTAATTCCTCTAAGAAAGAGGCCTAGAGGGTCACACACTAAGTGTGTCCAAGTATCTCAGTTAAATATTAATTTGACCAGTTAAATAAATATTATTCCCGATTGTGATTTAATAATTATTTAAGGATTCCTGATCGCATTTATTTCAACACTAGTTATTCGAAAGAATATATTGTGGGAGAAATAATATATTTATTAGCGAGTAATGTAGTGATATGTATTTTAGAAATAAATAGCCATTATTCATGGTCTAATAAATGTGGTCGAGGAAATAATGAGAAATAGATAAATAAAAGTACACATCGTGTATATTAAATATAAAGTCCATGTATTTTTTTGGGAATTTATGAAAAATAAATATTATTTATTTAATTAAATAATATTATATGTAATTATTTGGAAGTATGTTAGGTAATAATAATAGTCATCTATTATTATTAGACATGGGGTATTACTGAGAATTAAATGAAATGAAGAAATGATTTTAGGTTATTAATTCATTTTATTATTCTATGTAATTAAAAATCCCAATTATATATTTATCATTAGCCTAGAGTTTTTTTGGTTGTGCACAATGGATTTGAAAAATACCTCAAGATAAGAGAGAATTCTTTTTCCACCGAGAACGCTCTCAAGCTACAAGAGAGAGATCCACCTCCACCGGATCAAGTTGATTGAAGGAGGATATCACATGCAAAGGATCATCCACACTAGCACCCGGAGATCCCTTTGGCGATGTCCAGAGATACGTGGAGAATGTGTGGATCACCGCTAGAGAAATCCTACACTTGGATTCTACGACGCAACGATAGATCACATCGGATAATGACTGGAAACATCAACGAAGAATGATTTCCATCAAGGTAATTCTTGTAAATTAAATAAATTAATTATAACCCATATATGTTGATCCTATATATGGTTACGGGACTCCCCTATTTATTTTTTTCTTTCTTCGTTCTATTCTGAAGATCTGGCAATTTATTATCATGATGAATTTCAGATTGATCATTGTTAACGCTAAAATTAAAGTTGGGTAAAACCACCAATGCGGTTTCACTGCACCCGGAACCTAAAAGTGGTATCAAAGGGTTAATATTATTGATTATAATTATTTAGTTTTTTCATTGGTGATTTATGCATTAAATAATTTATTTGTTTCAATTCAAGTGAATCGTTCTATAAATATAAATCTTGAGATCTATTCCACCTCTTTCATTTCTCATTCACCATAAAGAAACAGATTTTTCTTTTAATTTTGATTAAAATAAAATAGAGGATCTCATATAAAGGTGCCAAACGTTCCTGGCCATAAAACACCAGAATACACGGCGAGTATTCAGAAGTACACACCATGTTGTCTAGGTTCAATGCATCAGATTGATCCACCAAATCTAGTCGTGTATTGGAGTATTCCTAAATCATAAATGACACCGTGTGTTGACTAGGAACAGGTGGTACAAAGTTTCTGGACTACACGTCGTGTGGCCCATGGGACACGATGTGTAGTCCCTTCGGGTTAGGGTTAGATCATGTACCTCGTACATGGCTTTCCCAACTGGAAACCGTGTAACGCCAATACTACATGGCGTGTGTCCCATTGAACATGCTGTGTACTCTAAAAATTTCTGAAGCACATAGTCATGCCAAGTCCTCAGGTGTGTATTTCTAATGGACGGTGAACAGTAGTACACGCTGTGTAGTCGGAACTACACACCGTGTACTTATCCAAATTATGTATATTTTTTAAAATTTATTATTATATTCTAAAAACCCTTGAGACGTGTACTATAGTGTAGGAATAAAGATAAGGCACAAAACATGATAAGGGTTTTATATATATGTGTTTAATTTAATATCTTCATAAATGTGAATTCACCGTGTTTCCTCTAAGGTACAAGTTACATACAAATATAATTTTAAATGGATTTATTTTTTTAGAATTATGATGGATGAGAATCTCATAGAAATTTAGAAAAAGGGTTTAAGATAAAAGGATTGATTAATTAAAGATAATTAATTGTTTCGAGGGTGGTTTATCTTTAACAATAATGATTAATGAATTTAATTCTAGTTATATTTATGTGTAAATATCGTTGCATGTATGGATAATCATGAGCTAGACCAGGACCTTTGTATGTGAATGGTTTCTTTTAATTAATTTATTTAAATTAAATTTGTTTGCCTGCGAGACTTCTCTTCATTAATATGTAGGGCCTGTACGCCCAAGGTTTCTTTGATATAAAAACCCCTTTTTACCCCCCACATGCGTGTGAGATAAATGAATTTTCAATTGATAGATCTCCCATGTTATTGGAGGTAACCCAAGTTGGGAGCCAAGGTGAAACCAATCCAAGGAGATATAAAGGTGTATAGGTGGAAAGTTGTAAACAAGAACCCAAAAGCTTAAATGTGTTTATCCCCAAGGTCATTGGTTATTTTATCAACTACTAGATAAACAAACTGATAGAAAAATCTCATGATCATACAATTTTTTTCATTTCTGTCATTTTCATGGTTTATTTATTGTGGGTGTGTTTTCACGGTCACACAATTAATGAATTAAACATGCAGGCAAGATGGAACTAAAATAAAACTGACTTATGCATAAATAGTATCTTAGAAATGGTTAATCACATAATTATATCCCACTTAATATTAACATGAATTTAATCCAAGATAATAAATTTGAAATTTATGTATAAGGATAAAATCCCTCGAATAAATTTTAACTCGGTATATCCTTCCAAAATCCTGGTTAGAATCGAACCATAGTTCAAAGTGCTTGTCCAGCCCTAGTTGGGGTGCTTTCAATTATCGGGGAATTATAATTCAAGTTTTTGGGTTAACATGACTTGGTTCACATTAAGGTGTGACTTCCATAGCAGGACTTCATGTAACCAAGAGGAAAAGGTTGAGGAAATCTAAAAAAAGGATATCGAGATTGGGGAGTCCACTCAGCGGATCAAGGAGTTGCGAGTTAATGTTGTTGGAATTTGGAATTCCTACATAAAACCCATGAAGCTTCTTGACCAACCCTAGTTGGGGTAATTCAAAGGGTAATATGGATCCTTGACAATGGAATAATCAAGAAACAGAATATTCTAATGTTAATGGTGAGGGCAATTAGATTTCAAAAAAATAGTGGGAGACTAATAAGTATTAATTTAATTATTTTTCTCAGTTTTATAATAATGTACTAAACCTTTCCTCATCTTAAATTGTAGAAATGATATGAAAATGACTTCAAATATATAATTTTGAGCTGTACTTGAGAAGGAAAACCTTCTCACTGGAACCAATTTCCAAGAGTGGTAGAGGCGTTTACGCATCATCCTTCGCCACGAGAAGAAATTGTATGTGCTGGAAGAGCTTATTCCCATTGCGCCTAGGAAGGAGGCCAGTGATGAGGAAATATCTCTCTATATGAAACATATGGATGATGCCACATATGTCCAATGTTTCATGCAATCGGTCGTATCAAATGAGCTATTGAAGCAGCATGAAAACATGAATGTGTATAGCATGAGGTATCACCATAAGGATCTCTACCAAGAGAAGGCGAGCCAAGAGAGATATGAGATCTTCAACCCTTTATTTACAATTATGATTGGAGAGTCTGTTCCAGCTGGGCCTCATGTATTCAAGCTTATTGGATATATTGAACTCATGGAAATTTTAGAGATTAAGTTCCCGTATGAGTTGCGTACAAATCTCATCGTATCATCACTACCCAAGACCTTCTATAACTTCGTTTTCAACTACAACATTAGAAAAAATGATAAGTGTCTATCAGAACGTCTGACCATAATTCGCCAGGTAGATAAAGACATGGGGTGTGACAATCCCAGAGTTCTTATGGTGAATAAGGAAAGGAAGGACACGGAAAAGGGTCCAAAGACTTATAAATGGTCTGAATCCCCTGAGTGTCGTCCCTCCAAGAAGGGGAAGATCCATAGGCAGGGCAAGGAACGAGAGGTGGGATGTTTTGCATGTGGAAAACAAGTCCATTGGAAGAGGAACTGCTCCCAGAAGCATGGGGAAGCTAAAGGTGCTTTTGTTATCGAGTGAAAGCCTTCCATTTCTACACATTGGGTATTTGATGCAACTTGTGGGGCTCACATCTATATTCAAATGTAGGAACCATGTAGATTTAGAAAGATTTCCAGAGGAGCAGTGGATCTTTGAGCTGCCAATAGTGCGAGGCTGGTTAATTATCCATTGGAAATTACCACCTATCATTACCGACTGGGTTGATTTTTGTTTTACATTACTACTATTATGTCCCTTGTGTAACCAAGAACATAATTTCTGTATCTTGTTTTAATATGGATGGATTTATTTTCAAGTTGGGAAATAAGGGTTGTCTCTTTTATAAGAATAACATATGTTATGGTATAGCGCATTTAAATAATGGTTTTTATATATTAAATTATGAAAACCATGTTTTGGAATTTGATAACGAAATAGACTCACATGACTCATACATCACCCAGTTGTGGCATCAATATATCGATAAAGTAAAGGAGAAGTGCTTGACAAAGCTCTACCAAGATGGTTGTTTAGTCTCTATAGAGCTAAAACCACTTGATTGATGTCACAATTGTTTACAGGGTAAAATGGCCAAGACACCTTTTGGTGGAAATGGTGAAAGGGACACAGAGCTTCTAGGATTGGTGCACACGGATGTGTGTAGACCATTTCCAGTAGAAGCTAGAGGTGGATATTCTTACTTCATTACTTTTAATGATGAATTGAGTGGATATGGCTATGTATACATAATTAGGTATAAGTCATAATCCTTATAGAAATTTAGGGAATTCAATAATGAAGTATAGAATCATCTTGGTTGGAAGATAAAGAAACTTCAATCAGATCGTGGTGAAGAATTTCTAAACCAAGATTTCATCAATCTTCTATGGGAGTCTGGGATTCTACCTCACCTCACACCTCTTTATAAACCAAAGTGGAATGTTGTTAGTGAAAGGAGGAACCGTTACTTATGGGACATGGTGAGTTAAATGATGAGTCATGCAGATCTTCTATTATCCGTTTGGGGATATGCATTACAGACTGAAGCATACACATTAAACCGAGTACCAACCATGGCAGAAAATGGAATTCCCACCGAGTTATGGAATAGAAAGAAACCCATTTTGACGTACACACTTGTATATGGATGCAAGGCTTCTGTTAAGGCCTTCTCAAGAAACAAACTATAACCTAAGGGCATGAGGGGTATCTTTATAGGATATCCTAAGGAAATGAAAGGATATTACTTATATAACCCTTCAGACCAGAAAGTGACTATCATCAGGAAATGAATCTTTCTTAAGCAAGATCACATCCTAACAAAGGATAGTGGGAGCAAGATTTACTTTGATGAAGTTGAAGCTCAAGATACACATGATTTGGTATAGGAACAAGTTCAACAAATCCCCGTGGAAGAGGTTCTAGAAACACAAGTACTGTGTTAGAGCTCAAGAGAGGTAAGGGAAGAAGAGATATTTGGTTTCCTAGTCACAGAGGATGGTGAATAATTGTTGTAGGACAATGATGAACCTCTCTCCTATAAGGAAGCAGTAGAAATCTCAGAAGCTACAATATTTCTAGAAGCTATGAATTCTGAGATTGATTCCATGTATCCAAACCAAGTATCGATTCTTGTCAATGAGCTAGTAGATGTAAGTTCTGTTGCAGGCAAATGGGTATTCATGAAAAAACTGGTCATCGAAGGTCAAGTTAGCACCTATAAATCAAGGCTAGTGGATAAAGGATTAAGACAACATCAAGGAATTGACTATGATGAAACATTCTTCCCAGTTTCCATGTTTAAATCCCTAAGAATCATAATTTCCATAGCAGCATACCATGACTACGAGATTTGGAAAATGGATGTCAAAACAGCATTACTTAATGGGAACCTTCATGGAGATGTCTATATGACACAACTAGAAGGTTTTGTGACACCAGGTGAATCCAAATGATTTTGTAAGTTGCATAAATCTATTCATGGATTGATGAAAGCATCCAGGACCTGGAACATTCTCTTTGATGAAGCCATAAAGGATTTTTTTTCATTAAGAACGAATATGTGGCTTGTGTTTATAAGCAGTTTAATGGGACTGCTATTGTTATCCTAATAGTATATGTTTATGACATATTGCTTATTGGAAACGATGTACCAGTCTTACAGTCAGTTAAGTACTAGTTGAACAAGTGTTTATCCAGGAAGGACTTGGGTGAAGTAGCCTACATTATAGGGATCAAGGTCATTCTAGATAGATCCAAGAGGATGCTTGGACTAAGTCAGGGTACATACATTGACCATATACTAATGAGATTTAGTATGGAAAAATCCAAGAGGGGATAGGCTCCAGTGTCACATGGCCTACATCTTTCTAAGAAAAGGTGCCCTCAGACACAACAAGAGAATGATAGAATGAGGAATATCCCACATGCTTTGGCTATAGGATCCACCATGTATGCCATGTTATGTACCAGGCTTGATGTTGTCTATGCACTGAGCATTACAGGAAGATATCAAGCAGATCCAGGAGAACGACATTGAACTAATGTTAAGACTGTCCTTAAGTATCTAAGAAGACCTAAGGATTTTTTCCTGGTGTATGGAGGAGACAAGGAAAATGTCATCAGAGGGTATACTGATGCTTGTATTCAGACAGATCAGAACAATCTAAAGTCGCAATTTGGATATGTTTTCTATCTCAAATGGAGGAGATGTGAGCTATAAGAGTTCATAGATACCAGTTGTTGCCAATTATATAGTGGAGTCTGTATATGTAGCAGCTTCTGATGCAGCAATGGAAGCCATCTAGATTCTGAACTTTGTCTAGGAGCCAGATTTGGTGCCTAGCAGTAAAGATCCGATCACGTTGTATTGTGATAATACTACAGTGGTAGATCTTGGAAAGGAATCATGGTCACATCAACGGACAAAGCACATAATCCAGATGTATCCCTTTTGAGATATTTCTATCCAAGGGGTGAAGTTGTAGTGAGCAGAGTTTCCATAGAAAAGAATGTGGTGGACCCCATGACTAAAGGCCTATCTCAGTAGAAGCATGAATATCACCTGAGGGCTAGCAGGTTAAATGTTGTTAGTAGTTGGCTCTAGTCCAAGTGGGAGTCTATTAGAGTTAGTGGCCTAGAACCAACTACATTGTACTTTATTCATTAATAAATACCTTATCACATATTGATTGTTCTTCTGTGTGACAATTCATGTTAAAATGTCCTAATGATGGTTGTTTCATTAAAGGGTCATTGCGGATTCCTGCTATGATGATAACCCAGAAGTTCCATAACATTGTTCTTGAATATATGTTCTATGGATGGATGATGTTATTTGAGGGACACAAATAATAAAAGCTATTAGGGGAGAGGAATCATAAATCATTGAGGAACCTTCTCATGGTGTGCGCCTTTGGTAATGTTTAGGAGTATATTAGGAGAAAGAGACCCTCCAGTAGGAAATCAACATTTCATAGTGTCATTGGATGTTCCTATCTGAGGATTTGTGTTTTGGTCCTTAGACTTTAATATTATTATTAATGGGTATCAAAACTCCCTCATATAGATGTATTGATAAAAACTGTGACGACACACTATTTGCACTTAGGTAGGATAAGTTGGGTGTGTCACGAGTGATATTGCATTAATAGATAATGCAATAAAGGATTTGTCCCTTATGTTCCATAAAGGAAGTAGATATATTATGATCTTTGATGGAATTGATATAGACTAAATAAATCCATGGACATGGTGAGGAATGGGAAAGTTCAATTTTGGAAAGTCAAAGAAAGAATTAATGAGAACATTGGTTGATGACCCTAGCATGTAACCCGCTTGATTCGAGATATCAAGACAAATAGATTATATAACACGGTAAGCGTTCGTAGGAGGTGACATGTCATTGCAGCGTTAACTTCTTTCGCTATGGGTGCCTTGGCGTGTTTCTAGATTCTAACCTTGGACTTTAGGTAGGCTCCACCTAATGCCACTAAGATAGATGCTAAGAGTGTCACACACTAAGTGTGCCCAAGTATCTTAGTTAAATATTAATTTAACAAGTTAAATAATGATTATTCCTGATTGTGGTTTAATAATTATTTAAGGTTGCCTGATTGCATTTATTTCGACACTAGTTATTCGAGAGAATATATTTTGGGCGAAATAATATATTTATTAGAGATTAGAGACGAGATATTTATTTTATAAATAAATATCCATTATTCAAGGTCTAATAAATGTGGTGGGGGAAATAAAGAAAAATGGAAAAATAAAAGTACACGCCATGTATATTACATATACACGATGCGTATTTGTTTCCAATAATTTATGAGAAATAAATATTATTTATTTAATTAAATAATATTATGTGTAATACACTGGGAGCATGTCAGGGAATTATAATAGTAAATTGTTATTATTAGACATGGGGTATTACTAGGAATTAAATGAAATGAATAAATGCTTTCAGGTAATTAATTCATTTTATTATTCTATGTAATTAAAAATACCAATTATATATTTCTCATTATCCTAGACATTTTTTTGGTTGTGCACAATTGATTTGAAAAAACTCTCAATCCAAGGGAAAAATATTTTTCCCCAGAGAATGCTCTCAAGCTACGAGAGAGAGATCCACCTCTACCGGATCAAGGCGATCGAAGGCAGACATCAAAAGCGAAGGATCCTCGGCGCTAGCTCCCGAAGATCCCTTTGGTGATGTCTAGAGATACCTGGAGAATGTGTGGATAACCGCTAGGGGAATCCCACACTGTGATTCTATGATGCAACGATGGATCACATCGGATCATGACCAGAAACATCAACGAAGAAATATTTCCTTGAAAGTAATTCTGGTCAATTAATTAAATTAATTATAACCTATATATTATGATCATATCTATTATTATGGGACTCCCATAATTCATTTTTTTCGTTATTCATTCTATAAAGAAGATTTGGAGTTTTATTATCGTGACCTATCTTGTATTGATTGTTGTTAATGTTAAAATTAATGTTGGGAACACCCACCAACACGCTTCAACAACCCGCAAAACCTACAACATTAACCAACAATCATATAACATTCAAAACCCAATAGTATCATTTTAATTATAGTCACTTAATTAATTAAAGGATTTAGTTTTGTTGATTATAAAATAACACCCAAACTCAAGAAACAAATATTAATCAAAAGTTTGGGTGGTTACGTTCTTAACCCTTAAGGAATTTTGTCCTTCAAATTTTAACTTGTACCCTCTGAAAAGAAAAGGTGTGGGTACTTCTACCTTATAGATTCCTCTGGTTCCTACATGGCTTCTTCACATTTAGGATTCTCCATAACACCTTAACAAGGAGGGTAGTCTTTTGGCATAGAACCTTGACCCTGCGAAACACGATCTCCACCAACTGCTCCTCAAAAGAGAGGTCAAGTTACAGTTGTAACACCACTGGGTTTTGTATATGTGAAGGGTTAGGATGTAGTTCCTCAAGAGGGATATGTGGAAGAAATCATGAAATTGTGCTAGATTTGGAGGAAGTGGAAGACTATAGGCCACTGCTCCTACACGATCAAGGATCTCATAGATGTCAATGTACCTAAGGAAGAACTTACCTTTCTTCCCAAACCTCATGACTCTCTTCCAAGGTGAAATTCAAATAAAGAATTTGTTATAAAAATCAATCTCAAAGTCCATTAGATGATTTTTGGCGTAGCTCTTTTGGTGACTCTGAGAAGCCTGGATGTTTTACTGGATGGCATGAACCCTTTCTGTCATCTCATGCCCAAGATCAGGCCCATGAAGCTTTCTCTCATGAGCTTCATCCTAAAAATTTGGAGCTCTACAACGCTTCCCGTATAGAGCTTCATTGGGTTCCATTTGAATTCCTAAGTGGAAGCTGGTGTTGTAAGAGAACTCAACTAATGGGATCTTTTGATCCCATCCACCATTAAATTCCACTAAGGCTGCTCTCTACATGACCTCAAGTGTTGGAATAGTCCTTTCAGATTGGCCATCAATTTGGGGGTTATAGGCCGTAAATAAATTCAATTCGATACACCAATCATGTTGAAGAATTCTCCAAAATATAGATGTGCACCTCGGATCATGATTATATACGATAGAAAGTGGAACTCCATATAACCTTACCACATCCTTCACATAAATCCAGGAAGGTTGACCAACAAAGAAATCTTCCTGAATACAGATAAAATGCACAGTCTTAGTGAGAATGTCCACAATAAACCATAATGCATTGTTTCCTTTGGAAGTTATCAGGTGACTAGTGTCAAAGTCCATTGGGATATTATCCCACTTCCATGCTGGTATGGGTAGTGGTTGAAATACCCCTTTAGGATGTTTTCACTCTTCCTTGACTTGATGAAATACCAAGAACCACCTTGGGAAAAAGTGTGTTTTGCGACAGACTATCTGCGACGAGAATAAATACCTTCGCAAATAGTCAGTCGAAGAGGTTATTTGGGATAGGAAAATCAACCCGTCGCAAATAACTAATTATTTGTGATGGGTCTAGGTTCCCCGTCGCCAAAACATCAATGCATTTCAGCAAATTTTGCGCGAAAAACTGTGCGAAAGGGTATTTGTGAGGGATAGGCACCGCCCATCACAAATACAGGGAGGCGGTAAACACTAGTTGCGATGTGAAATCACATATTGCAACTAGTTTGACCCCTAGAGGTTATTTATGATGAGTCGCGTCGCAAATAACCGGTGGTGGTAAAAACCTTTTTGCGATAGGTTGTTGTCCCGTCACAAATAGTGTGTCGGCAGGTTACCTTTTGCGATGGGACCGGTCACATATAACCTTTTTACCACCGACAGTAATTAATGCGGCTGAAGGTATTTATGACGGATCCCGTTGAAAAAAATAATATTTGTGACATGCTCCCCATTGCAACTAATTTAAATTATATATACCCCCATCCATTTGTTCTTTCCACCTCCCCAATTCCTTCTATCTCTCCTTCTCTAAGCTCTAATTTTAGAGTGAAAATTTTTCAGAGATGGTTTTTTTTACGAAGAAGTTGTGAAGTCGTCTACAATTATATGTGATCAAGATTAAAGGAATTTATATTTTATTCAATTTAGTATCTATTTAATCTCTTTATATTAATTTAAATTATTGTTGGTTAGTTATAATTAAGTTAGATTTAAATCATGTTGTCATCAGTATTTATTTTTTATAATAAAATTAAAGTATTGATACTAATTTTTAGTAATTATCAATAATTATTTATTATTAATGATAATTAGAAATATATATTAATAATTAGTAGTAATTAGTAATTAGTAGCTGTATTTTACAGTTGTTAATAGTAGTTAACACTAATTAAAAAAAATTAAAAAATAGTAATAATTAGGAAAAAACTAGTAATAAATATTTACAATTAGTAATACATACTAATATTTAGTAATAAATACTAACAATAAGTGATAAATACTAATAATTAGTAATAAATACTAATAATTAGTAATAAATACTAAATATTAGTAATAAATACTAATAAATAGTGATAATTAGTAATAATTAGCAATAATTAGTAATAAAAACTAATAATGAGTAATAAAAACTAATAATTAGTAACAAATACTAATAGTTAGTAATAAATACTAATAATTAGTAATAAATACTAATAATTCGTGATAAATACTAATAATTAGTAATAAATACAAATAATTAGTAATAAATACTAATAAATACTAATAAATAGTAATAATTAGTAATAAATAGTAATAAATAGTAATAAATAGTAATAAATATTAATAAATTGTACTAATTAATAATAATTAGTAATAAATAGTAAAAAATTGTAATAAATAGTCATAAATATTGATAAATAGTAATAAATAGTAATAAAGAGTAATAAATAGTAATCAATAGTAATCAATAGTAATAAATAGTAATAATTAGTAATAAATAGTAATAATTAGTAACAATTAGTAATAATTAGTAACAATTAGTAACAATTAGTAACAACTAGTAACAATTAGTAACAATTAGTAATAATTAGTAACAATTAGTAATAAATCGTAATAAATAGTAATAAATAGTAATAAATAGTTATAAATGGGAATAAATACTAATAAATACTAATAAATACTAATAAATAGTAATAAATAGTAAATAAATAGTAGTAAATAGTAATAATTAGTAATAATTAGTAATAATTAGTAATAATTAGTAACAATTAGTAATAATTAGTAATAGTTGGTAATAATTAGTAACAATTAGAAATAATAAGTAATAATTAGTAATAAATAGTAATAAATTGTAGTAAATTGTAGTAAATAGTAATAAATAGTAATAAATGGAAACAAATAGTAAAAATAAGTAAAAATTAGTAATAAATAGTAATAAATAGTAATAAATAGTAATAAATAGTAATAATAGTAATAATAGAAATAATTAAAATAATTAGAAATAATTATTAATAGAAATCAGTAGTAGCAATTAGTAATAAGTAGTAGTTTCAATTAGTAATTAGTACTAATTAGCATCAATTAATAGAAAAATTAATAGTAGCAATTAGTCGAAATTTTTTGTAGCAATTATTAGCAATTAGCAATTAGTACTAATTAGTAGAAATTAGTAGCAATTTGTAGTAGCAATTAGTAACAATTATTAGTAGAAATTAATAGAAATTAGTAGTAGCAATTTGTAGCAATTAGTAACAATCAGTTGTAGTAATTAGTAGCCATAAATACCAAAAAATATGAATAAACACTAATAAATACCAACAAATAGAACTAAATACTAATAAATAAAAGAAAATAGGAATAATTAGCTGTAAATACCATCAAATATGAATAATTATCAATAAATACTAACAAATAGGAATAATTAGAAATAATTACCAAGAATTAGGAATAATTATAAATAATTACCAATAATTAAGAATAATTTTCAATAATTTCCAATAATATATAATAATTAGAAATAATTTGGAATACAATCAATCATAATAAATTGTAAAAACATAGAATAATTTGTAGTGGATTTACGACCCTCCATTTGCTCGATGACTCTTCTATTTTAAACTCTCACCAATATAAAACATTATGAAAAGTATGATTTTATATATTCATATCCAATCTTGTATGAACAATTTTGAATATTAATTCATAGGACTATAATTTTCTTAATTTTTTCGGGTGGTGATAGTTGCATAAAGATGATTCATCGACGAAAATAGGGCTCTTTCGTCTGATTCTTATTTACTTACATCATTCTCACACTGAAATCACAAGGAAGAATCTGCTCGGAGGTACACTTAAACATTCTTCTATTCACGAGAATTAATATGCGTACCTCTGAGCATTTTCTTCATTGTAATTTGTGTGTGGGAATGTTGCAAGTAAATGAGACATCAGACAAAAGAGTATCCATCAATACATTGGAAGTTGTGTTTCCCATAATTAATGGTAATTACTATGAAGTAGTTGTAATTATTTATCTTCCTTTATTGGATAGTGTTTTTTCTAATTTTCAATAATTCAATAATAATAATGATTTTATATTTTGTAGAAAAATATAGAACAAGGACGATGACAACACTCATTATTAGATATTCACACTTGAATAATTCAGCATAGAAATACGAAGGGTTATGGTTTAAATATTATATATATTTAGGGTGTTGATACTATCTTATCATATTCATCATCATAAAAATAATTTGTTTCTGAATGAACAATTAGGTTTCCTTATAAAAAATGTGCTCTGAGAACATGAGACACATTTGACAAGGTAGGGGACATCTCTTGCATTTTGGTTTTCAACCAGATTATGTTTTTTGGTACCAACCCGGTGAAATCCATTCTATAGAGGATACAAATAACTTTATTCTGGATCCATCATGATTACATAATTTAGTACATGATATTACAGGTCTTTCTGTTCATCAAACTAAAACTCGGGATGATGTTGATTTAACTCCTGAGTTGGCACCATCAGAATTTTATGATTTGTTGAGGTCTGTTGAGGATGCATTATATATTGATTGTAAGATAAGAAAATTAGAAGTGGTTACCAAATTTATGTCTATTAGATATGATAATTCATTTTCAAACAACTATTTTGATGAGATATTTTCATTGGTTAACACAATGTTACCTGAAAGAAATGTGTTTCCTATAAATTACTATGAGAGGAAGAGGCTGGTTCGTAATATGGGAATTATTTGTCAAAACATTCATGCTTGTGAAAATGATAGCATCTTATATTCAAGTGATAATGTGTCATTGGATAGTTGTCCTTTATGTAGAAAATCGAGGTATAAAGAATCTCAACTGGGGAAGTCTCCATCGATTCCTCTAAAAAAGTTGAGATATTTCTACCTTACACCCAGGATGAAACATTTATTTATTTCTTAGAACACAACTTCAATTATTTTATGGAACCAAGCCATAATTTCAACTGATAAAATCTTAAATCATCCATTTGATGGAGATTCCTAGAAACATTTTGAATGACTGCATCCATGTTTTTCTTTAGAATAAAAAAAACCTTGTGATTGTGTCTTTCAACTGACGATTTCTGTCTGTTTGGTTCTTATGGTAGATTTAATTCATGTTGGAATGTCTTTATAACTCCGTACAATTTACCTCACGGATGTTGATACAGGAGATTTATATTTTTTGACCATATTAATACCAGGACATCTGAAAAAGAATATTGATGTTTATTTTAAACCATTGATTTATGAGTGAAATTCATTGTGAAGTAATAGTGTTTCTACATATGATATTGTAGAAAAACAAAATTTCATATTAAAAGATGCACAGATGTAGAAAATTAGTGAATTCCTGGTATATGGAATGTTATCTATCTGAAGTACACATGTTCCTAAATCATGTCCTTAATGTATGAAAAAAAATTCCTTTATTCTAATAAATGAAAATAAAATTTCTATTTTGACTGTAGTTGAAAATTTCTTCCTACTAATCATCCTTTTTAGAGGAACAAATATCATTTGAAAAAAGGAAAAATTGAAAGGGATGAACCTCCAAAAATGATCTCAGGTACTGAGTTAAAATAATATGTATTTTTATTACCTCCCATCACATTTGGGACAATATTAAACCAACAAAAAATTCATGGATTATGGAAAGAACATAATTGGATAAAATAGAGAATTTTTTGGGATTTTCTATATTGGTCCAATTGGTTGGTTCACCACATGTTTGACGTCATGCATATTGAGAATAACTATTTTGATAATTTATTTCATATAGTTTTAGAAAAACACGGTAAGATCAGAGATAATGCAAAGGCACGATTAAATCTTGTCCAAATTTAAAGACGACCAGAACATAAATTGTTTCCAAATGATAGATCAAAGAGGTTAATGAAGCCAAAAGTAGCTTATACACAGTACAAAGAGATTCAATTATTATTTTATTAGTGGATTGTAGATTTGAGACTTTAGATGTCTATGCTTCTAATTTGGGAAGATGTGTTAAAAATAGAAACATTACTGGATTAAAAATTCCTGATTGTCATGTTATAATGGAAGGGATTATGCCTATTGGATTTGGAGGTTCATTGAATTCTATGATTTGGGATTCGATAACTGATATATCATATTTTTTTTTTAGATATTTTGGTGGTGAAAATAGACTATGATGCACTAAGAAAACAAGAAGACGATGTTGTTGCAATTATATGTAAAAAAGAAAAAATCTTCCCGCCATCTTTTTTTGAATCAATAGAACATCTGATATTACATTTTACACATGAAGCTAAATTTATAGGTCCCATACAGTTTCAATGGTTGTACCCATTCGATAGATGCTATTAGAAATTGAAGAAAAAAGTACCTAAGAAAGCATTAGTTGAAGGCTCAATTGGTGAAACTTATTTACCAGAGGAAAATTCTCTTTTCTGCTTTTGTTATTTTGAATCTGAATATCCCTCAAAATGAAACCATATGCGATTGAACAAGGGGAATGTTGGAGATGATATGCACAATCAATTATCAGTTTTTAATTCGACAATGCTTGGATTTGGTGGGTTTCATGAACAATGGCTATTAGATGATGAACATCATAGATATCAAACATATGTTCTGATAAACTATGATGAAATGAAATCATTTGTACTATGAGTGATTTTATAACATATTCTATAATTTATGTTATTGTAAGTGAAATAATTTTATTTGTAGGTTATATGATAATCATATCAAGAAATAGCTTCCACAAATCACAACAGCTGCTTTTGAAGAACACTGGAAAAAAAATTCTAAATGGTTTAAAAAATGGATAACCTAAATTTTCGATGGTTTAACATATCAATTCAGTTTATTATTTATTATATTGATAGTTGTTTTAAAAATTTTCAGTTGTCTCAACATGCTGATAAAATTGATAGGAGACTGTGTATATTGAGTAATCCATCATCCAAAATGGTTAATTCATATAATTAAAATGTGGGGAATGGTTTCTGATTTCATACAAATGCATATGGGGAATAAAAATAAAAACAATGAACAATGGAGTTTGATTGAGAGGATCACGTCATAGAGAAACTAAAGTTGACTTTTACGACATGCTGGATGAAATTATTAAACTGTGTTATCTAGGGAAAAATTACAAAACAATGTTTAAATGTATGTGGTTATATACTAGGAGAGGATTGCATGTTCATATGATTCATGGAATCATAAATATTAAATATAAATGTATTCTTCGAGTAAATGTATAATTTTTACTGGCTCCACAAGAATAAAAAAATATATTACGCAGAGTACTGTGCTACTTCAAGAGACGTAAGTGATCTATGGGGCCTAATAAAAATGAAATCTTAGGAAAACCAGTTTACTCAAACTGAATGTGGTTCAGATGAAGTACAAGGAATTGAATTTTTTCAAGAGACTACTCAAAATACATCTTTTTCACAAAGATACATGAATATTGATGATGAAACCCCACAATTAAGGGTAAATTTTGACGAAGATGTTAATGATGTTACAAATGAATTTTAAATGGCAAGAGATGATGAAACTAAAACTCATATGGATATTGATGATGGCAATGATGGATATGAATACATTGACATTGTCAGATATTAAGATGATGATGAAGGTGAACATTGACACAATTAAATGATGGTTATAATCTTAACTAATATATATATATATATATATAATAGTTATTTTCAACTATATGAAAACTATAATAATTTTGTGTTTCAAATGGACCCTGATCTATTTCATGAGTTGGAGGAGGCTGAGCTACCTTTGGATAAGGAGGATTTGGGATCATCTTACCCTCTGCCTACTGGCGGTTTAGGGTGTATGCCGAGGGGGCATAGTCTTATGTGAAGGATGATTCTTATCCCTATCCACAAGTGATGTCCATGTCTTGGCTTTGATCCATGCACATGGAGGTATTGTAACCTATGTATTTTAGTTATATTTCATTAATTTATTTATATACTAATTGTTTAATTATTTTTTTTAACATTTTTGCGCATTTAGGTATGGGACAGTGGGGCACTATATTGTGTAATTATTTTTCTCATCCATATATCACATTGGAACAAATTCTCATTGATATGTTTCCTATAATGTTCAATAATTTTCTGGTAAATAAATAGATAATATTTGTTTATAAATTCATTTCCTTAATAAGTTGATATTATAATTATTTGTAGGGTTTATGGTATCCCATCAAAGATAGAATGTGTGATGCTATCCATGTGGCCAGAGAGGTGTCTATACATGAGTGTTTCTATCATTTTTTTCATAATTTTAGAAGGATAGTCCTTAAGAAAGAAAGAGTGATAGTATTTGATGAGTCATGTAGAGCCAACCAACAAAAGTACATTATATCTCACATTTGGAATAGATTATGTTCACACTACTTGTGTGGTTGATTTCAAAGGAGATTTTCATTAGGCTAGAAAAACTAGGGGTGATAGAAGATGACACATCGGGCTGGTAGCCATACATTCAGTACGCATAAAGAGCATCTGGTTAGTATCTTTTTTAAATATTTTATATATCATTTAATATAAACAGTTTATTTTTTATTCATATAGTCATTAAAGCATCCAAATATTACAGAGTACGACATTTATCAGAGGATGTACCGTGATCCAGCCACTGGAGAGATTAGAGGTGATCTCTAGTGTTATATTGTTGTCAATATTAATTCATTTTCAGTTTTAAAATTAACTATATATAATATTTTCACTATTTTAATTTCAAATTGGAAGTTAAGGAATCATTTGAGGCCACGAACTCTCAGAAACGCGCTGAGAGTTAGTCCGAGATGGCTGATCAGACTACTGCCCACCATTTTGAGGAGGTGGCATGGATGCAGGTGACCCAGTTTGCCTTTTGAGAAAGGCCATGTAGTTGATATCGGCTCTCATTTGACTCTGGGGACCTATTATGGTATCGATGCGATGTCGACTTCCAACTCGAGAGGAGATTGTGGAGAGGCCTAATCTTCTGGCTCATAGTATCATGACCAGTTGCGAGCTCATACTGACATTATAGAGAGTTTTCAGAAACAACATGAAGAGATAAATCAGCATTTGTAGCAACATGAGGAGGATATGCATCAATGGAAACAACTACAATATTAGCAGATGGAGTACATTCTATATCTAACTCGTAGTTTTGGGATGGAGTTTCCTCCACCATCTCCTCCAGCTCCTCTAACTCCTCCATAAGACTATCCCCTCCAGTGATTATTTGGTTTTGTTAGAAACATTTAAATTCAACATTTGTAGTAATATGAACTACTTAAAGTTTTTCTCTTTTATATTGATGCAAATATTACATAATTTTTTATTTTTATTATTCTTAATATTTTAATTATTTTTTATTTTTTATTTTTATTATATTTTTAATGTTTTCTTATTTTACTAATAATAATAATAATAATATTTTAATATTTTTTTTATATTTTTTTATAATATTGATAATTTTAATTTTTTTATTTTAATATTATTTTAATAATATTAATATTATTTTTTCATTAATAATATTTTTATTATTTTATTTATTTTATTATGTATTTGTGTTGGGGCCTTTCGTCGCGAGACTGTGTCACAAATAGATTATATATATGAGACCATTTGCGATGGTGGTCCCCTAAAAAAATATTATATATATATATATATTATTTGAAACATATTTGTGACAGGGTAATTTACAGTCGAAAATAATTGTTTTTGTGATGGGCCTGTCACAAAAGGATTATGTATATATAACATATATAAATAGAGAACTATTTGTGATGGGACGACGGGCCCATAGAAACTACTTGTTCTGACAGGCCCATCGCAATAGGTTCCAGTATATATGATGTATTTAATCGGAGATCTATTTTTGACGGGAATTGGTCCCATCACAAATAGTATTTTTTTTACGATGGCCCCATGGAAAAATATACTATTTGTGACATTGTTTTCTGTAATGGGATATTGGTGACAAGACCTTGTCGCAAAAGAGTTTTTGCGACAGGATCCCCTCACAAATAGCCCATTTCAAAAATCCAAAATTCTAGTCATGCACCTTGATGTGTAGTTTGGAATCTCTCTTTTCATATTATCGTGCCAAAAATAACCGTGAAGGTCCCATTACATTTTTTTGCTTCCCAGATGTATAGAGAATGTAGACATACAAGCTTCATCCATTAAATCCTTCATTATTTTCAGAATAGATGGAACACAAAGTCTAGAATGAAATTTAAGTACACCTTCTTGATCAATACAGAACTCAAGAAACTTCCCATCCTTCATAGCCTCAAACTTTTTCTATAATAAAGGATGTTATTTCTATGTTTTCTTGATCTTCTCTACTAATAACAGTTGAGAAATCATTTAGGTCAGAGTTAATGATGTACTTTCCCTTATAATTCCCATGTCCAGCTTTACTAGGTCATTGATCAACGGACATATTTGAATCCTCATCATAGATAGAACAACTGGTTCTTTCCTCCTTAATGCATCGTTGAATTGTTTCTCTTCTGTGATGATAATGAATTGAACAATTATATTATTTAAGAGGTTCCAACCTTCTCATTTGTCTCATGTTCAATTCCTTTTGTGAGAAAATATATTTCAAACATTGATGGTCTATGTATATATCACATTTCCCTCCATAACGATAGTTCCTCTATATCTTCAGAGCAAAAAATTACCACATCTAACTCCAAATCATGTGTTGGATAGTTCTTCTCATGATTTACCAACTGTCGAGATCCATAAGCAATGAATTTTTCATTTTTCATGAGGATCCACCATATTCATTTCAAATATGCATCACTAAAAATTACAAATCTTTCTCTACTTGTGGGTAGAGTTAACACACGTACAGTTATCAATCTCTTCATCAGCTCTAGGAAACAATCCTCACAATCCTATGTCTAGATGAACTTGACCCATTTTCAAGTTAACTTGATTAATGGATTAGAAAGTCATGATAAGTTTTTCACAAACCTCTAATAATATCCCACTAATATAAGGAAACTATGAATCTCAGTTATTATTATAGGATAAGGCATCTCATCTACAACCTTTGTCATTGTAGGGTCAACTGTGATTCCTTCATTGGTTACAATATCACCCAAGAAAGTGACTTGTTGTAACTAAAATTTACATTTTTCAAACATTCCAAAAATCTTATCCGTCCATAGAGTTTTTAAAATAACCCTTAGATGATCCTCGTTCTCTTTGAGACTTTTGGAATATATCTGAATATAATCAATAAAAACTTCCACAAATTTATCATGTTAGTCCGTAAATACTCTATTCATCAAACTCAAAAAATAACAAGTGCATTTTTCAGTCTGAAGGGCATAAAAAAAACTCATAATGCCCATATCTTGATCAAAAGGTAGTTTTTGGAATATCTTATTTCTTCACCCTTAATTAATGTTAACCAAAATGAAGATCAATCTTAGAGAATAATTGATTCCCATGAAGTTCGTCAAATAAGTCATCAATTCTTGGAAGAGGGTATTTGTTCTTCACTATGATCCTGTTCAATTCTCTACAATCAATACATATCCACATTGGTCCACACTTCTTCATCACAAAGATAACAGGTGCCCCCAAAAAGATAGACGTTGTCGTATAATACCCTTCTCAAAAGATCTTGGGGTGGTTTCTTGAATTCCTCCACCTAAACATTTGTTATCCTATATGAGGTCTTTGATATCAGATGATATCTAGGTACAATTTCAATGGAGAAATCTATCTCTCTTTCTAGGGATGGTCTGGGTAACTCCTCAAGAATCACATTAAGGTATTCCTGGATGATGTGGGCATTTTATATCCTTATACTTACAATTTATTCTTCTCCTTCACCGATCAACACCATAATGAATGATATAGGGGTTCTTCAAGAAAAATATCCATTTGATAAATCTCTCCTTGGAAGATAACCATAGGTTTTCCATTCAAGACAACTGAGATTTCCTTGCTTTTTCATTTGATCTTAGCTATATACTTTGAGCTCCAGTCCATCAGAAGTATAATGTTGAATTCTAGCATGGGAATAAATACTTGATTTGCGATATGTTTTTTCTCACTAATGTAAATAAAAGTGTTTCTAAACACTGGTGATGCTTGGATAATCCCACAAGGAGTCTTGACTAATAACTCTACTTTTAGAAATTCCGGGGCTGATTCTAAATTCTTTGCAAACATAGAGGAAATAAAGGAATGTGTAGAACCAAAATAAAAAAAATGTAATTTCCAGCTTTGAAATAAAAACAAGAGTACCATCCACATAATCATTCCAAGCTTCAAAATAAGATATTGTGATAGAAAAAGCACGACCTTTCTCCCTTAGCCATTACTGAGACTGAGGGTGGTTCCCCTTCACTACCCTCAGATTTGGACATTGATTGGAAAAGTTTCCAAGTTGTCCACACATATAAAATTGGACAAAAAAGTAAGGAATACACCATCTTTTCCCTGTTGTTAGCATTGGAAAGTTGAGGCTTCTACTAACTATTATAATTCCATTCGATATGGCCATCTCTTCCATACCTGTTGCACTTCCTTCTCCCAAGTAGGCAGTTCCCAAAATGCTTATTCCCACACTTATTATATATGGTATTTTACACTTTCATTCCTCCTCTTCCCTGATCAAATATCCTTCCTAATCTTGGCTACATTGATCTTTTCTTTTCATAGGAATTATGGGACCACTTCATATCACCAAACTCCAGTTTGACTTTCATTACACTCAATACGATATCCTCATAGCTTTCATAGTCTCTATTGGCTTGATTCTTTTGTAGATGATGTCTTAATCCACCAGATAATCTATCATCTTTTCTATTAGGATCCATGAGAAAACTAGAGGTTTAATGTGAAAGCCTTGCGAGGTTCATCTGGTAGCATCCCATATATTCATTCTCCATCAGCTTCATCTCAAAAAACTCCTCCAATCGAGGGAAATAATTATTGAAGAAGATCCCTATAAACTCATCCCATTCCAGAGCTTCAAACTCCACTCTTGGCCTTGTGTTTTTTAACAATCTCCTAGAACTGATCTACTTCTCTATCTAAGTAGTAAATAGTAAGGGTGACCTTATCTTGTTCCAAATAGAGGTGAAAAGAAAATATCTGCTCAATAGATCTTATCTATTGTTTAGAAATCAATGGGTCGGTAGATCCACTAATGGTTGGTGTTATTTGATACCTAAATGAATCAACGTAATTTTTTCCCGTCATTGTGAAATCCATCTCTTGGCTTGATTAAAGTTATTCACCATAACTTGAGCCATATAGTTTATCATTCTCATGAAAGCTTCCATTCCAGCTTCCATTAGAGGGCCCTTAGCGCATGCTCTATTGCGATAACCATTTGCACGGTTCCTCCTATTGCCAACCATTTTCTAAAAGAATACAACCGTAGTTATTATCTTATTTCATCTATGAATATTTTAAATATAAAGGTTTTTATGTTTTAAAACATTATTTGTAAACAATGTATTCATTAATAACAATTACATTCTCTATAAATCTTTAATAATGATTAAAAAAATCTCTATAATTAACAAATCGTATCCCTCGAAAGTGTCAAACAAGGAGTGCAGCAAAGCCCTTTTTTGTGAACCAGGTTACCCTGGGTCAAGACTGAAACTCCTTGTTGGAGTTTTCACTCCTAGCTATATATGTTCCATAGCCACAACCACTTGTTGTATCCAGATACATATTTTTTTGTTCAGAAACCACTTTCTTTGAATTACACCAAAATACAAAAAAGTTTTCCTAGATATATACATTTTTATAGGGGTTTTAATAAATTTTTCATAACATAATTTCCACAAATAACTAACCTATGATTTTATAACAACTACGACATCTCTCCTTTTTATTACATAACATTTCATTACATTTTACAAATAGAAGATCTTAAAAGTCTAGTGGCATGGAAATCAAGAACAATATAGATGAAAAGAACAAAATTGTTTTTCTAATCCACATTTAAGGGATCATTATAAGTTCATCCTAAGTAAAATTAATATATATCATAACATGGAGATATACATCAATAGAATGGGTGAGAAGAAGGCCCAGAATGGAAAACTAGTAATAAAATTTACATGTGATCTTGAGAGATATCAGTTAGAAAATCACAGATATCATAAAGAATGATAAAGAGGAATCTAATAGAAATAATAACATGAATCAGAACCTGAAAAAATGAGGAAACACATTTTAATTTATAAATTCATGAACATATCACCATGGTCCAACCCCATGGTGTCATAAAAATTACCAAGGTTATTCACTAAGGTCGTGTAAAAATTTTTATCTCTAGAGATTAAATTCTTTACCAAATGAGTTGGAGCGCTATTAGGGAGAAACAATAATATGTATTTATTTTCATGTGAGACACATAGATTACAAAAATTTCAAACATAACCCAAAAAGAATAAAATAAATGGGTTTGATTTTAAAATCACGATGTTTAAAAATTACTTAAAAACTTGATCTTTATTTCATTTATAACCCATGGAAAAGGAATGATGGTTTCAAGTATGTCAATTCTTGAATCAAATATATAATTTTTATATCTTTATAGATTACCCAAGAAACGAAATAGTTTTTGGTATTCATATAAATAAAATGAGAGGATTTCTTTAGAAAAAGAGAGAGAGATATTTTGAGACTAAAGTTCAACATCATAACTCCGATATAACATGGTTTTATAAAACATTAAAAACAGATGGGAAAAAGGTCACCCACTCATAAATAACACATAATTTAATATAGGGACAGAATAAAATTTAAATAAGATAATGTTATTGATGCTTGAATGTCATTCCACAAGAAAACTAAACTTGAAAGAAAAAATAAGATGCGATTTCTTTAGTGAAAATTTGGCATCCTAACGATGTCACTTAAAATTTAAAAAAATAAGTTGATGTGTGCTAAAAGGTTATCTCTTAAATTGAACATGAAATGGGAATTTATATTTATATATAATAACATGTCCCCACATAATAAAATGTAATCTAGATAATATAACATAAAGGAAGTCATGAATAAAAGAGGAGGGAGAAATGTTCCCTTACCTTGAAGAATAAATTCAAAAACTCGATGTTTGTAACCCTGGTGAGCTTGAGAGGACCTTGGGATAACTAATTTAAAGGTAAAAAATTCATATCTTCAATGAGGATTAATTTGGAATGAATGGAATGAAGGAATGAGTTGGTATTTATAGAAAAATTAGGGGAACATATTATTAATTTCCAAGGGGCTTCTAACTAGTGGTATTTGCAAAACAAAGGGCATGCCCTTGGAATTTTCCCATGGTATTGGAAACTTAGGATACCTAATCACATATAATACTATTAAAATATCTACCAGAATTTTTAAATCATTATTACATCATTAATATTTTCATTAAACACACTGAAACTCAAAAATGCATTTTTACTATTCACTGAAAATTCTAGTGTTACAGAAAAATATAGAAAATTCACCCTAACCATTTTTATACAAGTAGAATCAAAAAGAGAACTCCATTTTATCAAAATTAATTTTATTTTAAGTCAAATTAAATTAATAAAATACTAATATTTGACTAATAATTTCTAAAACATTATTTACTTATACTATGATTTATTTATATCACATGACCTCTAAAGATGACCAAAGCATATTCATACCTCCTAATGTGATTTTACAATGTCATTGGTAAAATTACAATTCATAAGGGTCAAATTACTATTCCAAAGTGAAAAGTTACTATTCCTCAAAAAAATATTTTGATCTTATTGAACCACATTTTTCACCCTGATTATAACTATGTATGTCCGATTTTCGAAAATCATTTCACGAAAAAGTTATTTAATAATAAAATATTATATACTATTCATAAAAACACTATTGTTCCCGATGATCTCCTTATTTTTATTAATAAGGACCGTGACAAATCCCCCATTTTTAGACTTTTGTAAGTTTATTTTGGGGCCTTTTTGTTTTTTGTTTTTTTTTTATTTATTTTATTTATTTTTTTTATTTTTTTTCCTTCCTTGGAGTGGCTTGTTTATTTTTCTTCAGGATGGCAGTAGAGCTTTGCTGTGTCGAGTTGCTGTGGTTTCCCAAATTTTGGGAATCAGTGTGCTGATCTGGAGCAGGTTGGAGTCTGCAGAGTTGCGGGCATCATTTGGTTTCCCAAATTCTGGGAATCAGTGTGCTGTTTGGAGCGGGCTGGAGGCTTAGTTGCTGGCTTCTTTTGGTGGAAGGAAGGCTTTTATGTTGCTGTTTTTTGGCTAATAAAGGCCAGGGCTGATGGAGATTCTTCTGTCGTGGATAAATCTTACATGATCTGACTTTGATCTTCATTGGCGGCATTGGTGGACTCATCCCATAGCCCACCCTTTTTTATTGGGTGTTTGTCTGCTTTGGTTTCTTTCCTTTTCACCTTAACCATTTTTATGGTTTTGGTGTTTATTTTTTGTATTTTTCTTGTACTGTTTTCTTTTCCCTTTAATAAATTTCCATTATCCCTTACTATTCATAAAATACTATTAATAAAAACACTATTCATACATACTATTCATCAAATTTAAACTTCTTATAAATTTTAAAAAACATTATCCTAGGTTAATTTTGACATTTAAAATTCGAAAAGCATGTTTATTTTACCATAATCATTATCTATGTATGATAAATATTTGAAAAGTAAAATTTTAACATCTAAAATAAACTTATCAAATTTTTCATAATTAATCATATACTCTATTAAAAAATCTTTTCCAAAAACTGGAAGAATGAAATAACAATTTTATTTATACCATGGGATTACATATAGTATATGAGGCCTCATTACCTAGCCCCTTATAACACCTGTATATGACCTAAGAGTAAGGTGTGCAATGGTGAAAAAATCTTGTGGCGGCTCGAACAAAATTTACCAAGTGGTGATTTTTATTTTCTTTAACTTATCCCATATGAAATTTCGTTTAGGATTTACATACTGAATTTTAGCAAGGTCTTGGTCCCAAGTAAATCCTATTGACACAACCTCCTTCCCAAGATCCAAAATATGGGCGTCGTATGACCCAAGTCTACTGGATGAGGCCATCAACTCCTCTTTTTATATTAATTAACCTTGATCACTTTTATTTTTAAACAATAATCATAACTTTAAGATTATAGTTTCCAACAGTCATGTTGGCAGATGGTCAAATAACAGTAAAAACCCAAGAGTCTCATTTTAATTATACTCACTTCATTAATTAAAGGATATAGATTTGTTGAGTATTAAATAAAACACAAATTTCAGAAACAAATAATATTTAAAAGTTTGGGTCATTATAGTAATTCTAGGGAGACCAACATGATGTTTATCTTACCAAAAATCTAGTTTGTTTTTATATTAATTTCCTTAAAGTCTATCTTAGTGATATATTCCCAAATCTATGTTTTATAAATATAGTTTCCAAGGTTTCTATTAAATATCATATGATACCAACTTTGAATACCTCAACCCAAGTATCCTGAAGATGGTGTCTTAATTAATTATCTTGGTAATAGGAATAAATTAATACATCCCAAATGAACTAATAGTTTATTATATTTAGAAAAATAGATACATACATATGTTTTTAATTACAAATTGAAGGAAAAAACAACATGGAAACTCCATTGGAAACATCCATGAACTCCTATACTATCTCTGCAATTCATCCATAATAAAAATTATCCCATACTGTGAAAAAATAAAACATAATAAAGTGGTGAGATAATATACTTATTAAGGAAACGAAATATAGTATAATCTATCGTAATTAATAAGGTATAAAAAATCACAAAAAAAACACATGTTGTCAAATCATAATCTTGAGCATAATATGGAAGGAGTGAAAAATGATCAGAAAATTCCATAAATAATTATGTGTGAAATAAGATTTGACTATGGAAATTGTACTAGTTGAGTAATCACATTAATTATCAATTAATAATATCATAATGAGGGAATTCATAATGTCGTGCATCTGAAATATACCATCTAGACTGTGACCAAGACATTTTTAAATAAATGTTCAAGGCCTTGACCAAGTCCATATATGTTTTTCTCATGATACATACTAATTAATAAAATATCTATAGTGGGACCTATATATCACTTAATATGTATCATCAACTCATCATATGAATGGGGTGAAACCAAAGCAACATATACATACAGAAATTAAATAACTTTCCCCAATTTGTAAACATAATCACTAACCATTCTATGTAGTATGGTAAAAATATCAGGATAAAATATACTAAGTCAAAATAATTATATTAAATTTAACAAAATATCTTATATTTTAATAATAAGTTATCAATATCAATAAATAATAGATTAAAATACTCTATAAAATTTTATCAATAAATTCTTGAGGGAAATACCTTTTTCCATTTGCAAGGAAAATATCTTTTGGAAGAAAAATTTTAATTTTTCCTAATTGTTTGTATAAAACTAAAAATGAAAAAAATTAGTTTTTAATTAAAAAATTAGGGATTTTAGAAAAATAAATATTTCTTAAAATTTATTATGTATGGTACATGGAAATGGGAAAGAAAATAAGAAGTTCTCTGTAATTATGTTTTTTATCAGGAAAAATTGAAAAGGGAACCTTGTAAAACATGTATTCCCATCAAAGAAAGACGATGTGATCTAGATATATTAGTTTGTAACACAAAATAATAATTTTAAATATTTATATAAAAATAATTCAGAACTAAAATGTGGAAAATAGATATAAAGTGTAACATAAATTAAAAATGGAGGTTTGGATAGAATCTGTTACCTTTAGTTCAAAAGTGTTCTACACTTGTGCTTAATTTCCTAAATAATAAAATACATTGATTAATTATTTAACTTAGTACTTATTAAATATTTATTTGATTTATTATTATATTATTGTGTCAATTTATGGTCTTTTTATAGTTATAAGATTAAATTTCTTCATTCAAAAGTGTTCTTTTCCTTGGGTTTTCTGATCTGTTTACTTTTATACACATATAGAGGATAATTTAAAATGAAAATAGTTTCTAACTATTTAAATTATATATAATTAATGATATTACATAATATTAAAGGGATATATAAGTCATTTAGTTATTTTAGTGGAGGATTTACCATTAGATAAGACATTAGTGATAATCCTTTACATTATTTTGGTAGTTTTTAAATCATCACCAAATAGTTTTTGATTTCAATAATTAATATTATCTATATATAATATTTCCTCAACATTAGATAATATGTAATACATATATTATACTTTTTTTGAACTATAAAAATGGTTTTATGACTAGATTTGATGTGATAATTTAAAAAAAACAAGTTGTCCACAAAGGTGGTAAATCGGCACATCATGGACGATGTTTTTCATATTTAAAATAAAAAGAAATGGAGAAGTGGTTTGATGGGGGATTTTACATTGAAATAATAAAATTACAGTATATAAAATATACTTTATTTATCATGTCACAATGTATAGGATATGTGAGGTAAGGATAAGAAAATAAAATAAATTTAAAGGAACTTAAAATAAAAAAAGGGTATTTTACCTCTTGAATACCTCTCCTTGAGAGATTTTTTAAGGAACATTAAAATGGATTTTTTGGTGATAACAGAAAGATCATTATTTTTGGGAGAGTTTTGGGTGAGTAAATTGGTAGAATATAAGAAATTTTTAGGCTTTGGAGGTGTGAGGAGAAGAGGTGGTATTTATAGTGGAGGGGGAGGGGTGTTTTTTGAATATTTTATTCATTTGTATATTATTTTGGATCAAGAATAAATAAATTTTTTGTAATATAACTAAATATATTAAATTAATAAATATTAGTTTTATAATATGATTATTATATTATAAATTACTCAAGTAATAGTGTATTTAATTTATAATTTATTTATACAAAAAATTATTGTACTTCACTATTCACAAAAAATTCATGTATTTTTGAAAAATCTCAAAAATTAAGCCTAACCATTTTTAGATGTTTAGTATTTAAATATAAAAATAATTTTATGTAAATAATTATCTAAATATGATAATTTTAATTTTAAATTTAAATTATCATTTATTCAAAAAATATTGATTTGAGAATTTTAACTGATTTTATATCACTTTAAAATATTAATTATTTTCTCATAAAATTATATTATAATCATAATTAGAAAAATATAAAGTTATGAGTCTATTTTGTGAAATTAAATTTCCATTTAAAAAATTAAATTAATTATAAAACTATTAATACACAATTACTCTTTACAAAAATACCTATAATTAATTTATCTTTTTTAAAACATTTATTTATTTATTCCAAGATATAAATATGCCATATTCACATTTATAAGTTACCCATGTTTTATTTATACTTTTATAGATGATTTTAGTATTACATTGGTAATATTACAATTCCTCATGGTCAATTACTACTCTAAATGTAATTTTTAGTAGTATTTTACTAATTTAAATTCAGTATTGTATGAATAATTAACTATAAAAAATGATAAATTTTAAAATAGGCATACCATAAAATCTTGGGGGGTTAGATGTTTTAATTTCCCCAATATTTGGGGACAAATTTTATGATTGATATACAGAGATACCCAAAGGTAAATAATGGAATTTTGAAATAAAATTATTTATTTATATTATGTTTTAAAATGTAATGTGAATTTCAAGTATGTATGTGGACTAACTAGACTAAAAAACTATTTGGTCTTTTGCGAAACAATTCATTGTTTCTATAGACAATGTAATGAAGAAACCACTAGCAATATGTTACGGGGTTCAGCATCAAAACAAATATAATCTTATACTCCTCATTTGTTAAAATAATAATTATTTCATTTCAATGAGAAATTTTTGTGTCTTATTCTAAAGTGGTGTTTTATTTTTTACATGTACCTTCATGAAAATTATTTCATAATTTGAATCTTAACATTATCTCTTTAAATAATTTAAATATTGTTTTTGTAGAAACCCATTTTTATTCATTTACATCCATTTTTATGTTTATCACCAAAATATATAATCCTTTATAGTTAGGTTCCATAAAATACCCTCTAAATACACTTATTATTTAATTATTTTTTGTGATTTAATTTTGGTACCATATGATAACATCAATGTTTTCATTTGTAGTTAATACAATTTAAAATCATACAAAACTGATTTTATTTATATGGGGTTTTCATGATAAGATTTATGAATGATTTAATGTGTCACACATGGGTATTTTTTATCATTGTATGTAACAATAGATTATAAATTTTATTTATGGGTTCACTCCATGCAATATCTCTTAATTCACCTATGCCTAATTTTTGAAAACATTTTCAAATCGACCAACCATTTTCATCTCTATCGCAAAAAAAATTAAAAAATACCTTTATATTATTAATTCACTCAAATGAGTGTTATTGGAAATTTTAAAAAAGCTTGTAAAATAATTTAGAGATAATCCCATTCTTGATAACCTATTATAAATTAAGGGCCATAAATTCTAGTAACATTAATTAAATTTGTGTATGATTACAAAAAAAATGATGATCATGTCATGTATGACTAGATATAGACCATACCCATAGATGAGTGATAATGAAGATGATGCAGATGTAGGTATTCACATGAAATGACAACTCATTTCATAATTTTACATAAAATGATGAGTTTGTCCAATGAAATTTGAGAAAACAAGTTTATATAGTGTTTTAAAATTCATGATGTAATAAACATCATTATAATTATTAAATGGATAAGAAGGTCTACCTAGGATTAAGTTGTTTAGACTTATATACATATATACATTTATACACAAATAATAAGTGTATATCTTTTTAAAAACAAAAAAAATTTCTCAATATATATATAGACCCTAAAAAATCATAAAATGATAGGTTTTGAAAATAAATATAAAACAAACCCTTTCATTACAAATTCTTTAAAATAAATTATATATATATATATATTTATAAATCAATATATTTACAACATAAATTGATAAAACTAAAATCAAATCAAAACCCAATATAAAATTATAGGTTTCAAAAAATAAATTAAAACTAATCCCTTACTTGCTTGATTAAAAACCAATTAAATGGTTTTCTTGTTGCATTTTTTGTCGATCAAGAAGGACAGCAAGGATCTGGTAGGGTTTCTCCTCTAAAAAATACGAATGATTCCTCCAAAATAAACAAAGGTATAAATAGACATTTTACTTGGATTGAGCTTCCTGGAGAATCTAGGATATATGTTTTAAAAAAAATAATTGTGTGAAGAAAATGGTGTTACGCAATGTCAGGTGGATGTTGTTTTTCAAAAGCATCCAAAAACATGAGATGTATTTCATCTTCCACATTATCTATTCTCTTATTATAAGATATTATCTTATCATTAATACTTTATTTCATGTCATGTTATAATAATTACTTATTATTATATTATATAAATCAAATATCAACATCATAATTATAATTTTTTTTTATAATTTTTTTTACTTTAAAAAATACCAATAACTTTTTTTCAATTATTTTTTGAGTTTTTTTCAAATAAACCTTTTTATATTTTTTTTTCATTTTTTTTCATTTTTTTTTATTTCATGATAGAACTTTTTAAAAAAAATTTAGCAATGTTAATTTTTATATTCATCAAATTACACTATTTTAAAAATGTTTTTATGGATTAATTATAAATATACTTAAAAAAAGTGTAATCATTTTTTTCTATGTACCAATTAATTTTATATATATACAAATAATTTTATAATTTTTAAATATATATATATATATAATTTGTTTTTAAAATAATAATAATAATTAAATTCACATTTTTAAAGGATGTATTTTACACTTTTTGTTAATGTCATCATTTTTCTTTTTCTTATTTTTACTCACCTAAAGTCCTGTCAATTGTGTTTTTAAATTACTAATTACAATTTTTATTATGATATATTTTTTTGAAAATAAAGGAATCATCATGTTTTTAATGAATCATGTATCATATATATATATATATTCATTATATAATGATAAATATTTATAAATTATATATATATCTATAAATTCGTTTTATTATTATTATTATTATTTTGTTTTTTTTAAATATTATATTATTATAATAAGTTAATAGTTACTAAAAATACATAATTCAAAATCCCAAAAGTAAAATATAAAACATCTACTATTGTTATTTATTATCAATCATTAATATATATATGGTAAATCACGTTAATTTTAATATAAAAACAAAATTAATTTTTTGTAAATTATTATATTTTTTTGTAAAAAAACACAAAATAATACTTTATAAAAAAGTATTATTTAACCAAAATAATATGTCATATTAAAAAAATCAGTATTTTTAATTTCAAAATATTAATTAGAATTTAAATCTTATAATAATTTGTTTAACATGATTTGAAATATATATATATATATATACATATTTATAAAAGAGAAATTAATCTTTGTTAATCATGTATTAAAAAAATATGGTGTCATTGAAGAAAATATCAAAATAAAAAAAATCTGGTTTTGATTAAATGAATTCAAAATATATATCATAATTTTTTTTAAAGCTATAATGCATTTATTAATTATTTAAAATATCTAGGTTGTTACATTCTCCTCCTAGTTAAATTTCTTCCTCAAAATTCAATCATACACATATGGGAAAATAATGTTACATAAGAGAAAAATAATTTTAATTTATTTTTTCAAATTTTCCAAAATTTACTAAACCATGATTCTGATACCAATTATAAGGACCCAACCTTAAACATTACATAGAAGAGGAACTTTTACCAGTCTAGGTTTTGGAAAATTAGAATCTAGTGATACAAACAAGTACATATGTACAAATTTTAAGAAACATAAAACAAAGAATCATCAGAGCATTGCTTCCACTTTAGAATTTCATCGTAGCTATTCCACTAAACCTATAAGAGTAGTTTTAAAATATATGGTTGGAAAACAATTCCAAGAATTTGGTTTTCTAAAAAAACTAATAAAACCACTTTATTATTTATTTTGAAAATTTTTTAAACGTACCCCAAAAAATTATATTTTCACAAAAATGTGAATACATAATTGTACAAAAACAGTATTTCACAAAATAAATATACTTGAAAATCCATTGGGGATTATCCTGTAAAAATATCAATTTATCTATGGTAAATTAATAATATATTGCAGTACTTGTCTTAAATCTATTACATAAGGTTATAGGTTTTAACTTAGACTTAGGGGTTCACTCCCTGCAACATCTCTGAATTCACCTGTGCCTGATTTTTGAAAACATTTTCTCACAGATCTACGATTCTAATCTCTATCCCCAAAAAATTACAAAATACCTACGTAGTATTAATTCAATGAAATGAGTGTCATTGGAATTTTAAAAAATGTTTGTAAAACCGTTTGGAGAGAAATCCATTCTTGAAAACCTATTATAAATTAAGAACCATAAATGCTAGTAACATTAATTAAATGCGTGCATGATTACAATAAAAATTATGATCATGTCATGTATGACTCGATGTGGACCATAACCATAGATGAATGACAAGGAATATGAAGCAGATAAAGGTATGCATATGAAATGATAAGTCATTTCATAATTTCATATAAAATGATGATTTTATCCCATGAAATTTGATAAAACAAGTGTATATACGGTTTTAAAATTCATGATTCATTAAAAGTCATTATAATTATTATATATATGAGAAGGTATAAATTTTATTACATTGTTTAGACTTATATACATATAATCATTTATACACATATACACATGTGTAAATATTAAAAAAAACAAAATTGTTCAAGATATTTATAGGCCCAAAAAAATCATAATTTGATAGGTTTTGTAAATAAATTTAAAACAAACCCTTTCGTTGAAACTTCTATAAAAAAATTAAATATATATATATATAAATCATTATATTTTATACATAAATTGATACAACCAAAATAAAATAAAACCCCAATATAAATTTATACATTTCGAAAAAAATTAAAAACCAATCCCTTACTTTTTGGGAGTAACCCAATAAAATGGTTTTCTTAATGCTTGGGATGTTGATCAAGAAGGAAATCTTGGATCAGGTAGGGTTTCCCCGTCATACAATATGAAGGAGTCCTCCCAAATAAAAAAGGTATAAATAGACATTTTATTTATATTGAGTTTCAGGGAGAAGATAGGATATATTTTTTTAAAAAAATAGTTGTGTGAAGAAAACAATGTTGCACGATGTTGGGCAGTTGTTGTTTTTCAAAAGAATCCTAAAACATGGGTTGTCTTTCATCTTCCGCATTATCTATTCTATTATTATAAGATATTCTCTTATTATTGTTACTTTATATAATGTCATGTTATAATCATTAATCACTATTATATTATATGAAATCAATTATCAATATCATCATTATAATTTGTTTTTTCCATTTTTTTCCTATAAAAAATACATATAACTTTTTTTTCAATTATTTTTGGCGTTTTTGTAATAAACATTTTTATATTTTATTTTTCATTTTTTGTCATTTTATTTTATTATATGATTGAACATTTTATTAAAAAAACTATGTGATATTTATTTTTAAATTCGACAAATTAGGCTATTTTACATATTTTTTAAGAAATGATTATATATATACTTAAAAAAAGTTTTATCATTGTGTTTTCTAAGTACCAATGCGTTATACATATACATACATACACATACATATAATTTTAATGTTTTAAATTATATATATATATATATACTTTTTTTAAATAATTATAATTAAATTCACGTTTTTTAAAGGATGTAGTTTACACTATTTTTAATCTTATCGTTTTTCTTTTTCTTTTTTTACTCTCCTCAAGTCTTATCAGTTGTGTTTGTTAAAGTAATTATTACACGTTCTATTATTATATTTTTTTGATCATAAAGGAATCACTATGTTTTGAATGAATCATGTATCATATATATATATATATTCATTATATAATAATAAAAATGAATAAATTATATATGTAAATCTATATATTCATTTTATTATTATTATTAGTTTTTTTTTAAATGATTATCTTATTAAAATAAATTAATAATTACTACAATATCATTATTTAAAATTGCAAAAGTAAAAATCTAAAACGTCTTCTATTGTTTTTATTTTTCAATTATTCACATATATAATGTAAATCAAATTAATTATAATAAAAAAACATAATTATTTTTTTATAAATTATCAAAATTTTCAAAAAAACACAAATTAATAATTTATAATAATGTATTATTTAACCAAAATAATATCACATTTTTAAAAAATCCTTATTTATAATTTCAAAATATTAATTAGAAAAGAAATCTTATAATAATTTATTAAAATAGATTTTTAATCTCTCCACATATAAATATATATATATATATGGGAAATTAATCTTTGTTGATCATGTATTTAAAAAATATGGTGTCATTGAATAATATATCAAAATAAATTTTTTTTAGATTATGTGAAATAAAAATATATTTCATAACATTTTTTAAAACTATTATCCATTTATTAATTATGTAAAATTTATTAGATGATTAATTCTCTCCCTTATTAATTAAATTGTTCCTCGTAATTCCATCATACATATAAAGAAAAGAATGTTACATAAGAGACATAAAATTTGTTTTCAATTTGTTTTCTCATTTCCAAAATAATCAAAATCATGCCTTTGATACCAATTATAAGGATCCATCCATATAAATCACATAGAATTGGAAATTTTATGGGTCTAGGTTCTGGAAAATTAGAATCCAGTGATACAAACAAATACATATGTACAAATTTTAAGAAACATAGAACAAAAAATCATCAGAGCATTACTTCAAATTTAGAATTTCATCGTAGCTAATCCACTAAATCTGTAAGAGTAGTTTTAAAATATATGGTGAGCACAAAATTCCTAGTAATGGTTTTTCTAAAGCAACTAATAAAAACCCTTTTAGTATTTTTTGATAATTTTATAAACATACAACAGAAAATTAGATTTTCACAAAAACGTGAATACAAAAATAGACTAAAACAATATTTCACAAAATAATTATACTTGAAAATACATTTGGGATTATACTTAAAAAATATTAATTTTTCTATGGGACATTATTAATAAATTTTAGTACATGTTTAAAATATATTACATAAGTTCAACTGTTTTAACTTTTACTTACCGGTTCACTCCCCATAATGTCCCTTATTTCACCAGTGCCTAATTTTTGAAAAACTTTTCCCATAGACCTACCATTCTCATCTCTATCCCCAAAAAATTACAAAATACTTACATAGTATTAATTCACTAAAATGAGTTTCATTTTCATTTTCAAAAAACTTTGTAAAACCGTTTAGGGAGAATCCCATGCTTGAAATCCTATTATAAATTAAGATCCATAAATGCTAGTAACATTAATTAAAATGGTTCAAGATTAAAAAATGATGATCATGTCATGTATGACTAGATCAGTACCATACCCACACATGAATGACAATGAAGATTAGGAAGATATAGGTATGCACATGAATTGATAACTTGGTAAATAATTTCCCCTAAAATGATGAGTTTCTCCCATGAAATTTGAGAAAACAAGTGTATATGAGGTTTTAAAATTCATGAGCCATTAAACATAATTATATTTATTAAATAAATGATAAGGTCTAACTAGGATTAATTTGGTTATACTTATATACATATAAACATTAATACACATATACCCATGTGTATATATATATATATATATTTAAAAAAATATAAAGATATATATAGACCCTAACAAAATCATAAAATGATAGGTTTTTTAAATAAAATTAAAAAAACCCTTTAATTACAACTACTATATATAAACATTATATATATATATATGTATGTATGTATGTGTGTATGTATAAATCATTATTCATCCAAAAAAAATTGACAAAAAAATCAAATCAAACCAAAATATAAACTTATAGGTTTCGAAAAAAATTACCACTAATCCCTTACCTGCTTGATAGAAAACCAATAAAATGAGTTTTTGGTTTCTTGGGTTGTCGATCAAGAAGGGAATCTGGGATCGGGTAGGGTTTCTTTTTCAGACAAAACGAATGATTCCTCCCATATAAAAAAAGGTATAAATAGAAATTTTAGTTGGATTGAGTTCATATAGAAGCTTGGATAGTTTTTTAAAAAAATATGTCTATGAAGAAAATGGAGTTGTATGAAATTGGGTGGTTGTTGATTTTCAAAAGCATAAAAAACATGGGTTGTATTTCATCTTCCACATTTTCAATTATATTGTTATAAGATATTCTCATATCATTATTAATTTATATCATGTCATGTTCTAACCATTAATTATTATTATATTATATGAAAGAAATAATGAATATCATAATTATAATTTGTTTTATCATTATTATTCCTTTAAACAACACATATAACTTTTTTTCAATTAGTTTTAGCATTTTTTTCAATTCAACATTTTTATCTTGTTTTCGTTTTGTTTTGTTATTTTATTACATGATTGAATGTTTTAAATAAAATTATGCAATTTTTATTTTTCAATTCATAAAATCACGTTATTTTAATTTTTTTAAGAAATAATTATATATATATATTTAAAACAAAATTTGTAATCATTTTTTTCTAGGTAACAATTCGATATATATATACATATAATTTTATTGTTTTTAAGTTTATATATATATATATATATATTTGTATATATAATTCATTTCTTAAATAATAAAAATTAAATTCATGTTTTTTAAAGGATGTAGTTTAATTTTTTTTAATCTTTTTGTTTTTGTTCTTTTATTTTTACTCACCTCATGTCTAATCAAATGTTTTGACCAAAGTAATAATTACACTTTTTTAATTAAATTTTTTTGAACATAAAGCAATTACCATGTTTTTAATGGCTCTTGTATCATATATATATTCATCATCTAATAATCAAAACATATAAATTATATATATAAATCTGTAAATTCATTTTAATATTATTATTACTATTTTGTTTTTAATGATTATCTTATTAAAATAAATTAATAATTACTAAAAATACATTATTAAAAATCCCAAAATTAAAAATATAAAACGCCTTCAGTTATTATTATTTATCAACCATTCATATATATATATATGTTAAATCACATTAATTTTAATATAAAAACAAAATTATTCTTTTACAAATTAATATATTTTTTGTACAAAAACAGACATTAATAATTTATAATAAATTATTATTGAACCAAAATAGTATCACATATTGAAAAAATAAATATTTATAATTTCAAAATATTAATTAGAATTTAAATATTATAATAATTTAATTAACAAAATTTAAATATATATATATCTGTAAAATTGAAACTACTCTTTGTAAATCATGTATTAAAAAAATATGAGGTCTTTCAATAATATATCAAATTAAAAAAAATTGGGTTTCAATAAATGAAATAAAAATATAATTCATAACAATGTTTTTTAAACTATGATCTATTAATTAAATATCTAAAATTTTTAGGATGTTACACTGATATTTTCTCAAATTCTTATGATTTAACCCTTGATGAAATATTGATATGTTTTTTTCGTTATTGGGTGTTCTAGCTCAACCCTTATTAGTTTATATATTCTCTAGATTATGAAGATGATTATATGATAATATTTGTTAAGAACAATGTCTAGTATAGTGAAATTATGGAGAAAATATCAACTTTATATGAAATAATATTTTTACATTTCTAATAATCAAAGGAACAAAAAAATTTTGTTTTATGACTATGTGAATATTTTTGTGATTTATTGTTAAATAAGGGAATTATTGTTAAATATGTTCTTATTTTGTAATAACCCTATATCTTATTTTATATTTCAAAATAACACTAACATTTATAGCATACACTACATATAACCACACATATAAACAAACTACGAAATAATTTTCTTTAAATAGGATTATTATAACCTAGTCATTAGTTTTTTGAGTATGAATAAGAATACATATTTGTAGAAATATTTGTAGAAATTGTTTCCTTTATAAATTGAATAATCAAGGATACATTGTTTATCAATTTCTTTAACATGAAGATAAAATATATTATAAGAAAAGAGATATTTTAAATAAAACTAATATTATGTGTACCATGTATTATAATATTTGTTGATAAAATATTCTAATTGAATAATTATATTTTATATCCAATTTAATTTATTAACATTAATTTTATTATTGAAATTATTTATGTAATGAGAATTATGTCATTTTATACTTCAAAAATATGTTTTCTTCAAAAAATTGTTTATATTTTATTTTTTCCATTGTTATTATAATTAATTTATGACACTTTTAAAAAAATTATTTGAAAAATGGAATTTTTTTAAAATAATAAGGTCATAATACTCCTAGGAATATGTTTTGGTATTTTTCTAAAATGAATTATTTTAAGTGAATATTAAAAATGCTTATATTTGATAAATTTTCATTTATTTTAAATATATCAAGTAATTTAAAGGTATTATTATGTTTTTAATTGTGATTTAAAGTATAATAATATCTATTTTATTAAACATATTTTATTTAATTCCTAATTAATTTTCATTATATTTTATTCTTGTAAAATTTCATTTATATTATTAAAACCCATTTTTCATGAAACAATTTTCCATTTGTTTTCCATAGGTTCTAAAAATTATAAGAAATTAATATTTAAAAACTTATTTAATATTTTTATCCAAGATTTTTAAATTTTCTAAAAAGTTCAATTACATTTTTAGTCCAACAGATAAGTGACCATGGTAGAATTTTATTACCCCAATATTTGGTAAAACATGTTAATTATGGTTTAAATTGTGGGATAAGGTCTCAAAAGTTACCCAACAATTACATTGATTTTATTTAATTATTCTAACTTGACCATAACCATAAAAATTTCTTAAATATTTCATTTTTTCCACATTATATAGATTACATCCTTTATAAAGATAATTGTAGAATGTCACTTTATCTAACATATTTTTTTTTATAATATGGATATTGATAAAAATAAAATATGAATAATCTAAATAAAAAAAATTTCAGGGTAAAAATACTTTTAGGATAATAATTTATTTTTAATTTATATATTTAATTTAATTTCCTAAAATGATTAGTCATCAATGATGGATCTATTATATAATTTGTTTAAAATGTAAGGACATGCCGTTAAACATTACACTATCTTTTTTTATATAATGAAATCATTCAATTAAATTTTATAGTATTTTCACGTTTAGAGTTTTAGAGAACAAGGTCATAAATCATACATTACAGACTCATAATTTACAAAGTTGACACTTTTAATCGAAATCTGTTTTTTCTATTATATAAAACACTTAAAAAGATACATGTTTTATTTTTATGAAAAATCATCATGATTATCAGCTCAAATTCTTATTATTCTTATCCCATTCTTGAATCCTATGATTTTTTAAAAAAAGATGTGAGGTTAATAAAAACCTCAGTAAGGGATATAAAAATAATGAAATAATTGATTATTCCATAAATTCTAATATTTTATCCATATTCAAAGTAAATCTTGGGATCAAAATAGACATCTTATTTTATAATAAAACATCTTTTATTTACATATATTTTCATAAAACATTTAATAAAAAATTATTAAGGGAAAATAAATCTCATAAAGGTGTCTTTGAAATAATGATAAACCATGATAAATTTTTCACAAAGTTATACGTTTCAACCTTAAAAATTATTCGATCATTATCTGACCTTGAGAAATCATAAGATTCCTTTATAATCATAATAATGAATGTGTAAAAAATTTACGTTACCTAGGACATAATTTCCATATCAGTCTTACCTTCACTCATACAAATGGAATAACCACACTTTCAACTTACATACCTAATAAATTAGATGGATATAACCAAAACATAATCAAAACACTTATACTCATTAAATTTTCAACATTATATTCATTAAAATATTCTTTTCATCAGTAAGAAAAATTCATTGGATATTTAAATATATGATCCTTTTTAAAACTCATTATTGAATATAAACATAATATAGTTAAAGATATACTTTATTTGATAAAAACATGAAATATTATAAAGGAATATAAAAATAAAATAATGTTTATGGTGGAATAAAAATATATTGTCACAATATATGTTAAAATAGAACATTCCCTTTATCTTTTGGTAAATAATTTCAAAAAAATCTATAAAAATATTCCTTTTGAAAATCATTAAATTGATGTAAAAATGACATAAAATTTCCCTTATATTTTTTTATGTCTAAATAAAATCATCTAATTTTTTGAAAAAGTGTGGGCATGGAAGAAAAATGGATTTTAAAGGGAAACTTAAAAAAAATTAACAGAAAGCCCCCCACCTAAAATCTTATAAGGATACATTATATTTATAAAATTTTAAATAAGTGAAATATGTTAAAAAATTAACTTTATAAAACCATGAAGTAAAAAATCCTAAATTTTTATTATACATTTTAAAGGAAATGGACATAAAAGATAAATATTTACAAAATAAAACATTAAATTATTTAAAATAAGGGTTTTAAAGTGAAGATTCCCTTACGATGAGTTTGAATCATCAATTTTGTTCTTTATATCAATTAATAATAAAATTATGTTAATTTAATTTTATTATACCGTTTTTAAAAGGCTATTATTCCTTTTATTTCACTTATTACCATGTAATATATATTTACTAAATAAATTAATATCAGTTTGGGAGTTTTTTCCATATTTGGCTATTATGCCCAGAAGGACCTGGGTAGGTTTAACGTGGTCAAAGAGGTAATTATTCTATCATATGAAAAAAATAATCATGAAATAATTATATTTTTATACATAAATTATAATTTTAAAATGAGTCATTAAATTTGGACAACAAAAATGAACTACATTACAATAACAAAGATGGTAGGTCATACGTAGGCGTGACCAACATTTCCATTTTTAATGATATTAGAGAAAAAATACAAGTGTTATTTAATAATTATAGAATGGTAATAATATCATAAATATCATATTATTTCTTTAAATATGATCATATATAAATACCATGTGATGTGGTGATGAAAAATATATCACATCTCACGGTGGAGGTGGTAGTCCACACGCATGCACGAATGACGTTATAATATTTCAATGAATGGAAATATAAGAGAATAGGTCTTATATAATATTTAAAAAATTGTAAATTTTTTCAGAATAATATATATATTAAATCTATTATTTTTACCAACCATGAAGTGGTGATGAAAATGAATTGCATCGGTCCAGAAGGCAATACTTCGTCACACACAAGAACGATGGATACAATTACAATTTGATGAAGGTTGGAAATGGATATAATTTTTTTAAATTATCATAATAACATCTATTTATATGGATGATATTTATGTTAATATATAATCATGGTTAATGGTGATTTTAAAGTAGTGGAATAGGAAATAAAATAGAAATGCCCTGTTAATAACGATACCCCTTCTTCAGATAATCTCCTATGCTTAATGCTTTAAGACCACTAAGGTTGGTATTATTTTATAAATAAGTCTTTTACAATCTAGGGATCAATTTTAGGAATTTATTTGATTATATAATGGTAGAACCAATAGGTTTTTTCAAGTGTTATGTAAATAAAATAATAGATACCCTTTTATAAACGAGGGATGGGACACTCTTGGAATTCCTCAAAATATTAAATAAATGAAAATTAATTTTCATTTAAAAATAGTTAAAAACTAATTTATTTAGAATATCAGATGAGGAGATGTCTGAATTATATTATAAAATAAAAATTTCCCATGTTTTTATTATTTTTCCCTTAAAGTTTGGCGTTATCCCCCGCTATCCCCTTTCACACTTATCATGACGATACAGTTTTTTACTCTTTGAGGGTCAAGATAGTTACTATAAATGTAAAAAAAATCATAAAATGGAACATGTTTTATCCTATAAACCATATAATAACCAATTTTATGAATATAATATTATCTATAATTCTATATCATTTAATAATATATTATTTACTATAAAATATCGTTAATGTAATTTTTTAGAACTATTCATTTACTTAACATTAATAACATGAAGATAACATATAAAATAAAATAATTTTTTTTATTAAATCCCTATCCACTTTTATTAATCCATAAAATTCATGTATTACATTAGTTATTTCAAAAATATTACTTTTAATATTTTAAATATAATTAATTTTCTTTTTTCAGTTTACATAATAATTTATGAATCAGCTTTGTGCAAGAATATAAGGTAATTATTTATTTATAAAAAATTAATTATCATTATTAAAAAAATAATTTCATTTTGACATTAATATTTACAACTGAACAAATCTATTTTTACCCCCATTTTAAAATATTATAGTTATTAGAAACCAGAGTGTAATATTTTTTTCGTTACATAAAATATTATAGTGGTCATAATCACAACCAAATGAAAAAAAGGTAATATAAATGAATATTGGATGACTATGGATGATATGTATGCATAAAATAAAACTAAATAAATTTTTAGGGTCATTTTATTGTCTTTATTATATTATTTTCAGCCCTTAATTACCATATTTACCCTTTATCACTGTAAACAATCACCACAATTACTATATAAAATGTTATATTTACGAAATATGGAAAAACATTCCAATTATGGAATCTAGTATTCAAATTTCAAAAAAAAAATTGAATAATTTAATGTAAAATTAAACTGAAAAAACACGATGACAATATAGTTTTTTTAAAGAAATGCATATTTTTTTGTATAAAATGATTTTTTTACTAAACTGAAGTTTAAATTTAATTTCAAATATCAAAATTATGTTATTTTAAATAAAAATAAAATAGTAAAATTTTAAAACTAATCTAAAATATTACTCTGGTATTTAAATAATCGAAAATAAAATTCATTTTTCAATAAAAATCAGGATTTTTACTATTCATTTACAAATTATTCTTTTTAAAAAATTCCCACAATTTCAACTTATACTAATTTTGATATTATGATTTAAAAAATTTAATTCATTTCATCAAAATATATTTTATAAATTTCTCAAATATAAGCTATAATATTTTCTTATATAAATAAATAAATAAAAAATTTGTATTTAAATATATTTTTGAAGATTAAAATGATTGTACTGAAAATTAAGTGAATATTTCAATGGAACTAATAAATATATTTTTATTGATTATAACTGTTATGTACATTTGAAAAATCGGTTAATCCAATTCAAACCCACCAATTTAATGATTATGTTTATAATGATCATAATGAAATAAAAATATTTTGTGGTTTATTTACATTTGATATTGAATATTTTTTCCACAATAGAATATGGTCTTATTTATAAAAATATAAATCCTTTATAGAAAAATAAATTAAATTTTTTTAAAAAATGAAAAATAGTATTCTTTTTTATTCATTATGTTGTCACACAAATTTAATGGATAATTATAAAGTATTAGGGATGGAGAAATTATTTAGATTTAGGCTTAATTTTTATATTGTTTAATTTAATGTAAATATAATTGAATAAGCATGAAAATGGAATTAAATCATATTTATTGTCTAAAAAATATTTTCAATTCATTGTAAAATTATAAAAATACAATTTTTAGATAAATGAATGATAAAATTTCAATTCTATCATCAACAATTCATTTATGTGTCACTTAAAATTTTTAAAATCACTTTAATGTACCATAATTAGTGATTTTTTTTTGCCATGATTAAGTTTAAAAGGTTTTAAATATGTGTCTAAACCATAAGATAAGTTTGAATGACCAAAAAACTACTGATCATATTTTGATCTTATACTCTTTATATTCTATGATATAGAAATTTTGAGCCATTTTAAATGTGATAAACACATATTATACATTTATATTTCTAGTATTTAAATGATTTCGAAACACCTCTAGTCTCAACCTAATTTACCATAAAATTATATTTCGTTATTGTAGTATAGGTACAGATCAAATCCATACGGACCGAAGAAGGAACCTTGAGACACTCAGATTTGATGATAGATTTCCTATGAAGTGGAAAACTGTGGTGCTGATTGATTTGAATAATTAACTCATTAATTAATGGTACAAAAATAAATACATAGTATAATCAAATTAATTATAATGATTTGATCCTAGGTTTCTGCTTGGGGTAGATTGGATGTATTTGTTTTATTAAAATGTTTCAGGTCACTAAATCAAGATGTATCCACAAAATGAAATAATTAAACAAAATAAATCACTAATTTAATCCCTATATTATTTTATTTCTATTCACCAATTCACTTAGAGGATCACTTAAATGATCACTCCCAGGAATTGGATCATACTAGTAGTCAAATTATGGCACCGTTAATGTTAGAAAAGACGAAGAAGAAAATAAATCATTGAATGAAAATATTAAAATAATATACTAAATTTAAATATTAAAGCATATAAAATAGAATCCAATACATACACTTTCTACTCCATTTTATCAAACCATAAGAGTTTGGTCCTCCATTTAAGCTATTCTTTCAATGGAAGTTTGAAGTAGACTCATGTGGGTGGAATTGAAGAAGAAAAACATTTAAAAAACACTCAACCATTTTTTAGTTGAATTCACATGATTTGGGGTAAATAAATTCACACCATAAATCAATTTTTTTAATGTTTTAATGAAAAGGAAAAAATAAATTAACAATAAGAACAAATTTTATTAAGAATACAATATTATTTATAAGTCATACATGGAGAAAATGAAGATGCGATTACTAAAGGAAAACGTAAACTTTCAATTGGACGAAAAACATTAGATAGAAAGGAAAAAACAAGAATTCCAATTCCCTTCACAACCAAATACTTATATAAGAATATTTTTACACTTAGGTTAGCCCACCATCAATACATTCTTTCTCTATTAATTGATAGAGTCAAAAGGAGGGTGAGAAAATCATGGGAAATTTGGTGTTTCAATGTTGACCAGAAAAATCTTCCAGAAAAATCTTCCAGATTCATACTTCTTTTTTATGTGTGAATTTATAACTGAATATCATTGAATCTAAATGGGTAGTAGACGAAAAATATCTTCAAGATTTTTTCCTTCAATAGATGTCGAAATTTAATGAAAATTGGATCATATTTTTTGAAGTTATTCTTGATCTAGTGGGATGACATTACGGGTGTCTAAATATGGCCCACTATTTCTATGTAAAATTAGGATCCAATTATCTCCATGAAAACATCATAATTATTTCCAGAAATAGTTTAAATGAAGTGATTCTCATATTTTAATCTTTCTACAATAAAAATTTTAGCTTTATTGGTCTTTCATTGTTGGCACCACTTTTGTTTCGTGGGCCTTAGGCCCATTATGTTTTGTCAAAAAAATTCTACATTCATGATCAAAAATATTTATCTTCCCTAGGGATTCATACATCAATCATAAAATAAAAAAATTTCTAAATAGAGTGATAAATAATATATCAAAATATCAAAGTAAAAAAAATAATGGAATAAATACCAAAAAAATATGATTGATTGGGTCCAAATTTTCACTTCAAACATGAATTTCTTGTGGGATGAAAAAAGAAGCTCAATTTATGAAATTCACTAAAAATTATGTTTATAGACATTGAATGACATTAAAATTAAAATATAATCAATTAATATTATCCTCTTTTAGTGGATAATTATTCCCCCAATTTAACATTTTATAGTCTCGTGTCAAAATTTTCTTATTAATATGTAATTGAATTCCATTTTTCAAAAAAAATTAACAAATATTTCTCCACAAAATACATCATTCCAAACAATCATGAAACCTATGAAAATAATTTCCCAGAAGAAAGGTTCACAAGAATATACCTAGCTTAATACCATTTCTTCATTCAAATTCAATGCCACATTTTATCCAATTTCAATTATACATGATGTTGTGTAGTGTATCTCAAAATACATGGGGAATATTTTCTTGTTCTTTTGGAAAAAATGGAAGCTCTGGATGGGAATCCAATTAAACATAATAGGAGTATCCATTTCTTTCAAAACCATGTTAAATATGAAAAGAAAAACATTGGGAAAGACAAATATAGAATCACTATCCCAATGTGTCAGATGCCAAACATATTGTCAATTACATGTTCTATAACAGAGATATAAATACTAACTTTGGGAAATACAACTATAAAGTCATGATCCCCAAGTGTTGGATGCCACGCATTTGAAGAAAATGTTTCAATATGTGGTCATTATTTCATTATTTTTATTTTTTTGGGACACTCAAATTAAAATAAAATTGACCCCAAACCATATGCTTTGGTTAATTGGACCCAAGAACTCAAATTTAGGTCCACGATCTAGTGAACGTACATTGTGTATTTTTTATTAAGGGGTTGAAATTGTAATCATTGAAAAATCACATTAGATAATCAAACAATCCAAAAACTATGCTCATTAACCTAAACAAGAATTGAAATCATAATCAAGTCATTCAAAATCATTTTATCTTTATTTTTTATGTTTCAGAATTTACAATAACACATTCAAGTATAATTATTGGTGTTTTTTGAAATGAATTTGATTTTTATCCTAAAAGACCATTTTTTCATAATATCATGTTTTAACTCCACCAAACATATAAAGAAACAATGATTAGTTTTGAAAGATACGATAAGAGAGAGATCATAATTTGGATGAAAGAGGGGAATATGTGATTTGAAATGAAATCATGAATAAATCCACCTCATTTTAGGTTTTTGACCCTTCAATAATAAATTGATCACTTTGGGTTTCACATCACATGTAGACTCATTAGGGATGATTGATGGCTGGTTTTGAAATTTTTATGGGATGGTCTTTATTTGAAATGATCAAACCTATTAAACTTTTAAATTTCACAAAAAATATTATATCACATTGAAAACCCCAAGGACTTCATTAAAAAAATACAAAAACACACAAAATAGAATAAAAAATGTAGAATCTAGGTTGCCTCCTAAAAAGCACTTAATTTAATGTCCATAGCCCGACATGGACCCCCAACATATCCAACACCAACTTTCAACATTTTTAAGACCCCATTATAATCAACATATACATTATTGATATTGATTTTCTTTTATAAATTGTTTTATTTGAAAACCCATGTTCAAAAATGAGTGTAAAAGTCAAAATAATTTTAGAAATAGTTGATCTGGTTGTCTCTAATGTATTTCATAAGATATCAATAATTATTCCTACATTATTAGTTTAAAGAGTAGATGAAACAATGATTTTTTATCCCCTATAAAATAATAAATGGTATAGGATTTATGGACAATGATTTCAAGCTCAGGTTGGATAACACATTCCAAAACAAGTGGGGAATTTTAATTGAACTCATTTTCATTTTCAATATTTCTTAACAGAATTGGTTTCTTTTGAATTGATGTTGCAACCACCAAATTGGACATATTAGTGTCATTAATGGGTATAGTCTCAATGTTTGGGATTTATATCAATGGTTATATGATTGGTGCTTCTAAAAAACCATCATTCATGAAATATTCAAGAAACTCAATCCATGATTTAAGATGTCACACAAGTGAATAAAAAAATAATTTTCCTCTTGATTTAAAAACCCATAAAAAATATCTTCATTTTTTTCAAGTCCCAATGATTTAAAGGGTGGTTCTTTAGTAAATTCAAGAGTGTTTTGTGGGTTAATAGATTATTCAATAAATGTTATAGAAGGGACAACATATGTGGGTAGGGGTTCTATAACTATTTTAATGCTTTTTAGTTATGATCACAATGATGATAATGGAAAATTAATTTTATCCATTTTCTCACAGAATTTTTCAAGAATGGTTTGGGGATTGTCCAGGATAATATTTTTGTCACAGTGGAAATAATAATGTATAATCTCTTTAACCATCCTTAAAAGGGCTGTAAATTTATCCCTTAAACATATAACATACCACAAATTATACATCTCATCGGGCATGGGGTAATCATTCCAAAGTTGGTCAAATAAAGTACATATGTGAGGGGCTTCCCAATGTGATTTTCTCATTTTATTCTAGCATGAGTTTATGATGGTGTAAGACTGGTTTTACTTTATTGGACTGGATTGAAATTTTTATTTGGGATTATTTGTAAATACAGAAAAATAAAGTGGAAAATATAAAAGGAATGGGGGTGAGAATAGAGAAATTGGGGTGAGAATTGAATGATAGTGTCTAATATTTCACACTTGGGTCCTCATAAATGGTTCTAAAATTTGGTTTCACCCAAATTTACCCTACATGTATATGTGGTTGATGTAGTATAGGTAGGGATTGAATCCATAGGGATCAAAGATGATACCTTGAGACACTCAGATTTGTTGATAGATTTCCTATGAAGTGGACAAATATGGTGTTGATTGATTTGAATAAGTAATAAATTAATTCAAAGAAAAAAACAAAAAATTAATTGGTATAAATAATTAAATATATTATTTGATCCTAGGTTGTTTCTTAGTGTTGATTTTATGTATTTATTTTCATATAATGCTTTGGGTCACTAATTCAAGATTTATCCACAAAATGTTATAATTAATCAGCTTCTTTCCAAAATTTAATCCCTGAACTATTATAATGATAATCACCAATTCCTATAGAGGATTACCTAAAAGATAACCTGAAGGAACTGGGTCATACTATCACTCAAAATGTGTTAATGTTAATGTAGGAAAAGGTGATGTAGAAAATAAATCATTAAATTGAATTTAAATATTAATGAAAACAAAATAACATTTAATACATAACCTTTCTACTAAATTGGATCATCCCATAAAAGGTTAAGCATTAATTTATTATATTCTATCAATGGAAGTGGGAAGTAGACTCACATGGGTTGAATTGAATAAGAATAACTTTAAGAAAAATGAACACTCCGCCATTGTGTTATTGAATTCTCATGTTCTGGTGTGAATAAATTCACTCATTAATTTAAAGGTATTAATGTTTTAATATAAGTAGAAAAATAAATTAAGAACAATAAAATGTTTTATCGAGAATCTAAAATTATTGATAAAATATTAATTTATAAAATGAAGATGTGATTACAAAATGAAAGAGTAAAATTACAATTCAAAGAAAAACATTTGATAGAAATGTAAAAACACAGATACCAATTCTCTTCACCAGCAACTATGTTTATAGACATATTTAGAGCCTTAGGTATACCCACAATCAACACATTCCTTCCCCATTATTTTAGAGAGTCAAAAAGATGGCAAAAAAATCTAGGTAAATTTGACGTTTCAATGTTAACCGGGAAAATCATCCAGATTCATCCCTCTTGTGGATGTGTGAATTTATAACTAATGATTTTCTAATCCAAGGAGTATTAGAAGAAAAATTTCTTCATCCATGTGTCCTTAAATATCTTTCAAAATTTTATGATAATTGTACAATCTATTTGGATTTTATTATCAATCTATTGGGATGACTTTATGTGCATTCAAATCTATCCTACCATTTAAATGTCAACTTAGGATCCCATTTTCTCTATGAAAACATTAAAATTATATCTAGAAATAGTCTAATAAATTGATACCCATTTTTTATATTTATATAGTAAAAAATTTAGCTTATTTGGGCTTGAATTCTATGCCCCACTTTCCATTGATAGACCTTAGGCCCATTACGCTTTTTCCAAAAAATATCTGCATTATTGCCCAAAAATCATCCTTTTACCATGGGATTAATCCATTGATCCTAAAAAGAAAAATGTTTCAACCAATGTGATCAATCATATCCAAAAATATAAAATACCAAAAATTAAGGAAATGAATTCCACAAATAGATGGTTGATTGTGCCTAAATTTTCACATTAAATATGAATTGCACTTGTGATGTGAAATGAAATTTAATTTATGAAGGTCACTAAAAATGATGTTTATGTACATTAAAACACATGAATATTAAAATATAATCAATTAATATTATCCCATTTCAGTGGCTAATCATCCTCAATTTTAAAAGGGAACCAAATCTATTATCTTCATCACACTTCTTGAGCCATTTTTTATTAAAAAATATATACTGAAATGAATTCTTGTATTCCTTACCCGCATCCTAGATATTTTGATATTTCTCTAATACCATCTTATGGAGGCTTAAGGTATATGCCAAAGGAGTATTTTCATAGAATATGTATACCTCTTTACCATGGTATTTCATTTCATTTCCTATTCTACCTCCTTCAATTATTTCTTAAAAACATTGGTATAATATAATTATTATCTTAAATATTATTAAATGTTATTATTTTGATGAAAAAACCTCTATCCATCCTCTTTATATCAAATGAAAAATTAATGCATCCCTCAGGCGCAAGTGTGGACTACTAGCTTCACAAAAATATGTGTTTCACTTTCCAAAACCATCATTCCTGGGCAATTATTATAAAGGATTTAATAAATATATATGATATTAATTACATAATTACCCTTCAAAAAAGATATTATATTATCTAATATCTTACATTACCATCCATTTGAATATGATAATGTCGTATATGTGTATGTGTATACTACCACCTCAATGAAGTGATGTGATTCATTTTTCATTTATGCTTTACATGGTTGGTAATAAGAAAATATTTAATGAATATATATGATGTGTATAATATAATAATTATTATTTAAAGGTGAATTATTATTTACCCATCTTTTATTACATCCATCAATAAGTGGATATATCATTTCTGCTTATGTATAGACTATCATCTCTATAAGGTGATGTAAATCATTTTTCATCAAATTATTAAAGGGATGGCTCTAAAAGTTCATATAATAAATAAATACATTAATTATTAAATGATTATGATTGTAGAGTTAATTGAACTATGACCAATGTAGAAGATCAATAACTATCAAACCAAAAACTCATGGGAAACATACTAGTTTTCACCCAAAAGATAACTTTGAAGAAGAATTTTTAATTAAAGGGTAATGAGATGTTATAATTGGTTGTTATATGGTATTATAATTATATATATAGTTCTATTATACATCTATATTAAATAAAAAAATTATATTGTAGGATTATAATGAATATTTATAATGTTGGACTTAAGGTAAGGGATTTCTATTATAATCTCATTTTATTTCAGGATTATCATTTTCAAATTTCTGTTTGGAAAACTATATGATCATAATCTCTTAAACACTATATATTTTATTCTTATCTAGTAATTTTTGGATTTTAATGTTTATATTCTATTTATTCTATTTTTTGATCCATAATTATCAAGTGAGTAACATTTATGAGACATTCTTTTAATAAAATTAAAATTTTAATGTTTTACTTCCAATCTCCTTTTATTCCAATTAAACATTCCTTTAATGATTTAAAATAATATTATTCTATAAACTCCCACGAAAATTTAAATTGATTTTCAACTATATTTTAATTTCCACAAAATTTTCTAAAAGGAATCTTATTTTAATTTTCCTAATGTGGTGTTTTTGGAATTTTTTAAAAAATTTGAAAGGAATCATTACCTTAATATTTATTCTTTGAAAAACATTTCCTCCTATCGTGAAAATTATTTATTTTAATATATCCTTTATAATACACCATATTTTTTTCACGGAAAATATTTTTCTCAATATTTAGTTATTTTTTATTCCAAATGATATCAAACGAAAATGGTGTTATTTTCATAAAATAATGAAAATAATTTTGAAAATTGAATTATAACTCCATTCATACACAATGTTACAAGGAAGCTATAATTAATTATTTATTGTATTTTATTTTCTATATTATGGATATTATATAAGAATAATAATTTTTAAGGAATCAATGATATTATATAATACTGTACTAATTTATAGTTTATTCCATATTTTGAGAACTTTTACTTTCTTTTGATCATATTCTATATCACTCTCCATTATTCATTGAAAATTATTTTTCTCAGTTATGTCAACATTTTCAATATAATGGATAAATTCTGTATCATTTCTATTACTATGATTATCTCCAAATCATATTCAATTTCTATATATAATATCATTTTAATGATGTTTATTAAGAATTTAATTTCACTAACTGGGTATATTTTATGTTTTCTTGATTAAATATAAACAAATATTAATTTTTAGGATATTTTGAGAATGAATTATAACAACTATTCAATATATAAGGAATGAATAGTATGTGGAAGTGATGGATGGGTCATGATTATAGATATCCCATCAATGGATTAAGAGGGCTCATGAGACAAAAATATTAATCATACTATATTAGATGAGTGTCTTTTTTACCCGTACACATTTATTATGACTGATTTTTTAGCCAAGTCATTGAATATAATATTTAAGAAAACATTTTTGAGGCATTGATATAAAGTTCATGGATGTGTATATTTGATCTTTTTATTTTTTAGAAATTTAGTTTCTATCATCCATGTGATTTCTAGGATTATATTATCTATGTATGTACATTGATCTAATGTTGTTGATTAAATTACATGGGTTTTAATTACCCAATGTGACATATTTATTGTGCCATATTTACTCATGAAAATTTACACTATAAACAACCCTTACTAAGAATCATATATCACCATTTATTTATTTTATTTTCCTTTGTATAGGATAAAGGAATACTTGGATTAGTTTCAAGGATGCAAGAATTTTTTTAATGTAATCTGTTTTCAATTTAAAATATAGTGTGGTCGTCGTGTATGTATATAGTCTCCAAATACCAATAAACTAGTAAATCCTTCATGGAGAGATAATTTATTTTATACCAATTTAATAAATTAAGTACATCCTCTACGTTACTGTTATCGGGGATAATACAATTTTTTTATAGAAACTTTAGTAGGACATTGAAAACTAGACTTTAAAAGAACATTTTTGGAATGAACATTAAAATAACCCCTAGAATGTATGACAACATTTGGGGTTTTTATATTATGGATAAATTTTCTTGATGATATGATTTAATTATGTGTAAAATTATTAAAATATATAACCTCTAGAAATAAAAAGAAAATAATGTAAAAAACTATAGTCGATGTAGTTATTTCCCTTTTGAAAAAATTAATACAGCAATTATTAGAGTTGAAAAAAACATAGCTATATTTAATAAATTGACCCAGGTTATGATAAATAAACATTATGATATGGAGAAACCAAATTTTCCACATCACAATTCACCAATTTTCTATTACACTATGTGATAGAAGGATTCATCATTAAATGGATATAAAAATATATTTTTAGCTGAAAAGTGGATTAATTCCCTCAAAAAAGATATTTCATTCCATGAAAAGTAGTGAAAAGGAAAATTATATTCTCATAGTAAATTTTCTGAAGGGAGATTATGAATAAAGGTGTTCACTAATCAAAAACCATAACATGGTTGATTAAATAGAAATTATGGAATAAATAACGTTTAAAGTGGTATTCTTTGAAAAATACATTCCTTAGGAGAAATGAGATGGATTGAGGAGCATGTTCCTCACATTAATGTAGGTTGAAGGAGAATGTTTATTATTGTATGAGGATAACTTTATAATATTAAACAAGCATGATGCAAATTACGAACACAATATAGAATGAAATGTTGACTATTTCATTAATGGTCTTATACCGAGTTTGGGAGGGGAACTTGTTTCCATGTTGTTTTATCGTATAATAATAATTTTTCTTGTTATATTAGGATAAATAAAAAATTATTCAAGACATATATATTGAACATAAATTAAGGGAAGAAAAATATGACAGTGCACTAAGGAAAAAAGAAATGGGGAAAAGAGAAGGGATTGAAGTAGATTTAAACAAGTTATAATTATTGGAAGAAACATATTGGTTATTTTTTATATTGAATGGGAATTTAGTGTAAGTATAATGATAAGGCCTATCTAGCTCATGAATTCCATATTAAGGATGAAATAAATGATATTACATGTTTCAACTATAAGGCTATGTTGAACAATTCGAACCAATACTGAATTTATTAAAGATAACCTTAGTAATTTCATTATATAATTTATTTATGATATGTTTATATACTATAAAATATATGAAGAGTGTGACAATAAATTGTGAATTATTCATGGGATTCTTATAAGAATGATGTTCTTGAAAAAAAAATTCATTGTGAATTATGGATTCAGAATATCTTTTTTCGTATTATTATTTTCTATACTAATGAAATATTTAGTGATATTTCAAAGACAATGTATACCCTCACCATCATATTTAACCTTTAGAGTTAGAAAGATTTTTTAAGTAAGGGAAATGATAGTAAATTTGTGTGATTAAATGATTATGACATATTCAAATGTTTTCTAACATGACTAATGCTTAACCTTGGGTGTTTTATAGACATTTTTGTTATTAATATTTCAATATATTTCTTATTTTTTGAATATTATTTTTACTTAAGGTAACAATTTTTTATTTTAGTAAAAGTCTTGCAATATTAGGAATTAATGGTTAGAGAATATTTTATACAATAAAAAATACTATGCTTTAATAGATCCCATGATCCCTTAAAAGTTTATTTAAGTCATTTAGGAATGAAAATTTCCTCATCATCATGAAAATGTAAAATAAATTACGAAATTATTCTTATATTATCGTAGAAAAAAAAGTAAGTAAACATTATCATATTTTCTATCCCAATGGTAATGGAATTGATTAAACTCAATAAAAATGAAGATAAATATATTGAGTCTTATGTGGAAAGTAAAACTCATATTCCAATGTATGTCTCAAGAAAATTATTTAAAAGTATGTGACTTTTAAAGTAACATGCATAATACTTTTCGTGATCATAACCAAGAAATTAATTTTCAGATTAAATATATATTTAATTTTATTAAAATGTTGCAATATTTTTTTCATGGAAAAGTAGAATTAAAATTTTTAGGATATAGTTTCTGTAAGTAAAGGATAATGTAAAATAATAATATTCTTTATTGTATATAAAAAGAAAACTATATTTGTTAGCATTAACCACACACAACCCGAAACAGAAACAAATCATGAAATAATATTATGTAAATATTACCCTTATAACACAAATGTTAGTTTTGGTTGGTAGAAAAAGAAATAACTGAATAATGAAATATATGTAGAATATTTTTACAAAATATAATTAATAACAAACCATATAATGACTATCAATTGGTTATAAATAATGATAAAATATTTTTTGTAAAAAAGTTATTTTTCATTATACTATTTTTATGTGTTAAATGTATTTTAATTACTATAGATAAATTATTCTAATGAAATAATTTGAACATATAACAAATTGAATGAACTATAATTTAGATAATTATTTTTATTCAACATGTAACGAAAATAATGTCATTTTAGGATTAAAATATAAATTTCCATAAAAATTGGTTTTACTGTATATTATGCACGAATAATATAGAAAATTTCAACCACTGTTTGAAATTTTATTTGAAAAAATGTAAATGATTTTTTAAATAAAAAATTTATAATATTTTTTGGTTGAATTTTTAAAATTTATTTTTCTAAACATATTTATTTTTGAGTGAGTTGTCAAAAATTCCATGTTTTGAAAAAATATAATTTCTTTACTTTAAAAAAAGTAATTTTAAAGTACCATGAAGTTTTTAAATTTGTTTTCAAGTAACATAAGATCATTTTTTGAAAAAAGAAATAAAATAATTTCACAGGAACCAAGATTATATTTTATTTTTATATCGGTTATTTTTTATGATTAAGAATTATTATTGTTTTTAAATGTTTTTGAAGAGTTTAGTGTTATTATTTTAAAATGAATTTATAGAATACAAAGGAATTGAATCTTGGAAAAAATGTTTCATAATTAGAATAATATTGTTAAAATTTTTTAAATAGTTCAATTTTATTTTTATTCAAAATGAATTGTGATCATGGTAAATGTTTATCAACAAGGTAATGGGTAAAATATGTAAATTAATGTTAAAACAATGGTAAAAGTAATAAAATAATCCAAAAAAATCATTTATGTTATTATATAAGTTAATTGGTATATGGAAATACTAACAAGTAACATATTCCATTTTCTAGCACATTATTTTTATTATAACATTTATATTATTTTAACTTAAGGATGTTATTAATTTTCTACTTCTACACCTTATTCAGTTATAATAATATAGATATAAATAAAAATGATATATCAGAATCTTTATATGATAAATTTTATAATTTGTATACAATATTTAGGATACATTTTTAAAAAAAATATTTATTGACAATATAATCAAGTAAAACTCTTACTCATCACTATTGAAGAACTCGTGTAAGTGGGTGAAGAGCAAAAGTGAATAGTCTTAGAAACATTAAATGTAATATGTTTTGGATTAATTATAGTGTTATACTAATTTTATTGATTCATATAAATTACTTGTGAGGGTAATAGTATTTAAATTATAATTAAATTATCATCATAACAATATTATTTTCACGATAAATAAATAGTCCTTGAAATGATTTTAAATTATATTTAATGTTTAAAAATTATTTTAAAAACATTGAATTTAAAAAAATTCATCATTCAATAGTGGGTGGGAAAATTGTGACCATATCCAAATTTATTCATGTATTTTCAACATAGAATTTTTAATATTAAATTCATGGATCTTAAGGTGTGAAATATCTTTTTAACATAGTAAAGGTTAATGTTTGTTAATGAAGGGGTTAAACAGAATGAAAAGGTTTAAAATGACTTAAAAAATTGTATAAATTCTATTTTTTGGTCATGTTTATTTATTATACTCACTTTATTAAAATACATTGAACTTTGGATCCATTTTAAATGAGTTATAAACATATTATATTTTAATATTTCAAGTATTTACAAGATTTAAACCCATATCAATTATAAAAGAGAACCACATATCCTCTCTTCCTAACACTTCATGATCCATTTAGTTCAACAAATATCTTCCAAAAAAACTTACTATATTCAGTCCCAACAACATATAGTTTCTTTTATTTCTCTAATAGCATTGTAATATGGATTAAGGTGTAATCTAAAATAAGATTTACAATGAATTTGTATAACTATTTACTGAGTCCTTTAATTTTATTTATCGATATACGTCCTTTAATACTATCCTATAAATGAAAATATAATATGATAATTACCTTATATATATCCTAATTTCATTATGATTATTTAATAATCTTTATACCCTTCCATTCATTAAAATTAGAATTTAAAGCATCGCTCGTGCGTAGGTGTGTACTACAACCTCTATGAAGTAATGCATCTCATTTTTCATTACTATACTTAATGGTTAGTTATTATTAGTTATTTAATAAATATATATATATTTTAATCACATAATTGTTATTTGGGAAATCTATTATATTTTCAAACTTCTTACCATCACATCCAATGTAAGATGACAACGTAGATCATGTGTACATGTGAACTATCACCTCCACAAAGCGAAGTGATTAATTTATCATTTCTAGTTTACATGGATGGTAAAAAGACATATTTAATGAATATATATATGATATATATGATATAATAATGTTTTTGTAAATTTTAATTAATATTTTCCCATTTTCCATTCAATCCATTAATGTGGAAACATGCATCAGGGGTTTATACAAACTACTGTATCCATGAAGTAAGGTAATCTATTTTTAATTACCACCACATAGAGTTCGTTTTAATTGATTATATTATTAAAATATTAGATAATTATAAAAATTTTATGTTAATTAAGATAATTAAATAATTAAAAATGTACAGATAAAATAACCATCAAACCAAAACATGCAAGGTTAACAGAACAGTTTTCACCTGGAAGATAATTTTAATATAATAATTATTAATTAACGAGTGATGGGTTGTTAAAAATAAATCTTATTGGGTATGATAAATATGAATATAGTTATTTATATATGTATATTAAATCAAAAAAAAATTATACATGAGGATAATAAAGCATATGCAGATTGATGGACTTGAGGTAATGGATTCTTGTTACAATATAATTTTATTTATAGATTTTTTATGATAAGAATTATGATTAGAAAATAATGTGATATTAATATATTAAAACACATATATTTTATTCAACTATGGTTATGTTTATTATTTTCATGTTCATGTCCCATTTAATATCTTATTGGATTAAGAATCATCAACTGAGTTACAAGTAAGGGACTTTCTTTTATAGGAATTCATATTTTAATGTTTTCCTTCCAAAATATTTTTCATCAATCTTGTGGTTGTTTTTAATGTTTTGAGGAATATTATTCCTTAGAATTTTTAAAATATAATATTATTTTTATTTTCCTGAAAAGAATTTTTGAAAATTTTTACTGAGCATTTCAAAGAATATATTTTTTAAATATTTACCACACAAATGGAATTTCCTACAATTATAACCATTATTTTTGTTGAAGATTACATTTAATGTTTCCATGATTTTTTTAATGCAATTATTTTTCTTAATATTTTGTGATTTTTTATTTAATATGATATGAAAATAATAGGGTATTATTTTCATAATGTAATAAATAGAATTTCTAAAAAGTGGGTTATAACATCATTTTTTCAATAAAATGAAAGGTTGTTATTTTTAATGTTTTTATTCCATTTAATTTTATAAAGGCATAGTTTTACTACAATAACTTCATTTATGATTATTAAATGGTATTATATCTTCCTCCACTATTTTATGTATTATACCTTAATTTTAGAACAATCACTTTCTTGTGATCATGTTCTATATCACTCTTCAATATTCCTTAGACATTATTTTTCTCTTTTTTATCAATAATTTAAATATTATGGATTAATTTAGTACAATATATAATACATTTATGATTTATAAATCCTATAGAATTTTAATATATAGTATCCATTGAAGGATGTTTGTTAAAAAACTATTTCATTGACTGTGGAAATATTCTCTATTGTTGATTCAATGTGGATAAATTATGATTTATAAGGTATTTTAAGAATGAATTCAATAAATAATTTAATATATATGGAATTAATAGGATGTTCAAGTAATTTATGGGGCTTGTTTATAGATATCCCATAAATTTATCCCATGATATCAGGATATAAATCAATAAGAATTCGATATAATATGGGTATCTACATTACACATTCACATTTATTAGAAATGATATATTAAACTAATAAATGATGGCATTATTCATGAAAAATTGGTTTATGACTTGAGGGAATGTTCATGAATGTATGGATTTATACATTTACTTTAATAGGAATTTAGTTTCCATTATATATGTTATTTCTCTATTGATATTATCATAGGATGTACCTTGATCTCTGGTTATTGATTGAATTTTATGTTATTTGACTATCCCATCTACCATTTTGATTATGACTTATTAAATCATGATTGCTTCCATTGTATGTAACCCTTATTGATCATCTGTTCTCACCCGTTATTTGTATTTGTATCCATATGATATGGGGAAGGATTCATTGGATGATTTTCAAGGATTAATGAATATTTTCTATTCTATAAATTAATTTCCAATGTAATATGGAAATCATGTATCAATATAGTCTCTAAAGACTACTACACTAATTAATCCTTCATGTTGATATATCTTCATTTCACACCAAAGAAAAAAATTGAGAACCAATGCTAGGTTAATGGGTTCATGGATGATACATGTATATCATAAGTCATTACACTTGGAATTAAATAATATGTATAAATAATGTTTTTTAGTGTCGGACCCAATAGTGTGAGTCTGGGTAATTTAGTTAGGGTCGGATAAAGGGTTAATTTTTTTTTGTGATTATTTTTACTATGAATGATCTATGCCAAGCATACTAAACCATAAAAATTATTTTTGAAAATTAAAGTTAAAATAATGAGACAGTCAAATGTGCGGTAAAAAAATTGTGATTAATTTATTTATTTGGAGGGATTATGACCTGATAAGATTAGTGAAAATCCCTAGGGATACTCCCAAATGTTTGAAAACGACATAAAATTTTTAGTAATGAATATAGTATGTGGTTTAAAAGTAATAATATCCATTTTTGTATGTAAAAAAGAAGATAAAATCTCTAGAAAGGATGCACCTATGGTAAAGAAATTTTAAAAAATTGTTTGGTTTTGACTTGATCTCCACTTGGTTCCCAATAAGTGGGTCTAAATGCACATCATATTTGACACTCCTAACAGATATGGTATAGGGATTAAGATACTTTATATAATAAATTCTAAATTATTGAAATTGAATTTTAGGATGTAATATATTTCATGTTAGGTTTAAGAAACTAATAATAAAATAACCATGAAAAACGTAAAATAAATTAAAGGAGTTATAGGTTTATCTAATAATATAAAAAATGAAACAAAATAATCACAGGTTGATGTGAATGTGACCTAAGAGAGTAAATATTGTGACAAATTTTTCATATTTATATGATCATTTAATATGATATTATAGGATAATATCATATCCATTTTGGTTTTAGTATTCTGTTGGAAATATGGTCTTGAAAATTATGATCTGAAAGGTATAACTATAGACACTCATAGGTATTATATATTTATAAATATGTGCATTTGTAAAGAATGGTTATATTTTCAGTATGTTCCTATTATAATGGAAAACATCAGTTTCTAGTTTTATCCAAGAGAATGAAGTCAATATCTCATTTGAAATTTAATCTTGTGTAATGACCATACTATGTATACCATCCAATGGCCCGAAGGACTTCATTTTTTATTATTGATTTTGATAATACACCTTTCAAGGGGTGAGGTGGAACCCTAAAAAGGCCCTTAGGAGTAAGTATTACATGGACTGGAGGCCTTAGAAAAATTCATTTCCTGTAGTCTTCAAAAATTACATACAACCCATACTAACTACTTGGCACTGCTCCTCCCCAACATCTTCATCGTGAAATCAGCTCTCCACCTTCGCATGACTATTTGGCTAGGCTATCTTGTACATTTATAGGCTTGTCCCTATGGTAGGTGCCATACCATCTCATTCTTGCAATCCATATATCTTCTTGTGTGGCGAAAGATCCTTGCTCATCCTCCTTATAGAGCTTCTTCCTTGTAGGTTGTTTGATTTTCATCTGAACAGGCTTTTCATTAGGGAGTGAAAATTAAAATTGAGTGTAAACAATTTATTTAAGGGGAGAATGTAACATCCAATTATTTTAGTATATTTTTTACATAAATTTTTTTATTAGATAGTTTAATCCACAAGAATTACCCAACTAAAATTAAATAATATACATATTATTGAGATAAAATTATACAATATAAGATAATCATTAATACATTATCAAAATATAATATGAAACATAATTAATAAAACTACAAGAATAATAAATATCCATGTAAATAATAATTCCATTAATATTTATTATTTATCCTCATGGTTTTCCATGAAGAACATAAACCAAAAAAACTATGGAGGTAGGGCATAGAATTATAAATATAACAGTCATGTAAAAAGATACAGAAGTAGGAAAAATATTTTTTTATTATATATAGGAATGAAATATAGAAATTATATATTTTATTTAGGATTATATAACCATAGAGATTATATGAGTGTTTCAATATAATTGTTGAATTTCTATGTATAAATACAATTAACTACTTTATGAGATCTATGTACAAATGGGAATGAATTTTCATAGTGTTGTAGAATTATTCTTTGTGAGGCTCATTTGTTTGAGCTTGGAAAGGAGGTAGCCTATTTAGGGTTTTTCCTAGACCAATCCCACACCTAATACAAAAAGCTATATTGGGAGATAAATCATTTGTGAAAGAAGTTCGATATAATTGAAATATCTATGATATCAATGCTAGATGAATTTTCATCTAAAGAAGCATCATTTTTTATCTTACCCTTAGATCTTATGTGGATGTTTGAGGGGACATCTTAATTTAATATAATATTATATAAGACTGTCACTATCAACAGACTTTATATTCCCAATATTATGTATTTTTTCAAAAAATTTCATCTGAAAAAATATACTTTTAATGAATAAAAAAACAATATTTTATATAAATATATTTATAAAAAATAATTCTTATTAAGCAAGTGGTCATTCATTAATAATTATGAATAAAATAATTTCATAAAAAAACATCATCTTAAAGAAATAATCTTTTCTATATGTTATTAATTTCAATACTAATATATCACTACTAAATTACATGAAATATATATTTAATATATAAATTAATTTTTTAATTTTCAACTAAATATTTTCACTTTCAAAGGAATATGGTTACATTGTATAATTATTTGGAAAATATATATTTAAAAAAATTGATTTTTTATGAATAATTATATTAAAATTAATTTTTACCAACACTATAAACTAACAATAATAAAATTATTTTTATATTTTAAATCTTTATATCAATTTTTTTAGTAAAACAATTATCATTTTTAATATAAAAATATGTCAGAAAATCCAAGATTAGTTTTCGTGGTAAAATTATTAACTCCAAAGAGTTTTTTTATAATTTTACGTAATTTTCATTTAAATAAATTAATATTTACATAATATAAATTATTATTCTACTATAATTTTTAATCTTGTTAAAATATATATTAATATTAATTTCATTAGGAATTTATAGGAAGAATAAACACACTTATTTTATAAAAACCCATTTTCCCTTAAAAACGACTATTTTCTATATCAAATTTTTTAATTTAAAAGATAATTTTGCCATTGTATGAAATTAAATTAGATTATATGGAATTAACATTTGGATTCATCATGAAAAAATTTAGTATTTTGGGTTGTATTATATTTTTATTCATTAGATAATTATTATGGTAAATAATAAACTAAAGTTAATAAAAGTATAATTTGGTAAATTAAAGTGACTCAAATTTAATTAATTTTACTTGAAACATAGACCTTAGAGATGAAAATTATTTGGTTTTTAATTCATACTCACACATAGCACTTACCTTTCCTTAGAAAAATTTTATATGTTTCCATCTTAACCCCTCTCCTCACTTTCAATTCAAATGAAAAGTCCATCTTTTCGTGAACAAGAGGGTCTCTCATCGACCCTCTTCAAACCACTATATTTGATAGATATATTCATGTAAACTAGCCTATTTAAACTCTCATAGTATCAAATTCTATGTTTTTTATCCTTTTTTTACAAGAAAGTGTGTTGTTTTCCAATTCCAAGAGGTCCTTGATGAGAAGAATTGAGTACTCAACAATATTATTATATACTCCCCAACCATTTATTCTCTATATTTCTAGTAAAGAATTATTTAAAAAACTGATATAATTATAAAATTATGATATCTATAATTATATTTTATTATTTAAATTCAAAAACAATTATTTATCCTACACCCATCCATTTGAAAAATGGGAACATCGATCGTGTTACATGCAGACTACTACCTCCGTGAATGACATATTTTATTTTTCATCACCATATTTAAGGGATATTTATAGAAATGTATTTGATGATTAAATATTATTTCTAAGGTGTGACTAAAATTATCTAAAGATAAATTAATTATTCTATTAATTATATTTACAATAACCAATCATTGTAAATTTAAACACAAAAAATGAGCATACCAAGCGGAAAACTACTTTCTTATTTTAAAATAATTGCTTATTATCTTATATTATTAATCTATATTTTCAAAATAATTATTTCAAATTTTAATAAAATATAAATTAATAAATTATTATTCTATAATGATGGTAATATAATCACTTCATAAACAAACCCATCCATTAATTATAGCATGTTTTTTCATATTAGTTTAACCACCTACTTGAGAGATGCTATAAATTTATAACATAGTTGGATATAAAAACATAATAAATGGTTATATTTGAAATTAATATGTAAATAATTATTATTTTTAGTTATGGGAAGTTAAATTTAATATTTAACTTCAGAAAAACCGACCGAGATACCTTCACAAATCAGTACCCAACCAAACACATCACATACTCAAAGGGTATTCTCCATCCCCATAAAGAGGAGACTAGCATTAAAGCATAAAAAATATTGGGTCCAATTTCACCCTAACTAAAATAGAAAACATGAAATATATGTATATACATGATAGGAATAAATATTAGAAGAATAAACAATGAAATATACTTCATTGCAAAAGAAAACAGTTAAAGCGATAAAAACAAAATTTTATGTAAAAAATATCTAATGTATAAGTCCAACAACATATAAAAAATAAAGACAAAATATCTACTTCATGGGATATCATTGTTAATCTTCAACCATCTCAAGTTCCCTTCTATTCCCTACATCAAAATTCATAACAATGTCTATACACCACAAAATAGGTGCACATTGTGTGATAGAAATATGATCAGTATAATCCAACCCCAGTGTTCCATGATATGTCTCTATACCATAATCTAAAATATTATAATCATTAAATAAAATAGGATATGATAATAAATTAACCATTTTATATACCAAAATAATAGTACGTAAATCCCCTTATTAACATTTTGAAATAGTATTGGTAAAATGGTTTAAAAAAATATTACATATATCAAAGTAGTCAAATAATGTATCACACATCATATGAAATCAAATGTAGTACAAACCAAATAATAGTTTAATCAGTGTAAGGATCACTACAAGTTGGGCTAGATAGAACACTCATACCACCAACATAGAAAATCACGCACCTTAATTATCTAGACATATGGATAAAATCTAGAGATCAGAGGAACACCCTAATAAGTAAACCTCCTAAAATGTCTATCTTGTACCAAGAACAATAGATATATGAAGAAGAGTAACACCCCATTAGTAAACCCCCATCAGTATCAATGAACGAGTCCTATTACTACTCCTTCCACCTGACTACCCAAGGCTTTCTAGGTGATTAATTTTTCAAGCCATTTCATAAAAAATTTCTCTGAAAACTATTACATAAATCCATTTCAAAATTCTTTCAATTTTTTTTGGTGACTATAATAAGGGGAAAATCATATTTTCACAAAAACCCATTTCGAAACACACATAAATCAATAAATCATGCCAATTCATTTATAAAACAGTGTATAAAATTAATAAAATTAAATATTCATGCAACACGGGCTAGAGACAGAACCACCTAACTCGAACTCAGGTTCCACATGCCCGAAACAAGATCCGCCAATATAGGAGAATACAAGTAAAACATATGAGGATTTTGAATAAATCCTTATATCTCAAAAAAAATTCAAAAAGAAAAATGGTTAGTGGAGAAGATAAAACATCACAAACATCAAATAACTCACAATCAGTACCACAACCGGTAGAAAGGTCGACCTCATAATAAATATCACACAATAGATATAGAAATTATCAAGATGAATATTCACCAAAAGCCCAATTGATCTGAAAATGTAGCACAAAAAGACTTCTATAACCAATGAAAACAAATAATCCCAATGATCACCTACCTTGAATGATGAAACACATCCACAATATTGATCAATCATTAAACAAAATGATATAGAAGGTGAGTAGATCCATAATATTTCATGGGATATCTCCTAGGTTTTGAAAGAGGATGTGGCACATCATGTGGAAAAGAATCAAACATGAAACATATAAAACCATATAGGCCATAGACATTTCACATCATGAATTCCAGGTTTAAGATGTGAAATTCATTGAATTTATATTTTCTAAAAAGGAATCACGTTGGTTAAAAAACATTGATAAACCATTTCATAATATTTTCTAGTTTCATGGAATGCAAACATTTCATGCCTTGTACAAATTCCCAACATCATCTAGGAAATTTTTTCACATCATGTAACTATTTCATGATGTGAAAATTCTTTGCTATAGGATTCTATAAAAACATTTATAAATACCTCAGGTCAACCCAAACACAAAATAATATACTATTAATTATTTTTTACATTGATACATTGACTCTGTTAATCCTAAAAATATCCACCCTAATCATTTTTTCATTTTCCTAGGAAAATATTGTATGTCCCGAGATGTCCAAAAACACACCCACACAAAGAGGGAAATTAAAATAGAGAAAATAAAAACCAAAAATATAGTAATGAGATGTTAATAAATCCCCAAAAAAAGAATTTATATCCATTATAACTCAAATGGATGAATCGTGTCCCTAAAGAGGTGAGGCTACTACTCCCTCATCAACAACTCATGCCGCCCAAGTCTCATGAGAATCAAATTCGTGTATCCACAATACATGGAATAATGAAATCGAATTCCCAAACAATAATTTCACATGAGATTAAATTATTTATATTAGTTATTCCACAACAAAATTTATGGGCCTAGTGATATTTCTTCCCAACATAGAATATTAGGGCGATTAGGATGGTACATCTAGTGATGAGATATTTGGAAAAAATCATGAATACCCTGCAACTAAAAAAAATTACAGTAATAAATGAACTTCCAAAGATATTTAGTGACCTAAAATGTTCTAACATATATCTCAACCAATTTTCCATGCTTTCAATGTCAACGATGACCCAATTGAGGAGAAACTTTAAAGAAAACCAAATTACCCAGAGAAAACTCCAATGGATGAAACCAATGATCCATATATAATTTATAAAAACAATTTTCTATAACCCAAATCCAACATATATCTTGAATCATCACCAACATACCCTAAAGAATAAATAGTCCTACCAAAGGGGCCTCACCACCCCCACCTAATAAAGAGATGAACTACATAGGAGACTACAGAAAGCCTTAAAGAGATACATTTTGGATGATGACTGATAACGTTTATTATATGAAAAATAAGTAATTAGTAGATGGATATACCATGATCCACCAAAATAAAAGATGAAAGATTTTACAATAACCACTATGATCTAAATAACATGTTGTGTTTGACCATATATCTATGGATGGTATGTTGTACTCCACCTAACTTGAGACCCTATCAAATCTTGGAGACTCTTATAAAAACATAAGGTAAAACTTGGGGCCCTATCTAAGAAATGGTAAAGGGAACCCCATTTAAAATAAAAACATCCATCACATACAATTTACCCAGATCTTCCGCTTTAGTTGTGTCACTAGTTGTAATTAAGTGGAATACATTGTCAACTGATCAATCTATACCTATATTGAATTTATACATAATTTATTCCATTGTAATCAAATATAAATCTCTAGGTAATCCTCATTATATTTCAGAATTGGGATTGGAAAATGATAGTGAAAACAAAAGGGTTTCATATTTGTTACCTTTACTTTTTGGAAGGTGTAACAATGAGGCACATAACATCAATTATTTTGATTTGTACCCGCTCATTAGAATCACCCTCTCATGTCATAACACATATTTGTAGATCCTAAATAGAAATCATAAAATAAAATCTGAATATTAAAAAAACTAATATCCCACCAATATTGGTTCAAAAAACCAATCACCAATACTGAGAATACCATTCTAAGAGAGAGACCAAACATAAATTGTCTCTTGACTATATAAGGTTACTTAAATTCACCTGAATTCATCATCCAGATATTGATCCCATATAATATATTCTAGAAGATATGTTGATTAATAAACTATGATAAGAACCATACATGATACATCTCCCTAATAATCCAAGTGCAATTGGGAAAAGAGACCCATAACGATCCACTCTTCCTTCGATTCCAGAACAAAATACGATGGTACCTTCTGGATGAGAGAATCCTCATTGACATTCCCCATACCTAGGGTATATGTGATTTAAAATTCAAACTCATGAAGTTATTCCACGTGCCACATCTATGTGAGATTCATGTGTTTATAATAAATGATATAACTCATACTCTCAAGGCTAGATAAGATTATTAATCACTCCCCAAAAGAGAATAACACAAACATTTAATTAGATTTGTAATTACAATAAACTCAAATAATTAGTGGGGAAATTCTTTAAATATGGTAGTAGCTTTAAATAGATGTATTCCACCAACAGATCATTCAACATGAGAACACAACCCTATATAGAACCGTAAGAATCATAGATAACCACTTGCCCCATACTAGGATCCAGTAACATCAAAATAATATTCAATGTTAAGAGAAGTTTTAATTCAGTGTTATAAGATTGAACATTTCAAATCCAACGTGAAGTGAACACCATTCATTATATGATAATTCATTGTTAATTCCATCATTGATAAATCCTTAATGAACCATTCGTTGTATCCATTAATACAAAGGAAGTACATAATCACAATGTTGTTCTACTGATTTTTCCATGATTAGATAGAAATAATCTTCCCATGATCATCTAATAATACAACCATAGATTTAATGTTCCCCAATTAATTGACATCTTGGAACCATAAACATCATTTAAAAATCCATCTATACAAACAGTGACTCCTCATGATTTTTGGAACCAAACTCAAATGGTTCTTGTTCTCAAACATTTATTTTGAATAAACCAAAATATAATCCATGAACACTAGAACAAAAGTGTTGAGATACTCATGAAATATCTAATTCATAAAATCCATAGAAACTATAAGAGTGTTAGTTAATACAAATGGTATCGCATGATATTGTTAATGACTAGGAATACTCTTGAAATCAATCTTCAGTATATGATACACCCAAACATTGAGATAATGATAATATTATAGAAGGCTGATCTTCAAAGACCACTTTCCCATCTTTAATCAGTAAAAAAATTATCCACATAGTGCAAGAAGATAATTATTCTTAACCATTTCATGGTTCAACTTATGATAGTTCAAACATAATCATAGTGAACCATCAACCTTTTTGGAAACAATCATTGCGTATACACCTGGAGAAACACTAGGGTAAAAAATACGTTTCTCATTAGATCATAATGTTGAATATTTATCTCTTTTAGCTCCACTATCACTATATGATAAGAGGATATTAATATCGGTTGTGTATCTGACAGGAGATCGATAATAAAATATACCTCCCACTCTGTAATAAGACCATAGAAATCATCTAAAAAACATCATGAAAATAACTAAAAACCAAAGGAAAATTATCCAAAACAATTTCATTAGGCTCAACTATAGAAATATATAACAAACTTATGAGCTCTAAGTAGGAAGGGCCTACATGACCAGACTATGGATCCTAGTCTCCCTGAAACAATCGAGAGATTCCAACAGGCTTAGAGAATGAGACATGTAAATTATAACAATCAAACATAGCTTGATGAGTGATAATAAAACCTATCCAAATGATGATTTCAAATATACATAGATTTAGAATGAGGAAAAATCAGACTAAAACTATGTTGAATATCTATATTTAACTAAGAGAACACTGAAACCCCTTCTTTTTCCTCTTTATAAGAGGTGTCACTAACTCCATAATAGTGGACTAGAAATCTATTGGTTGTTTAATCTTCTTCACAAAATGAGTAGATATAAAATAGTGGTAGGCACATGTATCAAAATAATAAGTCATTAATGATGATTCAAGTAGGATATTATGTCTCACTATTGTTAGACCCATATCTACATATATAAAAAATTGTCCACTTTATAAAGGTGCATCACTTATGTTTCATGTGGCTAGATCCACGTAGACATTAAAGAATATGATTATATCATAGTAGACTTTGGTGCCAACAAACCTTGACCATTAGAAGGTGTATACATATTTGGGTAAAAACTGCATATATGTACATAACATCCAAGACTATTACAAATCATCAAAGGTCCGGAACAATAACATCAAGTGTGGCCAACCTATCCACACTAATAGTAGGTATGAGGGACACTATTGTTTTCAGTTGAAGGTACAGAGGAGGCTTACTACTAAGAACCACCCCTGTCACTCTTGTGATTATTATTCCACTTCCTCTTAATCTATATTATTCCAAATAATCTATAAATATGTGGATGATAAGTGAAAAAATAAACAACCTTTCATTTTAAATCCATATCTTCCATAATTACCTTATATATTGTCTCTACATAGGTATAAATTATTATTATAAATAAATTTCATCTGATATCTAGTCACATAACATATAGGTACTATTGAGCCTTAAACTTTTCATTAATTAATTCATCTAACGAAAAATGAACCATATCATTAAATTGATTTTTCTATTCCTACAATGAATTATCTATCTATTTAAAAGATAATAAATTCATACGCATCACCATTAACAGTGACTTTATACAAAAACTACTAAAATATGTGGTCTTGAAACCCTTCCATCCAGGCCCAGGTGTTTATCCACCATTACCATGGAATCCCACCATTACTTTTTTAGGATCCTCTAGTTTAAATGTTTCACACTCACCTTTTATATTCTCAAGTGTGTCCAATAAGTCAAATATCTAATCAGTATTCTCTATTAAGCCAATCATATATTGGGGAGAACTTTTATCCTTAAAGGATTGTGTATTCTGACATAATAACTCTCATGATAACTCCCTTTATCCTCTATATCCTTACAGTATATCAATTTTTTTTTCTATTCTTGCATTAAATTTTGGTCAATTTCATGAACATCCCACATGATAGCCTCAATAAGATCATGATATTGAGGCGAACTCCCTTGGGTAGCGTCAGATGCACCCTCCTAAAAAAACTATGGAAGACATCTTTGAGGCATACCATTGTACACCAATATAGATGAAATGATCAAAAAATAGGATAATCATATTTCAAACAATAAAAAGATAATAAAAACTCAGATTGGGATCAATAAATCCAAATTGGATATATAAATCCCAACATCCCATGGTAACTTCAATCTTCGCAAGGAAAGAAATGCTCAGGAACTCAATAAAACCTACCTCTCATTTATCAACCATTCAATATCTAGTCCAAAAACATCCCAAACCTACACACAACCTCCTTTGATACTAAGAAATGATTAACTGACTTGGATACCCTCAAAAACAAATACCCAACCTGATCCATTACACACCATAAGGGTATTCATGATCTCCATACTTTGGCGACTAGAACCCAGGCATCAACAACAACCAAATGGAACAATTTCAATCAACCTAATTAAGAAAAAAGGATATATATATATATATACACACACACACACACATATTTAAAAAAGAAACAAAAAAAGTATCAAAAAAAGAAATATATTTCATTAGAAAAAGGAAATAGTAGAAGCAATATAAATAAAAAGTTACTAACCAGTCTCCAAGGTAAAATTCCAATAGAAAAGGAATACTAATACTGTAATAGGTACTCTATGTGATATTTTTGGTAATCTCCCTCCATCTTACCACTAGATACCCATATATAGTTGACATAAATCTTCATTTCCACATTATGTCACCTTGACATTCTTCATATCCGAAAACATTACAAGGTCTCTACATAACTAATGGGGTGTTCATGGTATATGCTAAATAGGCTTAGTATGATTTGACCCAGGTGTTCCATAACAAGTCCATGTACAACAATACAAACAATACAGAACTATATCTAATATAAGTCATGATAATTAGTTAAATTGTTTTTATATTAATATCATAGTAAATAAATCCCATTTTCCACATTTCCATATAATCTTGGTAAAATATTTTAAAATAATATCAAATATATCAATGAATTAAAATCTCATATATCATATCATATCATATCCAAATTTGTAAAAATAAATGAAAAGTTAAATCATAAAAAGTATCACTACAGGACATGTGAGATTGAATACCCATACCTCCAACATAGATAATCATACACATAATGTCTCTAAAAATATGCCTCAAATCAAGAGAGCATATTGACACACTTATAAGTGAACCAAAAAATATGTATAATAAGACCCTTGAACAATAGGGCTTAGGACTATAGGAATAACCCATGTGTAAAACCCTAAAATTTTCAATAGATTAGTCCTATTAGTACATATTCCTCTTAAACACCCAATGATTCCAATGTTCTTTATTTCTAAACCAATTCATCAAAACCATAATTTAAAAACCATTTCATAGATCCTTTTAATAATGATTTTAATATATATATTCTTTTTAACAAAACAATTGGAAATCCATATTTTAACAAAAGATCATTTCCAAACACACATATATCAATAAATCAACCCAATTAGTTTATAAAATGTTTTATAAAAAAATAAGGGCATTAAATGATCATACATTATATGACAGAGACAGAACCACCTACATAATTCTTGGGTCTAACAAACCTACACCAGGTTCCACAAAATCAAATTAATGAAAGACAACAAATTAGGCCCTAGAATCAATCCTTATATCTCATTAAAAATTCAACAAGAAAAATCATCAGTGGAGAAGATAAAAAAACAATCACATCAAGGAAATCAAATTCTTCAATAAAACTAATTGGACGGTTATCCTCTTAAAGAACACATAATATCTTGAATGGATAAATAAAAATAATCCCTATAAAAATAATATATCTTAAATCCTAGCACCAAGGAGCTAAATCAACCAAATAAAATGAATAATTATAAATATCACTTACCTAGAGAGTCTTAACACAATCGATATTAAGATAAATCATTGGAGGAAACTATATAGAAGAATCCATGATCCAAAAAAATCAGATAGAATGACTCTTATGTTTTGAGAGAGGAGTTTATACATCAAATGAAAATAATTCCAAAGTATAGTGTATAAAAACCAACTAGATGAAAAACTTTCAAAGCAAAAATATCATGTTCACAATTAGAAATCCATTAAATAAATATACACAAGAAAATGTGTCACCTTTGTTAAAAAATTTGATCGATCTTCTCACAATGTGAATTAGTTTCATGTTGTATAAAATTTTTAAGCCTTATACAATTTCATTGAATCGTCACAAGAAACTTCTTATGTTGTGTAATAAGTTCTTGACATGAAAATACCCAATAGTCACATTATTTATAAACATTTATAAAAAACTCATCTCAACGAGGACCCCAAAGGACATTCTCTTTATCCTTTTTCAAATTTATACATAGACTCTCTTAATTCACACAAACATGCACCCCCGAGAATTTTTCAATTTTACCCAGTAAATGATCTCTATCCTTTTAAAGATAAAAACACACCAATAAAAAGAGTGAACTGAAAAGAGATATGAGAAATACCGGAAATCTTGTAATAGGATTATACATGACTTATTATTAATATTCCTTCATTCATTTATTAAAAATTACTGAAATAAGATTATCACCAATTTCATTTTCATTAGATTAAATAAAACTCAAATTTAATGGAAGTATAACATCATAAATAAATATATAAATCCTATTAAAACATATTTAACAATATTGGAATAATGAACATTGTAACAGTAAATAATAACCAACAACTCCATTATGAAACTTTTATAAAACTCTTGAAATAATTAAACTATGATGATGAAAATAAATGATAAATAACTAACTTATGTGTGGATAATGATTATAAATTAATATTAAAAAATATAAATATATATTAATAACGTTTTAAAACAAATTATTTAGACCTATATTTTTATTACACATGATGTTAATGAACGTTCATGGAAATAGAGAGGTAAAGTAATGGTTCTTGTCCCCGAATTTTGTTCTTTGATACATATTTATTGCTTTGAATATATTTTATTTTATATGGTACATATATTAACTATTTTACATATTATATTTTTATTATATTTATATTTATTGTATTTAAAGATCAATTTAATTTATCTCTTTCAAATTGGTTTTTATTTGATTGCTAGAAAAGATGTGAGGGTTTTTGGTAACTAAATTTCTATTCATTGAGTTACGATTGTTCTTCTTGAACATTATTAATATAGTATAGATAAATTATACATTATGATTGAGTTATATTATATTAATTATAATTTTTTATGTATGTAAATTTCTTTCTAATGAATTCATGTATTAAGTATCATTACATTAACTATTATTCAATGATATACTTATTTCATTATAAAAATTAAACATTAAGAATAATCATCCTCCTCCTTAATTAATGTACCTCCACTATGTCCATATTATTTATTTCCATAAAAAATATCTTTTTTATTTTAAAATCAAAATATGTAAAATCATTTTCCATGTTCATACTTCTATTTTTCACTTTTCAAAATAATGATTTACTAACCTTTTAAATGACGATGGTTTCATTAAAGGTATTTCTAAATATAAAAATGGGTTTCATTTCCTGATCATATATTTTGTATTCTAATCCATGTTTTTTGAATTATACATTTTTTCCATTCAATCCATCATTTATTATAATTATTTTAATGTGGTATCTAAAAAAGTTTTTCATATACCATCTTGAAAATGATTTTTGAAAGTGACTCGTTACATTGTATCTTTATGAAAATGTTTAAAAAATGTTTTTTTAAAACTATTATTTATGAATTTTATTTCATTATTATATTTATTTCCATAATATCTATCTCCATTATTGTTATTTTTAATTTAATACCCTCTAAATACCCATATAAAATACTTTTTTGGGTGATTAAATTTTTTTATCATCTGATCAAATTCATGTAGTCATTTTTAGGTAAAACCATTTGAAATGATTCTAAAATAAATTTATTTTCATGTTCATTTCATGATATAATTAATGAATTTTTTGAATTTCCTCACATGAAAAAGTTTAATCATTTTTAGATGGGTTTGGTCTGTTAAACCACTAAGACGGGTTGGGTCCGTTAAATTCTTGAGGTGAGTTCAGTCCGTTAAATCAAAGATATTAGTTGGGTTTTTTAAATCCTTAACAGGTGTTTGATCTATTAATAGACACAAAATTCATTTTTTATGGTTTTATATCTCATGATATTATAATAGGTTATGATTTTTAATTCCCACACACCTTATGGCTATCCATTTATGATGATGAGTCAATTATGGGTCATAGGAAGTCATTCATCAGTCAGCATAAATGGATTTCAATATTATATTTCCTAAACCACTATATAATGTTTTCCCCTGATTATGTTTCCCATGGTTCTTTGGTATTCTATATTTCCATCACAATGTATATTTTAATGTTATATTTTATTGATATTTCGCTATTGTTCTTGTTTATTGTCACATTTGTCCGAACTCTTATGTCTCATTATATGTTTTTTCATTTGAGACCACATGTTCCACTATATTGGATTATATATAAATCTTATTATTCTATGTTATTTAATGAGAAATTTCTCCCATGATCATGTTTTTTCATAGGCTTATGATCTCACCCTTGAGGACATAATGATATGTTTTCCCTTTCTTAGTATTTCAGCTCTCCCCTTTTAATGTTTCTAATTATTGTGGTTATGAAGATGTATATACAATATGAGATGATTATAAGAAGATCCAGTATGGTGTAATTATGTAGAATAGTTCATAATTATGTGAAATAATTTTTTTATAAATAATATTTAATGAAACTAATCCTTTTGGATATAAAGCTATACGAATATTTATGAGGTATAATTTTAGAGTAATAGAATATTGTAAAATATATTCATCTATAGCTTGTTTCATCTTAGTTGGTTTCAAATACATTGTGTAAATAATGTTTTTTATAACTTTTCCCAAGAGTTTCATTCTTAGGTTCTTTAAAAATACACCTTTTTTGACATTTTATGTTTCAAAATAAGGAAATATTGATAATAAATATTTCTGTTATTTCTATATAGAAAAAAATTAATTACTTATCCAAAATTATGTATGTGGTCCATTAGGTAACATTATGATATATATTGTTTTACCTTTCTCTTCAAATGATGGATGCATTGGATGTATTACATGATATGTAAAGATCATAGTTATATATCCCCACATTAAATTGGTAGTTATCATGAGACAAACTAGTTGGTTAATTAGTTTAATTATTATGAGTTTATGTATGATGCCTGGAAATAAGGACTTGATTGAATTTTAATGATGCTCTACATTACAAATTCTATCATAATGAGAATAATTATTGATATCCATGTGTTTATTTTTTGATATATTATCCATGGTTATATTATTTTTCTAGTTTCTTTATTATGGAATTATTATATTTATATACTATTTCTATATTTATATTTTTCACAGTTATGTTATGATAGATTCTTTTATATGATACCTCTTTCTAAGAATCTCATCTCACACATTCATAATGTTCCCAATTTTCAATGGAATATATGAATATTAATACATGTGAGAAATGGAATTTAAAGGAAAAATAACAAAGTCTTCTTGTACTCAAATGATGTATTTTAGGTTTCAATGTGATGTAATTTCCGTTTATGTATTTTCTTTTTAGAGACAACTAAACTGCTAGATCCTATGCAATTTCGTATATATTTATATATATATTCAATAATATTGTATTAAAATAACATAAAATCCCGGTTACTGGGGTTGGGGGTTTTAATACTAATATATATGAGGTATCATTCCTTGAGGTGTTAGTTATGGATTATGGGGATAAAGTGATTAGTGGTGGATTATTTGTCACAATTTCTAATCCTCCAACAGATGGAAGAAAGGAATTGTATCATGGTCAGTTTGTTGTAGCCATCAGATATACTCAATTAGAAGTAGGAGAACATTTTAATGTACTCTATCATTGGTTTTCCTCAATCCCAAGGTGGATGTGATACTGTTTTTGTTATTGTGGTTTGGTGGATAAAGTCAACTTATTTCTTAGTTATAAAGTATTCATGTGTTTTATATATTCCTGAGATTCGACATGTGGATGAGATAGTGATGTTTAATAAGGTACCAAATAATATAATATATGATCAACATACTTTATTTACAAAACATACATAGTGAGGTATTTATAAATATTTAGGATCTCAAATATTTATTTGAACTTCTTTTCAACCTCAAATAGACAATCAAACAAAAAATTCAATCTAGATGTTGAAGGATACATTGTCTACATACATCTTGGTTATTCGCAGATAATGTGTGATGAACCTGAATTTTTTTAGTTTTTCTATAATAATTTCCACCACAATTCCTTTGAAATAGTTCATTTTGAACTGATATATGGGAGACATTTTAAATATCTATTTTTCAGGACTAGGGTTGGGAAGTATGTGGTTATTGGACCAGATGTAGTAAAGAGAATATTTGAGATGTTGTATATAATTATAGAGAGGATGGAAGTAATGAAACACTCTCAAGATTCGTTTTTTGATTACAAGAAGAAGCTTATAATGTTAGAGGTTAAATCTTATCTATTCTAATGGGATTCCCCTCATCATAGAGAGTAGATTTTTGGTTTATGGAGTAATATTTCTCTCTGGTTCGTCAATAGTTTGAGGTGTATGGAAGAATTGGTGAGGTTGTGTTTCTTTTGGTACAATCCTCATAGATGGACTAGATATATGATGTTTTCTATGTGTTTAAAAGTTTTCAATAGCATTATAAAAACCATCTTGTCATCAATTTGGGAGATTTATATATAGAGGATTAATGGAGTAGTTGGACAAGATTCAAGACCATTGAGATAAGGTGTTGTGCGGGCATGTTACTCTCATGGTTTTTAGTGATGGTGTCATGTATGAATTTATATAAGAATGTTACATTAATATGCATTTTTTAAAATTTCAACTTTCCAAAACCTATTTTTTATTTAATGAATTAGTATTACAATTTATGTTGGTTAGTTTAAATGTGTATCCTTATATTTCATTCTCCTTTAGTGTTGGGATCATTTAGTTTTAGAGGAATATTTGAGTGTGTGTTGGTGATTTTTATTTTCATTCTGGGTTGGGTTTTGACATATGGGGATGTGAAACAATTTAGAGGTATAAAATATAACATTTTAACCCTTTTCGTTCAAATTTTTTCAGAATTCATTTTTTTGGAAGTGCTAGGAGAAATATGGAGGAGGAAATAAGAATATGGGGTTGATATTTCATTTAGGATGAGTGTCTCACGGTATGGTCGTAAGGATGTTTTTTAAGGGTTGGCTGGGAAAGAGGGGTGTTCTATTGTTTGGTTTGTCTCTTCATTAAGGGATGTTTTGAGAGGTGTTATATTTTTATCACACCATGGGGATGTGTCAAGGTTTCCTTCATGGATTAAATTGAGATTAGGAGTCTTTTTATGTCTCTCGTGAGATTCTATAGTAATATGGTCTTTTTTACATGGTGTGAGACATAGAGGTTGTGTTTTTGGGTTCTTCATTTTTGGGTTCAATTATTCCATATTTATACTTTCATGTCATGACCCTTAATCAATGATATAAAATTAAGATATTTTACCAATCAATATATAGGTATGATAAAGTAGTTTCACTATGTGGTTTATAGATATTTCATTGACATTTCCCTACCCTATCTTAAACATTTTCTATCACATTGGAATGCCTTAAAATTAATGTTTTCATATAAATTTTAACACCATATGATCTTATCCTTAATCCATTGTTTCCCCTATAACATAGGCTTCTAGAGAAATTTTTTGGAGTCCCTTTATTCCTATTTATTATATATTCATTCATCCATTTTTGAGAAAAATAACCTTCCATTATTATTGATATTTATCATAAATCTTATTTCTTTTTTATGAATTATTCCTTCTTAAGAGTTCGTGGAAGTAGTTGTGGTTTTTTTGTGAAATTTTCGGTCTTCAATTGATATATTATGGTTGTGATATAGTTTTTTAGCCCCCCATATGTGTTTTCATTTTGATTATTCATTTCCCCTTTTCATTGAGAAATAGTCGTTGATGGTTTGGTTATAGTTGTGTATTTAATACTTATCCCTCTTTATTTTGTGTAAATTATGGATGTTTCATTCATGTTTTTTCTATGGTTGGATAGTATGAATTAATATAATTATGATAATTAAAGATACTAAATGGGAATTAACCTTTTAAGTGTGATTAAATTGTGTTCTACATGTTTCTTGATGTTTCTAATGATTTGGGGATTGTTTATTATTGTTATTGTAAATATTATTATTTTTATGATATATATTCATTGTATTACAATGATTAAATTTATTCAATAACCTATTATAAAAGTATAATCATATAAATATGGAAATGAACTAGTTTTTTGGAATCTAAAATTGATGTGAAATTTGTTTTATAAGAGAGATTGAATCAATAAGATGGAATCATTTAAAAAGTGGAATGTGGATGTAAATGTTACTATAATTTTTCATTATTTGTTTCTATTATTATTTCAATTTTTTATGTATTTTGTGTGGTCATGGATGTAGATTATTGTGAATAGTTTTGGTAGTTAGAATGTGTTGGTTTATGGTTGTTGGGTCTAGATTTCATTTTTTTTCAATGGGAGATGTGATTGTTGATTTATAATGGTGGATATGATATTATATTATATGTAGGTAGAGGTATGGATTGTTTTTTTGGTAATGATTAATTTTTTAGTGGTTGTTAGCATGAGATATTTTGGGGATGATACGGTGGTTGTTTGGTTGATATGGGGACTGCCTATATTTTCCATTTTTTAATGTAATATGATTTGTAATGTTAAACTCAGTAATTGGTGTGGGATGTAATTCAATAAACCATGGGTAATTAATAAATTATTTTAATTTAATTTTTTGGTCAATTTATGGGGTTAATATTTATGTTGTCTGATGAATGTTCTGAAAGTAAATATGGAAATTAATGGCATAATGAATGTAATTTTGTTCGTAAATGGTAATTTTTGGAGTGGTTAAAGATTGTGATTAATGAAAAAATATTAATAGTTTTTACAAAGAAAAGTAATTTTATCAAAACATCACTTATAGATGAGGAAATACTAATTAAAAATTATATAAAAATGATGAATATAGGGAAAGAAAATTATAAATCATTGATCCTCCTATAAAAAGGTAATTTTTTTTCAGGATCCAAAAACAACTCCCAATTAAAGTCTTCAATAGTCAAATATGGGTATGAAGGAAGAGGGCCTTAAATTTTTTTCTAATTATTTCCTAGAAACAAACTACTTATAGAAAAACCAAATAATATTAATAACATTAGTAAAAACAAATTCTTTAATTTTACATCCCTGATAACTGTGTGTTAAAATTATTCCTCAAAAACCATTTTAAAATTTTCCTTTTCTACTTATACTACGAAATTTATTGAAAAACTAAAGGATCCTTATAATATATTGTAGAATCAATCAAAAAATTTCTATTCTATATGAAGCATCGATAAGAAAATTTTTATGAGGAGATTAACAGAAAGAGATATCTACACCAGATTTATCTGGTGAAATTTCAATGATATATGTACTAACGATACTAGTTATAATGGGTTTCTACATCCAAAAATATGTTTCTTATGATCCTGATTTCATTATGTGGTAAATCAAGAACCCATAAACTTCAAAATGGGTAATATTCTAGTTCTTATTACTTTGTTGGTAGAATTTTTTATCTCTATCTTCAGTAGTGAAAGTGGGATCATCCAAAATATCCTCCAAATAATAAACATCATACTATTTATTCTTAGAATCTGCCTCTATGTCCCCTATGAAATTATTTTTAGAGTTCAACACCATATCACAATGTGTGGATTAAAAAATAACAATTTCCATTGAATTAGATTTATCAAATTCAAAAACAAGTTGACCCAAATCATAATGATCCATTTGAAAAGAATCCCTCAAATCCATTGAAAATCTATAATCCATATGGATTATTTTATCAAAAATCAATACCAATAGAGTTCTAAAAAATAAAACAAAGATAAATATTGATAGTTGATGTGTCTAACCAGATAAAGTTACTTAAGGGATTTTCTATTGAAGTTAGATCCTATAGTCTAAATAGATAAAGAATTAATATGACATATCAAAACTAGAAAGGAAAAACTATGTATTTTTATCCATTATAAAAAAAATTATGACCATTTGGATTTAATTAATTTGAATTCAATAATCATCCACGAGTCTTGATTCAAACTATTGTAAAATTAAACTATATCATAAAATTGAAAAAAAAACATATAAATCATAATGGTGGATGATTTTAACCCTACAATATATTTATTTCTATAATCATTTTAATGATGGAATGATTTGGTCAAGACCCCATGGAATTATTCTATGAGAGGGAATAAAGATTAAACATGAATTTCTAAAATTTCATCATTTATAAATGTTAAAGGAGGATATCCATTAGACCAAAATGGGATGATATAAAGGGAACTGGGAAGAAATAAACTCAAATATCTAATGATAGGTCATCCCTCTTGATCCATTAAGATGTAAGTGTTAGTGGTGGGTATTATCCAACATGGATGAATATAATTAAATTAATTATGAAGAGGATATCTATCTGGTGGTTCATGTTCATACGGGTTATTTTTAAGAACATGATCCATTACTATGGACATTTTTATAGATGTATTTATGAGGAAAAGTAAAAACATTTATTATAGAGATGAAAATAGTTGATAGTGAATAGTGTCATTGATGGGTTGATTTTTATGGGATGTGGTAGAATTATTTTGGAATGAAATCCTTAGGTTAGATTTTTTATGACTGTGGTATATGTTATGTTTTCCCTATGATTTATTAGACACACAATCTAAGTAATATAACCTCATGAATGTAGTGAACCATCTCGATTCCACCCGACCTATGACTCGATCCAGTATCCAACAATGTTCAAAGCACGTTCATGACTGTAAAAATGTAGAGAAAAAAAACCACAAAACCACAAATAACTATTAGGTAATATTTTATCTATTATAATATTATCAGGGACTATCCATGATTTAGAAGACCACACCAACTAGATAAATAGGAATAAATTGGAATTTTTTTTACCAAAGTAAAAACAATAATGATAAAATCATGATATCATAAACATCATCACATCACCATATTCAACATATCATATACAAGACATAAAAAAGATATACATTATCAAAATTTCAAAAAGAAAAAAATGATCAAGTCCTAAGCAGGGAATTCATATCATATAAATGATACAAAATCCCAAAACATATTTATATGAGAAAAAATCCATGATACCAAATCTCCTCCAACACAACAACCCTATATAAAGATTATCATGAAGATCCACCAATAGGTACGGTGCCAATTTCCTTACCCTTAATTTGAAAAAAAATACTTATGCCCAAATTTATTTACAAGATGTGCTGTAAAAATTGAAGTAAGAGACAACCATGAATATATATAATGATTTTAACCATGAAACCAATAAATACAATTTGAAAGTCATTTTTAAACTGAATCCAACTTTTAAGACATGATAACATGGAATTTTATTCTCTATTTAAATACCATTGGTTTTTCTAAAAATATTACAAGTTCCAATGCATAGATATAAAAAGGATAAAATATAGAAATAGGACACCCAACAGAGGATGATCAATACACCTACACATTGTGTTAACTTGAGCAGAACCATAAATGTTAATATATAAAAAAATAGATGGAAATGGGTATGATAGAAAATATCATATTCAAACAAAGAACTAATATAATGCATCAATGAATATAAATTAATTGTCCACTAGAAATATGAAACATGGTCCCTAAATATATGTGTCTATTATGCCTTAGACTAAGAAAAATATTGTTATCTGGATATACACATACAACAAGTTGGAATCTCTCTTGGTCTTCCACGGGATTGGATGTCCAAGATCTCTCTTAGTCCCTTTGACAACATTTAGGAAGATCACTCAATTTTAGTAATCCTAAAGGATTATTTGTTCCATCGGTCAGTAAATTGGAAGATCACTTGATCGTCCTCTCAAAGGATTTCTCATTCACTTGGAAAACATACCATTTATAAAATTCATGCACACCCCACATCCTAGAAGTCCCATGTGATACTTAGATCCAAACATATCAACATCAACAAGATTCATTCAAAAAATATATTTTAAAATCAAGTTTAATAAAAAAACGTCCCATTTTTTTGAAACAAATTCTTTAATGTAAAAAAGATACCTAAAACCACTTTAGAAATTGATAAAAAACCATAAATCCTCTTTGTGTAATTTTAACATTAACATGGAGTGCATTCATGTCATATTTCTTTTAAAACCCAATTTAAAACACTAAATTCTCTATAAAAACCACTCATAATCTTAAAACATGGGTAAAATACAAATAATAAATCCTTTCAAATGTCATTTGATCAATAAGAACTAAAATAAATACGACATTAATAGTTATCCGTAAAAAATTCCATGAAATAGAGACACCTACATCAAAAAAAATATGAAGTCATCACCATCAGTAAGAACCACGTGATTTAATAATGATAATTTATCACAAACCTAAAACATAATAAATTAAACAAAACCCCCAATAATAACTATGAATTCATCCATCACACCATCTAGGGTTTTTTTTTAACTCCCATAGAAATCAGAGAACATCAAAAAATACAGGAAAAGATGAAGACACAATGATGTACTTGGATTAAATAATTACAAGAACTATAAATCAATGAGGATAAACCAATAATGGATTGGAAAAATCTATCAAGTTTGGGTAATAAGATACACAATGAATGGGAGAGATAACTAGGTGCTAGAAAAAAAACCAATAACATAAAAATAGTCATTTCTTATAATCATTAATGATTTGGAAAACTTGCATGGTTTGGTTATATAGTTATAAATATTGTGCAACAACTATGTGGGTGCAACCATCTACCTAGATACAATCCACATGGTTCCCACAGAGGTACATAAAATTTTATAAACCATTCTCGAACCATGAAAAATACTGTTATTCGCATAATCTCAACCTCAATTGGTTATATAAATAGTTGGAAAAACTCTACCCCAATTATATGCCATGTATAGTTTTCCCCAAAACTAGATTTTCCACCCCCTAACACTCATGAAATTCAAGAACAATTGAAAAGGATAATAAAAACACATACAATTCATACTGATGACTTAGAATGTATCACCAAAATCCCCACCACATAACTTTATTCTCCTACAATTCCTCGTATATCGACAAATGGGATAAGGTTAGGCCACTATTCCCAAACCATGGCTTACTAATCCCATGTATCATGGATATTTCTACCATGATTTCAAATATAAAGAAAAATTGGGTCATATTTTCAATATATTATCTTTTTTTAATGATCCAAGATATAAATAGGACACTCCAGGATAGTAAAATCAGTCTATAGAACCAAATATTTCCACGCCATCACACAAGAAGATATTGGATGATATAATATAAATTGAGAAAAATGAAAATATTATAAATCAAGGTCAACCGTGGTGGAAAACACAAATTATATGTCACCATACTAAAATTTTCCACAATCTAGGATAACATAATTTAATCTAATATCCACTTACCATGATTTCCTATGTGGTGGTTTTTTCTAGATAGACACCCAAACAAACACTTATTCACCAAACAAAAACTCTAATAGTTGATGATGTCAATCACTTTAAGAATTCTAGAAACTTGAATATATAACTAGAAATTTTTATTTTATCCAAACCTTCTCTATCATCTCTTGGATGAGACTCAGACCTAACAAGGAAATCTGACCCACCTCTGCCACCCCCAAAGGGGATTAAAAAATGCATATATAATTCCTCAAAATGGTCTATATACGATAAATGATAGATAAATATTATTATAAATAAACATAACTAATGATGGTTTATAATACCATGATCCCTTGAAGCCATAAATACATGAAAAATTATTATCCTCAAGAGGGTTGATGTACCACTCATATTTGACATTGACTTATAGGTGTCATATTTTAATGAACCTCTTCCTTACTCATAATTCTTCTTAAAGTCCCTTCAAAAAATAGATGTGAAATGGGATACTCTCTTAGAAACTATCACTTATTAAACTCCAGTAATCCAAAAAAACTCTTGAATATAAAAATTCTCAATTTATACTAATGTCGTCGACTCTTTGATGGTAATAAATTGGGTTAAATTCATTAAATGATCAATAATAAACGATATAGCATATTTCCCACATAGTGTATAGGATAGTTTGATATAAAATCCATTGTGATATCAAACCACATCCAAAATATATTGTGGAGAGGCTTCAACAATCCATTTAGTCTATGATGATCGGCTTTAATACTCGGGTAGGTGAAACATCAGAATACAAAGACCACAACTGATCACCTCATCCTTGTCCACCATTACTAAATCCTATTGGTATACAACACCATTGAATGCGTCACAAGTTCTAGTTATAATATTATGGTTGGTTAATTCAACTAATGTGGGGGTACCTACCATGATCCACAAGCCACCAAAAGGTCATACTTAAATAACACACTCCCCAATCCATCACATGAGGGAACATAATACATATCATAAGATTTTTCTGAATCATTAATAATCCAAACTGGTGTAGATATCAAATGGTCCAACAAATCTCCAAAAATAAACTATGAATTTATCACTCCACAAAAAATTCATCCCTTTTCTTGTCAAGTATTTCAAGGTATAATATATCTTGGATAAATCCCAAACAATGCCCCAAAAATACCCAACTAAGGCCAAAATTATTCTGATCATAGACACAACCTACGTCACCCCCGAGACATAATTTATTGGATCTTCTCTTAATCCACTAAAACTCCTCCCTCAAAAAATAAAAGTTCCCAAGAAAGTAACATCTTCAATACAAAACTAACATTTAGATATCTTGGAATATAGATGAGTTTATTTCATTTCTCCCAAAAGAAACTCTAAATGATTAGTGTTGTCCTCCACTAACAAGGAGTGAACCAAGATTTCATAAACAAACAAGACCATGAATAATTCCAAAAAGTGATAGAAGATATTGTTCATAAAGGCCACAAAAAATATCAAATCATTTTTAAGTCCAAATTGTTTAACTAAATACTAAATGTGTCTATTAAAATGAAAAAATTATGTCTTAGGGACATCTGAAACCCTTACCTTTAAAAGTTGGTACCCTGAACTAAAGAACATCTTCGAAAACTGATGAGTTCCTCTGATTTGATCCTAAAGATCATCAATTATGGGAAACTGGTATTTATTTATTACAATCACCGGGTTATGATTACTATAATATATTAAATATTAGAGAATTTATTATACCTTCTTTTAAAATACAATCATTAATGCCCATCGTGACATATTGGGGGTGATAAATCCATTTCTCTCAAGTTCCTCGAACTATGATGTCTACTCTACAATGTCATCAAAATAAATCTTGTATAATGATAAGAAAATGAGGCTCATCTTGGGGAGCATATTGAAAGAAAACTCATCTTCTCAATGGGGATAAAACATATAAAAATACTTCGGAAACACACAGGGTAAGAGTTCCATTACCATTGGAATACAACCAACTAAACTATTCTCAATCACATTATAGAATATCCTAGATTTCAAACACAAGATCAATCACACATCTAAAAAATGATACCTTCTCTCCCTAATAATGTTTCCCACTCAACCTAGAATATGTTATTTCTTCTATAAGGATATAGAAACTTATCCTTATAGTAATAGAAATCAACATATGTTTTCAAGCTAATAAATCAATTCATTTTGATTATGAGAATTAAATGCATAGGTTCAACACAAGGAAATACCAAATGACTTTTATTTTAGTGATTAAAACACAAAAAACTAGTAAATTAATATATTTATTCTTTATCATACCCAATGGGGTAATAAAATCCATCAAAAAAAGAATCAACTCCACTCGCATAGCCAAAATATCTAAAAAAATTAATGGGATTAATGAATAGGAATAACCCAAATAATACAAAACTGAATCCAGAGAAAAATCAATTAAAATTGTACCTATAACAGTGCCTTTCTCAGACTTAGTTTCCTCTCTTGAAAAATATGCTACATAGAAGTATCCTAACTCAAGACCACATATATCAATATTTTCCTCGCGATAACCCCCTTTCACTTGAGGGTGAGACACTACACCCGTAGAAGAATATGATCACACTATAGAACTAATAGAGAATTAATAATACACTCCATTATCTTGGATGTGAGTATTATATAAGAATTATTGATGATTGGGATGTGAACATTAGTATCTTTTCCTCTAAGATTCATTTTTTGTATGTTTGGTATATAGAGATATCATTCATTGATAAATAAAAACCGGTGCATCCCTAAAGAAACCACTAGTACAATGGTCAAAGACTACTAAGAACTCTTATAATATCCCCAATGATTTCCACCCCACTTCCTTTTTTGGAAAAATTATGATCTATAGATTACACCCACTAACAGAATACAACTATGACCTATCTTCATTGACATGTATACCTCCTTTATAGAATCCTTTTCAAGTATGATGGTGTATATTGGTAATCAGGGAATGATAAGTATCAACTGGATCTCATCCTTAATGCCCATTTCAAAACATCTAGATTTAAGGTAATCATTCATGAGGAGATTAGGAAAGTCATTAACCAAATCAACAAACATAGATACATACAACATCATTTCATGTTCTCCTTGATCAATAATCATGGAAATTTGATCCTTCATAACACTTAATTCCTCTGGATAGAACTTATGGTTAAAATAGCTAAAAAAGAAGTATATTTGTGACCATAATGTTTCCTCACTAACCCAAAAGATTCATAAATCTTTCTAGATAGTTTTTTCATCAAATAAGTGGGGAAGACCACATTTGAGGAATCAAGGGTCTCTAGAAACAAGAAGATACATATGATCCACTCCCACAACTCCTCAGGCTCATAGGTCCCCTTATCACCACATAAGACTGGTGTATTTTTTGTTTCAAACTCATGAAAATGATAAACCATCCACATCAGATCTTTTCTACCCTCATGCCATAAGGAATTGATCATATGTATCATTGAATCCACGGAATATGGACCAAATATAGGGTTACCCAATTATACATGATCCATATATACATCTATTTGACTAGACGAGGCCCTTCTAAAAGGAATTATCTATAAAACACAGGACACAAGATCAATCAATTAAAAATTAATTATCAAACACCATTAAAAAAGCATAATTAATATTCATAATAAACATCAAAAAATAACCATAAACACCCATTATAAAATTGATTAAAAAATGGTTGAAAAAAATTAAATTTTAAACATTTTACTACTATTCCTGTTATATCTAAACAATTAAAAAAATAGTGAAACAAATGTCCAAATTCCATTAGAAGGTTATAGAAACGGTTACATGAAATCATCAATGTTTTTTTAACTATGAACCTAAATCAGGTAAATCCTATTATTCTTCTATTTTAACCATGAAACTAAATATAAATCAAAATATGATCTTATAAATAACTATAATTAGAGGAATAAATTCATTCAAAAATAAACAACACATAAACAGAACTGAAGAATTAATAAAAATCTGAAACCACCCACAGAAACTCTTTGTTAAAAAAATAAGTACTGGCCACATAATCCTTCGATTATACCTCTTACGTATTGAGGGAATTTACACTAATACACCAATAACCCCCAATTAACAAGATAATTGATACCATTTTATAGGTAATCATCCTACGCCAACCCAATGCCTCACCCAAGCTAGCATACAATAAGCCTTGTAGAGGATTATTAATCACCATGGGATAGAAACAAGCACTATGGATCACAATTAACCATTTGAGAGTGGTTTCACCCCTAAAAAACTATCATGACTCATGACTTAATAGGAAAACCACCCCAATTGAATAAATATTGAGAAATAGATAAGAAAAAAAAATAGATTAAACATATTAATGACTCAAGCATGATATCTTAAAAATCATCACATCATAACATGAAACATGTCAAATACAAGACATAAAAATGATATCCATAGTCAAATTTTAAAAATGAAAAAATGCATCAAGACCAAAATGTTAATACAAGACATCCCAATGTTACAGAATCCGAAAATTGAGCTTCAAGAGATAAAATCTAAGAGGAAATGTCTCCAACAACATTAAAAACATGGATGATGGTAATAATGAAGAGCCACTAATATTTTTTGTTAACATTCCCTTACCTTCGTCTAAAAAACAATGTATTCATATACCCAATAACATATGCAGTGTGTGAGTCACAAATCCTAGTGGGCTACCGCCATGAATATATTTATTTACTTTAACCATATGTATATTAAATATAATTTTTAACTCATTTTCAAAACATTTATCACTCTAAATAAATTTAATATTGAAAACATTTTTCCTTTTAAAATGTATTTGGTTTTTATCATAAAATTCAAGTTTCAAATCAAAGATACAAAAAGGATCAAATAAATAAATAGGTAACCGAAAATAACATTCCAACACATAAAAATAAGTTAATAAATTGACTATAATCATAAATTATATTATATTACCAAATATATGGAATTGTGCATAATATAAGATATCTCAACCAAACAAGGAACTGAAATAATGCATGAATATATTTAAATAATATGGGCATGAGAAATATGAAACTTGTTCTCTAACCAAAAGGGTCTACATTGAGTTATACAAAAACGTATGTTTTTTTGGCTAAGAACATATATCAATTTTTAATCTCTCTCAGTCTTCCCTAGGCCCAAACATCCACACTCTCTCTTGGACCATTGGTTAATGTTTTGGAATCTCACTCTGTCTTCACCCTCCCCAAAGAAGTAATTGATTCCCTAGTTACCACATTTTAATCTCACTTGTTCATTCTCCCAAAGGCACTCTATGTCCTCTGGAAAACATACCATTCATCCAATCGATTCCTAACCATAGACACTAGGTCTCCCAGGTGCTACACATTTCCAATCATATCAACAAAAACAAGTGTTATTCACAAAACACATTTAAAAATACAATTTAATAATCCAACATGTTTATTTTTGTAAATCACCTTCCCCAAGGTAAATCCATTTTGAAAACCTCTTTATAATTCCATTGAAGACATAAAAAACTATTTGATCCCTTTTATCAAACACTTTCAGAGAATTCATCCCAACTTTATTTGAAATCCCAATTTTAAAAAATCAAATTCTTTATAAAAACTGTACAAAATAATCAAACCTAGGAAAAACATTCATTAGTAATTTCAACTTCAATTTGATAAAAAATAACCAAATTTGATAAGGTATTGAATTTTTTTTCATAGAAAAAACCCTTAAATAGAGAATCTTACCTCAGAATAAATTCCAAACTCATATACTTAAATGAAAACCACATGATTTAGGAAGGATCATTCCCCACACACCTAAACCATAATAAATAACACCAAAACCTCCATTAATAACAATATATTTGGACTACACATGTGCTATAATTTTCTCATCCCATAAAAATATATTAATATGGTACAAATAGGTAAAATAATGAAAAAAACATAAAAACTCGAAATAACACATGAAAACTAACCATGAAAGAATAGACGATCTGTCAAAAATTAAGAGGACATGACTCCCAATCTTAGTGATGAATCTGGTCATTGAATTTTAGAGAACAAAAGTTGAGATAAATAAATTCACTTAAGAAAAAATGGCAATGCTATCAAAATTTTAATGTCCTTGGAAACACTCATGTTTTGGTCGCATGGTTAGATAAACAATTATCAAACTATGTGAATGTTTCTATCTCCAAAAAACAAATCCAAATAGTTCCAACTAAAACTCACATGGTTGGAAAAATCACACCCAAACAATAAAAATTCCCACTTTTCCCCAATCTTCACCCTCACAGTGTTAGCTGTAAGGATTGAAAAAACATTATCTAACTATGTACTATGGTCTATTTTCCCAAAAAAACAATATTTCTGACCATTAAAACCCAATAAATATATGTATACATAAAAAGTAAATAAAAAATAAAGAAATATGTACTATTGAATCAGAGGGTGTCACAAAAAATTCCAAAATGTTATGGGTTCTGTGATTTTTCCCCAATATCAAGATTAATGAGGGAATAGATGAATGGATACTCCTTATTATTTTATATCCAATAAAATTAGGTATCAACTAGGATGCGTTATGTTTATGATGGAAAACATTTGGAGTGCATTGGTGTGTTGCGATGATTTTGTGATATAATTGGAGGTATATGGTAGGGTTCATGCATGGTATGAGGATTAAATGAGGTACATGGACTTAATTTTCATGATAAACTACTAATATAAGGATATGATATGTGGTTATAATTTTTTTATAATTATTTTTTTATGTGTCTTGATATGGTGTAAGGTATGTGGTTATTTTGATATTGTGGCTATTGTAGTGATATAATATGTTGGTAAAGGGTAATATAGTATGCATCGGAGAACCATTATAAATGTCATTAGGGTTTGAGGGTGAAACATATTGGGGAATTAGTTTATTGGTTCCATTATAAAATGCCAAACTTTGAGACACTAAATGGTGCCACGTGTCAGTCGGTCACATCACCTCAAGCACACCTCCTCATACACGAGAAGGAGCCGAATTGTAGTGATGGTTTGATGATGGTGATATGGGGAAACTATACCCTCATTTTTAGAGTAGCACAATGATAGGTCATAAGTGGAAAACATAATAAGTAATATAACATAAGTAAAGTGCATCAGAAGACTAATAACTAAAGAAAATGATATGAAATGTCTAACACCAAATATGCTATAGTGCATGTCCATGTGACTACATAATATAATATATAAACATACAGGAGGAAATATAATATAGTACTTTACATAAATAAATGAAGTGAAAAAAATACCAAAGGGATAACTCCATGATAATCCTAATATGCAACTCAGTTTTGTTCTCCTGAGATCTCATGTAAAGGGGTCACAACACAAGAAAAATCTGTAAACATGGACCTACAAATATGAGGTAACCTAGATAAATGGGGGCCCAAATAGGGTGTGATATATACTTAGTAGGCCACCACCAATGGTTTTTAAGATATATAGTCGATTAAATTATAATACAACATTGTGCAAGTATATTAATAATGCTGTAATAAATAAATTGATTTAACAAGTCGAGCTCAGGTCCCTCAAGGATACCTGACCGACCATTCCTACTCTAGTCTAAACTAGAATGTCTCTGATGAGGTCTCACCATATAGGTGAAAGAGTACAAATATATCAAATGAACTATAATAGTATGTATCTATATATATTCACTATATATGTAGTTACATATATAATCAAGTATATGGATATATAGTTCTAGAAAGGACATGTGATGTAACACCGACATATTAGAATTTTTTCCCGAGTTGTCACATGAAGTGGTCACCCTGACTATGTATCATAATAAATATAAGATTCCATGATACGTATCATACAAATAATATCAAGGATCATAACTAACCTCATAATCCATGAGGCATGAAAATTTATACAAAACAACCCAAGTTATGTGGACGTCATACCAAAATCCTCGACAAAGGGGGTGTGACACATCACAGACAAAAAACCAACTCAAGGTCCCTTTAGTGATTAAGCAATAAGGGAATCCATATTCCCTATGATCCCTTATAACGAATTCTATAAATACCAAATAGAATCACTGAAGGCACATTGGATCCATTTAAATATAATTCATTTAACATTTATTAGAATTCCATGTATTCGTCCAAGCCATTAATGCCACTAAATTATAAATAAATGATTAGAACATGACCATAATCATTCCATTCACCATTTAATTATAAACAAGAGAATTCCATGTCCATAATCATGCCTCAAAATAATTCTAGTATACTCAATGAGGACCACACAGATTTACTATTTCAATTTTATGAATAACAATGTTCATGTACTAAACAATGCCAAATAAAATTTATTAAATTCATTTACATTCTAACGGATTAATTAAAAACAATAAAAATGACACATGAGATGGTCTTACCACTCACTTTACATTTAATTGAAAAAAAACTTTTTAAACATATCCCAAACCAATACCTCTTAGGAGGTGGTCTTCCACAAGGGTGTAATCTGGTGGATAAATATAAGAATTATATATCTCTATCTAGAAATTTAATTAATCCACTCTCATTTTAGAATAAAACACACCTAAATAGGTTTTTTATTATAGAATTGTCTTGTAATTAATGAGTAATTTCAAGAACTCATCCTAATGGGGTGGTCCACATTGGGACGACTAACCTCCAATGGTATAGTGTCATGGAAAATTTTATTTATTTCAAGTACATAGGGATTATAACATGAATTTCATATTTTTAGATGTCTCTCATGGAAATTACTACATGTGGCTCATTGATGTAAATTACAAAAATATGAAATATCGAGGTATAATTTATATACCACCTACATTATAACAAGGATGGTCCACTCATAAAAAATCATTTCTTAAATCGAGTTTGTTTGAGAAAAATAAGAGAAATGGTAAAACACACTGAAAATTGGGAGAATTATCTCATGCGTATATAAAATTTAATATTGTGGGAGAAAGTAATAATATAAGGCAGTAGAGTCTTAGACTTAGTGATACGCTTCCAATATGAAAAACGACACATAAGACATATACTTAATGGAGGAGATCAATGGATTCCTAGAGGAATTTATGAACAACTCCAGGAGAGAGTTACTATGCTTGGGTAGTATGAGAAAGAAGGGAACAATAAGGAACTAAGCATTTTGGTGAAAACCAAAAAAAATATCCCATTAAAAAAAGGGTGCACAGTTTTCCCACATGGTTGGACAAACTGTATCTCAACTGTGCATGGGATACTTCTAATGGATGGTGTCTCGCATGGGTCATGCACCCGGTTTGACAATTCCACATACATGAGGCATCATTCACATGGTTAGACCAAATCATGTGAAACATCTACCCTCTATATACGGGCCACACAGTTACCCCTAGAGGTCCACACGATTTTAGAAAATGCTATACCTTAGCTGATTAATCCTAAAACATTGTTTTTAGAGCTCAGTGATCCTGAAACACAATGAAACACTCAAGATACCTCTTTATCCATTAAAAAGTATATGTACACTCCTTTTAGGTGTTCAAAGTCTTGGACATACATTCTGAATCTCTGTTGAATTTTCGTTTCATCCACCAAAATGAATGTTCATGTTTCTTCGAAAAAGTCTTCTAGCCCCAAAATATGGGATTCTTTAATCTCCCCACCTTAAGACTTCTTATCCCTAATAATCCTTGGGGAAACGATGAAAAATAAATGTGACATACCTAGATCTTTTAGATTCATTAAAACAACCACGTTTCATTTTCAATTGTCCAATAAACCTCTAATAACCACTTTAAATTTACAATATACAGGTTGTTAAAACATGAATCAATGCTCATATTTGGGAGGAAACATCAAGGATGGCCTACCAAATCAGTTATATCTCAAGACATGATATAATCATCATCTATTTAACTATCTGTCCTATGGTGTTCTCCACCAATTGTTCAAGACTTTCATGGAAAAATCCAATTCACAGTATCTCTAGCATCAGAATTTTTTATTTAAATATTCCCTCAATTCTCTAAAAAACTCCAGGCATGATCCCTAGATTGTCCAAATTATTATCACCCAATCAACCTCATTTGTCTCAGTCTAGCAAACTTTTAATGGAAATCATCAGGTGAATCACACTGTAATCTCCTAATCCAAAATCCATGATAAAATTATTCCCTAAAAATCTTTTAATAATAAAAAAAATGTTTCATGTTGACCTGACTCTAGTCAATGAAATTTGAAAAACATTTGGCTTAGATAGTTGATATATTTCAAAAACAAAATCATGATTCTTTTTAACTAAGGTACCTCAATATTTTCTTTGTGAATGCTCACCAAAGCCTATAAATGGGTTTTTTATATCTCTTTCCAAACATCCATTTATTTTATCATTCATTAACTAGAAAATTGGTGTAAAAACCCTACACACTTGGATTGTAATTCATAAAACATTAGATAAAAGATCTATGAAATTATGGGGCAACATCAGATTCATCAACTTGAGTTCAGGTACATCATCCAATTTATTCCATACTCCAATTTTTATAATTAAGATAGATATACATATCTGAGATATGAACCCATAAAATTTTTTATTCATCCCAAAAAATGTCATGTCAGTAAACAGCTTGATGTATGTCAATCCATCCAAGGAATTCCTACATTGGAACCCAAGTTTCCCTCAAAAATAATATAAGGACCTGACCTTAAACATTACATAATATTGAATTAATTGAATAATTCACATTGAGGATATTTTCAGGTTTAGAGTTTTAGAGAATTAGGACATAACTATTAAATCTCAATAAAAATTACAAAGTAGACACTTCTACCCAGTATGAATTTTTTTTACAAAACATGAACTCTAAAAAAAATTCATGTCTAGTTCCATGTATAAGACAACGTGAATTTTTCCATGATCCCATCCTTGACCTCATTCCACATTATGTCCTGTGAAAAAAACATTTCAAAAACATGGGATGAGCATAAAAAAGCTTATCAAGGGATACACAAAGAAGGAAAACTGTTTTTTTTCTTCAAAACAACAAGTAAACATGAATACTTCAATATAAGTAATACTTTTCACCTTTATGATGTAGTAAATACTCTTCACTTAATAAAAGACCATTACATACCCTTTTATAACAAAAATATTACCATAAAACCCATATAAATAACACCTAACAAATAAAGGTAACATGGGACATAAACATACTTAATGGAATAACAATACGGTCGACTTCCACACATATCACTAAATGGAATATCCATACGGCCGACTTCCAAACCCAAGGCATTGGAGGTTATAACGTAACCACCCGTCCTGGTATTCACGACACCACCCGTCATATGGTTTATCATGTAACCACCTATCAAATGTACATGTACCATCATAACACATAAAATGTTGCAAATATAAACATTTCACTAATAAAATTTTATTTTCAATCATAATAAGTAATTTCAAGATAATGAAATAATCAATCCATTTTCAAAAACCATTTAAAAAAAGATTTTTGAATCAAAGTGTCCCATACCACATTGAATATTTTAATGGAATTAGAATTTTAAAATATCAATTTCCATATAAATAAATACTCAAAACCATTTTTAAAACATGGACATTAAAGATATGAATTTAGAATAATAAATATTTAAAACATTTAAAATGATATTTTAGTTAAAGGTTTTTTAAAAAAAACAAGAGACTATTGAATACAAATAATTAATGAATAACATTTAATCATAATTTTATAATATCATGAGAATAAAGGGATTCATGATATAATATTTCAAAGGAAATTATATACAATATGTAAGAGGAAATTGGTACATAACAAAAATGAAGTCTCAATTGAAATGTAAATTGAGATGAAATCCCTTATAAAGATGGTATCCTTATATTAAGGATAAATCAATATCATAATTATGTGTGAAAAATATAAATAAAAACAATATAAGTGGATATTAATTGTAAAAAAATCAAAGGTCATTCACACATATTCATAGGATGACATATTCAATAAGTACAAGTTAAACCTAAGGAATTCGAAATTGGGTTAAGACGTTCCCTTGTAAAAATTCGACAGCCTAACGGTGTCACTTTAAAATTAAGAAAATGAGTTGATGAGACAAAAAGGGTATCTCATCACTTGGAAATAAATTTTACTTCAATAAGGATATAGAATAACATATCCCAACATAATAAGATGTAAATTTAAAGACATTACAAAAATAAGTCTTTTAAAAAGAGGAGGGTGAAAGGTTCCCTTACCGATTTGGTAACTTACAAAACATATGCCACATGAAAGAAAGATCATTAAATGAAGATGTAAATACTCATAAATGAAATTATATTACAAAAATATTACAATAATGGGCAGTACATACACCACACAAAAGAATGTAGTGGCAAATATTGTATGAATCTCATGGGGATAAAATGTTAGATGAAAACCCCTTACCACTTTGTAATCAATCGAGTCGTATGACCCAAAGTTAATAACCACCACATGAATCACAAAATACCATGAATAAAATTAGAATAATTATAATATATATCAAAAGGCAGTACACAATACACCAAATTAAATAAATAAGTGACTAATAATGGAAATCTCGTGGAATTACAAGTGAGATAAGAAAATCCCTTACCTCGTTGTCCAACTTGACACGTTCGTTCTTTAATATCCTGAATAATAAAATAATGTTAATTTATACTTGATTAATAGCCGTTTTTAAGTTTATTAATCTTTTTATATCACTTATTACCATTTTATAAACATTATGTAATCATTTAAGTTAATAACTTTCATTTTGTCGATATTTGGCACTTGAGTAAAAAATGAACACATTATATTTACAAGTTGTCCATGTGGTCAATAGTCCATTATATCCAGAATTATATTCATGATTTATATATCATATATATCATATATTTTCCATTATATACATGTATTTATAATAGTACATAACATATTTAGGTAAGAAATGAATTGCACCGTTCATGGAGACGTAAGCTGTACGTAAGCATGAACGCTACTTCTATGTCTATTTATTATTTTAATGGAAATAAAACATAATGATACATAGGTATATTATAATGACAGTATATTATCATATATAATATCATTAAATCCATAATTTATACATCCCACATAAGGCATTAACGAATCACATCACTTTGAGGGGGCGGTAGTCCGCACTTTCTCAAATGAGATTATCGTATTTACCCACTATGGAAACCATAAAGGTGTGCTATAAATGGAAAATATAGAATCATAAAGAAAAATTAAACATAATATATATCATATATAAATACAGTTCATCATAATGGTCACCTTGAGAGGTGGTAAGATGTAATTGAACAATCATCGTTTCATGAGGCGTTAGTTTTCTTTCCACAGAAACATTATGTTTTTCATCCATTAGATGGAGTTGTGTGTAAGTGTAGTTCTAATATTTCCCATAAAAACATCCTAGTATATTTGGGATACTGGTGTTGTTACAAAATAAATGAAATAAAAATATTTTAGGGGTTGGAGAAGTAAAATAAAAGAAAACAATTTAAGAGAATCCATTACGTTTAATTTGGGTAACTCCATCGGGTTTGAACAAAAGGACTTCTTGATGCTTCTTCTGCTTAAGGTAAGGCTTATAGGAGGAGGAGAGGGATGTAGGGATCTTATTTTGGTAGAGTTTGAATGAGACAAAAGGCTTTATAGGTGTGTGGAATTGCATAGAAGTGGTCTCCTTTTATAAGGGAGATGAGGGGCTCTTTAGGAAAGTGTGAAAACATTATTTTATTATAAACGTATCTTCGGTTTCAAGAGGTCCAACACACATTAATGTATAATATATGATGACTAACATTTGAAATAAAATCATCCAATATTAATTGGTCCAATTTTGGATAATATTTTAATCATTATATTTTATTTATTTAAATAATTTATTAATGAGGTAAATACTGCATCATTATTGTGTCATAAATAATTTAATTTATTGGTTGTCTAAAAATTATAAAATAAATACCATGATGTAGGAAATATTTTTATATTTCTAATTAATATTTATACTCTAATATATAATTTATATAACTCTTTCTAAAAATTGATTTACTAAAAGATATTTTCTTTTGTCATTTTTGCCTTTACTTTAAGTTAATTAATCTAAATTGTCATTATCACTACCATGTGGCTCAATGGGGTCCCAAAATAGACCCAGAGATGCCCATGGTCGTTAATGAGTCAACCAATAAGGTTTGAAAAAGTGTTAAGATAATTGTGAATTATTATAATATTCTTTTTACCTTGAATTACCATATTTACTTTTAACCACCGTAAATAAAAGTCAAAAGTTACTATTGACCAAAAATCATTTTCATCTTGTTGAACCACATTTTACATCTTTATAATAACCATGTATATCGGATTTTCGAAATTTAATTCATAGAAGAGGTAAAATATCATTTAAATGAAAAAGTGAGTTTTTTTAACTACCACTAAGTGGTTTCACTATTCATCAAAAATCGAAGTTTTTCTGAAAAATACCAAAAATTCAGCCTAAGCTATATTTGATAATCCGAATTCAAAAATTATGCCTATTTTTCCAAATTCAAAACATATAATTGGAATTAATTAATTTGAAATTTATTCCCATTGTTAAAACAAATAGCATGTTTTTAAGAAACAATATCTTTCAAAAGATTGACACTTGTTTATGTACAATTTCAAAGTGAAATTAATTTCAATGACCAAAATTGGATTAAATAGTAAAAATATATTTTAATTTTACTTTATACCCAATTAAAAATATAATATAACCATATAAATAAATTAGATTAAAAGGCACATTTGAATTAAAATACAATATTTTTCACTATTCATTAAAAAATGAACATTATAGAAAAAATTCCAAAAATTTACACAAAGTAAATTTTTATGTCCCCATTATAAAAAATGATTTTATTTGGTTATTTAGAATGTATTAAAGTGACCAAAACTAGATTTAAAAAGGGTTCTCTATTAAAAAGCGGTAAATTGAGCTTTTAATGTAAATTATTCTTATCATTAGATTCATTTACATTTTAAGCCTCTAACTTTTATTAGATAAATGTAATTACATTTAAAAAACATGTATAATCATATTGTAGTTAGTTTTGTTCATTCATGCCAATACAACAGCTAGGATTTAACTACCATTTAAAATAATAATATTATATTACTAGTGTGCAACGTCAGATTTCAAAGAAATCCGCTGCTGCGTATCGGGTACGCTGTCAGACATAGAAACCCATTTAAAGAAAAATTAATATTTAATTCACCAATATTAATAAATATGAAATGGTCATATTCTTTATTTACCTAGGATGTTACATCCTTCCCCCTTTTGGGAATTTCGCCCTCGTAATTTTAAAATTGGGGCTCAGAAACATTATTGAAAGTCCTATATCGGAAAAAGAGTCGGTAAAACTATCACTTTAAAAGAAACAAAGAGAAGTACAATGGTCACCCGAGTTAACCCATACTAAGATTCCATGAAAACATGGATATGGAGGAGAAAAAAAGGGACAAGTTCTGATGGATAGTGATAGGAAACATTATTTTTAGAAATTTAACCACAAGAAAATCACAAACTTATGATGTCTGTAAACGGTCTTTGATTACCCAGTAGGAAACGTAAACCAACAATGTTTTTGTTTTACTCTCCTTTTCATAATTTGAGTAATTCATCTTCTATATAGAATAAAAACATAAGGAAATATACTTACCTTTATGTAGAGTTTCATCTTTTAATAAGTTTCTACCAAAACTAATCATTTCTCTAAACGATGACCATTCAAAAAGACGTGGTCACATCAAAAGAACAAGAATCATCTTCTAGAGAATCACATAATCCACAAAATGAGAACAATCTATTTCCCTTGTATCTAGACATCAACTAAAACCAAAATTATTAGTACAAGATCAGATAATCACCAAAAGGATAATCATTTATAAAAATAAATACTACTCTTAATCTCCAAAATTCCTCAAAAAGAACCCAAGGCTCAAGAAAGATTATTAAATAAATGGTTATACATAAAATTCTTCAATGTAATCCAAACTGAGATTGAAACCCAAATCTCTGAAGGATTTAATCACATAGTCTTCCAAGGTAAATCATAACATTTATCTCCAAATAACATTAGTTATTCTTAAAGTCTCATAATGAAAAGCAATTAACCTATCCACATATCCTCCATGATAGGTTTATAATTTCCATAGATAACCCAAAATCGACTTAATCCTGATTCATAAGATCATCTAACTAAAAATAATTAGTCATACTAACCAGGGACTTCACGTAGAGTAGTGGTAGGGGATAAATACTAGCCACACTTTGGTTGTGCGATCGAGTCCCACAGCTTCATCCGATGCGATGGGTTGTCACACGGTTTGCGTGTTTTCCCTTTTAAAAAACTACATAATTTTATAACATTTCAAAAAAGAGATAAATTCATCAAAAATAACCATATCATATTTTAACCACAAAGGTTATCTAATAAATTTTGTTTTGCATCCCAAAATGTATTAACAGGTAATTGCCTCAAATTCAAGGATCATATAAACCCAAATGGTTATTTTATAACTATTCTTACAAAAGAGAAGATAATTATTCCTTGAATAAAATTTTGATATATCAAACATCAAGGTTACAAAATCTATAAAAAGTATTCTAATTCAATCCCATCATCAGAAGTGCCTTAATAATTTTAAGCATTTCGCCATCATAAATTCTTCCAAAACTCTTGAATCCATTTTATGTTGACTTCTTAATCATTCAAAATTCTTCATGATCCATTAACCATTCCTTTCCAACTTATTCTAAAATACTTCTTTCCTACAAACAGAATCATGAATCATATCCTAAGATTTCAATAATAGGAAAACATATGTTTAGAAATAATCCATACCTTTCATTGGTCATCGTCAGTTTCTTCATCCATAATCTTAATGGAATTAGGTATTGGTAAAAGAATATTTGTGTGATACTGGTGATCCCATTCCCAAAACTTATTCATAGGATATATGTTTTCATAATAACCATGCACACCACATTTAAAACATTCAATTGATCCCTCATAAAGGACTTCCTTCCCTTTCCAAGAGTCAACTAGATGCTTCCCTTTTCCATAGCAGGTTCTTGCTTTATGACCTTTATTTCCACATCTATAGCATCTTCTCGTCGCTTTGAAGCATTTTCCTAGGTGTTTTTTTCCACATCATTAACACAAAGGTTTTTAAACATACTTACCTTTATAATTATTACCTGAACTTCTATAGGGATTTGTTTCTTGCATATATAACGCCTTATAAAAATCACCAAGGTTAAGGTTGTCAATCATTACTCCCGATAGTTGGTTGAGAATAATCACAAGAGTTCTCATTGCATCTCTCATTTCATTAAATTGCTCATTCAGAAAATCGTCATAAGTTTCTTCACATCCATTGTTACTTTGATGCCTGCTAGATCCATCCATTGACTAAAACCAAAAAGTTAAGTGTGATTATATCAGTAAAATCATCATATAATATCTTATGAGGAGGGTAAACACTAAGATATACTGATTCATGTAATCATAAACTCATTCACATTATCTAATAAAACAATGACTTTTTCTGAAATCCAAACCATTATGGTAATGTCACTTATGCATAAAGAATTCCCTAACCTCTAAGGTTATCTAAACAGACCTTTGATACCAACTATAAGGACCCAGCCATAAACATTACATAATATTGAAATAAATGAATAATTCACATTGAGGATCTTTTCAGGTTTATAGTTATAAGGAATTAGGACATAACAATTACATATCAAAAAAAATTCAAAGTAGACACTTCTACCCAGTATGCATTTTTTTTTACAAAACATGAACTCTAAAAAAAAGTCATGTCTAGTTCTATGTATAGGATAACATGAATTTTTCCTTGATCCCATCCTTGACCTCATTCCAAATTATGTCCTGGGAAAAAAACATTTCAAAAAATTGGGATGAGCATAAAAAATCTCAACAACTGATAGACAAAGAAGTAAAACATTATGTTTTTTTTTCAAAACACCAATTAAACATGAATACTTCAATATAATTAATACTTTTCACCTTTATGAAGTAGTAAATAATCTTCACTTAATAAAATGTCATTACTTACCCTTTTGTAACCAAAAGATTACCATAAAACCAATATAAAGAACACCTAAAAAATAAAGGTAACTTGGGATATAAACATACTTAATGGAATAACCATACGGTCGACTTCCACACATATCACTAAATGGAATAGCCATACGGCTGACTTCCAAACCCAATGCATTAGAGGTTATAACGTAACCACCCATCCTGGTATTAATGGCACCACTAGTCTTATGGTTTATCACGTAACCACCCGTCAAATGTCCAAGTAACATCATAACACATAAAATGTTGAAAATATAAACATTTCACTAATAACATTTTATTTTCAATCACAAGAAGTAATTTCAAGATATTGAAATAATCAATACATTTTCAAAAACCATTTAAAAAAAGATTTTTGAATCAAAGCTTCCAATACCACTTTGATGATTTTAATGGAATTATAATTTTAAAACATTAATTTCCATATAAATAAATACTAAAACCCATTTTTAAAACGTGGACATTAAAGATAAGGATTTAGAAGAAGAAATCTTTAAAACATTTAAAACAATATTTTAGTTAAAGGGTTTTTACCAAAATGAGAGACTCTTGAATACAAATAATTGAGGAATAAAATTTAATCAGAACTTTATAATATCATGAGAATAAAGGAATTCATGATATAACATGTCAAAGGATAGTATATACACAATATAATAGGGAGTTGGTGCAAAAACAAATGATGTCTTAATGGAAATGTAAATTGAGATAAAATCCCTTATAATGATGGTATCCTTAAATTAAGGATAAATAAATCTCATAATTATGTGTGACAAATATAAATACACCTAATATAAGTGGATATTTAGTGTAAAACAATCATATGTCATTCACACATATTCATAGGATGACATATTCAATAAGTACAAGTTAAACCCAAAGAAATCGAAATTGGGTTAAGACGTTCCCTTGTAAAAATTCGACAGCCTAACGGCGTCACTTTAAAATTACGAAAATAAGTTAATGAGACAAAAAGGGTATCTCCATACTTGTAATTAAATTTTACATCAATAAGGATATAGAATAACATATCCCAAAATAATAATATGTAAATTAAAATTCATAATAAAAAAGTCTTTTAATAAGAGGAGGGTGAAATATTCCCTTACCAATTTGGTAACTTACAAAACATATGCCACATGAAAAAATGATCATTAAATGAATATGTAAATACTCATAAATGAAAGTATATTACACAAATATTACAATCATGTGCAGTACATACAACACACAAAAGAAAGTAGTGGAAAATATGGCATGAATCTCATGGGGATAAAAAGAGTGATGAAAACCCCTTACCACATTGTAATCAATCGAGTCGTATGAACCAAAGTTAATAACCACCAAATGAATCATAGAATACCATGAATAAAATCAGAATTATTATAATATATATCAAAAGGAAGTACACAATACACCACATTCAATAAATAAGTGGTGAATAATGGAAATCTCATGGAATTAAAAGTGAGATAAGAAAATCCTTTACCTCGTTGTCCGACATGACCCGTTCATTATTTAATATCCTGAATAATAAAATATTGTTAATTTCTACTTTCATTAGAACATTTATCAAGTTTATTATTCCTTTTATATCACTTATTACCATGTTATAAACATTATGCAATCATTTAAGTTAATAAATTTCATTTTGTCGATATTTGGCACTTGAGTCAAAAATGAACACCTAATATTTACAAGTTGTCCATGTGGTCAATAGTCCATTATATCTAGAATTATATTCAAGATTTATATATCATATATATCATATATTTCTATTATATACATGTATTTATAATATTACATAACATTTAGAGGTAAGAAATGAAATGCCCCGTTCATGGAGGCGGTAAGCCGTACGTACGCATGAACACTACTTCCATTTCTATATCTTATTTTATTGGAATTAAAAAATAATGATATATAGGTATATTATAATTACAGTATATTATCATATATAATATCATTAACTCAATCCTTTATACATCCCATATATGGCATTAACGAATGACATCACTTTGAAGGGGCGGTAGTCCACACTTCCTCAAATGAGTTTATCGTATTTACCCACTATGGAAACCATAAAGGCGTGCTATAAATGGAAAATATAGAAACATAAAGAAAACATAAACATAATATATATCATATATAACTATATTTCCATCATAATGGCCCCCATGATATGCGGTAAGATGTAATTGAACAATCATCGTTTCGTGAGGCGTTAGTTTTCCATCCACAGAAACATTATGTTCTTCATCCATTATATGGAGTTGTGTGTAAGTGTAGGTAGAATATTTCTCATAAAAAAATCCTATTCTATTCAAGATACTGGTGTTGTTTCAAAATAAAGGAAATAAAAAGAGTTTAGTGGTTGGAGAAGTAAAATAAAAGAAAACAATTTAAGAGAAACCATTACCTTTAATTTGGGTAACTCCCTTTGGTTTGAACCAAAGGACTTCTTGAAGTGCCTTATGCCTAAGGTAAGGCTTATAGGAGTAGGAGAGGGATGTAGGGAGCCTATTTGTTTAGAATTTGGATGATACAAAATACTTTAGAGGTGTATGGAATTGCATAGAATTGGTCTTCTTTTATAAGGGAGAGGAGGGGCTCTTTAGGAATGTCTGAAAACATTATTTTATTATAAACATATCTTCGGTTTCAAGAGGTCCAAAACACATTAATGTCGAAGATAAGATGACTAATATTCTAAATAAAATCATCCAAAAGGAATTGGACAAGTTTTGGATAATATTTTAATCATTATAATCTTATTTATTTAAATCATTTATTAATGAGGTAAATACAGCATCATTATTGTGTCATAAATAATTTAACTTATTTGTTGTCTCAAAATTAATAAAAAAATACCATGATGTAGGAAATATTTTTACCCTTCCAATTATTTTTATAGTCGAAAAGAGAATTTATAAATAAACTTCTAAAAATTAATTTACTAAAAGATATTTGCTTTTGTCATTTTTTCCTTTACTTTATGTAACTTAATCTAAATTGTCATTATCACTACCAAGTGGCTCAATGGGGTCCCAAAATCGACCCAAATATGCCCATGGTCGTTAATGATTCAACCAATAAGGTTTGGACAAGTGTTAAGATAATTGTGAATTATTATAATATTCTTTTTACCTTGAATTACCTTATTTACCTTTAACCGCGGTAAATAAAAGTCAATAGTTACTATTCATCAAAAATTATTTTCATCTTATTGAACCAAATTTTACTTCTTGATAACAACCATGTATGTCGGATTTTCGAAATTCAATTCACAGAAGTGGTAAAATATCATTTAAATGAAAAATTCAGTTTTTTAACTACCACTATGTGGTTTCACTATTCATCAAAAATCGATGTTTTTTAGAAAAATACCAAAAATTCAGCCTAAGCTATATTTGATATTGTGAATTCAAAAATGATGTTTATTTTTTCAAATTCAAAACATAGAAGTGGCATTAATTAATTTAAAATTTATTCCTGTTGTTAAAACAAATAGCGTGTTTTTAAGAAACAATATCTATCAAAAGATTGACACTTGTTTATGTCCAATTTCAAAGTGAAATTAATTCCAATGAACAAAATTGGATTAAATTGTAAAAATATATTTTAATTTCAATTTAAACCCAATTAAATAGATAATATAACCATATAAATAAATTATATTAAAAGGAACTTTTGAATTAAAATGCAACATTTTTCACTATTCATTAAAAAATGAACATTATCGGAAAAATTCTAAAAATTTTCACAAAGTAAAATTTGATTTCCCCATTATAAAGAAGGATTTTATTTGGTAATTTAGAATTTATTTAAGTGTAGAAAACTATATTTAAAAGGGTTCTCCATTAAAAGGCGGTAAATCGACCTTTTAATGTAAATTATGCTTATAATTAGATTCATTTACATTTTAAGCCTCTAACTTTTATTAGATAAATGTAATTACATTTAAAAAACATGAATAATCATATTTTAGTTAGTTTTGTTCATTCCTTCCAATACAACAGCTTGGAGTTAATTACCATTTAAAATAATAATATTATATTACTAGTGTGCGACGTAAGATTTCAAAGAAATCAGTTGCTGCGTATCGGGTACGCTATCGAACATAGAAACCCATTTAAAGTAAAATTAATATTTAATTCACAAATATTAATAGATATGACAAAGGTCATATTCTTTATTTACCTGAGATGTTACATCATTCCCCCCTTTTGGGAATTGCGTCCTCACAATTTTAAAATTGGGGCTCAGAAACATTATTGAAAGTCCCATATCGGAAAAAGAGTCAGTAATAATATAACTTTAAAAGAAAGAAAGATAAGTATAATGATAACCTGAGTTAAACCATACTAATATTCCATGAAAAAATGGATATAGAGGAGAAAAAAAGGGTCAAGTTCTAATGGAGAGTGATGGGAAACATGATTAGGAGAAAGTTAACCACAAGAAAATCACAAACTTATGATGTGTGTAAATGGACTCTAATTACCCAGTAGGAAACGTAAACCAAAAATGTTTTTTCACGTTCCTTTTCATAATTTTGAGTAATTAATATTCTATATATAATAAAAACATAAGGAAATATACTTACCTTCAAGTAGAGTTTCATTTTCTAATAAGTTTCTTCCAAAAATAATCATCTCTCTAAATGATGAGCATTCAAAAAGACTTGGTCACATCAAAAGCACAAGAATCATCTTCTAGAGAATCACATAATCCAAAAAAATGAGAACTATATATTTCCCTTGTATTTAGACATCAACTAAAACCAAAATGTTTAGTACAAGATCAGATAATCACCAAAAAGTTAATCCTTTATAAAAAGAAATACTACTCTTAATCTCCAAAATTCCTCAAAAGAACCCAAGGCTCAAGAAAGATCATTAAATAAATAGTTATCCATAAAATTCTTCAATGTAATCCAAATTAAGATTGAAACCCAAATCTCTGAAGGATTTAACCACATAGTCTTCCAAGGTAAATCTTAACATTTATCTCTAAATAACATCAGTTACTCGTAAATTCTCATACTGAAAAGAAATTAACCTAATCACATATCCTCCATGATAGGTTAATAATTTCCATAGATGACCCAAAATCAACTTATTCCTGATTCATAAGATAATATAACTAAAAAGAATTAGTCATACAAACCATGGAATTCATGTAGTCCAGTGGTAGGCGATAAATACCAGCCACACTTTGGTTGTGGGATTGATTCCCACAGCTTCATCCGACGCGATGGGTTGTCATACGGTTTGTGTGTTGTCCCTTTTCAAAAACTACATAATTTTATAAAATTCACAAAAAGAGATAAATTCATCAAAAATAACCATAACATATTTTAACCAAAAATGTTATCTAATAACTTTTTTTTAATCCCAAAATGTATTAACAGTTAATTGCCTCAAATTCAAGGATCATATAAACCCAAATGGTTATTTTATAACTATATCCACAAAAGAGAAGATAATTATTCCTGGAATAAAATTTTGATATATCAAACATAAATGTTACACTTTTTATAAAAAGACTTCTAATGTAATCTGATCATTAGAAGTTCCTTAATACATTTAAGCATTTCACCATCATTAATTCTACCATAACTCTTGAATCCCTTATAGGTTGACTTCTTACAAATTCAACATTCTTCTTGATCCATTAACCATTCGTTTCCAACATATTCTAAAATAATTATTTCCTACAAAAAAAATCATGAATCATATCCTAAGATTTAAATAATAGGAAAACATATGTTAAGAAATAATCCATACCTTTCATTGGTCATTTTCAGTTTCTTCATCCTCAATCTGAATGGAATTAGGTATTGGTAAAAGAATATTTGTATGATCCTGGTGATCCCATTCCCAAAAATTCTTTGTAGGAAATGTGTTTGCATAATGACCATGCACACCACATTTAAAACATTTAATTGATCCCTCAGAAAGGACTTCCTTCCCTTTCCTAAAGTCAACTAGATGCTTCGTTTTTCCATGGAAGGTTCTTACTTTATGACCTTCATTTCCACATCTATAGAATCTTCTCATCCCTTTGAAGCATTTTCCTTGGTGTTTCTTTCCACATCCTTGACACGAATGTTTTTTAACATACTTACCTTTATGATTATTACCTGAACTTCTGTAGGTATTTATTTCTCGCATATATGAAACCTTATAAAAATTAACAAGGTTAAGGTTGTCAATCATGAATCCAGATAGTTGGTTGAGAATAACCACAAGAGATATCATTACAGTTAGTTTTGTTCATTCCTGCCAATAGAAAATCTAGGAGTTAACTACCATTTAAAATAATAATATTATATTGCTAGTGTGAAATGTAAAACTTCAAATAAATCCTCTATTGCGTATTGGGTACGCTATCAAACATAGCAACCCATTTAAAGTAAAATTAATATTTAATTAAAAAATATTAATAAATGTAAAAAAGTCATATTATTTATTTACCTGGGATGTTACATCCTTCCCCCCTTTTGGGAATTTCATCCTCGCAATTTTAAAATTGGGCCTCAAAAACATTCTTGAAAGTCCCATATCAGAAAAAGAGTTAGTAAAACTATCACTTTAAATGAAAGAAAGAGAAGTACAATGGTCACCCGAGTTAACCCATACTAAGGTTCCATGAAAACATGGATATGGAGGAGAAAAAAAGGGTCATTTTCTGATGGAGAGTGATAGAAAACATGTTTTGGATAATGTTTACCACAAGAAAATCACAAACTTATGATGTGTGTAAATAGTGTTTGATTACCCAGTAGGAAACGTAAACCAACAATGTTTTTGTTTTACGTTCCTTTTCATAATTTTGAGTAATTCATATTATTTATAGAATAAAAACATTAGGAAATATACTTACCTTCAAGTAGAGTTTCATCTTTTAATAAGTTTCTACCAAAACTAATCATTTCTCTAAAAGATGAGAATTCAAAAAGACTTGGTCACATCAAAAGCACAAGAATCATCTTCTAGAGAATCACATAATCCACACAATGAGAACTATCTATTTCCATTGTATTTAGACATCAACTTTAACCAAAATTATTAGTACAAGATCAGAAAATCACCAAAAGGATAATCCTTTATAAAAAGAAATACTACTCTTAATCCCCAAAATTCCTCGAAAAGAACCCAAGGCTCAAGAAAGACCATTAAATAAATAGTTATCCTTAAAATTGTTCAACGTAATCAAAACTAAGATGAAACCCAAATCTCTAAAGGATTTAATCACATACTCTTCCAAGGTAAATCATAACATTTATCTCCAAATAACATCAGTTACTCTTAAAGTATCATACTGAAAAGCAATTAACCTAATCACATATCCCCCATGATATATTAATAATTTCCATATATAACCCAAAATCAACTTATTCCTGATTCATAAGATCATCTAACTAAAAATAATTAGTCATACTAACCAAGGACTTCACGTATTCCAGTGGTAGGTGATAAATACTATCCGTACTTCGGTTGAGGGATCAATTCTCATAGCTTCATCTGATGTGATTGGTTGTCACACGGTTTGCGTGTTGTCCCTTTTAAAAAAATACATGATTTTATGACATTCCCAAAAAGAGATCAATTCATCAAAAATAACCCTAAAATATTTTAACCACAAAGGTTTTCTAATAACTATTTTTGCATCCCAAAATGTATTAATAGGTAATTGCCTCAAATTCAAGGACCATATAAACCCAAATGGTTATTTTATAACTATATACACTAAAATAAGACAATTATTCATTGAATAAAATGTTGATATATAAAACATCAAGGTTACACATTCTATAAAAAATTCTTCTAATGTAATCCCATCATCATAATTTCCTTATTACTTTTAAGCATTTCACCATCATAAATTATACCATAACTCTTGAATCCCTTATATGTTGACTTCTTACTCATTCAACATTCTTCATGATCCATTAACCATTCCTTTCTAACTTATTCAGAAATACTTATTTCCTACAAACAAAATAATGAATCATATCCTAAGATTTCAATAATTGGAAAACATATGTTAAGAAATAATCCATACCTTTCATTGGTCATTGTCAGTTTCTTCATCCTCAGTCTGAATGGAATTAGGTATTAGTAAAAGAATATTTGTATGATCCTGGTGATCCCATTCCCAAAACTTCTTCGTAGGACATGTGTTTTCATAATGACCATGCACACCACATTTAAAACATTCAATTGATCCCTCGGAAAGGAATTTCTTCCCTTTCCTAGAGTCAACTAGATGCTTCCTTTTTACTTGGAAAGTTCTTGCCTTATGACCTTTATTTCCACATCTATAGAATCTTCTCATCCCTTTGAAGCATTTTCCTTGGTGTTTCTATCCACAACCTTGACAAAAAGATTTTTGAACATACTTACCTTTGTGATTATTACCTAAAATTCTGTAGGGATTTGTTTCTCACATATACGACGCCTTGTAAAAATCACCAAGGTTAAGATTATCAATCATGACTTTAGATAGTTGGTTGAGAATGACAACAAGAGTTCTCATTGAATCTCCCATTTCATTAAATTTCTCATTCAGAAAATCTTCATTGTTTTCACATAGTTTTCTTTATTTACCTGGGATGTTACAAATTACCATTACTCTAACTTTCTATAAGGACATGAATTGTTATAAAAAAACTACCCATGCATTTTTATTAAATGTTTTATTATATAATATGGTTATAGAAAAGTGTGAAATTATTCTGTTTTATTATATAATTTTTTTTAAATGTCCATTAACCATCATTACCATTTATAATATAGACATTTAATAGTGATCACATGACTAGTATAAAGATAGGGTTTTATATAAATTTTTTTCACTCTGAAAATGGAATTGATTGACTCAACTAATATGGTCATACCCTATGAATCCCATTTATATGAACTGTTGAGGGAGATAGCATTTTTGGGATTTTCCCTTTACTAATCCCAAGCTAATATCCCAAAATATAAGAATGAGTGAAAACGTTTATGGGAGAATTTCAATCTCATTGAGTTCACAACCCAAACCCTATTCTCCAAACGACCCCATAAAATCCCTACCCCCATCGTGCATCTCACTCTTAGAGGGTTTGATGGTGTATTAAATGGATATGTATCAATACCCTATCAATAATAATATATACATTATTTTTTTAAAATTAATGAAAATTTTTAAATGCTTTTATTATTACTTTGGAAATGTTTTTTAAAGAAAAAGAAATATTTTTGAATATTAAAATTCATTTAATGAATTTATGAATTAATGGATTTTTGAGAAAAATAATAGTATCATAATTTTTTTTATTAAATAATTTTTATTAAATATAAATTATCATATAATAATTATGAATTCAAATGTAATTTTTATATGGGATCAAAAAAATGTTATTGTTAAAAACTGATCATTCTTAATAAATGTCAGTTTTTATTTTCTAAACTAAAAACTAAAATATTTAGAAAATTATTTAGGTAAAAAAATATTATTTTTTGTATTAGGAATTCCAAGTAATCCAATGGTGATTTATTCACAATTTTATAAGATAGTTGAATTTACAGTTAAAAATTATATACCCTTTAAATATACATTCTGTTTTATGAAAAAAATGACACAAAAGTGAAGTAATATGTAATATAAAAAGGATCCATAACCAAATATATATATTTTACATTTATAAAAATTTTATTTTAAATTTATTTGATTTATTTTATAATTCCATTATGAATCTTCCAAGAGTTATAATATATATGATGATTTTAAAATCCTTTCTTTAAGTGTATGACTCTTCTTCACATCACCAAGGAATATATTTTAATAATTTAGGAACATGGTATTATAAAATTAAGTATACATCTCCTGTTTTTTAGAAACCATGGTATGGTTTGTGGTTTTGGATATTTTATTAGGTATATTCCAAAATGTAAATAATAATAAAAATTCCCCTCCATTCCTATATAACCCCCCCCCAAATATCAAAAATCTCATTTCTAAAACCCCTTGGATCACGTCAAATATTTTCCCTCCACTCACTAGTTTCATCCCATGGCTCCCCAAGCTTTAAATAAGCCCTTCACATGCCTTTTGAGTCACAAAATCAAGTGAAGGTTTTTTCATTTCTCCTCTTTCTTAAGGTATCTTAAATTTTTTACACCTTATTTTTCCAATTTCTTATTTTGGAATATGTCTGTAAATTTCCGTCATAATTTTCTTTTCATATATAAAGTATGTGAGAACAATCTCTCTCAAATCAACCCATTTTATTAATATTTATCCAACATCATTGTGTTGCCGAAATTGGACGATGATTTTCCATTCCAAAACAACTGTATAGTGAACACGATGCCCATTTTCTATCATGGGTATTACCCATTATACATACATAATTATTTTATTTGGGACATACATGTATTTATTCCAAACACCTTTATCAGGGAATAAATTATTATGATTAATTAATCCTTATTTATTGTTCTATGTGGCACACTTAAGAATGAGAATGAAATGAATGTGACAGGTGCGCCCAGAATCATATAATACTCCAATGCATTGGGTAATGTTTTGTATCATGATACACCGTGTTGGGATAAGGGGTTTACCTAATTCATTTATGATAATTTTTCACCATGATGTCTTGGTGATCTTAGACCTGACCTATGTTTAGGATGCATTGTTTTATGTTATTGCCACATTTCCCTTGTAATGATTATCATATAATATCAAGCCTTATTATTAATATTGATTTTATGCTACATTGTTGTGCCTATTATCTAACATGTATTTTAATCTTCATTTTAAACGTTTTTTATTCTCTTATTAAGCTTAATATCTCACCTCTTTCGTATTTATTTCCTTACAGTATCCCCGATAGTGTTGAGTGTGAAGGAACATTTCAACCATGTTAAATTTGTTTTTAATAAATCTGTAGTTTTTTTATGTTTTAAGTTTTCATGTAATGTAACTAATTTCCCAAATAAACTATAACTATTGATATTTTGTCCTATAATAGAGTAATTTTATACAATAAATCATGTTTAAATGTGAAATAAACAGATCATTTATTATAGATGGTATCAGTGGATAATCTTAGTTGTTTCTGGGATTATGATTAGAAAACTCTAGTGAAAGCCTTATAATTAGAGAACTCTATAGAAATACATAGGGATAAGATTAACTATAATTAAATATTACTAAATTTTGGTATGTATAGAGTAAATTACTTGTCATGAAAATACATCACTATCAATATACTATAAGTGTACTTGGTTTTACAACAGACGTACCAAGGGGTAAAAACTCTAAAACGATGTTCCAGGTCTAACTCTAGGTAATTTGGTACAAGAAAACGATCCATACATCACACCTATTTTGAAATTCTCAGGGGATATTCATTGTTAAATTCATAATATCATTAAGAAATATTATTTAGGGAACAAAAATCCTATAATAATACAAGATAGGAAATATATCTTGGATAACATAGATCAAATAATAGAAATACATAAGTTGAAAAATAAATATAATTTATATGTTTTTCCTTCAATTTCATTGGATTCCCCATTTTATGTTTAATAGTTTTAAATTTTCATCCCTCATTTTCCTTTTATTATAGATAATTTCCATTAATAGGAGAAATCAGGTTAACAATTGATGCAATGAAAAATTTGATTACTATCCCTATGAGATGCCAAACTCGATGCGAGTATGTATCGTGAACTTCATAATGATACTAGATTTACTAACTTATTTTATGAATATTAAAATAGATTAGTAGGAGTGTCAAAACCCCCCTATGATAGAGAAATCCACAATCGAGATCCTTATGTGACAAAGGCCTCATACTTTCAATGGATCATATGTTCCCTAAATCAAAAAATAATAGATCAACTCCATTGAAAATATAATCAATGTACTTTAATGTTTTGATCATGATAAGGATCTATAAGATTTTTATAGTATGGAGGGATACTCTGATCATTGGTGGGAATCGATCAAGAATGCGTAGAATGAAGAAGAGATTGAATCAATGGAGTGTAAGGAATTCCAGAAAATGTTTTTCTATAAATATTATTCCCGCACTATCCATCATAAAATGGATAGGTATTTCCTTTAACTCAAGAAACAATATGATGAATCTATTGGGGCCTAGTATAAAAACATCACAATAACTGCATAACATGCCTTAGGATTTTTCATTACCCTCGAATGTATGGTTAGAGACTTTTTTGCTGGGATAAATCATAGTCTATAAAAATAACTGGATATCCATGACATTGATATCTATGAAGAAATTGTCTGATGTGCCCTCAAAATTGAAATGGAGATCAAATAATATCTAGTTTTTAAATGAGTATAATAAGCTTAAAGTGGATTTTAATTCTTCTAGTCCAATGGATAATTCTAATAGTGCTAAAAAATTTAAATCATCCCACTTATAAATGGTATGGAAAAGACAACCCTAGAAATTTCCTAATGGGAAAAAGAAAATGCTTTAGGTATGGAAGAGAAGGGTGCAAGACCAATTATTGTCTCAATGAGAAACCCACAAATGTGATAGAGGAAATGAATGATCCTATCAACCCTCAACATGTTGTTCACTACTTCAACTATAAAGAACCAAGGCACTTTGCAAACAAGTACACTAATCCAAGGTGTTTCAGAGGAAACCAATAACATCAAAGGCAATAAGATATAGAGTTTTATATTACGACCCCTGAGGTGGATCTTGATAAAGAATTGGTTATAGGTAAAATCATTATTCATTAAATAATATCAAATGTACATTTTGTTTTTTATTCTACTCATTCCTTTATATCATGAATGGTTAGTAAAAATTTTAAAACACCACCTCAAAGCATGGAAGTAAATATGATAATGAAAATGGAAAATGGAGGAATTATTTAAGCCGAAGTATATAACACATCCCATATCAACATTTATGAGATAATCTTCCCAGAGAACCTTTTATTACTCCATTTTGGTGAATTTTATGAAATTTTGGGCATGTATTGCCTTTCCCATTATAGTTCCAACACAAATTTTGGTAAAAATTAAATCACTCCCTGTATTGAAAATCGACCCCTGATTCTATACAAGTGCATAGAGGAGGATAATTATTTTTTTGAAACATCATCTTAATAATGAATATTATTTCCCTATGATAAAGTTTATCTACATCAAATGATTGTGTGAAATGAAAGGATCAACCTTCGTGACATTCCAATTGTGATGGAATATTCTAATACGTTCAAAAACAATTTTCTAGTTATCCCCATAGTCGAGAGGTTGAATTTTACATTTATATTATATGTGGGGTGCTTTCAATATAAAATACTCCTTATAGAATGGCCATTGAGGAACTTGCAGATCAAAAGAAAAAACTACAGGATAATATGGATAATGGGTTCTTATGCCCATGTGATTTGTAATGGGGTTCACCAATCCCCTTCATTAAGAATAAGGATAGGTCAATATGCCTTTTCATTGATTATCAAGTGCACAAAAGAATCAAAATAATGAAAAAGTATCATTTTCCACATATTGATGAATTTTCTAATAAGCTACATGGAGCACAATAATTCTCCAAGGTGGATCTTTAGTTAAGATATTATCATGTAAGGTTAAATAAGGAAGATATCCCCAAGACCGCTTTTTATACATGGTACGTCCACTACGAGTTTAGGGTGATGCCTTTCGGGCTCTCTAATGCTCCATCAATCCTCATTGACTTGATGACTAGTGTCTTAAGATATTAATGTAACAAATTTATATTAGTATTTACTGATGATCTTCAAATATAATCTAAAATAAATGAGGAGTTTGAGGAGCATTTGAAAACCATAAGAAAGACCTTAGAAAAGGAGACAGTTTATGCCTAGTACAGAAAGTTTGAGTTATGGTTGAAGAAAGTATCATTCTTCAAGCATATCATGACATGTTATGGGATATTAGTGGATCCTTAAAAGTCAAAAGAAATTAAAGGATTTTCTAGGCCAACATCCATCATAGATATCCATTCATTCCATTGGTTAACTAGATATTCTAATTGAATTATTAGAAATTTCTTATGATTGTCAAACCCACTTAACAAGACCACATGGAAGGTAGTCATGTTTTCTTGGAATGATGAATGTGAAGAATTATTAATGGAATTAAAATAGTGGCTTATCAATTATTATACACTCACACTACTGATAAGTGGGTAATTTTTCATAATTCTCAACAATGATTCTAATAGGGATTGAGTTGTTTTTTGATGAAAAATGAAAAATTCATTTTTTACACCTCAAGGAAGTTGAAGTTTACTTGAAAAACAATCCCGTGAATGATCTAGAGTTGGTAGGTGTGATCTTTACAAAGAAAATATGGTGGAAATACGTCTATGGGGAGTAGTGTGAGAAATACATTGATCATAAGTTCCTCAAATATATATTACCACAAAAAGAGATTAATATGCACTAGAGGAGATGTTTAGAGATCATTAAGGACTATGTATAGTCAATAAAATACCATCTTAATAATGAAAATTAGGTGGAATATTCTCTAAGTAGAACAGACACCGAAATTCTATCATAAATTAGAATTGAGAAGGATTTGATCTTCTTGGATTTGAAGAAGGTGGTCATGAGAATCATTATGAAAAGAACATCATCAATCCTTTCACAAATTATTGTTCAACTATCTCTTTTAGAAAGTTTGAAGGATTCCCAAAATGATAATATGGGAATTCATAAGGAATTGAAAACTATAAGAAATGGAATATAATTGGAGTTAAATGTTAATAAAGAAAGAATTGTGGGATTCTGATCAAGATAATGTGTTCCATCAAATTATGAGTTAAATGAGGAACTATTCAATGAATGAAATAGATTGAATTTCTCCATTCACCCATGAAACACAAAGATGTATCGAGATCTATGAAAGAACTATTGGTTGGACAACATGAGGAAGTAGATCTCTGAATATACATAAAAGTCCCCAGTATGTCAGTTGGTGCACTAGTGCAGAAAACGTTATTTATGTCACCATTTTTTACGTCGGTTATATATAACCGACGCGATAATCTGTGAAATGTGGTTTTTTATGTCGGTTATTTTATATCCGACGTAAAAAATGTGGTGAGTAACTTTTTAACGTCGGTTATTAAAATAACCGACGTTACAAATCGCGCACGTTTGGATTTTACGTCGGTTATAAATTAACCGATGTAAAAAACCAAAGCGAGGTGTTTTTTACGTCAGTTATTTGATAACCGACGTAAAAAATGAGATATATACGGATTTGTTACATTAGTTATAAAATAACTGATGCAAAAAAAGAATCTTTTGAGGCCTTTTTGATGTCAGTTATTTGATAACCGACGTAAAATAACAACACGCATAATTTTTTACATATGTTATAAAATAACCGACGTAAAAAACTATGATTTCTGATCGATTTTTTACGTCGGTTATAAAATAACCGATGTAAAAAAATCCATATCTAATACATTTATAAAATTGGTTATTATAATAACCAATGTTATAAATGTAAAAAACAGTTTATAACATTGGTTATTAAATAACCGACGTTATAAAACATATAAAAATTTAACAAGCCTCGTGGATTGTCATTTACGATTTTTCAATCGACAGTTCAATGACTCGTCTCTATCACGTGGAAAACCCTAATTGACTCGTCGATCTCGTTGCGTTAAACTCATTTTTCCATCATCGTTTATCATCTTTACTCTCCTCAGATATATCATCTCAACTCGTAACACTCAAGTAAGCCTCCCACGACATTATTTCGATCATTTTTTTCGGATAGTCTATATTTCTGTTTTGTGATTTTTTTGTTTAAACTAGGTAAGATTATTCGATTTCGAACCCTCTTACCTCTTTTTCCCATCATAATCTTATTTATCATCCCGAGATCTATTAGATCGACTCGCAATATTCACGTAAGCCTCAACTACTTCTATTTAGTTTGTTTTTGTTTCGCGAATGCCCGACATTGATGGTAATTTTTGTTGTCATTGACAACTAATGATCTCATTCACCAATATTACTGTATAGAATGGTTATTGATTAAATGTACGAATTTGGAAATGATATTTCATGTGTTTTTGTTGCTTATTTCTATCCTCTTTTATATGAGAATCTATTATACATATAATGTAATGGTTGTTGACCTCTATGGCCCTTCGATGCATCGCTACGTCTCATGATTCCAAATAAAATTGGGTTCTGCTGAGGGCTTACCCTAGTATTTTTTGAGTCCTTGGACAACGCCTTGATAATATGTTTAATATTTCTAGAATTATGCATTACCTCATTAGGATATTAGTTATTGAGAAAACTTGTGATCATTTGACTAGTTGAATATCAAGGATTATTTTTAATTTTCATATGATCATTTATGTAGCCATATTTAATAATATTTAATTCCATCTATTTCACGCTAAAGTATATATTAACTACATGTGTTTTTAGTTGTTCACCATGCCTAGTTTTTATATGTAAACCATTGTTTGGGGGGTTGTTCGGGGGTGTGGGGGGCTGTCCAGAGGGTTGGGGGGTGTCCAGGGGGTGTCCAAAGCGGTGGAGGCCTGTCCATAGGGTTTTGGGGGTTGTCCTAGGGGTGGGGGGCTGTCCAGAGGGTTTGGGGGTGTCCAGGGGGTGTCCAAGGGGGTCAGGGTGGGGGGTAGTGTCGAGGAGGGGTGGGGGGTGCTGTCCCGGGGGGGTTGTCCAAAGGGTTGGGGGTGTCCAGGGGGTGTTAAGGGGGTAGGGGGTGCTGTCCTAGAGGGTGGGGGTGATGTCTAGAGGGGGGGGGGGGGTGTCCAAGGGGTGTCCAAGGGGGTGGAGGCCTGTCCAGAGGGTTTTGGGGGTTGTCCGGGGGGTGGGGGTTGTCCAGAGGGCTGGGGGGTGTCCATGTTGGTCGAGGGTGGGGTGGTGTTTAGGAGGGGTGGGGGTGCTGTCTAGAGGGGTGGGGGGAGTCCAGGGGGTGTCCAAATGGGTGGAGGACTGTCTAGAGGGTTTTGGTGGTTTTCCAGGGGTGGGGGCTGTCCAGAGGGTTGGGGGTGTCCAGGGGGTGTCTAAGGGGGTCGGGGATGGGGGTGGTGTCAAGGAGGGGTGGGGGGGCTGTCTAGAGGGATGGAGGGCTGTCCAGGGGGTGGGGCTGTACAGAGGGTTGGGGGTGTCTGGGGGAGTCCAAGGGTGTGGGTGGGTGTGGGTGGCTGTCCACGGGGGTGGGGGCCTGTTCAGAGGGTTTTGGGGGTTGTCCGGGGGGTAGGGGATGTCCAGAGGGTTAGGGGGTGTCCAAGGGGATTGACTAATGCATCGTGGTTTCTGAGATTATGACATGATGATTGTTTTGTGATTATTGTCTTTACATTGTGATTTTCTCCATCTGAATTTTTATTTTAAATATGATTTGATTCTTAGGTTTACTCCATTTTCCCCAATTTTCTATCAACCATTGTAGGCCCCATGGTTTTATTTGATTCAATGGAATTTAAAACTACTATATCTTACTATATTTTGTTTTAAAAATAATATTCAAGCATATTTTTTTAAATATTCATAGATTTGTTTTATATTTCAAAATTGTTTTACATTTAAATTATGATTTTCTTCATATAAACATATATTTGTCTTATGTTAAAAATATATGTATTTCTGAAATTTTTTATACGTAATAATGTGTCGATGTTGGATTACAGCACCTCGAATGAGAAATGAATATGAGGAAGGTGTTGATGCCTTTTTGGAATTTTCTAAACGAAATGTTCCAAGTACTGACATTTTTTTCTGTCCATCCCTGAAATGTTTGAATATGAAGAAGTTGAAAAGTAGAGAGATAAAAGATCATCCGATTTGTCATGGTTTTAATCTGAGTGATAGCCCTTGGATTTGGAATGTTGAAACTGGACGTAATATCACTGATGACGATGATTCACAAGATGGTATCTCTGATGGAATTGAAGAAATGATTCGCGATATTGTAGAAGAACAAATTGAGATAGAACTGACAGTTGTGCGTCTATATGGTGATGCTAAAAAACCATTATATCCTGGTTTTACTGACTTACGGTTTTTTCGGGGGTGTTTAGATTGATTGACCTGAAGGAGAAACATGGATGGAGTGACAGATGTTTTACAGAGCTTCTACAATTGATGAATGACATTCTTCCAAAAGATAACGATCTTCCAGATTCACATTACAAGGGAATGAAAATATTATACCCGATGGGATTGGGATACAAGAAAATACATGCCTGTCCGAATGACTGCATTGTATATAGGAAGGAAAATGATTTTCTGTTAGAGTGTCCTAAATGTGGGACATCACGGTATAAGGTGAAAGAAAAATCACAGGCTGATGTAGAGATTACAAAGATCCCTTCAAAGGTATTTTGGTATCTTCTTATAATTCATCCTTTCAAACATTTATTTTCTAATTCACATGATGAAAAAAGGTTAATATGGCATGCTGATGAGCGGGTATATGATGGAAAAATACGTCATCCAGCTGATTTTCTACTATGGAAGAAAATTTATGCGTAGTATTGTACATTTGGAAATTAAACTAGAAATCTCAGACTAGGGTTGTGCACAGATGGAATGAATCCATACCAAACCCTCAGTAGCACACATAGTTCATGTCCTGTTTTATTGGTAATTTATAACCACTCTCTTAAAGTTTGTATGAAGCACAAATATGTCATGTTGAGTATAATGATCTCTAGTCCAAAGAAACCCAACAATGATATTAATGTTTACTTTTCACCATTTATTGATGATTTGAAATTGTTATGGGCTGATGGTATTACGGTGTATGATTCTTATAAAATTGAATATTTTCAACTGCATGTAGTGCTTATGTTCACGATAAATGACTTCCTAGTGTATGGAAATTTTTCTGGATACAGTGTTAAAGGAAATAAAGCATGTCCAATTTTTGAACAACAGACATCATATTGGCAATTGCATCATGTGAGGAAAACAATGTACATGGGTCATCGAAAGTTTTTGCCTATGGATCACCCTTATACAAGACTAAAAAGGCATTAAATGGCTCACAAGGATTTGATACTACTCCAAAACATTTATCCCCTGATCTGTATTTTGAGAGGGTGAAAATAATTGATGTGACATTGGGAAAGACACAGAAATCTGGTAATGATAGACATATTCGGAAGAAATGGTCAATATTTTTTGAGCTACCATATTGGAGTTATCATGAAGTTAAACGTAATATTGATGTCATGCACGTGGAGAAGAATATCTATGATTGTTTGATTGGAACATTGTTAGATATTAATGTAAAGACAAAAGATGGGTTGAATGCAAGATTAGACTTACTATCAATGGGAATACATTTGGAGTTAGCTCCCACTCCTAAAGGAATATGAACATTTCTTCCCCCGACATACATTATCAAAGAGGGAGAAAATTAGCTTTTGTTAGTGTCTTCATGATATCAGAGTGCCTCATGGTTATTCTTCAAATGTAAAAAATTTTGTCTCATTGAAGGACTTAAAGTTGATAGGTATGAAATCACATGATTGTTACATCATGATGCAACAAATCCTACCAGTTTCATTGTGTGGAATATTTCCCATTCGTGTCAGAAAGACTATAATGAAGTTGTGTTATTTTTTCAATTCAATTTGTAACAAGGTGATTAATGTGAATTATTTGAACATTTTGGAAAAGGATTCAATTTTTATACTTTGTAAATTGGAAATGTATTTTCCTTCAACTTTTTCTGATATAATGGTGCATTTAATGATTCATCTGGTTCGAGAAATAAACCTTTGTGGACCTATATATATTCATTGGATGTATCCTTTTGAAAGGTATATGAAAATATTAAAGGGGTATATTAAAAATCTATATCGACCTAAAGCCTCTATTATTGAAATGTATATTTCTGAGGAGGTAGCAGAGTTTTGTATGAGCTACTTGGCTGCAGCGCAACACATAGGTTTTCCTCCATCTCGCCATGAACGAGTTAATAATAATGGAAAGGGGATTTGTGGTCTCGACGTCAAATCATTTTCAACTGAATAGATGAAGAATATAGAATCATACATCTTGAATAACATAGCTGATGCTCAACAGTATATCACATTTCATATTAATGAGTTGAAGCAATGTCATCCAAAGAAGAAAGAAATGTGGATTTTCAATGATCACAAGAATACTTTTTTGTCATGGATTAAAAATACCTTTCTTGGTATATTAGATGTATCAGAGAATTTAAAATGGATAGTGGGTGGTCCATGTTTAAATGTGATAACATGGTCCGATTATGACATTAGTGGCTATACATTTTATACGAAAGCTCAGGACAATAGAAGTGCAGTTCAGAATAGTGTTGTATTGGTGTTTGCAGAAGCAATGCATTTTTCGAGTGATAAGGACAAAAACCCAATTTCTGCATCAAGTGTATATTATGGAGTGATTGAAGACATATGGGAGGTTGATTACTTTAAAATTAAATTTTCCTTTTTTAACTGTAAATGATTTATCGGTAACAACCATGTCAGACACGATGAATTTGGAATTACACTTGTTAATCTGAATAGATTGGAAGACACAGCTGATTCTTTTATAATAACAACACATGAAAAACAAATTTTCTATGTAGTAGATCAATCAGATATGCAATGGGCTATTGTTTTACAAGGGAAAAAACAATATTTTCGTGAAGATGAACTTGATGAAGATGCTGATTTATGTGAGATCCCTACTTCCATGGAAAGATTAACATAACATAATGATGAGAATGTTGAAGACATGGTTTATGCTATAAGTAATGATCAAAATGAAGGAATTTGGGAAAACAGTCCATTTGTACATTCCTAAAATTACAGGTAACATATGCTTATTTATTTTTTACATTTATTTTTTTCATAAAATGTTGGATATTGTATGTTTTTTATTTATTAAAACATGTATTAAAACAAAATAAGTATAAGTTTTTGTTTGTTTTAAGTTTGTTTAATTTACTTTATCATGTTTACCATTACATGAATTATATATCTATTATTTATGTTTAGTGACAATTACTTTACCATGTTTACCAGGTTTACCATGTTTACCGTGTTTACCATGTTTACCAGGTTTACCATGTTTACCGTCTTTACCATCGTTACCATCTTTACCATTGTTTAACATGCTTACCATATTACCAATGTTTACTATTACGTAACTTCGTACACTTTTCTATTTTCTGATTACAGTAGTATTAAAATAATTCAATTTTTATATTTGTGAACTAATGTTTGTTTTTTTTTGATTTAACGGATAATGACAGATCATTCAGTTGATCAACCACATGATTTTGGAGATGAGCATATTGGTCATACCTCTAGGGAGGAACATTCACATGCTCCTATTACGACAAGGAGTTCAAAGGTTGGTAAACATGGGTGCACACATTTACCAAAACTATCACATTATCGAATGCAGGATCAGAGGATACCCGTTGAGTTTGATGATGAAGATATTCCTAGAGGTCCAAATGAAAGATATTTTAAGAGTTTTGTAGAAAATCAGGATAAGAGCAAAGTAAGCATTCTGTATGATGACAAGAGAAGTGTGGATAAAGCGATAATCTCTCAATTGTGGGAGACGATTTTCGTAAGATATTTTTCTATTGTTTGACTATTATTTAAATGTTTCTAGTATATATAATATGGTTAACTTCTTCTTTATCAGATGAAATTTGATATTCCTGACACTAGAGGAGTCAGGAAGAAATGATAATCATTGGCTGCCAGGAGATGGAGGGATTTCAAATCAACCATCTCATATGATTTCATTTATGGTCATAGGAGCCATGAAAATTCATGTTGTATATATCCTTTTATAGATGAAGAAACATGGAGACAGTTTTTTGAAAGTAGAAGAAAATAGTCATTTTTTGTATGGGAAATGAAAAATTTTAAAATATTTCTTATATAAATGATCTTATTAATGTTTTGTTAATTATTTCTTATTCTTAATTTACAGTAAACAAGGAAAGATCATTAGGAGATCCAATCTAAAAAAATATACCCTCATAGTTTATCTCATGGAGGGTATGCATTTTTTGAAGAACAAATGATGGCAGAAAATTTTCAACAACTAAGAGCCGAGCCTTCAAGCTCTGGAGAGGTGGCCCCTTTATCCCCTACATCTGGACATGAAAAATGGAAGAGATCTCGGAAGGGAAAAAAGGGAAATATCTTTCGGAATAATCGAGAATCGTAGCTGAGAGGATTGTAAGATATCTATTTTATTTATTTTAGTTAACTGTTTTCTTCATATAATTTCAATCATTACAGAAATGTTCAATTAATTAATACAGGACTCTCTTGAGGAGCAGAGTTCACAGGGGACAATTACAGCTACTGGGAGGGAAGATATTTTATCTGTAGCATTGGGAAAGCCCGAACATCCTAGTCATGTAAGAGGATATCCGGCAGGTGTATCGGTAAGAAAAGTGTTTCCACGTTCTTCAACTTCTAACATTGAGGTGGTTTTTTAAAAAATAGAATCCTTGGAGGCTGATGTTCATAATATTAATGCGATGATGGAGGACAATATTGGAGCGTCGATGAAGTCTATGTTTTCATACATGCAAATACATTTTCAGAGTGCAGCTCCCACTCCTCCACCTCCCCCTACAGACCCCATTATTTATCCTCCACCTCCGCCAGTAGCTCCCACTCCCCCACCTCAGCCTGCGGACCCCATTTTTTATCCCCCTCCTTCGCCGCAGCTTCCTATTTATTGCGAGTTGTATTTTCATGATCCTCAACATCATATAATAGCATATGGGTTGGTATATTGTATATGAGATACAATTCATCATCAACAATTAGAGGTAGAGAATGAGAGGGTCATTGTACATGATATTATAGATAGATCAGCTCAGGTACCATTACCTACAAATGAGGTGGTGACAGTTGGACATAGTATCGACCATTTTTTAATTTGGCCATCCATACATCTTCGACTCATTACCATAGAGATATGAATGTTATATCTTTTATTTTATTTTTTTATTAAAGTTGTTTTATCATTTGAAAACTAATATATTTTTCAATTTATTTATACATTAATTCTTCAAAGGTAATGAAATATTGTATAGAAAACAACAAAGAAAAATTGCTATGACATCAAATATAGATTCTAGTAGTCTTGACAGATTGTCAAGATATTCAAATTTGTTGGTGGGTCATTATGAGTTTCCAATGGAAGCTCATGTCTGTGGACCTGAAATAAGTGTGGGGATTATTAAAACTGATATCATGCAGCTTGTTACTGAAGATAATTTGGGCATCAACATGGTGCAAATTTTTTCCATGTAAGTCTTAACACCTTTTCCCTACATTATATTTATTAAAAATGTATACATATGTCTGTTTTTTATTAGTTATCTTTATAAAATTCGTTAGGGTAATGAGTTGACAGATGTATATGGATTCATGGACCCGCAATTGATTTCCCCTGAAGCATGTGCATTGGATGAGGAACAAAGAATGCTTTATATTACTGAAAGACTTGAAAAGAATATAGTCACACAATGTTGGATGATGCCTTTTTGTGAGAGGTATGAAACACATCTCTCTCAAATATTTAATTATATTTTAACATGAAAAACCACTAACGTTAAATTTCCTTTTATCAGTGATCATTGGATGTTAGAGGGTTTTTTTCCCAAGGGAGAAAGCACTTTATTGGATATGATCTGTCCATGATGATGTGTGGGAATGTTTTAAGAATATATTGGAAAAGTAAGTTTCAATTTCTCAATAGTTTTATATATTATAATGAATTTTAAATTTACCCCATTCATATTATTTTCTAACAAGGCATGGGCCTATTTTCGAAAAAACAAAAAGAAAAGGAGTGAAAAGATCAAATATGTAAATGTGAAGGTAAATATCCATTTATAATTTGTACTTTTTTATTTATTACATAAAAATAATATATTTAATTTATAATCATTCAAATAGAATTGTCATGAACAACAAGGCGTCATCGAATGAGGATATTATATGTTAAGATTTATGTATGAAATAATAACAACTGGGACAATTGTGAATTTTGACCTGGTATGATTTCCTCTTAAACTTTTCCATAATATTTCAATTTGAATTATTCATTATACACGTTAACTACTATCCTTTTCATTTGTATCTTTTTGATGACCCTCAACCCAATACTGCTAAATACATCAAACACTTACAAGTGGATTGGTAAAATTATTTTACAGGTTTGACTGAATTTTAGTTGTTTTTAATGTAAAATGTAATTTTAATATTGTCATTGTAATTGTGTATGTGGTAATCATTTAGGTTGGATTTTGTTTTTTTAAGTTGACAGTGTATGTTTTGAATGTTATATATGTGAATGTTTAATTTTTCTCTACTTCTTGTTTTAGTCTACTAATGATGGTTTTTCTGGTATGGATTCTAGTCTGGGGGGAGGGGTTCCAAGGGTGTATGGGGTGTTTAGTGGGGTTGGAGGTGTCCAGGGGTCTGGGAGGGCTATCTAGGGGTGTGAGAGGGATGCCCAGGGGTGTGGGAGGGCTGTCCATGGGTGTGGAAGTGTTGTCCAGGGGGTGGGGGGTATACATGAGGGTGGGGTAGTCCAGGGGTGTTTGGGGCTATCTAGGGGGTCAGGGGGCAGTCTGGGGATGTGGTGGGGGCTCCAATGGGGTGGGGGAGGGTTTTCAAGGGTGTGGGGGTATACATGAGGGTGGGGGGGGGGTTCTCGGGGTGTTTGGAGATGTCCAGGGGGTCGGGGGGCTGTCCAGGGGTGTGGTGGGGGCTGTCAAGTGGGGTGAGGGGGTGAGGGCGTTGTTCAGGAGGGTGGGGGGTTGTCCCGTGGTGTATGGGGATTTCCAGGGGTTGGGGGCAGTACAGGGGAGTGGTGGGGGCTCCAATGGGGTGGGGGTTGTCAATTGGGGTGAGGGGGTTCTATTCAAGAGGGTGGGGGAAGGGGGTTGTCCCGGGGTGTTTGGGGATGTCCAGGGGGTCAGGGGGCAGTCTAGGGGTGTGGTGGGGGCTCCAATGGGGTGGGGGATTTCAAGTGGGGTGAGGGGGTGCTATTCAAGAGGGTGGGGGGTTGTCCAGGGGTGTTTGGGGTTGTCCAGGGGGTCGGGGGGAAGTCCAAGGGTGTGGGGGGGGGGGCTCTAATGTGGTGGAGGGTTCTCCATGGTGTGGGGGGGTATACATGGGGGTGGGGGGAATGTCCCTGGGTGTTTGGGGTTGTCCAAGGGGTATACATGAGGGTTGGGCTGTCAAGGGTGTTGTTCAAAAGGGTGGGGGAGGGGGGTTGTCCCGGGGTGTTTGGGGATGTCCAGGGGGTTGAGGGCAGTCCAGGGGTGTGGGTTGTCATGTGGGGTGAGGGGGAGCTCTTCAGGAGGGTGGGGGTTGTCCCGGGGTGTTTGGGGATGTCTAGGGTTTCGGGGGAAGTCCATGGGTGTGGTGGGGGCTCTAATGAGGTGGGGGCTATCAAGTGGGGTGAGGGGGTAAGGGGGTGCTGTTCAGGAGGGTTGGGCGTTGTCCAGGGATGTTTGGGGTTGTCCAGGGGTCGAGGGGTATACCAGGGGTGTGGTGGGGGATCCAATGGGGTGGAGGGCTATCCAGGGTGTGTGGTGGTAAACATGGGGGTGGGGGTTGTTCCGAGGTATTTGGGTCTGTCTAGGGGGTATAAATGAGGGTGGGGGTTGTCAAGGGTGCTGTTTAGGAGGGAGGGGGGTTGTCTTGGGGTGTTTAGGGATGTCCAGGGGGTCGGGGGGGGGGATCCGGGGTGTGGTGGGGGATCTAATGGGGTGGGGGCTGTCAAGTGGGGTTAGGGGGTGAGGGGGTGCTATTCAGGAGGGTGGCGGGTTGTCCAGGGGGTCGAGGGTAGTCCAGGGTGTGGTGGGGGCTCCAATGGGGTGGGGGAGGGCTATCTAGGGTGTGGTGGGGGGGGGGGGGGTTTCCTGGGGTGTTTTGGGCTGTCCAGGGGGTATACATGAGGGTGGGGGATGTCATGTGGGGTATGTTTTATATGTTATCAAGTGGGGTGAGGGGGTGAGGGAGTGCTGTTCAGCAGGGTGGGGGGGGGTTGTCTTGGGGTGTTTGGGGATGTCCAGGGGCTCGGGGGCAGTCCAGGGGTGTGGTGGGGGCTCCAATTCTGTGGGAGTGGGCTGTCCAAGGTGTGGGGGTATACATGAGGGTTGGAGCTGTCATGTGGGGTAAGTTTTATATGTTATCAAGTGGGGTGAGGGGGTGAGGGGGTGCTGTTCAGAAGGGTGGGGGGTTGTCCCGGGGTGTTTGGGGATGTCCAAGGGGTCGGGGGCAGTCCAGGGGTGTGGTGGGGGCTCCAATGGAGTGGGGGCTGTCAAGTGGGGTGAGGGGGTGAGGGGGTGCTGTTAAGGAGGGTGGGGGGTAGTCCAGGGGTGTTTGGGGATGTCCAGGGGGTCGGGGGCAGTCCAGGGATGTGGTGGGGGATCCAATGGGGTGGGGGAGGGTAGTCCACGGTGTGGGGGGGGGGTATACATGAGGGTGGGGGGTTGTCCTGGGGTGTTTGGGGCTGTCCAGGGGGTATACATCAGGGTGGGGGCCGTCAAGTGGGTTATGTTTTATATGTTATCAATGGAAATGTATAAATTTGTTTTAGTTATTTTTTTATCTCCTGTTTTTGTCGTACGAATTCTTGATTTGGTTTCTGGGGGAGTGCAGAGGACTGCATTTGATTTTTTTTTTAAAAAATTTGTCTTCCACATCGGTTATTTTAAAACCGAAGTGATAAAGAAATCGAGAAGGGTTTATCACGTCAGTTTTTTAATAAATGATGTGATAAACACCTATGGCATGGTTTATCATGTCGGTTATTTAATAACCAACGTGATAAAAGGTCTGGAAAATGGTTTATCACGTCGGTTATTAAATAACTGACATGATGAAAGGTCTGCGAAATGGTTTATCACGTCGGTTATTAAATAACTAATGTGATAAACCCCCTCCCCCACCCCCCAGACTGGTTTAGCATGTCGGTAATTATATAACCGACCTGATAAACCATTTCCCAGGGGTTTATCACGTCTGCTATTTAATAACCGACGTGATAAACTCCCCCACACATTTGTATAATGTCGATTATTATATAACCGATGTGATAAACCCCCACCCCCGATTTATCATGATGGTTATATAATAACATATATTATAAACCCCCCCTCCCAGATTTTTCACATCGGTTATTAATTAACCGACGTGATAAAGAACGTGATGTTTTGTTTTTTACATCGTTTTTTAAATAACCCACGTAAAAACGTTATTTATAACATCCTCCATATTAACTTCGGTTAAAAAACGACGTAAAAAATGAAAAATAACCGACGTAAATAACATTTTATGTACTAGTGGTGAATGCTGGATGGAAGAATTCTAAGGGGATGATGCAACCATTACACATACCAATATGGAACTTGGATAACATCACCATGGAATTTTTCACTAGACATCGGAAGAAATCCAAAGGAAACAATGTTATCTGGGTTGTGGTGGATTATCTTACAAATACTGTAAACTTCATTTCAAATCAATATAAATTCCCACTAGATAAATTCTCACGGATATACATTAGTGAATTGGTGAGTCTTTAGGGATTACCACTATATAGTGGGTATGATTGAGAAATAATATAAACATATGAGTTTTGGAAAATTCCCTAGAAATATTTAAACATTAAGATGAGGTTCAACAATTCTTATCACCCAAAAACTGGTGGACAATTTGAGTGGACTATCTAAATACTTGAGGATATGCTGAGACCATTATCAGTTGACATCAAGGGAGGATGGGACCAACATATTGTTTTGTTTGAGTTATCTTACAACAACATTTTCCACTTGATAATCAATTGTCTCCATATGAATTCCTTAATGGGAGGAGGTGTAGAAAACATACATGTTGGGATGATTTTGGGGAAAGAAAACTTCACAGTCTTGAAATGGTTTAGGAAATGGTGAATAACGTTAATAATATTTGGAAAAAACATCAAGGATTATCATAATTAAAAGAAGAGTTATATTTAAAATCATCAATGAGACCTATAGTTTGATGTTGGATACATGGCGTTCCTTTTAATATTTCAATGGAAGAGAGTGATGAGATTCAGGAAGAAGGGAAATCTAATTCTACGGTACATCGGCCCTTTTGAGACCGTTGATCACATCAGAGTAATGACCTATTGACTAGAACACCTATTGAACCTATCTCAAATACATGATGTATTCTATGTATCCCACTTATCATAGTCTAGACTAGACCCCCACATGTACTCAATCTAGAGGTGGTACAATTGAATAATGAACTTTCCTATAAAGAGTATCTCGTGAAGATCTTAGATCATAGAGAATAATTTCTACAAAATATGACAACGACCCTCATCAATGGGTTTTGGAGAAACCAAAAGTTTGAAGAAGGAATTTGGTAAATAGAGGACGTGATGAAACAGAGTTATCATTATCTTTTTTAGTGTGTGAGAAGAAAATTTTGAGGGTGAAATTTCTAAAGAGGGAAAATTTTAATGTTCGGAATTATTATAAATAACATTCCGTAATTAATTTCATTAAATATCTTATAATATAATATGGTTATAGAAAACACAAAAACATATTTTTTTTATTACATACCATTGGATTTAAGTGAAGGTTAACTATCCTTACCATCAATAAAATATCCGTTGAAGAATGATCACATGAATAGTTTAAATATAGGGTTTTTAACAATTACTTTTGATTCAGACAAATGAATTAATGGCCAAAACCAGTACGATCATACCTTATTAAGAAAATTTATCAGAGCTTCCAAGAGAGATTTCATTTTTAGGATTTTCCCCGAAAAACCCCATTATAGGATCCAACAACTTAAGAAATATATAAACCATTTTTGGGAGAAGATAATGCTCACCGAGATCATGACCAAATCCTTATTCACTAAATGACCCAATGAAATCCACACCATCAAGCACCTCACTCTTAGGGCGTCTGTCATATTATTAAATGAATATGTATCAAGACCCTATCAATAGGAATATGTACATTATTTTTTATAAAATAAATTATATATTTTAATACTATTATTATTACTATGTAAATTATTTTTAAAGAGAGAATTATATTTTTGGATAATATTAAAATTAAGTTCAGGAATTTATGAATTAATGGTTTTTTGAAGTATATAATATTTTAATAAAACAATTATTTTTAAATATTTTTTATCAAATTTAATTATCATATAATTTTAATGAACTCAAATGTATTTTTATAAGGGTTTAAAAAAATGTTATTGTCAAATACCCAGCATTTTCAATAAATTTTTGTTTTAATTTTTAAAAGTGAGAATTCAAATATTTAGAAATTTATTTACATAAAATTAATATTATTTACCAAATATATATATTGAATTTATCCAATGGTTATTTTTTTAATAATTTTTTGAGATTTTCTAATTTATTGGTAAAAATTAAATGCTGTATAAATATACCTTGTTTTTATGACAAATAAATGACCCAAAAATGATTTAATAAGTAATATAAATAGGATAAACGATAAAATATATGTTTTACCTTTAAAGTAATGAGATTTTAGGTTTTTTATTCATTTTTTAAATCCATTATGAATCTTTTAATAGTTATAATATATTTAATAATTTTAAAATCATTTCATTAGGAGTCTGACTCACCTCCACATCACTATGGGTAATAATTTAAGAATTTCATCCCTTTTTCATATAAAATAATTCAATCCTCTCCAATTTGGAATAAAACAAGGACAGAAAGCATGGTAAGGTTTGTGGTTTTTTATAATTTATTATGGAGAGTCCAAAAACTAAAAGATAAATAAATCCCCCTCCTTTCCTATATAAACCCACTAACACTAGCATTTATATTCACAAAAACACAATGTATCTTGTCCAAACTCTTACAACCAATCTCTAGAGTCCTAAAAAGTAACCCACATCTTTTAACAAGCCCCTCCCAATCCTTTGTATTCACACATTCAAGTTAGGGTTCTTTCCTGTTTCCTCTTTCTTAATGTTTCTTTAACATGTTATGCCTTATTTTTCTAGTTACTTATGTTGGGAAATTTATTTACATGTCCATATTACTAAAAATATATTTTCTAAATGATGATATATCCATTTATCTCTCACAAACTCATTAGATTAATTTTTAGGTGATGTTGTTAGGCTGCTGAAGTTAGACATCAATTTTCCATTGCAAAACAATTATGTTGCGAATACAATTCTCATTTTATATCCTGGGTATCCACCTTTTTACACATATAATTGTTTTATTGGTTACTTACATGTATGTATTAAATACTACATGATCGTGGAATAAATTATTATGATGAATGAATCCTTGTTGATTGATCTATGTGGCACCCTTAAGCCTCAGATTGAAATAAAAGTGACGGGTGCACCCATAATTATACAGAGCTTCAATTAATTATGCAATGGTTTGTATCATGATACATCATATTTAGAAAGTGGTATTACCTAATTATATTATAGTAATTTTCTCTTAATGATGTCTCGTTGGGTTCATCCCTAACCTATGTTTATGATGTAGGGTTTTAAGTTATTGTCACATTTCCCATGTTATGATTATCATGCATTATCATGACATAATATTCACGTTCCATTAATGATACATTGATATTTCTATCATCTAAAATGTATTATATTAATCATTTTATTCCTTATTTATTCCCTTACTAGGATTTATTTCTCACCTATTTCTTATATACATCCTTAGGGTATCCCATGCAGGGGTTAATATGAAGGAACATTTTGATCTTATTAAAGAAGATTTCAATAAAGATGTTGTTTTTATTTTATTTTATGTTGTTTTGTAATGTACCTAATTTACCAAATACATGATACATCTTGATATTTCAGGTTTTATTATGTGGAATCTTATGTAATAAATCAGGTTTAAATGTGAAATAAACATCTAGTTTATTATTCTTATTATGCTGCCAAACCACAATTCCCAGAGTGTCTACTGATCCAAAAAAATGTGGAATTTTAATTTAGATCAGTGTATAACTAACTATGTTTTTGTTTATCCTGAATTATATCATGGTATTTGACATTATTTAGAATAAGAAAATAGTGTACCAAGAGGGTATCAATCATTTTAAGGTAGGAAGAAGACACTTCCTCCATATCCTAGACGAAGTGCTCAGTATATATAACAATCCCACTCTTTATTACACATTAAATCATTATTTATTACATAAACATGTACTTAATACAACTCTATGTGTTGATATTTCTTTTGTAATGTGAAATTAGGAACATTGCATAAAAACTTATAACTTAAAACACAACATTTTATTCAAAACATCTTTTCCATGGCCACAACATTCCTTCGTACTTAGAATTACATGAGAGAAACTGAGGACGATCATAAGAAAAGGGTGATATTTAATTCCTAGTATGGGAGTAAACAAGGCATATCATAAATAATATACTACATTTTTATAAATAGGTATATCAATGGAGAACAATAGAAACATGAACATAAAGGCACGATATATCCTGATTATCATAACATGGAAACGTGTAAACAACACTGAACATGATATTAGCATGATCCAAGGATCATTACATGTGGATCATGATTAAACCCTCATTTTACATTAATTATCATGATTAAACCATAATTTCACTTGATCTGTCATGATACTAATCATTACCCAATTCATTGGAGCGCTATCAGGGCACACCCTTCTTAATCATTTTATTTAATGTATAATTGTTCCCAATGGATCAAACAACATTGAATAATTCAACATCATAATTTATTCCAAGATGAAGGAATGTTTAATACATACTTGAAAATATATAATCCATAAGCAAATGTGCATAAAGGTGAATACCCTTGATAGGTTAATGGACATGGTATTCACTACACAATGACATTGGCTTGGAAAAGCGTGGTGAAAATTTGGTAGCAGAACGACGTGACATAATAATTCATAAAAATGGTTGATGAGAGGTAAAGGGGTATATCATCAGATGTAAATGAAATTTAATGTAAGGGGGTTATAGAAATACATTTTCCATCATATATAATGGAATTTAGATTCAGAATATAAAAGAATTTTTGGAATGTAAATGAGGAGAGAGAAATCCATTACGGAATTTTTGTAGGTTCCGGGCGCAGCGGAAGCACGTTGGTGGGTTTTCCCAACGTTAATTTTAATGTTAAAAAAAGTTCAATCTGAGACCCGTCACGATATAAAATGCAGAATCATTGGAATATAATGAAGAACGAAAATAAAATAAGAGTCCTGGAACCCTTGAGGAGGATCATCATATGTTGATTATAATAAATTTAATTAATGCATAAGAATTACCTCATTGGAATTATTTCTTCATTGATGTGTCTGGTCACGATTTGGTGATCCGTCATTACGTCATAGAATAAAAGTGTAGGATTCCTTTAGCGGTGATCCACACGTGTGTCACGTATCTCCGGACGTCGCCGGAGGGATCTCCGGGTGCTAGCGCGAAAGAACCTTCGCATGTGATGTCCACATTCGACCGCGTTGATCCGGTGGAGGATCTTGCTCTCGTAACTTGAGGGAGTTCTTGGTGGAAAAGGAAATTCTCTCTTTGGATTGAGAGTATTTCCAAATCCGTTGTGCACAAAAATGGCTTTACAAAATGTTGGGGTTGCAAGGATATTTACAATCGGGTTTGAGGTTACTAGAGTTATGACAATAAATAAACGCGTTACACGTTTTATTTATTTCATTAACTCTTATGGAAAACCCCCATGTTGAATTATTAATTCCTTGAGATGCGCCCACGCTGATTATAATAAATATGATTTATTAAAAAAATATTAAATCCTCAAAATCCCAACCGGAAAAACTACACGGCGTGTAATAATTAATACACGGCGTGTACTTGTTTTCCATAAAACTACACGGTGCGTATATTTAATATACACGGCGTGTAATTTTATTTTCCATTTTTCTCCACCACATTTATTAGACCTTGAGTAATGACTATTTATTTCTTAAATAAATGTAACTACATTACTCGCTAATAAATATATTATTTCATCCACAATATATTCTCTCGAATAACTAATGTCAAATTAAATGCGATCAGACATCCTTAAATAATTATAAAACCAGAGTCGGGAATAATATTTATTTAACATGTTAAATTAATATTTAACTGAGATACATGGACACACTTATTGTGTGACCCTCTAGGCCTCTTTCTTAGGGGCATTAGGCTGAGCCTGCCTAAATTCCAAGGTTAGCGTCTAGCAACACTCCAAGGCACCCATAGAGAAAGAAGTTAACACCGCAATGATGTGTCACCTCCTACGAACGCTTACCGTGTAATATAATCCTTTTGTCTCGATATCTCCAATCAAGCAGGTTGCATGCTAGTGCCATCAACCCATGTGCTTGATTATTCTTTCTTTTACTTCCTAGAATTGAACTTTCCCATACCTTACCATGGCCATGGATTTATTTAGGCTATATCAATTCCATCAAAGGGCCTGAGATATCTACTCCCGTTATGGAACGAAAGGGACAAATCCTTTCTCGCATTATCTATTAAGGTGGTATTACTCGTGACACACCCAACGTATCCTACCTCGCTGCGAACAGTGTGTCGTCACAGTTTTCGTCAATACATATAAGTGCATGAGTTGTAATACCCATTAATAATAATCTTAAAGTCTAAGGACCAATACACACGTCTTCAGATAGGAACATCCAATGACACTATGAAATGTGGATTTCCTACTGGCGTGTCTCGTTCTCATAATATCCTCCTAGATATGACCAAGGGCGCACACCATGATAAGGTGCCTCAATGTTTTATGAGTCCTCACCCCTATGGACCTATATTATTTGTGTCCCTCAAATAATATCATCCAGCCATAGAACATACATTCAAGAACAGTGTTATGGAACTTCCGGGTTCTCATCCTAGCAGGGATCCGCTATGACCCTTTAATGTAACAGTTTTCCTTAGGACATTATCACATGACATGTCTCGCAGAAGAACAATCAAGATATGATAATGCTTTTTATCTAATGAATAAAGTACAAAGTAGTTGGTTCTAGACCACCAACTCCAACAGACTCCCACTTGGACTAGAGCCAACTGCTAACAACCTTTAACCCACTAGCTCTCACATGATATTCATGGTTCTGCTGAGATAGGCCTTTAGTCATGGGGTCCGCCATGTTCTCTTCCGTGGACACTCTGCTCACTAAAACTTCACCCCTTTGATAGAAATCCCTCAAGAGGTGATACTTCTAGAGTATGTGCTTTGTCCAATGATGTGACCTTGGTTCTTTTGCAAGAGCCACCGCTGCACTATTATCACAATACAATGTAATGGGATCTTTACTTTGAGGCACCACATCAAGATCCTAGACAAAGTTCTGAATCCAGACGGCTTCCTTGGCTGCATCATAAGCGGCTATATACTCAGACCCCGCTGTAGAATCAGCGACAATTTGATGATTTGAACTCTTCCAGCTCACAACTCCTCCATTAAGACAGAAAACATATCCAGATTGTGACTTCAGATCATTTTGATCTGTTTGAAAACCAGCATCAACATATCCACTAGTGACAAGATCCTCATCTCCTCCAAACACTAGGAACATATACTTAGTTCTTCTTAGATACTTAAGGATAGTCTTAATAGCAATCCAATGTTTTTCTCATGGATCTACTTGATATCTTCTTACCATTCTCAGTGCATAGGCAACATCAAGCCTGGTATATAACATGGAATACATGATAGATCCTATAGCCGAAGCGTATGAGATCCTGATCATCCTATCTTTCTCCTGTTGTGTCTGGGGACACATTTTCATAGAAAGGTGTAAGCCATGTGACACTGGAACCAATCCCCTCTTGGATTTTTCCATACTAAATCTCTTTAGTATCTGGTCAATGTATGTACCCTGACTTAGTCCAAGCTACATCTTGGATCTATCACAAATGATCTTGATCCCTAGAATGTAGGCTGCTTCTCCTAAGTCATTCATGGAGAAACACTTGTTCAACAAGTCCTTAACTGACTATAAGGCTAGTACATCATTTCCAATAAGCAATATGTCATCAACGCATACCACTAGGATGAAGACTGCATTCCCATTAAACCGCTTATAAACACATGGTCCACATTTGTTCTTAATGAAAATAATTCCTTTATGGCTTCATCAAATCGAATTTTCCATGACCTGGATGCTTGCTTCAATCCATAAATGGATTTCTGCAACTTGCAAACCCGTTTGGCTTCACCTGGTGTCACAAACCCTTCTGGTTGTGTCATATAGACATCTTCCAGAAGGTTCCCGTTAAGGAATTCTGTTTTGACATCCATCTTCCAAATCTCGTAGTCTTGGTAAGCTGCTATGGAAAGTATGATTGTTATGGATTTAAACATGGCAACTGGAGAGAAGGTTTCATCATAGTCAATTCTTTGATGCTATCTGAATCCTTTAGCCACTAGCCTTGCTTTATATGTGCTAACTTGACATTCCATGTCCAGATTTCTTTTGAATACCCATTTTCATCCAACAGGCTTTACATCAACTGGCTCATCGACCAGAACCCAAACTTGGTTCTAATACATGGAATCCATCTCAGAATTCATAGCTTCTAGCCATCTTGCAGCTTTTGAGCTTTATACTGCTTCTTTGTTGGAGAGAGGTTCATCATTGTCCAACAATAATGATTCACCATCCTCGGTGACTAGGAAACCAAATCTCTCTGGTTCCCTTACCTCTCTTGAGCTCCTACGCAGTACTTGTGTTTCTGGAACCTCTTCCACGGGGACCTGTGGAACTTGTTCCTGTACCAACTCCTGTGTATCTTGAGCATCAACTTCATCGAAGTCAATCTTTCTCCCACTATCCTTCTTGAGGATGTGTTCCCTCTCAAGAAAGAAGGCTTGTCTGGCGACAATCACTTTCTTGTCTTGAGGGTTATATAGGTAATATCCTTTCTTTTCCTTGGGATATCCTATAAAGATACACTTCGTGCCCCAGGGTGCTAGTTTGTTGCCCGAGAAGGCCTTAATAAATGCCTCGCATCCCCATACAAGTGTGTGCGACAGAGTGGGTTTCCTTACATTCCATAACTCAGATGGAATTCCATTTTCTGCCATAGTTGGTACTCGGTTTAATGCGTATGTTGCAGTTTGTAATGCATATCCCCAAAAGGATAATGGAAGATCCGCATGACTCATCATCGACCTCACCATGTCCAACATGGTTTGGTTCCTCCTTTAACTAACACCATTCCACTGTGGTGTATAAGGAGGAGTGAGCTGAGATAGAATCCCAGACACCCGTAGAAGATCGATGAACTCTTGGTTCAGATATTCTCCACCTCGATCCAATTAAAGCTTCTTTATCTTCTTACCAAGATGATTCTCTGCTTCATTCTTGAATTCCTTAAATTTCTCAAAGGACTCTGACTTATACCTCATTAAGTAGACATATCCATATCTACTCAAATCATCGGTAAACGTAATGAAGTAAGAATATCCACCTCTAGCTTCTATTAGAAATGGTCCACACACATCCGTGTGTACCAATCCTAGAAGCTATGTGGCCCTCTAACCTTGTCCACGAAAAGGCGGCTTGGTCATTTTCCCCTATAAACAAGAGTGACATCTATCAAGTGGCTTTGGCTCAGTAGTGTCTAAATAGCCATCTTGGCAGAGCTTTGTCAAATGCTTCTCGTTCACATGACCAAGGTGGTGATGCCATAACTGGGTGATGTATGAGTCATGTGAGTTTGTTTCATTATCAATTGCCAACACTTGGTTTTCATAATTCAATACATACAAACCATTATTTAAATGTTTCATACCATAACATACATTGTTCTTATAATAGAGACAACCCTTATTTCCAAATTTGAAAAAAAATCCATCCATATCCAAACAAGATACAGAAATTATGTTCTTGGTAACACTAGGCACATAGTAACAGTTATGTAAAACCAAAATCATCCCAGTCGGCAATGAGAGGTGGTAGTCGCCAATAGCCAACGCAGCCAGCCTTGTGCCATTGGAAGCTCGAAGATCCACCTCTCCTCTGGTGATATTTCTAAATATACTTGGTTGCTGCATTTGAATACAGATATGAGCCCCACAAGCTGTATCTAATACCCAATGTGTAGAAATAGAAAGATTGCACTCGATAAAAAACGCACCATTAGCATCCCCATGCTTCTGGGTGTAGTTCCTCTTCCAGTGGCCCTACTTTCCACATTCAAAACACACTGCCTCCCGTTCCTTGCCCTGCCTCTAGATCTTCCCCTTCTTGGAGGGGCGGTGCTCGGGGGATTCAGACTGTTTATAAGTCGTTGGCCCCTTTTCCTTGTCCTTCCTTTTCTTGTTCACCATAAGGAACACGGGTTTGTCACACCCCATGCCCTTATCTACCTGGAGAATCAAGGTCAGAAGCTCCGATAGACTCTTCTCATTGCCACTCATGTTATAGTTGACAGTGATGCTAGAGAAGGTCTTGGGCAGTGAGGATAGGATGAGATCTATACGCAACTCATCTGCGAATTTATTCCCTAAGATGTCCAGGCGTTCAATGTAGCCAATAAGCTTGAATACATGAGGCCCAGCTGGCGCAGACTCTCCAAGCATCGTGGTGAAGAAATCATTGGAGATCTCATACCTCTCCTGTCTCACCTTCTCTTGGTAGAGATCATTAAGGTGAGACATCATGCTATACGCGTCCATGTTTTCATATTGCTTCGAGACCTCATTAGACATGGCCGATAGCATGAAACACTGGACATCTGTGGCATAATCCATGTGTTTCGTGTAGAGAGATAATTCCTCATCACTATCCTCTTTCCCATGCGCAACTGGAATAGGCTCTTCCAGCACATTTAAATTCCTTTCGTGGCGAAGGACGACGCGTAAACGCCTCTACCAGTCTTGGAAATTGGTGCCGGTGAGAAGGTTTTATTTTTCGAGTATGGTGCGCAATGATATGTTTGAAGTCATTTTATTGCTGTTTCTACAAATTATGATGAGCAAAGGTTTAGTAATTTATTACAAAAATTGAGAAAAATAAATAAATTAATACTTATTAGTCTCCCACTATTTTATCTAAATCCAATACCCCTCACCATTAACTTCGGAATATTATGTTGCGTGAATATTCTACTGTCAAGGATCCATATTTCCCTTCGCATTACCCCAACTAGGGTTGTCCAAGCAACTTGAAGGGTTTTAGGTAGGCATTCCAAATGCCAACTGCATTAACTCGCAGCTCCTTGATCCGCTGAGTGGACTCCCCAATCCTGAAATCTTTTTTTTGGATTTCCTCAACCTTTGACTCTTGGTCACACCAAGTCCTACTGTGGCAGTCAACCCTTGATGTGAACCAAGTCAAGTCAACCCAAAACCTTGAATTAGAATTCCCCGATAATTGAATGCACCCCAACTGGTGTTGGTCAAGCACTTTTAACTATGGTTCGATTCTAACCAAGATTATGGAAGGCTATGCCGACTTAATATTTATTTTGAGGGATTTTATCCTTATACGTAAATTTCCATTTTATTATCTCTGATTACATGCTCGTTAATATTAAGTGGGATATACTTAAGTGATTAACCTTGTCTAAGATAATATTTAAATATAAGCCGGTTTTATTTTAATTCCATCTTGCATGCTCGTTTAATTCATTAATTGTGTGATCGTGAAAACACACCCACAATAAATAAACCATGCAAATGAAAGAAATAAAATAAATGGTATGATCATGATCTTTTCTATTGGTTAGTTTATCCAGCGGTTGATAAACTAACCCAATACCTAGGGGAGAAACACCTTGAACCTTTCGGGTGCGTGTTTACAGCTTTCCACCTGTCCACCTTTGTATCTCCTTGGATTGGTTTCAACATGGGTCCTGACTTGAGCCACCTCCACTAGCTTGGGAGCTTCGACCATTACATATGCATTTATCTCACACGCAGGTGAGGGGTAAAATGGGTTTTTACATAAAAGAATCCTTGGGCGCTCAAACCCTACATATTAATGAGGAGATGGCTCGTAGGCCAACAAATTTAATTTAAATAAATAAAATAAAAGAAACCATTCACATACAAAGGTCTCGGCCTAGCTCATGATCATCCATACAAGAAACGATATTTACGCATAAATAAAAAACTAGCATTCAATTCTTTAATCATTCTTGTTTAAGATAAATCACACTCGAATCAATAAATTGTCTTTAATTAATCAATCCTTTTATCTTAAATCCCTTTTCTGAATTTCCTTGAGATTCTCATCCATCATAATTTTAAACAAATAAATTCATTTAAAATTATCCTTGTACGTAACCTGTACCTTGGAGGCAACCTGGTGAATTCCCATTTATTACGCAGATGTTAAATTAAACACATATATATAAAACACTTATCACGTGTTGTGCCTTAGATTTACACCTACACCATCGTACATGTCTCAAGGGTTTGTATAATATAATAATAAATTTTAATAAATATGCATAATTTGGGTGAGTACACAGCGTGTAGTTCCGACTACACGACGTGTACTTTTCTTCACCATCTATCCGAAGTACACGCCCGGGGATAGGGCGTGTTAATGTACATCGGAAATTTTGGAGTACACGGCGTGTACAGTGGGACACACGCCGTGTAGTTTCCGCGTTAAATGGCTTCCAGCCAGGTAGGCCATGTACGGAGTACACGACCCAACCCTAACCCGAAGGGACTACACACCGTGTTCATTAGACCACATGGCGTGTATTCTGGAAACTGTGTGCCACCTGTTTCTGGTCAACACACAGTGTCTTAAATTATTAGAAAAAATCCAATACACGGCCTGATTTGGCGGATCAGTCAATGCATTGAACCTATACCACATGGCGTGTACTTATGAATATACGCATGGTATTCTGTTGTTATATGGCCAGAATCTTTTGGCTCCTCTGGGTGAGTTCCTCTATTTTATTTTAATCAAAATTAAAATAAAAATTTGTTTCTGTGAGAGGAACGAGAAACGAGGGAGGAGAAATAGATCTTGATATTCATATTTCCAGAATGATTAAACTTGAATTGAAATAACTAAATTATTAAATGGGTAAATTAACAATGAAAAACTAAATAATTATAATCAACGATATGACCCCCTCTGATACCACTTGTATGTTCTGGGTGCAGCGAAATGGCGTTGGTGGGTTTTCCCAACTTTAATTCTAACGTTAAACAACGTTCAATCCGAGATCCATCATGATATGAAATGTCGAATCTTCAGAATAGAATGAAGAATGAAAAAAAGAAGAGTCCAGAAACCCTTGATGAGGATCATCATATGTTTATTATAATAAATTAAATTAATGCATAAGAATTACCTTGTTGGAATTCTTTCTTCGTTGATGTGTCCGGTCATGATTCGATGATCCGTCATTGCGTCGTTGAATCCAAGTGTAGGATTCCTCTAGCGGTGATCCACACGTGTGTCACGTATCTACGGACGTCGCCGAAGGGATCTCCGGGTGCTAGCACAGAAGAACCTTCGCTTGCGATGTCCGCCTTCGACCGCCTTGATCCGGTGGAGGATCTTGCTCTCGTAACATGAGGGCGTTCTTGGTGGAAAAGGGAATTATTTCTTTGGCTTGAGAGTATTTCCAAATCCGTTGTGCACAACAATGGCTCTACAAAATGTTGGGGTTGCAAGGATATTTATAATCGGGTTTGAGGTTAATAGAGTTATGACAATAAACAAACGCGTTACACGTTCTAATTATTTCATTAACTCTTATTGAAAACCCCCAAGTCGAATTATTAATTCCTTGACATGCTCCCATGCTGATTATAATAAATCTCATTTATTAAAACAATATATAAATCCTCAAAATCCCAAGTGGAAAAACTACACGGCGTATAAAAATTAATATATGGTGTGTACTTGTTTTCCATAAAACTACATAGCATGAATATTTAATATACACGGCGTGTACTTTTATTTTCCATTTTTCTCCACCACATTTATTAGACCTTGAGTAATGACTATTTATTTCTTAAATAAATTTAACTACATTACTCGCTAATAAATATATTATTTCATCCACAATATATTCTCTCGAAAAACTATTGTCAAAATAAATGCGATCAGATATCCTTAAATAATTATTAAACCACAGTCGGGAATAAAATTTATTTAACTTGTTAAATTAATATTTAACTGAGATACAAGGACACACTAAGTGTGTGATTCTCTAGGCCTCTTTCTCAAGGGCATTAGGCTGAGACTGCCTAAAGTCCAAGGTTATCGTCTAGAAACACACCAAGGCACCCATAAAGAAAGAAGTTAACGCCGCAATGATGTGTCACCTCCTACGAACGCTTACGGTGTAATATAATCCCTTTGTCTCGATATCTCCAATCAAAAGGGTTGCATGCTAGTGCCATCATCCCATGTTCTTGATTATTCTTTCTTTGACTTCCCGGAATTGAACTTTCCCATACCTTACCATGGCCATGGATTTTTTTAGGCTATATCAATTCCATCAAAGGGCCTGAGATATCTACTTCCGTTATGGAACGAAAGGGATAAATCCTTTATCGCATTATCTATTAATGAGGTATTACTCATGACACACCCAACGTATCCTACCTCGCTGCGAACAGTGTGTCATCGCAGTTTTTGTCAATACATCTATGTGTGCGAGTTGTAATACCCATTAATAATAATCTTAATGTCTAAGGACCAATACACACGTCCGCAGATAAGAACATCCAATGACACTATGAAGTGTGGATTTCCTACTGGCGGGTCTCATTCTCATAATATCCTCCTGGATATTACAAAGGGCGCACACCATGATAAGGTGCCTCAATGTTTTATGAGTCCTCACCCCTAATGACCTGTATTATTTGGGTCCCTCATATAATATCATCTGGCCATAGAACATACATTAAAGAACAGTGTTATGGCACTTCCGGGTTCTCATCATAGCAGGGATCCGCTACGACCATTTAATGCAACAGATATCCTTAGGACATTATCACAAGACATGTCATGCAGAAGAACAATCAAGATGTGATAAGGCTGTTATTTAATGAATAAAGTAAAAAGTAGTTAGTTCTAGACCACCAACTCAAACAATTTTGGCATGGTAACAAGGGTACATGGGATGAATTAATGAGAGATAAAGGGGTACCTCATCATTAAAACATATAAAGGGAAGTATAGGGGAGGTGAAAAATCATCACCCAACATTTTTAATTAAAAATAAAAGGGAAAAATAATATAAATAAATTTGGAAAAAATGAGAATGGAAAAAATCCTGAACATGGAATTTTGATCCTAAAGGATTTGGAGAGGCTTGAAAAATGATTCATGGGATCTTAGGGTGCCTTAGGAGTATGATATTGAGAGGCGTTTGGGTTTTGGTTGAGTTCCAAATGATTTGAGAGAAGCAGAATTGGAGATTGAGTGGGTTTTTGTAGGAAAGGAGGGGAATTCTTTATTATTTAGGTTTTGGACACCACACATTAAACTAATCAAAACCAAAAACCTTACCATGGTTTTTTCCAATTTGGATTGTAAAAGAATTGTTTTATAAGTCCAATTTCCAATCATGTTAAAATATTAAGCATTCCAATGTGGAGGTGAGTCACAATCAAGGAAATAATTTTAAAATGATAAAATGTTTTATAAGTCTTGGAGGGTCCACTAAGGATTTGAAAAATAAATAAAATAGACCTAAAATAACATTATTTTAATGGTAAAACAAATATTTGCAAAACAACCCATTTTTTTAATACATCACTATTGTGTCATTATGATGTCATAAAACACATTATATATTTAAATGGAATTAAATTTTTACAAAACAATTTGACTATCTCAGAAAATAATGAAAAATTTACCATTGGATAATTTATACATCGTGATTCCAAAAAAATATTCATTTTATCAAAATAATTTTCTAAATGTGTGAATTTTTACTTTTAAAATAAAAAATGACATTTATTTAAAATTAATGGGTTTTCACAAAACCAGCTTTCAAACATTAATAAAAACTAAAATTGTATTCCTAAAAATTACACGATCATTTATATTTAATAAAAATAAATTTAGGAATAATATTTTATAAAAAAATTATTTTATTTAAAAATATATTAATTCATAAAAATAAATTTCTTAATTTAATTCTAAATAAAAATAAAATTAGTTTTTTAAAAAATATTTACAACATAACAATAATAAAATGAATGTATATTATTTTTTATATAGAAAAATAATGCACATAATCATAGTGATAGGGTCTTGGTACATAACACCTTACAACACCCTCATATGACCAAAGGGTAAGGTACGGGATGGTTACCGACTCATGGGGTGGCTCGAATAACATCGTTCGGGTGGTAATCCCTTTCAACTTCCACTTATACCATATGAAGTTCCATTCTAGCATAACATGTTGACGCTCATCTTGGGTTTGGTCAAGGGAGAATCCCAAGAATGACACCTCCTTTCCTAGCTTAGAAAAATGGCCTTCATACAGAGGAATTCTAATCGATGAGGCCATTGCTTCCTTTGTGTGAGTAGATTGGATTTTTTAAAGCCCTATATTTATACTAATCTTGTGATCATTGTAAAACAAATATATTTTCAAGGGTAACAATTCCTAATTGTATTTTTAAATCCAAAAACAGAAAACCAAATAATTTCATATGTTTTATATAACCATTTAATATAATAATACATTTAATCAGTTCAAAATGAATTTTCATTAGTAATAGTTTGGGTCATTAAAATCGTCCCCACTTAAGAAATTTCTCTCTCGAAATTTCCTTTCCCCGCACTAAAATAGATCTAGGTAACTATGCTTTATCACTTCCCATGATTCCCACGTTGCTTCTTCAAAAATGTGGTTTCACCACAACACATTGAAGAGAGGCATTGTGTTATTTCGTAGAACTTTTTCTCTATGATAGAATATCCTCACTGAATTATCTTCATAGGATATGGAATTATCCAATGGTACCACCATTGGATTGAGTACATGCGATGGGTCAGGTATATACTTCCTGACCCACAACTATGTAATATATCACGTAAAATTGACATATTGGTGTCACAACTACCCTCCATGCAACTTTCTACCCAAAGAAATTCATCAATAAAAGAAAAAATAAATAGAAAAACAAATCCTTTAGACACAATCAAGGGTTCCGTAGTATACCATGGAAATAAACTGAGGTAGAGGATAGAGATGAAAAATCTAATAAAATAAAATTCTATTTGTTTCAGACTTACTAGTTAATATAAAAAATCCAAAACTACCACACCTTTATTATGATATGTGTGGTGGGAGGTTCAGGAAAAACTCAAGAATACCCAAAATAAATGGAACATCATCCCATCCTATCTCCAAAATTATTTATCTTGAATCTTAAAGATCAAAAAATAGATCAGAAAATATCATCCAACATATTCAAGATGAATTCAAATCACCATCAAGGATCTGAATCATTAGGAATACTCAGATCTACTATATGCCTCCCTTCTATTTAAAATTTTTCTACAAAAATGAGATAGAGGACTAGAATTCCTTCAAGAAACTAATAACTAAATAGAATAAGTATCCTAAAAATTCCTAAATAAATAAAAACAATCCTCCTCAAATCACAACCAACCACTCAAGTGACTGGTTCTAGATTCCAAATAGAAAATGAAATAAAAAATATTAACAAAAAATAACATAATATTAGGTCAAATAATACATCAATATCCTACAAAATAGAAATGGAAATAATACATCAATCAAAAGAAAGCCTCAACATAGAACAACATGAACTCTAATTTCATGTCACACAGCTAAAGGGAAGTGTAGCCTAGGACCTAGCTCATAGAACATCAGCCCATAGCGAACCTCATTAAAACCCAACTACATAATAATATCCAATAGGGACATCAACTAATACATAACATAAATTTATGAAACAACCATCTTAGTTACCCAAGAACGAACCAATGTTTATCTTGAGTAACTCATCAAAACCCAATCCTCATAATAAGGATAGAATTTAATAGAAAACACATAACCTATCACTAAGGAATTAACATAACTAAAAATAACTAATATTCTATAAAATAAGAATAAATTAGTTTCCCAAAGAAAACATCAAATAAAAACATCCTAAAATGATCAATCTACTCTAAACTCATTGAGAAAAAATCCCAAAATAGATCATTTTGATAATCGGGATTAAATCCAAGAATTATTATTTTTATGATTCATGTTATATAATTTCGGTTGACGACTTAGGTGTCCATATCAATGATAGGTTTTTCAATCTCTTTATCAAGAGGTATTAGAGTGCCCAAGTTTCCCACACTAGAAAGAAACAAGAGAATTATTCTTCTGACAATGAGTATAAAGGATATAAGAATACTAACCCTAATTAAAATAACATTTCAACTTAAGATCAATATTTTTTTACATTACACCGTACTCGAACCCTTTCCCATACCAAGATTAATAGTAGTCTGAGCCATCATAGGTTTCCTTATCTGTTTTGATTCCACCACTTTTTTTTCATCCATTTCCCTATATTATATCATGTAAAATTCAAACACAGCTAATTAAAGGTCTAGGTTAAGAATTATTTCAAATAACCATGCTTTCATAAATTCATTGTTTAAATTACTAGGGGAATGAAATTCTAACTCCAATTAACAACCGGTATACTCGTTCATTGTTCATTCACCCCTAATGTAGATTCATAAATTAAATAGCTTTATCCCCCACTAAATATTTTATAAAATTACAATAAATAATCATAGTCTTCAAAAACTCCTAATACATGTTTTTATTTAGGTAGGATAGGAAGATAGTATCAAATCACTCTTGTCTAAGTCATTTAATCAATACCTCAATGATCTTTACCCTTGAAGTTTCATGATTTAAAAAATAATTAAAAAATCCTAAAATCCTCTCTAACCACTCTTACCTAAAGAAGACCATGAAATCCTTTGAAATATATGTGAAAATGATTCAAAAATTCCTAGATATGGTTTGAGAACTAATAATATCCCAACTTCGGCACTATATTATGAGTTTTCATATAACCTACAACCGGAATTCATAAACAACAATAATAATAGGAATAATTTTATGGATTATCCCTAAAGGAAAAAAATCCATGTTTCACCTAGACCTTTTTGAGAGGTATAATATAAATAACATGAAACGTGTACCTAATAAATTCATTCATCATAATTTCAAATCAAGAAATCCAAATATAAACCATGAGACAAATCCAAATTCATGAAACACAAAGGAAAAAAACATTTGTAATATCCCATAAAATATACCCTTTTGAAATCACAATCATTTAATGAATACTCTAAAAAATTATTTTATGAAAAGAAAAACACTTTGAAAATAAACCAAAAATTAAAAATTCTCTATTACATTTAGAAAACTATGAAATCCATTTTATGGATTTACCACAAGTAAATACTACAAATCCCAACTAAAGAACATAAAATGTCCATAAAATCCACTTTTCTCAAAAAATTAAAAATTATATTGTAAAACTAAACACTTATAAAAACACATCACTAAAACCATTATATTTTTATAACCACACATTAAATAACTAAAAAATTCATATTTTTTTGAAGGCCTATTTACAATGGATCGCGTTCAACAAAATTTAATTGTGATAGAAATCCTTCACAAATAGTTTTGGGCCGACACTATTTGAAACTAAAATTTTACTATTTCTCTAATAATGAAATTTAAAAAAATATTAATATATTAAAAATTAAAATAAAACTCATTAATTGTAAAATTATAACTAAAATATAACAAAAAAAAATAATTTCATATAAAATACATCATAGAATTTCACTAAGGGGGTGGGAAATCAGGTCAGACAAGGGGTGGGAAATTTGGTCTAACTGATGGAGGGAACTCCATCCCTAAACCATGAGTAAGGCATCACATATACTTCATCATATCCTATTATTGTTGATCTTTTTATCATCACTACTCTTCTTATTCTCTTATTAATCTCTTTATGACCACATCTTATGCTCGTAGCCTCATCTCATACTCCATAATAGAAAATGACGATGATGGTGACACTCCCATTAAGCTATATGATGAAATTAATTTAGGGCCATAATAAATATTATGGTTAAATCATGAAAAAATATTTATCACATGACCTTTCTATAGGACACTCATTATCAAACATATCCAAGTCACCTCATAAAAAATCTGACTTTCGATAGCCCTCTCCAGTATTAGTCTCGACCTAACTCTTACACATGTTTGAATCCTCTATCTCATATGAATCCTTAAACCATATGAATATAAATAAAGAATCTAAATAATAATATATTATGTTAATTTAAAAACTGGGAAAAAATACTAAAAATAATATGTCATTGTCTCTCACCAAAAACTTATCCATCACTATCACTGTACAACTTCTCATGCACATCAAACTCAATAATGTTTTAATCAAATTAAGACTATAAAAATTTATTAAATACCTTTATTATTAAATATAAATATAAATATATAAAATTTTTACATAATATTACATATCAAATGATGTTGATTTACACTGAAATTATGACTCCATGGTCTATGTGTGACAACCTGTCTTACTAAATTTTTATGACTAGAACTAGATCTCATATAGAAATTATCTCCAATCGAATATGTTCCTTGTCCCTCCCAAGCTTATTTAGGGACATAACCGTGTCAATACGTCCTATAGAAATCATCAAATACATTTGTAGATGTTCTTTTCATATCTCTCCTTAGAGTATTGTGTAAAAACTCAGGATTTGTATTTTTTTCAATGTCGTCCATTGATTAGATTCACCCTCAATATGACAATCATCTAGAATTTCCTTCTCTTGTTAGAAATTTAAAGGATGGAGATGATCTTGTCAATATATTTGATCAATATTTCGAAGGTTGAGAGATTAGATGATCCATTAAATGTAGGAGGCCTTTGTCTCATGAATCTCTTGATTGAGTCTTATTCTATCTTGGGGGGGGGGGACGGGGTAGAATGTTCATCTGGACCCAAGTTTATATTCAAAACAGGATTTAACAGAGAGAGTATTGTGACAAAGTTTATGATCTCATCTCCCATCAGATTGGGTATCTCATTAGAACAATCATCACACTAATCTTCTCAATAGTTTTTAGCCTGATTCCTCCAATTACCGTTAATTAGATGGAATAAAAGGAAATTTTGGGTAACACATGTAGGGGAATCCAATGAAGAAAAGGATTAATTATAAATTACATTTATTTGCTTAACTTATCTATGTAATCCATGATCTACTTCCCAACATACATTCTTGGGGGTATTTTTTTAATTCCATTAATAATGGTTCATAATATTTTTATGAATTCACCAAAAAATATTGATGAGGAGTTTTGTAACCAAGAGTGTAGAAAGGCACGTTTTCTTGCACTAGTTTATGTTCGAGTCTAGCTCAAATCGTTGGTTTTGGGTTTCACCCATAGATACGCATGTTCAAGATCCTCTTATACCTACTCCTATTGATATAGGGATGTATTTTCTTGATAAACCACTTACCAAATACTCACAAAAATTTAGGTATGTTTTAATTATAATTAGTCTTATCCCAAAGTCTTTAACTAGGGTTTTGTAATCCTGATCCCAAAAATAACTAAACATATCATCATTAGCAACAACAACAACCCAACTATTTATTACACACTTAAAAATGATTTTTTACATAAACATGCACTTAAGACAACACTAAGGATCATGGGGTCTAGTGTCTTGGAAAATTGGGAACATTACATTACAAATTAGAACATAAAACACAACATCATTATAGAAAACATCTTTTACAAGACCACAACATTCCTTCATACTTAGAATTTCATGGGATAACCTGGGGACAAGCATAAAAAAGGGTGATCTATAAAGCCCCATAAGGGAGTAAAAAAGGCATAATATTAAGAATATAGTACACATTGGGAAAGAAACATATAAATGGATCACAATTGAAACATGAACATAACGGCATGATATATCATGATTATCATAACATTTAAATGAAAAAATAACATTTAACATGATATTAGCATGATCCGAGGCTCATTTCACATGGAGCATGATTAAAGACTCATTTAACATGAATTATCATGATTAAACCTCATTGAACTTGACTTATCATGATTATAATATTTACCCAATGCATTAGAGCGCTCTCAAGGCGCACCCATCTTAATTATTTCATTTCATGCATAAGTGTGCCTCAAGGATTATACAACATGGAATCATTCAACATCATAATTTATTCCATGATAAATAAATGTGGAACACATACCTAAAAATATAAATCTATATGTAAATTTGTGTAAAAGTTAATACCCTTGATAGAGAAATGGTCTTAGTATTCAATACACAATGACGTTGACTTGGAAAATCACTGTGCAAATTCGGTAGCATAAAGATGTGACATAAGAATTCATAAAAATGGTTTATGAGAGAGAAAGAAGTATATCATCATATGTACATTAAATGGATTGTAAGGGCGTAATATATATACATGTACAAATATTCTTAATGGAATTTATATGAAAAATATAAAATAAGTTTTGAATGTAATCGAGGAGAGAGAAATCCATTACAGAATTTTTTCATGGTAATAGGTGTACATGGGAGGAAATAATGAGTGATGAAGGGGTATATCATCATTAAAACGTTAGTAGGGAAGTATGGGGGAGGTGATAAATCAAACACTAACATTTGTAATTGAAAATTAAAGGGCATAACAACATAGTTAAATTCGGACAAAAATGAGAATGGAAGAAATCCATTACAAGGAAGTGTAAAGCCAAAGAAAGGTGACAGGATTGGGAGGAGCTTCTTGGGAGCTTGGGGGGACTTGGGATGATTCTATAGAGTGTAATTAAGGGTTTGGTAGAGATCCAAACTATTTGAGTGAAGGGGAATGGGATATTGAGTGGGTTTATATTGGGAAAGAGAGAGAATTATTTATTATTTAGGTTTTGGACACCACACATTGAACCAATAAAAGTAACAAAAAATCCCATGGTTTTTTTCAATGTGGAGTGGAAAAAATTATTTTATAAGGCCCATGGATAAAATTAAAAAAATATTAGTCTTGATTATGTAGAGGGGAGTCACACTCTCATGGAAATCATGTTAAAATTATAAAATGTTTTTTTATGTATTACAGGGTACACTAAGGCATTGTAAAATAAATCAAAAAAACCTAAAACCACATTATTTTAAAGGTAAAACATATATTTCATGAAAATAAAATTTATATTATTTTATGACATCAATATTGGATCATTATGATGTCATAAAACACATTATATATTTAAACGGTATTCTATTTTTACCCAAAAATTCGATTGTCTTAAAAAATTATGAAAAACTCACCATTGGATAATTTTGAAATCATGATTCCATATATTATATTCATTTTATACTATTAATTTTAGAAATATGTGATTTTTTAACTTTTAAAATAAAACCGACATTTATTTAAAATTAATGGGTTTTGACAAAAACAACTTTCAAATCTTAATAGAAATTAAAATTGTATTCATAAAACTTATATGATCATTTATATTTAATAAAAATTAATATAGTAATAATATTTTATTAAAATATTATTTAATTTAAGAATTAATTAATTCATCAAAATAGATTTCTTAATTGAATAATAAATAAATACTATATTCCTTTAAAATATACTTACACTGTAAGAACAATAAAATGAATGCATATTCTCTATTATGTATAAAAATAATTCACATAATCATAGTGCTCATTTCATGTTACATAACCCTTTGTAACCCTTGCATATGACCTAAGGGTATGGTGTGCGATGATGATAGACTCTTGAGGTGGCTCAGATAACAATGCTCATTTGGTAATCTATATCAACTTATACTTCTCTCGTAGGAGGTTCTATTCAAACATAATGTGTTGTAGCTCCGCTTGGGCATTTTCAAGATCGAAGACCAATGATGCCACCTCCTATACGAGCTCTGACAAATGGTCTTTGTATGGATCAATTCTTCTGGATGAGGCCATCACTTTCTTGGTATGAGTGAATTGGATTTGTTAAAGCCCCATATTTATACTAATCATGTGATCACTGTTCAAAGACTATATTAGCAATGGTAACAATTCGTAATAGTATTTAAAACACAAAAAACACAAAACTAAAGAAGGGAATATGATTTATATAATCATTTTACATAATAATACATTTAATCAGATCAAGAGAAATTTTCATTAGTAGTAGTTTGGGTCGTTACATTATGGTTTCAGCAAATCATACCAAACTAATTGATAAAAGAGTAGTCCAACCACTATTGGTTTACTTATTTTAAAAGAGATAAACATATCCTACTAGCTCTTCATCACTATCTAATCATGATATCCTTACTACCAATGGAATCCCGTGATCGTCTAATAATATCCACTACTGTCTATTCTTGACTAATGTGGTTCCAAAAGGTTGTGTACAAAGAAAACCATATCCACATATGGCTGCCTCGAAAGCACCAATATATTTTGAAACCCATTATCCTCAATGTAATTTAGATTAATATCCTAAAATTCCCAAATTTTCCTTCTTGTTTTTGATTCTTGTACTTGTAAGAACACACTAAACATGTTTTAATTGACACTCCCCACCTTACTACTGTTCTAGACATCATATTTACTGAAAAAGGAACTCATCTCATAGAACATGTTCTATCATCCACTAACCACGGGTCCTAGATATGGAAGATACAATTTTATAATGTATTAACATAAAAAAGGGAAGCAAACCAGGCTCTTAAAATTGTTATTGAATAGATTCAACTTCAAAATTATAAATGTAACTTCTCTCGAGTTTTATTTGTTAAATCCATAACATCAAGATTAATAGCCATACCAACCCGACTGGTGGTGTTATGACTCCTAGCCCATTTATAAAATCATTATAATCATATAGACAAATCATATTTACATTAACTTTAAGGTAACTCTATATTGTATATGACTATTTGTTAAATCATTTAAGCTTATGGATTTAAAGATTCACACTAAAATAATATAGTTTTTCTGCACTGTTTCATCAACTCAACGGCTATAACGTGAATTAACACATACTACAATGGAATTTAATTTACAAATAGAAACATTTGTGATACTATACATAGTTTTATTAGCCCAATGAATCCATATATCTGATGGATCAAAAGAAGGATTTGTCCAAGAGTCACATTATACTATACGACTATTAATATGACTGATGAATTACTAATTCATCCACCTGTGAGGGAATGGATAGGCCGTTTGACCACCTAAGTGGATGAATATTACCTAGGAACATCTGCCCAACTAAAATAAAGAATTAATTGATTCCCAGACTAATATTAAGGAGCAAACTACTACATGACCATCCATTCAACCAAAGTGTCCTTTTTTAACTAATATTCCTACTCAGTACAAAAAAATATCAAATGATGTCACACGTAGGAAATAGTTCACAACTATATAGAATGTTTTTAATGCTTTGAGACCAATTCTGACCTCAGGATAGACCCGTACAAAATATTAATGTGTTGAATGTATAAACAGGTTTTGAAAAATGAATCAATATGATCTACTTATTACCATTCAGGTTCAAATCAACCTAATAAAATTCGATCGAGACCTACATGAAACATCCACGTTCTTGTCCATGACATTCGATAAGGAAAAGGTAAAACAGACCCTCACAGAGAGACTCGATCTAAGATAACCACATTAAGGTTTTATTTAATCCATTTTCATATATTTACATTGTATCATTAAATTTTTTAAAATCTAAATTTAAGAATAAATTATCAATTATATGGAAAAAAATTGGTGCATTACATAGAAAATGCTAGAGTTGACATTGGTAATTTTTGTTAAACTTACATTCAAGAATTAAATATTTAACTAACATCCTAGAAAATTTAGGCAATTCAACACATAATTCATTTCTTCCATTTTATTTATCTATAAGTTTAACAAATTTTTGATCAGTTATAGAAAATGTAAATTTCAATTTATAGAGGAATAATCCATTTTAGCTGAAATTGTACTTTTAATTAACTAACACCTCATATATGTATAGCTCAAAAGAATATAACAGGTTTTTATAAATTAAAAATTTGGGGGTAAAGTAATATTCCACCATATGTCTATATGTCAATCTATATAAGCTGTTGTAGACACTTTAAATATCCATACCTATATAACATAAGTGTACCCTTGTGGGGTAATATTCTAAGGAATATCAAAATAAAGGAAAACTATGAGGGTCCCATTAGTTAAGATAATATTCAATTAAACCCTCAATGGGTTATATCATATGAAACATTCCCTCAACTGACCTACTTGGACCCCATTTTTCATTGAGTAATTTAGTCATATGGGTCACCATGCCCAAGTAATGGAGTTACAACCTTTTTTATAATAATCCATTCCCGAAAAGAATTACATTTTTAGCATACAGATATAATCACAATGGTTCAATTAGATGAATTATTACACCCAAATTATAAATATACATGTATTTAAACAAAACCACAATTGTTTCAATACGTTTGACCCATATTCCATGGCACAAACATGTCCAAATAGATTGGTTTAATAGAATTACACCATCAAGAAATGTTAAAAAAACACTATTTATCTAGATGATGACACTTTATTTAATCAAACATGCTTCTTAATTATGAGAAGGAATCCTATAACAAGTAGTAAATATTAATAACATGGAAATTAATCACCAAATGATAGTGAGAAGATAAAAATGATAAATAATAATGAAATATGGAATGATAAGTATAGAAATATATTGTAAAGTTAAATAATTCTAAATAAATCAAAGAAAAATGTCATAACATTTAGGGAATATGTCATAAGTTTAATAAGAACTACCTTTCATGGAATATGTGTATCATGTAATATATAAGATCATATAATGATTCTTGCAATGATACTTCCTTATAATACTATGTTAAGGGTAAAATTATATAAATCCCAAAAATTAGTAGGAATATATATGTAAAACAATCAATATAGGTTAAATAATAATTAAGATTTATAAAAAACAACTCAAACAATAATCCCATAACTGAACACTATGTATTTTTCCCAGGCATGAGATGATCACTCCTAGAAAACACAATTTTCCATGCTCCAAAATATTCCATGTCTCATATCTACTACCCTAAAAAATAAAGACAAGGAAAATAAACACCTATGATATAACTTAGTAATTTCCAAAACTAGGATCCACTAAATGGGGCACCGATCCGGTTAGTCACATGGCCTCAAGTACTTGTCCCTACACACTAGTGTGTTTTAATTAGTAGTAAGGATATAATAATGGTTCTATGGGGAGACTATACCCTCATGGTCAGAGTATAATAATGGTATATCACAAGAAGAAAATAGTGGATGAAATATAATTGAATGAAATTTCATAGGAATACTAATAGCTAAAGAAAATTATATGAAATGGATAATTCTAAATATGAAACAATTCATGTCCAGGTTACTACATAATCAAATTATTAAAAAACATGGTGATGTAATATAGAATAGTAAATAAATAATTAAAATGAACCAAAACCCCCAAGAGATAACTCTATGAGCATATGATGATTTGGATTAGTCATGTGCTCCTAATCTCTCATGTACAAGGGTCACAATATAAAGAAAATCCATAAAACTGAACCTATAAGCGTGAGGTATTTCTGAATATCCCAGTGCAACGGTGTCTCAAATAAGATGTGATGAATACTTAGTAGTTCACTAACAATGGTGTCTCAGCTATCCAGTCCATGGATATAAAATACAGCAGTGCATAGGTATATCAATAAATATTTAGTAAATCAATAGGTGCAACAAGTCAAGATCATGTTCCTCAAAGACACTCGGTAGACCATTTTTTCTTTGGCCTAAGCCAAAATGTTTCTGATGAGGTCTCCCCATATATGAATAATAGTTCACATATATATATAAATTTATAATAGTATGTGTGTGTATATATGAATTATATATGTTTTATCATATATAGTTATATATGTAGATATATAGTGCTAGAAAGGGCTCATGACATAACCCTAGTATCCATGAAAATTCACAAGAGTCTTCATGCTAAGAGATTTACATTACTAGGTATCATAATCAATATAGGATTCCATGGTGAGTATAATAACCAATAACAAGGAGGATTATAACAAACCTCATAATAAAGGGGTCTGGAACAACATGCCCAATAACTCAAGTGATGTGGACTTCATGTCATCATCCTCGACCAAGGGGGTGTGGCACAACATGGCCAACAACCCTACTCAAGGTCTGATTAGTCATTATGAAATAAGGCAATCCACATTCCCTATGAACCCTTATCCCAATGTTCTATAAAGAGTAAAATGACGTCACTGAAGTCACAGTGGATACATTACAATATAATTTATTTAACATTTATTAGTAGTCCATGTATTCATCCAATCAATTAATACCAATAAATTATAAATATATATTATATCCATGACCACAATCATGTCGTTCACTGTTTAATTCTATACAAGATAAGGCCATGTCGATAAGTATGCCTCATCATAATTTAATAATACTCATAGAGGGTCACGTCCATTTACTATATCAATTAAATGAATAATAATGGCCTTGTACTAAATCATTCTATATATAAATTATCAAATTCATTTACCAGATCAATGATTAATTACAAACTAGATAAAGGTCATGTGTCAAGGTCTAACCATAAACATAACATTTAATTAAAAATATTCATTTTAATCATAATCCAAACCAAAACCCCTTAGGATATAGTTTTTCTATAAGGGGTGATAGGGTTGAGAAATCTTAACATTAAGTATCTTAATAAATCCATTTAACTAATCCACTTTTATTTTATAAGACATCACACATCAACATGCAGTTTTATTAGAAAGAACTTCCATAATTAAGAAGCCATTTTAAGAAAACACCATAAGGGGGTGTTCTAAATTTGGGTGATCAACCATAAATGGTGAAATAAAATGAAAACTTACATTTATTCCAAGACATTATGGTCAACATTATAAATTTCACAATTTTAGAAGCATCGTATAGAAATTTCGGTGTGTGAAAAATGATGTAAATTATAAAAAGATGAAACATTGTGGTAGATACTCTATACCACATACCTTATACCAAGGATGACCTACTAACAAAAATTGAGGCTTCAATAGATCTAGTTTGAGGGAAGATGAAGAAATATAAAAACATCCAGAAAAGAAGGTGAATATTCTCACTTGTGTAGACAATTTAATAAGGTGACATAAACCATGAATAAATTTTAGAGGAGTCCTGGAATCATTGATATTCTTCCAATTTAGTTAAAGTATCTAAAAATGGATCTTTAAAGGAGGATACAAATGGATACCTAGATGATGAGAGGAAGAGTTCCATGAGAGAGTCTTATTACATAACCCCTTATAACACCCACATAAGACCTAAGGGTCTTGTTACATAACCCCTTATTACACCCTCATATGACATAAGTAATAATAATAAAATGTATGTGCATTATTTATTCAATACAAAAACAATGCACATATTCATAGTGATAGGGTCTCGTTACATAACCCCTTATAACAGCATCATATGACCTAAGTTTAAGGTATGCAATGGTGATCGACACATGTGGTGGATCCAATAACATCGATCGGGTGATAATCTCTATCAACTTCCACTTATCCCATGGGAAGTTCCATTCAAGAATAACGTGTTGAAGCTCGGATTGGGCTTCGTCAATAGAGAATAGCAGTGATGCCACCTCCATTCTGAGCTCTGAAAAATGGGATTCGTACAGAGAAAATGTACTTGATGTGGCCATTTTGTCCTTTGTGGGAGTTAATTGGATTTGATGAAGCCCTATATTTATACTAATCATGTGAACATTTTTAAATGACTATATTAGAAAGGGTAAAAATTCCTAACATTATTTTAAAATCCAAAAACAGAAAACCAAATAAGTTTATTTGTTTATTATAACCATTTTATATAATAATACATTTAATCAGATCATGAGGAATTTTCATTAGTAAAAGCTTGGGTCATTAAAATCTTTCCATCTTAAGAAATTTCACCCTCAAAATTTCCTTTTCCCACACGAAAATAAATTAGGGTAGATATGTTTCATCACATCATTTGATTCCCATGCGGCTTATTCAAACTTGTGGTTTCACCCCCAACAACTTAATGAGAAGCATTTTCTTATTTCGTTGAAATTTTTCTCTATGATATAATATATTTACCAACTTCTCTTCATAGGAGAGGTTATTCTCCAGTGGTTCCTCATTTGGATTGAGTACATGTGACGGGTCTGGTATGTACTTCCTCAAGAGTGATACATTGAATAAAACATATACTTGAGATTGGTTTGGTGGGAGTGCTTATTTATAGCCCACTGCCTCAATGAGATCAAGGAACTGAAAAGGGATGATGTAACTTGGACTAGGATTTCCATTCATCCAAAATATCAGAACTCACTTCCATAGTGATATGCAGAGGATTAACATCTCTCCAATATCAAACTATTTGTGTCATTTATGATTATTATCAAATCACATTTGTTGACTCTGAGTGGCTTTAATGTGATACTGGACGGTCTTAACCTTCTCCACCTTTTCTTATACCATTTCAGGACCAAGGTGTTTTCACTCCCCAACATCATCCCTACATATCGGTGTTCTACACCTATTCCCATAAAGGGCTTTATAAGGATCCATTTGGATGCTTGAGTGGAAACTATAATTTTATGAGAACTCAACCAGTGGAAGATATTGATGCCTTCCTCCTTTGATGTACATATAGCATGATCTCAAAATATCCTTAATTGCTTTGATAGTGCACTCGGATTGGCTACCATTTTGAGGATGATAAGTCATATTGAAGTTCAACTTTGTATTCCGAGCATAATGAAGTATCTTCCATAATTTATAGGTGAATCATGGATCTCGATTAGATACAATACATAGTGGTACTTTATGCACCCTTACCACATTTCTGATATATATCAATGCTAGTTGATCTAATGATAAATCCTCCTAAATTGCAATGAAGTGTGTATTCTTTGTAAGACGATCCAAAATAACCTAGATAGAATTTTTTCCTTTTCATTTTTTTGGAATTCCAATGAAAATGTCCAAGGTGATGTTCCCCCATTTCCATGTTGGTATGGTTAATGGTTTCATCATCCCCTTAGACTTCTTCCTCTCATACTTCACCAACTAACATGCCAGGCACTTTGATGTATACATAGCAATCTCCTTCTTCATTTAATCCTTCCAATAAGTATATCAAAGATGTCGATACATCTTTTTGTTTCTTGAGTGAATGGAAAAATTAGAACTATGTACATCATCCATAATTTCTTTCTTTAAATTCAGATTTAATGGAATGCATATTTGTGACCAAAATCCCACAATTCGTACTTTATTAACATCAATCTCTGAGGATTTCCCTTTTCAGATAGTTTCTAATTTTTTTTTCTGAATTCACACATCATACTTTTGATAATTCTTTAACATTTCCAAAAGAAATGGTAGAGCAATAATTTTTGAATGGATTGTTGATGTTCCCTTATTTATGATCATGTATCCATCTTCATAAAATGTAAGATGATTGGATTCTTTTTAATTATCATCAATGATACAATTGATGGGTCCTTTCTACTTAGCAAATCCTCTACCTTGTTCTCTATCATAGGGTGGTAGTGGATTGAGTATTCATAGCCTTTGATCTGCTCTAACCATCATCCTTAGTTAATATTCAAATCTTTTTGTATGAATATATACTTGAGGCTTTTGTGATCTGTGTCTATTTTACACTTCTCGCCAAGGAGGTAATGTCACCAAAATTTTAAAGCAATGATTACTAAAACAAACTCCAGATCATGTGTTGGATATTTTTCTCATGATCTTTTAATTTTCTTGAATCATAAGAAATGAATTTGTCATTTTGAATTAATACACATCCTAGGACCTTCTTAGAAGCATCACTAAATACCACAAAAATCTCTCTACATATGGGTAGTGTGAGCATGAGTGCAGTGATAAACCTCCTTTTCAACTCCTTGAAGATATCTTCACTTTAATCACTCCAAGAAAACATGACTCCCTTTTAGATTAGCTTGGTCAGATGGCTGGAAAAGTTTTATATATTTCACCAAAATTAGTGATAATATCTAGCTAATCTAAGGAATATACGAAAACTCATCAATGATGTTAGCCTTGGACATCCCTCAATTACAACTTTCAGGGATGGATCCATATATATCCCATTACTTTTGATGATTTGACCCAAGAATGATAATTTTCAACAAGAACTCTAATTTTTTTGAACTTTTCATAGAGATTCTCCTTTCGCAATGTCTCTAGTAAAATGCATTGATTTCCCTCATGATCCTCCTTGGATTTGGATTATAATAGAATATTGTCTATAATGACTACCAAAAATTATTCAATGTAATATCTAAATACTTTATTCATCAATTACATGAATATTTCTAGAGTTTTAGTGACTCTGAAAGGAATTACTATGAATTTATACTACCCGTAAGTTTAATTAAAAGTAGTCTTGGGGATATCCACCAAGTTTACAATTACATGGTAATATCCCGACCAAAAATACACCTTAGAAATGTATCATGTTCCACATAGATGATCGAAAAATTCATCAATTCAGTACCGAGGATGCATGTTATATTTTATGATTTTTTTGAGCTCGTGATAATCCATGCAAAGGCGCATTGATCCATATTTCCTCTTGATGAAGAGGAATGGTGAAGCCCATGGTGAAGCACTTGGTCCAATAAACCATTTTTCTAGATTCTCCTGTAGTTGTGTCTTCAACTCCACAATAGCAATTCTATATGGAGTCTTGGATATTTGAAATTTCCCAAGTATAAGAACAAGTGAGAATTCAAGATCTCTCCAAGGGGGAAGACCAGACAATTCCTCAAGAAGCACTTCAGTGAATTCTCTCACAATAGACATGTTTTCAAGGATGTTTGCTTCCTTATAGTCATTAATTTGACAAAGATATGTGTCCTCATATGGTATTAATATCTACACTTGAGATTATGGTTCTAAGGAAGATTCATCCCCATCATTTCAATTGTAGAGTATCAGGGGTCAATTATCCAAATATAGAGTGATTTCCCTCTAATGAAAATTTATGTAGGCTTTATATAGGGAAAGCCAATCCATGCTAATAATCACATAAAATTCCACAAAATGGGGGTTGACGAGGTTCGTCAGGAAGTTCAAACCACAAATTTTGATAGTGGTGGATTTATATTCATGGGATGCAATGATTTCTGTATTTTCTGTTCTCTTAGACATCATAACTTCCATGATTTGCGGTGGTGTTGGGATTGTTCTACTAAACTTTTAAGATATAAATGAATTTTTAGAAAAAGAATAAAAAATAATGTTCTCTAATATTAAATGACTAACAATTGTACCTGTCACCAAATCGTTTTTGGGGTCTGATTAGGTAGAAGTGATTGGAAAATATCACCCTTTATTTCATGGAGGTTGTTGGTTGCCTCAGAAAACCCATTGCATTGGGAACTGGATTGAAAAGAGACCAGGTTCTATGCATTTTAAGCAATGAAAAAAGTTTTGAGGGTCAATCAAAGTGTTCCTCTCCTATGACGTAGAAGTTTGTTTCTCTTTTTGGTAGTTAATATCCATGTTCCCTTCTCTTCTAAACATAAAGCATTTCCTTGTACCTTTTAGGAAATTTCTGTGGTGCTTCTTTCCACACCATTGGAAATAAGGGTGCTATAATTTCTTAGTACCATTGGATTTATCAATCAAACCTCCAGAATTAGTGTTCACCTTAATCTTCTTATCCCCATGATACCCCTGATATTCATCGATCTACATTTCAAAAAAAAAATTGTTACATCATAATATTTCTTCATAGCTCTTGAAGTCACATATTTCTAGGTCTTTCCATAGGGTTGGTTTTAACCCACCAAAGAGGTGTATAGCCTTGCATTTGGGGGTAACGAAAAAGTTAGAGTCATATCGTGCAATCCTTGTGATGTTTCCCTCATACACTCTGATGGATTTGTCATCTTTGTTCTTGAGGTCAAGGAAGCCCCTTCCCATCTTAAGTCAGAGGGTGCGTAGAAAATATTTAATGAATTTTTTCCAGAAATCCTTCCATTCCAATGCCTCGAACTCATCCTCAAGATTCAATTATTTTTTATCAATTTCCACCATTGATCATCTTCACCCTCCATATGATAATCAACTAGAAGTACTTTCTCTTATTAGAATATTGGAGGGTGGAGAAGATCTTCTTAATGGAGTTGATCCATTGTTTAGATATTGAGGGATCAGATAATCCTTTATATGTAGGAGGCCTTCGTCTCATGAAACAGTCGATTGAGGCTTGTTCAATCTTAGTGGGGTTGAACTTTATTCTTTATCCTTTTTTTTATTAAAATATTGAGAAAACTAAAAGAGTATCAGGACATAGTTAGTGATTCCTGCTTCCATCAGATTGGGTATCTCATTAGAATAGTCATCACATTGATCTTTACATCGGTTGTTAGCTCGAGTCCTCCTATTATCAATTATTGAATGAAATACAAGTAAATTTAGGGGTAAAACATAAAGTGGAATCCAATGAAAAATAGATTACTTATAAATTACATTTATTTCCATAACTTATCTATGTTATCGATGATCTACTTCCCAAAATATATTCATAGGGGAATTTTTTTAATTCCATTAATAATGGTTTATAATAAGATTATAAATTTAACAAAGAATATCCACCAGGAGTTTTGTAACCAAAATTCTAGCAAGGACCTTTGTCGTTCACCCATTCATGTTAGAGGCTTTCTAAAATTAGTGTTTTCAGGTTTTTCCCCTTGATACATAAGTGCCAAATCCTCATTTACCAACTCATATCCAGTCAGTGATGTATTTTCATGATAAACCACGTACTGAACACTCACCCAAATTTTGTGATGTTTCTATTATACATAGTTATATCCCTTTGGTTTTCAATAGGATTTTCTAATCCTAATCCCAAAAAATAAATAAAAATATCCTCTGATACCAACAATAACAACCCTACTCTTTATTATCGATTTAAACATGATTTATTACATAAAAACCACTTATGAAAACTCTAAGGATCAATAGTTTTAGTGTCTTGGGAAATTAGGAACAATACATAAAAACTTTGAACATAAAACACTACACATTTATTGAGAAATTCTTTTACATGACCACAACATTCTTTCGTATGTATCATTGTATGGGATAACCCAAGGACAAGCATAAAAAAGGGTGAGCTATAAATCCCAATAAAGGATTAAACAAGGCATAACATGAAGAATATAGTACATGTTTGGAAATATTCATATCGATGGACTACAATACAAACATGAAAATAAAGGCATTATATAGAAGGTTTCTCATAACATGGAAATGTGGAAACAACATTTAACATGATATTAGCATGTTCTAGGTATCATTGCACCTAGATCATGAGTAAATACTCATTTCAGTTGAATTAGAATGTTTAAACCCTAATTTCACTTAACTTATAATGATACTAATCTTTACCCAATGCATTAGAGCGCTATCAGGGCACACCTTTCTTAATCATTTCATTTAATGCATTGGTGTTCCATATCGATTATAAAACATAGAATCATTCAACATCATCATTTATTACATGATAAAAGAATGTAGAACACATACATGATACTATATATTCTATAATTAAATATGCGTAAAAGTGAATACCCTTGATAGAGAAATGGTCTTGGTATTCACTACACAATGACTTTGGCTTGGAAAATCATAGGGCAAATTCGGCAGCATAACAGTGTGATATAAGAATTCATAAAAATGGTTTATGAGAGTGAAATGGGTATATCATCATATTCTCATTAAATATTTAGTAAGGGGGTCATATATATACATGTACCAACATTTTTAATGGAATTTAGATTCATAATACAAAATAAATTTTGAATGTAAATGAGGAGAGAGAAATCCCTTATGGAATTTAAGCATCATAATGGGTGTACATGGGAGGATTTAATGACAGAGAAAGGGGTATATCATCATTCCAAAATAAGTAGGGAAGCATGGGGGAGGTTCAAAATCATACCCTAAATTTTTTTAATGAAAATTAAAATGGAATAACAACATGAAGAAATATGGGGAAAATGAAAAAGGAATAAATCCCTTACATGGAAATGTAATTCCTAAGGATTGGGAGACTCTTGAGATGAGATTCTTGGGATCTTTGGGGGCTTGATACGATTCTAGAGAGAGGACAGATATGGTTGGTAGAGCTCCAAATTTTTTGAGTATAGAGAATGAGATATTGAGTGGGTTTATATAGGAAATGAGAGGAAATTATTAATTATTTAGGTTTTGGACATCACACATTAAACTTATAAACCCCTCAAAACATACCATGGTTTCTTCCAAATTGGAGTGGGAAAAATTATTTTATAAGTCCAATGGATGAAATTATTAAAATATTATTCTTTCTTATGTGGAGGGGGATCACACACTCAAGGAAATAATTTTCAAATGTCAACATGTTTTATATGTCATGGAGGGTCCACTAAAGCAATGTTAAATAAATCAAACAAACCAATAATCAAATTATTTAAAATTAAAAATATATATTTGTTGAAAATATCATTTATATTATTTTATTACATCACTATTAGGTCATTATGATGTCATAAAACACATTATATATTTAAATGGTATTTTATTTCTAACCAAAAATTCGACCGTCTCACCAAGTTATCAAAAATTTACTATTGTATAATTTAGATGTCCTAATTCCAAAAAATAATATTCATTTTATCCCAATAATTTTATAAATATGTGATTTTTTACATTTAAAATAGAAACTTACATTTATCGAAAATTCATGGGTTTTGAAAAAAACAACTTTCAAATCATAATAAAAATTAAAATTGTATTCATAGAAATTATACAATAATTTATATTTAATAAAAATTAATTCATCAATAATATTTTATTAAAATATTATTTAATTTAAAAATACTTTAATTCATAAAAATATATTTTTTAATTGAATATTAACTAAAATATTAGTTGTTTTTTAAAAACTATTTTCATAGTAAGAACAATAAAATGAATGTATATTCTTTATTATATATAAAAATAATGCACATAATCACACTGCTCGGTTCTTGTTACATAACCCTTTGTAATCCCTGTATATGACCTAATGATAAGGGGTGACCTGGTGATAGACTCTTGGGGTGGCTCAGATAACATCGCTCGGGTGGTAATCTATATCAACTTCTACTTCTCATGAATTCGGTTCCATTCAAGCTTATCGTGTTGAAGCTCGGCTTGGAAATGGTCAAGATAAAAGCCCTGTGATACCCCCTCCTTTTTGAGCTCTGACAAATGGGCTTCATATAGAGAAATTCTTATGGATGAGGCCATCACTTCCTTGTTCCGAGTAAATTGGAATTGTTAAAACCCAATATTTATACGAATCATGTAATCACTATTCAACGACTATATTATAAATGGTAATAATTCATAAAAGTATTTCAAACTCCCAAAACATAAAACCACTTAAGTGAATATGTTTTATATAAACATTTTACATAATATTAAATTTAATCAGATCAAGAGGAATTTTCATTAGTAATATTTTGGGTCATTACAGTGCGTTTTCTAGAAACCATACCCATCAAATTGAAAAAAAGTTGTCCAACAAATATTGGTTTACTTATTTTAAAAGAAATCAACTGATCCTGCCTGATATTCATCACTAGTTAATCATGATATACTTATTAACCACTAAATCCCATGATCTTTTAATAATAACCACTACAGTATATCCTTGAATAATGGTGTTCCAAAAGGTTTTGTTCATAGAAAACCAGATCCACATCTTGCAGCATCGCAAGCACCTATATATTTTGAAACTCAGTAGGCTCAATGGAGTTCAAAATAATATCCAAAAATTCCCAAATGTTCCTTCATGTTTGTGCTGCTTGTACTTGTTAGGACACACTAAATATGTTTTAAGTTATACTCCCCACCTTAGTACTGTTATAGTCATCAAATTTACTAAAAAGGAACTCATCTCAAGGAACATGCTCTATCGACCACAAAACTCAGGTCCTGGATATGGAAGATACAGTTTTATAAATAATTAACATAAACAGAGCCGCAAACTGGGCACTTAAAATTGTTCTTTAATAGATTCACCATCAAACTTATATATGAAATTGATCTCGAGTTTTTCCCATTAATGCCATAACATTATGAGTAAAATCCATTCAAACCTGACTAGTGGTGTTATAGCTCCTGGTCCATTTATAAAATCATTATAAGCATTGAGACAACTCAGATTTACATTATCTCTTAGGTCACTATACATTTTATATGTTCATTTATTAAATCATAGAAGTATAAGGATTTAAAAATTCACACCGAACTAATATAGTTTTTCTGTAATATTTCATCAACTCAATGGCTATAATGTGAATCAACAGATACTACCATGGAATTTCATTTACACATAGACATATTTGTGATAGTATATATAGTTTTATTAGCCCATTGAATCCATATATCTGATGGATCATAAAATGGATTTATCTAAGAGTCAAATTATACCATACAACTATTAATATGATAGATGACTTATAAATTCTTACACTAGTGAGGGAATGGATATTTCGTATGAACTTTTAAGTGGACAATTATTCCCTAGGAAAATATACCAAACTAAAGTAGAGAATTAATTGATTACAACACCCATATTTTGGTTAAAACAATAAAATGACCATCTGTTCATCTAGAGTGTCATTTTTGAACTAATATTCCAACTCAGAACAAACAATAATCAACCAACACCACACATATGAAATAGTTTAAAATTAAATAGAATAGTTTTCAATGCTTTGAGACCACTTTATACCTGAGGATAGTGCCATACAAAATATTAATGTGTTGAATATATATCTAGGTAATGAAAAATACATCAATAGGATCTACTTCCCATCATTTAGGTTCAACTCTACCTAATAAAATTCAATTAAGAACTACATGTAACATCCATGTTCTTATCTCAAGCATTCGATACGGAAAAGGTAAAACAAACCCTAACCTAGGGGTTAAATCTAATATAACCACATTATGGTTATTTAATCCATTTTCATTTATTTACATTGGATGTTTAAACAATTTTTAATATAAATTTAAAAATCAATTAACAATTATATTGAAAAAAATTGGTACATTAATTTGAAAATGCTAGAGTGGACATTGGTAAGTTGTATCAAACTTCCTTTAAATAATTAATTATTTAACTAACATCCTATAAAAATTAGGCAATTCAAAAGATAATTAATTTCATCCATTTTATTTATCTATAAGGTTATCAAAATTGGGAGAAGTTAAAGAAAATTTCAATTTCAATTTATAGATGAATAAACCCTTTAGGTGGAAATTGGCCTTTTAATTAACTAACACCTCGTATATGTATTAATCAAAAGTATATAACATGTTGAAGTAGATTAAAAAGTGTGTGGTAAAGTAAGATTCCAACATATGTATATTTTTCAATCTATATAAGTAGTTGTAGACACTTAAAATAACCATCTTAAAAAAACAAAAGTCCACCCATGTGGGGTGATGTTCTAAGGAATATCAAAATAAAGGAAAACTATGAGGGTCCCATTAATTAATCCAATATTCTATTAAACCCTTGGTGGGTTATATCATATGAATCATTCCCCCAACTAACCTACTTGGACCCCATTTTTGCTTTAGGAATTTAGTCATATGGGTTTCCATGCCCAAGTAATGGAGTTACAACCTTTTGTATATGAAACCATTCCTGACATGGATTATATTTTTAGCATACATATATAATCACAATGGTTTAGTTAGATTAATTATTAACCCAAAATTATAATGATACATTCTTTTAATCTCAACCACAAATGTTTCAACACGTGTGAACAATAGTCCATGAGCCAAACATGTCCAAATCGATTGGTTTAATAGAATTACACCGTCATTCAATGTGGTAAAACACTATTAAGATTCATGATGAATTTTTTTAATCCAGTGTACTTCTTAATTATGAGAAGGAATCTTATAACCAGTAGTTAATATTAAGAACCTGGAAATTAATCTCTTAATTATAGTGAGAATATAAACATGTTAAATAATCATGCATCATAGAATGATAAGTATAGAACTATATTGTAATGTAAATCATTCTAAATAATTCATAGAAGAATGTCACAAAACAAAAGGAATATATCATAAGTTTAATAATAACTACTTGTCATGGAATATGAGAATCATGTGATATATATGTTTCTATGATGATTCTTGTAATGATACTTCATTATAATACCATGTCAAGGGTAAAATTATATAAATCTCACAAATTAGTAAGAATATATAAGTAAACCAATCAGTCTTGGTTAAATAATAATTAACATTAATAAAAAACAACTTGAACAATAATAACATCCCTGAACAATTGGAATTTTCCCCCTTGTGTGGGTTGATGACTCCCATAAAAAACTATTTACCAAGCACCGAAACATTCTGAGTCTCAAATCTTCTAGCCTAAAATAGCATGACAAGGAAAAGAAACACCTATGATACAAATTTTTAATGTCCTGAACTAGGAGCCACTAAATGGTGTACTGAGTTGGTCAGTCACATGGCCTCAAGTACTCTTCCCTGTACACCAGTGGGTTTTGATTAGAAGCAAGGGTATAATAATGGTTCTATGGGGAGTCTATAACCTCATGGTCAAAGTATAATAATGGTATATCATATGATGACAATAGTGGATGAAATATAATTGAGTGAAATTTCATAAGAATACTATTAACTGAAGAAAATTATTTGAAATGGACAATGCTAAATACGAAACAATGAATGTCCATTTGACTATATAATCTTATAATTAAATTAACTAGTTGATGCGATACCGAATAGTACATAAATTGTTAAAATCAACAAAAAACCACAGTGATAACTCTATGAGCATCTGTAGATCTGGATTAGTCATATTCTCCTAAGCTCCCATGTTCAAGGGTCACAACATAAGCAAAATCCATAAAACTGAACTAGTAAGCGTGAGGTATTTTGGAATACCCTAGTGCTATGGTGTCTCGAATAAGGTGTGATATATACTCAATAGGTCACTAACAATGGTGTCTCAGCAATCCGATCCATGGATATAAAATTCAGAACTGTATAGGTATATAAATAAATATTTTATAAATAAATTGATGTTAAAAGTCAAGATCATGTTCCTCAAAGACACCCTTATGACCATACGAGCTTCAGCCTAAACAAAAATATCTCTGATGAGGTCTCACCATATATGGATAAGAGTATATATATATAAATTAACGTATAATAGAATGTATGTGTACATATGAAATATATATGTTGTAACATATATAGTTATATATGTAGATATGTAGTGCAAGAAAGGACTCATAACATAACCCTAGTATCCATGAAATGTCACTAGAGTCTTAATGCTCCGATATTTACATGACTAGGTATAATAATCGATAAAGTATTCCATGGTGAGTATCATAACCAATAACAAGGAGGTTCATAACAAAAACCTCATAATCAAGGGGTCTGAAACATCATTCCCAATAACTCATGTGATGTGGACTTCAGGTCAACATCTTTTTCCAAGGGGGTGTGACACGACATGGCCAACAACCCTACTGGAGATCTATTTAGTCATTATGAAATAAGGAAATCCAAGTTCCCTAGGATCCCTTATCCCTATGTTCCATAAAGTGTAAAATGACATATCTCAAGTCACAGTGGTTCCATTCCAATATGATTAATTTAAGATTTATTAGTTGGCCATGTATTCATCCAATCCATTAATATCAATAAATTAAAAATAAATAATATGTCCATGACCTCAAACCTATCTTTCAGATTTTAAGTATAAAAAAGAGAAGGACATGTCCAAAAGTATGCCTCATCACAATTTAAGTATACTCGTAGAGGGAAAAACCCATTTACTATGTCAATTTAAATAATAATAAAGGCCATGTACTAAATCATTCCATATACAATTTATCAAATTCATTTACAAGATCAATGATTAATTCACAACTACAAAAAGATCACGTGATAGGGTCTTACCAAAAACCAAATATTTAATTAAAATATACATTTTAAAAATATTCCAAACCAAATCTCATTATGACATAGTTTTTCTATAAGGGATAATAGGTTTTAAAAATCTTACCATTATGTATCTCAATAAATACATTTAACTAATCCACTCTCATTTTAAAAGGCATCACACCTCAATAGGAATTTTTATTAAAAATTTGTTTCATAATTTAGAATATATTTTAAGAAAACACATTAAGGGGTGGTCCATATTTGGGTGAGAAAACTTAAATGGTGAAATGAAATTACCACCTACATTTATTTCAAGTCATTATGGTCAGTATTATGAATTTCACATTTTTACTGGCATCGTATAGAAAACCAGTGCATGGAAAATGATATAAATTATAAAATGATGAAACATTGAGGGAGATACTATATACCACCTACCTTATACCAAGGGTGGCCTACTAACCAAAATAGGGGCTTGAATCGAGCTAGTTTGAGAGAAAATGGTGAAATAGAAAAACATCTATAAAATAGGGTGAATAAGCTCACGTGCATAGACAGTTTAATATGATGACATAAAACATGAATAAATTTAATAAGAGTAACATAATCATTGCTACACCCCCTATATAGTTAAATTATCTAAAAACAGAACTTGAATGGAGGATATACATGGATTTCTTGTGGATGAGTGGAAGATCTCCATGAGAGGGTCTTGTTACATAACCTCTTATAACACCCTCATATGACCTAAGGGTCTTGCTAAATAACACCTTATAAAACTCTCATATGACCTATGTAACGATAATAAAATGAGTGTATATTCTTCATTCAATACTTAAATAATTCACATAATCATAGTGATAGGGTCTTGTTACATAACCCCTTGTAACACCCTCTTATGACCTAAGGGTAAGGTATGTGATGCTGACTGATTCTTGGGGTGGCTTGAATAACATCTATTGGGTGGTAATCTTTAGAAACTTCCACTAATCCCATATGTTGTTATTTTTAAGCATAACATGTTGAATCTCGACTTGGGCTTGGTCAAGAGAGAAGCCTAGTGAAGCCACCTCCATTCCGTGCTCTGAAAAATGGGTTTCGTATAGAGTAATTCTACTCGATGAGGTCATTGATTCCTTTGTGTGAGTAAATTATATTTGTTAATGCCCTATATTTATACAAATCATGTGATCACTATTAAACAACTATATTAGCAAGGGTAACAATTCTTAATGTTATTCTAAAATCCAAAAACCTAAAAACAAAGAAGTTCATATGTTTTATATAACCATTTTATATAATTATACATTTAATCTGATCAAGATGAATTTTCTTTAGTAAATGTTTGGGTCATTAAAATCATCCCCACTTAAGAAATTTCACCCTTTAAATTTCATTTTCCCACACTAAAATAGATGAGGGTAACTATGTTTCATCACTTAATCTGATTCCCATGTTTCTTCTTCAAACTTTTGGTTTCACCACAACACCTTGATGAGAGGCATTGTATTATTTCATATAACTTTTTCTCTGCGATATAATATCATCACCTCCTTTTCTTTAGAGAAGTGGTAATTCTACAATGGCACCACTTTTAGATTGAGTACATGTGATGAGTCAGGAATGTACATCTTCAAGAGTGATACATGGAATACATCATGTACTTGAGATTGGTTTGGTGGGAGTTCTAGTTGATAGGCAACTGCCCCAATGCGATCAAGGATCTCAAAAGTGATGATGTACCTTGGAATAAGATTTCCCTTCTTCCCAAATATCACAACTCTCTTCCATGGAGATATGCAGAGGAATACCATGTCACCAACATCAAACTCTAGGTTTCATCGATGATTATTTGCATAGAAATTTTGTTGACTCTAAGAAGATTTAATGTGATACTGGATACTCTTAACATTCTCTACCATTTCTTGGCCCATTTCAGGACCAAGGAGTATTCACTTCACATCTTCATCCCAACATACCAGTGTTCTACACCTCTTCCCATAAGGGGCTTTATGAGGATCTATTTGGGTGCTTGAATGAAAACTTTTATTATATGAGAACTCAACCAAGGGAAGTGGTTAATCCCATCCTCCTTTGAAGACTATTGACCATGCTCTCAAAATTTCCTCTTGTTTTTGGATAGTCCACATGGATTTGCCATCATTTTGAGGATGATAAGTCATACTGAAGCTCAGCTCAGTATTCTGAGCATGATGAAGAATCTTCTAGAACATAGAAGTGAATCTTGGATCTCGATTGGATACAATAGATAGTGGTAATCCATGAACCCTTACCACTTATATAATATATATCAGTTTCAGTTGATCCAATGAAAAATCATATCAAAATGAAATGATCTGTGTGGTCATTGTATGAAATATACAACCACCCAGATAGAATTATTTCATTTAGATTTTTTTTGGAATTTTGGTGACAAATTCCATGGTGATGTTCTCCCATTTCCATGTTGGTATGGGTAACAGTTGAATCATCCCCATTGACTTGTGCCTCTCATCCTTCACCTACTGAATTACCAGGTACTTTGATGTATACTTAGCGATCTCCTTCGTCACATTATCCTACAAATAATTATCTCAGAGATCTCGATACATCATTGTGTTTCTTGGGTAAATACAAAAATTCAAACTATGTGCATCATTAAAAATATCATTCATTAACTCAAAATTTGATGGAACAAATAGTTGGGACCCAAATCACACAATTCCTTCTTCATTAACATCGAACTCTGAGGATTTTCATTTATTGATAGTTTCCAATTTCTTCTGAATTCCAACATAATACATTTGACAATCCTTTAACCTTTCCAAAAGTGAATGTTGAGAGATAATTTGTGAAAGGATTGACGGTGTTCCCTTCTTTATGATCATGTATCCATCTTCATCAAATACAAGATGATTGGATCCTTTTTAATTATCATTAATGATATAATTGCTAGGTCCTTTCTACTTAGAGCATCTGCTACCTTGATCACTTTCGTAGGGTGGTAGTGGATTGAGAATTCATAGTCTTTGATCAGCTCTAAGAAACTTTTTTTGGTGCATATTTAACTCTTTCTATGTGAATATATATACTTGAGACTTTTGTGATCTGTGTATATTTCACACTTCTCTCCAAAGAGGCAATGTTTCCAAATTTTTAAAGAAAATATTACAACAACCAACTCCAGATCAAGTTTTGGATGTTTCTTCTCATGAGCATTCAATTTCCTTGAAGCGTAAGAAATGAATTTTCTATTTTGAATCAACACAAAACCTAGGCCCTTCTTCAAAGAATCACTAAATACCAAGAAAAAATATCTACTTATGGGTATTGTGAGCACAAGGTTTGTGAAAAACCTCCTTTTCATGTCCTTAAAGATATCTTTAAATTCCTCACTCCATGAAAAATTGACTTCCATTTGGGTTATCTTGGTTATAGGGTTGGAAAATCGTGATAAATTTCTCAAAAGTCAGCGATAATATATAGCTAATCCCAGAAAGCTATGAATCTCCTTCAATGATGTTGGCCTCAATAATCCCTCAATTGTAGATTTCCTAGATGAATCCACATATATCCCTTTACTTGAGATGATATGACCCAAGAATTATACTTCCTTCAACCATAACTCTCACTTGTTGCACTTTGCATAGAGATTCTCCTTTCTCAGGGTCTCTAGTACAATGTTTAGATACTCCTCCAGATCCTCCATGGAGTTGGATTATATTCGAATATCATCTATAATGACTACCAAAAATATGTCTAGGTAATGTCTAAATACTCTATTCGTCAAGTCCATGATGATTTTTGGAGAATTAATGAGTCCAAAAGGAATTACATTGAATTTATAGGGCTCGTACCTTGTACACAAACCGGTCTTGGGGATATACACTTTCTTTACCCTTACATGGTAATATCCCGACCAAAAATCCACCGTGGAGAAGTATCATGCTCCAAGTAGTTGATACAAAAAGTAATCAATTCGGGGGAGAGGATAATTTTTATTTATGATGATTTATTTGAGCTCACGGTAATCAATGCAAAGGTGCTTTGACCCATACTTCCTCTTTATGAAGAAGGCTAATGAACCCCCTGGTGGAGAACTTGGGAAGATAAACCCTTTATACAGATTCTCCAGTAGTTGTTTCTTCATCACCACAATATCCATTCTATATAGAGTCTTAGATATTGGAAATTCCCCAGTTATAAGATCCATTGAGAATTCTATATCTCTTCTAGGAGGAAGACCAGACTATTTCTCGGGAAACACTTCAGTGAATTACCTCACAATAGGCATGTCTTCAAGAATGGTTACTTCCATATAATCAATCATTTGAGAAAGTCATGTGTTCTCATAGGGTGTTAATATCCATTCTTGATATGATGGTGCTAATGATGATTCATCCTCCTCCTTGAACTTGAATAGGAATGGGCATCGATTTTCTAAATCGAGAGTGATTTTCCTCTTACTGAAATTTATGCTGGCTCTATATAGGTAATGCCAATCCATGATAATAATTTAATCATGTTCCACCAAATTTATTATAATTTTGTTCTTCAGGATGTTCAAACCCCAAATTTTGACTGAGGATGAATTATACTCATGGGATGCAATTATTTCTCCATTTTCCTTTCTCACTGACATCTTTACTTCCATGATTTTCAGTGGTGTTGGGATTGTTCTACTAAAATTTTACGATATAAACGAATGTATTGAACAAGAATCAAAATGTATGTTCTCCATTATTGAATTAATAACCATTGTACCTTTAATCACTTCATTTTTGGGGTTTTCTTCAGCAGTAGTGATGAAAAAAAAGATCACTCGTTCTTCCTTGGAGGTTGTTGGTTGCCTCAAGAAACCCTTGGCTTAGGGAACTGGTTTGAAATGTTACCTGGTTCATTGTAGTTAAAGAAATTAACAATGCATTGAGGTTCAAACGAAGAGTTCCTCTCCTCTATTATATCAGTGTGTTTATCTTTTCATCAGTTAATATCCAAGTTCCCTTCTCTTCTACACTTAAAGAATTTCCTTGTCCCCTTCAGGAAATTTTTGGGGTGCTTCATTCTTCATATTTTCATGTTGGGGTGCAATAATTTCATAGCACCATTGGATTTATCCGTCCGACCTCCAAAATAAAAGTTCGCCTTAATATTATTATCCCCATTATACCCCCTCAGATTCGTCGATCTTCATTTTGAATTTGAGGTCACATCAGATAATTTTCTCATAGCTCTCAAAGTCACGGATCTCTTAGGCATTCAGTAGGGTAGGTTTTTTCCCACTAAAGAATCATAAATCCTTGAATCTGAGGGTAATGAAAAATTCAGAGGCATATTGGGAAATCCTGTTGAAGTTTTCCTCGTACACTCTGATGGATTTTTATCCTTTTTTCTTGAGGGAAATGAAGTCCATTTCCATCTTAAGTCAGAGGTTTCAGGGAAAATATTTATCGCTATTTTTTATAAAAATCCTTCCATTCAAACGCCTCGATCTCTTCCTCATGATTATTATTCATTTCAATGTACACCATTGATTCGCTTCACCCTCTATATGATAATCATCCAGAAGTTCATTCTATTGTTAGAAAATTGAAGGATTGAGAATATCTTTTCAGTGGAGCTGATCCATTGTTCAGAAATTGATGGCTCAGATGATCCATTAAATGCAGGATCCCTTGGTCTCATGAAGCTCTCTAGTGAGGCTTGTTCCTTCTTGGGGGGGGGGTGTTTCTTTTGACCCATGTTTACATTCAAAACTTCAGTTATCTACGAGTGTATCATGACAACAATTGCAATTCCAACTCCCATCGGATTGGGTATCTCATTAGAACAGTCATCTCATTGATCTTCTCAACGGTTGCTAACATGAGTCCTCCTGTTACCGGTCAATGTATGGAATAAAAGGAAAGTTATGGGTAACACATAAAGGGAAATTCAATGAAAAAAGGATAGCTTATATATTATATTTATTTCATTAACTTATCTATGTTATCAATGATCTAATTCCAAACATATATTCTTAGGGGTATTTTTTTAATTCCATTAGTAGTGGTTCATAATAAGATTATGAATTCAACAAATAATATCCACCGAGAGTGTCCTAACCAATAGTCTAGAATGGCCTATTATCAAGCACCAGTTTCCGTTCAAGTCTTTCTCAAAGTGGTGCTTTTGGGTTTTACCCCAAGTTATTTATGTGCTGAATCCTCCTATACCTACTCGTATCCAGATAGAGATTATTTTCATAATAAAAAACATAATAAATACTCACCAAAATATAGGGATGTTTGTATTATACTTTGTCTTATCCCTGAGGCTTTCACTAGGATTTTATAATCCTAATCCAAAAAATAACTAAAAATATCCTCTGAAACCAACATTAACAATCCTGATCTTTATTACACACTTAAACATGATTTATTACATAAACTTGCACTTAAGACAAATTTGAGGATCAATGGGTCTAGTGTCTTGGAAAATTGGGTACATTACAAAACAACATTGAGCATAAAACACTACATCTTTATTGAAAACTTCTTTTACCTGACCACAACATTCCTTCGTACTTAGCATTTCATGGGATAACCTGAGGACAAGTATAAGAAAAGGCTTTGCTATAAATCCTTATAAGGGAGTATACGAGTCATAACAAGAAGTATATAGTAAATTTTGGGCAATAGGCATATTAATGGATCATAATTAAAATATTAACATAAAGGCATGGTATAACATGATTATAATAACATGGAAATGTGGGAACAACATATAACATGATATTAGCATGAGCCAAGGCTCATTGCACATGAAGCATGTGTAAACACACATTTCACTTGAATTATAATCATTAAAACCTCATTGCACTTGACTTATCATGATACTAATCTTTACCCAATGCATCAGTATGCTATCAGGGAACACCCTTCTTAACCATTTCATATCATGCATAAGCGTGCCACATGGATTATAAAACATGGAATCATTCAGCATCATCATTTATTCCACGATAAAGGAATGTGGAACACATAACTGAAACTATATAATCGATAATTAAATGGGTGTAAAGGTGAATCCCCTTGATAGAGAAATGGTCTTGGTATTCACTATACATTGAATTTGGCTTGGAAAATCGCAGTGCAAATTCGGCAGCATAACGGTGTGACATAAGAATTTATTGAAATGATTTATTATAGGGAAATGGGTATATCATCACATGTACATTAAATGGAAAATAAGGGGTCATATAGATACATGTACCTACATTTTTAATGTAATTTAGATACATAATATAAAAAATTAATGTAAATGAGGAGGGAGAAATCCCTTATGGAATTTCGGCATGGTAATAGGTGTACATGGGAGGAATTAATGAGAGAGAAAGGGGTATATAATCATTAAAAAGTAATTACTGAAGTATGGGGGAGGTGTGAAATCATACACTGACATTTTTAATTAAAAATTAAATGGAATAACAACATAATTTTTTTTTCAAAAATGAGAATGGAAGAAATCCTTTACTTATAAGTGTGATCCCAAAGTAATGGGAGAGGCTTGAGAGGGGATTATTGGGAGATTGGGGGAATTGGAAGGATTATAGAGATAGTAAAGAATGGGTTGGTAGAGTTACAAATTGTTTGAGTTAAGAAGAATGGGATATTGGGTGGGTTTATATAGTAAGGGAGATGGAATTCTTAATTATTTATGTTTTGGACACTACACATTAAACTAATAAAAACCACAAAACATCCCACGGTTTTTTCCAAAGTTCAGTGGAAAAAATTAGTTTATAAGTCCAATGTCAAAACATATAGAAATATTTTTCTTTCTTATGTAGAGGGGAGTCACACTCTCAAGGATATAATTTTCAAATGATAAAATGTTTTATTAGTCTTGGAGGGTCCACTAAGGAATTGTAAAATAAATCAAACAGACATAAAATCACATTATTTTAAACATAAAACTTATATTGGACAATATTACAATTTATATTAATTTATTACATCACTTTTAGGTCATTATGATGTCATAAAACACTTTATATATTTAAACAGTATTTAATTTTTACCTAAAAATTCGACCATTTTAGAAAATTATTAAAAATTCAACATTGGATAATTTTGATGTCCTGATTCAAAAAATAATACCCATTTTATCATAATAATTTTATAAATATGTGATTGTTTACTTTTAAAATAAAAACTGACATTTATAAAAAATTCATTTGTTTGACAAAAAAATCTTTCATATCATAATAAAAATTAAAATAGTATTCATAAAATTATAAAATCATTAATATTTAATAAAAAATATTATGGTAATATTATTTTATTAAAATTTTATTTAATTTAAAAAAAATTTAATTCATCAAAATAGATTTCTTAATTGAATATTAACTAAAATACACTTTTTTCTTTAAAAACTATTTACAAAATAAGAACAATAAAATTAATGTATATTATTTATTATATATAAAAATAATACACATAATCATAGTGCTTGGTTCTTGTAATGTAACCCTTTGTAACCCCTGCATATGTCCTAAGGGTAAGGTGTGCGATGTTGATATACACTTGGGTGGCTCAGATAACATCGCTCAAGTGGTAATCTATATCAACTTCAAATTCTCCAATAGGCAGTTATGTTCGTGCTTAACATGTTGATTCTCGGCTCAGGCTTGGTCAAGATCGAATCCCAGTGAATCCACCTCCTTTACAAGATCTAAAAAATTTTCATAGTACTGAGCAATTCATCTGGATGAGGCCATTTCTTTTTTGGTATCAGTAAATTGGATTTTTTAAAGACCCATATTTATACTAATCATGTGATCAATGTTCAATGACTATATTAGCAATAGTAACAATTCATAATAGTATTTAAATCTCTAAAAACATAAAACCTAAGTAGTGAATATGGTTTATATAAACATTTTACATAATAATATATTTAATCATTTTAAGACAAATTTTCATTAGTAAAAGTTTGGGTCGTTACTGTATCGTTTCGAAAAACCATACAAAACTAATTTTAAAAAGAGTAGACCAACAAATATTGGTTTACTTATTTTAAAAGAGATAAACTAATCCTTCCATCTCTTCATCACTAGCTAATCATGATATCCTTATTACCCACAACATCCCATGATCATTTAATAATAACCACTACAGTCTATCCTTGACTAATGGTGTTCCAAAAGGTTATGTACACAGAAAACTGTATCCACATCTGATATCCTCGCAAGCATCAATATATTTTTAAACATACTATCCTCAGTGGAATTTAAAATAATATTGAAACATTCACAAATGTTCCTTCTTTTTTATGCTCCTTATACTTGTAAGGACACACTAAACATGATTTCAATGACACTCCCCACCTTGGTACTATTCTAGTAATCATATTTACTGAAAAAGGAACTCATCTCATGGAACATACTCTATCGACCACTAGCCACAGGTCCTGGATAAGGGATGTACATTTTTAGAAACAATTAACCTAAAAATAAAAGCAAACAATTCACTTAAAATTATTCTTGAATATATTCACCTTTAAACTTATATATAAAACTTATCTAATTTTTTGTCCATTAATTTCATAACATCAGGAGTAAAATCCATAACAACCCAACTGGTGGTGTTACGACTCCTATTCCATTTATAAAATTATTATAAGCATTGATACTAGTCAGCTTTACATTAACTCTTAGTTCAATATATATTGAATATGAAAATTTATTAAATCATAGAATCTTGGGGATTTAAAAATTCCCACCAAACTCATATAGTTTTTCTTCACTGTTTCATCAACTCAATGGTTATAACTTGGTTCAACACATAATACCATGGAATTTATTTAAAAATAGTCACATTTATGAAACTATACATTATTTTATTAGCCCAATGATTCCATATATCTGATGGATTGTAAGAAGGATTTATCCAGGAGTCACATTATATTATATGATTGTTAATTTGACTAATGACTTTTTATGTCATCCACCAGTGAGGTAATGGATAGGCCATATAAACTCATAAGTGGATGACTATTACCTACGAACATCTTCCCAACTAAACTAGAGAATTAATTGATTCTCACACCCATATTAAGGTTCAAACTATCGTATATCCCTCAATTCTACTAGGGTGTCCTTTTTTAGCAAAGATTCCTACTCAGTACAAACAATAATCAAATGAAACCACACATATGAAATAATTCACAATTATATAGAAAGGTTTTTAATGCTTTGAGACCACTTCCTACCTTAGGCTATCCCCTTACAAAAGATTAATGTGTTGATTGTATAGATAGGTCATCAAAAATTCATCAATATTATCTACTTCGTCTCTTTTTTCGTTCAACTTGACCTAATAAAATTCAAATGGGACATATAGAAGGCACCCACATTCTTATCCCTAGAATTCAGTAAGGAAAAGGTAAGACAAACCCTCACATAGGAGTTCAATCTAAGATTACCACATTAAGGTTTTATTTAATCTATTTCATTTATTTACATTGGATCATTAACCATTTTAAATTGTGAATTTAAGAATCAATTATCAATTATATGGATTTTTTTTTGTTACATTACATAGAAAATGAAAAGGTGGACATTGGTAAGTTGTATCAAATTTCCTTTCAAGTATTAATAATTTAACTAACATCCTAGAAAAATTAGGCAATTCGACACATAATTCATTTCTTTCATTTTATTTATCTATAAGGTTATCTAAATTGGGATCAGTTAAAGAAAAGGTAAATTTCAATTTATAGAGGAATAAACCCTTTTGGTGGAAATTGGCCTTTTAATTAACTAACACCTCATATATGTATAACTTAAATAAAATAATAGGTTTTTATAAATTAAAAAGTGGGTGGTAAAGTAAAATTCCACCATATGTCTACATGTCAGTCTATATAAGCAGCTCTAGACACTTTAAATAACCATCCATATATAAAATAAGTGTACCCTTGTGGGGTGAAAATCTAAGAAATATCAAAATAAAGGCAAAATATGAGTGTCCCATTAATTAATCTAATATTCAATTAATCCATTAGTGGTTTATATCATATGAAACATGCCCCCAACTGGCCTACTTGGACCCTCTTTTTAATTTAAGAATTTTTTCATATTGGTCACTATGCCCATGTAATAGTGTTAAAACCTTTTGTATATGAAACCATTCCCAACAAGGATTAAATTTTTAGAATACACATATAATCACAATGGTTCAGTTGGATGAATTATTACCAAAAATTATTAATATACATGATTTTATAATCAACCACAAATCTTTCAACACGTGTGACCAATAGTCCATTTCACAAACATGTCCAAATCTATTGGTTAAAAAGAATTCCACCATAAATAAATGTGGGAAAACACTATTAATCATTATTATGAAACATTATTAAATCAAACATTCTTTTTAATTATGAGAAGAAATCCAATAACAAGTACTAAATATTAAGAACCTGGAAAAAAATCACCTAATGATAGTGAGAAGATATACATGATAAATAATCATAAAACAGGGAATGATAAGTAGTGAAATATATTGTAAAGTAAATCATTCTAAATAAATCATAGAAGCATGACATAAAAATCAAGGAATATATCAATAGTTTTATCAGAACTACCTAGCATGGAATATGTGTATCATGTAATATATATGTTCCTACAATGAGGCGTGCAATGATACTTCCTTGTAATACCATGTCAAGGGTAAAATTATATAAATCTCACAAATTAGTAAGTATCTATATGTAAACCAATAAATCTAGGTTAAATAATAATTAACATTCATAAAAAAAATAAACTTGAATAATAATTACATCACTGAACACTAGGAATTTTCCCCATGTGTAGGTTGATCACTACCGGAGGAAAATATTTACCAAGCACTGAAACATTCCTAGTCTCATACCAACTAGTCAAAAAAATAATGACAGGGAAAAGAAACACCTATGATACAACTTAGTTATGTCCTAAATTAATATCCACTAAATGGTGCACAGAGCTGGTCAGTCACATAGCCTCATGTAGTCGTCCCTACACACCGGTGGGTTCTGAATAGTAGCAAGGGTATAATAATGGTTTTGTGGGGAGACTATACCCTCATGGTTAGAGTAGCATAATTCTATATCACAAGAATAAAGTAGTGGATGAAATATAATTGAATTTAATTTCATAGGAACACTAATAACTGAAGAAAATTATATGAAATTGAAAATGATAAATATTAAACAATGTATGTCTGTGTGATTACATAATCTAATAATTAAAAAAACAAGGTGTTCTAATACATAATAGTACATAAATAATTAAAATTTACAAAAAAATCCAAGTGATAACTCTACGAGAATCTGAATATCTGGATCAGTCATGTGCTCCTATGCTCCCATGTAAAAGGGCCACAACATAAGGAAAATCCATAAAAATGAACCTATAAGCATGAGGTGTTTTTGAGTAACCCAGTTCTATGTTGTCTCGAATAAGGTGTGATATATATTCACCAGGTCACTAAAAATTGTGTCTCATCTATCCTATACATGGATATAAAATACAACAATGTGTTGGTATATAAATAAAAATTTAATAAATAAATAGATGCAACAAGTACAAATCATGTTCCTCAAAGACACTCAGCTGACCACACCAGCTTCAGCCTAAGAAAAAATGTCTCTGATGAGGTCTCACCATATATGCATTAGAGTACATATATATAAATGAAAGTACAAAATAATTTATGTGTACATATAAACTATATATTTTGTAACATATATATTTATATATGTAAATATATAGTTCTATAATGTACTTGTGACATAACCCTAGTATCCAATCAAAGTCACAAGAGTTTTCATGAAAAGATATTTACATGACTAGGTATCATAATCAATATAGGATTCCATGGTGAGTATCATAGCTAATAACAAGTAGGTTCATAACGAACCTCATAATCAAGGGGTCTGGAACAACATGCCCAATAACTCAAGTGATGTGCACTTCATGTCCACATCCTCTACCAAGGGGGTGGTGTGACACAACCTGGCCAACAATAATACTCGAGGTCTGTTTAGTCATTAAGAAATAAGGCAATCCACATTCCCTATGAACCCTTATCCCGAAGTTCCATAAAGAGGAAGATGAAATCACTCAAGTCACAGTGGTTCGTTTTCAATATAAATAATTTAACATTTATTAGTAGGCAATGTATTCATAAAATCCATTAATTCCATGAAATTATAAATAAATAATATGTCCATGACCACAAACATGTCGTTCACCGTTTAATTATAAACAAGAGATTTCCATGTCCATAAGTATTCCTCGTCATAATTTAAGTATACACATAGAGAGACACAACCATTTACTAAATAAATTTAACTAATAATAAACTTCATGTACTAAGTCATTCCATATACAATTTGTCAAATTAATTTACCGAAACAATGATTAATTCACTTCTAGAACAAGGTCAACTGATATGGTCTTACCAACAAAAATGAAATGAAATTAAAAATATATATTTTAAACACAATACAAACCAAAAACCCTCAAGATATAGTTTTTCTATAAGGGGTACTAGGGTTGAGAAATCATACCATTATGTATATCAATAAATCAATTTAACTAATCCACTCTCATTTTATAAGACATAACACCTCAAAAAAGCTATTTTATTTGAAAGTAGTTTCATAATTAAGAAGACATTTTAAGAACACTCCTTAAGGGGGTGGTCTGCATTTGGGTGAGCAACATTTAATGGTGAAATTAAATGAAAACCTACATTTATTTCAAGTCAATTTGGCCAGTATTATAAATTTCACATTTTAAGAGGCATCATATATAAATATAGGTATGTAGAAAAAGATGTAAATTATAAAATTATGAAAAATTTAGGGAGATGATTTATACCACCTAATTTATACCAAGCAAGGCCTACTAACCCAAATAGAGGCTTGAATCGAGCTAGTTTGAGAGAAAATAATGAAATAGAAAATCATTTTGAAAAATATGGTGAATAAGCTCACAAGTAGAGACAATTTAATATAGTGAAATAAACCATGAATAAATTGAAGAGGAGTCATGGAATCATTAATACACATCCAAATTAGGTAAAGTCGCTAAAAACAGAGCTTGAAATGAGGATATACATGGATACCTAGAGGATGAGAGGAAGAACTCCATGAGACGGACACTGTGTGTAGTTGGGAGGGGAAGAAGGGAAGAAGAAGGAAGTAAGGAGGTGGGGTCAAAACCAGAAATTAACTATCACGACATGTCCTCGGGGCCCGTGCTGTGACTACCCTAAACCCACCTTCCATAGGCCAGGGTCTAGCGACTAGCACTAAAGGGGAATCCCTGATAAAAAGGGAAGGCATTGCCTTTAAACCCGTAACACACACAATCTGTACACAAGCAGTAGAAGGAACAAGTACTAATATAGAAAACAAAGGTGTGCTGAAAGTAAGTGGGCCAGTAAACAACCCCAACTGAACAACAACTACAAGTACAAGTAAAAAGGAAAAATAGCTCATGGATCATCCGCCAGGGAATCCTACCCGAAGGGTAGGTAGAGATGTATAACAATTCTTCCCTGAGGTATGTCCCATCTAGTCTAGCTCCGTTCAGCCTCTCGTCTGTCACCCTCAACCTCGATCACTGTTGACCGTCGTCTGCACCGAACACAACAAGCTATGGGCGAAGCCCGTGTAGGGGTGAGTATAACAATACTTAGTTGGGGACCCCAAGACCCCTGAAGGTCTCTTAGAATCCCCTAAGGATAAACCACAGTATTAAGATACAATCAAGAAGTATCAACCATCCCTACTTAGGTATATGCCCATACATATATCTAAGTTAACAATCACAGTCTAGCTCCAACACTCAAGCCCAAGCACAACCCCCTCCACAAAGGATGTAAAGTCAATCATCTTGATGATAACAACTGAAATAAAAGACTCAGCTCACACAGTTATACAACTCATGTAGAGGGGTAGAGATGATTAGATGTAGCCACTGAATCATCTCTTCCGTCGAACCCACGTAGGATCCTGGAATAGTATCTGCGCTGTCAATCCCACGGAGGATCCCGGTTTATAAGTCATCACTATCAAACCCATAGAGGATCCTAGTCCAGTACCGTCTCTGTCAAACCCACGGAGGATCCTAGTACAGTATCCTCACTATCGAACCGACGAAGGATCCTAGTACAGTAGTAGGTCCACGTAGAATCCTATCATCTCAGTCGCAACCAGCCATAGGGTTCCCCAAACAGCACGCTCGATTCTGGGAGGGTCCTCTCCTCGAGCCAAGTGTAGATACATAAACTACAATGACGTATCATGTTGATGTATCCCGTAGTTCCATCTCGTCATAAGGAAGCCAATACGACAGACGGTGTGTCAATCAGATGCCTGGTATGTGAGTTATTGGCATTTTCATTCCAGGGGCCCGGTTGGTTTTTAGGTTCAAACCAACCCAACAATTTCCCATCTGTATCCAAACATCAAGTGGAATATTCCAAAAGAAACGTCTCTCTCCATGATTTCCATCACTGCAGGCGGTTCATCAATCAGACACCCGTAGCCCAAGATACGGACTAAAAAGTGATTTTGGGATAAATAGGTCTGGAATGGTGTAAGACCTAGTCCGTGGGTCCGTATAGGTCTATGGGTCCGACAGGGCCCAATGGGGTGGCCTGGCCTGGTGGCGGCTCATCCCGCATGGGCGGCCCAAACCAATTGGCTAGCCTGCATGGCCTGGCTGGCTGGCCAGCGTGGCCTGGCCGGTAGGCCCGTGTGACCAGGCCCGTATGGCCAGGCTGGATGGCTCGCATGTCCAGGCTGGCCATGCCATGGGGTGGGGGGTGCCACCCTCGGCTTCCGAAGAAACTGGCTCTAGGCGCTAGTTTGGTGACCCGCGGGACCCGAAGGGTCCCACCTTGTCCGGCTGGCGAAGCAGCCAGCCGGTTCCTCTCCACTAGCACAGCGCGATGGCGCCGTGGCCCGGGTGGCTGCATCCCTCTGCTGGCCTCTGCACGGTGCGATGGAACCATGCGCCTTAGCCGCATCTCGTGGTGGGTGCCTCTCTTCTCCCGCGCGGCACGACGGTGTCTCACCCTCTTGGCGACCCGGCGGCCTTGAGCCCCCGGTTTTCTTCACGGTCGGCCCGACGCCGGCCACCATTGCTCTGCCTCCATCGTCAACAAACAAGGGTAATCAAAGGGGGAGGGTTAGGCTATGTTCGTGCAGTCTGATCCCTCCTTTTTATGGTATTTTCATTCCATTCTCATCCATAAATTGAACGACGATGTTCGGGAATAAAATCATCTCAAAACCCCAAACCTTTCTTGTCGTTAGTTAATGGTGGAAGAAGAGTTCGGAGTAGTCTAAGTCGAAGATGACATAGGAATTCTTCACAGTCGACTCCTTCTCCTTTGGAATGGTTGAGGTTTAAAGACGGTTTTTGTCATTATTCGGTGGAAGGGGGCGTTCATCGTTGGGAGGATGAAGCGTTCTTCATGGGCGATTTCTTTCTCTCCCCAAATCTCCACCAAGTTGACAACCAAAAATAATAGATGATGTTGTCTATTATTTGATAGCACAACCATTCAAATTCATGTGTTTAATTAAATAAAACAACTCATCTAATTAATGGGTGTTATTATCTCAAATAAATAAAGGGGGAATTTGAAGAGGCTCTACACTTAATTGGGGGGGTTCCATGGGGTTACAACACCCGGGTGGTCCCCACCATGCAATATCCTCCCAAAGGAGGTTATGTGTGGGTGTGCCCCACCTCTATAACCTCTCATGGGAGATTATGGTGTGGTGGACCCCACCACTAACCTCTTCTTGGAGATTTTAACCATCACCAATAAAAAATAAAGATAACACTTTATTTTTATTCAATTTAATTAAAAACCCCAAAAGCTAACTCGCATTCTCGTTAGAACGCAACTGTGGTGAAGGTCTCAATAAGAAATAACCGACTCTGCGAGTTCAACGGTGTCCATGGATTTCAGTTCCGAGCACCGATTCAAAAGATATAAAATCCCACTCATCCGTTTACTGAACGTACCCGAACAAAACTTCATAAATTTATTCTGGGAACACCGGGCCTCAGAATAAAGTGTCTTCAGAAACTTCGGACTCATAAAATTCACATGTATATAAGAAAAAAAATTCCATGGAATTTCTGGGTATTTACATTCTCCCCACCTTAGGTATTTATGTCCCCATAAGCTACAACTCACACGAAGGCAACAAATGGGGGTACTGAGCATGCATCTGAGCCTCCCGATCCTGTGTGCTCTCTTGGAGGGTCCTATGCTGCCAATGAATGCACACCAGAGGTATCGACCATACACGAAGTACCCGCTCTGGTCGATCCTCAATCTCCACTAAAACCTCCATGAAAGTTTCCCTGTCATCAATATCCAGCTCTCCGTGGTCGATGATGTTGGAATTTTTATGGACGTATCTATTCTGCTGACATACATGGAAGACGTCGTGTACCCGGTGCAACTGAGGTGGAAGAGTTAAGCGGTGAGCCACCTCACCTACTTTGTTGAGGTCTGAGAATGGTCCGATGAATCTTGGAGATAACCTGACACCTCGGCCAAATATATATAGCCCTCGTCGATGTGAGACCCATAGAAAGACGTTGTCACCATCCTCAAACTCCCGTTGTCTCTGTCTCCTATCAGCATAGGAATTATTCCTGCTCTGTGCAGTCTTCATCTGCTCCTAGATGATCTGCATCTTCTCCATGGTAGCCCATACCATCTCTGGTCCAACTAGTGATGACTCCCCTGGGCCTATCCAGCACAGTGGTGATCTGTAAGGTCAACCATACAAGGCCTCAAATTGTGCCATACCGATGGTGGAGTGATAGCTGTTGTTGTAGGAAAACTCCATCAAAGGTAAGTGATCCTCCTAGCTGCGACCAAAGTCGAGGACGCATGCACGAAGCATGTCCTCAAGAGTCTGAATGGTCCTTTCAATATGACCATCTGTCTAAGGGTGGAAGGTGGTGCTCAAGTGAATCTGTGTCACAAAAGCCTCCGGAAACCCCATCCATAGTCATGAAGTGAAATGAGCATCTTGATCAGAGACTATCGTTGATGGCACACCATAAAGCCGTACGATCTCCTGTATGTATAGGAATCCCAATCTCTCTACTGAACCCTGCTCTCTAATCGGTAGTAAGTTGTCCTACTTGGTGAGTAGGTCTACGATAACCCATATCGAATCATGAATCTTGGATGTACATGGAAGACCCGCGACTAAGTCCTTGTATATCTCATCCAACTTCCACTCTAGGACCTCTAAGGGTTGTACCAAGCCTGCTGGTACCTGGTGCTCAGCCTTCACATGAGGACAAGTGACGCATCGTGAGATAAAATCTGCTACAAACTTCTTCATACCTGGCCACCAGTGCTGTCGTCGAAGGTCCTGATACATCATCACCACTCCTGGATGTACTACAAGAGTGGAAGTGTGGAACTCCCTCAACACATCATACTAATGTGCAACTGGTATAAATTTACATCCACTGAAGAGGATGACATGCTTACCACCAATAGAAAATCCATCAGATGCCTGCCCTATGTATATCTATGCGTGTCGAGCCTCGCAGTCAACATCCCCATGCTTTGCCTCACTGATTATCTGAAGAAGTGGAGGTGTGACTGTGAGAGACTACAAAAAGGCTTCTCTATCTCGATCAACAAAGGATATCTTCAATGCGGCCAACTACTCACTTTCCTCTCATAGCAGTTGAATTCCTGATCTCCTGCTGAGAGCATCTGCTACAACGTTCCCCTTTCCAGGAGTATAGACTATCTCGAAGTCATATTCCTGGAGGAACTAAAGCCAGCACAGCTATCTCAGGTTTAGGTCCTTCTGTGAGAATATGTACCTAAGACTCTGGTGGTTATAGTAAACTATAAAACTCTCTCCCATCAGATAGTGCCACCACATCTTCAAGGCGAAGACCACTGCTACAAATTCCAGGTCATGCGTACCATAGTTCTGTTCATGTTGTCTCAACTTCTGAGAACCATAAACAATCACTTCTTTCTCTTTCATCAAGACACACCCAATTCTGGTATCTGATGCATCACAATAGACTACATACCCAACGCCCTCCTCCTATATCCTCAATATGGGCACACTATTCAACCTCTACGTCATCTCCTGAAAACTCTGCAGGCATCTATCTAACCACATCAAGGGTTTCCCCTTCTTCGTCAATGCTAAAAGTGGTGCTGAAAATCTTGAGAAGTCTAGAACAAATCACTGATTGCACCCATCCAGTCCCAGAAAACATCGTACCTCCGTCACACTCCTGGGTGGCTCCCAAGAAAGTAATGCCTCGATTTTCACTGGATGCACTGCAACTCCAGCCTCTAAGATGACATGTCCCAGAAAGTGTACTTCTCGGATATAGAACTGGCACTTCGAGAGCTTACCAGAAATCTAGTGCTCTCTGAGTGTGTCCAGTACAACCCGAAAATGTTAGGCATGCTCCTCCTGGGTAGCTGAGTCGATCATAATGTCGTTGATGAAGACTACCACAACGTGATTAAGGTATGGATGAAATATCCTTTTCATGATTCCCATTAACACTAATGGTGAGTTGGTTATTCCGAATGGAATAACCTAGAACTCGTAGTTGACATACCGGCATCTGAAGCCCGTCTGTTGTGCATCCTCATCCTGTAATCTATGCTGGTGTTAGCCTGACTGAAGATCTATCTTTGAGAACCAATGCACTCCATTCAGTTGATCAAAGAAGTCATCAATCCTCGGGAGTGGGTACATGTTATTCATGGTCACCTTGTATTGGTGCTAATAATCAAAACACAGACGCAAGCTCCCATCTGCCATCATGGTGTACAAAATCGGGGATGCCCTGGGTGAAACACTGGGTTGGATAAATCCCTTCCCCTGCATGTCCTCCAGCTATACCTGAAGCTCATGAAGCTCCACGGGAGCCATCAGATATGCATGAGTGGATATCGGTGTCATCCCGGGGTACAAGTCAATGTAAAATTATACCTCTCTACGAGGAGGTAGTCCTGGATGTCATTAGGGAAGATATCCACATACTGATCCACCATAATAGGAAAACTCAGACTCTGCACATCAACCACTCAAAGAATGAGGCTATCCAACTGATTTGTGATCGGCTTCCCCTTCATCTGGGTAAATCCATCATGTGCTGCAAAGGCTCGCTTCTCTCTGCTGAAGGTAAAACGCATCCCATCCTCATAGACACACCGCAATTTCCGCCTAATGCAGTCAATATGAGCATTAACTGTGGATAACCATTTGATACCCAAGATGAAGTTGTAAGGCCTCGACGCCGCAATGAGGAGATCCCAGTAGAATCTCTCGCCTCCTAGAGTAAACTCACACTGCCAACACCAGTGAGTAATCATTGAGTCTGCTCTCGTAGAAGTCTCTAGCCGTAATGATCGAGCCAACAGCTCAATCAGAATATCCGAGCTCCGAACGAAGGCTGTGACAATAAAAGAATGACTCGCACCTATGTCTATATGTACTGTAGCAAGGGTGGAATAGAAACAGATAGTACCTTGAATCATCTCAGGTGCACCGTGGTCATAGTCCTTGACTGCCTCGAGCTGAGCCCATATATGTCTGCCAACTCCCTATGGTCAAGGTGGACCTCTTAGTGGTGCTAGTGGTTGGACCTTGAAATGTCGTCCACCACCTTCTGCTCGGCCACCTCCGCTGCCATGTCCGCCTGATCCCGGCAGACCACCAAGGTCAACCTTCTACCTCTTCCTGGAAGGTCCCTCTATTGTCTGTTGCTCTTCTGCATGGCGGGTCGGTCAGTCATGAGCCATGTGACCCTGACGGTCACACGCATAGAAATTCATGCTCCTCGTATGGCTGGCTATGTCTCTTGTGCCCCGTACAACTGAACAAACATCCTGGGGTCGCCCACCTGATGTCCTAGTCCCCTTGGACCTTTACGACATCTGTCTACTACCGGCTACAGAAGACTCTGCTACGTGTCACCCTGTGGTGGGTCTCGTTGCTAGTGACTGCTCAGCAGGAAAAATCTCCACATGAAGGGCTCACTCCAGCACCCCTGATTACGTCGGAATGCTGAGGGAGATCATCGAAGCCTTGATCTCATGCCTGAGTCCCTACTTGAAGGTTAGGGCCCTGAAGAATGGGTCTCATACCATATATGTGGAGTAGCACAAGAGGTTGGTGAACCTCATGGAGTACTGGGCTACCGTCATGCTACCCTGCTGTAGATCCAGTAACACCGGTTTCCACACCGCACGAAGGGTGGATGGAAAAAACTCTACCTGGAACAGGTTCTCGAAGTTTTTCCAGAGTAACGTCGCATCGTTGTGGACCTGAAGAATCAGGCTCCACCATAAGCCTGCTGCTACCTGAAGGAGACTCATGGAAAGGATCACAATGAGGTTGGCTAGTGTCTCTACCAATCTGAAAACTCTCACAATAGCCTCCAGCCAATCCTCAGTTGTCTGTGGGTCCATCTCTCCCAGAACCTGGGCAGCCTCTGGCACTAGAACTCATGCAATGTACTCAGACGGTGTGCACTCTCTGATACTGTATCTAGTGGTATCGGTGGCCTAGAGGGTAGTGGTATGGCTGGTACCTCCGCTATGATGGGGTCCAGCACCGAGGCCTCGTCGCTCGGTGATCTACCATCTCGTACAAAACTCGGAACCCTGGATGGCAGCCTACGTGGGTCTTTCCTGAAAGGAAATAGTTGTGCCACATTCAAAACAATATACCTATTGAGCTTACACAAAGTAATCACAAAGAAAACTTTTCAATGGAAACACACACCCAATCAGTGTTTTCGTGCACTGAGTTGGAAGTCAGATGTTAGAGTCCTAGTGTATTGTTACATTGATCGCTGCACCAACATCGGTTTCCCTAAAATGATAAACACACCCAAAACACTTAACAATATTTCCATTAAATGAACCAGAGTCCAATTTCTACAGTAGAACCGACTCCTCTGATAACAATTTGTCATAACCCATCCTCGGGGCCCGTGCCCTGACTACCGCAAGCCTTCCTTCCATAGGCCAGGGGCTGGCGACTAGAACCAAAGGATAATACCTAATAAAAATGGAAGGCATTGCCTTTAAACCTATAAAAAATACTCTTTGAACTCAAGCATTAGTAGGAACAAGTACTAATATAGAAAATAATGGTGTGCTGATAGTAAGTGGGCCATTATATAAACCCAATTGAACAACAAGTACAAGTACAAGAAAAAATGGAAAAAAGAACCTAGATCATCCACCGGGGATTCCTAATTGAAGGGTAGGTATAGATCTTGAAAAATGTTTCCATGAGGTACGTCCCATCTAGTCAAGCTCCGTGCAGCCTCCCATCCGTCACCCTCAGCCTCGATCACCGTTGACCGTCGTCTGCATAGAACACAACAAGGTGCGGGCGAAGCCTGTGTAGGGGTGAGTATAACAATACTCAATAGGGGACCCTGAGACCCCCGAAGGTCTCCCAAAATCCTCTAAGGATAAACCACTGTAGTAAGATACAATCATGAAGTATCAACCATCCCTACTTAGGTATATGCCCAAGCATATACCTAAGTTACCAATCACAGTCTCGCTCCAACACTCGAGCCCAAGCACAACCCACTCCACAAAGGAAGTAAAGTCAATCATCTCAATGATAACAACTGAAAGAAAAGACTCATCTCACATAGTTATTCAAATCACGTAGAGGGGTTGAGATGATTAGATGTAGCCACTGAATCATCTCTTCAGTTGAACCTACGTAGGATCCTGGAACTGTATCGGCGCTGCCAAACCCATGGAGGATCCCGGTACAGAAGTCATCACTGTCGAACCCACAAAGTATCCCAGTCCAGTACCTTCGTTGACGAACCCATGGAGGTTCCTGGTATAGTATCTTTGTTGTCAAACCCACATAGGATCCTGGTATAGTAGCAGGTCCACGTAGGATCCTATCATCTCAGTCACATCCAGCCGTTGGGTTCCCACACACAACACACTCGATTCCAGGAGGGTCCTCTCATCGAGCCAAGTGTCGATACATAAACTACAACTAAGTCTTTTTTTATGTATCCTATAGTTCCATCTCATCATAAGGAACCCAACGCGACAGGCGTCATGACAATCGGACCCTTGGTCTGTGAGTTATTGGCATTTTTGTTCCACGGGCCTAGATGGTTTTTAGGTTAAAACAAACATGACCGTTTCCCAATTGTATCCAAACCTCATGTGGAATATTCCAAACAAACCCTCTCGCTCCAAGCTTTCCATAACCGCAGGATGTTCGTCAATCGGACACTTATAGCCCAAGATACGGTTGAAAAGGTGATTTTGGGTTAAATGGGTCTGGACTGGGGTCCGACCCGGTCCGTGGGTCTGACCCGACCCAATGGGGAGGCCCTGACCAGTGGCGGCCCGGACCGCATGGGCGGCCCTGTCCGGAAGGCCAGCCGACGTGGCCCAGCATGCTGGCCCGCGTGGCTTGGAATGCTGGCCCACATGGCCTGGCGGGCAGGCCCACGTGGCCAGCCGGTTCCACTCCATCGGCGTGGTGCGCCAGTGCCGCGCCCCTCCACCACGGCCCGCCCTGGCCACAGTTTAGCACCACAGGCACAACGCGACAAAGCCACACCCCTCCACCGCAGTGCAGCTAGCCGCAACCCTTTGATGGTCTCCGCGCGGCGCGATGGGGCTGCGTGCCTCAGTTACGGTCCGTCGTGGCTGCGACGCTCCTCCCACACGACACGATGGTGTCGCACCTTCTTGGCGACCCAGCAGCCGTGCGCTGACAGTTTTCTTTATGACCAGCCAAACTCCTTCCTCCGTTTCTCGCCTCTATCATCAAAAAATTGGGGTAATCAAAGTGGGAGGGTCGGGCCATGTTCATGTGGTCTGATCCCTCCTCATTATGGTTTTATCATTTGGTTCTCATCTATAAATTGAATGACGATGTTCGGGAATAAAGTCAACTCAAAACCCCTACCTTTCTTTTCATTTGTTGATGGTGGAAGAAGAGTTTAGAGTAGTCGAATTCGAAGAGGACGTCTGCGTTCTTCACGGTCGAATCCTTCTCTTCTGGCATGGTTGATGATCAAAGATGGTGTTTGTCATTATTCAGTGGAAGGGGGAATTCTTCGTTGGGAGGATGAATCATTCTTCGTGAGAGAATTCTTTCTCTCCCCAAAGCTCCACCAAGATTCCAACAAAAAATAATAGATGAAGTGGTCTATTATTTGTTGGCACAACCATTCGAATTCTAGTGATTAATTAATTTAAACAGCTAATCAAATTAATGGGTGGTATAAGCTCAAATAAATAAAGTGGGAATGTGAAGCGGATCTCCACTTAATTGCGGGGTTCTAAGGGGTTACAACCCCTAGGTGGTCCCCACCATGAAATATCCTCCCAAAGGAGGTTATGTGAGGGTGGGCCCCACCTCCATAACCTCTCATGAGAGGTTATGGTGTGGTGGCCCCCACCACTGACCTCCTCTTGGATCTTTTAACCACCACCAATAAAAAATAATGTTAACAGTTTATTTTTATTCAATTTAATTAAAAACCTCAAAATCTAACTCCCATTCTCATTAGAACGCAACTGTGGTGAAGATCTCACTTAGCAATCACTGAGACTACGAGTTCAACAGTGTCCTCAGATTTGAGTTCCGAGCACCGGTTAAAAGGATATAAAATCCCACTTTTACTTTTACTGAACGTACCCGAACAAAACATCAGAAATTGATTTCGGGCACACCGGGACTCGGAATCAAGCACCGTCAGAAACTACGAACTCATGAAATTCCCATGTGTTTGAGAAAAAAATTTACACAGAATTTCCGGGTCTTTAAATTAAATAAATTAAAAAAGAACATAAAGTGGCTTAATAGATGGTGAAAATATATTCCAACCGTGTATAGGATATATCCAATGCATGGTTTCTCACATGGTTCATGTTAAAGGATTATTGCATGGTTTGAGGAACTGTTCCTAAACCATGTGTTTATAATTTATTAGGAACACTCTAATAAGTGCACGATCCTTCGACCTAGGGTACATAGTTTGACCAAACCGTGTGACACCCTCACCATCTCTAGATAGGCTATACATTTTCTCCTGGGGGGGTAGTATAGTTTCAGAATAACTATGCACCCCTTCTAGTTCTTCTCAAAAGGGTTTTATTAGAGCCTAGTTCTCCTGAAACCCAATGGAACACCTGAGATATCTATCTTTACTTAACAATTATAAAAACAATAATTTCAATTGTTTTAAGTCTCATATTTACCATATAAATCTGGTTTTAAATTTTGGTTCATCCAACAAAGTAAAAATTCCTGATCCTTAGGAAAAATCATCTGGTCCAAAATAATGGGACTCTATAGACTTCCAGATTTATTATTTTGATATTATTTTGTTATAAATGGATTTTTTATTGGGATAGTGTGCCTTGGTGAGTTTGGTTATGGTTGACCTGATGTAGATGTGTGTTCTATTAATTTTTTGTTCATTAAATCATTATTATACTTATTACAACATTTCATAAGAGGTCTCAGGGAGGAGACTATAATATTTATATGTATTATTACCCATATATATATATATATATATTGATGTTTTAGGTATAAAATAATTATTTAGAGATATATTTAGAACTAAATAATACTTATATTAGAGCTGCAGTTGGGTTTTCTTCTTTCGGTATTTTGGTTATTGAATTTCTTTTAGTGGAAATTTTATCATTATGAAATTTCATGAATAATGGGATATCAGTTTTTCTCTAATTTATGATTTTAATTGGTTGTTGTTTTTATATTATTTGGATATATTAGGTTACTTACTTCCTTTTTTATGTTTTATACCCACAGTTTTAGTTCCCATACCATTTTCTATTATAGGATAGATCTAGGGGTCACTATCGCATTTATTGCTAACTCATGAGGGGTTTCCTATGGGGGGAAGTTCATGACACCATTCACCTATATACATTCTTATAAACCATGGAATAATTCTAATTTAATATGTGTTTTTCAAATGGATTGATTCATTATTCTTTCAATAAGTATCATGATACGTAGGACATTTTTAGGGGATAAATAATACTTAAAAATCAATACATATTAATTTTAAAAAACATGCATTTTTTATCATAATTCTCACGGAACGAACATTCATCTAGTCTAAAATTACACACTAGTTAATGGATTATTGTTAAGATGATATAACTCATTCCATTATCATATTTAAAATTATATAGCATTATTATGGATAATAATGTCGTATATTTAGTAAAACCAACATACAATGACATCCATTTATAGTAGTTTTACTTCTCAAATACATTTATTCACGTCATGAATGTTTTTTTCCACCATCAATTTCATTTCCATTATATGATCTATGATATCATATACATTTTTACTAAAACTAATTAATCCATAAAATATAGTATTATTATGTAAAGTAGCTATATTTAGTTTTATTTTGTTTAGTAAAAAATTTATAACTTTGATATATTCCAAAATAGATCCATTGGTCTCCCAACTTACCTAATAATTTCTCTTGAATGAATACAAATTGAACTTGAAAAAATAATTGTAAAATGGTCATTTTTATTACATATTGGAGGCTTGATGAACTCTTTGGCCCCATATTTATAATCATTTATTACCAAATTAGAATCTATCCTTTTTCTTTTTCATATTTATCCTGTTTGTTTTTAAATTATTAATATTTCATTATAAATATATACATATATAGAATATATTTTCATTATGTATTATTTTTAAATATGTAATTTAAAGAATATATTTAAAGAATATAAATATAAAATTTAATATATATATATATATATATTAATTATAAAAATGAATACAAATTATGTACACATTATACTCATATATAATGTATAAATATGTTAAAACTAAATATAAATAATATATATAAATTTCCACTAAGTTGAATATATGTTTTAGAAGCCTTAGGGGGTCTCAGTGAGGTCTTTGGGTTGAGTTTTTCTTCTTTATTTATAGTCATTTGTATAAAATTTTCAATGTATTTTTCCCATCCCTAGAACCATTATAAACAAATAATATGTACTAAGTATATCTAAGAATAATATGAATATATTTCATGTATTTATATATATCTATATCAATAAATTAATGATATTTGTTTTAAATATATATTTATTATAATATATAAATTTTATGGAATATATGATTATATATATTTTTAAATTATATATGCAACAATATATATATACATATAATTTTTAAAAAAGAGAAATAAATATTATGATAAAATATCTAAAAATATATATTTATGCGCATGTGTATATATATGTGTGTTTATTGTGTAAAAAATGTGTATATGTGTATAAATTTACATTTATATATATATATTAATATATACATATATATATATATAATACACACACACATATATATATATATATATATATATATGTATATAAAGTAAATGGGATGGTAAATGCACAAAGTTGGATCCTCTATCTACAATTTTTTGTACAATACATGATAAAAAGATAATAAAAAGAGTAATTAAAAACAACTTAAAGACAAAGAGATGATATTGGCATTCATCAGAATCTCAAAAATAACATTTCATCTATGATTTCTTTGCAAGGATTGTAACTTGATAAAAAAATATTTTTGAAGAAAGAGGATCTAATGGAATATTTCAATCAGTTCGTCATCCAGTTGACAATAATTCCATTTAATACATCGTTTTGGTGATGAATGTATACCATATCATCCCTTTTAAATTCGTAAATAAATATTATCTTAGGGGATTCCTTAAAAATTATAGGAGTCTCATTAAATTATTTATAAGAGTCATCATTACCTAATTTTTTTTAAGAGGTCCTTATTTTCTAAATTATTATCGATAACCACTACTAATACTTGAAAATTTTTACATAAATACGTAATAAAATTAGTTTTGTTAATATTTAAATATCCCATTCATGAATAATATTTTTTCTTTAAAACATACAAACATACCTACCCCTCTACCTAATTCTTTTTCCATTTTTTATTCTATATTTATTTCAATGTCTTTTAGTTACCCCAAAAGGATGAAGAGTAACCAACACAAAGGTATGGGGGTAACATGGCAGGTAAATACTTCACAATCAATAGATGGAAACCATTCCCTTTTTATGTTATTTTTCCAATACTTTTCTTCTTTGATATTCTTACATATATCATCAACTTAAAGTTGATTTTATAAAAATATTAATTAATAATATACTAATAATAATTCATTTATAGAATCAATTATTAGGTATTTTAAAAAATTGTATGATTGAAGGAAATAAAGGTCTCTTTCATTTGATGAACATCCAGGGAATTAATATGAGACATTGGTCATCACCTTAAAGAAAAATGTTTCATTGAGAATTAATTATTATTCCTCTGTTTAAATATTTAAAAAAGGGGGATTTTGTACAATCTATGTGGATATAAATAATAAATTATATATTTGGTTTTAAAAAATAATGTATAGAAAATTTATTTGTTTAAATCCAGTTTTTTTAATAATATTATTAGAATAAATTCCTACAGAACTATTTAATTATTAATTATTAATTAGAGATCCTTAAAATTTGGTTGATGGTTGATCAACTATCTGGGAAACCTTCTCTTTTCTCATTGGATTATTTCTAATTTGATTTCTAAATATAAAATTTTCCCAAGATGTACCAGTGTGAAATGTGCTATTCTTAAGAGCCCTGAAAAAATGATAACTCTAATAGGTTTGTTAAACATGTCCATAATGATGACTAGGAGAATAAAAAATTGGGATATTATTATAGAATAATTCTTAAATAAATCACTCATAATCTAATTTTTTTTTAGGAAAATCCTTTGGGACATCCAATACTAAAAAAACATAAGAATCATAGGTTCTGGGATGATAAGTGGTTGATAAACCAAATTTGACAGGATTAATGGGAGCCATAAAATTATAGAGAGGTTTTCTGGTCTAAAACTGTATAAGGGGGGATATGAACACAAAAAAATTGGTAAAAATAAGGATTCAAACTACATAAAATAATGGCGACACATTCAAAAATCAACTTATTAGATAAAAAATCATCTATAAATCTAGATTTAAAAAATTATAATACTCTTATCCATAATTAAATTTCAAAATAATGACTAAGTTATCTAAAATATTAAAGGAAAACCGAGAAAATCTAACTAAACATTCCTATTATAGATTTTGTTCATGCCTGGTTAAGATCCTTTAAGGAACTAATGTGAGTGAATTTTTTTAATATATGATTCTAAATTATTGTTACATAAATTCAATAGCAGAATCAAATTAAAAATTATAATAATCATTTATGGAAGGGAAGAAAAATATCTCACTCATAGGGATCACTAAAGAGATGTGTGATCTACTTTATTTGAACCATTTTTGAGAATGTCACCAAAAAATGTTCTCTAAATGTACTAAGTATCTGGAATTCCCTAATGAAGAGAATAAACAAGGTAAGGAACTCGATTTGTATGATATTATTTAATGGAACATGATCCATATATATATATATATCACAATGTTATATAAATATGAAAATAAATTGATAGATAAATAGTTATAAATATATAAATACATATATATATAATAAAATTAAACATATATTTGTCTAAATGTATATTAATTTTTGGTCGTATATATGGAATACAGACACACAAATATATATATATATACATATATTTATTATGTGTGGGTATATATATTAAATATTTTGAGTACTTCGAGTGTGTGTGTGTCATCCGACAATGATGAATCTAAATCAATCATATAAAAATACATATGTGATATGTAAAAAACTCAATAATGTCAATTTTTTAGTATATAAGATTCATCAAAATGTTTTGGTGAAAATTAAAATGTGATTTTTCTTTTGTTCATAATATGATAATGAATATAGACATTTATAGTGGTTGAAATTAAAATAAAAAAGAAGAATAGTTTGATTCAAGCTTAGGAACTCAAAAAAAGGATTAGTCGGACAAACACTTAACCTAGCAAGATCATCTGGGATTATGTCATATAATACATGTGAAGTGGCCTCTCCTCTCTTAGGGGATCTAGAAAAGGTTCAATTATCTCTATCATGATATTATATGGGTATGGATGAATCAAATCTCTTATAGGTGAAACATCATGGGAGTATCCTAACATCCTTCAATAGAAATTCAAGGAAATTTTGTTGTTTGTAGATCTGTATCCAGTACTGTTAGGGACCAAATATTTTACACTACATTGTTTTACATAAATTTCATTGGTGGGTTTTGGTTTTTTTCACTCACATTTGTAGGCGGTAATGATGAAATTAGGGGGAAACTTGAGAAACTAGGTTCGCAATGATGTGCTGGTGGCATGGGACATGATGAGAATTAGGTGTGGGGTGGCATGCTTTATGGAAGTTGGGCCTATTATGTGTGGTCCTATTATATATGCAGGGGGTGGGCCAGTTATGAAACATGAAAAAACCAAACACTTTAGGAAATTTTTTATCCTCATGTAGGGACTCTAGGCCATCTTTTCTATGGGCCTTTAGGCCACAAATAGTTGTGCCCTCATATAATTTCAATTATAATAATAACCTATGTATGTTGTTGTCAATCCTAGTATGAAGGATGGCGCCATACCCCCTAATGTATGTGGGTGCGTGCATTCTTTTTGTTTTTAATACCTTCAATAAAAAACTATTATTAATGTATAAATGTATATTAAGATATATTTAAATAGAAATGATTTTCATAAATATACTATAATATAATTATACACACACACACACATATATACACATATACAATTCAAAATTAATGATTGTTTTAATAGTAAAAATTATATTTAAAGAATATATTTTAATGTTTATTATATATATATTATTTATTATATACATGTATATATATATATATTTAATATTAATTATATAAGTATATAATTATAGTTAATAATATTATTAATTATAATAAAATATAATTAAAATTTTAATATAATACTTATTATATATAAATATTAACTAAATTTCAAAAAAACATTATTAACTATCATTAATATTTTAAATTGTAATTATATATTTAGTAAAATATTAATAATTTTTGTGAGAGAATTTTAAATTATCTTATATAATAAATTTTATTATTTTTAATTTTAGAAAACATCGTTATTTACAAAATTGAATTGTGATCTATAAAATTACATATAAAAATGTTGATAATAATATTTAATTATAAAAATATATATTATTAAAATCTAGTTAATTGTTTTTAGAATTATAATATATTTTTAATTATATATATATAATATTTATTATTTTCTGTGATATGATGTTTTCTTATTTTTAATATATTATATACCATATACTGATTTGGATTCCTTTTTGTGAAAATCATTTTTATTGATAAAGAAAAATATAAAATGTTAATGTGGGTTTTTTTGAAATAATTAAATTATATTAATTTTAATGTAATGGATTATCACCCCATGATTTGGATTCCTTATTAATTCTTACGTAAAATAATATATTTTCTCTATTTATTTTCAAACATGCATGTATAGATTTTCAAATGAGAGGAAATGTATATAATCTTGGATATATCCTACTGGGATTTGTTCTCACTCCCATCATGTACATCCTTGGTCTACCTATTGATTTTTTTTCATTGTCATATTCTTATGTTTTATTATTTCATAAAATTTCTGATATGATTTTTTACATTAACATTATAGCTTCACCTTCATAATTTTTTATTTCTATCATTTCATCTTGTTTGTATAAAGTACGTATGCATGTTGGTTCTCATTATTTATTTCATTTTTTCTCCCATTTATTATTTTTCATCATAAAGGGTAAAGAACTCTCATTATCCACATTGAAATCAATAGAAAATTATAGTGATCTAGAACATTTATTAGGTTATGGGAATATTGGTTTGAGTTTGACAGTTTAGTATTCAAACCATAATGTAATAGAATGGTATCAGATCACGAGTAAATGGTCAGGTCATTAGAAGCCAAATGTAAAATTTTATAACATAAGGTGTAACTCACAAATTGACTTTATCAATATTTTTATTGTGGAAGGTAAACTCCCTATGGAATTCTGAGATTTAGTAGTTTATATTAACACTTCAATGTGCCTACTTTTCTTATATAAGAATTGATTAGATGACTAGAACACTATTTTCCAAGGTATTAGATTGTCCTAATAAGTTGTATGAATCATGAAATATTTAAAATTAAATGAATTCATCTTATAAAAATTCAATGTTTTACTGATTTATTATTAGTGAAAATATTAATAAATAAATTAATATTTCATTTAATTTGATTTTTTATATTTATATTCTATGATATGTGTGTTTATTTTTTTATTTATTAGTATATATATATATATTGACGCACGAGTTTTTAAGAAATATTGAATATGAATTTTACATGACGGTGTTTTTTCAAATAATTCAAAATAAAGGGATTTCAATGATTAAAAAAGTTCAGATTAGATATCTCTAAATACTAGGTTGGAAATATTATTACATAAATAACTTATTTTTTATTTTTTTATGAATTATTCTTATATGAAATATATTTTTAAATTTTATTTCAGATGTTGGGTTTATGTTATATTAAATTCCAAGTTAAAAATCTAAATGGAATGAATTTTTGATATATAATAAGTCTTTGGGAAATAAGAAGTTGTGAACTAAATAAGAAGAGAATTTATTTTAATGTTTCACATTTATGAAATTTTTTTAATGGTTTCTATATACATTAACCATGTTGAATTTCTTTCACTTATAACATATATTTCTTTAAATATTTGGTATTTTATAATTTTTTGTGATATGTATTGTTAAAAAGTGTAATTATTTTAATATTTTTTGTTTCTACTATAAGGATTCTCAAAAATGGGTTGAAACTTTCATCCATGTATGATTCACTAAATATGTTCCATAATTAATACCAAATGATTTATTTCAATCCATCCAAACTTATGAATGTTTTATTTAATGTTGGTGAAAAGGCCGAAAAAGTTTAGGATGTCTAAAATAATGCATCCCTAAAGAATAATCTCTAATAAGGTTATCAGAGGTAGGGGGAGGGATCTAGTAGTGGAAAATATATTAAATAGATTTTTAGGAGTTTCTTTATAGTCTAAGAAATTAGATTTCATATTTGCATACCTGCAAATGTGAGTAAGATTCATGCCACTACGATTAAGGCATTAACATCTACACATGGTGTAAATAATAAACCATGAAATTTGGAAATCATCACTAATGTGCCTCTAAAGAATAGAAAAATATGTTCTATCCCCATCCAACATGTTTCCATGTGATAGTCACAACTATAATCCCTTAAGAATGGAAGAATCTTCGAATGAGATACTTATCTCAATGGATAAGTAATTTTAAGAGTGGTTTTATTTGATTTTATATATTAGTTTGGATTTTTATAATTATATTTGATATAGATAGTAATAAATGTTTTTATGGGTAATCAGTAGAATATTTTAGGATTCCTTTATTTTGATGTTTGTATGGTATTATATTCATTATTATAAAATTTTATTTTATTCAATATAACAATATTTTTTTGTTTTTTGTAAAAAATATTTTTAAATTTATTTCAAATGTAATTATGATTTATGTTGGGGTTTTTACGCACTGATGGATTTCATATTTATCTAAATAATGGATATTTACCTTCTACAAATCTTTTTGAAAAAACTAGATGTTTTATATTATAAAATTTTGGTAAATTCTATTAGGATATGGTTTTTAAATTCACTTGGTATTTCATATAAATTATGTGCTTATTTTTTTCATGTTTTAAAAATGATAAATATATATATAATAGAAGCATTTTATTAAATTTTATGGATAATAAGTGATTAACTGGTACGTAGTTTTATTTTTACATGTATATCTCAAACTATAAATTTCATAAGAAAGACTTCTTTGAAAAGGTTTTTCATTTATGTGGTTATGCTACAATTATAATATAACTTTTTATAATTTGGTTATATTCAATTATTCCATGTGATTTGATAATTTTTATTTTAATATTATTATGTTTTCACATATAACTTTTATATTAATCAATTATTGTACATTTGAAAATTGCTAACCTTTACCATAATGAGTCTATTTCTTCTTTAAACAAATCAATTTGTAAAGAATATAATCATTAAATGTAATAAAATTGAATATTATTACTTTATAAATTCATGTAGTTTCATCTAATAAATATTTCAAAGCTTAATTATATTTTTATTGAATAGGGTTCATGTGGTTTTCCATATAATGAAATGTTTTTTATTTTTTAAAAAAACATTAAATTTAAATATCTAATTTGTATGTATTTAAAATAATATTGGCTTATTGTTAAAATGGTTAGGAATGTATCATTTATTTATAATTTTTTCGGTACGGAATATGTGGTCATTATTTAACTATTTGTTGTATAATTGTATCTTTCATATAGTTATTTTTTTGAAATGATTTTTTTATGATTTTTTATTTTAGAAATCCTTTCCATTCAAGGGTTTCATACTAATTATAGGTTGGGTGGATATAAAGAAATTATTTATAATTATTATTTCAATTCCCATGAATGGACTAGATGATGATAATTAATTATATTGTATATTATGAATAATTGAAGTTGGTATATGTTTGGGATATTAGATTGAATATGAAAATTCATATTTTTATTTGGAATTAAGATATTTCATTGTTATATCTTAGTTTGAGATTTATATATATTCAAAACTGGAAATTAATAATTGAAAAATTCATGGTATTATTAAATAGAAATATTTGGTTGTGGTTTCATTGAATTTGACACTGTACTATGAATTTAGAATATTAAATTTATGGATGTCCAAAAAATATGATATTTTAAAAATGAACGAGTGATGGAAATAGGATGTCACACTAATATTTTTAGAAACCAAATCACAACATTAATATGTGGATTTTTGTATTAATAGTGTTGTGGGAATTAGTTGGGTTAAAATTATTAAAAACATGCTTCAAAATATAATTTTATAAAGATGCATGGTATGGTGGGGAAATCTTAGGATCTAGTTGCACACTCTAAAAAGATATAGAAATTAAAAATATAATTTTTGTGAAAAATAAAATGTCATGTGTATAGTCATGAATTTATGAAAACAAAATTATATTTTTTTTATTACCCGGTCAAATTTATGGTTCGATGATAGTGAATACTGAACTTATAAAGTGGGAAAGGTATGTAAATCCTATTTTCAACTTCTTATGACCAAGGGAACTTTTCAATAGCTTTTTTTTTTGTTTGTAGACATGTTATACATCCTAAGAGATGTTTGAAATTATAACTAATCTTTAACTAGCTATAACTATTGATATGGGTGTCTTTTTAAGCATTCAAAAGTTGTAAAATCTAATATGAAAAATATATATAAGACATTTATTATAATATTGCCTTTTTTTAGTTTTCTCAAGGTCAAAAATGGTCCAAAAACATCTAAAATTTAGTCTGAATACGGTATATTGATTTTCCATATTTACTGAAACTTCATTAGAATTGAAATGTTTCAATTAATTTTGGATTTTTTAATTATTGTTAGTTTAAACATGGGTTTATCCATTCAAATATGGAACTATAAATTCAATTTAAATTTTAAGTGTGTTTTAGTTTGTAAAAAATATTATTTTATCAACGTGAATGTATGTTTTTTGAGAAAAAAAGAGTTTCAAATTTTCTTATTGGGTGGATATTTTAAATAAATTTCAGTTGGATGATTGATCCATGTTATTGAGTTGAGAGGTTATATAATAATTAATTATGTTGGGGATTTCCCATATAGTAATGAAATGGGGGAAATGTTATTTTAAATGAAGATATTTTTTATAAATTAAAAAGGATTTATTATGTTATAATTATTATAAACCTGATGATTTCATCACTATTAAAATAAAACTATGTGTATTTAATAAAAAAGCTAAGGGGAATTAATATGGAATAAATCATTATTTTGGGGATAATTATAACAACACACTTTTCAATACCAAATTTGTATTATTATAATATTCTTGAGATAATAATATTGAATTTTATAAAAATAAAACACAATTTTTTTGGTTAATGAATGGTATCAATATAGTTTAGTATAAAATTTAGAGAGATTAGTAGTTTCAAAGCTTCATTCATATCATATAAAAACAAAGGTAACCACTAAATATTGAATATTTACCTAAAACTATATTTTCAAATTGAAACATTTTTTAACTCTATATCAACAACTTATGGATTGATGAAATTTTATTATAGAGTATTTATAAAAAATTTTAATTTATAATTTTTTATGATATTTTATTTATGTTTTTATATAATAAATATGTATATAATTTGTCATTTATTATTTATTATTTTATTTTTTTTGTATAAATGTTATTGTATTGATATAGAGTTGGATTTTTTGTGTTGTTATTGAATGAACATGGTGTGGTAGTATTGGTATACATTTTTTTAATTTTATATCTATAGAAATATATTTTGATATAATTATATTATTATAGTTTAGTGAATTTCACATAAAATATTAGAGGCCTATTTATCCTCCCAATTCATTAAGGGCAGTCAAATGAGATGGGTAATGATCCCCCTCCTCCTTACATATTTTATTTCCACTCAGTCAGCATGGAATATCCAACATGGAATTTGTATAGTTCATCAAAATTATATTTACATAACTTTGATATCTATTTATTTAATTCCCTATTATTTCCTTCCCTTGAATATGATTTATGGAATGATAGGTTTTCTCCATGTCCTTTTGAAACACCCAAAGATCATAGGACTTTTTTTGGTGGTTTCTAGAGGATTTTTTATGAGTTTTTTAAACATTATTTATAGAAAAATAAATTTCTCAATTTATTATAAGTAAGACATTACATAGTCTAGAATATTATTTATTTTTCAAAATTAGTAAATAATTTATTATAAATAATTTTATATAGTATGTTTGGTGGAAGTAATTTTGGATGAATAAGTATTCTAACATGTTTTCCAATGAATCAAGTCATGATGGTTTCATTGTGGTGTAATGGTTTTTGTCATGGAATGAATATATGTCACATATTGGGGGGGTATAATCGATGATATTTTATTTTCATATTATTTCAAGTTGAAATTTCAGTCCTGGAATGAAGAGTATTGAAGAAACGCTTTTCAAAAGGAAACCCATTATTAATTATATATCACTATTCTTATCAGAGGAAAAAATTATGTTTGGATTAATAATATTACATATTACCTTTTACACATTTTTAGGCATCATGTGAGGTATATAAGTCATTATGGAAAGACTTGTAGGTTGACACCCTTGGTTCATCCTATCTAGGAATTGTTGTTATATGCTAAACAGGCCATAATGTGGGTTTTTCTCGGTTAGTTATAATGAGGAATGAGACTAGATTTTTTAAATAATTTCCAGGAGGTTTAAAAGTTACAAAATCACACCCTTATATATTTCATGAACCTCTTTAATTCCAATGAACATATAGTCATTGACTATAAAATGTGGAGTTACAAATGGGTAGATCACATCATAACATTCAAACCTTGGTATGTTGTATTGTGAATTATCCATTTCACCCCATGAAAATTTTTTTCTATTATTATCTATATATTTTTGGTTAATCACATTTTTATTCTATTTTATTTATTCTCCCCTTGAACCCTAGTAGTCTATCTAATAATTTTGCATGAACCTAAGCCTTTTTTATTGATCCTTAGTTTTGTATTTAGTTAAATAATTGCCTTCAATCCAATGTGTCACTCCCTACCTCTTATTTTATTTTTAATTCTCTCATTAACTCATTACAAGACATAGTTATATCTATTCCTTCAATTTAATTGGGTTATGATTGATTATTGATAGTGAATTCATGAAGAGTTGATATCTTCAGGAATCATGGCTTCTTCATGAGGGTTCATGTTGATGATTTTAAAAAATTATTCAATTCTAGTTTAAAATTTTTGATGTTTTTTATTTAGTTAATGGATTTTATAATTCCCATACTAATTATATTTAAATTTTGTATTATCATTATTTGGATTCTGGGGGTAAAATATTTCAGATTTTCTGAAAAATAATTTGTAATTTATGATTAAATAATTAAAGGGATAGTTTTTTTGAAATCTATAAAATATTTACTTTTCATTTATTTGTTGTCATATTATATTTTTTAGATAGTATGACAGCATATTTTAGTGATTATCTATGCTTATTTTAATATTAGATCTATCTAAAATTGATTAAATAAAAAGAATATGGTAATATGGGGATTATAATGATTGAGTAATTCCTTGAGTTTATCCTTATTCATTAAAAATTCTTATAATAATAAAGAATTTCATTTTTCATATTTTTTTGGTGATTATCAATGCTATTAATTACTGATTTATTAGGTTTCATTATATATAACCTCTTATATGGAATTAAATATAATATATATTAATAAAAGATGATGGTTTTTGGAATCAATATAGGAGGCTGACTATATTCATATCCTTTTTTTCTATAGGATTACATGCATGGGTTGAGGAATTATTAATTCATCATTGACACTATAATTATCATAACTATTATTTTTTGCTATATGTAAATATATATTGGAGTTTATCTCCCATGATATTATTCATATAGAAACCTGATATGGTTGGTTGATTTGGCGAGGGTTGGGTTGTGATGATATTATTATGGTGGAGTATTGATGTGGCTGATGGTGGGATATTCTGGATGGTATGAAAATATGTTTTAGATGGCGAATGGATTGTTGGATCATGTTGGGATGCCTATGTGGTTTATATATGAATATTTATTGTTTTTTATTTTCTTTATTCTATTTTAGGTATATCCTTCCATGAAGTTGATATAGTTGTATCCTAGTGCCTGATAACATGGATGGTAATAATTATTTAATTAATTAATGGGATGATGGTTCTTGAAGATTAATTGATTAATATAGTGTATTATTATATGTTAATAAGTATAATCCGTGTATTGAGAAATTGTTAAAAAGATAATGTAGATGAAAAAATAAATTATAATGCTTAATATAGGAAACTTGGATTTAGATTGGTTATGTGAATATTTATCTAAAACTTGTGATACTATATTTTTAATGTATTGGTATATGTTTGATAATATTTGATTAATGCATGTAATGAACCTTGAATATTATGTTCTTATAAAATTCATATATTCTTCACACTTAATGATGGAAGATGGGTTCTTATGTTGTATGTTAGTTGTAGATAAAATATTATATAAGGCAGCTTTCAATATAATGGTTGTGTGTCATAATATTCATTATGTTTGAGCCTTGGTGAGTGTGGAAATATAGTTTACCTAATTTAGGTAATGAATTGATTTGACTATATATTTACTAGGGATTTAGTATTCTTCTTTAAAAAAATTATAAGAGGATTTAGAAACTATCCTCTAGAGTAAAATTATATGCTAACCCATATATTTATATAAATATATATTTATGTTTAGTCTGTTAGTGTTGGTGACCAAGTGGGGATATACTATCATGTGGAGGGTCATAAAGGGTTCATAGTGTTGATGGTCATTGTCATAGGTGTTTCATAGGGTATTTCTCTTTTTTGTAAAGAATTTAATAGAATTACAAAAATTATTATGGGTTTATTTTTCATTTTTCATTTTATTAGTGGATTCTTTAACATTTTATAGGAGTTTTTAAGGAAATTTATCTCACATCATCATGCTTCATACCATCAATGCTTGTCACCAACCCTTTTCCTTTTAGAGGAACACATTATGGTGTTATTCCAATATTCACTAACAACCTAGTAGAAGTGCTTCTAAGAGAAGGTAGTGAAATATCCCTTATTAGATAAAACATTACATTATCAAGTGTTATAAAACTTATTTCAACGGACTGTAAATCTTCTTTATGATATATGTTAATTTTTTGTGAAAAATTATTAATTTATTTTAAATTTAAATTTGATATGAATGGGGTTTTATATTTATTATATACAAAATTTAACTTTTCAATGTTTCTATGAACAATATATGTTTGGAAAATTATTAGTCGGGATTTGATGACATGAATGGTTCCAATATTGATGTTTTGGTTTTAATTTTAGGATTTAAAAGTTCCCATTTAGGATAAAATGGAATGTTTAGTCATGAGTTAAAATATATATTGTTTTCATAAATCTAAATTCTTATCCCCCTTATTATGGTAAAACCTATATATTTTATGTTATTAAATGATGTTTTTATGGGATTCATGGTGATCTATTTATAGTTTATTTAAGTAATAGAATCTATAAAATACCAAGATCAGGATAACCATGTACAAAAATATGAAAACCAATATAATAATGAAATTATGAAAATTTTAAAATCATGTGTACCTTATACTAAATATGAAACAACATCCTCCCTTATCTATTCTTGATTAAGGCCACTTATGAATAATGGATGAGTCACCTCCCCATGATGTATCCACAAGATGACATGAATAAACTAATGTCAAGTTGATTTCTATCAATCCTCTTTCGAAAGGTAGCTCCCTGAGTGTTAAGGTGGAATACATAGAGTACTTTTTGTTCATGGGAGTCTTGACATAGTATCCACACATTGATTTCCATTGAATGGTAATGGGTTCTTACAAAAACATTGATGATAATCTTGGTGAATTCATGTAAACATTAACTCATGAATTTTAATAAATAAATAAATTATATATAATTTACATTCATCCTATGAATGTGTTTTCTTTGTGTGTTACAAATCATGAGACTACTCAATTAATGATTCCATCAGGGAAGATTTTATCTACCAAATAATCAAAGGTGGTGTTAGAGCATCACATTCCAAGCCTTATAATAAGGATAATTCATAAAATATGACTTAATGGGATAAGAAATAGCCTAGAAACTCATTCCATGAATCCATGAATTATCACTCGATTAATCATATAATATGATAGGGATGGGCAGTAATGGGGAAATGTATGAAAAATATTTTCATGCATGCTTGATGATTTCATCAATCACAAACGATGACATCACTGTAATTTTCACTCGATTAAAGGAAAACTACTTTTTTTGATTTCAAAATCATAATATAGGACCCAGGTATATTTATCTTGTAAAAATGGGATTTATTGAATATTCATTATAATATCTCAATTCAATAAAGATTAAGAGACTTAAAAACCAAACATAAGCACATGTATTGCATGTGATATATGATATAATTAAATAACAACCTTATGGTTTATATATATTCTTTGGTTTCATTTAATTTACACAACTATATGTAAATAATATCATATATCTATGTTATAATCTAATAAAACTCACTCACTATACTCATTATTTAGTAACATTTATGAAGAATACTGGTTTTCATATTAGAGAAATTCAGTAATTTTATTCATAATTTATATCACCTTAAAAATATTTAAAAAATTCAACATCAAAATATTAAATTTTACAATCCCTAATTCTATTAGCTAAATAGAAACCTTCAATGCTTAAAATCATCATCCTTGAAACCCATCCCATTAAACAGTTCCTTAAAATAATTAAACTATTTACATTATTTTTAGCAATATATCATAAATTCCTTTTGGATAATATGAAATTCATTTTTGTATTTTTTTCTGCAATAATTATTCGGGAAATAGTGACATTCACATTTTTTTCTAAGTAAATAAAACTTTTACGTTTTCTTTTACAGTAAAATATAATAAACTCTTTAATATATAAATAAGAAATCATGTATACATGTATAACCTTTTAAAGTTATCTTTGAACTATTTTAGTTTCAAATGTACTCCTATTAGCCTCTAAGATACTAAATTCTCTTAGAATATCATGTTAATGGACATAAAATCAATTATGTTATAAATTAAATTTTGTTTCCTTTTTTACTCTTTCCATATCATGTATGGTATTATAGGTGTTTGGATATTTTCGTTAGAAAATAAGACATTATTCATTAATATATTCCACATATGGGTTTTCGGAACATCTTCCCATAAGATTCAACAAAGTAAATGTTTTTTTAGATCACATAAAGGGTAAAAATAATGATAGATGGTTGAATTAGTGTTTTTAATTTCTCACAAAAATTTCTAATCTATAATTTTTATTTAATATTTTTCTCCCAAAACTCGAAATGATTTAAGAAAAGAAAAAACACATCACATTTGTTAAGGAGGATCACCTCATGAAAGTATGATTATATCTCTTGTGTGTCATGGTTTTTATCCCAAGAACACATGGGTGTTTTTTATTATGAGGATATAGATATAAGAACGGGTATGACCTTGAGACTATTAAAAATAATAGATTCAACTAGTTGAAATCTCTCATTAATAGAAAAAAACACTATCTCCATAGAATGATCTCTAAGGTATACTCTATATATAAAACAAGATGATTTTTTTATATTCTTACTTTTACTCATATAATAGTATCCTTCAACTATTTTGAATACATATAATATTCACCCTTCTCATTTTATTCTTTTATATTCATTGGATCACACAAGTAATTTATTTCCAAAAACACAACAATTTCCACCGTTTTATGACCACTATTTCAAATTAAAATTACTTAAGAATAATAAATTCTAATGAGTTAGTCTTCATTATTTTAGTTCTCTTCAAGACTTAGAGGTTATTTTCAAAAATATTTAAAAATATCATGATCTTCCCCCTTTTAAACTTTTACTAAATCTATGGAATTTAATCCATGGCACCATGCATAGAGCCTCATGATGTAACCCCTCACTTCATGGTGGAAGTGAAGTCTCAATTTTTTTAATTATATTGGTCATGACATGACATTACTCATCATGAAACAAAATACAACTTCAAAACAACTTTATGAAAGTCAAATTGATTCATGTCGTAATTAGATGCCTATAAAATTTGAAATTTATCAGATTTAAATAATGTCATCTATATTATGTGTCTTCAATTTTCTTATAACTATTTATATTTATGAAATCATTGAATAACTATTATGATCTCAAGAAATGATCCTTATGAAATAAGGATCAAGTTATTTTCCTTTTTAAATTATCACCAAGTGATTTTTAATAAGATTAAATGAATATTATGGTTTCCTTAATGACTCATATGATATTTCTATTTAATAATTTACTTTACTATATTTTCATCCCAAATTATATATTGAATGAGTAAAACAACTCTTACAATGATATGAAATGACAATTAAATGATTAAAAAATATTTCTTAAGAATTCTTCAATGTCTCTTATGATACAGTAATGAATATTACAGAAATTTCAGGACACTTATACAGTTTTTGATAACCCCTAAAAAATTACATGCCATTTTGTATGTTCACAACATGGATAAGTTTATCATTGAGAGATGTATGGGGTGAATTCATAATATTTTTTATTTTTGTTTCCTTTATTATGAAACATCCCTTGAATCCTGTTAGATATTACTTTCCTAGCTGAAAAAAATTCAAAATCACATCCACATGAACATAAGTATTTACAAGGTTCCATATTCAAAAACATAGCTACATAATTAGTATGGTTTAAAAGTGATCCTATATTTCACAATCCAATAGAAAAAAAATCATTTTTTATGGAATAAAATGAGTAGAATATGCCCTTTCTCTTGTATTGCACTATGTAAACAACTCAATAGTTTGTGTTCTCTTTCTAGAAAAAATGATTTAATAAAATGTTTTGTATGAAAAAAATTAATGGTTCTTATTTATATATTTTAAAAAATGTGATCTTTCCAAAAAATTATTTACTTTTTTACCCAGAAGTTGGTATGAACTCCATGTATACTATTATAAAACTCAGTCTAATTCTACATTTTCAATTTCTCAATGAAAAAATATACCTCTATCAAAATATAGTTGAGACAATTCTAAGAAACATTTTTTTCAATCTAGAAATCCCAATATGATTTTCCCAGTCTAATAATTAATCTCTATTCGATGAAAATATGAATACGAAAATAATCCTGAATACAATGATCAAATGAATACATTTCAATAATGTCTCTTCTCCATTATCATCTATTAAAAATGAATTATTCACGAAAGAAAATATGGAAAAAATTTCTTCTCTCTAGAATTTATTTAGATCTTCTCCTTGTCACTTCCTTTTGTGAACAATACATATGTCATAAAGTACAAGGTACTTTCCCTTCTATACTTCCCCAAAAATGGCGTAGCTGAGATTCCTGAAATATTTCCAACTTTATCAAAAGACCGGAATCATACATTTCTTGTGAATTTTGGGTTCATCTTGACTTCATTAAAATTTCTCAAATATTATCGTCTCTCTTGATCCTTTTATAATATTCTAAAAAAATTAACACACTTCTGACTTTCTTCACAAACATTAGTGAAATTTTGATTCTCCATTATAATTTTTATTATGATCTTCCTCCTTATGATTAAAGAAAATGTAAAACTATATATTATAATTCCCCATTTTTATTGACCAAATTTAATGAAAAACAAAGTAATTCAACATATTTTAAATGGTTGAATACATTTTAAATTAAAATTTTAAAATCTTCTTCATATTGGTCACCACATACTGTTCCTTTTCATTTTATTCATTGGTCCAAAAAATTTCTTCCACTGATGATTATTGTGGCATATAGAGTCCAATGGATAAGTATCAGTATCATAAACTTCATATACTTACTTCTCTTCGGAGGACGATGCTCGTCAACTTATTTCTTTTAAGAATTAAATCTTTTGGATTTTTGCCTGACTGAAAACCTACACATTCATTACAATCATTCTTCCCCATACTTTAATAAAATTTACATCCAATAATATAGTTACAAAGATCTTGATAATGAAAACCATTGGCTTATTTCTTCTATCAAAAACATATTCTTGTATCATGACTTATTTTGTGACATTGTTTACATCGATGATTAGAATCATCATCATCTAACTTATGAAGGAATTTATTGTAACATCCCTATATAAATTATTATTTACTTTTTATCTTGAATATGATTGAAATGATTACTATCATCTTGAATATGACTTAAAACACCTTTTTCCCCCCATTATCATGTTAATGAAAAATCACATGTTTATTCAGAATACTTATGATTTATGAGAACTCCAATATCATCAATGAATTTTCACATTTATATTGAATCCATGATGAATATGATTATGATAATAATTTCCTTAATCTAATCCATGGTGGATCCTATTATCATTTCTTGCAAACAACTTCCAAAAAATATGTACTTTCTTAACCATTGTGTGTCTGATTGTATTGAATATGATGAATATCCCGATTTTCACCAAATACCAAGTGAGGTGATTTATTTTATTCTTAAACTTCCTTGACAACAAAATTTAATCCCTTAATACGATAATGATCATTATAAGATTGATCCAAACAATCCCCCTTTAGATTTTGTTATCTACCAAGTTTCATAAATCACTAAACATTGTAACCTCCAGATATGGATTACTTATCAAAAATTATAAGTCGATATAAGCTAACTTATTATAGGAAACTAGTATTATTGACAGAAAATCCATGATGTTCAAAAGTATTGATTGTGAAAACATCCTCAGTTTTCTTCCTGAACATCCTTGCTTATATTTTCTACATTCCTTGAATAGAAAAATTTTCTCTAAAATGACTTCAAGAAAAATTTATAATATTTCACACAATTTCAATGAATAATTCATATCTTACCCATAACACACACTATTTACATGCTTCTAAGATGATAGATTTATTAAAAAAATTACTTTGAAAATAGTATCCATATAAATGATTATATAGGGGGAAAAACACATACCTCAACCCTGATGAGAAATATGCTGGATTACTATGTTCCATGTCAATTTATAAAATGGTTCGTCCAGATAATGTTTTCTGAAAATGTCAGCAAATTGTTCCAATATTGGAACATAATCTAGCTTCAATTCATTATTATCCACATAATCTTTGATGAAATGATATTTGATATCAATATGTTTTGAACAAGAATGTTGTACCATATTATTGAGAGGTCGATTACACTTTGATTATCACAACCCAAGAAGAAGGTTAACTTTACTTCCACAATTAAATATTATAACAGGGCCTTCATCCGCACAAGTTGGGTAGAAACTTGAGTATTGAAAACATACTCATCATTTTTTGTACTGAATGTTACTGAATTTTATTTCCTTAGGTTCCAAATAAATCAACTTTTCCCCAAAGAGAAAGCTCCACCTGATGTGGATATGCTGTCATCAACATTCCATACCCAATAAGCCTCTAGATACCCAAACAAATAAATACATTATGAGATATCATACCAGATTCCAAATTTTTTCCCTCTGATTTATATGAGTATTATTTTTCCATCAAGTAAATTTTATTCTTTAGGATCACTCTGGAATCTTTCATATAATGGAACAACATAAAAAATGTTGGGTCTTGAGGTATTCAAATATAATAAACTTATAATCATCTATGGAAACACTTTCTGATCAACTTCCTTACCTTTACCATATCTAGAAAATATTTTTACTACTGAAATCAATGTGGAAATTGGCTTTGAGTTTTCCATACTAAATATCATATGAAGTTCATTTACATAAATTTCATGAGAAATAAAAATATTTTTCATATATTGAAAAAACTTTAACCCAATAAAGTATTTCATTTTCCCTATCATCGATATCTCAAAAAAAACTTATCATTTCTTCAGCAAATATTTCACAATATATTTCATCATTCTTAGAAAAGATAATGTCATCGACATAAAAAATTATGATAAGGTAAAACTCATGGCTTTCATTAATGTAAATATCTCTACCAACTCTTACTTTCCTTAAAATCATCTTACTTAATAAATTATATAATTTTGATCACCATTACCTCAGCTATTTTTTCTTCCCATAAATGGATTTATTCAATTTTCATAGAAAACGTACATGTTTTCCAACAAAAAATACATAAGGTTGTTTAATGTAAACATATTCCTCAAAATACCCATTAAAAATGTCGACTTTACATCCAATTGATTTTTTTAACATCATTATGTTGTAATAGATACAAAAAATTATGATTTTTTAACCATTCCACCAGAGAAAAAGTTTATTCAAAATTAACACCTTCAATTTGTGAGTAACCTTTTCACACTAATACTACATTATTTCTTATCACCTTACCTTCTAAATTCATCTTGTTAAAAAAACCAACTTTTTACCAATAAAATATTTTTAATATGGTTTAGTTACATGTTTAGAAGTATAATTATTTTCTATCAGATCCATTTCTTCATTCATGGTCTGAACCCATTCCAGATACTCAAAAGCTTCTTTGAAATCATTCAGCTAAATTTTTTAATACAAAAAATTATGTGTAATAGTATTTGTGGTTATTCATTTTGAAACATTCTGATGTTAATCACCGCTAGTTTTCAAAGTCTCCAATAGATTCCATAGCCTATGATGATATTTTTGCATATATTTCTCATCATTGGAAATAGCTGAGTCTAATTCTTCTCCTTTAATTGGATTACAATTGTCTATATTCTTATCAGAATTTTTAATAATAGTTTCCATATCATGATCAACATCTTAATCTGCATGAGTCTATCTATCTTCCTCAGTCTCATCAATAACATTCAAAACACAAGAATTAATAATTGTTTCAGTTTCTTTATTGAGATATTTTTATCCTTTTCCTTTGAGAAGCATGACAAATAGAAATTACATCTTTACCTTTCTTCTCAAACATTCCTAGGATTAAAACTTACTTCATTATGATTCATGGACTCCAAAAAAATATAAAGTTCTTCAAACATGGAGTTTTATTAAAAAATATTTCATATAGAGTCTTATGTGAAATTTTCCCCTCCAAACATCTCTTTTAAATATATAATACAATTTTCATGGAATGCAACCAATAGTAATGAGAAAGACCTAGTTCAATTAATATAGTTCTCACCATTTACACCAATATTAAGTTATTCAGTTCATAAAACCCATTTTGTTGAGGAGTATATAGGGAACTATACTCATCCAAAATTCCATGCTTCTCAAGAAAATATTAAATTTCTTTATTTTAATACTCACTACCATTATCACTTCTCAACTGCTTCACTTAATTCTCACATTTTTTATCATCTTTCCATTTAAAATTTTTAATCATTTTCAGATCATCTGACTTATGTTTAATGTAAATAACACAAGTAATGTGAGTAAAATCATCAATGAAATTGATAAATTACTTACCTCTATTTGATTATTTTTTTCTTATTAGACAACAAATAACATAATGAATACATTCAAGGGATTGTTTTGAACAAGTCCCAACATTCTTATGCACTGAGTATATAATTTTTCTCTTATAGAAAATAGTGCAACACTAATCTTTTCGTCATGAAAAATTAGGAATATATACAATAATATCTCACTTTGATAACTTGTTCATGTTTATTTTAAAGATATGTTTTAGAATTTTATTCCCCAACCGATTCCCTTCCACCATAATCAACTAACACTGGTTTTGTATTTCAATAATTTGAAACATGTTTCCTTTTTTCTATTGGCCTTCTATAACTATCTTTTCTTATTTCTTACTTTTCACAACCAACCCATTATATCTGAAAACAACATTGTTACCCTCATCAATTTTTTTCAAAACACTTAGTATTTTTTCATCCAATAAACATATAAATAATTCTTATTTTTAACTTTTCTTTAACAATGATGGCTAGTCCAACACCTTTAACTCTAAAGGATTTATTATTTCCCAATGAAATTATTACTTCTTTAAATTATTTCACATTATTAACAAAATTTAAATATCATATAATTTGACAATAAAAACCAAAATAAATAATGAAAACACAATATCTTTTTTGTATATTTTGGAGTGATTTCTATAAAATTATCTTATTCATTATTCATCTTCGGATTTTGAGAATGGTTAATAAAAAATTAGGATGGTGAAAAAACCATAAAAACTTTTACATGTTTTCAAGGTTGTTCGACCTATAAAAAATAGTTTCCATGGGTGAGAACCTATTTTCATCTATTACTCCAACCATCTCATGTTTCATAAAAACAAACTTCTCAAACTTATTCTTTTTAGGTGATTCACTCCCCCCTGAAACATAGACTTCTTTAATTTTTGGAATACTATTAATGTTTTTGGTTGAACTAACAAATATTTTCCCAATGTTAAAATCCATCACAATACTAATAGTATCTATAGAAAGATTATTTTCCTTTAATCCACCCATACATATCTGTGGTGTGAACAGGTTTCTCAATGACCTTCTTATCTTTCTCACCAATTTTTCTATTTTCGGTTTGAAACATCCTTTCTAGATCAATTTTCTTTTTAGATTTACTAGAACCAAAATTTATGGATATGTTTTCATATTTATAATGTTTAGAATCATTTTTTACTAAGTAGTTTTAAAAACATCTGAATTTTATACATTGTTAATCTTGTCAACATACATAACTTTTCTTCTTTCTTATTTTCAGAAACAAGTCCAACTTTTTTCTCAACCTTTGAAAGTAATTTTTTTGATTATTCTTAGGTTTATAATTATGATACCTTTCACCAAATTTAGAGATATATTTTTTGAAACATGTACCTTTTTTCATCTTTAATTTTTTTATGGGGAAAGTTCCAACTCTTCTTCTTTTTTCCTTTAGCTTCACTTCCATATGATCATTATGATTCATTTTTTCTAGAGAGATTTATTCAAGTCTTCAATTTATTTTTACAATGTTAACATTATCATCAGGATGAAATTATTGATTTTTTGCTGAAAAAAATTCATTTTTCAACTTCCTAATTTCATTCTCTAGCCTTCTAATATTTCTCAGATATTATTACAATTCTTTTTTAAGATGATATTATAATCAGGTTTCTTTATCTCCGGAACTACTACTTATGAACTCATAATTTTTAATTATTGAAATAAAATTATACTCACTAACATACTCAGTAGATATTTTAGATTCACCATCATCATTTTATTCTTCTTTATCTTTAGATAAGAAACTACTTATTTTTGATTTGAAGATATTTTTATCTTTCCCTCTAGAAAATGACTTATCCATGTCACCATTTTTCTTCCAAGATCTTCTTACCCTTCATTATTATTCATCACTATTATTGTTTATATTTCTTCATGGAAATGTAACCACAAAGTTCCAAACTACTCCACAATAAAATAATTTCAAGAGAAGTTTCTCTTGGTACTTTTTTGTACCTCTTCTTACATTTTTAGAAAACAAGAATAAAATATCATTAAGATTGTTACATACCCCATTTTCAGAATCAAAATCACCATATTCATCTTCAATGATAATTGTCTTTGACTTCTATTCAATGTTATCCTTAAAAGATATTTCTCTATCAAATTTTGTTTTTATTTTAATTTCTTTCTCCCTACTCACCTCATAAGTGAGTAGGGTGCAATGAAAATCATCCTGATATAATGTTTCAAGATCTCAATCTTCCAATGAAGAAAATTTAGGTTGTAAATATTCATGAAGATTTATTAATATCATTTCCATAATTGTAGAATATTATAAATTTTCACCTAGATATATATAGTGCTAACAATGTCATTTACCATGGTAAAGAAGTCCCTAGTAGATTCATACTCACACACTCTCAAATATTCATACTTCAGACACAACATTTTTAATTTTTAATTATTTAATTTTCTATTACCTTTTAATATGATTTCATCTTATCATGTATATCTTTGTCAATGTAAACACCCTTAAATATTGAACACATAGTTCAGAAAAGTGATGAGAGTAAAGACCTCAAGGCCTAACCATCATTCTCATGATTCTTATTGTCTATAGATTTAAGAGGAAACTTATCATCAGTATGAGGAAACCCTGATTATTAGCTTCAAAAACAACATATCCAATAAAAATGAGATGAGGAATCATTCTATATTTCCAAATATAATATTTCTTAGCATCAAAAACCAAGATACCTTTACTATTTACACAATTCAGTTTATCCATAAACTATACATCAAAACTTCTTCAATGAAAAATGAAGGGAACCTTCAGATCTGATACCAATTGTAATTTCTCATTTAGGATAATTCTATCACTGAGAGGGGGAGATTTGAATCAATTATATCATTTTATTTTATTTTATTTACATATGAAACAACCCTCACCTCCTAAAAAAGATGAATTTACCTACTGAAAAACAATTCAAACACAAATCCACATGAACACAAGTATTTACAAAGTTCACTATTTCAAAATAATAGATATGTCATTGTTATGGTTTGAAATTTTCCAATACCACACAATCCACCAATAAATAATTATTTTATGTGGAATACCATAAGTACGGTATACCCTTTCACCAATGTAACATTGTCTAAGAAATTAAATATTATGTGTTCTTCTTATAGAACAAATAAAATATTAAAATTATTTGTAACAAAACATGTTATGGTGATTTTTTATATATTTTTACAAATTTTATATTTAGAAACAATTCTTCACATCATTTCCAAAAATCTAGTAAGAAATTCTTTGACTTTGTTATAAAACTCAGTCTGATTTCCATGTTTGATTCAGCATGCCCATTTTATCAATAATCAAAATATAAATATGTCAAAATAAAATTGAATTTTTTTTGAAAAAATTATTTTTTTATATAGAATCTCAAATTTTATTTTCCCATTCCAATAATTCATATCCATATGATGAAAATATGAATAAAAAAATCTGCCTCAATCAAATGATTAGTTGAAGATATTCAAATCTTGTCTCTAATACATTATCTTCTATATGACATTAATTCTTCATGAAATATGATCTTGAAACCACTTCTTCTCTCTATAATTTATTCAGAGCATCACCTTCACTTTTCTGTTCCTCATCATTACATATTTCATAATGTTCAAGGTACTTTCCCATTTATACTCACACCAAAAATATATTGTGAGGGATTCCTAAATTTTTTTCCTGCTCGACCAAATTTTTTGAATCATACATTTATTTTCATATTTGGGCGCATATTGACTTCATCAATGTTTCTAAACTCTTTTATTATCTTCTCAAACCTTCTAGAATCTTCTAAAAAACTTTAGATCACTAATGAATTTTTTTAACGAACTTTAGTTTGATTCCGATTGTCCATTATGATTGTTATTATGATCTACCTCATTATGATGAAAGAAAATGTAAAACAATAGATTATACTCCTCTTTTTCTCTAGAACCATTTGAACTAAATAAATAAATAAAACCCATCTTAAATTTTTTAGTAAATTTTTTATTAAACGATGAATTTATTATTTATAATGATCAACACAAAATTTTACTTTTCCATTTATTCATCGGTCCCAACTGATTCTTACTCAGTTGATTACAATGGAATATAGATTCTGATGGACCGGTATAAGAAACTTCGACTTCAGAAACTTCTTTTACTTATGAATATGATGGTCATCAACTTCTTTCTTTGAGGAATTAGATTTTTGGTATTTTAGTCCTACTGAAAACGAGCACCATCATTACAATCCTCATCCACATTTATTATATAAATTTGTATTTGGAAATATTATTGTGATTATCTTGAGACTAGAAGCCATCAGATTCTTTCACCTTTCACAAACATATTCTTGTATCATGACTTCATTCTCGATTTTGATTACATTGAAGATCATCTTCAACATCGTCTGACTTAAAAATGAAATTATTGTAACTTTCATACCAATATCATTCTTTCCTTATTTACCAGAATATGATTTACATGATTACAAGCAGACTAAATATGATTACTATCACCTTTTCGCCAAATTTATAATATTAAGATTGCATCACAATATTTTATACAATATGTATGATTTGTGATAATTCTAATATCATAAAAGCATTGTCCCATTTATATCGGATCCATGAAAAATCTAATTATGATCAAAATTTCATTGACTGAACCCTAGGTGGCCCCGATGATCCTTTCCATCAAACAACATCCCAATATGGTGGACTTTTATAGCCATTATGAGTCTAATTATCTTGAATATGATGGTCAGCTCTATTTTCTCCAAACACTATGTCATTTGATTTATTTTCATTCTTAAACATCCTTGAAAATAAAATAAAATACAAGAATATGATCATAATCCTAATCACCTTGTCCCTAACGCATTTTTCCTTGATCTGTAATGACTCTTTTGGAAATTAATCTTATAAGAAAGTGATTTTCCATTTCTCACCAACTCTATAATTTATTTATTGTTTGAATAAATTAAAAAATTCATAAAATCAATCTACGGAATCTCAACCACTTAAAAACAAATCGAAAAATAATCGAAAAATATCTTCAAATCTATATATTATTCAGATTGGTTGATTATACCTTAACCAAGGGTTTTCACTCTTTAAACCAGATCTCTTCAAGATGTTTTTCAGAGATGACCAAATCCATCCTCATAAGCTATAGTAGAAAATTATTCTTCCTCTAAAATAAATTGTACTTTTTACCAAAAAGATCATTTCTACAGTCATAAGTGGTAAAAAAGTAATGAATACAAATACAACATCATTATCTTGTAGGTTCAACAATCCTTCCTTTGGATGTATGGTCAATAACATTGATTTATTATCTCCATTATAGAGAATAAAACCAAGGAGAATAATTTAAATAGTTAAAATAAATCTCAAAAAATTAATGTGCCTAAATCAATACAATATAATTCTCCTGGATAAATATGGGTGTTGAAAAAAGAGTGATCAAATCAGAGAACAAAGTTTTCCTTAATTAAATCATTCCAAAAATTCCAAATTAGAAAAAAAAACATAGTCATAAGTTCCAAAAAATATATTTCAAAACCAAATTTATACATTAACCTAGGAATCATATTAAAATAGTTCATTGGAAAAGAGAATAATTTTATCACTTTATATATTATATCATCTATTTATAAAAGTATTTAAATATAATAAATAAAAGTGGAAACTTAAATAATAACATACCTCAGTGTTGACCAGTTTAATGGACTCCCATTTGAATCCTCATCTATTCTAATGGATCACTTGTAAGTTCCCTGGAAAGAATATCAAATGTTTGTTCCTGAAAAGTAAAAAACATTAATTTAAGAATAACTTCTAATAAATTTTCCTTTAAAAATCATATCTAATATAAGTGTTTTTTTCTATAATGTTTTATTGAATTATAGGATATGTTAATTGATGTTTTATTAGAAAAATACAGTGAACATAAGATATTCAACTTGAACATTCAGATAACTATATTATGTCATCACCTAGGTCATTTGAGTAGCTAATTATTATAAAAACACATATTATCCTCATTATAACTCAAGGTAACAACATATTTTTTAAATGTAATGAATCACACCATTCCCAATGAAAAAGGCCCCCAGATGTGGAATTATTATCATTAACAATTCCTACCCAATCACCATCTCTAAACCCATTATGATGTATATCACCATATTTTTATATATCAAGATATGTTTATTATAATCTGGAATATATCTCAGTATTCTCTTAACAAACCAAATATTTGATTTTTTATGATTGTATTGATATTTATCATAAAGAGTAACCTTATAAACAATAATAGTCCTTGGTGTTGAAAAGTACATGGGAATTAAAGATAATATTCTTAATTACCTCAATTTAATAGTTTTTTTATCATCATGTTTTCTTAGTCTTGTGACCACATTTATGGGTTTTGAAACTACTCTACATTCTTTCATACCACACCTCTTTCAAGGGTCCATATCATTTTATTATTAATATTTAAAATTTTAAATAGTATCTTATGTAATCCTTAAACCTAATAGTAACATTATCTCACCAATAATAGAAATTTAAAATTTCTCCTACATTTGTATTGTGAAATTTCCATAAATAATTTCATGAACGTACATAGTCACAATGATTGATGTTTTTTTATTATAAATTTCTATCCACCTTCCCTTTATTCAATTACTTTTTTCTTAGATATTCATAAAACTTGAAATACCAATATCTTTGTTCTTAGTGAAAACCATAAATATTATTCGTTATTTCTCACATCATACAACCATCAAAATCATGTATAAATCTATATGTTTGTTCTATGTGCACTTCTTTATCTAGATCTCCATTCATAAATACTGATTTTATATCCATATAGAAAAAATTAATAAATATATGACCCTCAATATCCACGAAAATATTAATAGTTTTAATTTTTTTTAAAACGGAAAATAATTCATCGAATTCAAAACATTCAATTTTTGAATACCCATTGAAAACTAGCCCCAGCTTCTTCTGATCCAATTCACCTTTATTATCAAAAATATTATGTAACATCAATATTTCCAAAATAAAAATTTACACCCTATTCCTATGAATGATTTCAAATTTTTTATTATATTTTTCCTGATCATGTTATTAATTTACATTTTATATTCACTCCTTATTCTCAAATTCTACATAAACAATTTTATGTTAATGTTTTTTGAATAAACAAGTGTGAATAGTTTCTATGATCTTCCCTATTGTATAAAAATTTTGACTATACCCTCTATTAATACTATTATCATTAACGTATCTCCTTAGTATTAAACTTATTCTAGTGATCAATACATTTTCAACATCATTACTAGAGTTGGAAGAATCTATGTATTCAGTTTGAATTTGCGTTTTTTGTCAAGTTTCAGTAACATGTTACAAAAATAATCCATCCTCATCAAATATTATGCTTGTATTTTTTATATATTCTCCATTTAAAAATACTATTAAATCATCACTATTAATAATCCTTTCAAATTTATTTATAAAAAAAATTATATAAACATCCATTTGGTTTATATACAAGGAATATTTCATCTTTTACCTCTTCATAAACTTTTCTACCACTTCTATATTTTATCTTTATCAATAATGGACTTTAAAAAATCCTAAAGCATTTGAAATTAAGATTATACATAAACCTAAACATATTGGGATCCATATATGTGTTCTTACATAATAAATATCTATTTTGGATGACTAATATAATTGTAATGTATAATAACCATTAGTATCTTAAGGTTTCATGATCACTTAACATGGTTTTGGATATTTCAACCAGGCTTTAATTTCTTATCTAAGACACATTATTCTGTTGCGGAGTGTGTTGAGCACTAACTCATGTATACTTCCTTGTTTATCTAGATACTCATAGAACTATATTTCGGCATAACTAGCACCATTATCATTTCTCAACCACTTCAAGTATCATCCTAATTTTTATTAATGTGGAACTACATTGGAGATTTCATCCATATATATTATAATAATCATTAAATTGAGATTGAAACTTATTATTTGGAACACTCACATTATTCTTTAATTTTTTTATCTCAATCACAAATTATTTTAAAATTTATCCTCTGAAATTATGATATCTTCTATTGTATTTTATCAACTACATTATCCTCAAGGGTAATAGTGGAACATATATTCTCAATAAGTTCTCCTCTATCAATAATTTTAAGCTATATTATTTCTATCTATTTTACCAGGATATTTTATAAAAAATGTAGTTTATTTTGTATCTAAATTTCTATTTAGTTAATAATTCTCATCTCTCAGCCTCCCTATTTCATTTTTTATTTCCATCCCCATTGGGAATTATTTTATTGTTTCTTCTTATTTGACACCAAATTCACTAATGACTTGTTAGTTATCTTCTTCTTAATCTTCTTATTCTATGAGAAAACATTGATATGAATATCTATGAGATTCCAAATTATAATAACATTCTTAAATGTTTAATACACCTCATCAATTAAAAAAGGTTACATTCAGTGGATTTGGATGAAATTTTATTGTTTCACATTATTTGATTATTCTTTAGATAACCTCCCTAATTTGGACCCTTCCAAGTTTACTCCACATCTTTACATTCACCTCTAATTCTCAAGGAATAATTTGAAGAAAATGAGTAAAAAAATTTAAACTAAATAAAATAAAAGGATGTTTGCATCCATATTGTCCTCTATCATGAGTGAATATTTTTGATATCAGAGAAAGAGTATCAGTAAAATCTTTAATAATTCAACGCCACCCCAAACCACTCAGTTAGTGTCTTGGCCAGAGGTTCCTACTTGAAATTTGGCACAACTCCCTGTACTCTATATTATATTGAATATTAATGAGGGTTTATAGTTTCACCATGCAGATATTATACCCTCATATCATATTTAATAATTTTTAACCAATAACCAAGTGTTATTGACAATATTAATACGGGTATATGGATGTAATAAACTGAATAAAATTAAAATAATGAAACTAATAAAATATATAGTTATACAGAAACATGGTTATACCATAAAATATAAACTAGTCAACTATTGAAGAAATAAAATATATAAGATTAATAAAATAAATAAAACACACAAGGAGATCTAGTATCATCTGCAAGTCTCACCTCACCCAAATATTTAGACTATGTTTGAGCTATCCTACACAATTGTGAAAAACTATACCTATACCCTACCTGAATCTATAAACAATGTTTTATTCATTGGTATATATGTTTCATAGTCTCTAAAGATGGGTATCAGTATAACTTAGTCAGTAACCATAAAAAAACGAAGACATAATCTGTATATACATTTTTCTCACAAGTTATATGATCAGAATAAATAAATAGAGTGAAGAAATTCCATAAAATAATCACTGTCAATCCTTATATTATATCGTGACATTTGAGATTGACCATAACATCATTTTTCATTGTTGGAGTGTCTCTAGGAACACAAAATAATCATGAATATTGTATTAGGTATAAATAAAAGATTTCATTGAATATCATTAGTATTCCAAACAAGCATATGAAAAATTTATAGGTAAGATTTGAAAAATTATATAAATGAATAAATGAATAATCCCAAGAATAATCATAAAAATTTCTTAGTGTATAATATCTACATCCATTCTCATATTCAAGGTATTTAAAATAAAGTAACCCATTGTATCCCATACAAAAATCTAGGGATGTGATGTCATCAAGTTCTCCTTTGAATCCAAGGGGTAACCTTAGAATCCATCATATCATGTGACGTTGCATGACCCTAGGTAGTATCCAAGTCATGTTATATAGGAAATCACTAAATCATGGGTGATATCCTAGGAATTTAATGTCATTGGGCATAATAGCTAAATCCCCTGTCATACCCATGAGATTCTAAATAGGTATAGCTATACAACCCAAGGTAACAACCTATTCATTCAATATAAAACTAACCTTTGAATCACGGATTACAACCCAAGTATTCTAAAAAAACACAAAGGATTAATACCAAGTGATACACTAGGCATTACAGATAGGCCTGAAGTAAAATACAATATAAAATATAAGGGATTATATCATAATGAATCAAGGGAAGTATGTCGGTCGCAAAATATCTCATATAATTATCATCTCAATAGAAACAGTGGCTCATGATATTGACCTATGTGTTCAAATACGACATCTCAATTTGATGAAATATACTTTATAGAACCATACCTCACTAGGTTTAACTTCAAACTAGGTAACCCAAAAAGTTCCCCTATGTCTCATCAGTACACAGAAACCCTACATGAGATCCTCTATCTCATTCTCATCTCTCAGTCCTAGCACATCACTCAGAGGACACAAATTCCCTCATCTACATCAAAATCATATGACAATCTCTTCAGCCTTGGTGGGTATGCTCACCCAACCAATAATATATCTTCCCAGGGTATAACCACCTAGGTACTCATGTAATATAGGGGGAAGGAACACTCTCCCAACTATAAAATAATCTTCTCCAAATGTTATAAGGAATATCATATCTCATTCATGTCTTACTAGGACTAATATTCACAGTCTAACATTATTTTCTACGATGAGGAGTTTATGGAAACCTATTTTATGGTAACTATTTTTATTGATTTTATTTAATTTAAACCACTAAATATTTATATATCTCATGTCACCATTTCTATAATTAATCCATCATACATTGGTTTCTGAGCCACTAAACTAGTTATTCAGGTCTTTTCATAGACTTTGACACTTGTGTCTATCCATTGGCCATTATTTTAAATAAACAAATTATCTAACTAAATTTAAAATCACCTCTGTTTGTGATACCATAGATCAAATGAATATAAAAAAATGTGTGTTCTTGTGAGATATGTTTAAGGGAAAACCTTCTTTATATATAGTCATTCCATTTAATCATAGCCGGGTGATTATTTCCCAATATCATCCAAGTCTCATCAATCTCGAGTCACCTTCAAATCACGTATCTCAAGAAAAAACATAAATTTTTTAAATTATAACCATTAGAGACAATTTTTAATTTTAATTCAAATAGGCACAACTGCCTAAAATTACACCAATTTCTCTAATGACACTAAAACCCAAAAAATGGTTTTTCATTAACTCTCGACTTTCACTAAAACATAATCCACATAAAATACCGAAATTAATCAGCAAAATTAAGGGATTTTTTTCCAGTTCCATAAAAATAATTATATAAATTCATTAGGAAATTTTTTATTATTGAAATTATAAGAAACAATGTGTGTTCGTCATCTTGACGCATCATATAGACATGATGAAAAAAATGCCATCATATTGGATGATTTCTTCCATGCTCCTGCAGAAATCATCACAATATCCTTAGTTGAATCACACTATAATATGATATGATTGCAGGGAATAAATATTAATGATAAAATTGAATGATCATACCTTAGATAATGGTAAAAACACACCTTAAACTACAACATTCCATGCAGAATACAGAAGGGAAGGGGGAGAGTGGAGGTTGGCCAAAATGGAATTATATCTTTTCCCTAGACACTAAAAACATGAATACCCTAACAAAATACTGATGAAATTGTCTATTTGTAAGAAAAAATACAAGGTTTCAGTCATGAAATGAATAAGAGTGTCATAGAGTAACATTCTCTTTTACCACACACATTCACAATAGAAAAAAGTGGGTCCCATAGTGTCCATCTTTGGCAGAGGGTGTAAACATAAACCAAAAACTATCACAACACTACAACATCCCTCAAATAGAAAACACATTTTAAGGTCCATTTTCATAGAGGGAATACCCCAATTCATGGTGAGACTATTTCATAAGGTCCCTATAATTTATAAAAATCCATAAAACTCATTGCATTGTGAATCCCTCAACTATGGTGGGACCAAACTTTGTGAAAAATCCCCAAACATACCAAAACTCCTTCCATGACATGACCTATAAGTCACTATGTCAGTAGTTGTAACAACTGAAATTCATAATTTCTATTAGCATAAATACATATACAATGCTCACCTGAGAAATTGAAACACAACCCATATCTCATACCATAACCAAAATCATCTGCTTAAGATGAGCCAATAATTAGAATTCAAACATGAATCACAATGACCAAAAGGGAGAGTACTCTAGAGACAAAAATGAAAATTACTTCTATAATTTAGAACTCCCAAATGCATGGAGTTTTATAAACTCCCAACCATATCATTTCACATAAAAATAACCCTTAGAGGTCCTTTAAACCTTGATCTAAACTTATCAAAAAATTTGATTTAGGATTGAATCATTAGGTTCTACCTAAGAACATAGAATGAGATTACATAGTGTAACTCTAACAATAAAGGTATCTATCAATAAAAAATTGTACCATCACTCATCACCATCACTGAATCTTCAATACAGTTCTTACACATGCTCATATATCATATGTCACCGCATTTCCATCAATTAATTCATCTATTATATTATAGTTATCTCGAGAATATGTATCACCTCAAAAGGGTATTTCATAAGACATAGATCCCTCCATAATAAAAATAATTTCCTGAAATGTATCCCCAATAGTAGAATAAAACACTTGGTGTAATCTCCAACTCACCACCCCCAATTTCACAAAAAAACACATGTCGACCTTCCTCTAGCCCTAGTTTCCAAAAAAACACTCTATCATATCCATTTACATGTCATTGAATTTCATGAATAAAATCCATAAATCTATAGAGTAATTATGAAATAATCTAACACCCACAACAATTTTTGGCCCCGACTATTGGTGAAATTCCATGCTTGATTCCTTATCCATCAAAATTTGGATTCATAATCCACTCATGGATACTAAAACATCATTGATCTAACTCACCCATAGATCACATTAAATATATCTCGATATCTATTTAAATATATATAATCCAAATAAAATTTTATCTAATCCTAAAATTTTATGTGCACCAAAAAAACTGAAAAATTCGGATTTTTCAGAACACTAAATTATTGGTACCACATTAGACATCCAATGAATGATTTCATAAATCTCGTGACCTTACAAATATGATGGTCGTTTATCCACTTTCTATGAATTGATCATTAACACACATAATCATTAGATGTGTTTGTCACACATATACCCAAGTAAAAACACAAAACATCAATCTCCACCAAATTTTAGATCTCTATGAATTTAATCATTAGAATCCATTGAAATTACATTTTAAATTAGGGATATGGCCTATAATGGCCAATAGTGCCACAACCCCCTTGAATATTCCCTTACACCAATCCTAGAGAACAACCTTTACATGTACCAATTTCATACTCAGTTTAATCACCCTGATCCAAACTATCCAAACTATCAAAACCATTAAATGAACATCCATAGATATATAGTTTCATGATCCTTTGATCCATCCAAGGTAATACCATCAATGTCAAGTGTATCATTACATATTCTCATCCAACATCCAATTCCACCAGTCCTGGATATTCCTCATAAAATCCATCGATCCTAAATCATTATATGACTACATTATAATATTCATTCCAATATGTAATATGCATAATTAATATAAGGCCCCAGCCTTAAACCTTACTTAATATTGAATCAAATGAGTAATTCACATTGAGGATCTTTTCAGGTTTAGATTTTTAGAGAATTAGGACATAACTATTACATCTCAAAAAATTAAAAAGTAGTCGCTTATACAAAATTCCCACAAAATAAAAAACTCTTAACAATAAACATGTATAGTTCCATGTTTTAGGTATCATGACTTTCCCTGGATCCCATCCTTGACCCTATTCCATGCTAAGTCCTGTGAAAAACATTTCAAAAACATGGGATAAGCATAAAAAGCTCAGTAAGGGATACACAAAGAATGAAAACTGTTAGTTTTTCAAAACAACAAGTAAACCATGTACACTTTATCAAAGTAATACTTTTCACCTCTTCGAAGTAGTAAAAACTCTTCGTCGAATAAAAGTTCATTACTTACACTTTTGTAACCAAAAGATTACCATAAAACCCATATAAAGAACACATAACATATAATGGTAACTTGGGACATAAACATACTTAAGTGGAATAACCATACGGTCGACTTCCACACATATCACTTAATGGAATAGCCATTCGGCCAACTTCCATACATACATAATGGAATAGCCATATGGCCGACTTCCATACCCAATGCATTGGAGGTTATAACGTAACCACTCGTCCTGGTATTCACGGCACCACCCGTCATATGGTTTATCACATAACCACCCGTTAAATGTCCAAGTACCATAATAAAATCATAAGACATGAAACAAATATAATGGAAAGAAAACATTTCCACACTTTGATCACAATATATCAATCAAATATATTGACATAACAAATCCATAACAAAAACAATTTTCAATACCAAAATACATAAAAGAGTATATGGTATTTATTTCATTTTAAAAACATCACGGCTTGTTGAGGAAGCCAAAGACTAAATAATACTCGCGGAGGCGGAAAAGGTCATTGTCACCGCGTACGTTAAAAGAAACATTCCTTTTTGTCGTTTAGTAAAACGCTTCGTATAAAAAAATTCCTTTTGTATAAAAGTAAAAGTCAAAGGGGTTTATACACCGTATAAAAGAATGTTGTGTATAAAATGAAATATGCCTCAATGAAAGGAGATTGAGACGTAGTCCCATACAAAGATGGTATCCTTGGTTTAAGGATAAATAAATTACATAATTATGTGTGACAAATGAATACACCAAATATAAGTGGATATTAAGTGTAAAATAATCAAAGGTCATTCACACATATTCAAAGGATGAAATATTCAATAACTACATGTTGAACCCAAAGAAATCGAAATTGGGTTAAGAAGTTCCCTTGACAACCTAACGGCGTCTCATCAAAATGATTTTATGAGAGATAAAAAGTGTATCTCATCAGTTGGACATAAAAGTTACATCAATAAGGATATATGAGAACATATCCCAACATAACAATATGTAAATTAAAAGACCCAACAAAAGAAGTCTTTTAAAAAGAGGAGGGTGAAAGGTTCCCTTACCGACTTGGGTATCTTTCAAAACATACACCCCATGAAAGAAGGACAATACATCATTGATGTAAATACTCATAAAACGAAAGTATATTACAAAAAGTGTAGAATAATGGGCATTATGTACACCACTCAAAGGAAATTGTGGCAAATGTAGCATAAATCTCATGGGAATAAAAGTGAGATGAAAAAATCCCTTACGAAAATTCGGCAGCCTAACGGCGCCACATAAAACATAAAAAAATGGATTGATGAGATCAAATAGGGTATCTAATCATATTAACATAAAGTTTATAGAAATATTAATATAAAATAACATCCCCCAACATAACAAAGTGGAGCTTAAAATAAGTTACATAAAGGAGAGTACTTAAAAAGAAAGAGAGAGGTTGGATCTCTTATGAAAAATTCGGCAGCCTAACGGCGACACTCAAAACTTCCAAAATGGATTGATGAGAGAGAATAGGGTTTCTCATCATATGAACATAAAAATTACAGTAAGATTAATATAAAAGAATATCCCAATAACAAGAAATATTATCTTTAAAAGGAATGACATAAAAGAATGTACTTAAAAAGAAAGAGAGGTGTAGGATCCCTTACCTTGGGTCCGACTTGACTCGATCGTTCTTTAACATCCTGAATAATAAACTTGAGTTAATTTATACTTTCTTAAGAACCTTTCACAAGTTCATTATTCCTTTTATATCAATTATTGACATGTTATAAACATTATTTAATCATTTAAGTTAATATTGTTTGTTTTGTCGATATTTGGTTCTTAAGTCGAAAGTGGACTTCTTACAGTTACATGTTGTTCGTGTGGTCAAAGGTTCTTTATATCCAGAATTAAATTCCTGATTTGTATATAATATATATCATATATATCTAGAATATACATGTATTTATAATATCACATAATCATTTAGAGATAATAAATGAAATGCACCATTCATGGAGACGGTAAGTTGTATGTACGCATGAACGCTACTTTCATTTCTTTGTCATATTAATGGAATTAAAACTAAATGAGAGGTATGTATATTTTAATTCCAGAATTATATTCATCATTTAGATTTATCATTCATCATATATATCTATTATATACATGTACTTATAATAGTACATTACATTTGGGGATAAGAAATGAAATGCACCGTTCATGGAGACGGTAAGTCGTACATACGCATGAACGCTACTTTCATTTCTATCTCATACTTTAATGGAACGAAATAATAATGATATAGACGTATATAATAATTACAGTATAACATCATATATAATAACATTAAATCCATCCTTTATAAGTCCCACCTATGGCATTAACGAATCACATCACTTTGAGGGGGCGGTAGTCCGCACTTCCTAAAATGAAGATATCGCGTATACCCATAATGGAAGCCATAAAGGTAAGCCACAAATGAAAAATACAGAAGCTTAACTAAAACATAAACATATTATATATCATATATAAATATAGTGACATCTTAATGGCCACCTTTGAAGGTGTTAAATGTATCTTGAACAATCATCGTTTCGGGAGGCATAAATTCGGCATCCATAGAAACAGTATGTTCGATAACCATAAGATGTAGGTGTGTGTAAGTGTAGATCTAATACTTATTATAACAACATCCTAGTATATTTAGGATACAGGAGTTATTACAAAAGAAAAGAATAAAAAGAGTTTAGGGGGTTGGAGAAGCAAAATAAAACAAAAGGACTCAAAAGAAGACATTACCTTAAAATTGGGTAACTCCCTTTGGTTTGAGATCAAAGGCTTCCTTGGGAAGACTTCTGCCCAAAGTGAGGCTTCAAGGAGTAATAGAGGGAAGTGGAGAGACAAAATGAGCAGGGATTGGCCGAGCCAAAGGATTTGGGAATGTGGGTAAGGAGGTTGAGGTGGGGGCCTTTTATAAGAGGAGAGGAGGGGAACTCTTGGAAGGTAAAGAAAAGTCACTTTATTTTAAAATGGTATTCAGATTTAAGAGGTCAAAAATTGATGTGTTTCGAGGATAAGGTGATAAATTTTCGAAATACACTTATCCAATAGGTTTTGTACATGTTTAGGTCTTAGATATTACATTATATTTCCATTTTATTTAAATCGTTAAACAATGAGGTCATCGCTACAACATCATGATGTCATAAATAATTTAATTTATTTAATTTCTAAAAATTATAAAAAAACTACTATGATGTATAAAATCTTCTTATCTTTCCATTGAATATTTATATTAAAAATTGTGATTTGTATAACTCCATGTAAAATAGTTTTAGTAAAACATTTCATGTTTGTCTCATTTTTACTTTAACATTAAATAAAAAGGTATTTATGTCATTTTCCAACCAAAGTGGCTCCATGGGGTCCCCAGGTTGACCCAAGGCTTGTATTGGTCGGCCATGACACATCCAATGAGGTTAGGACATGTGTCAAGTTCATTTCATATTATTAAAACATTATTTTTACCTTAAACTACACTAATTACCTCTAATCGCGATTAAAAACTTAATAAGTTACTATTCACCAAAAAATTATTTTAACTCCATTGAACCAAATTTTACTTCTTAATGAAAACCATGTATGTTGGATTTTTTAAATTCAAAACACAAAGGTGGAAAATTTTCATTTAGATGGAAAATCAGTTTTTATAAGTACCACTTAGTGGTTTCACTATTCATCAAAAATTGAAGTTTTTCAGAAAATTACCAAAAATTCACCCTAAGCTATATTTGATATTCCGAATTAAAAAATGAATTCTATTTTAAAAAATTCAAAAAATATAAGTCACATTAATTAATTTAATAATTAATTCCCGCCATCATGACAAATAGCGTGTTTTTATGAAACAATAAGTATCAAAAGATTGACACTAGTTTAAGTCCGATTTCAAAGTGAAATTAATTCCAACGACCACTATTGGATGTAATGGTAAAAATATATTCTAATTTAACTTTAAAACCAATTAAAAAGATAATATAATCATATAAATAAATTAGATTAAAAAGAGGTTTTGAATTAAAATACAACATTTGACACTATTCATTAAAAAATGAACTTTATCGGAAAGATACCAAAAATTTACACAATGTAAATTTTGATGTCCCGATTATAAAGAAGAGTTTCATTTGGTCCAAATAGAATTTATAAGAGTGAACAAAATTATATTTAATGACGGTTCTTCATCAAAAGGAGATAAGTGAACCTTTAGTGAAAACTAGGTCATATACGCCTAAAATTGAATTCTTTCTGTATTTTAAGCCTTTATCTTTTATTGGATAAATGTAAAAACATTTAAAAACATATATAATAATATTATAGTTATTTATATCCATTCCCGCCAATACAATGGCTACATGTTAACGGCCATTTAAAATAATATTATTTTATTATTAGAGTAAAACGTAAGATTCCCAAGAAACTCGTTGTTGCGTGTTGGGTACGCCATCGAGCATAGCGTCCCCTTTAAAGTCATATTAATATTTTATTCACAAATATGGATAAATATGAAAATTTCATATTCTTTATTTACCTGGGGTGTTACATCCTTCCCCACTTTTGGGAATTGCGTCCTCGCAATTTTAAAATTGGGCTTGGAAACATCCTTGAAAGTCCCACATCGGAAGAAGAGTCGGTGAAACAATCACTTTAAAATAAAGAAAGGTAAGTACAAAGGTCACCCGAGCTAACCCATACTAGGATTCCAAGTATGAAAACATGTACATGGAGGAGAAAACATAGGGTCATGATCTGATGGAGAGTGATAGAAAACATGTTTAGGAGAAAGTTAACCACAAGAAAATCACAAACTTGTGATGGGTTAAACGGTATTCGATTCCCCAATAGGAAAAGTTAATAGACAACATTTTTGTTTTAAGTTACTTTTTATTGAGGAATTTATTCATAAGGAAACATAATCACTTATCATGTTGACTTTCAACTTTTATTAGATTCCTTACACAAACTCATATTTTCTCCAAAAGATGAGTATTTAGGAAGACTTGTTCACATTAAGAGTACTATAATCAACTTCTAGAGAATCACCTAATCCACAAAAGAGAACTATATACTTCCCATATCTTTAGAACTTAACCAAAACCAAAACCAAAAAGGCTAGTACAAGATCAGATAATCTAGAAAAGGATAACCCCTTATAAAAAGAAAATCTATTCTTAATCTCCAAAATTTGTCCAACAAAACCCAAAGTTCAACGGGGACCATTCGATAATAAATTTGTCCATAAAATTCTTCAAATTAAACCAAACTAATATTGAAACCCAAATATTTTAAGGATTTAGTCACATAGCCTTCTAAGTTAAATCGTAACATTTATCTCCAAACAAAATTTGTTGCTCTTAATGTCTCGTATTAAAAAGTAATTAACCTAATCACATATCCTCGATGATAGGTTAATCATTTCCATAGAAAACCCCAAATAAACTTACTATTGATTCATAAAATCATCCAACTAAAAGGAATCAGTCAAACTAACCAGGGACTTCACGTAGTCCAGTGGTAGGCGATAAATTCCAGTTGCACTTTGGTTGTGGGTTCGATTCCCGCAGCTTTGTCCGACGCGACTGGATGTCACATGGTCTATGTGTTGTCCTTTTTCCAAAACTATATAATTCTTAAAAAATTCCCCAAAATGAGATAAAATCTTCAAAAATAATCATAACATATTTTAACCTCAAGTTTATCTCATGCCTTTCATTTTCCATCATATCACATAATAACCCATAATTACCTCAAAAGTAAGGATCATATAAACTCTAATGGTTACCTTTATAATTATTACCTGAACATCCACATAGATTGGTCATCTCATAAATGATGCATCACAGAACATACCAAGGTTCAAGTGGTTGATCATGACTCCTTGATAGTTGTTTTAGAACAACCAAGAGTTTCCTCATTGATTCCCCCATTTTATCTAGTATCTTAATCAGAGAACCACCACAGTTTTCCTTCAAACCTTTTGTCTCTTTGGTGCCTCCTAGATCCATCCATTCACTAAAAATTGAAATTTCAGTGTGAGTATATCAACAAAACCATCATGTACTAATGAGGAAGTTAAACACTAAGATATACTTACTCATTCACTTTATCTAAAACTAGGACTCTTTCTGAAATCCTAACCATTATGGTAATGTCACTTATGCTTAGAGAATAACCTAACCTCTAAAGTTATCTAAACCGACCATTGATACCAACTATAAGGCCCCAGCCTTAAACCTTACTTAATATTGAATTAAATGAGTAATTCACATTGAGGATCTTTTAAGGTTTAGAGTTTTAGAGAATTAGGACATAACTATTACATCTCAAAAAATTACAAAGTAGTCGCTTCAACTAAATTTCCATAAAATAAAAAACTCTTAAAAAGAAACATGTATAGTTCCATGTTTTAGGTAGCATGACTTTCCATGGATCCCATCCTTGACACTATTCCATGCTAAGTCCTGTGAAAAACATTTCAAAAACATGGGATGAGCATAAAAAGCTCAGTAAGGGATACACAAAGAATGAAAACTGTTAGTTTTTTAAAACAACAAGTAAACCATGTATACTTTATCAAAGTAATACTTTTCACCTCTTAGAAGTAGTAAAAACGCTTTGCTAAATAAAAGTTCATTACTTACACTTTTGTAACCAAAAGATTACCATAAAACCCATATAAAGAACACATAACATGTAAAGGTAACTTTGGACATAAACATACTTAAGTGGAATAACCATACAGTCGACTTCCACACATATCACTTAATGGAATAGCCATTTGGCCAACATCCATTCATACTTAATGGAATAGCCATATGGCCGACTTCCATACCCAATGCATTGGAGGTTATAACGTAACCACCCGTCCTGCTATTCACGGAACCACTCGTCATATGGTTTATCACATTACCACCCGTTAAATTTCCAAGTACCATAATAAAATCATAAGACATAAAACAAATATAATGGAAAGAAAACATTTCCACACTTTGATCACAATATATCACTCAAATATATTGACATAACAAATCAATTACAAAAACCATTTTCAATACCCAAATACATAAAAGAGTATATGGTATTTATTTCATTTTAAAAACATCACGGCTTTTTGAGGAAGCCAAAGACTAAATAATACTCGCGGCGGCGAAAAGGTTGTTGTCACCGCGTACGTTAAAAGAAATATTCCTTTTTTTCATTTAGTAAAACGTTTCGTATAAAAAGATTCCTTTCGTATAAAAGTAAAATTCAAAGGGTTTTATACACCGTATAAAAGAAAGTTATGTATAAAACGAAATATGCCTCAATGAAAGGAGCTTGATACATAGTCCCATACAAAGACGGTATCCTTGGTTTAAGGATAAATCAATTACATAATTATGTGTGACAAATGAATACACCAAATATAAGTGGATATTAATTGTAAAATAATCAAAGGTCATTCACACATATTTATAGGATGACATATTCAATAACTACATGTTGAACCCAACGAAATTGAAATTGGGTGAAGAAGTTCCCTTGACAGCCTAATGGCGTCACATAAAAATGAGTTTATGAGAGATAAAAAGTGTATCTCATCACTTGGACATTAAAGTTACATAAATAAGGATATATGAGAACATATCCCAACATAACAATATGTAAATTAAAATACCCAAAAAAAGAAGTCTTTTAAAAAGAGGAGAGTGAAAGGTTCCCTTACCGACTTGGGTATCTTTCAAAACATACACCCCATGAAATAAGGACAATACATCATTGATGTAAATACTCATAAAACGAAAGTATATTACAAAAAGAGTAGAATAATGGGCAGTACGTGCACCACTCAAATGAAATTGTGGAAAATGTAGCATAAATCTCACAGGAATAAAAGTGAGATGAAAAAATCCCTTACGAAAACTCGGCAGCCTAACGGCGCCACATAAAACATACAAAAATGGATTGATGAGATCAAATAGGGTATCTCATCATATTAACATAAAGTTTATAGAAAGAGGAATATATAAGAACATCCCCCAACATAACAAAGTGGAGCTTAAAATAAGTGACATAAAGGAGAGTACTTAAAAAGAAAGAGAGAGGTTGGATCTCTTATGAAAAATTCGGCAGCCTAACGACGCCACTCAAAACTTCCAAAATGGATTGATGAGAGAGAATAGGGTCTCTCATCATATGAACATAAAACTTACAGTAATATTAATATAAAACAATATCCCAATAACAAAAAATATGATCTTTAAAAGGAATGACATAAAAGAATGTACTTAAAAAGAAAGAGAGGTGTAGGATCCCTTACCTTGGGTCCGAATTGACTCGATCGTTCTTTAACATCCTGAATAATAACCTTGAGTTAATTTATACTTGCTTAAAAACCTTTTACAAGTTAATTATTCCTTTTATATCAATTATTGACATGTTATAGACATTATGTAATCATTTAAGTTAATAATGTTTGTTTTGTCGATATTTGGTTCTTAAGTCGAAAGTGGACTTCTTACAATTACATGTTGTCCATGTGGTCAAAGGTTCTTTATATCCAGAATTACATTCCTGATTTGGATATCATATATATCATATATATATATATAATATACATGTATTTATAATATCACATAATCATTTAGAGGTAAGAAATGAAATGCACCATTCATGGAGACGGTAAGCCGTGCGTACGCATGAACGCTACTTTCATTTCTTTGTCATATTAATGGAATTAAAAATAATTGAGAGGTATGTATATTTTAATTCCAGAATTATATTCATCATTTAGATGTATCATTCATCATATATATCCATTATATACATGTACTTATAATAGTACATTACATTTGGGGATAAGAAATGAAATGCACTGTTAATGGAGACGGTAAGTCGTACGTACGCATGAACGCTACTTTAATTTCTATATCATACTTTAATGGAAAGAAATAAAAATGATATATAGGTATATAATAATTCCAGTATAACATAATATATAATAACATTAAATCCATCCTTTATACGTCCCACGTATGGCATTAATGAATCACATCACTTTGAGGGGGCGGTAGTCCGCACTTCCTAAAATGAAGATATCGCGTATACCCATAATGGAACCCATAAAGGTAAGCCACAAATTAAAAATACAGAAGATTAAGTAAAACATAAACCTATCATATATCATATATAAATATAGTTACATCTTAATGGCCACCTTTGAATGTGTTAAAAGTATGTTGAACAATCATCGTTTCGGGAGGCATAAATTCACCATCCACGGAAACAGTATGTTCGTTAACCATTAGATGTATGTGTGTGTAAGTGTAGCTCGAATACCTATTATAACAACATCCTAGTATATTGAGGATACTGGATTTGTTACAAAAGAAAAGAATAAAAAGAGTTTAGGGGGTTGGAGTAACAAAATAAAACAAAAGGACTCAAAAGAAGGCATTACCTTAAAATCGGGTAACTCCCTTTGGTTTGAGATCAAAGGCTTCCTTGGGAAGACTTCTTCCCCAAGTTAGGCTTGAAGGAGTAAGAGAGGGAAGTGGAGAGACAAAATGGGTAGGGTTTGTCTGAGACAAAGGCTTTGGTAGTGTGGGTAAGGAGGTTGAGTTGGGGGCCTTTTATAAGAGGAGAGGAGGGGCACTCTTGGAAGGTAAAGAAAAGTCACTTTAGTTTAAAATGGTATTCGGATTTAATGGGTCCCACATTGATTTGTTTCGAGGATAAGGTGATAAGGGTTTTTAATCCACTCATCCAATAGGTTTTGGACATGTGTAGGTCTTAGATATTACATTATCTTTCCATTTTATTTAAATCGTTAAACAATGAGGTCATCGCTGCATCATCATGATGTCCTAAATAATTTAATTTATTTAATGTCTAAAAATCATAAAAAACTAAAATGATATAGGAAATTATTTTAGCTTTCCAATGAATATTTATTGTCTCAATTCTGATCTGTATAACCCCATGTAAAAATAGTTTTTGTAAAACATTTCATGGTTGTCTCATTTTTACTTTAACATTAAATAAAAAGGTATTTATGTCATTTTCCAACTAAAGTTGCACCATGGGGTCCCCAAGTTGACCCATGTCTTGTCTGGGTCGGCCATGACACATCCAATGAGGTTAGGACATGTGTCAAGTTCATTTCATATTATTAAAACATAATTTTTACCTTAAACTACACTAATTACCTCTAATCGTGATTAAAAACATAATAAGTTACTATTCACCAAAAAATTATTTTAATTCCATTGAACCACATTTTACTTCTTAATGACAACCATGTATATCGGATTTTTGAAATTCAAAACACAAAGGTGGAAAATTTTCATTTAAACGGAAAATCAGTTTTTATAAGTACCACTTAGTGGTTTCACTATTCATCAAAAATTGAAGTTTTTCAGAAAATTACAAAAAATTCACCCTAAGCTATATTTGATATTCAGAATTAAAAAATGAAGTCTATTTTAAAAAATTCAAAACATATAAGTCACATTAATTAATTTAATAATTAATTCCCGCTGTCATGACAAATAGCGTGTTTTTATGAAATAATAAGTATCAAAAGATTGACACTAGTTTAAGTCCGATTTCAAAGTGAAATTATTTACAAAGACCACTATTGGATTTAATGGTAAAAATATATTCTAATTTCACTTTAAAACAAATTAAAAAGATAATCTAATCATATAAATAAATTATATTATAAAGTGGTTTTGAATTAAAATACAACATTTTACACTATTCATTAAAAAAATGAACTTTATCGGAAAGATACCAAAAATTTACACAAAGTAAATATTGATGTCCTGATTCTAAAGAAGAGTTGAATTTGGTCCAAATAGAATGTATAAGAGTGAACAAAACTATATTTAATGATGGTTCTCCATCAAAAGGCGATAAGTGAACTTTTAGTGAAAACTAGGGCATATACGCCTAAAATTGAATTCTTTCCGTATTTTAAGCCTTTATATTTTATTGGATAAATGTAAAAACATTTAAAAACATATATAATCATATTTTAGTTATTTATATCCATTCCTGCCAATACAATGGCTACATGTTAACTGCTATTTAAAATAATATTATTTTATTATTAGAGTGCAACGTAAGATTCCCAAGAAACTTGTTGTTGCGTGTTGGGTACGCCATCGAGCATTGCGTCCCCTTTAAAGTCATATTAATATTTTATTCACAAATATGGATAAATATAAATATTTCATATTCTTTATTTACCTGGGGTGTTACATCCTTCCCCCCATGTGGGAATTGCGTCCTCGCAATTTTAAAATTGGGCTTGGAAACATCCTTGAAAGTCCCACATCAGAAGAAGAGTCAGTAAAACAATCACTTTAAAATAAAGAAAGATAAGTACAAAGGTCACCCGAGTTAACCCATACTAGGATTCCATTTATGAAAACATGGACATGGAGGGGAAAAGATTGGATCATGTTCTGATGGAGAGTGATAGAAAACATGTTTAGGAGAAAGTTAACCACAAGAAAATCACAAACTTGTGATGGGTTAAATGGTATTCGATTCCCCAATAGGAAAAGCTAATAGACAACGTTTTTGTTTTAAGTTACTTTTTATTGAGGAATTTATTCATAAGGAAACATAATCACTTATCATGTTGACTTTCAACTTTTATTAGATTCCTTACACAAACTCATATTTTCTCCAAAAGATGAGTATTTAGGAAGACTTGTTCACATTAAGAGTACTATAATCAACTTCTAGAGAATCACATAATCCACAAAAGAGAACTATATACTTCCCATATCTTTAGACCTTAACCAAAACCAAAACCAAAAAGGCTAGTACAAGATCAGATAATCCAGAAAAGGATAACCCCTTATAAAAAAAATCTATTCTTAATCTCCAAAATTTGTCCAACAAAACCCAAAGTTCAATGGGGACCATTCGATAATCAATTTGTCCATAAAATTATCCAAAGTAAACCAAAATAAGATTGAAACCCAAATATTTGAAGGATTTAGTCACATAGTCTTCCAAGTTAAATTGTAACATTTATCTCCAAACAAAATCAATTGCTCTTAATGTCTCGTATTGAAAAGTAATTAACCTAATCACATATCCTCGATGATAGGTTAATAATTTCCATAGAAAATCCAAAATAAACTTACTCTTGATTCCTAAAATCATCCAACTAAAAGGAATCAGTCAAAATAACCAGGGACTTCATGTAGTCCAGTGGTAGGTGATAAATACCAGTTGCACTTGGTTATGGGTTCGATTCTCGCAGCTTTGTCCGACGCGACGGGTTGTCACATGGTCTTCATGTTGTCCTTTTTCCAAAACTATATAATTCTTAAAAAATTCCCCAAAATGAGATAAAATATTCAAAAATAATCATAACATATTTTAACCTCAAGTTTATCTCATGCCTTTCATTTTCCATCATATCTTATAATAACCCATAATTACCTCAAAAGTAAGGATCATATAATCTCTAATGGTTACCTCTATAATTATTACCTGAACTTCCACATTGATTGGTCATCTCATACAAGATGCATCACAGAACATACCAAGGTTCAAGTGGTTGATCATGACTCCTTGATAGTTGGTTTAGAACAACCACGAGTTTCCTCATTGATTCCCCCATTTTATCTATTATCTTAATCAGAGAACCACCACAGTTTTCCTTCAAACTTGTTGTCTCTTTGGTGCCTACTAGATCCATCCATTCACTAAAAACAGAAATGTCAATGTGAGTATATCAAAAAAACCATCATGTACTAATGAGGAAGGTAAACACTAAGATATACTTTCTCATTCACTTTATCTAAAACTAGGACTCTTTCTGAAATCCTAACCATTATGGTAATGTCACTTATTCTTAAAGAATACCCTAACCTCTAATGTTATCTAAACCGACCTTTGGTACCAACTATAAGGCCCCAGCCTTAAACCTTACTTAATATTGAATTAAATGAGTAATTCACATTGAGGATCTTTTCAGGTATAGAGTTTTAGAGAATTAGGACATAACTATTACATCTCAAAAAATTACAAAGTAGTCGCTTCTACTAAATTTCCATAAAATAAAAAACTCTTAAAAAGAAACATGTATAGTTCCATGTTTTAGGTAGCATGACTTTTCCTGGATCCCATCCGTGACCCTATTCCACGCTAAGTCCTGTGACGAACATTTCAAAAACATGGGATGAGCATAAAAAGCTCAGTAAGGGATACACAAAGAATGAAAACTGTTAGTTTTTCAAAACAACAAGTAAACCATGTATACTTTATCAAAGTAATACTTTTCACCTCTTCGAAGTAGTAAAAACTCTTCGCTGAATAAAATTTCATTACTTACCCTTTTGTAACCAAAAGATTACCATAAAACCCATATAAATAACACATAATATATAAAGTTAACTTGGGACATAAACATACTTAAGTGGAATAACCATACGGTCGACTTCCACACATATCACTTAATGGAATAGCCATTCGGCCAACTTCCATACATACTTAATGGAATAGCCATACGGCCGACTTCCATACCGAATGCATTGGAGGTTATAACGTAACCACCCATCCTGGTATTCACGGCACCACCCGTCATATGGTTTATCACATAACCTCCCGTTAAATGTCCAAGTACCATAATAAAATCATAAGACATAAAACAAATATAATGGAAAGAAAACATTTCCACACTTAGATCACAATATATCACTCAAATATATTGACATAACAAATACATTACAAAAACCATTTTCTATACCAAAATACATAAAGGACCAATTTTAGAAATAAATCAAGTTGAAGCTATTATAACCCGAATATGACTTTATTATAAAATAATATTTTAAGTTTTTCCTGAGGTTCCCCTCTCCTCCCTTATAAAAGGGTACATCCTCCCTATCCTCATCACACAATTTTGAGCTTTAAATCTCAGAAAACCCCTGCCCATTTCCCTTCTAAACTTCCCTAGAAACATACTGGAGGTACTGGTATTTTTCAAAGACCACTTTTAGTGCCTTAAGAGGAGGTTTCAAAGAGGCGTGTCAAAGAAGAGGTAATATCCGTTGCGGATTCTTTCAAATTTATTTATTCTTCTACTTCATCTTATTTAGTTGTTTCATTATCAAGTAATAATATCAGTATCACTCATATACTAATATGTTATTATAAATATTAAACAACCTTATTTCACCTTCTATCCATCTTATGGAAAACGAAATCACAGCACCTGCGTACGTACAGAATGTTGTCTCCACGTCGTGGTGTAATCTGTTTTCCCCCACCACCTTACATGGATGGGTATAATGGTGTAAAGAATAACTATATATGATTATTATAGAGTGATATTGATTCTTAAATAGTATATATACACTTCAATACAATTCCACTATCATGAGGATGATATCATCGCTCATGCGTACGTACGGCCTACCGTCTCCATGATGTGATGTGACTCGTTCTACATGATCTTCATTGAATAATGATTATATAAATGAATTGAATGAATAAATATGATATATATTAAACTAATACCATTCTGTAAATTATGTATCTATAACCTAAAAATAATAATAAGAATTTATTCAACAAAACCTGCATAAGAACATAAAGCAATGAACACCCAAATAACAAGTAGCAATGAAATATTACTACTAAGAAGATAAGAATATGACCATATATGATATCATAACAATGAATATGATTCTTTAGTAAGTCAATGACATTATTTAAATAATTATACAGGAGGATTGGATACGTACAATGCAAATCGGACCTAAGGTAAGGGAAGATCTCACAATATCATTTTTATCTGAGATTGTTTATACATCAGAATTTACTGGGGAATATTTATCATCCACATCGATGTTTCCTCAATATGTAATATTATGTCTATCCTCCTACAATTTTTTTTAAAATCCAATTTTACCTATTGGTGAATTTTAGTAAAATATATGAAAGGAATCTTTTTTCGTTTTCAGTACGAGATACTTTTTGACTTTTTCGGCCAAAATATGAGAAGAATTTTTTTTTTAACTTATATGACATGAATGGATTTTTATGATTTTAGAGAACATTATTTCCATGAATCTTCTGTTATAAGTTTTCATGTTTATTTTTAATTAACTTCTTTTAGTTAAAATTTTTATGACGTGTTATGAAAGGAAAAATGTTTTTGAAGTAGAAAGGATGTATTCCTCAAGAATGAAGTTCAAGTGTTTTATGAAAATTATTTTCCATCTAAGAAAATATAGGGTTCTGTTTCAATCCCTATTTTTACACTGATTTGATTATGTTATGATTGAATTATTTTTATGAAGTCCTTTTATGGATTATGTTATGATGGCATGATGTTTATGAATCCCATTTTTATTACATGGGTTATGCAATGATGTATGATTTATGATTTTGTGGCGCACGTAAGAATGGTTTCATTATGAGATTGGTGGGACCTATATCTACCTCCAATGCATTGGGTAATGATTTATATCTCATGAGATAGACATGGATGGAATGACATGTTAATCTGGTTCAGTGATACAAGACTGGAATGAGGAGTGAACTCGGTTCAATAATGGATTTTGTCCGCAATGATGGTCTTGGCAATGAGACTTTACTAATATGAAATGATTTTCCATGATTATGTTTGTATGCCACAAAGTTTCATGTTTTAAGTTATGATTATTGGGATTACATTTCACTACTATAATTTATCCCATGTTATGATATTATGATATCTTTTACAGGTTAAGATTTTCAAAATGTTATGTTCTTATGAATATTATGTGATTGATATTTCTTTTTTTTACCCTTACTGAGCATTTTTTCTCACCCTATTGTATGTTTTCTTTTTCCCAGGTCAGGAAGAATGTTATTGAGTAGGATATGCCAAAAGGGACTCCAGATATGATGAAATAAACGGTAGATAATGTAGCTGATTTATGAACCGGTTTTTTATGTTTCCCATTTTCTAAAGACACTATACCTATACAATCCTATCATGGTTTTGTTATATTTTGTAATAAGTATGATTCAATTCTAAAGTAATAACCATGTATGTAAAGTATGGGTCATTATAATCAATATTACCCTTAATGGTTTGAACATAAACACACATAATTAATAAACAACCTAATAAGGCTCACCATACATCCAATACACCAAGGGATTGTATTGTTGACAATATATAAAATCTCATCATAATATCCACAAGACCCTTCATCATAGAAAATATGTTATTATCCAGATGATTATAATCCCACAAACATGTTATACATGAAAATTCCATATAGTGGTTTCTAACATTTTAACTAGTTGAAACATATATCATTAGTGATATTACTATAATTCTTTTGAATTTGAGCTTTGAATATTTTTGGATGAATACCATTATAATGAGATAATTTCATAAAAATTTCCCTTTTTATTAGAATAAGAAGAGGTCTTGGATATTTGGATTCATCCCCTGAATCCTATAATTCAATAGATCAAAGAATATAATTAGAACATTGACCCCAATAATTCAATTAATACTCATTCATAGGTATTGATTCACATGTCTATACTAAAGTAGATGTTTTGGAATCCGTGGATCCTCTCGGATATTCCTTCATTGGTTGGAAATAAAAATATATTTGATAGGAAATCTGATTATCAATGGTTTGGACACAATTCTTGATTTTTGGTTGAGGTTTATGTGGAGACAACCCTAGTTGTGGAGGTGGCCCACAGCACAAGGGATGATAGCATTAATTTAGATATTTTATATGATAGGAATGCTAATTTTTTCATGGATTTAAACTTATTTACCCATATTTCATTTGGAAAAATAGGTGGATATTCTATATCATGTGTAATGAAAAGGGGAATGATGATATTTCTTATAGAATAGTGAATGGAAAATAGAAGGACAAGGTTTATCCTCCCTCCACATATAATGTATTTTTAGGGCCTCCCATAGTTATGAGGGATCCCCAAATAGAAATGGAGATTGAGGTCCCCTCCATACACCCACATGAATTTATATTTAAAGAAAATCCCCCATAGAATGTGGTGATTAGTCTAGAAAATGAGTTAGATTATATTATTGGAATTATAGAGGTGGAGGAGGATACCAAATACCTTTATCTCTAACAAGTTAGCGACCCCCATGTAGAGGATGATATATAAGTTAACTATATTAATATGGAACATAAACATATTACTATTTTCAAAAAATACTCACAAGTTCGAGATTCATTAGTTTAAGGTAATGAAATTATCACATCTGGGAATCATGACTCTAAAAATATATCTACTCTCAAGAAATCCTTGTAAATTACTAGGATGATATTTCAGGAGGATGATTCCAATCCCACCATGGGTAAATTTAATGTTTAGAAAACACAAGAACACACTAATGAGAAAAGATCAGATCATATTGTCTTGGAATCTCTATGCCTAACTTCTTTTTAGAACTTACAGGAACTCATAAAAGGTAAACTCTAAGAACAAGATCTAAATAATTCATAGGGAGAATCAAAGGATCATTTCAAAATATTGAATGTTAGTTATTTAGGTTTTATTTATTTCTCGAAAATAAAATAGCATATTTTGGTGAAAATGAAAGAAACATTGCTCAGAAATCTTTGGGAATTTCTTATTTTCCAAACTCATAGAAACTAATATAAGAGAAAATAAAATAATGTGATCTTCAAATATCATAGGGATATTCACAAGATAATATACAAGAGAAAAAAACAATGGTAAGGGAATGAAGAGAAGAATGAATTTACCGTATAAAGAGGATACATAAACTATAGGATATATATAACTCAATAAATGATGATCCATTATTTTAATTTTCAATGATTTGGGAACTCTCCAATTTTCATATCCCTGATACATTTAATTGTGACCAATAATATTATGATTATTAGTCTTTTTGAACTAAAAAATGTTTTATAATTTTAAATCATTCAAATGGGCAACCCATGAATACTCCCTTATTTCACAAAAATCCAATGAAATTGATGGGGAAAATCTATGTGTCTTAAAGAATGAAATTATTGAATTATACTTCTACAATACAAATCATCAATATATATCAATTTAATGTAGTATAAAAGATAAAATTATCTCAATGACCGTTATCGATGCATCAAATTCCTATATGAAAATAAGATAGTTTTTAATGTTCATGATGTGATTTCTAACTGGATGTATAAAAGATGGTTAATCTTTTGTGAGTTTAATAATATTATAAGACATGAAGAAAAAATGGAACCTATTATCTAGTTGGAATCCTCCAAATTATCTTCCATCATTAAAAAATCCAGCACAGTTAAAGTTCCCATTATTGGATATAACATTCCATGGAGTAGGTACATGCTCAATGAGAGATAAGAAAGAAAATTAGATTGATTTTTATCAGATTAATGAAAGAAATGATGTCATTGAGTCTCTTTCCTCATGTTTCCCAAGTTTCATTTTATTATAATCCTGTGGTGTTAGACATCGGTACTAGTAGAATATGGTTAGCCTCTCTTCCTATCATGTTCAAAAATGCATAGCTTGTTGTTCCTAAATATAGGGAGATCATTATGAATTCTTGTAAAATTGATCCCCCTGGAAGGCTCCCAGATTCTATCCACCAAGCTCAAAATCAAAAAATAATGATTAAATAATGGAGAAATGCTTCCTTCTCTATCATTAACAATGATATCAAGGATACATAAAATCACTTGTTTCACTATCAAACATTAAATCGGAATCATAATGTGCCCTCCCCTGATGAGGTCCATTCTCTCTCAAAACAATATTATTTGTTGTCCCACAAGGAGATCTTGGAATGATGTCTATATAATATCATATGGATTTATATGTGAGATATAAATTAAAATATCATTCATTTCATACATTGGAAAAAGAATGTTAGAATATAGATTACTACCCAAAACATAAATGGATAATTATTGATCTTAAAAATGAAATCTCCATGTGGTTGCTGCCTACTTTATAGAATTTTAATCATATTAAGTGAATTAAAACACTAATGAGAATACTGATAATATCACCCCCATAACGATTCCGATTTGTATATGAATCTAATTAAACCACCTGATGACAAATAAATTGAAGCATATATATTCTCCTTGAACATTGATAGATTCATAGGTCCATATTTGGTTACTAAGGAATTCTTCATGTTCAATTGGGACATTGTACATGATGAGGTTTACAATCCGATGAGATAATTATTCAACCTTTCCTCCATTCCATATGAATTAAACACCAATTTCATCTCCCTAACAAAAAAATTAAAATGGAAATCAAGGACATAAGAATCATTTCTATGGGGAAAAATCACAAAAATAATTAGAAAAGCATTTCATTAAGGTTGGGAGACATTTATAGGGGCATAATATCCTCAAATAAATTTGGGTTTGTGTTTGGAAGGAGAATCAATAATTTTTCTTTCAGTACCTTATATTTTTTTAACATTAGGTAGATGATGATGAAATTTAGAAACATTTCTATCAAAATTGAATTATACAAGGCCTATGATGCAATTAAATGGATCTTCATTTTTGAAATTACCAAAAATAATGGCTTTCTAACAACTTCTTCAATTTGATCAACTCTACTTTTTTAACGTATACGGCTTTCTATTCTAATCAATGGGTCCCATAGATGATTCTTTATGTGTTATTGTGCTTTAGTCAAGGGCACCCACACTCTAATATCTTCATTTAAATGGTTGAGGATTATATGAGTATTTGTATTAAGGACCCTATTAAAGATAGACTCTATAAGAAAATCGAGGCTGTAAGGAGGTTGTTCACCCACTCACATATAACATATGATGATGAAATCCACCTTTTTTGGGAAAGATGATAAAACCAAAATTCCTGAAATCATTTCTATTTTTGGGTTCTATGAATAGGTTATTGGATATATTCTTTGATGGTGGAGTGACTATCTCCCAGTGCAACTAAGTGGCTAGATCCCTCAAAGTTAAGAGTTGATCACTCCCATTCACATAAACTGGTGTGCCCCTCATCTGGGGAAAATTCAAAAGATGTTACCTTGAATATTACTACTCCAAGATAAATTCCAATATATAAATATGTAAAGAGAAATAAATTTCTCAAGAAGGCATATTTTTTGGGTCAACATTGTGAAATCCTCCACATTTTTTCTATTCCTTATTGGCATACAGGTGGCCCAAATCACACATTAAGGAACATTATGTTTTGATCACAATTATTTTCTAGACTAGCTTAATTTATGATAAGAATCTTATTAATGTGTCCTAGAAATATTTTTTTTAAAATATACTTTCTTGGAATGGGATTACCAAGATCTTTAACTCGTTAAAATAAAAATACATTTTCCCTCAAAATTGGTTTTTTTTAGAAAATAATATAACAAACTTTTTCTACTTTTAGAAAATATATTTGAACAATTAACCTTATTTTTTAAACCAAAATTTGATAATTATATTTTAGTGAATTATTTATATTTTTACGAATCGATTTATTTTTCAATGAATAGTGAAAACTAATCATTTTTATAAAAACAATTATTATTTTAAAGACTTTAAAAAATTAAATTTTATTTGAAATTATTTTTGTAGTAAAATTATTTTATTTATATTATGAACAATTCAAATAATTTTTTTGGTTTTTTGATTTTAGTATTAAAAATTTTCATATTTCATAAAATAATTATTTATCAAGAAACCTCATTTTAACCACATTTTTGTGGGTCTAATTTAAATTTATATTATTATAATTTTTTGAATTTTATATTCAATAAATAGAATCTATATTTCTAATATATATGATAAAATTTGGTCAATAAGTTACTTTTAATTTTATTCATTATGAATAGTCTCATGGGTAAATATTTATCAACTTTATAAGAGTGGAATATGAAAAATGGGGTACAAACATTGGGATAATGATTTAAAATTTCAATAACACATTAATTTATCCTATTTTATTATTTTGTATTGAAAATTTCTACAAATTTTGTAAAAATGAGGAATATTGGTTCAATTCTAATTTGATTATGACCTTTATATAATTTTTCAATATGAATACATACAAAATGCCACACTTATGACTTAAATATCACTATTTTTTTTACATAAGAATAAAAATATGATAAGATAAAATATAGTTTTTTATTTGAAATATGAATATATTTTTTATCATGGTGATTTATTTTTTATTTTTAGTGACTACATAAATATCTTAAATTCTTATGCATCATTCACAAGTTATTTATTTAATTGATAAAAAATGAAATTAATGATTTTAAACAAATTAAAAGTAAAACAATTTGTTCAATATTTTCGATCCATGATTTTTTAGAGAAATGTAAAGACCCGCAAATTTCAAGGAAATTTTTTTCTTAATTTTCTTTGGAATTTTACAAGAGCGCAGCTTCAGACGGCACCTGATTCCGAGGCCCGGTGTGTCCGGAATCAATTTCCGATGTTTGGCTCGGGTACGTTCAGTGAACGGACGAGCGGGTTTTTCTATCTTTTGAACTGGTGCCCGGAATCGAATTCTGAGGGCACCGATGAAATCGCAGCGCCGGTATTTGCTTAGAAACGCCTCTTCCGGAGTTGCGTTTGCTCAGACGTGGTTTTTAAATTTTGGGGCTTTAAGTCAGAAATAAAATAAAATTTGTGCGACAACTTTATTTTATTTCACTTAAGCTGCTTGGAAGCCGCTTGGAAGCCACTTGAACTGAGTTAAAGCGGATAGGGTGCTATCCGGAAATATCCTACCCCTTGTTAGGATATTTGTGTGGTGGGGCCCGCACGAGCCCCGCCGTTTCTTTCGCTAAGTAACGCACCCGCGAAAACCCGTCAAAGTAACTGAAAAGTCAACCGACGCGTTTTCTTTATTTCTTAACAGACCATTTAATTGGGCGGTTTATTTTGTGAATTAAATGGGCTGTTTCGCTCGTTGAATTAATTCAACGAACTGATGGGTCGTTACTTACGCTTTTGCGTTTGTTGGCATGTTTATAAAATAAGACCAACCTAAAAATCCTTTGAAAGGATTTGAGAGGACCTTTGTTTCTTCATCTCCCCTCCTCGCGAAGAACGCGAAGAATGCGAAGAACGCGAAGAACGCCGGCGACCGGAATTCGACGACGCACACCGTGATCTGCGACGTCGACGAGCTCTACCCGCGACGTTTTTCGGCGACGCCTCTTCTTCCGCGGCCGATCCTCGTTCGGCAATTAAGGTGAGAAACGAATCGTTTATTTCTCCCTTTTTATTTTCAATAACAACGGATTTAATTAATTAAATCCGTTTGTTCTAGATCCGGAGATCGTCGGCGCGACGTTTTTCCCGCGGTGCGACGAACGTCCCTTCCGCGACGAGCGATTCCGCGACGACCTCACGTCCGACGACGACAAGGTAGGGGTTTATTTTTTTGCTGATTCTTTCCCGTGTTTATTCTGTTGAAATAAAGAACCCGATCACGGAACAATTTTAATTTATTTAAAATTGTTGATTGGTTTTTCCTTTTCCCCCGTTGAGTTTATGACTAACGCGGAGGGTGCGGGTCTAACGAACAAGACCCGGCAACCCTCCGCCAATCTTTTGTTGTGCGGATTTGGCGGACGACGACGAACCGTGCGGCAAGGGCGATCCGTTGATCCCGCAGTGAAGATCGGCCCCTGGGAGAAGCAATGGCTCAGACGGGAGGTAAAACGGGCCACCGGAGCAACTCCGGCGGCCCGCGGAAGGCGGCGGCGGCGCGGGTCGCCGGCGCGGCGGCGCCGGCGACCGGAGGCGGCGGCGCCCGGCGTGCCGCCGTGCAGGAGTTCCGCCACGGCTGAAGCCGCGGCGGCGGCGGCCGCGCGGAACCGGGGAGGGACGCGGCGGCCCGGCCGCGTCCGCGTGACCGGCGGCCCCCCGCGGGGCCGCGTTTTCCTCCAAGCCGCGGGTCAAACCCGCGGCGGTTGCTTCGGCCGCTCGGCCGAAGCCGAGCCGGCCGGTCCGTTCGGCCGGGCCGCGCCCAGGCCGGACCGGACCCGGCCTAGCCGGGTCGGGCCGGGTCGGGCCGACCCGGTTCGGCCGACCCAGGGGGGGTTCGGGCCGGGTCGCCCCGGGCCCAGAACCCCCGTTTCGGGCCCTTTTCGGTCTTTCGCCCATATCTTGGGCCTGGGACCTCCGATTGACGAACCGTCAGCGGCTACGCGATCCCTGGATCGATACGGTCGTTTCGGTATATTATACTCAAGGTTTCGGAAGATTTGGGTTCGGCCGGGTTGGTTCGTACACGAAACCAACCGGGCCCTCGGAGCGGAAACGCTCATAACATGAGCTGCGGACGTCCGATCGACGTACCGTCAGCTGTGGTAGTTACCTCTAAGTGAGACAGAACTTTTGGCATACTCCGCCCGAGGATCGGACACAGGCGGAGTACGGTCAGGTTGGTTTTGCCCTAAAAACCAACCGGGCCCCTGGGACGAAAATGCCAATAACTCTCAGACCGGGCGTCCGATTGACGCGCCGTCTGTTGCGTTGAGATCCTGTTGTCGATACGGAACTTTTGGATACATCGACTTTGGACTACGTGTCAGTTGATGTATCAGCCTCTCGGCTCGTGGAGCGGACCATCCTAAACGAGCTCGCTGCGTGCGGGAACCCTAGCGCTGGCTGTGACTTCGACGACAGAGCAGAGATCCTCCGTGGACTGCGACGACGGCAGAGCAGAGATCCTCCGTGGACTGCGACGACGGCAGAGCAGAGATCCTCCGTGGACTGCGGCGACGGCAGAGCAGAGATCCTTCGTGGACTGCGGCGACGACTGTGCAGAGATCCTCAGTGGACTGCGTCGACTACTGCACTCAGCGATCCTACGTGGATCAGTGCTACAGGTTCTGTGTGAGCCCGATCATATGTGGGTCCTTACTACCGGTTCTGTGTGAGCCACTGCCTACAGGTTCTGTGTGAGCCCGATCCTATGTGGGTCTTTTGCGGGGGTTAGTACCTATCGATCCTTCGTGGGTCCGACGACTTAGATGGATCAGTGATCATCTTTGACGTCATCTGAAAAAGTATACCTGGTTGAGCTGAATCTTATGTTACTCTCCTTTGTGGATTGTGTTGAACTATCCTATGTGGATTTACTGTTTACTCTCCTTGTGGATTTGAGTCTTGCTTTCCTTTTTGGATTGAGTTGTTCTTGAGCTCGTGAGCAGAGCTAGAATTGGGGACTTAGGTATATGTATGGGCATATACCTAAGTCGAGTCAGATGTTACTTCGTGATTGCATCTTTCTTTTGTGCTATATCCTTTGTGGATTTCGGGAGACCTTCGGGGGTCTCGGGGTCCTTACTGAGTAGTTATACTCACCCCTGCACGGGCTATGCCCACACCTTGTTGTGTTGGATGCAGACGACGGACAGCGCTGATCACGGTTGGGGCGTGGAGCAGGACGGTACCTGGAGGTGGACCGCTGGACGGGACGTGCTCGGAGCGGACGTGGGACCCGAGGAGCCTGGAGGCTATCTGTACCCACCCTTCAGGTGGGATTGCCAGTGGACGACACGAGGCCGCCGTCTTTTCTTCAGTTGCTGTTCTTTACTTTTCAGTTGTACTTTCAGTTGGGCTTGTATTCCGGCCCCCTTTACTTTTCTGCACTTTACTATCCGCTTGCTGACTCTGTGGTGGTTGTTACTTATAAAGGCAATGCCTTCCCTGTTTACCGGGATTTTACGCCTTGGTGCTAGTCGCCATCCCCTGGCCTATGGAAGGCGGGCTTGGGGTAGTCACGGCACGGGCCCCGAGGTCGGGTCGTGACAAATTGGTATCAGAGGTGGTCGGTTCTACCGCAGACTCTGATCGTCTTTTCTTTCTATGTGAAGCAATAGTGTTTAGTGTATTGAGTGTGGTTATCAGTTCAGGGAGCCCAGTGTTGGTGCGGCGGCCGACGTATCCGTACACCAGGACCCTGACTCCTGATTTCCGACTTAATGCATGAAAACATTGATTGCATGTGTGTTCCAAGTTTTCTTTGTGATTACTTGTGTCAGCTCACCGGGTATACTGATCTGCTTTATGAAAGTCTCAAGTTTTCCTTGTGATTACTTGTGCCAGCTCACCAGGTATACTGTTCTGACTGTGGTGCTCTTGTTCTCCTTTTCAGGATGGCCCCGCGACGACAGCCAGCTAGGGTTCCGAGTGTAGGGCGTGACGGCAGCCCACCGAGCGACGAGGCCTCGGTGCAGGGCCCTTTGCCAGTAGCGGCACCGGCGGTAGCTTTACCCACCGAGCCACCGGTGCTACCAGTACCAGACGCTGACGATGCACGTCGCCTCAGGGCACTGCATGAGTTTTAGAGCCAGCGACCGCCCAGGTTTCGCGGTGAGGCGGACCCCCAGGCCGCCGAGGACTGGCTAGAGGCGGTGGTACGGATCTTTAGGCTAGTGAGGACACCAGCGGATCTCATGGTGATTCTCGCGGCGAGCCTCCTTCAGGCGGCGGCAGGACGATGGTGGAGCTTGATGCTCCAGGTTCACGATGAGGCATCCTTGATCTGGGCGGACTTCGAGAGCCTCTTCCGCTCTGAGTTTGTCCCGGCCACCCTCCGAGCGGTGCGCATCCAGGAGCTTCTCCAGCTGCGCCAGGGCAGCATGACGGTCGCTCAGTACGCGGCGAGGTTCACTGACCTATCTCGCTACTCGAACGACATGGTACGGGACCCCTTCTTCCGGGCCCGGACCTTCGATCAGGGCTTGCGACAGGAGATTCGGGCGTCGCTGATCTCCCTCAGCATTCCGACCCAGGCGGGAGTGCTGGAGCGAGCCCTCCTGATCGAGAGCTTCCTGGCAGAGCCTTCTTCAGCGGCGAGACCTAGCGCAGGGCCGCAGGTAGCTGAGTCTTCGGCAGCAGGTAGCCGACGGATGACTCTCGGGTCCAGGCAGACCAGACCCCCACGCAGACGGCCTCAGGACACCGGCTCAGCAGTGCGGGGCACACAGCGGAGTGCCAGCCTTCCGAGAGGCAGGCTGTGCTACTCCTGCGGCGGGCAGGGTCACATGGCTCGTGACTGCCCGACTCGCCGACCTGAGGAGCAGCAGACGGTGGAGGGGCCACCCAGGCAGAGGCAGAGGGTCGACAGTGGCGGTCCGCAGGGAGGAGGCGGACGAGGCAGAGGAGCTGGCCGAGCAGCGGGTGGTGGGCGACGCTTCCAGGCTCTACCCCCACCACCACCAGGAGGGCCACCTCGACCACAGGGAGCTGGCGGGCAGGGACAGGCCCAGCTCCAGGCAGTGGAGGCCTACGACCCCGACATGCCAGAGATGATTCGAGGTACGATCTGTGTCTATTCCACCCTTGCTGCAGTACTTATAGACACAGGAGCGAGTCACTCTTTCATAGCCTCTGCCCTTGTTTGGAGCTCGGAGATTCCGACTGAGCCGTTGGCTCGATCCTTACGGCTAGAGACTCCTACGGGAGCAGACTCGACGATTACGCACTGGTGACGGCAGTGTGAGGTTACTCTAGGAGGCGAGAGCTTCGGCTGGGATCTCCTTGTAGCTGCGTCGAGGCCTTACGACGTCATCTTGGGCATGGATTGGCTATCCACGGTTCATGCCCATATCGACTGTTTTAGGCGCAAGGTGTGATGTGTTCGCACCGACGGGAGCAGGTTTACCTTCACCGGCGAGAAGGGAACCTTTGCAGCACAGGATGGACTTCCGCGGAGGAGAGTGCAGCCCATCTCTCATCAGTTGGCTAGCCTCATCCTAGGAGCAGTGGACGTGCGGAGTCCAGTTTTTCCTGCAGTGGTGGACCAGTACGTGGACGTCTTTCCCGACGACGTTCCAGGGCTACCTCCTCGTAGAGAGGTAGACTTTTACATCGACTTGTACCCCGGGACAGCCCCGATATCTGCTCCAGCATATCGGATGGCCCCCGCCGAGCTTCGAGAGCTGTGGGTACAGTTGGAGGACTTGCAGAGCAAGGGGTTAATCCGACCCAGTGTTTCACCCTGGGCTTCCCCGATTTTGTTCGCCAAGAAGGCGGACGAGAGCTTGCGACTGTGTGTCGACTATCGTCGCCTGAACCAGGTGACAGTGAGGAACAAGTATCCGCTGCCACGGATTGATGACCTCTTCGATCAGCTCAAGGGAGCGCGGTGGTTCTCGAAGATAGACCTCCGGTCAGGCTATCATCAGCTCAGAGTTCGAGACGAGGACGTGCAGAAGACGGCCTTCAGGTGTCGGTATGGCCATTATGAGTTCTTGGTTATGCCGTTCGGCGTAACCAATGCTCCAGCAGTGTTCATGAGCCTCATGAACAGGATCTTCCAGCCATACCTCGACCGATTTGTCGTGGTCTTCATTGACGACATTTTGGTATACTCGACGACAGAGGAGGAGCATGCCTACCACCTGCGAGATGTTCTAGACACACTCCGAGAGCACCAGCTTTATGGAAAGCTCTCAAAATGCCAGTTCTGGTTACGTGAGGTCCATTTCTTGGGGCACGTCATTTCTGAGGCGGGAGTTGCAGTGGACCCCGCGAAGATCGAGGCAGTGCTAGCTTGGGAGCCACCCAAGAGCGTGACAGAGGTGCAGAGTTTCTTGGGCTTAGCCGGATACTATCGGAGATTTGTGCCGAACTTCTCCAGAGTTACGACACCACTCTCAGCCTTGACAAAGAAGGGGAAACCCTTTGTGTGGTCAGACAGATGTCACCAGAGCTTCCAGGAGCTGAGACAGAGATTGACCAGCGCACCTATCTTGAGGTTGCCTGAGGAGGGAGTTGGATACGTAGTTTACTGCGATGCATCAGGGACTGGACTCGGGTGCGTCCTGATGCAGGAGCGGGCCGTGATCGCCTACGGATCACGTTAGTTGAGGCCGCATGAGCAGAACTACGCCACTCATGACCTGGAGTTAGCAGCAGTGGTCTTCGCTCTGAAGACTTGGCGGCACTATCTGATGGGCGAGCGCTTCACAATCTTTTCTGACCACCAGAGTCTCAGGTATATCTTCTCTCAGAAGGACCTGAACCTGAGACAGCGGAGATGGCTTGAGTTCCTCCAGGACTATGACTTTGAGATAGTCTATACTCCTGGGAAGGGGAACGTGGTAGCCGATGCCCTCAGCAGGAGGACGGGCATTCAGCTACTTGAGGAGGCGACGGAGCAGCTAGCCTCCTTGCAGATATCCTTCGTGGATAGAGACGGAGCAACCTTTCTTCAGTCTCTCACAGTCTCTCCTCCACTTCTACGGCGGGTCAGAGAGGCTCAGCGTGGGGACGCTGACTGTGAGACCCGGCGTGCACTGATATCCTCAGGTCAGGCGCCTGATGGCTTCTCCCTTGGAGTAGAGCACGACATCCTTTTCAGAGGACGTACCTTCGTACCAGTCGCTTTACGAGAGGAGGTGCTGAGAGAGTTTCACACTTCTCCCTTGGCGGTGCATCCCGGAGTGGCGAAGATGTACCAGGATCTCAGGTGACAGCACTGGTGGCCGGGCATGAAGAAAGCTGTGGCAGAGTTCGTTTCACGATGCCTCACCTGCCAGCAGGTGAAGGCAGAGCATCAGGTACCAGCAGGCTTGGTACAGCCCTTGGAGGTCCCGGAGTGGAAGTGGGACGGTATATCTATGGACTTCGTGACTGGACTTCCACGCACTTCCAGAGGTCACGACTCCATTTGGGTGATTGTCGACCGACTCACCAAGTCGGCACACTTCTTACCCATCAGAGAGCAGGGCTCAGTGGAGAGCTTGGGACGTCTTTACGTCCAGGAGATCGTACGGCTTCACGGTGTGCCATCGTCTATCGTCTCCGATCGAGATGCTCATTTCACTTCCCGGCTTTGGAAGGGGTTGCAGGAGGCGTTCGGGACGCGGCTCCATCTGAGCACAGCCTTCCACCCTCAGACGGATGGTCAGACGGAGAGGACCATACAGACACTCGAGGACATGCTCCGTGCATGTGTTCTCGACTTTGGTCGCAGCTGGGAGGACCACCTACCCTTGGTGGAGTTCGCGTACAACAACAGCTACCACTCCACCATCGGGATGGCACCATACGAGGCGTTGTACGGCAGACCCTGCAGATCACCGTTGTGCTGGACAGACCCTGGGGAGTCAGCACTCGTGGGACCAGAGATGGTCCGAGCCACGACAGAGAAGGTCCAGATCATCCAGGAGAGGATGAGGACAGCTCAGAGCCGGCAGAAGTCATATGCTGACAGGAGGCGGAGGCCACTGGAGTTCGAGGATGGCGACCACGTCTTTTTGCGTGTCTCACCTCGACGTGGTTTACGGAGATTTGGCCGAGGCGGAAAGTTGTCTCCACGCTTCATCGGGCCTTTCCAGGTCCTCAGCAGGATAGGAGAAGTGGCTTCTCGCCTGGCTCTACCACCTCAGTTGCACCGGGTGCACGACGTCTTCCACGTGTCTCAGCTGAGGAGATACGTGCACGACCCGATGCACATCATCGACTTTGGGGAGCTGGACGTGGACGATGGGGCGACTTTTGCGGAGGTCCCAGTGGAGATCGAGGATCGACAGGAGCGGGTCCTACGTGGGCGGTCGATTCCTCTTGTGCGCGTCAGATGGCAGCACGGGAACCTCCAGGAGAGCACTTGGGAGCGGGAGGATCAGATGCGTGCTCAGTACCCCCATTTGTTCCCCTAGTTTTTGATGTATCTTTACGGGGACGTAAAGCCCTGAGGTGGGAGTAATGTAAAGACCCGCAAATTTCAAGGAAATTTTTTTCTTAATTTTCTTTGGAATTTTACAAGAGCGCAGCTTCAGACGGCACCTGATTCCGAGGCCCGGTGTGCCCGAAATCAATTTCCGAAGTTTGGCTCGGGTACGTTCAGTGAACGGACGAGCGGGTTTTTCTATCTTTTGAACCGGTGCCCGGAATCGAATTCTGAGGGAACCGATGAAATCACAGCGCCGGTATTTGCTTAGAAACGCCTCTTCCGGAGTTGCGTTTGCTCAGACTGGTTTTTAAATTTTGGGGCTTTAAGTCAGAAATAAAATAAAATTTGTGCGACAACTTTATTTTATTTCACTTAAGCTGCTTGGAAGCCGCTTGGAAGCCACTTGAACTAAGTTAAAGCGGATAGGGTGCTATCCGGAAATATCCTACCCCTTTTTAGGATATTTGTGCGGTGGGGCCCGTACGAGCCCCGCCGTTTCTTTCGCTAAGTAACGCACCCACGAAAACCCGTCAAAGTAACTGAAAAGTCAACCGACGCGTTTTCTTTATTTCTTAACAGACCATTTAATTGGGCGGTTTATTTCGGGAATTAAATGGGCTGTTTCGCTCGTTGAATTAATTCAACGAACTGATGGGTCGTTACTTACGCTTTTGTGTTTGTTGGCATGTTTATAAAATAAGACCAACCTAAAAATCCTTTGAAAGGATTTGAGAGGACCTTTGTTTCTTCATCTCCCCTCCTCGCGAAGAACGCGAAGAACGCGAAGAACGCGAAGAACGCGAAGAACGCGAAGAACGCCGGCGACCGGAATTCGACGATGCACACCGTGATCTGCGACGTCGACGAGCTCTACCCGCGACGTTCTTCGGCGACGCCTCTTCTTCCGCGGCCGATCCTCGTTCGGAAATTAAGGTGAGAAACGAATCGTTTATTTCTCCCTTTTTATTTTCAATAACAACGGATTTAATTAATTAAATCCGTTTGTTCTAGATCCGGAGATCGTCGGCGCGACGTTTTTCCCGCGGTGCGACGAACGTCCCTTCCGCGACGAGCGATTCCGCGACGACCTCACGTCCGACGACGACAAGGTAGGGGTTTATTTCCTTGATGATTCTTTCCCGTGTTTATTCTGTTGAAATAAAGAACCCGATCACGGAACAATTTTAATTTATTTAAAATTGTTGATTGGTTTTTCCTTTTCCCCCGTTGAGTTTATGACTAACGCGGAGGGTGCGGGTCTAACGAACAAGACCCGGCAACCCTCCGCCGATCTTTTGTTGTGCGGATTTGGCGGACGATGACGAACCGTGCGGCAAGGGCGATCCGTTGATCCCGCAGTGAAGATCGGCTCCCGGGAGGAGCAATGGCGCAGACGGGAGGTAAAACGGGCCACCGGAGAAACTCCGGCGGCGCCGGCGACCGGAGGCGGCGGCGCCCGGCGCGCCACCGTGGAGGAGTTCCGCCGCGGCTGAAGCCGCGGCGGCGGCGGCCGGTTCCGCGGCCGCGCGGAACCGGGGAGGGACGCGGCGGCCCGGCCGCGTCCGCGTGACAGGCGGCCCCCCGCGGGGCCGCGTTTTACTCCAAGCCGCGGGTCAAACCCGCGGCGGTTGCTTCGGCCGCTCGGCCGAAGCCGAGCCGGCCGGTCCGGTCGGCCGGGCCGCGCCCAGGCCGGACCGGACCCGGCCTCGACGAGTCGGGCCGGGTCGGGCCGACCCGGATCGGGCCGACCCGGTTCGGCCGACCCAGGGGGGGTTCGGGCCGGGTCGCCCCGGGCCCAGAACCCCCGTTTCGGGCCCTCTTCGGTCTTTCGCCCATATCTTGGGCCTGGGACCTCCGATTGACGAACCGTCAGCGGCTACGCGATCCTTGGATCGATACGGTCGTTTCGGTATATTATACTCAAGGTTTCGGAAGACTTTGGGTTCGCCCGGGTTGGTTCGTACACGAAACCAACCGGGCCCTCGGAGCGGAAACGCTCATAACTTGAGCTACGGACGTTCGATCGACGTACCGTCAGCTATGGTAGTTTCCTCTAAGTGAGACGGAACTTTTGGCATACTCCGCCCGAGGATCGGACAAAGGCAGAGTACGGTCGGGTTGGTTTTGCCCTAAAAACCAACCGGGCCCCTGGGACGAAAATGCCAATAACTCTCAGACCGGGCGTCCGATTGACGCGCCGTCTGTTGCGTTGAGATCCTGTTGTCGATACGGAACTTTTGGATACATCAATTTTGGACTACGTGTCAGTTGATGTATCAGCCTCTCGGCTCGTGGAGCGGACCCTCCTAAACGAGCTCGCTGCATGTGGGAACCCTAGCGCTGGCTGTGACTTCGACGACAGAGCAGAGATCCTCCGTGGACTGCGACGACGGCGGAGCAGAGATCCTCCGTGGACTGCGACGACGGCAGAGCAGAGATCCTCCGTGGACTGCGGCGACGGCAGAGCAGAGATCCTTCGTGGACTGCGGCGACGACTGTGCAGAGATCCTCAGTGGACTGCGTCGACTACTGCACTCAGCGATCCTACGTGGATCAGTGCTACAGGTTCTGTGTGAGCCCGATCCTATGTGGGTCCTTACTACCGGTTCTGTGTGAGCCACTGCCTACAGGTTCTGTGTGAGCCCGATCCTATGTGGGTCTTTTGCGGGGGTTAGTACCTATCGATCCTTCGTGGGTCCGACGACTTAGATGGATCGGTGATCATCTTTGACGTCATCTGAAAAAGTATACCTGGTTGAGCTGAATCTTATGTTACTCTCCTTTGTGGATTGTGTTGAACTATCCTATGTGGATTTACTGTTTACTCTCCTTGTGGATTTGAGTCTTGCTTTCCTTTGTGGATTGAGTTGTTCTTGAGCTCGTGAGCAGAGCTAGAATTGGGGACTTAGGTATATGTATGGGCATATACCTAAGTCGAGACAGATGTTACTTCATGATTGCATCTTTCTTTTGTGCTATATCCTTTGTGGATTTCGGGAGACCTTCGGGGGTCTCGGGGTCCTTACTGAGTAGTTATACTCACCCCTGCACGGGCTATGCCCGCACCTTGTTGTGTTGGATGCAGACGACGGACAGCGCTGATCACGGTTGGGGCGTGGAGCAGGACGGTACCTGGAGGTGAACCGCTGGACGGGACGTGCTGGGAGCGGACGTGGGACCCGAGGAGCCTGGAGGCTATCTGTACCCACCCTTCAGGTGGGATTGCCAGTGGACGACACGAGGCCGCCGTCTTTTCTTCAGTTGCTGTTCTTTACTTTTCAGTTGTACTTTCAGTTGGGCTTGTATTCCGGCCCCCTTTACTTTTCTGCACTTTACTTTCCGCTTGCTGACTCTGTGGTGGTTGTTACTTATAAAGGCAATGCCTTCCCTGTTTACCGGGATTTTACGCCTTGGTGCTAGTCGCCAGCCCCTGGCCTATGGAAGGCGGGCTTGGGGTAGTCACGGTACGGGCCCCGAGGTCGGGTCGTGACAAGAAATATAATATATTATAATTTTTTTAATGGTTTATATTGGAATTCCATTAATATTTTTATTATGATAATTTCTAAATAAATAAATAGTTCTGAAAATTACATTAATGATATTTTGTAATAAAAAATATTTTATTATATACAATAAATTCATAAAAATCTAATATTTGGCAAGGTAAATTGTATAAGGTTGCGAATATCAAAAAATTTCTATTTATGGGTCACTTTTGATTTTTATGGTAACATTACTGACCATTAAAGATAAGAGAATTATGATATTTCAGTAATTGTCAAAAGGGTTTATGTGTTGTTAAAAACAAGAGATAAACATTAAATCATAACTTAAAATTTAATAAATATTATTGAATTATATTATACCAAACGGTAATATTATTTAAATATAAATTTATAAATTTATCAAAACTTCATTATAAAAATTACTTTCTATCTATTTAATTCTTAATATAATTCCAAAGGTTCCCCTCCCCTCACATATAAATGGGCACCATGTATCCTCTCTTCCTGAAACTATTTTATGATTATAGCTTGGAAAATAACTAACATAATACCTAATGGGATTCCTTCACAAAATCATAGATATTATGGTATTTCCATAAGTCAATCCTTTCATGGATTAAGGTGTAATCCAAAATTGGTTTCTCATCGAAAAGGTATAACTCTTAAGAGAGTGTTTTCAATTTTTTTTCCTATACCTCCAATAAATCAAAGGTATCTATAGTAAAATAATGAATTGATTATATTAAATATATTTAATAGTTATTATTATAATTTAACCATTATTCACCATCTTTCCACCCTATGGAATGAAAAAACATCAGTTGTGCATATACACGACTTTCCATACGTCTGCATGTAGTGATGAAATTCATTTCTAATCAACAATTCACTTAGATAGTTATAATTATTTATTTAATAAATATATAATTTCAATTTAATATTATTAAGATTATGTAAAGGTGAATAATTATTCTATTTTCTATTTTTTCATTCGTCAAAAAATGGAAACAATGTTCATGTCTACATTTAGCCTTGAATCTCCATGAATAGTTTAATTCATTTTTCTAACTCAAAATTTTATTTATAGCTCTATATGTATCTAAAATGAATATATAATATATTTTTGTCATGTTTAAAATTCCGGTGATCCGGGAATAATGATCAATGTACATGGACCAGAACTTCGAAACCAAAACATCCATGAAAAATGAAATAGTGAACACCTTGAAATGATGATTTTAATAATGAGTTATTAATAAATGGGTGATAAAATTTTATAATATGATAATATATGATATTATAAAAAAAGCTTTCTATTGATTTATAGTTAATTTAAATTTATTATATGAGATGTTTGATATTTTTCAAATCAAGCGGAACTTAAGGTAACATATTTTAATCTGACTTTGATTTCTATGAGTCATATTCTGTATTCACCAATTATTTATTTAATTTGGTGTATATAATACCCATAGATGTATTTTTTGATAATTATCATGAATTTTATGGGTATTTACATATCCATATGAGTTTTTCTCTTTCACAAGGCTTTAAATCTAATGTTACCAATGTGGTAAGAGATTTATGTTATAAGGTCATTGTTTTTTTAGATTGTTTACGATTATGATTAAAATGGTAATTAATTAAAATTTATTATATGTGGTGTTATAAATCTTTTAAATCAAGTGGAACTTGAGGTAAAAGTTTTTCATCTGACTTCCTTTTATATGAGGAATATTCCATATTGACCACTTATTTATAATGATAAACTTTTATGACCCGCCTCTCAAAAATATCATGAATTTGTTTCGCCTACATTTATTCCTAGAATTACACATTTTCATTTAATATTTCCTTATTTAAGTACTCAATGTTCTCAATGAATATTTTAGGTGGAAACTGACTTTATTTATCTCTTCGATCAAGAATACTTTTTCATCCATTTCCCTATATTTTAAAATTGTTTTCTAGAATATTTTTACATAATAATTTTATTTTTAAATAATTTTTTATACATGATTTAATTTTTGAAATTGGATTAAATTGAATATTCTTATAATTTTCCAAATGAGGTACTATTTTTTCATTACCAAAAATATGAATGTAATCATTGTTTTAACGTACACGACATGATTGTATTTTCTCATGATCATGTATGCTCAATAATTTTCATCTTCATTTACATTTTTCCGAGATTATTTTTTAAGAAATTTTTTTCCTTCATATTTTGGAAATTATTATACATAAATTAAGTGATCAATGTGAAAAGCCCATTTTTTCTCAATAAAATTTCCAGTGATATTTTATAAGAATTTGTTTTTTATGATAACATAATTAGATGTTACTTATGATTGATTGTTGTTGTAATACAATGATACCATCCAATTTAATTATTTGGATGGATTATGATGATGATGATTTAAGTATGTTTCTATGAAACCCATTTCTTTATCATGAGTTAATTATGTTATGATGAAACCTTTATGTAACTTGTTTCATTTCCACAAGTTATGTTATGATACATATTTTCTTTTCCATGGGTTATGGCATGATTAATTATCTAGGATCATATAACACACATATGTATTAGATTCATTATTTGGTGGGTTGGTCTATAATTATATGGTCATCCAATGCATTAGGTAAATATAGATATCTTATGAGATAATAAGGTCTAGTATAAGATGTCAACCTAGTTTAGTAAGGGACTTTTCACACTACGATAGTCTTGAGAGTGAACCTTGGCTATTGGTATGATGTAATGGTGAGGGAACCCAATCCCTATTTATAGTCCTAGAAGTGATCCTTCATTGAAGAATTTATTTTATATTATTATGTGTATGCCAAAAAAATAAATCTTCTTCCAATGTTATTCTCTAATTAATCTTGTTATTTGATTCCTTTATGATTCATGTCCTATTAATTTTCAATATTTATTCCATGAACCCAAATTTTGATCAATGATATGAATTATGTGGTTTTCAAATTATATTTTCATGTACTCATACCCTTATTCTCTTATTATGTTTTCGAGTTCATCAATATCTCACTTGATTTCACTTACTCAGCACCTGAGCTAACCCATTCTTATTTTTCCTTTCCCAATTTATGAATAATGTTTTTAAGTAGGGTAAGTACATGAAAATAACTATGTAAATATATTTATATGATATATTAATTATATATCATGAAATAATAAGATTGTTTATTCTTTTCCAAAGTCACTAAACCTTTATAGCTCTTGTGTGAATTGTAATATAATGTAATGAATATTTATCTATTAAGATGTAATATCTAAGTTTGAAAATATGGGACAATATAGATACACCCCTAATCCCTATTTACCATATCCACAAATAGTATGATAATGTAAAAGACACTCTGATGATTCTTTGTGACACCCAACCTCCAGAAACCACTCAAATAGTGTTCACACTGGTGATCTATACATAACCTAAGGAGAACCACCCCATATGTTAGAGGTTACTAACTAGATATAAGGGTCTAGGTTGTTACTGTGAGATTTATATACCTTCATATTCAAGTAAAAAATAGTAGAAAAATAACCAAACATCATCCATAACTATTTTCAAAGTACACATAAGAAATAAACACAACCATACTATTAAAAATGATAATATGGAAGCATAACTTCATTTAAACACACAATTATACAAGAATACATCGACTGAACACAAATTTGGTTGACCAAAAATACAAGATATATAAATTAAATGAAACACCAAATAATATCTACTTCCATCCTTAAGTCTCACCTTATCCAAAAATTCAAACACCATATAATCTATCCTAATCGATTTTGAAACCCTAGGTCACTCCCCTACCAATACCTGCAAAAAATGAATTTTTTATAATTTCCATGGACGCCCAAGACGGAAAATAGAATAACCCATTTGGGTACAAAAAATAGGTTTCCAAACATAACTATAGTATATTGTGTAAATATGTGTGATATAATTATAATAAATATATACATTTAATAATCATAATAAAATAACCACAGTCGATATGCAGATTCTATCATGACACTGGGGATTGATCATACCTACTTCATACAATGCAATAATGTCTCTGAGAACATGAAATAATGTTTGTAAATTGTATCAGGCACAAAAATCGAATCCCAAGTAGCATCCTGGGTATTCTATATATTCAATAAGTTTAATACCTTGTAATATCATGGGCATTCCAAATAGTCATAAAATCTAAATCATATGTTACAACCTAAACGTTACATGTAGGAATAATAGCTAAATTCTATGTAATATCTCTAGAATTACACATAGGTATACTCACTAAATACAATATAACAATCAAATAATTCCATTTCATCATCCTCAACACTATATCCGAGGGGTAACTAAGGAATATAACCTATTGACTGTAATAATTGGATCTGATAGAGTATAAAAGGTATCCAATAAATTGAATAACTAAATCCCATGTGATATATGGAAGATCTAGAGTATTTATTATGGTATATATCATTAAATTTTTATGTTAAATGCTTGTTTACATTACTTTTTGGATTAGACCCTAAGTAGGGCCATGTGCCAGTTTTTTTTAATAAGGGGAAAAAGGAAAGGTACATGCTGTAGGCTAATTACACGACCTACAGTTGAGATAAAAATCATGAAATCTGATTACATAATGTGTAATGGTTAGGCTAGGACTTTTCATTTCATGTAAGGATTTTATTTCCTGGGAATATAAAACCGAGCATTACATGTCATGTAAGGAAATTACATGTCATGTAATATCCTAAATATGTTTTTAAAAAATTGAGACAAGGGATAATATTTCTTATATAGAAGCCATTTTCCTATTGTTTGAAGCCTAAAGACCTTCCTTTCGTGTTTTTTAGTTCTAGTTCACATTCAGAATCAGTTGGCCCTGTTAAAACTGCATCAGTGAGTTCTCGATTCCTTTTTTACTATTCTCTATTCTTTAGAACTATAGATTCTCTTTTTGGGATTAGGCTCATATGCCAAAATTTCAAATTCATAATCTATTTTCATATTACTCCTAAACCTAGGATAATGTGGAATTGATATTGGATGGTCACTCCACTAACGAGTTAACGTAGGTGTTCTATAATTTTCCTTTATTATTTTATTCTTTATAGAGATATTAGCCTATTTTTAGCCCACCATACTTTTTGGCAGATTCCCAGTTTTGAAATGTTAATCTTTAATAGATTAATTAGTTCCTTTTAGGGGTTCCCTTAGGTTCATTATGATGATTTGGTTATTTTTCTCAACTAGAAACCACCCATGGGGGGCTCCATGCCATTTATTTGGTTTTTTCCCATTGATGAACTAACCAAGGGGTGTGTTCTATAGTTTTCATAGTTTAAGAATATGATTTTTACTTTAATGATATTTAATTACATTCATAGGAGATGTTCTACCTCTTTGACTTGTGTTACCATTATAGGACAAGATTAATTGATTAGATGTATTGAATGTAATTTGTTAAATGAGTGGGTATACTCGTTGTTTTTTTATATTACTTAATTGGTTTTCATAGTATGTGTGTTAAATGGGTGTGTATACCCATGTGATATGTTTACTAGTAAATGGATGATAAATGGGTGGGTATACCCTTATGACTGGAATAAATGGAATTAAAAAACATGAGTTGTTATACTCATGGGATATTTCGTATGATATGTATGAATTATTTTATAGATGACATGGATAGATCTCCAATGATCTGGAACATAGTAGTGGACACCTTGGCTAAGTATGCACCTTGGGTCTTGATTATATGGGATGCCTCAATCTTTTATACCCCATGGATCCATCTTCCTTGGACTTGCGTAGGACATGTTGGTACACATGCTCCGTAGAATCCATCTAGTTCCAATAATGAATTTCTATTGAGATGCTCATGGGACATGATGAGAATGCATTGGTTTTCTTCACCTTGGATCTGGAACTTTTTGGTCTATACATAATTATACAATAGGACTGTGGGATATATGACCATGGTCGAACGGCAAGGTTTTGGGATTTTTATGTCTTCCTTACACAGCAAGGCCATGTGGATGTGATATGGATGGTTATATAGTGAGGTTGTGTTACATTCTTATATTTCTTATAGAAGCCTTGTTCGGAACTAACACTTGTTGTAGGGATCCTTGAGTGGATATTATGTTTTACATTCTTTATTACGCACATGTCATGGGAATTAACACTTATATTACTACTCATGTGCCCCTTTTTTAGCATATTACATGGTACTGCATAATATTGTATATATATTTGGGTGGATACCTACTAGGATTTTTATCTCACACCTAGTTTGGGCCTCATGGGTACCCAAACAGATTATATTGTTGTCGGTGATAAGAGGGGAAAGCACCCTAACATTGGTTTTTGATCACTTCTTTGGAGTAGGATAGCATGGTAACAAGCTGAGGCTTGTCATTCTACTGGAACACCATTTGGTTTTTTGGTTATTCTGGATAGTTGTACAATAATGTTCCCCCATGAACATATTTTGGATTTTTCCTATATACTCGTACCATCTACATCATTGAATATGAGACACCTTTGTCTTGTTATATATTATTTTTTTAATTGTCTATTTTATCTATAGTACGATTTTTATATACTCTTCCACTATTTAATGTGATTACCTTCACTTCTGATATACCATAGTAATAAAATAATAATATCCCCAATGACACACCTAGGCCATTTCTTCTAGTTAGAATCCTCTGGCATTTGGGGTGATGCACTTAAGGCCATGTATCCAACTAAGCTCGGGGAACTATTGAGTGGAATCCTAGTTTGGGACATTACCAAGTAGTATTAGAGCACATTTGAATTCTTATTTTATTTATTGTTTCAAGATAATAGATAGGGATATGAAGGAAATTAAATTTGGTAATTAGTTGTGCTCGGGCGTAACTAACCCATGTATAGGGAAAACCCAAATTTCCCCCAAATGAAATTTCAATTTCTGGTTTTGACTATTAAAATTGATTTAATTTAACCGTTGATTAAAGAAAATTATTTATGTTGTTACTATTGATATGACTGGGTTGAATTTCCATTAAAACCTAATCAGATGAGGTTATTCCATCTCATGCATCATATATGAACTTGTTAGGAATCACATGTCTTGTATTTTTTCATTCCATTTTGGATAAATTATATGACTCATGCTTTTGTGATAGGTGATGTTATAGTTATTCCTACTATAGTGATAAACCTAGTGTAGAGGATAGAGGAGTGATGTCATATTTCAATTCATAAGTATCATGTTCCCATATGAAATTAAAAATGACACACCTTTTAAAATCAATAGTTAATGTGAATTTGATATGTATGGATTCTATGGGAATCAAATTTTTGTTAATGAGGTGTTATGGGACCTAAGGGATCAGAACATGGTGGACAATAGGTTGAATGATTGAATGAATAAATACTAAATTAAAATGAAATCGAAAATGGAGACTTGACTTAGACCCGAATTTTGAATGGGTAAGAGGTAGTGTTTATAGCTTGGTTATGGATGTTATTTATAATTTCATGGATTTCAGAGCATGTTGGGGGTTGTGACTTTGTCTTAGGAGGGTTTTGACCTATCTTGTACTTCTGAATTGTGAACCTTGATGTTGTTATTTTTTAGGCATCTGTTTGGAATTGTAGAGACGTGGCACCATGAAACCCTCCAGTGGTATGTTGGGAGGGAGGTGAAAACCATACTCTGGAGTTAGTGGGACATGGGATACTTGTTTATCCTCATTTATTTCCAGTTGTAGCACTATAGACTATTCTGAACATTTTTCATGAGGCACTATTCAATGAGGGGTTCTTTCATAATATACATACTTTTTAAGGAGCTCTACAGCCTGGCATGACTATAGCTGAGCTGACATGGCTGTTGCAATAGCAAAACCGTCCCATATTTTTTGGGGGATGGTGGTCCATAGTCTATTGAGTTATTTCATGAGACCAAACTATCTATTTTTTGAGCATTATGAGACTTCTCCTGAGAGATGGATAAATCTCGCAACTTATTTTCTATGTGGAGAAGAAAAGTGATGGTGGGGTTTTTTGAACTAGACTGATGGGTTGTGAGATATTGGTTGGACTAATTTACCAACACATTCATAGGACTACTTTTACCCTAAGGCTCTATAGATAGAGTGGGATAGTGAGTTCAAGAGTCTGGAGAGGTGATTGATGATGGTTATGTAGTACTCAACATGCTTTAGAGTGTTTCGGTGTTTTTTAATGATGTACCTTGCTGATGAGTTGTCTAGAGAGATATGATTCAAGGATGGTCTTCGGCAAGATATCAAATATTTGTTCAATGTGTATATATTTACGTATATCACTGATATTGTGAATCAAGCGCTGATTAAGGATCAGTACCTAAGGGAATATACGGTCTAATAGTAGGGAAGTGTTGCTTCTTGTCCTGGTTTTATACATCTTCGGAACATAAAAACCATTTCGAGGCTTCCCTTGAGATGATATCCATATTGGATGTGATTTCTGGAATCCTGGTTTTTTTTCACCAATGTAGAAGGTGATGCCACCATAAGAACCAGTGTGACTGCAAACCATTTTAGTGTAGAGATTGTGGAAGGATAGACAATATGATGTTTTTTTGTAGGACCATCATATCTAGTTGTGAGTGGTAGGGGTTCATCATTTACATCAATTTTAAGATCAACTTCCTCATCTCTACATCAGGTTGGGAGCTCGAGTTGTGCAGGCCGATCTGGTTGTGGTAGTTGTTGTTGTGGTAGAGGTTTCCATACACCTGTTACACCAAGACAAAAGATATAGACTACTCTAGGTAGTCATGTTGTTTCATAGGGACATAGTGCAGGTGAGTTCTTTTCTATACAACTTACATCTGGGGAGAAGGGTACCGACCCATATACTGTGATAGGTATGATCTTAGCACCCTCTATTATTTTATTCTCTATATCAGATATCGGTTCATCTCATAGTTTCATATCATCAACTATGGTGAAAACCCTTGGGCTTTTTGTGTGGTCTTATTAGGGTGTTTTGATGATAAACACACCATTGAAAATTAGAACGGATTATTTCCAGCAGTTTAGGAATTACCCCATTGACTTGGGTGGGTGTCACTTCGTCTTGGATATTTATGTCCTTGAGATGATAGGGTTTGATGTCACTATTGGGATAGACTAGTTAGTAGCTTATCAAGCTTACGCTGACTACTATCGATAGAGGGTAATTTTACATCACCATAAAGAGTGGTGTTTCCTCACAATGGTGAATGGGATTTCCAGGCGAGTTGGGATGAACTATATCATCATGGGCTCGGTGGGATGATATCCCAAATTACTAGTTTATTTTTGGATGATTTGGGATCGAGTCTGAAGGATTTTCCTTCAGTGGTTGATTGTTATGGAGATGTGTTCCTAGACATATTTTCTGATTTACCTCTTGAGAGCGAGGTTAATTTCTCCATCAAACTAGTTTCAGGAGCTACCCTGGTATCCATTCCTCCTTGGAGGATGAGTATGATGGATTTGCAGGAGTTGATGTAGAAGCTTGAGGATTTGGAGGTGGAAGGGTTTATCTGACCCATTACATTCCCTGGGGTACTCTAGTCATTCTTGCGATAAAGGTGGATTGAATTCATAGGCTATGTGTGGATTATCAAAAGTTAAATCAGTTTATGTTTAAAAATTGATATCCCTTTGGATTGATAGATGACATGTTTGATCAGCTTTCAGGAGCTTTAGTGTTCATGAAAATTGAACTAAGGACATGATATCACCTGTTACATGTTTGATCTATATACATTCCTCACACAACATTTTTTAGTAGGTATGGTCTATACGAGTGTCTGGTTTTGTATTTTGGTCTCATAAATGTGATATCAGTTTCATGGTGCTGATGAACAATGTGTTCCATCCTTACATGGATTCTTTTTGTGGTGGTTTTCATGTATGATATCATGGTGTATTATCAAAATGGAAACAACCATTACAACCATTGTGAGATATTTTTTTAGTAAAATTAGGGAGAATAAGTTATATGATAAGCTCACAATTTTTTACTTATGGATGGACCAGATTCACTTCCTGGGTTACATCACCTCACAGACAAGAGTATTAGTCAACCCAGAGAAGGCGAGAGCTATATTTTATAGGGAACAACCTAAGAATTTTTTATATGGAGTTTATTGGGTTTGTCTAGTAACTAAAGGTGTTTCATAAAAGATTGCTCACACTTATTAGCACCACTGAAGGGATTTACATAGAATGGTGTGAAGTTTGTATGGTCATATTCTTGCGAGATAGTATTTTTGGAGATGAAAGGAAGGTTGACATCCATACCAATAATAATACTTCTAGAGCTGAATAAGAGATACACTATGTATTTTGGAACATCATGTATCGAGCTGGGAGCAGTGATGAGGCAAGGGGGTAGATTAATGGCATACAAGTCTTAGTATATGAGGCCACATAGAAAGAATTACAAGATGCACAATCTTGAGATGGATGCAGTTGTTTATGTGTTGTGCTATTGGAGATATTATTTACAGGGATATCATTTTGTGGTTTACACAACTACAAAAACCTGAAGAATATATTTAGTCTGTGTGATTTGAATATCAGGCAGTGAAGGTGGGTTCATTACCTTCATTCATTTGACTTTGAGATTTCTTACATACCTGGTAAAGGTAATTAATTGGCTAATGCACAGAATAAGAGGACTTAGATACATGTAGGGAAGTAGGCTAGTAGCGAGTGGTAGATTATGGTGTTTTTTAGGAGATGAATCTAAATGTGAAATACAGTCCGGGATAGACATTTCTATCATCCTTAGTAATGAAATACACCTTGTTGGATAGAGTAAGGGTGTGGTAGTAATCAGATTCAGAGGGCCTAGTTCTATGGGAGAGTGTGACTGGTGAGGATTCACCCTCAGTTTGATAGTAGGTGAGGATGAAATCATGCATATCCAGGGATACTTTTTGGTTCTAGTGGATATACGTGAGGATTTGATGTGGGATTTTTATGCTTCATCTTGGGAATGGTATCTCGGATTCACCAAGATGTATCATGACTTATGCCATCGTACTGGTCATTGAGTATGACAAGAGAGGTAACTAGGTTTGTTATGTGGTTTTCCACATGTCAGCATGTGAAGGCATAACATCAGTGACCATCTGAGATTTATAGAAGTTACCTAGTCCTTATTGAAATGGGATGATGTAGTCATATATTTCGGGACTTGTTTATCGATTTTTCCACAAGATAACAATGTAATGTGGGTAGTTTTTGATAGGATCATTATGGTTTCTCATTTATTTCTGATCAAGGATCCAATCAGTATTGATGATCTTGAAAAATTGTATATTAGTGAGATAGTAAGACTTCATGGGGTCCTGCAAAATATCATTTCATATTGGGATGTCCACTTTACAACTCATTTCTGATAGTGTTTTTAGAGGATGCTGGGTATTTAAGAAATTATGAGGACAACATACCACCTTAAGACTTATGTCCAGTTAGAGTGTACGATAGAGGTGCTATAGGACATAATGAGAGCATGTGTCCTGGATTATGGTGGATTTTGGGAAAAGTGTATTCCCCTGGTTGAGTTTTCCATTAATAACAATTATCATGTGACAATGCAGTTGGCATCTTAAGAAGCTTTATATGTTAGTCCATACAGATCACCACTATTCTAGTTAGAGGTAGGGTATTCAGATTTACTGGGATCACATCTCTTGTAGAAGACTTCATGAGTAGATAAAGTTGATTCATAAGTGGATAGATACTTTATAAACATGAAAAAAATCTTATTCCAAACACCGTAGAAGACATGTAGAGTTTGAGGTTAGGGATCATGTCTTTTTATGAGCTTCATAAAGGTTGGTACACAAATAGATCAGGAGATGGGGTAAGCTTTCACTGTGATATTTTGGGTCATTTGAGATTCTAGGGAGATTTGGGTTGGTAGCCTATCAGTTATAGATACATCATAAGTACATATCCATGAAAGAAATTTTACACATATCATAGCTGCTACATTATCATTCAGACTCAGCTCACCATTTTCAACCATTATAGGTTGAGATACAAGTTGATGAATCCTTTGAGAAGCATCTGATTCTTATTGTTTACAGGATCATGAAGATAATTTGAGGCTGGTCAGTTCCTTTAGTATGGGTGCTATAGCAACATGTAACACCCCGAGATTTTATGAGATATATTATTTTTAATTTCATTGATGTTTTCTATTATACATTACACCATGTCTAGCTTGTACTATATGCAACACTGTATTAGCTTGCAGTATACGCAACACTATTCTTGGACCCTGTTACACATAATTTCACGTTTTATTTGTGAAAATTATTCAACACAACATTAAGTATAGATTTTGTTTAATGTATAAATGAAATAAGTTTTGATTATGTTATACACAACACCAAACATATCTTTCACTACACGAATCCCTGACTTGTCTTTCATTACATGCAATCGTGACCTTCCACTATAGCGTGTGTTGTATGCAATACTGAGTTTCACTAAACAATGATATGTTATATAAACAAGCCCTTATGAATAGTAATACCCAATTTTTTAAATTTTATAAATTTTATCTTTCGAAATGGACTTCATTTTTGGATTTGGAATATCTAAGTTATCCTACGGTGAATTTTTGGTAATTTTCTGAAAACATTCAATTTTTTATGAATAGTGAAAACACTGGGTAACTATTTAAAAACCGACTTTTTATTTAAATTATTATTTATTTTATTTAAATTTATTTTATGTCAAAATTGATACATAATGCCTATATAATTTAAATGTAATTCATTTGAGTCATTTTATAATAATTTTAGATATATAAAAATTTTATTGAAATTTTCACCGTATTTTACCCACCTCCTAAAAGAATATGAAAATTTACATAAAACTTAATTTTACCGCTTCTGTGAGTGGAATTTTGAAAATCCGAGAAATAAAGTTAATATCATTGAGAAAAATGTGGTTCAATAAGATTAAAATAATTTTTGGTGAATAGTAACTTTTTACTTTTATTTACCACGGTTAAAAGTAAATAGGGTAATTAAGGGAAAAAAAGATATTATTATTAGCCTAACACGTGTCCTAATTCTATTGGATAAGTGTAATTTGACCAAAAAAAACCTTAGGAATAAACTATTACCCTTTAGGTCCACTTGGATTAGATTTTGACAATTATTATTATTTTATTTAAAGAAAAGATAAAATAGTTAAAATAAAAGTTGAATAACTAAAATATTTTTAATATAGAGTTATACATAAGATAAATTCGACGATAAATATTCATTAGAAAGATAAAAATATTTCCTACATAATGGTATTTTAATTATAATTTTTATACATTAAATAATTGAATTTATTTATGACACAATAATGATGCAATAATTACTTTATTAATGAAATATTAACATAATTGATATTATAAATACCTTAATAAATGTAATTTGAGACTTTTTATAAATTAATCTTTTTTAGGATAATATGACATGTTATTATTGACATAATTAACTTTTTTTGAAATAATCATGTTGTTATGATTTTCACAAAAATCAATTACTAAATAGTGTCAAAATTGACATAAAATAGTTTTTAAAATAAATATTATATATTAATTGTTATTTTATTCCCAAAAATATAATTCTAGGCCAAATGACTTAGATAAGAATATATATATTAATAATTAACTAATTGGGGTTCGTTTGGCTTGTTATAGTAAGTTTATTAACTATATAGTGTAAGAAAACAACAACACATGGTAAAAGTTAAATTATTTAACTAAGAGTTAAATCTAAATGATAAGTTTAAAATAGAAACCTAAACTTGTCTAAATCCTTTTGGTTGAGATGATTTTAACCCATCCCCACTTTAGCTTCTAAATAAATCAATTTGGAGCTATTATAAACTGAATATGACTTTATTAAAAAAATAATATTTTATGTTTTTCCAAAGGTGCCCCTCACCTCTCTTATAAAAAGGGCACCCCTTCCCTCTTCTCTTCACACCCTTTTGAGCCTTGAAGCTCGGCCAACCCCTACCAATTCATCTTCTAAACATCTATAGTTATATCATAGAGGTTTTGGTCTTCTCAAAAGACCAACTCTAGTGCCCTAAGAGGAAGTTTGAAGGAGGTGCATCAAGGAAGAGGTAATATCTTATACCAACTCTTTTAAGTTTCTTTCTTCTTATACTTACTCTTCTTTAGTTGTTTCATTATAAAGTAATAACATCAGTATTACATACATACTGATATTTATTCTAAATATTAAACAACCCTATTTCACCTTCTATCCATCGTACGTAAAACAATATCACCGCGCGTGCGTACGTACCTAATATCGTCTCCACGCCATAGTGTAATCAGTTTTTCAACAACCACCTTACATGGATGGGTATAATGGTGTAAAGAATAACTATATATGATTATTATAATATCTTACTGATTTTAAGATATTATATCACCCACTCCATTTCCATTCAATAAATATGGGAACGATATCATCGCTCGTGCGTACGTACGGATTACCGTCTCCACGACACGATGAGATTCATTTTTGTTGTTAAAAATTAAAAAATGATTATAAAGTATATATAATAAGTAATCATGAAATATATGACATAATAATTCTACTAGATTTATGTATATATATATTTATTTCATCAACTTAATTCCATTCAATTCAATAAGGAAACGAAAAACAGCGTTCATGCGTACGTGTGGCCTACCGTCTCCATGAACGGTGTGTTTCTTTCCATTTATTGATCTATTATATATATGTATATTCTTAATATATATTATATATAAATTATGTTTTATATTCTGGAATTAAGTAATCATGATCTAATTAATCATATTAATAATTACAAGTCAAAATACGGACGATAAATGAAATGATTTTACCCAAAACGCTGCTTTAAAATGGAATTTACAAAAGAATGAGTAATATAGAGTGATAAGTGAACCATATATCATATCATAATAATGAATATGATTCTGTAATAATTCAATTACATTATTTAAATCATTATACAGGAGGTTTGGATACATACAAAGCATATCGAACATAAGGTAAGGGAAAATCTCGCAATCTCAATTTTATCCGAGATTGTTTATACTTTAGAATTTACTGGGGAATATTTATCATCCACATCCATGTTTCCTCAATATGTAAAATTATTTCTATCCTCTTACAATTGTTTAAATCCAATTTTACCCATTTTTGAGTTTTTATTAAAATATATGAAAGGAATATTTTTTTTAGTACAAGGTACTTTTTGACTTTTCCGACCAAAGTACAAGAAGAATGTTTTTTAACTTATACGACATGAACGGATTTTTATAGTTTCATAACGCCTTATTTAAATAAACCATCCTCTATATGATTTCCTGATTATTGTCAACAAAATCATTTTCTTTTAAAATTGAATGGAATTTTCTTAAAAGAAAATGATTTTGAAGAAGAACGGGTATTTTCCTCAATAATTTATTTCATGTGTTTCATCAGAACCATTTTCCATCTAAGATAACATTATTTCATATGTGTACATTTCAATTATAATTTCTCTATTATTTACATGGATTCACTTTTATTATGATTAAATGATATCCATTTTGTTTTTTATGGATTGTGTTATGATTGGATGATGTTTATCAAACCCATTTTATACTTTGGGAAATAATGAATGATTTATGCTCATGTTGTGGCACAAGTAAGAATGATTTCATTATGAGATGGGTGGAACCTATATCTCCCTCCAATGAATTGGGAAAATATTTATATCTCATGAGATAGACATGGATGGAATGGTATGTTAATCTGATTCAGTGTTACAGGACTGAAACAAGGAGTGAACTTGATTCAGAAAGGGACTTTATCCAATAAGATGGTCTTGGCAGCAATGCCTTGGATACTATGGAAATCATAACATGTTCTTAATGGTTTCCACAATTACATGTTTTATTACCATGTTATTTTATCATGACTAATGTTTCTTTATGATCTACACCTTACGTACTACCATGTTTTATGTCATTGCTCAAGATTTCTATGTTTAAACATTATGTTGATGTTTTTATGTTCAAATGTATATGGTTTGTTTTATTCTTCCATGCTTACCCTTACTGAGCATTTGATCTCACCCTTTATATGTTTTCTTTTCCCCAGTATATAAAGAAAGGTTTTAGGTAAGAAAACAAATGGGGAAGTTCTTTATGGGAGATGTTGAAGATCTTTCACCATGATTAGAAGACTATGTTCTGAGTTTCCAAAGACACTAAACTATTATGGTACTTCGTTGTTTATTTTTGTTATGTATTAATTATTCTACAAAAGTAATGTAATTTCCATGTAAGTCAAGATTTGGGTATCTACAGTTGGTATCAGAGGTTCTGTTTAGTCATCCTTTGGAAACTAGGATGCGAGAACTTTAGTGAGATCCCTATAGATATTTCTAAGGTATGTTTAGGGATGTCCCTAAGGTTAAGTATAAGTATAGGTTATAGTCCTACAATTATGGTAAAAATGTTATAATTAAACCTAAGGTGTTAGATATTGAAGTTACTCCCCCTTTATTATGATTTTCACCTCACACTATTCTTTTTGGTTTTAAAAAAAATGGCTGGAAACAGGAAGATTCACGATAATGGAGGATATGATGGACAACGGAATTATATTATTCCTGAGCAACCAAATGAAATTGGATATGGAAGTCCACATATCGTTATTATTCCTAATCTTCAATCTCAGAATATGATCAATAATATCAACTTTGGTATGTTTCCCGACCCGGCTAATAAGAGAATGATGGAGTTTCATGAAGATCATAGAGGAAAGAAAGCTCAATTTCCCTCATGTAAATCATGTCGGAAGAGGCATCTAGGAGAATGTTTCAAAGGAACTGGAATATGATTTTGGTGTGGAAAAGAAGGACACAAAGATATTAATTGAAATGTAAAAGGTTCAGTTAACACCATGGTCAAAGATAATGGTATTGCTAAGACATCAACAATGGTAAAGTGTTTTAAATGTGGAATGTACGGGCATTATGCAACCCAATGCCCTAAGGGAAAATCTCATAATGAGAATCAATATGGTCATGTGGGTAGTATTTTTGTGGATGATGATGAAGAGACTACAAATGATATATGATATCAAAGAAATGATGAAGCTCAGTCAGTGTTTTAAGAAGGTAGTGAAATTATTGTATGTTTATCAAGAATAATGTATGGTACTATAGAATAAAGAAAAATCTATGGATTGTTACACTGTTTCCTTTGCTTGAGTTTTGAAAGTTTATGTTGAATGGTACCGGTAACAATGAAAGGTTATTCAGATATTTTTTGAAAGCACCTAATATGCCTATAAAGAAGGGATAGGAAGATAATGGAATGTTTTATAGTATTAATGAGATCTTGAATAATATAACAAAAAAGTGATATCATGGTTTGAGTATATAGAATTTTTTGGATTTTGGTATATGGAAAGAGTTACCTTGTGATAGAATTCATGCTTTCACTATGGTTCAAGAGAATACATGATTAAGGTATTCACATGTTTGGAATGTGACAAACAAGATACATCGTATGATATATGGGGGATAAATGATGGTATTCACATTCTCGGTAGATGACATTTCTAGTAATTGTTTTCTTTATACTATGAGCATAGATAAAAGAATTTTGGATAATCCTAAGGAATGGAATGAATTAAGTTAGACATAAGATTGTATTGATTAAGGCTAGAAATTTTTTATATTTTATTACAGGGATGTTATTATAATATAGTTTTAGAAAAAAGGACAACCTACAGGACGGGTGACAACCCGTCGCGTCGGACAAGGATATGGGAATCGAACCCACAACCGAAGTGCGACAGGCCTTTATTTCCTACCACTGGCCTACAGGAAGTACCTAGTTAATAGAAACTAGTTTTATTAAGCAGTATGATAGATGATGTATAAGTCCATTTTTGGAATCATATACGATTAACCTCACTATAGATGGACTTATGTATATTTGATAACTTTTCCTAACCTTTTGTTTGAGACATATGGAATGACCCATCATTCTATCACATGATCCCCTAATAATTCACCAATGAAAAATTCAACTTCATTACTTTAAGAGATGAAGTGGAAATTGTTCAAGGCATGAACAATTGTGAGATTATACAGAAATAAAGTAAGTATTTCTTCTAATTCAAATTCATCAACTTTATGGAAATCATCTTGAAAACCAAAAATGTTTCCATAGTGACCTTATATCCGATGAATAAGATGGTACCTTAGATCATCACAAGTTTATGGCTTTGTGATTGTTGGCTTTTTCATAGCCATTTCCTCTACCACTCTCCATCATAACTTGATGGTTATATTCTTCCTCTATATCCATATTTCCACCTATGTTCGCTTATGTGGAAACCCAGTGATGAGTTAATCTGGGTAACCGTTACATTTCTTACTTTACTTTTTAAAATTAAGTTTAGTATTCCTTTTACGATATGGGTTTTTATGAACGAAATTTTCAAGTAGTAAATGATTTATAACCACGATGAATTTCGAGGGTGAAATTCATTTTAAGGGGGGTAGAATGTAACACCCCGAGATTTTATAAGATATATTATTTTTAATTTCTTTGATGATTTCTATTATACACTACACCAAGATTATCTTGTACTATATGCAAAACCGTATTTTCATGCAGTATACGCAACATTATTCTTGGCTCGTCTTACACACAATTTCAAGTTTGTTTTGTGGAAATTATTCTACCCAACATTAAGTATAGATTTTTTTTAATGTATAAATGAAATAAGTTTTGATTATGTTATACGCAACACCCAATGGAGCTTTCACTACATGCATCCCTAACTAGTCTTTAATTACATGAAATAGCGACCTTCCATGATAGCGTGTGTTGTACGCAATACCGAGTTTCACTAAACAACGATATGTTATATAAACTAGCTCTTATGAATAGTAATACACACTTTTTGAAAATTTATAAATTTTATCATTCGAAATTGACTTCATTTTTGGATTCAGAATATCTAAATTATCCTAGGGTGAATTTTTGATATTTTTCTGAGAACATTCAATTTTTGATCAATAGTGAAAACACTGGGTTACTATTTAAAAAACGAATTTTTATTTAAATAATTATTTATTTTATTTAAATTTATTTTATGTCAAAATTGATGCATAATACCTATATAAGTTAAATGTAATTCATTTGAGTCATTTTATAATAATTTTAGATATATAAAAATTTTATTGAACTTTTCACCATCTTTTACCCACCTCCTAGGAGAATTTGAAAATTTACATAAAACATAATTTTACCGCTTCTGTGAGTGGAATTTTTAAAATCCGAGAGACACGGTTAATATCAAGGAGTAAAATGTGGTTCAATAAGATAAAAATATTTTTGGTGAATAGTAACTTTTTACTTTTATTTACCACAGTTAAAAGTAAATAGGGTAATTAAGGGTAAAAATAATAATATTATTACCCTAACACATGTCCTAATTCTATTGGATAAGTGTAATTTGACCAAAAACAACCTTAGGAATAAAATATTACCCTTTAGGTCCACATGGATTAGATTAGGACACTTATTATTATTTTAATTAAAGAAGAGTTAAAATAGATAAAATCAAAGTTTAATAACTAGAACATTTTTAATATAGGGTTATACATAAGATTAATTAGACTATAATTTTTCATTAGAAATATAAAAAGAGTTCTTACATAATGGTATTTTATTTATAATTTTTAGACATTAAATAATTTAATTTATTTATGACACAATGATGATTAAGTAATTACATTATTAATGAAATATTAACATAATTGATACCATAAATACCTAAATAAATGTAATTTGAGACTTTTTATAAAATACACTTATTTTTTTAGGATAATATGACATGTTATTATTTATTTGATTAATTTTTTTCGAACTAATCATTCTGTTATGATTTTCCCAAAAATCAATTACCAAATAGTGTCAAAATTGACATAAAATAGTTTTTAAAACAAATATTATATTATTAATTGTTATTTTATTCCTAAAAATATAAGGTTCGTCCAAATGACTTATATAAGGATATATATATTAATAATGAACCACTTGGGGTTCGTTTGGCTTGTTATAGTATGTTTATTAACCATATAGTGTAAGAAAACAAGAAGACACGGTAAAAGTTAAATTATTTAACATAGAGTTAAATGTAAATGAAAAGGTTAAAAGAGTAACCTAAACTTTTCTAAATCCTATTGGTTGAGAGTATTTCGACCCACACCCACTTTATCTTCGAAATAAATCCATTTGGAGCTATTATATACTGAATATGACTTTATTATAAAATAATATTTTAAGTTTTTTCAAAGGTGCCCTTCACCTCCCTTATAAAAAGGGAACCCCTTCCCTATTCTCTTTACACCCTTTTGAGCCTTGATGCTCGGCCAACCCCTACCAATTACTCTTCTAAACCTCTCTAGTTATATCATAGAGGTTCTGGTACTCTCAAAAGACCAACTCTAGTGCCCTAAGAAGAAGTTTAAAGGAGGTGCATCAAGGAAGAGGTAATATCTTCAACCGACTCTTTCATGTTTCTTTCTTCTTCTACTTCCTCTTCTTTAGTTGTTTCATTATAAAGTAATAACATAATTATTACTTATATACTTATATATTATTATAAATATGAAACAACCCTATTTCACCTTTTATCCATCCTATGGAAATCAAAATCACCGCGCAAGCGTACTTACGGAATACCATCTCCACGCCGTGGTGTAATCAGTTTTTCCACCACCACCTTACATGGATGGGTATAATTGTGTAAAGAATAACTATATATGATTATTATAACATCATACTGATTCTAAGATATTATGTCATCCACTCCATTTCCATTCAATAAATATGGGAATGATATCATCGCTCGTGCGTACGTACGGATTACCGTCTCCACAACGCGATGAGATTCATTTTTGATGATAACAATTCAAGAATGATTATAAAGTATATATAATAAGTAATCATGAAATATATGACATAATAATTCTAATGGATTTATGTGTATATATATATATATGTATGTCATCTACTTAATTTTATTCAATTCAATAAGGAAATGAAAAACAGCCTTCATGCGTACGTACGGCCTACCGTTTTAATGAACGGTGTATTTATTTCCATTTATTGATATATTATATATATGTATATTCTGAATATATATTATATATAAATCAAGTTTTATATTCTTTAATTAAGTAATCATAATCTAAGTAATCATATTAATAATTACAATTCAAAACACGGACGATAAATGAAACGATTTTACCCAAAACACTGCTTTAAAATGGAATTTACAAAAGAAATGGTAATATTGAGAGATAAGTGGACCATATATGATATCATAATAATGAATATGATTCGGTAATAATTCAATGACATTATTTAAATCATTATACATGAGGTTCAGATACATATGAAGCATATCAGACATAAGGTAAGGGAAAATCTCGCAATCTCATTTTTATCCGAGATTGTTTATACTTCAGAATTTACTGGGGAATATTTATCATCCACATCCATGTTTCCTCAATATTTAATATTATTTCTATCCTCCTACAAGTTTTTTAAATCCAATTTTACCCATTGGTGAGTTTTTAGTAAAAGATATGAAAGGAATATTTTGTCGTTTTTAGTACGAGGTACTTTTTGACTTTTCCAACCAAAGTACAAGAAGAATGTTTTTTAACTTATACGGCATGAATGGATTTTTACAGTTTCATAACGCCTTATTTACATAAAGATTTATCTAAATGATTTCATGATTATTTTCAACAAAATCATTTTCTTTTAAAATTTAATGGCATTTTTTGAAAGTAAAATTATTTTGAAGAAGAATGGATATTTTCGTCAAGAATTTATTTCAAGTGTTTTATCAAAACCATTTTACATCTAAGATAACATTATTTCATATGTGTATGTTTCAAGTATAATTTCTCTATGATTTACATGGTTTCAATTTTATTATGATGAAATTATATCCATTTTGTTTTTTATGGATTATGTTATGATGGGATGATGTTTATGAAACCAATTTTGTACTTTGGGAAATGATGAATGATTTATGCTCATGTTGTGGCACAAGTAAGAATGATTTCATTATGAGATGGGTGTGACCTATATCTCCCTCCAATTAATTGGGTAAAGATTTTTATCGCATGATATAGACATGTCTGGAACGGTATGTTAATCTGGTTTAGTGTTACAGGACTGAAACGAGGAGTGAACTCGATTCATAAAGGGACTTTGTCCACTAAGATGGTCTTGGCAGCAATGACATGGATACTATGGGAATCATAACATGTGCTTAATAGTTTCCACAATTACATGTTTTATTCCCATGTTTTTTATCATGATTAATGTTTATTTATAATCTATACCTTACATACTGCCATGTTTTATGTCATTGCTCAAGATTTTGATGTTTAAACATTATGTTCATGTTTTTATGTTCAAATGTTTATGGTTTGTTTTATTTTCTCCATGCTTATCCTTACAGAGCATTTGATCTCACCCTTTATTTGTTTTCTTCTCCCGAGGATATAAAGAAAGTTTTTAATTAAGAAAACAAAAGGGGAAGATATTTATGGGAGATGTTGAAGATCTTTCACCACGATTAGAAGATTATGTTTAGAGTTTCCAAAGACACTAAACTATTACAGTCCTTCGGTATTTGTTTTTGTTATGTATTATGTATTCTAAAAAATAATGTCATGTCCATGTACGTCAAGCTTTGGGTCTCTACACAACATATCTATTTATAGGACGAGGCATGCGAGTGGGAGGTTGACGTACATGCTCAGTGTCTGAGTTGTTTTCAGATAAATCTTGGACATCATTGATTCTGTAATAATTACGTTAAGTGGGGTAATATTGTAAGATAATTATTTTTTCATAATGAATGAATTTTTTATCGTTCTCATTAAATTCTTCTTTACTATCATTTTTGGTTTATACCTTTTTCTAGGATGTGGTTCAGTTGGGTTGATTTTATGGAAAGAAGAGACATGAAAGTTGGGTATTGGCATGAGGAAAATTACAAAACATGTAATTAGGAAAAAAGTTGGGAAATTTGATTACATGACCTATAATGTTCTCGAAACATTTTTTCACAACATGTAAGGGTTTTTTACTAGGAAGTGAAAACTAAGCATTACACACCATGTATAGAAATTACATGTCATTTAATGTCCTAACTATGTTTTTCAAAAATAGAGGCGGGGCCTCTATTTTCCATACAGAAGACTTTTACCTCTCGTTTGAAGCGTAAAAACCTTCCTTTTATGCTTTTCCAAAGTAGACCTCATTTGGACTCTGTTTCTTTATCCATCTGTCATGTTGGAACTACATTAGTGAGTGATAGATTCCTTTATAGCCACTTGTGATTATTTAGAACAAGGGATACATTGTTTGGGTTTAGGCTAATATGCCCTAATTTCTCATTTTCGGTTTGTTATTATGATTTCTCCAATGTTGAGGTGAATTAGGAATTCATACTGGATGATCAATCCACTACCACGAAAAGGCAGCTGATCAATATTTTTTTCATATTTTCAAGATTTATGGAGTTATTTCTCATTTTGTCTCCCACTTGACATTTCAGTGCATTACTATTTTTGAAATGTTAATCCAAAATAGTGAAGTATGACATGTTAAGTATACCCTATGGTTATTTGAGATTCATTGGTGGTTGTTTCCCCAAATCAAGGTCATCCTTGGGTTTTGGTATGCCATTTCTTTGGTTTTGACCACTAACAAACTACCCAAGGGGTGTGTTCTTGAGTTTTCCTAGTTTAACGAATCACCATTGTACTTAAATGAGGTTGAATTGCATTCACATTAGATGTTAAGACTTCTTTCCTTATGTTAACAAAATATTCCATGCTTAACCTTATTATATGGATTTAATGTCATTTCTTAAACGAGTTGGTATACTCTTTGGTTTTTTATAATACTTAATCAGTTTTCATAGTATTTGTTTTAAATGGGTGGTTATATGCATTTGATTTCTTTAATAGTAAATGGATGATAAAAGGGTTTGTATACCCATAACACCTGATTAAATGGAAATGGAATACATGAGTGGGTATGCTAATGTCGTGTTTTTTTATGATATATATGTATGATTTTATATTTTCCATGGATGGATCTCCATGGATCTGGAATGTAGTTGTACAAACCTTTGCTGAGTATGCAACATTGATCTTGATTTCATGGGATGCCTTCGGCTTTCCTACCCATTGGATCCGACTTTCTTGGAATAACATAGGACTTTTCTATACACATATTCCTAGGATTCCAATCAATGACTATACCGAGTATCCATTGAGATTCTCTTGGGGCTCGATGTTGATATCTTGTTCTTCTACACCATGGATCTGGACCTTCGTGGTATACACTTCATTATATGGAATAGTTGTGGGATATATGAATGCAGTTGTAGGGAAAGGAAATGGGTTTTTCATATGGCTTATTTATACATCTAGGTCATGCGGACAAGATATGGATGGTTGTAAGGTGATGCCATGTTACTTGCTTATATTGCCTATAGATTCCTTGATAGGATATAACACTTGTTACAAGGACCCATGAAAGTCTATTCTGTTTTACTTCCTATAGTAGACATATTCCCTAGGCATTCAGACTTACATTATAGTTTACTTACACTTGTTTAGAATATTGAATCATTCTGTTTAGAACTTTATAGATCATTGTGTGGTTACCTACTGGGATGTTTATCTTGCACCCTATTTAGGCTTCCTTAGGGACACAAATATATTATATGGTTGGAGATGATAATTTGCGAAGGTTTCCTAACACTGTTTCTTGATCATTTCTTTGGAGAAGAAGAGCATAGAACCAATCTGAGGGTTGCGATGCTAATAGAACACCTTTTGGTCTTTTTTTATTTTGGATACTTGTACCATATTGTTCATCCATGTAACTATTTTGGCTGATTTCTAGATACATGTAACATCTTCATCATTATATATGAGACACTTTTGGCTTGTTATATATTCTTGTATTTCTTGTCCATTGTGTCTTCTATCTTCTTAATTCATCTTCTTCTGTTATTTAATGTGATTTAATTCCATAGTGATATACTCTGGAAATGAGGGCATAATCTCCCTAATGACTCACCTAGGCCCCCATACTATTTGGTAGTCTCTGTAATTTGGGGAGATGCACATCGGGCTATATAACCAACTGGGCTCGGGGCTTTGATGGGTGTCATTCAGGTCCATGACATTACAATATACATGGAATTCCATGTTATTATGAATAAAATATAAATCTCAGGTCACACCATATTTACTACTTATATGTATGACTATCAAATCCTATGAAAAAAATAAAAAATTGTTTCTAGTTATAACCATAAACTCTTATGTAACAAACAAGTTGGTCTATAAAATCATAAAGGTAGAATACCATGAGACATCCTAACTTTTAAAGAAAGGAATAATGTATATTCCCTTGTGATATCAGGGGAATCCTTTCAAATGACTCATTGAAGTGTGTCCCTCCAATAAGATATCAAATAATTCCCTTCACACTAACCACAACAGATCACACCATCAGCCTTCATGTTCTAAGGTTACACATGATGTCGATTATTTATATTATCCTAAATTAACCCTCAATAGAGTATACATTTCTCTAGGGAACTTAGTGAGGTCCCCTAGGTCTCATCATAACACAGACACTCTATATAGGCTCTTTAATATCATTCTCATCTCTATATCTAAAATCATCATTCTGATGTAACAACATCCCTATGTTCTATCATAATCATATAACTACCTAATCATCATCATAGTCAATGTTATATTGGGATCATTCTAGGTAAATGACAAACTTTCCATCCAAATTTCAAATTTCATCCAAGGTTAGTATGATCACCCAAAATATAATATATCTGCCTAGGTTATATCTATAAGGGTTAGTGTCCTGAGAACCAACTATTTTGTACTTTGATTACATGAATGTTCACATATTATATATTGTTCGTTATTCTGTATGACTATAATATAATAATGTCCTGGAATATTTGTTGCATTGATAAGGTCATGGAAGATCCCCATTATGATTAGAACCTTGAAATGTTATAACAATATTCTTAAATAAAGTTCTATGGTTGGATGACATACTATGATAGGACACATAGTATACATACCGTCATGTGCGAGTAATCATGAGAAGATGAGACTCTCTCTCAAGGAGTTTGCACTTGGTAATCTCCAAGATGAGAGATTATGAGAACAGACCTACCCGTAGCAATTCTGCATGTCTTGGTGTCATTGGAAATTTCTGTCTACAAGCGTGTGTAATTTCCCCTAGACTGGAGGATTATCATTAACTGATGTCATGACTCACGCTCTTAGATTTTCTGACGAAAACCGTCACGCAGGCAGTTTCCGGGAAGTATGGTATATTGGGTGCATCACAAGTGACATGTTGTTAATGGATAAGTCGAGGAAGGATTTGTCCCTTCCATTTATAGAAGTTGATATCTCAGCCCTTTTATTGAAATAGAACTGTCGCATTAAATTCCATGGCCATGGTGTAAACGATGAGTTTCTTTCAGGATGTCAAAGAATGACGGATCAAGCATATAGGTTTATGACCCTTCCATGAAACCTGCTTGATGAGATATCGAGACAAAGGGATTAAATTACACAGTAAGCCTTTGTATGAGGTGATACATCAATGTGTTGTCAACTTATTTCTCTAGGGTTCCTTGACCCATTTCTAGACAGTAATCTTGGACTTTAGGCAAGCCCATCTAATGCCAACGAGAAAAAGGCCTAGAGGGTCACACACTAAGTGTATTCATGTATCTCAAGTAGAATAAATATTATTTCCATATGTGGTTTAATAATTATTCAAGGAAACCTAAATCATTTTAATGATGGAGGAAGAATGAAATTAAAAACAAGATATACACGTCATGTATTAATGATTACACGCCGTGTAGTTTTTCATGGAAAAGAAGTGCATGCCGTGTATTAATAATTATACTCCATGTAATTTTCTTTAGGGAAAGGAAATGAATAAATGAAAACAATATATACACGCTATATACATTGAATGTGCACGCCGTGTAGTTTTGAATGAAAAACAAGTACACGCCGTGTATTTATTAATACACGTCGTGTAGTTTTTCTAGTAGGTATTTTGAAGATATAATATTGTTTTAAATGATATTAATTATCATAAGAGTGGGCGCATGTCAACGAATTAATTATTCGACATGGGGGTTTTAAATATGAGTCAATGAAATAAAGAAAACATGTAATGCCTTTATTTATTGTCATAACTCTACAACCTCAAACCTGATTATAAATATCCTCACAACCCCAACTGTTTTCCTACACACAAGAGAATCTGTGTGCACAATAACTCTGGAGAATTCTTTCAAGACCGAAAGAACCTCTTCCTCCAAGAATTCTCTCAAGACCGAGAGATATCATCTTCTATCAGATCAAGACGATCTAAGGCAGACAACTCAAGAAATGTTTTCTCCATGCTAGCACCCGGAGAATCCTTTGGCGACGTCCTGAGATATGAGGAACCCTTGTGGATCACCGCTAGAGGAAGTCTACACATGGATTCTACGACGCAACAACAAATCACATCAGAATGTGATCAAGAACATCAATGAAGAAATAAAACCCAAAAGTTATTTCTTTACAATTGATTAAATACATTATAATCAACCTGTAACGATCCTACTTTTTGGTTTCGGGACATTCCTTTTCATTGTCTATTTCTATGATTCGATCTGTGGAGACTGGAGTTTATCGTCGTATTGATCCTAGATTGATCATTGTTAATGAAATAAGGCAGAGTGGGCACATCCACCCACGCGCTTCTGCTACGCCCTGAACCTTTAAATGGTATCAGAGCGAGGTTACAACGTTGATTAGTGTTATTTAATTTTCTTTGATAATTTATGTATTTATATTTGATTCAATTCTAAATAAATTGTTCTATAAATATGAATAAACGAGATTTGTTCTTACTCCTTCATTTCTCGATTCACATCACTAAAATGACCATTTAATTTTAATTTTGATTAAAATAAAAATGAGGAACTCATCCGAAGGAGCCACTATTTCTGTTTTTACAACACGGGAATACATGACTTGTAATTAAAACTACACGTCGTGTACTCAGGTTCAACGAACCAGCACTGGTCCGCCAAACCACACCGTGTTAATTGAGTATGCCTATGTATTTATTACCCTGTGTTGACCAGAAATGAACGGCACGTGGAAAACAAGATTACATGGTGTGTATGTTGGAGAAACACGTCGTGTAGTCCGATCCGGCCCAATTGAAATCGTGTAAAAAGGAGACGCTGTGTATCACGTATACGGGATCACCAGGCCGGTTACCGTGTAACAAGGAAGTACATGTCATGTATTATTTATCTACATGTTGTGTACTCCAAAATTTCCAAAGTAGAGAAAACACGCCAAATCCCTCGGCGTGTACTTTGGATAAAGGGTGAAAGGAAATACACGTAACGTAAATATAAACTACATGTCATGTACTTTCAAGAAATTTCACTAGGTTTCCTCCAAAAGTACAAAGACCTATTCAAGGGATGAGAATAATCTCAAGGAAATTCAGAAAGGAATTTAAGGTAAATAATTGATTAATTATAAGATCAAAATTAATTGAATCCAAGCGCGACTTATCTTGAATAATAGAAAAATTAAAAGAATATGAATTCTAAATATGCATAAATTTCATTTCATGTTATGGATGATCATGAGCTAGACCAAAGACCCTTTGTATGTGTGTATGGTTTCATTTACATTTTTTTAATTTAAATTTGTTGGCCTGCGAGCCTTCTTCCAAAAAAATGTAGGGCATGTGTGCCCATTGTTTCTTTAATGTAAACCCATGTAATGGAGGATCTCCCAAGCCAGAGGAGACGGTTCAAAACTCGAAGCTGATGTGAAACCAACCCAAGAAGATACAAAGGTGGACAGTTGGGAGCTGCAAAACACAAACCATCGGTTTAAGGTGTCCTTACCTAGGTTAGGGTTAGCTTATCAAACCGCTAGATAAGCTAACAAATAGAAGCTCATGATCATGAAATATTATTTTTATTTCTGTCTGATTTCATGGTTTATTTATTATATATGTGTTGTCATGATCACATAATTAATAAAATTAACAAGAATGAAAAGATGGAATAAAATAAAACCGGACTATGAGTAAACATTATCAAAACATGGTTAATCACTTAGACAAGCATCACATAATATTAAAAAGCATGTGATAATGTGAAACTACTCATAAAGGAATAAAATCCCTCAATACCATATTAAGTCAGACCAAGCCTTACGTTACTTGATTAAGGGAAAGACTCAATAAAACTATGTGTTTGACCAACCCTTGTTGGGACACATACTTTTATAAAAGAAGACCTTATGAAAGGATTCAGGTTGACTTAGCCATATTAAATCAATAGAAGTATCCCTTGCTAGACTTGATATAATATTGGAGGCAAGAGTTGAGGAAATCTAAGTCAGGATTTCAGGATTGGGGAGTCCAATCAACATATCATGGAACTGTAAGATCAGAGTTGGAAAATACCTACCTACCTAAATACCTTCAAATAGCTTGACCAACTGTTGTGGGGGTTATGCGAAGGGGAATATTGATCCTTTCCACTAGAATGTCAAAGAAACAGAACATTCGGAGTTCAGTGGTGAGGGCCATTAGGACATAATAAAATTGTGGGAGACTTAATAAAAATTTTATTATTTCTCATAAAATGTAATCAATAAAGTACTGATAAATCTGCTCTTTTTATTTGTATAATCGAAATTACAAACTCGTCAACCACATTTTCTCTATGATTAATTCTGGATAAAGACAATATCCTCACCGACAGTAACTTTCAGTATTGGTTTAGGTGCCTTCGGGTTATCCTACGCCATGAACGAATGTTTTACGTGCTGGAGTCCTCACTTCTTAATCCGCCTACCCAAGGGGTGAGTGATGAAGATTTCCTGGTTTATGATCAACATTTGAGCGATTCACTCGACGTTCAATATTTGATATTTTCATCAATGTCTAGTGAGATCATGAAGTCTCATGAAGACATGGATGCCTACAGCATGATTGAGCACCTCTGTGTTCTATACCAGGAGAGAGCAATATAGGAATGTTTTGAGATCTCTAAGGCTCTATTCCAGATCATGCTTGGAGAGGGTTCCCCAGCTGGGCCTCATGTAGTCAATAACAATGGCTATATTGAGCGCTTGGAGGTTCTAGGGTTTAAACTCCCCAAAGGACTGGGTACCGATCTCATTCTCGCATCACTCCCCCAGAGCTTCTCAAACTTTGTTGTGAACTTCAACATGAACAACATTAAGAAGTCTCTTTCTGATCTTCTTATCCTTATTCGCCAAGTGGACAGTGACATGAAGCGTGAAAATCCTTCTGTCCTCATGGTGAATAAAAGGAATGTGAATGAGATGAGATTTAAGCCCAAAGCTTCTTTAAGGCCTTCCAAGAAAAGGAAGATCCAAGGGGGGCAAGGGAACATGATTTTGTGTGTTTCTCATGTGGCAAGAAGGGCCACTAGAAGAAAAACTGCACCCATCCAAGGAAGCAAAGGGATGATATAGGTGCATTTGTTATCGAATTCAATCTATCTGTTTCTAATAATTGGGTATTAGATACTTCTTGTGGTTCTCACATCTAAAACCAAATATAGGAACCATGTAGATTTAGGAAGATTGATCGAGGGGTGGTGGATCTACGAGCAGCCAACGGAGCCAGACTTGCTACTATTGCTGCCAGGGACTACCACCTCACTTTTCCAACTAGAATAATCTTGGTATTAAAGGGTTGTTAATATGATCCTTCTGCTACTAAAAACATTATTTTAATATCCATATTAGATACTGATAGATTCATTTTCATGGTTGGTAATGAATGTTGCTACTTTTATAAAGATAACATTTGTTTTGGTAGGGAACATTTATATAACAACCATTATGTGTTAGACAACACAAACTAAGTAATGGGAATTGATGACAAAGTCAATTCACATGACTCAAACCACACCCAACTTTGGCATCACCATCTAGGTTAGGTCAATGAGAAACGTTTGACAAAATTACATCAAGATGGATATTTAGATTCTTTCGAACTAAAACCACTGGGTGTATGTCATGTGTGTCTAAAAGGAAAATTGACCAAATACCCATTTAGTGGGAAAGGTGAAATAGCTAAAGAGATTCTAGAATTAGTTCACACAGATGTGTGTGGACCATTTCCAGTTGAAGCAATGGGTGTGTTCTCGTACTTCATAACATTTAATGATGATTTTAGTAGATATGGATATACCTAATTAATGAGGTATAAGTCAGATTCTTTTGATCGGTTCAAAAAATACAAGAATGAAATTGAGAATCATCTTGGTAAGAAGATTAAGAAACTCTTCTCAGATAGCGGAGGAGAATATCTTAATCAGGACTTCATATATTTCTTATGGGAGTTTGGGATTCCATCTCAACTCACTCCTCCTTACACACCTCAGTGGAATGGTGTAAGTGGAAGGAGGAACCGCACCCTGTTGGGCATGGTGAGATCAATGATGAGTCATGCGAGTCTTCCAATATCCTTTTGGGGTTATTCATTACAAACAGCAGCACACATACTAAACCAAGTACCAACTAAATCGATAAATGGTATTCCATACGAGTTATGGAGTGGACACAAATCCATGTTATCGAATTTACATGTGTGGGGTAGGGAAACATTATTTAAGGCCTCTTCAGGTAACAAACATACACCTCGAGGAAAAAAGTGTATCTTTTTAGGATATCTGAAGGAAACAAGGGGATATTACCTATAAAACCCCTCATAAAAAAAGGTTACAGTGGCAAGACACGCCATATTCCATGATAGGGAGCATATCTCCAAATGAGATAGTGGATGCGAGATAGACTTCGATGAAGATGAGGCTCAAGATACACAGGAGTTTGTACAGGAACAGATTCCACAAAGTCCCGTGGAAGAAAAATATGTTCCATAGAAAAAAGAACTGCATAAGAGAACGAGAGAGGTGTGAGAACCAGAACGATATGGTTTTCTTGTCACTACGGATGGTGAATCATTATTGGTTGACTATGATGATCCTCTTACATACAAGGAAGAAGTTGAAGGCGCAGACGTTTCCAAGTTGCAAGAAGCCATGAATTCTGAAATGGATTCCATGTACCAAAACCAATTCTAGAATTTGGTAGATTCTCCAGTTTATGTAAATCCTATTGGTAAAAATTGGGTATTTAAGAAGAAACTGGACATGGGGGGGGGGGAAAGTCAACAGCTATAAAGCATGACTGGTTTCAAAAGGTTTCAAACAGTGTCAAGGAACTGACTATGATGAAACCTTTTCACTGTTTTTGATGCTGAAATCCATCAGAATCCTATTGTCCATTACCGCTTACTATGAATTTGAAATTTGGAAAATGGATGTCAAAACAGAATTCCTTAATGGGAACCTCTAGGAAGATGTCTACATGACACAACATGAAGGGTTTGTGACTCCAAAGGATGCCAAAAAGGTATTCAAGTTGCAAAAATCCATTTATGGATTGATGAAAGCATCAAGTTCATGGAAAATTCTTTTTGATGAAGCTATAATGGAATTTGGATTTGTTAAGAAAGAATGTGAGCATTGTGTCTACAAAAGGTGTAGTGGAAGTGCAGTCATTGTCCTAAAAGTAAATGTTGATGACATATTACTAATTGGAAACGAAGTACCTATCTTACAGTCAGTTAAGGCATGGTTGCAGAAATGCTTCTCCATGAAAGACTTGGGTGAGGCAGTATATATTCTTGGGATCAAGATCCATCATGATAGATCCAAGATAATGCTGGGCCTGAGTCAAAGTACATACATTGACAAGATACTAAAGAGTTTTAGTATAGAACAGTCCAATAGGGGATTGTTTCCAGTGTCACATGGCCTTCATCTTTCCAAGAAAATGTCTCCTCAGACACATGAGGAAATAAATAGAATTTCAAGGATCCATTACGCATCCGAGATTGGGTCATTCATGTATGCTATGCTATGTACGAGGCTATATGTTGTTTACCTATTAAGTGTGGTAGGTAGATATCATGCTGATCTAGAAGACCGCCATTGGATGTTAGTCAAGACGATCCATAATTATCTGAGTTGTACAAAATATATGTTCTAGGATTATGGAGGAGATGAGGAACTAGTCATAAGAGGACATGTAGATTCTACTTTTCTAGACTAATTGAGATGACCTGAAGTCGTAGACTGGATACATCTTCAGTTTGAATGGAGGTGCAGTGAGCTGGAAGAGCTCAAAGAATAGTGTGGTGGCAGATTCTACACCAGAGTCTGAGTATATCGTAGCTTCTGAGGAAGCCAAAGAAGCAGTATGGATGTGAAGCTTCATCGAAGAGCAGGATGTAGTACCGAGCAGTAAAGATCCTACCAAACTCTATTGTGATAATACTATAGCAGTGGAACTTGAAAAAGATCCAAGGTCACATCAGCGGGCAAAGCACATACTTCAGTAGTATCATCTCTTGAGGGATTTTTCTCAGAGAGGTGAAGTTGCAGTGAGCAGTATTTCCATGGAAGACGACGTGGTGGATCCCTTGAGTAAAGCCTTGACTCAGTAGAAACATGATCATCATTTGAGGTCTAGCGAACTAAAAGTAATAGGAAGTTGGCTCTTCTCCAAGTGGGAGTTTGTAAGGGTTGGTGTCCTGAGAACCAACTGTTTTGTACATTGATTACATGAATGTTCACCTATTATATATTGTTAATTATTCTGCATGACTATAATATAATAATGTCCTGGAATATTTGTTGTATTGATAAGGTCATGGTAGATCCCCGCTATGATGAGAACCTTTAAATGCTATAAAAATATTCTTTAAGAAAGTTATACGGTTGGATGGCATACTATGATAGGACACATAGTATACAGACCGTCATGTGCGAGTACTCGTGAGAAGAAGAGACTCTCTCTCATGGAGTTTGCACTTGGTAATCTCCATGATGGGAGATTATGAGAACAGACATGCCAGTAGCAATTCTCCATGTCTTGGTGTCATTGTAAATTTCTATCTACGAGCGTATGTAATGGTCTTTAGACCGGAAGATTATCATAAACTCATGTCATGAATCACACACTTAGATTTACTGATGAAAACCATCACCCAGAGAGTTGGCTGCAAGTAGGGTATGATGGGTGTGTCATGAGTGACATGTTGTTAATGGATAAGTCGAGGAAGTATTTGTCCCTTACATTTATGGGATTTCATAGCTCGGCCCTTTGATTGAAATAGAACTGTCCTATTAAATTTCATGGCCATGGTGTAAATGACAAGTTTATTTCAGGAAGTCAAAGAATGATGGATCAAGCATATAGGTTTATGACACTGCCGTGAAACCCGGTTGATGAGATATCGAGACAAAGGGATTAAATTACCTAGCAAGCATTCGTATGAGGTGATATGTCAATGCAGCATTAACTTCTTTCTCTTGGGTGCCTTGACCCATTCCTAGACAGCAATCTTGTACTTTAGGCAAGCCCGCCTAATGCCAACGAGAAAGAGGCCTAGAGGGTCACACACTAAGTGTATTCAAGTATCTCAAGTAGAAAAAATATTTTTGTCGTACGTGGTTTAATAATTATTCAAGGAAGACTAAATCGTTTTAATGATGGAGGAATACGGAAATGAAAAATAAGATATACACGCCGTGTATTAAAGATTAAACGTCGTATAGTTTATCATGGAAAACAAGTACATGCCATGTATTAATAATTACATGCCTTGTAGTTTTTTTATGGAAAGGAAATGAATAAATTAAAACAAGATATACACGCCGTGTACATTGAATGTACAGGCCGTGTAGTTTTCAATGAAAAAAAGTACATGCTGTGTATTTATTAATAAACGTCGTGTAGTTTTTCCAGTCGGAATTTTGAGCATATAATATTATTTTAAATGATATTTATTATAATCAGTGTGGGCGAATGTCAAGGAATTAATTATTCGACATGAGGGTTTTAAATATGAGTCAATGAAATAAATGAAACATGTAACGCGTTTATTTATTGTCATAACTCTACAACCTCAAACCTGATTATAAATATCCTCACAACCCCGAATCTTTTCCTATACACAAGAGAATAGTTTTGCACAACAACTCTGGAGAATTCTTTCAAGTATGAAATAACTTCTTCCTCGAAGAACGCTCTCAAGATTGAGACAGATCCTCTTCTATCGGATAAAGAAAATCTAAGGCAGACAACGCAAGCAATGTATTCTCCATGATAGCACCCGGAGACTCCTTTGGCGACGTCCCGAGATACAAGGAACACATGTGGATCACTGGTAGAGGAAGTCTACACTTGGATTCTGTGACGCAACGACGAATCACATCGGAATGTGATCAATAACATCAACGAAGAAAGAACACCCAAAAGGTATTTCTTTACAATTGATTAAATTAATTATAATCCACCTATAACGATTCTACTTTGTGGTTCTGGGACATTCCTTTTCTTTGTCCATTTCTATGATTCGATCCATGGAGACTGGCGTTTATCGTCGTATTGATCCCGGATTGATCATTGTTAATGACAAAAGGTCAAGTGGGCACATCCACCCATGCGCTTCCACTACGCTCGGAACCATCAATATCCACACATTTTGAAACATGTGTGGACCCTAGGGTAAGGAAAACATGTGTCTATGGGGAAATTGGGGTGTCTATGTGGCTAGTTATCACATTACTATCAATGGAGGAACCCATACGAATGTGTCGTGGGACTCCCAGGATTGAAATGAGGATCTAAAATGAGGAAATTGTGCTCTAAATGGGAGTGAATATAATACCATAATAATGTTAATGGTTTAAAAGGATAAATGTTACAACCTAAGTCAATAAGGTGAAAATTTTGTTCTAGGATCCAACCTGAATAAAACTCCACACATAAAGAGTTTTGTCCAAGAGTAGTGATTTAAAAGGGTGACATCTTTGGAAGTTCCGTAGAGTGAGTGTGAGTGAGGTTAAATAACACTATAATGAATATTTTTTCCCTATGGGGGTATCAATTGTAAGATGACCCATTTGGGCATGTTCTTGGGCCCTAGTGTAGAGAAAACCCATGTTTTTGAGGAAAATAGGTTTTCTGTGAGGTCCAATTGTAATAACCAGTGGGAGGAGCACTAACCCCAATATATAATCTTATAGTACAATATATATTATTTATCTCATTGTTAGATAATTTTCTAGTGGGTATAATAATATTATTTAAGCACTGTCATCTACTAGGATGTGTTTTAGGGAACCTATTTTATGGCCATTAATTTCATTCATTTTATTTAACTTGTACCCCTCCGGGTCTATATATCTCAAGACATATATTTTATAATTAATCCCTTTTGAATCGCTGTTCAAGTCACTAATCCAGTGAACAAGGGTATAACATATCAATTAACACCTAATTCCATCTATATGTATTTTAAAAAAAACTAATTTAAATAAAAGGTCTTTCAACATAGGTGTTGAGATCGCATAAAAAAATTATATTAAATCATGAATATACCAAATAGAGATGTTTAAGGGACCACAAAACTCATACATAGTTAATCCCTTCAATTAAAGCTTGATGACTCTATCCGAAGCTCATTCATGTCTCCTCCAAGCTGATATCAAATGTTGGGAACCCATATCAAATCACAACATCCAATTTAATTAATTACAACAATTTATAATTAATTATTAAATATAATTCAAATAATAATAACTACCTGAAATCAGAATGAGTGGTATAATGATGTAAAATTCATGATATATGGGGGTGTGTGTTGTTCATATACATGTACTTTGTAAAGTGTTTGTGGAATTATCATAACATGTGGATTTTAACTATTAATCATGTTTTAGATTATTATCAAATAATGTTTATATACTTGTGATAATATTTTTTTGATTAAAATTTCACTCACGTTATGATTTTGGTTGTAAAATATAATCATGTTTAAATAGTCATGTGTGCTTCATTGTACGATTTGGTTTGGTTTAAGTGATCTAATTCTTTTATCACCTGGGTTTGCTTAATTTTATAGCTTATGTAATTAGTTTTAATATTTAATATCACTTATATGAATTTAATCTTATATATTTTTTCACATGATTAATATTTATTTATTTTTTAAATTTCATTATATATATATATATATCGTTGTATATATACACATATACAGTACAACACACACACACACTCAAAGATATATATATATATATATATATTAGTGTACATGTTAAGTGATCCATCCTACATAGAATCTTCATCACACTAACATTTCAACAACTCTTCTCTCCTTCATAGGTACTAGAGATCCTCGCTAACTTACTCTCATTCATAACACTAGTTTCACGCTCAGATTCATGCATGCATGGACACCTAGACATTCACAGGTGTTCAGAACATTACTTCTTCCTTGTGTCAATGATTTCACGTGTATTTATTTAAGCATGAAAAATTCCCTCATCACCATATACCTCATGATACAGTGTAACACCAACTCCAAGCATAGAAGATTTTTGGGATTCCCAATCCATGGTACCAGTTCCCTCACTCTATTCATGAGTGTTTATAGCAGATTGTTCATGAATCAATGGTATTTTACCTTGATCTCTTAGTGGTAGTAGAGGTGCCTTCTTCTGTGTACCAGTGATGTGATAGTACCATTTCTCATGTCCGAACATCCATAGTAGTCATGATAATAGAACAACATCATTAGAACAACGGTATCAGGTTCTAATCTTATCCTCTTAGAGGTAGAATGCAACATTAGTGGTTGAGAATCTCTCTCAATATGAAATAGAAGCAATACCCTCTATCCACTGGTGGAATAACACATCCATACATCATTTCAGATCCTTGGAACAACACTTATATAAATACCTCTAACTGGTAGTGTAGTCATGATTATGTTTCCTTCCATAAAAATAGAAAGATCCTTACCTGATCAATGGAAACACTCCTATGTGGCTCCCATATTTCAAGTGGTAGAGGAAGCTTCTCTATAGGATGGTTGCAGCTCCACTTTTGTAGTGGTTTCACCTCACAAAAACAATATTAACTCCTCTATTTTAATGGTATATTAATCATACCTATGTTTTCTAGAACTGATTTTGGTAGTAGTGACCTCCCTCACCTATAGTGGAAGCCCAATGCCTTCACATGGTAGCAGACATATTCTACCACAAATTATATTTTTTCTATAACATTAGTTAATTTTTGTTTTGGACTGTCAACTAATTGAACAACTGGAAATGTTCTTTTTTTCATCTATTATTTCTTAAAACAAATAATTTTTTTATATTTTTAAAATTTATTTATTAAACTTTGTTTTATATATTTTTGTCAATAATATTTACAGAAAGTAACTTTTATATGTTTTTATCTATGTTACTATATCATAAATACATATTAATTATTATAAATCCATTAAATTTTATTTTTTATAATCTTAAATTATTTATAACAAAAACAATTAATTGATCCCTATTTTGATGAGAACAATAAAATTGAATGTTTTATGTTACCATATTTATCTTACAATATTTAAATTGATTTCTTTCAGTGACTAAATTGAAAATATTTTGAATGTTTATTTATCCTATTTTTAAGGAGATTATTTTGAACTTATTAGAAAGCCTTTGAATAATTTTTCTTGGTAATTATTCTTAAAATTAATTTTATATCACCTTGATATTTTTGGTGATAATAATGGATGTTTTATTAATGTAATTCTTTTAAATGATTTATGTAAATTATTTTGAATTCCATAAAAACATCTGGAAACTATTTTATCTCAACAAGTTTTCTGTTTGACTCTATCAGTATTAGTATTATTTGTTTTAACAGTTTATTCAAGTGTATACCATAAAAAAAATCGATTGAAAGGGAACTTGTTTGATTGGATGATATACAATGATTATGAAAATGACCGATACAAATAAATATCATTTTAATGATAATAAATTAATATAATGTTCAACTGTTCACATTATTTTTGAATAACTATCGAGGTTGAAACAAATTATCTTTGAATTCAGTCTCTTTGAAGAGACAAACTACTCCTTTTTTGGAATTCCTGATGTAATCAATCTAAAAAAATCAAATGGGTCAACATCAACTATTTCATCAAAAACCTATCTTCTGGTTCTATCCAATTCTAATATTATTTTATCATTTCATTATTGGTAGAGTTATTTATTTAAATATTTTCTCACTTGTGTTATACTATCTATTAATATTATTCCTCTAGTTATACTTACCTAAATAGAAATAAGTATACTTAGTTTACGTATAATCATGGTAGAAAATATTTATTTTTTGTCTACTCCAACTAAAAGTTGGGTTGTTAGGTTTGGGGATGCTCCTCACAAAGTCATGGGTTGGGTTTCATCTCATTTTAAGATTATTACTTTACATTTCTCCCATTTTAAAAGTATATATATATATATATCTTAATGGGTTATATACTCCATCATCCAGCGAGTAAAGTGTAGAATTGGTAAATTATACTAAAAAAACTATAAAATTATTTATCCTCTCTATTTTATTATGTTTTTCTTCTTTATCACTTAATTATAAGAGCATTTATATTTTTGATAAAGGTATATTCACCCCTCCCACACCATATATTAACTTTTGTTACCTATTTGACCTAACACTTGGTATCACGGGATTCCATTAAAATAATATTTTTTGTTTTTTATCTAACTTGTATCCTAGTCCTTAGCAGAACTATGGAATCATCTATTTTAGTAATGAAATGTCAAGAGATTGAATTCATAAATCTGGTGAGACCACTACAATCCAATGGAAGTGATTAAAAATATTATAAATGAAAAATAGAGCTATTTTTTAAAAATAACGGTATTAAATATTGGACTATCATGGATATAATTTTAAAATACATGAGCTTGAAATTGATTCATAAATAGAAAATGATAATTTGAAATATGTATTGAATTAAAAAGTGATGAATTATTATTATGGCTCTCTTAGTTGAAGTATTTATAGTTATATGTATTATTCAAAAACAGCTTCTATCATTTTGAAGAATTCAAAATCCACTCATCAAGGAAAATAAAAATTTCAAATAACTAATCTTGGCATTCAAAATGTTGAATTTTATGAGTTTAGAATGTATGATCATACAAGTGTAAATGAAATGTTCAATAGATTCATCAAGATAGTCAATGACAAGATTATAATTTATAAAACAATAAATAATAATTTTTAAATTGAATGGATAAGTCAATTTATACAAAAATAAGTGGAATTATTAGAAATTATATATTAAAAAATTAAAATATTCTTTAAAATAATATTTTGATGAGTTGATTGGATCTCAATTATAATATGTTCATGATTTTTATAGGGTCAGATTAACAAGAAGTAATTTTGGGAAATTTAAAGAACTTTTTATTCAATGTATTTTTTTATGTCAATGTAAAATAAATTATCTCCCTTTGTAACATTTTGTGATCATACTCACAATCATAATCATGTAATCTTGCATAAAAATCTTAAGAATGTCCAGTGGTTTGAGAAGAAGTTTTCTGGGGGAGAAGGCCCATCAGACTCAACTTGAGTGTGAGAAATAAAATTTCGACCATAATAAAGAAGTGTATCTTATTCTAAATGGACACACTGAAAATTTGATGATTCATTTCTATTCTTGGATATATCATAAATGATAAGTTTTTTAGGGAAACATGTTATGCAAGACATACGTACGGAAGGGGGAGAATAAGAATTGACAATCGTATTCTATTTTGTTTTGAAAGAAAGAAGGTTATAAAATTGTATAATGTTATAATATTTTCAATGGAAGTGATAATGAAACATGACGTTTGTGGAAGAAGGAAGTTGATGTAGTCAAAAAAAAATTGCCTCAGTTTATTAGTGTGAGGTTATCAAACACATAATTTTTTCCACATTATGAACTTTTTTTTGGAATGTGAGAATGTTAATATATTGGGGTTTAACTAGAACAATTAGTCCCAAGATAAAAATATTTAGAAAAAAGATGATGTTTTGAGAAATCCAGTAATGAAAGAAGTTTTGAATTTAAAGATGCAAACAATTGTCCATCGAATATTGTTTTCCACAAATAATCAGAGTGATAATGACATCGATCATCAACAAAAATGATGGTTAAAAAATCTAATCAGAGAAAAATTTGATATTGGGGGTTTTTCAGATTAGTTAAAAATAAAATAAGTGGAGTTTGTTTTGAAACATTGTGTGGAAGAAAATTAGTGAATGGTCAATAATGTAGTCATCCATTTCTTCAAGTAGAACTGTATTGTTTTTCTATCAATTAGGTGAAGATAAAAATAAAAACCATTGATTTTTATTTTATAATTTCCATGAAGAAGGCTTTCTGATATTATTATCAAATGGGTAAAGAATCATCAGTATAAATGTGGTGATGACCATTGGACTAGATGTGACATTGATCCAACAGAGTGAAGCAGAGATCAATTCATTAGGTGCAGATTGATACTGAAAAGGTTATCGGATTCTGAATCATCGTTCTAAGGTAAATAATATAAGGGAAACTACTTAAAATAGTTAAAAATTTATTCTCAATGGGAGAATTAATTTTCAATAGTTTAGAAAATATTTTTGTCAATGAATTTCGAAGCTAGTGATGAAGTGTTTCTGAGGATGTGAAAAAATATTTAAAATTTGAAACAATGTTATGGAAAATAATGGTGAATGGAGTCCAACAAAGTTGTCTCAAAGGTTTATGGAAGAATGGTATCGTTGTGTTATATATAATGGTTGGTATGGATCCTTGGATTGATAAGTATCTTTTATACTTATTTAAATGAGAAGACATTTACTTTTCAAATATTTCAATTTTTCTGGACAAACTTACTGAAGAATCTACTCATGCACATATGTCTTCATTTTAATAAAGTAATTGGAATGAGAATAAGAATTAGATTGAATTTTTTTTTGAAATGATAAAGTGATATGATCTTTTGATAATATTTTTTATTTTTTTAGAATAATAAAGATGATTTGTAAAGCATAGAAGAAGTCAAAGGTGTACTCTAAATTAATAGGAAATTGAAAATTCAAGATATTTGGGTAAGCGGGGAATATTTTATGATTCAAGAATAAAACAAATTTGGTGAACCTATGAACATTTTGATGTACATTTTACATTGTGAAACATGTAATATTCATGGGTGAAGAGAGAATAAAGTGTGCTAAATGTTTTTAGACAGAAGGAGTTTCATGATTGATCATTCATGAGGAGGTCTTCTAGAAAGAATTATAAAAAGAAGGAAGATAATATTCAACAGTTATTAGATTGGACTGGGATACCAAACATAGAAACTGGACTAATATTTCTGGGTATAATTAGATTTAGTTCTGAATTTTTTAGCGGTATTCTAGTATAATTAGACTTTAAGAATAAACAATCTTATATGCAAATCAGATTAGGGAAATTGTACTGAGTATCATTAAAAATCCCAAGGAAATTATTACCTACTACTGTGTAGGAAAGTGAAGAACAATTTTCAAGATCATATTTTTAAGATATGAGAATACAACATAGTAATATGATTTTAAGAAACTGGTGAATATTTCATAACTTGTTACATAAAACTGTATTACAAGATTTCATGTCACTTGAAGCACAAGCACTATTGTATAGAACATAGTGAAACATACATGTAAGGGTATATCCTATTTTTTGTATCCAAAAAAGGATTTTATCTATTTTATTGTCTGGTATTTAATTATTTCCAAATCATATCAAGGACATAATTACTCTTGTTGAGTAGTTGTCCTTTTCCATTACTATGTTTCTATGGATATGAGATTATTTTCTTTTGGGGAAGGTGAAAACTCATTAAAAGTATGTGAAGGTTTTTTCTAAAAAAGGAAAATAAAAATAAAAATATATAAATGATTCACACCCTCCCCCACTCAGTGATACATTGATCCTAATTGGGTAATCTCAATTGGTATCAGAGGGAAAGGTTCCCTTCATTTACACTTCTCTAAATTTATCGAAAGATAAGTTGTCATGGAAAGTATGAATTATGTGAATAGTTATGGGATTAAAGTATTATATAGTAATAAATATCATATATATAAAGATAGTATGTTTCTTTGTCTTATTTCTCTTGGTTATGGTGTTCTTGAAGCTACAAATGAAGGATTTCCTCCTATTGATGAAAAAATTCCTCTCACATCTGTTGACAGCAAAAATATTGAGAATGCCAGAGGATATAAGAATGAATTACTCTCATCAAATTATAAAAGTTATTTTATAAGATTAAAGGGTGTTTTCACTGTAAAAGGTATCTATGATAAGATGAATATCATTTATAAAGTCAATACAAAAGTGAATATGTAAAATTTACAAATCTTGATGGTGAAGTATGAAGATCACAAAATGGTTTAATATGATTCTGTAAGTTAATTATTTACCAAGGTGAGTGACATTGTTATCAATATAATTTTTCTTAGTGAAATTTTTTAATATTATATTTTTCTTGAAAAGATATTGAGAATTATTCCAGACAACTTTGATGAAAAAGTTTCCTTATTCGAAGGTTGTGATCTAGAAACAGAATCTTTGGATGATTTTCATAGTATTATAATTAATTATGAAATGATAAGGGATAAGTATATTAAAAACATATTTAGATATAAATTTATTTCAAGACTTCTGATAAAGAAACCCCTAATAAGATTTATGGAGAATAATCTAGTGATTTTTGTTCAAAAAATGAAGTATGTAAAATATCTGGATTTTTTATCCTGGATTTCTACAATCATAAAAAGATGTATTTTTAAATAGAAATTCAATCTTCACTTGAAGTGTTTTTATTTGGGGCCTTTGGGAATTTTGGGGTTAATTTTACTCAAGGAAAGAAATAATATAACAGTGATGATGACAAAATAAGGCTAAGAATATCGTGGAAGAAATATGGTGATAGGGCTAAATCATATTCCAAATAGAAGAACAAAAAAATATCTAAATATAAAAGGATAATACTCTTATAAAAACGTGATGAAGAAGAATACAATGAATTTGAATCTAAAATATACATTGAGAATTACGTATAGAATATATTTATTATAATTGTTAACAACAAATAATTCATTGGAATTAGTTATGAAGAAGAAGAAACTCGATTATTATTTATTTTAAAGAAGAACTGAAATAATTCATGAAAATGATTCCAAGCCTTGAGAAATAAATCAAGAAGTTGAAATTGTAATCTCTTCAAAAAAAAATAAGAAAGAATGTTTTCCTAATGATAATTTTAAGATGTTAGAAGAGATTGATGATTTGAATAAATACCTTGAGAATTAAAAGAATTATAATGAACTCTTGGACGTTAAGTTAAAAGAGACAGAAGAAGAGTTGGAACGGGTACAAAAGAACATTCTAAAGTTGAACTAATGGTTACAATTTTTATGACAGAATTTCTGATGTTGTTGAAAGCTCTGTAAAGGGTATACCTAAGAAGGATCAAAATTTACCTTCAATGCTTAAAAAGAAAACTATAATTGTTTCTGAGAAAAGGAAGGCTAGGAATGTTATGTATATGGATAAAACCAAAAAAGTGAAGAGGTCATAATTTCATAAAATTATTTTCCCAAAAAGGTTTATATTACTTCTGGTTCTCATAAGGCTATAATGAAAACTGAGTTGAAAATGAATATTTTTGTTCATAACAGAAAGTTTTATGTTCATCAATGTTCTCATAAGAAAGATAAAATGGTTACTATAAAACATGATCAAAACATTGGACAATATAAATGTTTTAGAGGAATATAATCTTTCAATTTATAATGTTGGTATTGTGGTGGATTTGGGCATACTAAAGATATGTGATGGTTTAATCAATAGTATTAAAACTATTCCACAAATTTCTGAATTCAAATTTTAAGGGGGGCCCAATACACTCAATGGAATACTTCTAAGAAGTATATTCTAAAAAATTGAAGGTTAGTGTGAAAGTTGAAAATAGGTTCCATCCTCTTGAAACTATTTTTTAAATATTTGAGAAACTTATACACCTTGAAAAATGATGTCTTGTTTTTTTACTCACACAAAAAAAAATGGATTTTAACAATTACCCTAAGCCAGATGTAAAGAAAGATAAAGGAAAATAAAAATTTCTTATTGTTGAAAACGAAATTAAAGCTACAGATGGATAAATACCTTTGATCTTGAATAATATATTTTTTCTCATATAACATGAGACTTAAAATTGTTAAATAATTTTACATACTTAAATGAAGGAATTGTGACATTTGGAAATTATGAAGTCTTAGAATAAAATGTTTTGGATCATCCATAATTTGGGAATAAAGGATAAAATCTAAGAAAGATTTTTTCATTGATGGAAAGAAAAATAAAAATCTATGTGTTTCACATATTTTTTTATTAGGATGAACAATTTTCATAAAATATGGGTCTGTTGTGAAAAGAGTGAATGATAGAAAAATAGTTACCAGAGGAAAAAATAAAAAAGTAAACTTGTTCCATGTTGGTGGGTTTTGAAGCATTTGTTAATTAGGAAATGTAGAAGATAATATGTTTTGGAATAAAATATTGGTACACATGTGTCAGATAAAAATGACAAAGTTATCAAAGAGATATAGTGTTTGTGGGATTCATGATATGTCAAGAAGAAGAGATATGGGCTTCACAAATTTTCAAAAAGGAATGATTACAAACTCCATCCATAAGAATGATGAAATTTTTTATAAATGACCCCTATTAATTACTCATTCAGATATATTTGGTCCATTGAGATAAGTACCACATTAATTTCATTGAGGACTTTACTCTTATTACATATCTTATTTATAAGAATCATAAATCATATTCTCTGAAAATGATTAACATTTTTTGGAAGAGGGATGAGAAATAATGTGAGTAATAAATAATGAATTTGAGAACAGACAATGGTAGTGAAAAAAATGAAGAATTTTAAATTTATGTTGACAGTCATGGAATTCTTCATGAATTTAGTAAACCATACACTACTCAATAAGATAGTGTTACTCAAAGGAAAAAATAGAAGTTTGGTTGAAATGGGGGGAACTATGTTACTTGAAAATGGTCTCTCCAATTAATTTTTAAATAAATCCATGAGCACTTCTACTTATATTATAAAATGATGTTTCTATAGTCCATGCTTAGGTATGACTCAATATGAAATTTTTTATTGAAAATATCTATATCTGAAACACAAAAAAAATTGGAGTCCATGAATCATAATGAAAAAAGTGAAAACCATAGAAAGTATAAGAAGAGATGTGAAAGTGAAATTTTTATTTTCTATTCTCTAGAATAAATATGATATATATGTTTTGACAAAAAGTGTGGAAGATCAGTTCACTCTATTGATGTGGAAGTTTTTTAAAATGACAAGGTAGATGTAAGAAAACTCATGACGTTATTTAATATTAACAAAATGAAATATTTTTTTAAATAATTATAATAAGTATGAATATAATTGTAATCCTATATAAGAATAAGAATATGACTGATCTATTTCTAGTGATTGGAGGAATATAAAATTCCTCATCCCATGTAGAGAAAGCATGTGGAATCTCAAAAAATAATTCATGATCAACATTATAAGGTTCAAATAAGATAAACATCAAAAGTTGTAAAACATACATCCATATATTCAAATGTTTATCCCAAATATGTGAATGAAGCTTTGGAGCTTCAAAAATGGAATCAATATATGAATGAATAGGTGGATTAGATATTAAAGAATTAAACATGGGAACTCCTATCTAAACCAATATAAAAAATTTTATTAGTACAAAGAGGGTTTTCTATAACTAGTTCAATGAAAAATTTGATGTGATAAGAAACAAAGAAATATTAGTGTTCAAAGGTAACTCCTAGATATAGGGAAATTCATTTGATGAAACTTTTTATCTGGTGTAAAGTAGAAATTAAACATAATATTTGATTCTATTTATACACAATGAAGTTAAAAAATATGTAAAATGGATGTGAAGTCTGCATTTCAAAATGAGGATATTGATAAAAAAGTATATATTAAACAACCATGTGGATCTATTACTGTTATAATGAAGAAATTTTTGTTTTATAGTTCAATTAATCCTTGTATGGCTATAATTAATCATTAAGGGAATGGTATTCCATATTGGATTCATTATTAAGAAAAATGAGTTTTAAGAAAGGAAGAGTTGAAATTAATCTATACATCAATGAAAGTAAAGTGTTTTTCATCATTTTAATTGTTTATTTTCCTGAAATTATCTTTTATAGGAATTATGAAAGAACCCATCAATGATTATATGATTAAATGAAAATAAATTTTGTGATGTATCTCCTTGGTGAAATGAAATAATTTCTTAGGTTACTAATCTCAAAAATGACGAAAAACATATTAATTCCCAAGAAAAGTAAGCAAAGGAAATTTATAAGAAGTTTGGCTTGGATAATGATAAAAAAATTTCCACACTTATTTAAGTGGGAACCAAATTAAATAAATATGGAGAAAGAAATAAAGTTGACTCTAAAGAGTTTCAAAAGATTATTTGGAGTTTTTTATATTTCTCTACCACAGGACCCCATATTGTATATGTTGTAACATTATGTGCAAGTTTTTAGAGTTCTAAAAAATAATAAAATTTATTTGGTGGGAAAAATAATAGAGAGAAGAATTAATTTAATCTGGAGTGTGTTAATACATGAGAACAAATTGTTGGAATTTTAAAAAACCTTTCCAAATGATATTTTTTTACAAACATAGGGTTAACATGGGAATCCAGCATCTTTCTCCTCAATTTTGAGGAATGTTTGTTTCCCCCTCTCTCATATATTTGTTGGATACTTTTGTCAAGGGGTAATTATTTCAAAAATCTATCCATTGATTTGTGCTAATCCTTTTAAGGAATCATATAAGTATGGGGGATTTTGGGTATTACAATAGTGAAAAATAGGATTTAACGCCATTTTTTTATTTTTGATGTCAGTTTTTAGGTGATGTTTATAAAGGTGATGTAAAAAATATAATTTTGGCATTGGTTTTTGGGAAACTGAAGCCAAAAATGATCTTGGTTAAGAGTTTCTATGTCGGTTTTAGTAAAATCAATGCTGAAAACCCCCCACTTCTAGGCATTCGACGTTAGTTTTTATAACAAATAAAACCAATTGTCCAAAGTAAAAAAATGACCTAGAAAATCCCCATCTCAAGTGATATCCTTAGTAAGAAATGGTATTGGAGTATTAGGATCAATAATATTGAGTACTAATACTCTTACATGACCCATATTCATGGGATGGTGATGTATAGAATCCCCCAAATAATACTTGTGTCCTAACACAACAATATGTATAATGGATCCCCAGCAATCAAGTCACAATATACATTTTGGTCTGAGCAAGGTGGTGGAGGATCAATGTAGGAATACAGGATATAGTTGTTCGGTTGAGAAGGTTGGGAAGGATGAAGAATGATAAAATTATATTAGTGTTTATAATTTATAAAATAGAAAATTTGATGGAAAATAAATAATATATTGATTTATCCGAGTGAGGAGGTGGAGGATCGTAGTAGGCAGATGGGGCAGGGTAGTCTTGGTGAGCAGGTATGGAAGGCTGAAAAATGAAAAAGTTATATTAGTGTTTATAATTTATAAAATAGGAAAATTGATGAAAAATAAATAATATACCTTGGAAGGCTACTCATATTAGGTATGGTAGGTAGATGGGGTAGGTTAGTTCGGGTGAGTAGGCTTAGAAGGATAAAAAATGAAATAGATATATTAGTGTTTATAATATATAAAATAGAAAAATTGATGATAATTAAATAATATACTAGGGAAGGATGCTCATACGGGTTTGGTTAGGCAGATGGGGTAGGATAGTCTAGGTGAGTAGGCTCAGAAGGCTGAAAATTGAAAAACTTATATTATTTTTTATAGGTTATAAAATAGAGAAATTTATGACTAATAAATAATATACCTAGGAAGGCTGTGCAGACTGTTATTATCTAGCCCAGTGTTCTAACAGATCCTTCTACACTACTTATGGAATATTATCACCCATATAATGTTTCATATTTTTTAGCTTGGCTTTTAATGCTTCTATTTTTTGGTCTCTTGATTACATAATCTTACCAAAAACCTTCTGAATACTATAACATGTGTGATATCCTCTAACACATCTGTGGTGTTCTGCGTTTCCCAAATAAGTTTCTAGGATATCCATGCTACCCTCAGGGATAAAAGATCCTTGTGAGTGATTTCATGAGAAAATAATAGATAGTGAGTGAGTGCTTCCAATAGAAAATGTGATGTTGAGAAACCATTATGTGTTTGCATGCGTCATATAACAATAGAGAGATTGTATTTTGGGAAGTGAGCATCTTGTATATTGAAGGAAGAAGAATAGTGTGAATTCCCTTAATTGAGTGAGTACACAATTAATAATTTTGGCAGTGTTAAAATACATACAACAATATTGAAGAGACAATATGTGATATACGTGCATGAAGGCAATATAATGAAAAAAAATATTATTTTTATTTATACCCATGAAATAATGAATAAAAATAAAATGTTCGTGCATTTGATTTTACATGCATTAGGTACGTCCAATATAAATTTAATGACAAGTGTGAATTGAGTTTTTTAGACTTTAGACAAAGAATTATATTTGAAGTCAATTTATAGAGCATTGAAATATCATGCTAGGAATGAGTCACATGAACTTGTATATTAGTCATTCTAGACATAAATAAATTATGATTTTTATATATTAAAAAGATGAAGCAACTTTTGAAGTAGTCGCACGAGTTATTTCATGTTGTGAGAAAGATCTTAAATAATATTAACTATTTTTAACTCCATGAAAGACTACTATTTTTTATTCTTTGTATACATACCAGGTAATAATTTCTAGGTTGTGTTATTATATAATTTTAAGAATTTTATTTCACTATAATTGAGTAAGTGGATCAAAAAAATTTGTTTAAGCTACACCCTTGGATAGATATTCAATCTATTTTAATGAGTGGATGGAATAAAAACAATTAAAGATGAATTGGATTGAACCAAATCCAACAAATTGGCCTAAATAAACTCAACCATATTTGAACCAAATAAAAAAATATTTGAATAAACTAAATTTAACAAAAGTAAATTAAATTTATATGTGATGATCACTTTTAAGGATAAATATTAACCACATTTAAAAAATTTATAATAAAATATAAACTAATAATTTAAGCAAATGAGAAACATATTTAAATGATAACTCATTTATCTTCAAAATTTAAAAAACATACAAAATTCATAGTTTAAAAAGAAAATGAATCCAAATCCAAACTTGGCTTCATATAATTATATGGAAGATTAAACACTGCATGATCTATAAAAAATCTTTTTGTAAAAACGAAAAATAAATATGAGAAACAAAGTAAAATCAATCCACTAGGGAATGTTTCCCCAAATAATCTTTGGAAGAAAACATAACCCATAGATGATGAAAATGGGGAGATTATCAAGAAATCAGACAATAGATCATGAAAATAGAGACGAATATACAAGAAAGGTGGGTCAAGATCATAAATATGCTTTCCAGGTCATTATGAATTGAGAGGAGTCTCCGCATTTTAGATTTTGAAGATCTAAAAATATAAGGGATTCTAATACCAACTAATTTTAAAAGACTTTCAGCATCGTTTATTACAAAAACGAATGTCAAGGAGTCCAAAAAATATTTATGGCATCGATTTTCTGAAAAACGGACACCATTATTTTTTTTTAATATATGGAATAGATATTTATAAGAACCAATACAAAAAAAATCTTGATTTTGGTATTAATGGCATCAGTTTTTGTAAAAACTGATGATAAAACTGTTTTAATTTGAATCGTTGTTTTTTAGAAAATATGATGCCATATATAATTCTATTTTTTGTTTTTGGTGTTACTTCTTCAAAAAACTGACACTAAAAACCTCTCTTAAAAATATTTGGCATCAGTTTTTAGTAAAAACCAATGAAAAAAAATTTCCATATACAATTGGCATCACTTTAGAAAAAACTAACATCATTACATCGACATTAGATCTGATATTTCTACTAGTGTTCTTGGAATTCAACATCTATGTGTGTGAAATATTCGAACAATTTGTTGGAGTGGTTGTAGGAATCTTTTATTGGAAGAAAATTTTAAGATGTGACAAATGTTTTGAAGAATGGATAAAGATGTTTTAGGAGTCATTACATTTTTATAGCATGGTTTTCTTGTAAATGATTCTTATTTATTAAAATTATTTGTCTCATGTAGGCTTATATTTTTTGATAAGTAATAAATTTCTTGAGATTACAAATTTTAGTGATTTATAAACCTTCTTTGACAATCAAAACCTGAGGGGGAGATTGTTTAAAAAAAGATTAAATTTTTTTTAGATGTGGAAATATGTTTGTATCCTATGTATTTTCTATGGTTTTAAAAAATAAATAAATCATATCACTCTTTAAAATTTTGTTATCATACTCACAATCCTAATCGTGTAATCCTATGAAAAAAATCATAATAAAATCCAGTTTTTTAGAAGATGTTTTCTAGGAGAAAAGGCTCATTGGGCTCACCATGAGACTGAGAAATAAGGTTGTGATTATAATAAGGATGTATATCAGATTCTGAATGGACTTGATGAAAATATGATGATTCCTTTTTTATCATGGAGTTTTTATCAATCATAAGTTGTTTGGTAAACATGTAACGAAAGCCTTCTGAAGGAAAGGTGGAGAAAAAGCTCTACCAATCATATTGTTTTTTGGTTGGAAAGAAAGAAGGTGATGAAGGGATAGAAATTTATAATACTTCAAATGTAATTTAGAAGATTCTATGTTGATCCTAAATTTACTAATATTCATGAGGAAGTCATGATACAAGATGAAGTTTGTTGAAGAAGGAAGTTTATAAAGTCAAAGCTTAATGATCTTAGTTTATTGGTGTGACATCTCGAAACTGAGAATTGTTTGAAGGATGTGATGTTTTTTTTACAACATGAGAAGAAAAAGATGCATGTTTTTATTTATACAAATAATCCACAAGATAAAAATATTGAATGAAATTACTTGGTGTCTATCGAAAACTAGAAACGAAAGGTGTTGCTAAAGTCAAATATGTTAAAACTGGTACATCAATTGTTGTTAAAAATGTATAATCAGAGTGAAATTGACACTGATCCTCAAACCCAATAATGAATGAAATAGATAATCAAAGGAAGAACTAACATTTGGAGTTGTTCAAAAAATTAAAAAATAAAATAATCCATTTTTTTTGAATTAATTAATGCAATAAAATCAGATACCTATCAACAATGTAGTCAACAATTTCATCAGGTTGAATATATTTGTCTCTCTATAAATTAGGTCAGGAGAGAAAGAAAAAAATTTGAATTATTTTGTATCATTTGGGTCAAGTACAAAATAAGATGATATAATATACTTATCAAATTATTAAATATTAACTTGACTAAATGTGGCGCCACCATCAGATTGAATGTGACACCAACCCAACAAAATGAAGTAGAGATGGATTCACCAGGCATGGAATAAAAAATATAAGGTTATCAAAAATATAATAATTCTTATAAGGAAAATAAGAAAAGGATAATTTCGTAAATTAGTTAAAATTTTTTTTCATTGTTAGATTGAAGTATGAAGAGTTTCGGGATATGTTTTATCAAATAAGTTTGAAGCAGATGATGAATTGTTTCCATTGAGGTGCATAAATCATTAGAACTTATAACCATGGTTATAGAAAAAGAAATGTGACTGAATTCCAATGAAGTAGAAACATGTTTTATGGAATATTGGTTTCAATGTTTTGTATCTAATAGTTGGTATGAATCATTAAAATGGGAAGTTTTTATTCATTTTATCTTAATGATAATAAATTTTCTTTTCATATCATTTAATTTATGTGGTGCAACATAATAAAGAATTTGAAGTTGCACTTATTTTTTCATCCTAATGAAGAAAAAGAAACGAAAATTGGAATCAGAATTAAGAATTATTAGAATTTTTGAAGTGACAAGAAATAAGAAAAAAATTTCATGAATGTTCTATAGGTATTAAGAAGATTTGATAATTGATTGAGAATTTAAAGATGAATCCCAAATCAATGCGAAATAAAATATTCAGGTAATTTTATTAAGTATGAAATATTTTCATAATCCTTGATAAACCATATTTTTCACAGCAATAAATTGGTGGAAGAACATAATGTTTTTGACACTTGTATTGTTCATAGGTGGATAGATAAGGTAGAGTGTTATATGTTTGTAAAGGGGAGTTTCAGGATTGAGAATTCATGAGAAGGTTTTTCAGATAGAAGATGTAGATGATATGGTGATTTTATTCATCAGTTATCTGACCTCACTGGTTTATCAAACATGGAGATTGATATTTCATTTGTTAGATGAGGTAGAAGAAGTTCATAATTGCTTCATTAGTCTTATGAAAGAATTATATTTCCATAATGAACAATCAGACTGGAAGATCAGAGTAGGGAAATTATACTTCATCTCATTATGAAATCCCATGAAAATCCTACATGTTTCTCAGTTTAAAAGTGAAGAATTGTTTTGGAGATAATATTTGTGAATTTCATAAGGCAGCACAGTAAAATGTTTTGAAGTAACTGTTGAATGTTTCTTAACTTGTTAAAAAAAATATATTTCATCATTTATTACTACATGAAATACATTAAATGTTGTTTTAAATGTAGTTCTACCCAAGTGTAAGGTTATATAATACTTGTTATATACACACAAAAGGGTTATTTTCTAGTGTATTTTGTGTTATTGGATTGTTTCCAAACCATACAAAAGATGTATCTACTCTTGGTAAGTTGTAAACCTTATAAATTGTTGTGTTCTCATGGTTGTGTGATTATATTGTATTCAGAAAAGTTACACATCTTTAATAGTTGTTGAAGGTTATTATAGAAATAAGGAAACATAAATAGGAAATATATCACTAATTCACCCCTACACATCTTATTTATACATTGATCCAGCCTAGGAAATATCTGATCTGAAAAATTGTGATCTTTATTATTATAAAAAAATAAATGGGGTTTATATTAAATCTCATTTTTTATTCAATCTCTTCAAGTGATTCCTTGAATTATTATAGCGTTGAGAAGAATGATGATCTAAATTACATTTATAAATTCAATCAATGACTCATAAAGAAAACATATTCTACCTATAAGTATAAATTTAAAAGTAATAGATATAAAAATATTTCAAAAATTAATGGTATAAAATATAAGTGCATGATTATTTTTTAAGATATGGACAATACAACCATACCTAATATGAGTGTAAAAAGATTAAATTGGAATGAAAATTTAGAAAATAAACTAGGAAAATAAAATAATATTTTAATTCTTGTTGGATTTTCCATGAAGAATCATGCAACAATGATGAATCTTGAAGTGAAAAAAGAGACTCGTAAGCATGATATGATTGGAAATATCATCATGTAACTAATCCCTTTGATGATATGTTAAAACCTACAATGTTTTTTATTATATATTCTTTAGGATTGGTTATTAATATGACTAATTTTGATTAGAATTATGAATCTTATTCTACTTCTAATTTCCATAAATCTATATTTAAATAACTAAGTGAATCATGTGATGAATTTTCAGTGGAAATTGTAATTTTTTTAAAAAAGCAGGAAAAATTTAATAAGGATCATAATAAGGTTACTAAAATAAATCAAAATATTATTTTATAGAATGAAAAAGATAAAAATTATATTCTTGAGTTTCAAATAGAAAATAAGTAAATTAATATTATAGATTTTAATATTGTTATGTTCAAAAGGTAAAATCACAATTTGAGAAATTTTTCATTATCTAATAAAAATAAATTCTTTTGTGATCTTGATATGCATCATAAGGAAAATGTATAAATACTTTCAATTTGAATTAAATTCAATCTAGAATTTTCCAAGGAAAATAAAATTAATATAAGTTAATAGTTATGATAACAAATAGATATAAGACATGTTTTTCTGATAGTAATAATATCCTTGAGATGTAAAAGAACTCTTTAGTTAGGTGTTCTATAGGGAAAGATTCAATAGTCAAATGTTTTAAATATCATTTTCAAAAACATTATACATATTATTATTCTTGTAGGTTCCTTCAACATTATGATATCAATCCTATTTCAATATCTTAAAATTTATCTACTCATAATTATTACAATAAATATTTTAAATATTTTTTAGTATAGAATAATAATTTCACAAACTTTATTGAACCCAAAATATCATGGGTACCAAAAGGTGTTTGGGGTTTATTTTTATAGTAATTTTCCTCATCTACATAAATGATTAATTATGTGGTGACTTCTCTACAAATAATTATTCTTTTCAATGTAAAATACCTTTTTAATGATTTGAAGTATTTTAATTTTTTATATGCACAATTTTATATAGATGAATATCTTGTCTAGAATAAATGAATAAATTCAGTAAGGAGGGGATTTATTTTTTAGTTTTATAACGTACTTCTTTTAGAATGAGTTTTTATCACTATATTCTATGAATAGAGTTAAGTTGTTCTTTAATTTCTTTATATTCTTAAAGTGAAAAGTGGGAATTTTATTTATTCTTTTTATGTAATGCCTATTTTTTATTTTTTTTACTTATATAATGTGGGTGAAAATATTTTTTTACATGATTGATTTTGTAATCAAACTAAATTATGGGGATATTATCATGAATATGTATGTTTGTTTTATGTTTTATTTGATTACATTTTCTTCAATTGTTGATTTTAAATGTTGAGCATGTTTTATTTTTTTATCAAATAATGTTTACATACTTGGGAAAATATTTGGTGGATTTAAATTTCTCTGAGGATATTGTTTATATTTTTTAATATAATCATGTTAAAATAGTCATGTGTTCTTCATTGGTTGATTTAGTTTTTTAAATTGGTCTAATTTTTTTATCACATGTATGTGTTTAATTTTCAAACTAATTTAAATAATTTTAGTATTTTATATCACTTATATGATTTTCCTTTTATATATTTTATCATGATTATTACATATACGTTTTTGTATTAGTTTTTTATACACATTTATATATATTGATATATATATATATTAAAAAAATAGATTAAAATACGCATATACATATTTGTGTGTGTGTGTATCGTGCTTCCTAATTCTTATAATCTCTAGCACACTAGCACGGTAGAGGATCTTCTCTCTTTTATAGGTACCTAAGCTCCTCACCATCCTGATGTAATAAATAGTGTCGGTTTCATTCTCAACAAAATACATGGTTTTACACCTATTCTTCCATGAGTCTTCATAGATTTCCTGATTCACAACTTCAACCCTTCTACTAGGCGTGATCTCTAAATTCATGGTAACCTCCTTTGATTCTCCCTCATAGTACAGTGTGACACCAGCTCCATGAAATATGGCTCATCGGGATCCCCTATCCAAAGTATTGTAAGCATGAATCTATTCCTGAGTTTTCTTGTTTGATCATTCCTGAAATTATCGAAGCATACCTCAAACTTTTTGTAGTATTATCAGAGCATTCTTCTACATTCTCATGGTAGAAAATATAATCACTCACCATCTACCATTCATGGTAGCCGTAATTATAGAATACCATCAATAGCACATTAATGGAAGGTAATCCTCTAATCATCCTAGAGGTATCATGAAATAATAAGGTAGTGAATCTATATCCATGTGAGATGGATTTAGTTCCCTTTATCCACTTGAATAATCACACTTCCTTCTACAGTGGAAGGTCCTTTGTGTGGAATAAAAATCATGCCCTTTTATCGGTAATCAAACCTTGATCATTTAACCTTCAACCAAAGGTTGAAGTATCCTTTATCTATCAATAGTTTCATGCCTCCATAGCACCCCTATTTTGAGTTGTAGCAAAAGAATCTCTATGGAACGGTATGAATTTCACTTGGATTGTAAGTATCACAATAGAACAATGGTATAGGATCCTTCATTTTAATGGTATCATAATTGTTCTTTTATTTTCTATCTTTGATAGTGGTAGTAGCAGCCTCCCTCCCTAGTAGTGGAAGCATAACTCCTTCACACATTAGTAAACTTATGATGGAACTAATTATATATTTGTTTTTCTACCATAAATATGATACCTCTTGTAAAAAAAAATATGTACAAACATAAACTAATGGTACCAGGATGGAGGTTATTTTTTCCTCTACCATGTCATAAAATAAATTATTTTTATTTTTAAAATTAATTTATAATAGTCTATTTTACTTGATTTTTTCAGAATTATATATGGAATGCTAGTTTTATTTTTTTTAATTTTTTTCCCGATTTCAAATTTTTTATTAATAATTTTAAATCCATTAAAATTTATTTTTAAGTTTTCTTAATTTTTTATATTAAAAATACGAATTTATTTTTATTTTAATGAGAATAGATATCTTCATATTTTTATGTGTCCATATTGATCATATAATCATTTAATGGATTTGTTGATCGATTAAAGAGGAAATATATTCAATTTTTTCTTGACATATTATTAAGGATGTTTTTTTTTGAATTTATATTATTAAATAATACCGCAGATGTTTATTTTATCCCTCCATGATAATTATTTTGATAATCATTAAAATTTTATTCTTTTACTTTTTTCATATGATTTATTCAAATTAGCTTGATTTTCATTAATTTTTTTGGAAACTATTTTATTTTAGTGATATTTCTATTTGATTTTACCATTACTACATGATTTTGTTTTAAAAGTTTATACAAGTGTGTTTCAAAAATAATTTTCATTTTGAATGAAACAATACTAGATGGAGGATACACAACAGTTTAATCAACAAGTAATAAAAATCAATTACAATCTTACATTAATCCATTAAATATGTGTTCAAATGTTTACATCATTTTTGAAAAACATTGAAGGGTGAAAAACCATCTTCAAATTTATTCACCTTGAAGAGATGAACTATACCTTTATTTTATTTCCTAGAGAATATTGTCCCCATTATTCAAAATGGCCAGCATTAGCTGGTTCATGAAAAATATTTCTTCGACTTATGTGCAGTTATAATTTTTGTTCTATATGATTTATCTGGGTAGATTTATACACTTAAATATTTTTATCACATAATTATGCTACCTATAAAAGTGATTCTTCCTATTATGATTACCTAACTGGGAATTAGTACACTTAGGTTGGATCTACTACTTGTAGAAAATCCTGGGTTAATATATGCTCCCAAAAAGCTATGTTGTTTGGTTTGGGGATACTCCTCACAAAATCCTTGGATAAGATTCATCCTATTATAAAAGTATACATATATATTACTCTAATTTCAAAAGTATCTTAAAACACAAAACTGGGTGTTTAATAGTGGACTATGTTGATAAGACTGAACCACTATAAAATTCCATTTGTACTCTATTTTTTATTGTTCATTGAATTATTTATGAATTTTAATATATTTTATATTTTTTATAAAGATCTTTTCATCCCCGCCCTCTATAACTTCTATCATTACATTTCCAAACAAATATTTTTGGTCTCCTACTAACATGTGCTCATCCCAAAGACACATAAAACCCCTAATTTAACTACAAAAATTGATGGTCAATTTCAAACTATTTAGGCCAAACCCTAAATATATTCACTGGGTGATGTACCATCTATGAAACAGTGTGGAACAACATGTTTTCATCATAATAGAAATTCTTCTAGCCATTCCACACAAAAATCAATTCATATTTGATTCTTCAAAATAATATTTAGTGTAAATGGCCACCAAAACCTGATTCAAATCACACAAAAATGTGAGTCAGTTGAAGGAAAACATGAAAAAAGACAAAAATGAAATATTTTATCTTATATCATCATCAAAACACACTTTAAGTTGACCAACTATAAAGGGAATGGATATAATGGGGAGAGGAGAGGCCTTGTAAAATATTCTCCTCATGTGTCCTTAGGCCCAAAAAACTAAATTACCCATTGAGAAATGGATAAAGCAACCAGTACTTAAGAAAACACTAGGGTGTTGGTCACATCTATACTAGGAGGGTCACAATGTGACATAACACTTTACCCAAAAAAACAGCATGACTGGGGTTTTTCCTGGAATGATCACCTAAGGAAGATGGTCTAGTTAATGACCGAACACTAACACTACATGGCATCATCCTTTACTGTGTAAATACTTTATAAGGTTCATTTATTTTATTTTTATGTTACAAAGTTATCATGTTATAAACCCCAACAATTTCACATGAATTTCATAAGGTTTATTTCTTTCCCAAAAATCTATAAAACTAATCACACTTTGAATCCATGGGATAAAATGTAGCCAACCCTCATGAAAAAGTCAGCATGAATGCAATAAGGCCTCTCATGGTTCATCCTATGGGTCGTAGAATGGCCTACTATAGCTTCCAAAGTTTTGAATATGGTTAACCCCGACCTTGGATCCAATGATCACCTAATAAATTGAAACCTATATCAAATCTATTTTTATATAAAAAATATATTGGATGTGATAAAACCCTAGGAATTCCAATACAAATTTTAGTTCTCAAAAGAGCCTTTGTTCTGTAGTCAAAAATCAAATTCCCTCTGATATCTAGAACCCAGAAAAGTATGAAATTTTTAAACTTCCCCACCATAGAACTTCACATCTTCTAGTATCCCCATTATCCCTTCATCAATTAATCTTTATTTGTCCCAATTTTTATTATTTACTCATCATGTTTTTTACTGGAACACAAAATGGGGTTCCACTACATGAATCCAAATATGGGGTGTACTATTCACCAAAAATGGACCCATAACACATCACTATCATCGAATAAATGATAAGGTACTTACCTAGTATCTTAAATCCTCATACAGCAGAGTGAAGTAAATTAATTAATCACTAGTTTTATGATTCTATACATAGCATGGATGGGCCAATCCTGTGATATGGTTGTCCCAATTACTAGAATCACCTATAGAAACATATCCTCAGCGGTTGAACAACATGCCCATTGTGTCCTCTTACTCACTGAACCTAATTTCCTTCAATACAACATATTAATACTACTATGGATGACTTTTTCTAACAATTATTATTCATATATGTTGATGCATCTTCTCTTCCTAGAATCATAGTGCCTAAATCCTCAATGGAATCTCAAGATCATCTAACACCTACACTAAAGTCTCACACTGACTCACAGTGTAATTCCATAGCCGGTTACTCAACCAACCAAATACACCATCACACTCCACTTGTGAGTACCAAAACATATTATATATGAATCACTCTCAGATATCATTAACTCCATCATGTGGTTTGTCCCGGCATCCATAAATCATCTGATATTTCATAAAAACTAAAAATCTGGTATCCACTAAGGAACCAAATAATATTGGATCTCCCAACACATTATAATTATACTTCCATACTGACCATCTAATAACCAATATCATTATACACATGACCCTAAAAATATATGGTTATATTATGCACTTCTCGTGCTCTATCCAAAACTATTTTTAATGACCAGATGCTTCCATCCCACTCATACAAGAGAAGCAATATGAAATATTAATAACCACCGATTCAAAGATCGTCTGGAATGTTATCTTAGGAATCTGCTGAAATTATATATGTATAAATGTTCAAAACCTCTAATGACCAATGGGGTACCCCCCCCCCACTATAAAACACCCCTTACACCACTCCCTAATAGAAACTTTAACAGATTCCAATATCAATCATTTGTCTCTCCTCAGAGCCACGCATACTAACCCATTAGTTCGTGTCAAGGCACAACCATAGGTTTCTTTTAACATGGTACCCTACTACTTCCATTATATGATCATTATTATTAGGGATAACATTATCCATTATCACCCAACACCTTGGACAACCAAACCCAGAAGCCTCTCATCAAATCCATTATTCCTTGGCCCATACATGGATTTTGTTTGATAAGAATATTTTTGGGAACTATGCATAACCAATGAACATACTACCCTAATCTTAGCAATAACCAAATGTGTAAATTTTCATTCAACTTGATAATGAAAACCTAGTCACTATAAAATGAGTCATAATTCATTGAACATAGTATTATACTCTTAAATTAAAAACCATGTTAACCTCACCTCTCAATCCCATCCATACAGAAGAACCTCTATGCTTATATTCCAACAAGACTGACATCTCACCTATGCCAGGGCCAATAAACAAACAAACACATACCATTAATAGATCAATAATCTATTAACCTTTACCTACTCATCATATATATTACCATTTAATATATCACTCCTCCACGTCATCATAACTCATGCCCAAAATGATTACGCCTGTCCATCCCATCGACCTTTCTCTCTAAAACCATCCATGATAAAAAATCACTTCAAGGGATTTGTATCACAAAGGTAATGTAATATACATACTTATAATAGATACCTAGTAGAATATCCCATGCATCAACCTCAAACATGGGGCATCTACCCATACCACTCATCTCTAAAGGCACTCACAAGCATGGGATAACCCCTCTATATAGTTACCCTTGTCAATCTTAAGTCATCTCAAACATAGTACTCAAATCAATAATATATTGGAAAACATGTTAAAGTAACTAGCCCCTCCCATACCACTATAATGAAATTTTACATAATTTAAAACACACAAAAACATATTTTTTTCAATCTCAAATACCTCAAGATAAGTTTTCTATAAAACACTGACCTTAGGGTTCTCATTTAAAAATAAATATTTTTTATCACATACCATGTCATCAATATACTAGGACACTAATCCTAACTATGAATATTCATAATATATTAACCCCAATTATTCTACAATCACATATATATATATATATATATATATAATGGAATTTCCCTATAATTATTTATTTCATGTATACCATAGACATATTGTTTGGTTAAGAAAAATACCACAATGAAATTATCTAGGAAAAAACTATAGGTTTATTTTGACACTATAAAGAACCAAAAATACTTTATTCTGAAACCAATATCCCAATTTCCCTCTAGGGGTTGATCATAAAGGTAACCAGTGCCTAAACAAACCCAATAAGGTTCACTGTAGAACCTATACAATGAGGGACTACATAGTTTTCCCCTAAGAAAATTTCAATATAAAATCAACATAACATTCATTAGAGAAATTATATTGTAGTTCAAAAATTTGTATTTCCTCCAAAAAGTTATATAGAATAATTTCATATAAGTTATTTTTGATATTTTAAATAGTCAAACCCCTTGTAGTCAGTGATATTAATCTCATGCAAGAACATGAATTTCATGTGAATTTTATTTACAATGGACCAAGATATAAAATTCCATGAATCACAAATTTAAAACCCACATGCATCACACTAGGTGAAACTAAAATACCATAAAAATGAAAACAATGAATAGAAATTCAATATCACTAGAATTGCGATTGAAAAAGTTATTCATGATGCAGCAGTACAAGGTTTATTATAGGCTCTAGTATGTCCCTAATCCTTATATATGATATCCCTAAATAGTACTATGATGAAAATGAAATTTTTATGACACTTTGTAATGAAACACCTCCCTAGACCACTCGAATGGTGTATAAAAAAATCATTTATAATTGACTTTTGGCATGCTTACCTATACACCATATGTTTACAACATTTGCTGAGGGTATAGGGTGTTACTCCTAAAGACTATACCCCCATATAAAAGAAAAAAGTAATGAAAAAATAACCAATAATAATCCATTACCAGAATCATTGTACACAGAAGAAATAATCATAATATGATTATAATAAATTAAATGTAGAAGTATATAGTCTTATGGACACTAGGTCATTGTAGAATACACCAACTAATTCACCACTAACATGATCACAATTATAAGATAGATAAAATAAATCAAAAAATATATCTATTTCCATCACTGAATATCACCTCATATAAATATCTAGCCTTTTCCTAAGCTATCCTGCCCAATCATCCAATAATAACCTCTTCCGAACGTAATCCTATAAATAGTGAAGTGGTCTTGGGTACTGAATTGCCATGGTTGCTTGATAAAGGTGTGACTACTACCCATTAGGGTACCACAAATGATGTCCCAAACATAACCAAAATATAATTTGTATAAACAAGTTACATGCTTGGAATAAATAAATATTTTGTAGAATAAAAACAAAATAACCATCATTGATCCTCAGATTCTATTATGAATCCTATGACTGAACAACCTGCTCCAAGGAGTGTTTGATATTCACTCATAAAACTACAAAATCATGCCAAATTGTATCAGGATTAAATTTGAAATCCTAGGTAAAATATTATATATAACATATATAAATATGGTGGAATCCCATGTATAAAAATGGGTACTCTAGATTGGTATAAAACCTAAACCCAAGGTGAACACCTTGAAATTACATATTATAATCAGGGTAGAATCTCAGACAATAAACATTAAATTACATTTAGGTATACTAATAGAATTATAGATAACATTCATTCATTTAATGTCAACATGTTCACCACTAGATCCAAGGGGTAACAAAGGAATCCATCATATTTTGTAAAAGTAACAAATCTTAGGGAATATTCTGGTATTCACATATAAGGAATAACTAAATCTATGTTGTTGTCCTTATAATTCCATATCACTAGTGATGATAGTTGAATCCTAGGTAACATCCCTAACATTCCATATTGCCATAACTATTGAATCCTTGAAATCAATCTAAGAATTGAATATAGTAATAATGAAAAAATCATATGAAACATCCCATGAATTCAATATAGAAACAATGTTAAAATCCATAATTATATCTAGGTATCCCATATTGGAATGAGCTAAATACCATGTGATATCCTATGAGTTCATTTTCAAATACTTGAGGGTAGTGTATCCCTCTAATAAAATCTCAAATTATCCTCATCACATTGGACAACATGGATCACAATGCAATCCTTTACATTTTGTGGTGACACCCAAAGTTGATGATACATACTCTCCTTTACTAATATTCACTATGTTCAACATATCACGGGTACCCAATGTTGATCCCTAGGTTTCATCATAACATAGAAACCATACATGGGATTCTCCAACACTATCTCATATCCCAAGACAATATTATATCTCAAATGGTGTAAAGTCACTCTGCCTCAATATAATCATATCCTGACTTCATCAAATTAATAGGATAGTAAATATTTGCATCATTATGAAGAGATGAAACAATTATAATCCCTCTTTATAAGGCCATACTAGGCTAGTTCACTAAAAAAAACTATAATTAATCTACCTTGGGTATACCCATGTAGTTTTTCAGATACTAGAGGGTGAATAAAAACTCTCCCCATTATAAAATCATTTATCATTAGTGTTATAAGGCATCTCATATTTCTACCATGTAAATCTAGGTTTATTCATATTATTCCACCACTACCATCAATTAGGAGGTATTTAATGAAACCTTTATCAATTTTACTATGTTCAATGATTTAATTCAATGCATACCCCTCAATGTTCATACATAACAAGGAATGCATTGTATCATCAATCCCTTAGTCAATGGTGTATGAGGATCTGAGAGAATTGTTGGTTTCATCTTAACACATGACACTTTTATATATCCATAGGAATTAATTTAAAATAAACAATTCATTTAAATAAAAGTTCGATCATCCATGGTGGGTAGACGTCATATCAAATGAAATTGACAACATGCATATACCAAAGGGAGATATGTAATGGACAACCTAACTCATATAGAATTATTCCCTTTTTGCAAAGATTGATGAATATCATCCAATATCGTTCAGTTCTCATCCATTCTCATAAAACAAACCATAGTTAATTATTCAAATTAACTAAATTTGGCATTACTTCATAAAATCACACCCAGAGTAAAAACAGAACCAAAACCATGATTAATGGGATGTGGTCCACTCCCAATACACACCCTACCCCAAGAAATAGAATATAAAAATTTAATTACATAAATTACGGATAAATTTCATCCAATTTTTGAAGAAAAAATAAATAAATTCATATGGATATATTAGTTCATTCAAATATAATATGACAGTATGTATTAATCGTAATTAGACGAACACTAGACACAATAAGAAAAATACCCATCTATTTGATAATTTCCTCAATGTACAATTTTAAATAATCCAAAACACCCTTTCTAAATGACACCAAAATCAGAGGTAATATAAGTGAAATAATAATTATAATTTAATTAGAATATCTTATCTTATATGTTTATATAAATGCGCCCAAAATCAACCCACCCCATTGGGTATTAAAGCGGGAAGAAGATATGATATTCTTGTAAAAATTACTCCTCTTTTATTCATGGGACCTCAAAACCTAAAGGCATTGATGTTAAAAAGATAAACCTATCACTTATTAAGAAAAGTCCAAGCAGTTCATCATAGTGTGACCCGATGGTTCGTCATATAGCATGCCCATTTTCTCTAAAACAATATAGTGCATCTACTGAGATTACTCCATGATCTCCTTATATAGAGGGACTATGCCTCATCCAAACACTATCATGGTGTGAATCTATCCTTCATGGCACAACCACTTCATAAGGTTCATTTTAAAGTCGTGACTACCCCAATTTATGGCACCATAATTTCATATGGTTATTTAATTTTCAAAAAATCTAAAATACCCTTCATTTCATGAATCCCTTAGATATATCAGGGCCAAAATTCATGAAAACATCCCCCATGTGTATACAAATAACCATCACTGTTAAACTTATGGGTTGCGGTGTGACCTACTACAATTTCTAAAATTCAAAAAATGGTTCACCCCAACCCTAATTGAAACTCCAAACCAATTTCCTTCAAAACCTACAGGGTCTCAAAATATATCCAAATAAAATATCTTTGATATGACACAACTCTCAGAATAAAAATATAAATCCTGATTGTTGAAATAAACCATGCACTGGTGTAAAAAAATCTAAATCTCTCTCAAATATTTAACCTAAAAAGGCATGGGGTTTATATATACTATACATTAATATTTATTACAACAACCATTTTCTTATTAAATTTTTAAATATTTTAAATATTTAAAGTAAATTTTCATTTATTTACTTCCCTAGTTTTTTGCGATACTACTTTCTTCATAACATAGTTTATTATAGAATTGTGATGTTTATAAATAGGGAATTCATCAAGATATTTATCTTCATGTGTTAAGACCATGGAATAAAACATTTCTAGTAAGATTCCAATAATATTATTTTCCATTTGATAATCTTAAAGAGTTTCACCTAACTCTATAATGGTATTTCATATTAGTATAACCAAAGTAAATAATTCGTCAACTTTTTCATCTTATTATATGTTAATGTCTTCCCAATGTAGTCTAATAATATGTAATTTGGATTCCTAAATCATTTTTCCATTAATAGTTTTTATAAATATTATTCTAAATGCAATTTATATTTCTAGAGACCATAAATTTGGTCATATACAATTATGAAAAAGTGGAAATTAACACATTTATGGATTTTCCATTATTTTTAATATTTATTAAATTAGAGGCCATAGTGAGGTGTAGTTATGAAAATTGATTCTATTTTTGATAGAATCGAGCACATAAATCCCTAGAAAGGGAACATGGGGAACCATTATCACTTTCAAAATATTAAATCTTCTTTCATAAAATGTGGGAATTTCTTTGGTATTAAATTAGTTGTGTAGGTCATTGAAAAACAATGGATATAAAAAATATAATATTGAATATATAAGATTATAATTTTTAGGTTATTATAAAGGGATCTAAAAAAATTGAGGGGCATAAATCAGTGATCATTTCTTTTCATAAAGACCATCCACTCCCTCATATTTATTTAATATTATTCGCTTAAAACTCCCAATTATGAAGATAAAAAATATACACAAAAAAATAATGAGTATCTCCTTATAAAATTGTTACTATATCACTACTGTGTTGTTATTTTTATCCTATGAACACAAAAATCTTATTTTATTATCATAAATTAGAAAAATTTATTGGTATGGCCTTGAAATTTTTATGAAGTAAAGCTTCAAGAAATTATAATATTTTTTCAATAAAATAAATACAATTACTTAAGAAGATTTATTTTTAATATATGATAGATTCATGGTAATTGAATAAGAAATATTAATCTTCTTCATATTATTCATATAGTCTTATCATTTGATTATTATCAATACAAAAAACATTCTTCACCTTATTTTGTAATAATACATCTTCTCCTAAATTTTATTCTTTTATATTCATTTCATCATAATTGGGATGAATTCATATAAAAACCACACTTTATACCTTTTTAAATGGTCACTTAAAATTAAAATTTCTTATCAATAATATCTCTTGGAGACTTATCCTTATTTCATTTAATCACATCAGGACACAAAATTTAGTTTCCCCAAATAATTATAGATATAATGTTTCTATCTCTTTAAAACTTACACATAATCAACATCTATTTATTTGAAAGTGGTATTATTTTTTTCATGCATAGTACCTCTTGGTAAAACACCTAACTTCAAAATTAAAGTGCAGTATTGCTTTTATTTTAATTTAAGAATTCGGTGCATGGAATTCTTCTGCATGGAGAGGAATATTTATTCATAAATTCTTCTTGAAGCCTATATTGAATCATTTATTAATTTTAAGAATGTTCTATTTTAAACTCTTTATATCAGTGCATTATTTTATGGTTTGGGTGTCATCATAATTTTTGTAACTAATTATCTTTTTCATGTCAAAAATATAACTCTTATCATATTAGGAAATGAAAATTATTAAACTAGTATCATGTTACTTTCCTTTTTCAATTCTCACCAAGTGATATTCTATATGTTTAAATGACTCATTCAGTTTCCACAATGACTCTTGCGAAATTCCTACTTAATAATTTTCATTTCCATATTTTCATACCAAATGATATATCTTAAGAGTAAAATGAGTCTAATGATTCTCTAAAATGACTATTACAGAATGGGGAATTGATTCTTGTAATGTTAAAAATGAATCTAATTATATGATAATTAAAATTAATGTGGTTTTGGTGACCCTTATTAAAATTTCATGCCTTTTCTTATTATCTACTCTAGATCTTGACAGACACTTATGGAAATGAATCATATATAAACGTTCATAGCCATTTTTCTCTAACATTATAATTCTATTCTTAATTAAATAAAGATAGAACATATTCAAATAAAACCAAAGAATATCAACAACATAAAAATATCTCAAAACATAAAAAAAATAAGACTATTAATCTCAAAATCATTTTTTTGGTTTCATCGAACTTTAATCCATCATTTTCACTCCATTAACCAAAACTCTTCATGGTGTTTTTGACATACAACACGCTATATCTTAAAAAGATCTTTTACATAATGTTACATCCTCTAATAGAATAGAACATATATTCTATGTAGATCATTCCTATAATAATAAAATGTAAACATGTATTTACTATAAAAAAACTTCATACACCAGTGGGATCAGCAAACATTATTTTGGATGAAATTTTTTTTTCTTCACCTCCTTTTTAAAAATATGTTATCGAATCTGTTAAATCATAAACATCATCTAAAAAATTAATCATCACATTTTTTCATAGTAAATTTTGTTATCCAACAATATTTATTATCACATAAGATTAATGAGATAAATATATACATCATTTTCATATCTATCTAAACTTAATATATTCTATTACATTAAAATCATTGATGTGGAAACAATTTGTTTGAACTCATGAATGTAAAAAAATATTTATTAATTATTTCATTGATCATGAACTGTTATATAATTAGAAAATATATAAAAGATCTAGTTGGTATCACATTCCATTCAAAACCAGTAAAATAATTTCTATAACACTAATACTTGATATGGAATTTACATGTTGTTTCAAAAAATGTAATAGTCAGTTACATGATAAAATGTTTTTGGACTCTCCAACATACTTTTATTCATCCATTTTGAACATTTAACCCAAAAAATTAGCTACAATGTACCATAACCAAGAAATAATATATCTAATTAATATATTCTTATCTCTTGATAATACTGATTAATTTTAATGAACCTAAACCGACTAATCAAGACCCAGTATGTACCTTATTACATTAGCATAAATATAATCGGTCAAATCCCAAAAGACCGACCAGTTTAGTTGTTTTTTAGAACAATATACATACATGATAACCATTTTACATTTTTAAAATAATATAAAATATAATAGATAACAATGGAAAATAAAATCCATCCTTGAAAACTCTTTCAATGATCACCTCTTCATATCCTATGGAAAGGAAGAAAAATAATGACGAGTTAAAATGCTTAGTAAGCATTATGTACAAAAGAATCTATTTTGAATCAATAAGAATAATCAAAATATAAAGGTAAATAATTCAGAACACTTTCAATTTACATAATTTTAATATCATGATAAGATAAGTAATAATTAATATGGAAAGATTAATATGTGAAGACACATGTAATTTAATCAATAACTGAGAATATAATTCATCTATAGACAATATACTAGAAAAATATCATGGATAATAATAAAAAATGAATTATAAATGAATAAAATTCTTAATTAATTGATTTCATTTATCAGGCACGTTAAAACATATACTGTTATGATCTATCCTCAAGATAGTTTATAACTACAGGTAGATACATGTTTCATTTTTACCAACAGATTTGTCTAATGTGACCCATTGATGCATTAAGGGGATATCTATAACTAGGACCCACTCATGTATTCATGTCCAAATAAATACTCATATATCAAATAATCTATTTAATTAATGAACAATGTGCCTTATTATCAAATATCTGTATAGAGTTTATGATATGGATTTATTATTATTTCCCCTATTAATAAAATAAATTTCGAAGTACACACCGTATTAAAAATGGTATAAAATTGAGGAAATTATAATATAAATAATAATATAATATGTATATTTAATATAAATGAAATTTTTTATGAAAAATTTTCATTAGAATGTTATTTTTTCAAGATAAATTTAATAATCACAAAAGAAAGTGAGATTGTACAATAACTTTTACCGCTTGATAATTTTCTAGTCAAATCCCATTTAATGAAATAAATTAAGTTTAAAATTAATATACCATGAATTATGAATAAATAATGATATTACATATAAAATGGGTAGTATATACACTATATAAGTGGAATTAGGTTCATAACATTAGAATACGCCTCAATGAAGAGAAATTGATATGAGGTCTCTTACCTCATGCTTGATTTTGGTTGACCATGGTTTAAACTATTTTATAGTGGTTTTAAACATGTCATTAACTCACACCAGAACTATATTTATATTTATTATATCATATATACATTTTTTATACCATATAATCACGTGATCATTAGTAATATTTCATTATTTTCACAGTTTTGTGTGTTAATTCACTTGTTTTCTCATTCACTCTTTGTCTTGGATGTTTTTATTATTGGGAATATATTATAGTTTGAACATATACAGAATAATAATCATGATATAGTTATCATATTAATACATAAATTCTTCTTCTAATACTAATCATGAAATATGTTTTTGAGAAATGAAGTACCTTACAATCATAGAGATGGTCGGTTATACTTATGCTTAAGTAACATTTCTTGGTTTCAACAATCATTATGTAAATGAGGTTAGAAAGATTTTACCTTTATAGAATTATAATAATATTATATTTTTCATTAAATTTATTTATACATATCATCCATGTGTTGTGGGGATTATAATAGTCACATTTCCTCGTGAAGGTGGTAGTCCACACATACATGAACTATGTTATCAACTTTTAAGTGGGTGAAAGGTAAGAATGAAAATGAATATACTATATTTTAAGAATTATAAATATTAAATTAATATCATAATTATTTCTCGTATATCAAATAAAATCATTAAATTTATCGTTATCGCGTTTCATGTAAAGTGTTGGAAAAAGATGAATCACTTCTATTTAGAGACGGTCATTCACTATACACTCAAGCGACATTATCGTATCTTCTACAAAAAGGAAAGTAATTTCATGTATAGGATATAATGACTTTGGAGGTGTAATTATGTAATAAATACCATATTTATAGTTTATATTCATCGTTATATCCATCTACTAGAGTTGGTAAAGAAAAAAATGAATGACACTATTTCATGAGGTGATAGTCCTTCATATACACAAATGAAGATTTCATAAACCATTTGATTGAAGTGGAAATGATTTCACATCATTAAATTAATATAATAACATCTTATTATATTGGATATACTATGATTATTATATCATCATGATTTATTTATAATTTAATAGGTGGATGAAAAAATAAAATAAAAAACTCCATTAAAAAACGTTACCTCTTCTTTGAGTATCCTCCTTAGGTTTCCACAAAATCCTTCCTTGGATGGATTTATAACAAAACTAAGGCTTGGATGGGATTAGGGATGTTTTTAAGTGATTTTGGAAGGTATTTATAATAAAATATTATGATGTGTGAAGAATATAGGGGAGGGTGTCCTTTTATAAGTGAGGTGAGTGGAACACTTGTAATTTATTAAGAAGATTCATTTACACCCATGTCTTTATCATGTCACAAGATTCCAAAATGGTAAATTCATGAAATAAGAAGATATAAGTTGTAAATATTGAAAGAAAATTAGTGTTGGATATATTTGTGGGAAATTTTTAACCCATATAGTTTTAATTTAACCTCCAGTAAATCCATTTCTTCCATAACCATAATAATTAATTTTTATAATTTTCACTTTTAATTCTGGTTAAAAAACTATTTTAGAATTTTAGAAAATATATATTATTCTTATTCCAAATATGGACTAAATTTTTTACAAATTAAAATAACATATGTGATAATTTTAATTTAAATGTCATCCCAAAGACTTCATAGGAAGCTGGTTTTTAATGATAAATGTTCAAAAGTTTATGCAGTTTTTATAAAAAAATTCAATAAGAAAATGATTCCAATGAGAAAAATTGGATTACTTTTTATAGAATTAAACTAAATTTTTTTCTAAAACTAATTTATAATACAATTAATAATTATAAAATTTTTAAATGAAAAGTTAGTTTTCAATTAAATTTCAGCATTTTTCACTATACATTAAAAAATGAATCTTTTTGGAAAAATACCAAAAAATAACCATAATATATTTTTTATATTTCGATTAAAAAATAATTTCTTTATAAATTATTTTTCATATATTTTAAATATTAATTTTAAATCATTTTTTAAAAGCGTGACCAAATCCTCTTTTTGAAGAAACACATTTTTTCACAAAACATTTCATTTTCTTCCAAATGATTCTTCATTTTTTTATGATAAATAGTTTAATAGTTTAAATTTGTTATATATATATATATATATATATTTCATTATTTATATATTTCTATTTATACCCCTTAATTTAACAGGTCTGTCATAATTTTCATGTTTAAATAATATTTTAATTGTGTATTGTGTTTTGTTTAAACCTGTTGTTGCGTGCATCACAAGATTTTAGTGAAATTAAATTTATTCTAAAGAAAATATTTTGTAAGGACATAGTGTGTTAAATTCTACCCTCCTAAAAATCATCCTCTAAATTTCATGTTTATTACCTTTGGAAGAGATGATGATATTTCTTCTTCATAACACCCTCTGGTTCCCATGTTGCATCCTCTATTTTTTGATTTCTCCAAATTACCTTTACTAGTTGATTCATATAATTCCTCAATAATTTCACTGTAGTATCAATAATCTAGATGGGTTCTTCTTAGTAATATTGATCAGGTTCCGATTCTATTTAATCATTAGTTAGAACGTTCATTGGGTCTAGCATGTACTTAAATAACAATGATGTATGGAACATATCATGTACTTTTGAGTGATTTGGTTTCATTTACAAATGATAAGAAAAAAATAAAATTCTGTTTAGGATTTCAAATGGTCTGATATACCTTATGATCAATTTTCCACTCTTATTAGACCTTATGACACCATTATATTGAGATACTCTCAAGAAAATATTATCTCCCACGTGGAATTATAATTATTTAATCTAATTATCAGCAAATCACTTTTGAATAAATTTATATGCTTTAATATGACACTAAATAGATTTTTTATTTTTTTGTCTCGTTAAAAAGTTATGGGCTTATATGTTTCTTTTCACCAAATTCATCCCAACAAGTTGTAATACAGAATCTATTTCCATTTAATGCTTTATATGACACCATTTTAATACTTTAAGGGAAACTACTTCTATATGAGAAATCAACCAAAGGTAAATGTTGATCCCATAAACCTTGAATGTCATGTGATCATGACCTCAACATGCTTTAAATTTTTTTAATAGTCCTTTTGGATTTTCCATCAATTTTAGGATTGTAGGATGTTCTAAAATAAAGCTTGGTATTAGGATCCTTATTAAGAATCTTCAAAAAATTTGATGTAAAAGGGGGATCTCGATCAGACACAATTAAAATAGGTTCACTATAAATTTTTAAAAATTCATTAATATAGATCCTAATGAGGCACTCAAGTGGTTAATATTCTTTTATAGAGAGAAAATGGGCATATTATGTTAAGATATCAACAATACCCATATTGCCTCATCATTTCAAGGATTTTTTGGTAGTCCTATATTAATGTCCAAAATAATGTCATCACAATTAAATAGAGGAATAGGAAGAGGATCCACAAAACCTCTAGGTTGTTGCCTCATAGTGTTCACTAGTTAACAAACCAATCCTCTGGATACATTATCCATAATTTCCCTCTTCATCTTATCCCACCAAAATGTTTTCCTTAAATCTCTTACATATTTTTCATACCAGGTTGTATAGATGAATTTGATCTTTGAGAATCATCAAAGAATCACTTTTTAGCTCAGTTATATACGGAACACAAATTTTTTTTCAATATTTCATATGATCATATTCAAAAATGTGATATAATAATTTACAATCATTTAATGCTTTAATTTTCTTCGAAAATTTCTCATCATCATTTTGGGAAATTTTTATCTTTTCTAATAAAGATAGTTTTTCATTAATTTAAAAAATGATTGATTCCTCAATTTCGTTAATAATTACTATATCCATCATTACAAAATCTAGGGAAATAAAAACTCCCTAAAACCTAATTTGGATTAAAAATCCTTGATATTTCATACTCAATGCATCTTATACCATATTTTCTTTCCATGGGTGGTAATGTGTTGAGAAATTGTAATTATTAAGTAGCTAGATCCATCTTCTTTTCCTCATGTTGAGATCCTTGGGTGAAAATATGTATTTTAGGATATTATTATCCATGTATATCTCACATCCTTCAATATAGAGATATTATCTGCACATATTCAAAGAAATGATTATAGTTTCCAACTCAAGATCATGGGTTGGATATTTTTTTCCTGAGAATCTAATTTTACAAATGCATATGTAATAAATTTATCATTTTTCATTATGAAATGACCAAGTTATTTCCTTAAGGAATCAATATATACCCCAAACCCATCATTTCAATATGGTAGACTCAAAATTGGAGTAATGACTAATCTCCTCCTTAGTTCATAAAAATGTTATTTACATTCCATTATCCAAAAAACATAACTCCTTTATTTGTATGATTTATTAAATGGATATCCAGTAAAAAAACTTATGAATTAATCATTGATAGTAACCTATCAAGGCAAAGAAACAATGTATATCATTTATGGTTTTGGTATAATACATTCTCTAACTACATTTATATTCATAGGATCTACAAAGATTCAATCCATTGAGACAGTATGGAAGATAAAAGAAATTTATTGAAGCTAGAAATCACTCTCACTAAATTTCCTATATAATTATTTCATTATGAGAGTCTCAATAATGATTCAAAAGTGATTATCATGGTCTATATAGATTTTAGAATGCAAAAAAATATCATCAATGAATACCACAAAAAAATTACCAAGATATTCCTGAATAAAATTTTCATTAGACCAATAGAAATAGATGGTCCATTATCCAATACAAATGTATTTTGTTGTGAAATTGTAATGTCCATACCTCGTTTAAAAATATTTCATTCAATTTTCTTCATTTTATACTTGCAATTGATGATACATAAAACAAATTTCAATTTTTGAAAAATATTGGTCTCCATGAAGATTATTGAATAAGTGACCAATGTGAGGAATATGAATCATGTTCTTTATCATAATAGAATGGATTTCCCTATAGTTAATTCACATAATCATGGATCTATAATTGTTCATTACGAATTAAACAGGGGATCCTATGGAGAATTACAAGGGAGCATAAATCCACTATCACCCAAATACTCTATTTTTTATTCTACACCACTACTTATAAAGTGTTAATTATATAGGATTCATTGATATTGGTTTTTCAACATCGATTAAATAAATGGAAAAATCAACATCCTTCTTTGGGGGATTTCTTGGTAATTCCTTAGGAAATACATCACCATTATAATGGGTATATCCTCAATTTAAAGATGACATTATCCATCCATAAAATTTTTACTCTTCATCCACAAGAATTTAATTTAGTAGAGATTTTTTGGTTATATTTGAATATGACTTGGATAATTAATTCCACCTCTAAAGATAGGGAATTATATATTATCCTCAAAAATTATAATTTCCATCTTCTTCCCATAAATGTTTTAATAAAATTTTGAAATTCAGTCTATACCAAGGATTATAATTAATTTAAATTTTAGTATGAAAATAAGGTCATCAAATAAATAAAATTTATGAGAATAATGGGGATAACCTAACATATCTTCATTGTTGTGAGACATCCCCTATTATTTTTAACTAAAATCAAACTTCTTAAATTAAATGGCAATTTTCTAACATTATTGGGAAACTGGGTAGATATAAAAGAGTGTAAGGATCCAAAAAAATCATTTTCTATATTTTAATATAGAACTAAATTACTTTTCAAGTCATCCTTGGTTACTTCCACCTCAGATATATCAATTTCATAATCTTATCCTTCTCCCCTTGGAAGCTTTTATGGTTGATTCCCTTGACTCTTTGGGGATTATTTTGTGTATTTACCCATCTACAAATAGTTTAAACACTGAATAATTTGGTTTTATTTCATAACTTTTAATTCATTAGCATCATGATCCTTTTATCCTCACTTATAATATCCTCTTTATCCCATCATGAATTTTCCAGGGAGATTCTTTCAACAATTTTTATAAGATAAAAATCACACCATTATTTTCTTCCTCTTAGAAGCATTCCATTATTCATTATGTTTTTATGACCTATTCTTCTCTTGAGTTCCCATTAATATGTAATATATAGACAATTCCTTCCTTATTTTTATTGTGCATAAACCTATTTCATTATATGAAGAAAAATTTTGATAGAAAATTACACTTCATATATTTGTCTTAATCCCTTCAAATAAATGGTAAATATTTCTATCCATATTGAATATTTAATCAATAGTATACCAATATAAAAATATAAATGTATCATAATTCCTTGAATTTTTTTTAAAAAATCTATCATTAGGATAAGGAACATTCTCTTCTTTCTAATTTTCTATCATGAGGGAAATATTTATAAATGAATACACCCTGAAATTCTTTCCACTATATCAGTTCTATTTTCACATTCTTCTTAGTATTTTGATTATATATCCCCCATAGATTTTCATAACCTCTGATATAATATAATATTAGTGTATCCCATTCCTTTTAAATACATCCCAAGGATATAGATATATTTTCCAAAGACATAATCTATTGTTCAGCTAGCATTGGATTAGTAGTCCCACCAAATGATTTGGGATTTTGTCATTTAAAGAGATCCAATAAAGGATAATATCTCTATGGAATTGGTTTCTCCATGAATGCTAGATTATATGTAATAAAATGATTAATTTGATCTAATATAGCGCAAATTTTCTCTGTTATAATACTAGCTATATTGGATTTCATAATAAGTAAATATCTATATTTTCCACGAGTATCGATACCCTTATTCCTTTCAGGTAAAAATTCTAAATAATATCATATACTAGATTATCTCATAAAATTATGAATTTTAAATTATAATGAATATTTAAAAATATACAATAACACTTATCAATAATTAAAAGTAATGCGTTCTTAATATTATAATCATAAACTTGGTTTCTTTAGTGATATTTTTTCATCAAACCCTTTATAATGGTTTGTAATGAAAATATAAATTATCCTAAGAATATCCCCTAGGAGTGTCAAACCTGGTTTAGAGTAAGTCTCATTACATACACCTAGGGATTATCATGTATATAAAAGTTTCCATTTTCAGATTTGTTACCCCTCCGTATCTCTATGATAGAATAACATCTACTTGTACAATCTATATAGGGATTTATTTCTTGGAAAAAACCACGTAATCTCACCCATAAAAAAACATTAGGATGTGATTCTATATAAATATCTAAATTATATCATAGGTTTAGTTTCCCTAATATATTTTTTCATTAATATATATCTCATGGTTTCTACTAAACATCCATTGATACCAACTGTAATGACCCCAACCCCTACAACCCAGAGCCAGTGTCTTATATATAACATTGGTATCGATACAATGGGTTGAGTCCCAAATAACTAAGAAAATTGTAGTTTTGGAGAAAAAAATACGTACATAATATCAATTTTACATTTGGAAAATAAAATAGAACATAATATATAACAACAGCAAATAATCTACATCATTGAAAACTCATTCAAATATCTCTTCTTCATATCCTGGGGAATGGAAACAAAATAAAAATGAACACAAATTCTCAGTAAGGGTTAATTATATTGGAAGTTATCATGAATAAATAAACATAATATACATGTATATTTAAATAAATGATTGTATATTCCGTTTACATAACATGAATATTAAGAAAAAATATTGTATAATTAATATGGATCGGTAAATAACTAAAAAACATGCCTTTATAATAACTGATAATGAACTACATCAAGAGATAATATCATTGTGAAAATTTCATGGATAATAATAATAAAAGAATTATCAATGAATTAAATTCTTAATTTTTATGTCTCATGTATCAATCACTTGAAAACTTCTACTATCAAGATATATCCTCACGGTTGTTTAAAACTATAGGTATAACCCCCTTTAATTTTGGCCAAATGATTTGTATCCTGAGACTTGTCGATGAACTAATGGGATACTAATAACCAGAACCCACTCATGACTATATTTCAAAAGAAATCCTTATATATAAAATAATTTATTTATTTTATGATCAAGGTTTATTATCATCAAATATCTATATTGAGGAAAAGATACAGATTTATCAATATTTTCCATATTAATCAAATAACTTTTAAGGAATAAACCGTATGAAAAATTGGTATATGTTATAGGAAATAATCATATACATCAAATTATAATAATGATATTTCATAAAAATTTAATTTTAAATGAAAAATTACCACAAAAGTTATTGTTTTGAGAGAATTATAACAAACATAAAAGAAAGTGAGATTGTACAATAACTTTTTCCACTTGGTAATATTCAATTAAAATACACATGGATGAAATAATTAAATTTGAAACATAATATTCATATAATTATGAATTAATAATGATATTACAAGTAAAATTTGTATTATATACACCTTATAAAAATAATTTGGTGCATAATATTACAATATGCATCAATAAAGGAAAATTTAGATGTAGTACCTTACCTCACACTTCTATTTGGGTGAACATGATTTAACCTCATGTATAGTGGTTTTAAACATGTCGCCAACTTTCAATAGATCAATTTTAATATTTATCATATCATATATTAACCATTTATACCATCTTATCACTTGTTCGTTAATAATCATTCATTATTTTCACTATTTCATGTGTTAATTGTCATGTTTTTTCATTAATTATGTTTCATGAATGATTAGAACTTGTTCATATTATATTGTTTAATCAGGTCCAAAATAATAATCATGAAATTATTATCATATTTATACATCAATTATTTTTTAAAAACGAAATATTAATTATGGTTTAGAGAAATAAATTATGTTATGATCATAGAGACGGTATGTACAGATAAGTAATGTTTCCATTTTCAACAATCATTATGGAAATGAGGTTTGTAATATTTTAACATTATATAATTATTATAAAATCTCATTATTGATATAAATATTCTTATAAATATCATTCATATAGTTTGGCAATGAAAATATAGTCACATCACTTCATGATGGTGGTAGTCCACAGGTATATGTACCACGCTATCATCTATATGTGAGTGAAAGGTAAGAAAGTGATTTATGTATATATTATATTTTATGAATTTTAAATATGCTATTAATATCATAAATAATTCATTTTTATAACATATAATCATTAACTTTATCCTAATCTCCTTCCATGTAAATCATTAGTGAAAGACTAATCACATCGCTTCATGAGGTGGTTGTTTGTCGTATATATGAGAGAAGTTATCGCATCTCATGTGGAATAGGAACTAATAATTTATATATATGATATAATGTATTAATACGTATAATTATTATATAAATATCCTTTATATACTTTATATTCATCATCATATTCTATCGTTAGTGGTTTTAATATGAAAATGAAGGACTTGGCTCGTGAGGCGGTATTCCTCTATACACATGAATGATGATTTTGTAACCCATTTGATGGAAGTGTAAGTGGTTGGAGGTAGTTACCTTAATATAAAAATATAAAATTATATTTATGATAATAAGGTTATTATATCATCCTATTTTATTAATAATTAAATGTGGTATATGAAAAAATAAAATAATAACGCTCGTAGAAGAACGTTACCTCTTTATCAGGCATTCTCCTTTGGTCTACAACAAATTCATTTTAGGGTGAATTTATGCCCAAACTAGGGCCTATTTGATGATATTATGGAATTTTGGATGTTTTTCGGGATGGTATATTCAAAATAAAAAGGGTGTGAAGGTGTGAAGAAAAGAGGTTAGGTGGTGTCATTTTATATGTGGGGTGAGTGGCACACTTGTAATGTTTTGAAAAGATTCAATTACTACTATGTTTTTATCATTAAATATGGATAAAAGAGGGTAAATTATTAGAACTAGAAGATATAATGTGTAAAAATTTCCATCCAATTTCCTTTATAATATTTTGGGTTTTTTTTTACATTTTCTTTTTATTTTAACCCTTCTGTAAATCCATTTTTACCTTAACCACAGTATTTATTTTTTACAGTTATCGCAATTAATTTTGATCATAAGTTAAGTTGATATTATTATATAATATAAATTAATATAATTCCTAATATGGAATCCATTTTTAAAAACTACATTCACATAAGTGTACAATTTTAATTTAAAATTAATCCCATATATGTGATGAGAAGTGGATTTTTAAAGAGAAAATTTTCAAAAGATTATAATATTTCTACATAAAAATTCAAAATTAAAATGATTAACATGACCAAAATTGGATTTATTAATATATAATTTATAAAATTTTACTTTAAAATTAATTAAAAAATAATTTAACATAATAAATTCTTTAAATGAAATTTAATATTTTAATTAAAATTCAGTACTTTTCAGGATTAATAAAAAATGAATCATTTTAGAAAAACAAAAAAAACACATCCAAAGATAATATCTATGTTATGATTTCAAAAATTTATTTTAATTTTATCAATTAATTTTCTAAATGTTGTGAAACATAATTTTAAATAATTTTTGAAAGTCACAACTGAACCATCCTTTAAAAAAATATATTTTTTTAGAAAACATTTCTTCTTCCAAATGATTCTAATTTTTATTTATAATCAATAGATAAAAAATGTATGTGTGGAAAAAATATACTTTACATAATTTAGATATTTCTATTAATGACCAATATTTTCAAATCTTTTTCATAATGGACATATTTAAATTATATTTTAATAGAGTATTGTGTTTCGTTTAAACCCGGTGTTTTGTGTGTTAAAAACAATTGATGAAATTAAATCTATTATAAAGAAAATATATCGTAAATTATATTGGTGTCACTAAAATTAGTTACTGAATATATTTATTTTATTGTAACATTTCTATAAAGGAAAATAGAATTAATTCTTACACCTAATTACTACTTAAGGAAACATTTATTCTCAACACATCATTAAAAAAATCCAATCATATTCAATATATAGTAAAATAATAATAAAAAATTAGTTTTCATATCTAATTACTATGAAACCCTAATTGATTTATACTATGATACACTTAATAATATAGATTCACCGATTTAATTTCTTCAACACTTAGTTACTCATAATATTGTTGGATCCAACACATAAATTTTTTCCATATATAAGGACATTTTTTAAGTTACTAATATTTGGAGTTAGATTCATTAACTTTATCCTTCCTTAAAAATTACCTCACATCTAGTTTTAATGATAATTTCATTAATATATAACAAAATTACTAATTATATGAGAAACACATTTTATAAATATTTAATAAGGTTTTTTTGTTTAATTAAACCCCATAAAAATGATGGCCATTTTTTTAATAGACCATATCCATTAGTGGGAAAGTGTCCATATTTTACTAAAAATTATGTAATTAATTTTTTATCTAACTCGTTATCTAGTTAGTTTGAAATTTCACCCAATAATATCTTAAATTACTCTTTAATATTTTAATAGGTAACTCATTATTCATTCCTTCTAGTTGATAAAACCAACTTTATTCCTTTGGTATCTTAACTATCAGGGTGTCTCATCTATGTATAATCTAGATAAATATATAAACACATTTCTATACAATAATATATAGGGGAACCTAGGTGTGGAATGAAACAACTAGATTGAATATTTTAAGGTCATATATTACATTCTTTACTTACACATGATTATCCAGGGGAACCCAGCAACAAAATTAAATTATATTTTTGGACTATCAGGATATTAAAAATTTTAAATTTGGAGGGAATCAAAAACTTATTATTTTGAATATGACTTTTTCTTGCCTATCTTACGTCATGTTTTTTCATTTATGTTTCTATTCTTCTAACAATTTGTTTTTGAATCCTATTCCAGGCACCAAACTAGTATGTTCAACCTATACTAATGTTTATTACCTTACACATACCATAATTTATGTTAATTTCCCGAAAATTAAATCATAAAATCTAAATACCCATTAAGAAACCCTAAAATTTTCAAAACCCCCTATTTTATCATATAAGATACTAACCCCTATGAGTAAGATCATTTTACTCACAATCAACCCATGGATTCTGAATTTCTTTCGTGATACCTATATCATTTTTTCTGTCAACACACATAACCTACCAGTTCTTGTGATAGAGGACCCCATGTCCCTAGTAGTGTAGGGGGATTTAAATCATAGTGGTGGATCACATGTGCCACCCACACTCTTTTTATAAGGGACACCTGCGTAGTAGATATAATATTTCACACCATATAGTAGTTGGGGAATACCTCACCTATATTACTCATAGGTAGAATATATCACACCCCAACACTATAAAGGGGATTTATGTACCTACTGGGGGATGTTAAGAGGATATTGTGCCCCAACTCTCTGGTTAGAGTTTCTTTCCATTCACTAAGAGTGTTCAAAATTCATGTCTAGTCTCTAATATGTCGATTGATATGATCATACTCACTTTACCTTTAATCCCATCATTACTAATGATCTAATTATAAGGGGGATCTTGTTTGACCTAATATTAATAATGGTGAAATATATTTTGTTTCCAAGTGATACATGAGGTATTAAACCATGTGGAAAACCTAGTCATATACTAATGCTCAACATGGTGTGTTAGAAACTAACTACACAACGTGAGGATCTTGGTTTGGAAAAAAAACATGCACTACCCTACCAATGTCTTATTCCACTATGTGGTACCCATTGTATATCCTCGATATATAAGGCTATATTGGCCATATGGCATATCAACTAATTTACTCCATATACATGCTAAGAAGGCCATCAAAGGTCACACAACCCATGTGTATAACCGGATTATGCATTAATGATCAACAAGGAATTTGAGAAACTAATTGTACAACTTGTGGGTCCGGGTTTGGAAAAAAAATTTCTACCCTCCTGAAGTCATGTTCCACATGGCAGTACACATGTTGTAGCCTCTACATACAAGGATATGTAGGCCATCCATCTTATCTATGTGTGTACTCCATTTATATGTTGATTAAGCCATATGAGGTCACATTATGTGTGGGCATGGCCACATGGTTGTGTGATATTTTTTTCAGAACAAAACTCAAGATCTATATTATGGGCACATAGGGTTTTTTACAAAACCATATTTTATGTAGGTAGTAAGTTTCCAAAAAGATATCTTCCTATTGAGGATTCACCATTTCTTCCACTCTTTCTATGATATTTATCGAGAATCCAAAAACCGTGTTGATCCTTGATCAATCCCATGCCATTAATTGGATTTTTTCCATACTTTTATATAATTCTAGACCATCATAATATCCTTTATCATTTTCACATATCACCTCTAACTGCATCCTTTTATTATCTCATTTACTGTCCTTGGATCATCATCTATCATCATAAATATTGGAATTATTATTTCCACTAATAGTCAAATAATTAATTGTGAATATAAAGTTCAAACATAATTTTTACTGGATTTGAGGTAAATACATTTTCCTATTGAAGTCGAATGATGATCATAATGAATAATTTTGGGAACCGAAAAACACTAATGTGATGAATCAGTGATAGATATAATCATATCATTCATTAATCATTACATATAAATTTAACAATAAAAATAGTTATATAACTATTACAATAATGGTAATTATAAAATACACAATTCTTATGTAAATATCACAAACAAATCATGCTTGAAATGATTAATTTAGTATTATATTTTTAGTAACTAATCCATAATCATAACGACATCAATGGTGGGGATAAAATTGCACAAAAAAATCATTACATCAACATTCTATCAAATTTTGGATATTAAATAATTTGTATTAATATCTATGATGAGTTTCTTTGGTTTTAATTTCTAATATATAAACATTAATTTTTTGTTTTTTGATGATTCTCCCCACTATGAAATTGTCCCCCAACCTCCGAAATATTAGGGCTATACAACTAACCTTATAGATTTCTCAAAGAAAATATTATATAGCATGTCCCTATGTTTTATACCGTTAATTAAAGAATTCAATTAACTTTAAATTTAATTCATTCAATTCCCTTTTTGTCCACCTATGATAGTGAATCAACCAAACATCTGATGTGAATGAAATTTATGTCATACATTATCAAAAACTCACATTTCATATTTAATTACGGTCACATTTTTCACCACTATTATTCTATTCAATGAGAAATATGATATTTTATAGATTAATCATACATAAGAGTTAAAATAAATTATATCTTTAAGATATAAACATAATGTATAAACATTACCTGAAATTTCATTCTAGCAACACAACTATCTATGAAATTTATTTATAATAAATTAAAATGGTCTTGTCATAAAAATCACAGTCAACAAACCTTCCCCAAATCATAGGATTTCATTGTGGGAATGTAGAAACTACTAGAACCTGTGAGGTTAATGTGTTTTCATATGGTATTCATGTTCCCTAGATCTCTACTATATATTCCTATGCTTCCAGAGAACACATACAATGGTAATAATCTAGCCATGATAGATCTTTTATTACCAAAATTTGATCACCACTGAGAACTCTGGAAAGGTGCATCTATCTCCAATGTCCATATATCCTCAATCAATAATGTGTGATTGATCATATAGGTATCTACTCTAAATTGAAAAATGAAATATGTTATGAACTCGGTCTTGTTGTCGAGGTAAATCTAGGGACTACACAACCTCATGGATTCTGTGTAGAGTCAAAATGGATGAATGAAACTTGAAGATAGCTTAACACCACATCCAAATATCTATAAACCATGATTAGTTGATACCTTCAAGAACATATTTCCTCCATTACTAAACATTAAAATCCTTTTTCATTAGTATGCATAATAATTTTAATAGATATATACTATCTTAATGTTCTATTATATTATTTAAACTTTCTATGTCATTTCTGGCACCAACTATTGTCCCATAAGTTTTAATTATACAAACTCTGAATATTACTATAGTGGCCTGAAATATATCCCATAAATGGACTTGAATGGAACCATACCTATAATGGAGTGATAACATTTTTAATAAAACTATTCTGGGTATAGATAATTCTAACAACATCCCACAAGGTGCAACATGCATGATCACAACTTGTCCTCCATAAATGAAATAGTTTTCTTGTTATGACTATTAGTCTTGGAGTGGAATGTCATTCAAATCCACAAATGGGTCCCAAAATCCTGCTAGAACCCTCTCCAATTGTGATTCATAAAGGTTTTATTATGGAATGAGACAATTATCAATTGAAGACCATGAAGTTGTATAATCTCCTATACATACAAGAATGACAAGATTTTCACTAAACTCTTCTCTCTACTGGAGAGGAAGTGAGATGATTTAGTGGGTGGATATAAAATCACCAATATTTTCTCAATACCTCTCACCAACAATGAAATCCTATCACATAAAATACAATTATCTCACCCCTCTTCAATTATCGTGCAACAATGTGATGTGATAACCCCACTGCGACATTAGGGTTGGCCCTTACATGCTTAGAGGTGAGGCATGAGGAAATAAACTTAGTAGAACATGTCTTAATCCCTTCCCATGAAACAATCACCAAAGATCCTTGTATATATTTTACATACATAGATGTACTTTTAGGGGATATGTATATAAATCCTTTATCTCTTAATCTTTAAAAATGAAAAACCATATAGTGTTTGGTTGGAATAGAAAATTTTGATCCCTAACATTGATAATCCATTATGAGAATATTTGGTGGATATCGGGTCATTCAATACCTCATAATAAATGTCTCCATATTTTACCCCCTTGATATGCTACAAAAGTGGAGGGGTTACAACCATATCTCAAAGGAAGACATCATCTCCCTCATCCATCATGGATAAACGAAATGGTGAAAGTTGGTTTGACACCACACCTAGAAATATGTAATGATATTTCCTATTGAGACCATCTAGAAAACTTTTCCCCTTCCCAAGAGTATAGAATCACTCAATGTTATAGTATTTTATGAAATCCATCTACCACATCTATATCATGTTGATATTTTATGGATTAAATATGTACTTGAGACTCTTACTATATAAATAAACCTTAAATCTCTCCTAAAAAAGGTTGTTTCATTAAATCATCATGGAAAACACCATAACCTGCAACTCTAATTCATAGTTTACATAGTTATTCACAAGGGGTTTCTATAATCTAGACCCATAGGCTATCACTGATGATTTATACCTCAAAAAACCAGATTACATCTCTATAGGCGTTATATAACTTCATATACTCAAGTCCCTCCTCCAAAAACCATTGCACAAGAGTTCTTGTCAACCTCTATTATAACTGCTTAAACGTTTTCTTTCACTTCAATGACTATTAGAAAAAATTACCCTTTTGGGACATGGATTACAAGTATTTTTTAATCCTAGGTAAATGTGGAATGAATCTATGGTTATTTCCAACAATTAAATGGAAGCTTTTTACCTTTATCATGATCTTGGGTGGAACCTGTAAAGAATGGCATTGAAATTTTTTGAATCAAATATTACTCCTTCCTCTGGGAAAACATATCCCAAACATTTCACATCATTAATACACAATTGAAACACTGAGAGTTTTCCATATAGATTATGGTATTGATGTAATATAAGAACAATCCCTAATTTCTTATCATGCTTATCCTCTGGTGTCATGTACTGGATAATTTCATTGACAAAGACCACTGAAAATGGGTCTATAAAAGACCATAATATCTAATTCATAACCCCATGATGTAAAATAGCATGTTCTTCATGTCAAAGGGAATCATCATGTACTCACAATGACTATAGAGACATCATAATGTTCTATTCGCTATATCATACTCATATACCCATAATTTATGATATCCAAACCAAAGTTCAATTGTTTAAAACTACTTTCCCCTATTTATAATATAAAATAGGTCATTGATCACTCGTAGTGGATACTTATTATTGATGGTTACCTAATTAAGGTGATAATAATGCATATATAACCTCATATTCATATCTACCTTATTAGTGAATAATACCATAGATTCCTAGGAGGACACACTGGGTTTAATTAATCCTTTCATCTAAAGTCCCTCCAACTACACCCTCATCTCTCAAAGCTCGATGGGATCCATCTGATATGATACTAAAGATATAACATTTTTATATGATAAAATTCAGTACAAAAGTGAAACACCTAGTGAGAGTTAAACTAGGAACATCATCAAGGAAGACATCTTGGAACTCCTATACTACTGAAGGGAACTAAAAATCTACAAATATAGATACACTAAGAATAATTCCAGACAATAGATCATAAATCATTAGTCCACCTGGCATTAGAGAAAAAAATATATGCACTTGAATTCCTTCTAACCAGTGATGGAAAATCTCAACCCATCATCCTTAGTACACCATATCCTCTTTTGGAAAAAAATTAATATTATCACTGATTATATAAAGATAATTCAAACTAATAATTACATTGTGTGGTCTCAAAACATTTATGAAAATTTCCCAAGAAAATAATCTCTTCTGTGTTCAAATTCTTGAGTCCAATAATAGAGTGTGATTGAAGAAACCCATTTGGTAGAAGTCTCTAGAAATAGAAACTGGCCTATAGTCTCTTCAAAAATATCATGTTCACATACGTGGGACATGGTCAAAAAAGAATTGATTATTATTGTTTCTATCAAAAATAATTATAAGGTATAAAATACATATATCATAACTCATATCATACACTGAAACATAGTCTTATGATCCTCCACTAATTGAACCTAACCACATCTATGGTTTTCAATTCCCTAATCATAGAGTGGAGGACCTAGAGGTTTTGGGAGTCGTATTAGATCATAATGATGAAAACCTCCCATATATCACACATGCCGTCTATCACATTCACCACCCTAAAGATCTGATATATCATGTCATTCCCTCTACCTGAGTGGCCTATACACTATCTTCTTATCAAACACTGCACAATGGGAAAACTAGTCTTATGTGATATGATAATGATTATTACTATTAGGGAATCTCATATATACAGGCTAACTTATTCTTCTATGGTATCCATATGTTGTTGATCCATTTTTATGACCCTATGTATATGGTGATGTCACGACCCGTCCCCGAGGCCTGTGTCGTGACTACCCCAAGCCCTCCTTCTATAGGCCAGGGGTTGGAGACTAGCACCAAGGCGTAAATCCCGGTAAAAATGGAAGGCATTGCCTTTGTAAAGTAAACAAAAACCACAAAGCAAGCAAGCAGTAGAAGTAATCACTAAGTAAAAACTGCGTACAATAGTAAGTGCAGAAAAGTAAGTGGGCCAGTATACAAACCCAAACTGAAAGTAAAGTACAACTGGAAGGGAAAACAGCAACTGAAAAGTAAAGCCGCAACGTCGAGTTGTCCACTGCAAATCCCACATGAAGGGTGAGTACAGATAGCCTCCACAGCTCCTCAGGTCCAGTCGTCCGCTTCGAGTACGTCCAGCCCAGTGGTCTACCTCTAGGTACCTTCCTGCTCCGCAAGCCTCAACCACAATCAACGATGTCCGTCATCTGCAACCAACACAATGTAGTGCGGGCATATCCCATGCAGGGGTGAGTATAAGCTACTAAGTAGGGACCCCGAGACCCCTGTAGGTCTCCTAGAATCCACAAAGGATAATCCAAAAAGGAAGGATACAATCACGAAGTAACATCCGACACTGCTTAGGTATATTCCCATACATATACCTAAGTCATCAATTCTCGTTCAGCTCCAAAATCTGAGCCCAAGTACAACCCAGTCCACATAGGAAAAAAAAATGTAATCCAAACAGGATAGCTCAACACAATCCACAAAGGAAAGAAAAATGTAATCCACACAGTATAGCACAACACAATCCACAAAGGAAAGAAAAACAGGACTCAGCTCACACAGGTATACTTCTTCATATGAAGATAGAGATGATCAAATATTGTCACTGATTCATCTAAGCCGTTGGACCCACAATGGATCGATAGGTACTAACCCCCGCAATGACTCACAAAGGATCTGACCCACAATGGATCGATAGATAACTAACCCCCACAAAGACCCACATAGGATCGGACCCACACAGGATATGTAGGCGCTGGCTCACACAGAACTGCTGAGCGCTGACCCACACAGGATCGAACCCACACAATATCGGTAGCAATGATCTACGTAGGATCGCTGAGTTCTGTAGTCGTCATCGTCTTCGAATCCACTGAGGATCTCTGTACAGTCGTCATCGTCACAAACGCAAACGTAGCCAGCTCTAGGGTTCCCGTACACAACAAGCTCGTTCGGGAGGGTCCGCTCCAAGAGCCGAGAGGCTGATACATCAACTGACACATAGTCCAGAGTTGATGTATCCAAAAGTTCTGTATCGTCAACAAAAACTCAACATCGCAGACGGCGCGTCAATCGGACGCCCGGTCTGAGAGTTATTGGCTTTTTCGTCCCAGGGGCCCGGTAGGTTTTTAAGGAAAAACCAACCCGACTGTACTTCATCTGCGTCCAAACCTCGGGCGGAGTAAGCCAAAATATCCGTCTCACTTAGAGGAATCCATCAAAGTTGACGGTACGTCAATCGGACATCCGGAACTCAAGATATGAGTGTTTCCGCTCCGAGGGCCCGGTTGGTTTTGTGTACGAACCAACTTGGCCGAACCCAAAGTATTCTGAAACCTTGAGTGAGATATACCGAAACGACCTTCTCGATCCAAGGATCGTATCTCAACTGACGGTGCATCGATCGGAGGCCCATAGCACAAGTTATGGGCGTACGACCGGAAAAGATTCGGTATTATGGGGTTCAGGCCCGGTCCGACCCGGCCCGATACCCCCAAGGTCGACCCGAACCGGGTCCGTGTTCGGCCCTCTTGGGCGTGGCCCGGACCGGTTGGCGTGGCCCGGCCCAGCCTGGTGCACTAGGCATGCTGGCCGGGCGCTCGGCCAAACGACTGAGCCGTTGAGGAGGGGGGCTCCTGCCCCCTGGTTTGTAACCGCTGCCCCCCTTAATGGGGGCCGCTCAGCTGGCCGGCCGGGGGTTTGAACCCTCAGCTTTCCCTTGTCCGGCCGACCCATTTCTGGTCGCCGGTTCCCATGCTCCTCCGTGGCCTGGTATCGGCCACGGCCTTCATTCATCTAGTGCGGCACGACGGCGCCGCACCCCTCCGTCGCGGCCCCGCTCCAGCTGCGGTGATTTTGCCGTTCTCCGGTGCGGCGCGACGGCGCCGCGACTTGTTTCAATTTCACAGCATGGTGAGACGGCACCACGCATTCCTTGCCACACAATCTCGCGCGGTGTGATGGCACCGCGCCATTCCTGTTCCAACCTTATTAGAAACAAACATGGATAATAGAGGAGGGTCGGCCGTGTTTGTGTCGTCCGGCCCCCTCTCGTTAATCGATAGCAATTGGTTATATTCCACCGAGAACATCAAAGTAGTAATCACGAAAAAAATAAATAAATAAACCCCTACCTTGAGCGTAGATTATATGGAGGTTCGTCGAACGAGGATTCGTTGCGGAAAGAGACGTCGTGAAAGAAGACATCGTCGGCATCGCGGTATACGGCGTCGTGGAAGGAGACATCACGGAAGTAGACGCTGACCTCCGAGGAATCTGGCATTCTTCGCGTTCTTTGCGTTCTTCGTGTCCTTCGACGAAGAGGGTGAAGAAACTCAAGACATCCTTAGCTTTTCTCCCTAAGCTCTCAAGGCAACAAGACTCCAACCAAAAATAAAATAAGCCCACACTTATTTTATTAACATAACCTAAGGTTTGAAATTCAAAAGTTTGGATTATACCACAAAACATAAATTACACAAGTTGTCATAATTTATGAAGGGTTATGGAAGGTTAGGGAAGGTTAAGGGGTAGGATTTGTGTGGGCCCCACCACATTCATAACGTACAAATGGAAGTTGGGTGGTTTTTCCCAACTTCCAGCCAAAGCTTAATCCAATTAACGTAAAAATAAAAATTGTTTCATATTTTTTATTTTTTTTCCTTCCACATAAATTAAAAACTCCTCTCGTGTAAACGCCACTCCGGAAAAGGTGTTTCTAGGTAATTACCGACGTTTCGGTTCCATCGGGGCCCTCGAAATTGGATTCCGAGCACCAGTTCAAAAGTTAGAAAAAAACCCGTTCATTCATTCACTGAACGTACCCGAGATAAACTTCATATAGAAATTCCGGGCACACCGGGCCTCAGAATCATGTGCCGTCTGAAACTGCGTTCATGTAAAATCCAAAAGAAAATGAAGAAAAAAATTTCCTTGAATTTTATGGGTCTTTACATTACTCTCACCTCAGGGATTTACGTCCCCGTAAAGATACATCATAAACTTGGGAAACAAATGTGGGTACTAAGCAGGCATCTGAGCCTCCCGCTCCCAAGTGCTCTCATAGAGGTTCCCATGCTGCCATCTGATGTGCACCAGATGAATCGATCGTCCATGCAGGACCCACTCCTATCGATCCTCGATCTCCACTGGGACCTCCATGAAAGTCTTTCCATCATCAACGTCCAGCTCCCCATGGTCAATGATGTGCGTCGGGTCGTGCACGTTTCTCCTCAGCTGAGATACGTGGAAGAAATCGTGCACCCGGTGCAACTGAGGTGGTAGAGCCAGGCGATAAGCCACCTTGAAAATCCTGCTGAGAACCTGGAATGGTCTGATGAAGCGTGGAGATAACTTTCCACCTCATCCAAATCTCCGTAATCCACATCGAGGTGAGACACGCAAGAAGACGTGGTCGCCATCCTCGAACTCTAGTAGCCTCTGCCTCCTATCAGCATAAGACTTTTACCGGCTCTGAGCTGTCCTCATCCACTCCTAGATGACCTGGACCTTCTCTGTCATTACCTGGACCATCTATATTCCCACAACTGCTGACTCCCTAGGGTCTATCCAGCACAAATGAGATCTGAAAGGTCGGCCATACAACGCCTCATATGGTTCCATCCCAATGGTGGAGTGGTAACTGTTGTTGTACGCAAACTCCACCAAAGGTAGGTGGTCCTCCCAGCTGCGACCAAAGTCGAGGACACATGCGCAGAGCATGTCTTCGAGATTCTGAATGGTCCTCTCCGTCTGACCATCCATCTGAGGGTGAAAGGTGGTTCTCAGACGTAGTTGCGTCCCAAACACCTCCTGTAACCCCTTCCAAATCCGGGAAGTAAAGAGAGCATCTCGATCGGAGACGATAGATGATGGCACACCATGAAGCCACACAATCTCTTGAACGTAGAGACGCCCCAAGCACTCCACCAAGCCCTGCTCTCTGATGGGTAAGAAGTGTGCTGACTTGGTGAGTCGGTCGACAATGACCCAAATAGAGTCGTGACCTCTGGAAGTGCGTGGAATTCCAGTCCTGAAGTCCATAGATATCCCATCCCACTTCCACTCTGGGACCTCTAAGGGTTGTACCAAGCCTGCTAGTACCTGGTGCTCTACCTTCACCTGCTGGCAGGTGAGGCATCGAGAAAAGAACTCTACCACAGCCTTCTTTATTCCCGGCTTCCAGTGCTATCGTATGAGGTCCTGGTACATCTTCGCCACTCCAGGATGTACCGCCAAAGGAGAAGTGTGAAACTCTCTTAGCACCTCCTCCCGTAAAGCAACTGGTACCAAGGTAAGTCCTCTGAAAAGGATGTCGTGCTCTGCTCCAAAGGAGAAACCATCAAGTGCCTGTCCTGAGGATATCTGTGCACACCGCGTCTCACAGTCAGCGTCCCCACGTTGTGCCTCCCTAACCCGTTGTAGTAGTGGAGGAGTGACTGTGAGTGACTGAAAGAAGGTTACTCCATCTCTATCCACGTAGGATATCGGCAAATAGGCTAGCTGCTCTGTCACCTCCTCAAGTATATGAATGCCTGTCCTCCTGCTGAGAGCATTGGCTACCACGTTCCCCTTCCCAGGAGTATAGACTATCTCAAATTCATAGTCCTGGAGGAACTCAAGCCATCGCCGCTGTGTCAGGTTTAGGTCCTTCTGAGAGAAGATGTACCTGAGACTCTGATGGTTAGAAAATACTATAAAGCGCTCGCCCATCAGGTAGTGTCGCCATGTCTTTAGAGCGAAGACTACTACTGCTAACTCCAGGTCATGGGTAGCATAGTTCTGCTCATGCGGCCTCAAGTGAAATGATCCATAGGCGATCACGGTCCGCTCCTACATCAGAACACATCCATGTCCTGTCCCTGATGCATCGAAGTAGACTACGTACCCTACTCCTTCCTCAGGAAACCTCAAGATAGGTGCTCTTGCCAATCTCTGTCTCAGCTCCTGGAACGAATCTCCGGTAGTATCCAGCTAGTCCCAAGAAACTCCGCACCTCCATCACGCTCTTAGGTGGCTCCCAAGCTATCACTGCCTCGATATTTGTAGGATCCACTACAAATCCCACCTCAGAGATGACGTGTCCCAAGAAGTGGACCTCACGTATCCAGAACAGACACTTCAAGAGCTTTCCATAAAGCTGGTGCTCTCGTAGTGTGTCTAGTACAACCTGCAAGTGGTAGGTGTGGTCCTCCTCAGTCGTCGAGTATATCAAAATGTCGTCGATGAAGACCACGAAAAATCGATCGAGGTATGGCTGAAAGATCCTGTTCATGAGGTCCATGAACACTTCTGTAGCATTGGTTACGCCGAATGGCATAACAAATAACTCATAGTGTCCATACCGACACCTGAAGGCCGTCTTCTGCACGTCTTCATCCTGAACTCTGAGCTGATGATAACCTGACATGAGGTCTATCTTCGAGAACCACCGTGCTCCCTTGAGCTGATCGAAGAGGTCATAAATCCTCGGTAGTGGATACTTGTTCCTCACTGTCACCTGGTTCAGGCGATGATAGTCAACAAAAAGTCGCAAGCTCCCGTCTTCCTTCTTGGCGAACAAAATCGGGGAAGCCCAGGGTGAAACATTGGGTCAGATGAAACCCTTGCCCTGCAAGTCCTCCAACTGTACCCGTAGCTCTCAAAGCTCAGTGGGGGACATCCGATACGCTGGACTCAATATCGGGGTTGTCTCGGGGTACAGGCCAATATAAAATTCTACCTCTCTGTGAGGAGGTAGCCCTAGGACGTCATCGGGGAAAACGTCCGCATATTGATCCACCACTGCTGGAAAACTAGGACTCCGCACGTCAACAGCTCCTAGGATGAGGCTAGACAACTGATGAGCGATGGGCTGTCCTCTCCTCTGTGAGAGTCCATCCTGTGCTGAAAAGGCTCCCTTCTCGCCGGTGAAGGTGAACCTGCTCCCGTCGGTGTGTACACATCGCACCTTGCGCCTAATACAGTCAATCTGAGCATGGACTGTTGATAACCAATCCAAGGCCAAGATGACGTTGTAAGGCCTTGACGCCGCTACAAGAAGATCCCAGCTGAAGCTCTCGCCTCCTAGAGTAAGCTCACACTGCCAGCATCAGTGCGTAATCGTCGAGTCTTCTCCCGTAGGAGTCTCTAGCCATAAGAATCGAGCCAACGGCTCTGTAGGTATCTCCAAGCTCCGAACAAGGGCAGCAGCTATGAAATAATGACTTGCTCCTATATCTATAAGAACTGTAGCAAGGGTGGAATAGACATAGATAATACCTAGAATCATCTCGGGTGCACCGTGGTTGTAGGCCTCCGCTACCTAGAGCTATGCCTGTCTCTGCCCGCCCGCTCCCTGTGGTCGGGGTGGACCTCCTGGTGGTGGTGGTGATAGAGCCTCAAAGTGTCTCCCACCACCTACTACTCGGACAGGTCCTCTACCTCATCTGCATGCTCCCTGCGGACCGCCACAGTCGACCCTCTGCCTCTTCCTGGGTGGTCCTTCAACCATCTGCTACTCCTCAGGACGGCGGGTCGGGCAGTCACGAGCCATGTGGCCCTGCCCGCCGCATGTGTAGCACTGCCTGCCTCTCAAAAGACCGGCTCCGCACTGTGTGCCCCACACTACTGAGCCAGTGTCCTGAGGTCTTTTGCCTGAAGGTCTAGTCTGCCTGGACCCATGAGTCATCCATTGACTACCTGCTGCAGAAGACTCTGCTACATGCCGCCCTGCGGTAGGTCCCGCTGCTAAAGAGGGCTCAGGAAGAAATCTCTCGATCAAAAGGGCTCGCTCCAGTACTTATGCCTGAGTTGGAATGCTGAGGGAGATCAATGATGCCCTGATCTCATGCCTCAATCCCTGCTCGAAGGTCCGTGCCCGGAAGAATGGGTCTCGTACCATGTCTGTCGAGTAGCGCGAGAGATCAGTAAATCTCGCCAAGTATTGGGCGACCGTCAAGCTGCTCTGCCGCAGCTATAGAAGCTTCTGGATTCGCACCGCACGGAGGGTGGCTGGGACAAAATCCGAGTGGAAGAGGCTCTCAAAGTCCATCCAGAGGATAGATTCCTCATCGTGAACCTAGAGCATCAAGCTCCACCATTTGCCTGCTGGTGCGTGTAGTAGGCTCGCTGCGAGGATCACCATGAGGTCTTCTGGTGTACTAACTAACCCGAAAACTTGTACCACTGCCTCCAGCTAGTCCTCGGCTGCCTGGGGGTCCGTCTCCTAGCGGAACCTGGGCGGTCACTAGCACTGGATCTCATGCAGTGAACTAAGGCGACGTGCATCATTAGTGGCTGGGGTTTGAAGCATCGATGGCTCGGATGGTAGAGGTACCGTCGGTGCCTCAGCTGTCAAAGGGCCATGTACCGAGGCCTCGTCGCTCGGTGGGCTGTCGTCACGTACAACTCTCGGAACCCTAGTTGGCTACCATCGTGGGGCCATCCTAAAAAGAAACAGGTGCACCACGGTCAAAACAGTATACCTGGTGAGATGACACAAGTAATCACATAGAAAACTTGATACACACATGCAATCAATGTTTTCGTGCATTAAGTCGGAAATCAGATGTCAGGGTCCTGGTGTACGGATACGTCGGCCACTGCACGAACACTGGACTCCCTGGACTGATAACTACACTCAATACGCGTAACACTATTGGTTCACATAGAAAAAGATCAGAGTCCAGAGTTCTGCGGTAGAACCGAACTCCTCTGATACCAATTTGTCACGACCCAACCTCGGGGCCCGTGCCATGATTACCCCAAGCCTTCCTTCCATTGGCCAGGGGCTGCCGACTAGCACCAAGGCATATTTTCTAGTAAAAAGGGAAGGCATTGTGTTTGGAAAGTAAACAAACACCACATTAGAAACCAACATGGATAATGGTGGAGGGTCGGCCGTGTTTGTGCGGTCCGGCCCCCTCTCGTTAATTGATAGCAATTGGTCATATTCCACGAAAAACGTCAAAGTAGTAATCACGAACAAAATAAATAAATAAACCCCTACCTTGAGCGTAGCTTGAATGAAGGTTCTTCGAACGAGGATTCTTTGCGGGATATCTGTCGTAGAAAGAGGGGTCGCGGAAGGAGATGTCGCGGATGGAGATGTCAACCTCCGAGGAATCCAGCGTTCTTCGCGTTCTTCGCGTTCTTCGCGTTCTTAGACGAAGAGGATGAAGAACTCAAGACTCCCTTAGCTTTTTCTCCCAAAGCTCAAAAGGTAACAAGACTCCAACCAAAAATAAAATAAGCCCACACTTATTTTATTAACATAACATAAGGTTTGAAATTCAAAAGATTCAATTAAACCACAAAACTTAAATTACACAAGTTGTCATAATTTATGAAGGGTTATGGAATGTTAGGGAAGGTGAAGGGGTAGGGTTCGTGTGGGCCCGACCACCTTCATAACCTACAAATGGAAGTTGGGTGGATGTTGGGAAAAACCACCCAACTTCCATTTGTAGGTTATGAAGGTGGTGGGGGCCACATGAACCCTACCCCTTCACCTTCCCTAACCTTCCATAACCCTTCATAAATTATGACAACTTGTGTAATTTAATTTTTGTGGTTTAATTCAAACTTTTGAATTTAAAACCTTATGTTATGTTAACAAAATAAGTGTGGGATTATTTTATTTTTGGTTGGAGTCTTGTTGCCTTGAGAGATTTGTGAGAAAAAGATAAGGGAGTCTTGAGTTCTTCATCCTCTTCGTCGAAGAACACGAAGAACGCGAAGAATTCCGGATTCTTCGGAGGTTGACGTCTCCTTCCGTGACGTCTCCTTCTGTGATGCCTCTTGCTGTGATGAATATTCCGCGACGAATCCTCGTTCGACGAACCTCTGTTCAATTTACGCTCAATGTAGGGGTTTATTTTGTTTCATGATTACTACTTTGAAGTTCTCCGTGGAATATGACAAATTGCTATCGATTAACGAGAGGGGGACGGACTGCACAAACACGGCTGACCCTCCTCCATTATCCATGTTGGTTTCTAATGTGGTGTTTGTTTACTTTACAAAGGCAATGCCTTCCCTTTTTACTGGGAAATACGCCTCAGTGCTAGTCGCCAGCCCCTGGCCAATGGAAGGCGGGCTTGGGTTAGTCACGACACAGGGCCCGAGGACAGGTCGTGACAGGTGACCTATTTCATTGAGTCCATAAGCATATTTTATACTAGATTCATCACCTTGAATTTAGTCAGAATGCCTAGGGGTAATACTCTATCTTAGATATCTCAGTGATTCCCATGATTAATCTTCCATGATCAGAAGTTTCCATCACAATCAATTCCAATAGAGTTTCTAGGGGTTTCATTAAACCTTGATGAATACTAAATGACTAACATATTCCCTACTACAAATCATTATGCTTCAAGATGAACACTGATCATAGAATCTTCTTTGAATACTACTGAAATAAGTTACTCTCATAATCAGACTAAAGAAAAATCATCTTATCATGTATCTATGTTTCCAAACACAAAGATTTTCTAATAGATCTGTTGATAAGATAATCTGTTGGAACCAATATGTAGTCATAAGTGGTTCTAATAAGCTAAAATACCATAACAATCCCCACATGGTAGTCTTCATCTTCTTGTGAGTCTATCTCGCTATGTAACTCGGGCATCCTCTGTCTCTAAAACTCATTAAATTCACTCAACCTATAGGAATATACATCTAGATATATAAAAATGATATAATGCTCATCTCAATAAAAAATGACTTCAATCCCCAATAGAGGTGAGTGTTCTTTACCCTTAATGAGTTTAAGTACATATCACTATCCACCAAGAGGAAACTCATATAAAAGAGGCCCCTAAAATGATGCCTCATTGAAAATATGGTCTTCATCATAGTCTCATTGTGAAATATTGGATGGATATCTTGAAATAGGCATTATATGATAATCAAGATGTACCAGTATAAAAATAGAATTTTTTGGGATTGGACTCATGAATGAAATGAAAACCATCACCCATTTTTATATATTTCATGTGAAATTTTATTCCTTATAAGTAGTATCCCAGTGTATTAAGTCATGATTTATGTTAATTGAGTCCTAGTGAATAGATACATCATCTTTCGTAACATCACTAGAGCCCTAGGCCTTTAAGCCTAACTAAAGATACTTTAACACTATTTCTCAAAACACAAATCCAATCCCTACAATTGTCCTTACTCCAAACTATATCCTAGGGAAACCTATTCCCTAATATCACTCTAACACAGCCTGAAACTTGGGGTCCCACCTTGTGAGAAGTAATCTGAGTGGTCCACCCTAATCAAACCTCTATTAGGCCATGGGATTATGATTGGAATTGAGTATCCATATCAAAATTATGGGTGGCCTTATGATAATGTACCCTGCCCCCCCACACCAACACACATCTTCCAACCAATGGAAATAGTTTTAAATAGTAAAAAAACATTAATAATAAATCCATTCACAACATCTAAAACACCACAACAGAAAATGAATCAACAAAATCAATGAAAAGAGGTAAAAATGTAGTCACAGCAAAGAAATGTTTGGTTTAACCTAAAAACATGGGATAAAATTGTCCAAACACAACACTTCCATCCTGACAGTAATCCCAATACCATATCTACCAACCTATAATATACACCATAGGCTCTAGGTCCCCTTATATCTAAATCAGATAATTTCCACTCAGATAAGACATGAGTTGTTTGGGTAGAACCCCTGAAAAGTAGAGTATATATTTACCTGGTAGGACAACCAAAAATCACCTACAAGTAAATCACCAAAAGTGATTCATCTCAATACCTAAACTAAAAGGGTGATTTAATGATAAAATTGAGTTATGATCATAAAATGAACTCAAGACACATGGTATGATCTTATTCATTATAGTCAGCCCAAGATTTTGAACGTCCTCCAAGGTGACTATATCATCAGATCCTTCAAACAACATAACCTATATGTACATTTGATGGAGGATACCACCCCTATTAATATAGGGGGGATTCAAAAAATAATAGAGGTTCCCCACCTTGTACGATATTACTTTAAAATTGGCATACCGACCCCATAAATAGAGGATCGGGCTCCATCTATTTGTAGGTTCTGATATATAGGAATATGAACCCATGTCCTAACCATGTAGAGGGAATTTATGAACCTAACAAGGGATGGTAAGAGGATATTGTTCCCTAAATAACCTATCAGGGTAGGTTATCACTCACTAAGAGCATTCAGAAGATGATAATAATCAATGGGATGCTGATGTTGATGATCGTTCCCACTTCACCTTGATTCTATAATTTCCTCTACTCTACTCAGAATTGACTACTCATGGATTACAATCGAGTGAAAGGTAAAATAAATGGTTTTTGAAAGGGTTACATGGGGTGTTACCCTAAGTGGATAAGCTGGTCATGCACCGATGCTCAATCGGGTATATAAAAAACCTACTACATAGTGTGTAGTTCTAGCTACATAGTGTGTTTTTTAGGGTTCGACACTCAACATGTGTTACCCTACACATGTTTTGTTCCACCACGTGGTGCATATAGAGTATATTTGGTATACATATCCATGTAGAACATCTTGATTCTTTGTGCATGTACTCCTTACACACCTTGAGCATGCCATTTATGTTTACACAACATGTCGGATTGACCATACTACAGTTTGAAATTTTTCTATGAATGATACCCTAATACTGAATCAATGGTACATATGGAATTTGTTCTTCCAAAAAATGTGACTTGTAGTAGATAATGGTTTCGAATATCATCTTCCACATGAAGTTTTTTCGTTGCCTCCTCTCTTTCTATGATCTTCACAGGGAATTCTACAACCATGATAAACAATGATCAATAACTTACTAGTGACTGAATTATATCCATGAGTCATCTTAATATTCGATTTTCATCACTTATTATGTTGTCTACACGTCCTTGCTTAAAATACTATCATTTTGTTCAACATAATCACTTTGTAAATCATCATCGATCATCATAAGTCCCAAAATTGATATCCCCACCAATGATCAAACAATGAAATGTGAAAAAACAGTTTCATAGTGATTCAAAATAGATTCATGGATAAACTATCATCCTATAAAATCCCAACAACAAATGAAATGAATGGTGGGGAAAAGAAAAAAAACACCAAAGTGGATGATCTATGATGACCATACATGCATCATCCTTGAATCATGGTATTTAAATCCAATAAATATATAGGATAGATAATAATTCCAAGAAAGTAATTATTAAATCCATAATTCCAAAATAAAACTCAAATGCCTATAATGATTAATTGTAGTTGATTCTAGATTTGATTACTAGGTAGTAATCCCCTGTCAAAAGGATTTTAGTAGTGGGAATAAATTAACAAAATAGAATCCTTACCTCATCATTGTATTGGACATTGATGAAGAAAATATTCACATTAATGGTGATGATGACTTCTATTGATTCCAATTGTCAATCAATGAACCTAACCGTTTTTCCATTGATGATTCTAATTTTCCTGATACTCGCTTCCACCCTCTAAAATATCCGAGTAAGGCATCTGATCCTAGAGATTTGTTATATTATGGATTATATATAGAATCTCTAGGTTTTAAACATTTAATTAGAGAATAAAATTAATAATCTAATTTAATTAATTAAATTATTTTTTTATCCAAATGTGATTGTGCGCCATTAAAAATTATGATGTGAATGTAAATTATATCACACCAATGGTAGAACTCAAATTTTGTATTTAATGACGGTCTTAATTTTCCAATTCAAGAATCTATTCAATGAGAAATAAAAATTCTTCAACATTAATAAGGCACATGAATTAAAATATTAAATATTTTTGAGATATCAAAAATAGGGTAAAAGAGTGCATGAAACTCTATGCCAACTTCAAAACTAGATAAGAAAAAAATTTGAAACAATTTATGGTTATACTTGGAAAAAATGGTTACAGTCAATATCCCCTGGAGTAATCCCATATCCATAAATAACCAAACTCCACCTTTCTAGAACAAGACATAAGACTGCAGGCAAGTGATAATTCTTTTCCAAAGTCCCTCTACTCAAGGATAATTTACTCAATAGAGAATCCATTTTATCATAACTAAAATGACTAATATATATACAATGCATTCAATAACTAAATTCAAGGTAATAATATCGACTATAAATCATGGTTAAGGTGGATGAAAAATAAATCATATTTAATTATACGTATAATTTAATGAGAGGGTTAAAATATGCAAGAATTATTTTAACAACATAAAAGAAACATTATATTAGTTAAAAATATATTTTTGGGACTAAGTTGGATGGAGAAAGAGGTTTTAAGAGTTAGCATTTACAGAGTGTTGTGTTTTATTGTCAAAGAAGATAAATCAATTCAATTTGTAATGGACTTAAAACCAGGAGATGCTTCGGTGACTTTTATTTCAAAAATATCATAAGTTAGGAGAACTTTTGATGCAAGCCTTATGAAGGAAAAGGGGATAAATGATGATGCTAGTCATATACAGTTTTGATTGGAAGGAATGATGCTGCTGGAAGATGGAAAGTTTCAGTACTTCCCATTGAAATTCTGATGATACTAGGTATGGTCTATCAAAGGATATATATCACGATAGTGGAATTCATGATAAAATCTGATGAATGGTTATGGGAAGCAGTTAAGAGAGAAATGAAAAAGTAATGTACAATTTGGAGGTGGCATAAAGGCACAGATTAAGGTGGTGTCGTTTTCCAGGGTTTGACAAATTTTAGGGCCTGACAATCGGAAGATGAAGATGTGTTTGGAAATGGATGTTGCTCTCTAGATTGAAGATGGATTATATTTTTGCGTTCAAGGAATGATTCAATGTCAGAACATTGAAAAGTGAAAAGGGCATGGAGTGTGTGGAAATTTTGGCAGGTTGCACGAAAAAATAAAGTGGTGCACTAAATAGTATCGGGTTACGCGCAAAAGCAATGAGATGCGTGCAAAATAAAAAGGCTGCATGAAATATATACGGGTTGTGAAAAATATTTTTGGCAGGCACAAAATATCAGTAGGATGTGAAAAAAATGAACTGGTGCGTGAAATATCATCGGGATGCATGAAAAATAAAGGTTGCGTGAAATATTGGTGTGGTGTGCGAAACAGAGGAATGATGTTTTTCGCGCAAAAGGTGTTTTGATATCAGAAGCTCAAAAATTGGAAAAGGCATGAGGTGAATGTAATAATGGAGCATTGTGTGAAATATTAAGTTGCGTGTAAGAGTTTTTACGCACATGAAGGGGGTTTTATGTGCCGATTAGTGTTTTTCGTGCGGAGTCAAACATGCCTATAAATATGAGGTAAACCCCTCTCATTTGTTAATGCTCGACACTTAGAAGAAATTACGAGCTCTGGTGAGCATAAAATATTACACTAAGTGAGTTGCATGAAAATAAAGAAGTTTGTGTGAAAAATGAAGTGTTTTGGGAAAAAGTGAGACGTTGCGCGAAATGTGGAAAGTTGCGCGAAAAAGGTTTTCTGCACTAAAAGGGAATTTTTCTGCACAAGCCATTTAAATTTTGCACAACAGATCCTAAAGGCTGCGCGAAAAATTTGGGGTCTTCGCACATATTCAGTTGTGTGTATGGGAGTTCTTACCAGCTTCAATGTAGGAAAATGAAGATTTTTACTTTAGAGATTACAACTTTTAAATTTTGAAGAAGCACTGAAATACTATAATTCCCTATTTTTGCTAAGAGGGTGCACACACACTTGCAGATTCTTTTCCAAGTGCTACACGAGTGTAAGGGTATATCCTACTCTTTTTATTCCACATCAAAGGATTGTTTTCTAGTGGATTGTGTGGTACTGGATTATTCACGTACCATACCAAGGATGTAGCTGCTCTTTTTGAGTAGTGAACCTTGTAAATCTTTTGTTCCTGTGGTTGTGTGTGTTTGGTAGAGAAGAAAATATTTAACAGGAGTCGAGGGTTTTTTCAATTTAAAGTAATCATAAAAAGAAAAAGATATCACTGATTCCCCCATCCCCCTTTAAGTGATACTTGGATCCTAACTGGGAACTTCATATATTAAAAAAAAATTAATATCAATAAATCAGTGAATAAACATTAAAAAATAATCATTTCAAATATCTAAATTCGAGATAAAAATTATTTAACATTCACAAAAATAGATAATTATAAAAAAATTTATATTTAGAAAATAATTATGAATATTCTATAATCTTAAATATAAACTCATTATATTCATATCATGGAAATTTCATATTATTAATTTTTTGGTATTTTATTATAATATATGACATTTCATGGAATATAGATATTTATATTTTAATTATCTTTTATGTAAACACTTTAAAAAAATCTAAATATCTCATATTAATATTATTTAAATCATTGATCATATCAATTTATCAAAACTCTTTTAATAAGGATAAAATAATTTACAAATAATTATATTTTAATTTGAACATTTCAAATTAATCATTATAAATAATTTATAATTTTTTTAAATATAAATACATTATATTATGCCTTATTTTAATCTATAAAATATTTATAAATTAGTATTATTTTTTCTTATAAATACTTAATACTTAAATTAGAAATCATGCCATATAAATTTAAAAAAATGATTTTAATTTCTACATAGAATATTAATAGAATAATTATAATAATTATTTCAAAACATTTAATTATTCCATAATGAAGCCTTTATAAATAATTAATTTATAAAAAACAATAATTATTTATTAAATTTCCTAAAATATCATTTTCTATTATTTATAAAAAATGTATTTATTTATTTTTAATTTGCAATTGAAAATAATGAAAAATTAATTTTTCTTTCTTCAATCATATTATAAGATTCATGAAAATTATAGATTATGAATAATAATCTTGTGGATGAAATTAGTATCATATATATTATAATATAGTAAATTGTATCAGAAAATATGATTGATTGTGATGCAATTTGTAACATCCTATCCTGACATCCACATAATTGGCCCCTGAGCGAGGAGGTCACATGTCCTCAAATGCGCCTCCTCATATGAAAGAGGATGGTAACTAGCATAAGGGGTATAAAGTTTGTATATTGGGGAGTCTATAACCTCATATTAGAGTTACACAATAGATAAAAATAATAAAAAAACATTATTGGAAGCATGATATAAATATACACTAAATGGTTGGACAAGTAACCCATCAGAGAGGATAGAAGAATATAATAAATATAGTAACAAGTGAAGAAGAGTAAATAGCTAGGAAACTAAGTAATAATATTAAAATCGATTATTTATTTCTATATACATCGATGCATGGCATAGTGATGTACCAAAAGGAAATAGGTGATAGGCATATAAAATCATGTTGTACCAAAAAACCACCAAAATACAAAAGGATTCTCCACTAGAATATCGAGCGTATTCTCATTCCTCTACTCTGATGCTCCATCAATATGTAAATCATATAAAATATTTATAAAAGTGCACTTTCCCTTATCTATTTATGTATTCAAGTAATCTACTCAATTTCCAAAGGTGTACCAAGTAGGGTTTGAGATAAAATCCTAGTAAGTTACCACCAATGGTGCTTAGAAATAATACAAGTGGGTTTTATAACAACAATAGTGTGCATTAAGAAATGATATAATACAAAAATATGAATAAATAAACACCGGACTTCTCTGGTTCCCAAAGGACACCCGGCAGCTCTTCCTACTTCGGCTCATGACCAGAATGGGTGTCTAATCAGTAACTATATATATTCTAATAGTATATATATTGTATGGTTATATATCTCATCTTCCTATTTGGTCTATCTATGTTTAGCTATAAGTATCCATATACCTAAAATACCTCGTGATGTCTAGACCGGGGCGTAACTCAGTCATGTATAAGTAGTCTAAATAAGCCTATATGCTCAAGAAAAAGTGTATGTGTCCTATATCTCATAAAGAATGAGAGATTCCATGCTCATCACTCAAGATGTTGGGTGAGTTGTCAATTCAACACCTAAAATAAGGGATGTGGTGTGTCATTACCTCCATTCAAACAGTTTTAATGGTATGAGACATCATACTCAACACCCAATGTTTGAGAGAGTGAATCTATTTTCTCAAAAATTCTCTTAACCATCATTCCATATCCATATTAGTGGTGTAATAATATTTAAAATAATATTCATGAGGCATCACCTTTCATTCATTATATTCAAGAAACCCCAATATAATAAAGGCATCGTAATCCATATAATCAAGATCATTATTATTAATTATGAGTTGTAGGATTTTCACCCTATTCTAATTAATTCATTTAAGGAAGGGTAAACATCATGAAGAAAACCATTTGATTTAATGCAATCTATTTAATTAATCAAAACATGTCAACTCAATTTCAATTTTCAAAAAAACCCCCAGAAGGTGCTAATATCATTTTTTCAATTACCTGCAAGGGGAAAAAATTATAAGTTAGAACAATCCCTTAAGAGTTTCTTTGGTTTAATAGACAATAATTTAAAGGAGGATATTCAACATATAATCTAATTTAATGCTCAGACGGTGTTCCTGTAATTTGAACAATTAATTATGAACTCCATTGCAAGATTAAACACCCAAGGGGTGTCCAAAACTATGGATGACATCCTCTAATTTAGTAAATAATAATCCCTCGGGGCTTAACATGGTGCATATATCACTTTTTAATGTGAAATAAATTTTAAGGATTTCCACATCACAGACTAGAATGTGGAATAATTACACAGCTATGAAAACACAATATTTTTTAGGGAAAATGATTAGAACAACTACATTATGGACATTGAAGACTCCTTATTGGATAGAGGAATCAAATTTTAAGTAGATTAGAAGAAATCAATGAAAGGGCTCAATTCCCTAGAAATAGAGAAAAATAATTTCACCTTAATCGCACAATGGATTAGAAGATAAACTGATATAGGAAGGGAAATGGATGTATATTTTACTGAGATAGATCCAATGCATCTAGAAGTGATTCATTTGATATTTGGATCGCTAGGATATTAAAGAACCTAGGTTGGAGGATAAAATGGATAATGGTAGGAAGTGGATGAGTTTCATCCATTGGAATGAGGAGAATGAAAAAACATATTAGTTTGTAAGGTACATTAATAGTAAAAATAAAACATCACCCTCAAAATAGGGGGTGTATGGTTTGGCCGCATGGTTCATCCAAATCATGCACAAACCATGCCAGCCTCACTACTTAAGGAAAATCCCTTCACATTATCCCTAACCATGTGCCAAAAGTGTGAAAATAATATGTCCAACCTCGACTATTTTTCACATGGGTGTGAACTTAGTCTCGCACAGTTGAAGAAAAATTGTGTTTCCCCTAATTCTCAAATGGACCCCACAAGGTTACCCAACACAATTTCTACTAACCAAGTGCTAACCATACAACATAAAATGTTCTACCATTTTCTAGAATTTAGGATCCAAAAAATGATGAACTCTCCTAGGAAATTTCCTAGGTCATAGTGCATGATAACCAACATAGAAAAAAGATTTTGAATTCAAAAACAAGAAATTCATACCATTGAGAAAAGATGGGTCAAAAAAACTCCACTCCTTAAAGAACCTCATCCCCAAGTTGGAATATTGAGGGTAAAGAGGTATCATCAGTAAATACATCCAACCACTGAGCCCGTATATCATCTTCCGGCTCCTAGGTCTAATCTTATACATGGTCATGCTTCCATAGAATCCGTACCAAATAAAGTTACCTTCTTCAATCTATCCTCATGCCCAAGTCCACAATTTGAATGTGGTACTACTTTAAGGAATAATCCACATATATATCAACCTTATCATGATGAAAGACAAGTGATGGATATGGATGATATTTGTGAAGCTGAGATATATAAAAGACATCATCCAAATATTGGTATCTCTATAGAGGTCCTATCTATTAATCAAATAGTCGGATCCACTTCAAAACCTATAAGGTTCCAATGGACCTAGGTGAGAGCTCACCATACCTAAGAATATGTCTATGGACCAACTTTGGTGAAACATTCAAGAAAATGGGGACTTTGACATTGAAATAGATAAGCCACCAACATCCATTGGAATATAATTATTGTCTAGAAATAGTTGTCATCATACAATTTCTGATCAACTTGAACTACTCTACAGTCTCCGTAATAAGATGTGGCCCAAGAAAAGATATCTCCCCAACCTCTCTCTAACACAAAGTTGAAAAACAAGTCCTATTATATATGTCATCATAAGGATCCATCTTGATGGTATCCTGAAATATTTTCTTATTTGAAAACTCAACCATGGTAATGTATTTCTCCCATGAACCGTATAATACAGGGACACATGCAAGTAACACGTCCCCTAAAACATAAATCATGCACTCTATCTATCCATTAGATTGAGGGTATGACGTCATTTTTAGAATAACATTTGTATATAATTCCTTCTAAAACCACTTCATTAACCATGATGCAATGTGATAATCGCTGTTAGAAATTATACTAAGAGGAGATCTATAAAGACATAGAAACTCCCTAACATATAGCCTCCCTAGCTCGACAGCTCTGAAGGTATCTTGAATAGGTATGAAATGTTTTAGCTTCAGTAAAAAATCCATGAAAACACATGCCATATCTTTTCCATGAAGAGATATGTAAACCAGTCACAAAATCCATAGAAAAATTATCTCATTTCATGTTGGGAATAGACAATAGTGGTAAAACTCTAGCTAGTCACTGATGTTCCTCTTTCCAATGATGACAGCAGGAACACCAAGTGATGAATCTTGAAATATCCCATTTCATACTAGGACAACAATACTAGTGTACTATATCCTAATACATCTTGGTGACACTAGGATGAACTCCCCACGTTTGAGAGGGTATGGTGCTAGCCATCGGATCGGGCATGTGCTTTGACACATGAAACTTGCTCGCCGAACAGTATTTCAAAGTTGGAAAGCTTCATCATGATTAAATGCTGGGGAGGGGCATCTTTGTGTTGTCATTCTGGTTTTACTCTTTTTTCCTTTGGGTGTCATTTTTCTTATGTCCATGAAGTCTTTTTGGGTTTCCCCCTTATTCCCTTAAAAGGGGACTTTATCCTAAAATAACAAATTTGAAGGCCTTCTGGCTATTGGATGGATGGATGGGATTGGATGAACTCCCCATATAGAGGCATGAAGTTCCTACATCAGCTTGTCTCTGATGTCTGCAGGGACCCAGACACGCCCATGGAAGTATAACGTATCATCCTCATCTATGGTACAACCTCAAGATGCATCTTCATCCAATATTATTTACCTTTTGACAAGGCCCTCGAGATTAGATAGTTACCTCATTATTACCCATTCAAGAAGAGTACATATCATTGTTAATGTTTGGAGGATAGTCTAACCATGATCCTCCAGAACTAAAATGTGAAACTTGTAGAATAAGGCCACAAACAATCTTTCACCAGTGGGATCTTGAACTTCCTATCTCTGAGTCTTTTAAATTAGATCATCGAATACTCCATTTCAATTAACATAAGTATAAGTATGCTTGGTATCAAATCACTGTAGGTATTCGACCCATCTGAGATTACTAATATTGATATCCCACTGTGTAAAAATGTATTTGAGGATTTTGTAATTAGTAAAGAATACAAAATGATACATATGTATATAGTGTCCCCAATAATGTATAGTGTGAACTACGCTATCTATCTCAAGGTCTTGTTTCGAGTAATTCCACTCATGAAGCCTTAACTAATTAGACTCCTACATGGAGACTCACTCATCCTACATCAAAACAGCACCCAGTTCATTAATTGATGCATCGTAGTAAACAATATAACTCATTCCTGGTTATGTAAGAATTAGTATCAGTGACGAATCCAATCTTACCTTTAACATAATATATTATAATTCACAATCTTCTAACCATACAAATATTACACCATTTTCATCAATCCCATGAGCGGCACTACATGGTAGGAGAAATCCTAGATGAAGCATTTGTAATACTCGACTAGCCATCAGAAATAGTGGATATCAAAGAGTTTTAGGGATGCTACTAGGAAACTATAGTTCTTAATTTATCTAGGTCTACTGATACTCTTGAGATAGAGATAATGTGACCCATGAAGTGGACTTAGTCGATCTAAAATTACAATTTACTGTTCTTAGAATAATGTTAATTCTATATTAGTGTATTCATCATGGTCTCAAGTTGGTTTGAATGGTTATCTTATAATTTACAATACAATAAGTTATTTTCAACAAATACAACCATGAATGAATCCAGATATGGGTATAAAACCCAATTCATTAGAGCCATAAAATATGAAGGAGTGTTTTTGAGATGAAACGGCATGACCATGTACTCATATAGACCATACCTACACATAAAATCTATGTTAGGTATATACGATGAACTGAAAAGAAACTCATGATATCTTGACTTCAAATATATCTTTGAAAACACTATTTCTATTAAGACCAGACAAAATATGTAGTATTTTCGAGGCAGTGGATATCGATTCTAAAATGTGATATGGTTTATTTAATGGTAATCCATGCAAAGCCTGATAGTCTCATCCAACTTCTTAGATAAAAAGAACAGTGAGTCCCAAGGAAAATTGTTGGGTTGTATAAATTCATTATCCACCATATACCTCAACTTTTTCATGATTTCAAGAAGATCCATATGTTTCATTTGATAAATAGAAATGTTCACTAGTGCTTCTCCTAGAACTAGCTTAATCGTAAATGCTTCCTCTCACACTAGAGGTGGAACAGAGAAGTCTACATGGAAAACAATACTAAAATAATCTACTATGGGAGGGAAAATAATATGTCACTACCCCTGATCATCTATGAAAAGACTTGTGATCTGAGATATCACACTACCCTGCCTCTACTACTCGATTCTAGATCACGTGGCTTTCAAAAATAATTCTCCCATATGTACATGTCTACCAAACTCTGGTGATGTAAACATCACCCTCTAAAGATAGCAGACAATATGATCTCGATATAAAACTCAGCAGTCCATCTTGATGATTATGCCAAAGCCCATAATTTCTACGATAAAAACACTCCATACGAAAAGTTATCCACTTTTCTAAAGGGTAAAATCCTTACAATGGTGAAGGTCGTCTGATCGGATACCTAATGGGGTATCAACCATCATCACACCATGAAATTTTCAATCTTGAGGCCAATAAATTTAGTGATTGCCTCAGATATGAATAAGTTATATTCACCTATGACAAATAAAGGAAACAATAATGTGGATGCTACCCGAATAATACTTCGAACTATTGAAGTTCAGACACTCTTCTCCTCCGAAATTGGTTGTACTACATGTAACTAGAAAATTCCATTGTCCTGAGTCATTAATTGAAATCCATGAGAAATCCTTCTTGATTGGTGCAGAGAATCTTGAGCCTGACTACCTCTACCTCATCCACTACCTCAGCCTGATCATCTGAAGGTATTCCAGGTACCTCCCTAGGGATATCCTACTATAATTACTATAAAACGTGTGGTGGGAGTAAATCACCAATCACTAAGAACTAAGGGAAAGATACTATAGAAGTGCTAAATAGGCCTCATCCTACTGCATCCTCGAAATTGCATTAGATCTCGTAATCACTGATATTTAGTATATCCTGAATTCCCACACTAGTGACATATCACAAAACTATATTCACATGACTCCATACTACTATTTCCACTGTGATAAACCTCTAAGTGATGATTGTTCCTTCTATAATAACCATTCATATATTTTGGTTTCAAGACACCTTGAATCACTCAAACAGTTTCCCTAGGATTTTTCTCTTTAATAAGGTATTTGTTGATGAGTTAAAAAAGTGTATTCAACCTAAATATGGTTACCTATGATCAGATTGATTATAATATCCCATACTCAAATATTCTAGCAGTCATAAGATCACTGCCCACTCGAGTAGGAGTAAAATATTACATATCACTAAAATGAGAATTATATTCTATAACAGAACAGACACCCTACTACAAATTCATGAATTAACTATATTTTTTTATCCCCCCCCAGAGTTTGGGGAAAGAAATAGTTAAAGAGGATAGTCTAGAAATCTACTCAAACCATATCTATTATCCAATATACCTAGGTAATTACATCCGATCATTTCTTGGTCTAATCACACAATATATATGCAGAAAGTTTGACCCTCCACTCTAGATGAATCTCTAGGTGCTCAAATATATAAATAATAACTTCTATCCACAACTCAATAATGTATGGTCTTATATTACATGAGAAGGTGAGAGAAATTTTCTGCGTGAACTCCCAAGTAATCTATTTCATTCTAAGGGTAGAATGAAAAACACAAATAATATTTTGGAATATATGTAAAAAATACCTCTCAAAACTAGGCATTAGAGCTCATATCAGAAATAGGAAGAAGTACCACAGGTGGAACTATTGGTGAGACTATTGGTTGCTTAGGACCCACCTCTCTGGTGCATGGTTGTCGAGGCCTTCATGGAATATGACCGGTGGATGTCGTGGTAGCATGATACAATAATTCCAAATGCATGTCTTAGAGGATATCTTAAAAATTAAATGTATTTCAATTAAAAAACTCTGATAGGTGTATAAAAAATATATAAAAAGATCATACCCATCATCTTTCTTTTAAATTCTTGGATGGGTAGTAGAGAAAGACCATAACAGTCCATAAAGAAGTAATAGACACACCAACTACCAACTAATAAGGTGGGTTTTGAGTCTAGGTCCCTTTATCACATGTATAATATAGAAATTATTACATTAACATTCATATTCATTTTAAATTTGTGTTTTTTAAAATATTTATATCTCATTAAATGGTTTAATTAGATGGATAATCATTTCCAATCCACAAGGGCACATACTCTTCATGAACCAAAAGATGGTGTTCACTTAACCAATATCATAACACATTCCATCCCATATGTCTAATCTTATATGGATCAACCTACCATAACTGAATCCTTATGGGTTTTAATTTAACCTATTCTATAAAACCATATTAATTAAATGTAAGAACATTAAGTGCCAATTATGTTTACTCATTCCTTCAAGAAAATTTATCACTTTTCCATATAATAATCAAGGCACCAATAATATGAAATTGAAAACGCATGTTGAAAGTAGACGCGAAATGGAAAATTTCATGGAATGTTAGTCATACGATTCCTATAATTATGTTTTTAAGGAAATTACTTCATTTCATCAGGCATAGGGGAGAGAAATCATCAATTATATAATACCAATAACAATATCAATAATATCATAAGACTTGTATGTCACCCAATAGTGAAGTCACTATATCATCCACATTATAGGCCTTGGCCACTCTCGGACCCTCTGAATGATTCCCAATCCATTTAGAACCCCAAAACACCCATAAACATGGTTTATAACTTATTTTTTGAAAAAAAAATATTAAAATGGGGGTTTCCCATCAGAAGAGTGGAATCAACCCCCCCCCCCCCTCCCCCAATAATATCATATCTCAACCTCCATTTATGTCAATATGCATCCTAGAGCATTAAATATCAGAATAAACACAAGCATATGGATGGTTGTGGTTATCCTAACATGGAACCATAAACCATATGTCTTTATTAAACCCCCATCACCTCCTATAATATGGAATTGATCTACACAACCAAAAATATCATAATGTACCACTTTCAGTGGAGTTACCATAATCTAGTTTTTTGATGTGACACCCCAATGATCATGTAATCAGTCAACACTAGTCAGTCCCCTACCTGGATATGTTTATCACATGTGTTGTATCAATTTTGAGACTATTCATAATAGAGGCCTTACCTAAAAATTTATGATCAAAAACTTTTTCATAACTCCATCTTCTACAAGCTTGGATACCCGACCGGCCTACTTCTCCATACTCAAATCTGGTTAAATCACTTAACCAAAACAGTAAATAAAGAACCATATATGTTTTGACTACATGAGAAAAAACCAAAAACTAAAACTAATACCTACACTTTGGAATATATCAAATCCACTTTCAATTTTATTCGATTATATCTAAGTTGTTAAAGGATCCCAAAACCACTCCCTAAGATAGGCTCATCATCATTTCACTTCTGATGTTCAATGAGACTACATAAAAATGAGCAGTAGGTTCTCTTATCCTATATAAAGTCCTCCACACCATAGTTTTTTCTAATCCAAATAATTGTGACCAAGGATTAACATGCCTTTATATTACAAAATTTTTATGAGGATTACATTACATCTCACTAATAATCAGACAATCACATGGACAAAAGTTTTAGTGTCTTTGAGGTCTATCTACATAAGAAAATTATTCTACAACCACAGTGAATATTTCTCCATAATTGATCAACACCATAATCCTTATTATACATATTATATATTATATTCATCTTCATAATATAAGAAAAAGAAAACATAAAAAATTTTGTGAGCTCATATAACCCTTAAGGGTAAATATAAGAAACCAAAATCAAATCTGATCATGAGATTATCATATTGGTATAATCTATATACATAATAAAATGCATAACTAATAAATAATAGATCATAAATCATGTAATATGACTTAGAATAACATAATACATGAATCAATATAGTGTGGGAACATGAGTTAAAAAACGTGATTTAAGAGAGCTTAACACAGTCATGAGAATAATCCTAAAACTATGAAACATATATCAACTTTGGTATGAAAAATAATACATGGAACATTAAATTTGTTAGCCACACCATAAAATTTTTATTGTTATAATAAACTAAAAATCACATGAACATACATATATCATGGGATATAAACACTGAACCAATTAATTGGTTGGTGATATAAAACTCCACCTATCATCATCAATACATATTCATTCCACTTTAAATAAATCACATGTAACATCATAATTAACTCATAGAAATAAAATGGTTTTTTCAAAACATTCCAATTGAAAATAATCCAATTTAATAGCATAAACAACCAATAGGAAAAATTTATTTCATTAAACATATCATACATAACCAATGGAATGAAAATGGATTTTAAATGGATTCACCTTGTAAATTCATTAATAATTCAGTCAAAAAACCTAACACGATAAACCCATGGAAAATAATTAAGCATATGATGATACCAAGTAACTTTTGAGGTAAATATCATTCAATCAAGATCAAAAATAATTTGGTATTTTGATAGGTAATACTAAGAAATAAGGAAGATAGTAACACTATAATAATATCCTTGACCATGAATAATTAATGACAAAGGATTTAGTTTATGGTGAAATCTATTTTTAGGATAATTAGAAAAAACCACTTTAGAAATAAGAACCGTCCAAGATATTTTTTAATTCATTTTACATTGAAATGTTTTATAATTAAAGTATAATAATATTTTATTATTTAAAATAATTAAAATATAAAATATAAGATTTATATAAAATAAAAATGAGGTTGTAAATAAGTGTTCACATAGAAAACATAAAAATATTCTTTTTACACTCACATTAAAATGACCCATATAGAAAGTATTTAAATTTTCAAAAAAAATTAAAACAAATAATGTAAAATAAATTTAACTAAATTATTTATTGATATATTGATACATACATCTTAAAAGATAATATTATGCATTGGACAAGGAAAGTGTATGTTCCCAATCAAAAAGAATATATAGGGTTAGTTTCACTCAAAAGAAACACTTCAAATAAAATATGAGTCAAGGGGAAATAAAATATCAAAGGAACATAGAAAATCCCATAAATATAAAAAGTAAGTTATGCGAGTTTTATAAATAATAAATATTCCTTAAAAACCCTACATTTTAAAAATAATCTCAATTTGAAATAAGATTTGTAGAAACCTCTAAATGGTTTGAGTAAAATTTTGGTAAAAATCACATTCGAGTTGGGTATCATTTAAATTGTTGGAAATTTATATAATTGATAATATATGGAATATAAAAACCATGAATATTGGTAAAATAAATTTATTATGTATTAATAATTATTTTTAAAAGTTATCATGGTTTACATAAATAAATAAGTCTCAATAAAGTAATCTTCAGACAAATAACTACTCCCCTTATTTCCCTACTAAACGTTTTTCATAATAGTTATGTTTTATACATTATTATCCTAAATTTAATCATTATATGTTTACTAAAGTTACTATAAATGATTTATTATAATTACTTATGGTTTCAAAATTTTCTTTCATGTGTAAATTAGTCTTTATCCAATAATATGAAATTAACAACAGACATTTTTTGTAGTTTTTTAACAATAAGAGTGTTTTCTAAATTAATGTTTTAAATATTTAATAATATTTTCTATAGAAAAAAATAATTATTTATATTTTATTATCACATTATAACTGTAATTATATTTTCATAATTATCCATGACATAATTTTTTACCATTCTTCAATTAGGTGGTCAAATCAACCCAAACATTAACATACCATGTTTAAGGGATGGTTATAAGATGATTTAATTGAAATATCATTAAACCAATATAATAATTATATGATTTAGTGTTTATTACTATGATATATAATAATTATAAATTAATTATAATAATATTTAATGGATATGAAAATATTACACAATTTGAATTAAGGATTTTCCACTTAGTAGGATCATTTTATACGATTGAACTAATGATAATGCTTGTTAATTATGTTTTTAATAGGTTGTCCCATTTTTAATACAAAAAAACTAATCTTTTTAGAAAAATAAAAAAAAAATAATGTTCTGATAATTATGAAAATATAAATCTAAAAATGAATTTATTCTTATCTAATTTAGATTATAAAATTTACAATTTTATTTTTTCAATGGAAAAAATATAAAGATAAATGATTTTATTAAAAAAATTTCATTTTTAAACATTAGGTTTTCTTAATATTATTTCATATAAACTTATAATTTAAGAGATTTTAATAGTTCAGTTCCTATATAATAATATTTTAGAAGTGTTTAATTTAAGATATTAGGAAAAAATAAAATATATAACCAAAAATGAATCTTTTATACTAAAAATGCATTGACAAATACCATTAAAATTAATTATTTATAAACTAAAACTTGATCCTGCAACTCTCTTGATATAAAAAAATATTTTAAATTTATATACACAATATATCATATTTAAATAATATTTTTATTAATATTTATATGTGACACCTAAATATATATATATATATATCATATTTTAATATCATATTTTTATTTCATGTGAGTTTTTTTACATTAAATTTACTTCATTACAATATACAACAACAGTATACCAATTGGATATACGGCTGATATGTATATTTGAAATACCCATATTTTTTATGACTATATTTATAATTTCCATTTTTCATTACTATATGTAGACTTAATAAACCATTTTTTCATTCCACTCTCACATTTAAATACACGGTTCTTATTTCATATTATAGATTTTTCATAATTTTTTAACCTTTCTTGGTGCACTTTCTCATTATAGGCATTTTTTGGATATTGGTAATCCTAAATGTTGATGATGATCCATGATATTTCCTAGTTGTAATTATTTTATTATTTTATCTCTATTATCCCCTATTTATTTATGAATAATTAATATATGTATTTCATCAATGTGGAGTAATCATCCATTGTTCATAGTACTTAGTTATGAGTGATTTTTTTTTGTATTTTTTCAACACATAGATGAATGAAGTGTATTTAGTTTTTTTATATCTTATAGGGAATATTTTATATTCACATTTCAATACTTCTAAAATAATAGATAAATTATCTTTAAAATAGTATATATAAATAATAATGATAATGATAATAATAAACACTAATAATAATCTCTCCAAAAACATTGGGAGATATAAAAATACTATCCATTCTCAAGAACAGGGGATGTAAAATCAGCAGTGACCCTCAATCCAAATTCTAAAGTGAATCAGATGAGTACTTATCACCATATAAAATGTCCTTGGCCTTCAAAATTTCAATGAAACACCCATAAAAACCCCCAAACAAGATTCATTTCACTCCCTTGGATGTGCCTAATGGATTTCCAAATCCACCACATTTAATTCCAAATTAGATAACCATCCAGACCTCCACCAAGAAACCCATCTCAAAAGACTCATTTTCTTCCACTGACACATCATTAGCCACTAAATCACAAGGTCGTAATCACGGAATTGATACCATGATCATCACGACACACCATGATGTATAACTCTAACCTTTGGTTTTATTCCATAGTAAAATCACTAAACACTTTCACTATTAACCAGGCCATCCTCTATGCACCAGCGTGCCACAAAACTGAACCACTCATAAATTACATCATTCCATACCACACTCTAATATATCACTCAGACTCCAACAAAAATCTCATAGAGATCATCCTATATCACTACCGAAGGAATAAAAATTACATCAAACTACAAGCACAAAGGAATGTGGTTCCATCCCAAATGATATGAAGCTCATTATCCTGGAAGTGTCCCTACTGTCAGTCCATGAAAACTGAAATTCGATCACCATGTCCCATATTCCACCCATCATCGAAAATCATTGATGGACAATTTTATCCCTCTCACACCCAATCAATAGATATGAAACACCAACAACAGACCATTTCTATTTCATAAGAATTTTACAATTGACATATACTAAAATTCAACTTGTAAGGAGGGTCATTCTCTCACTTTTCCATTTAATGGTTCTCTCCCCACCATATGGAATAACCTTATACCACTCCTATAGAACAATATGTACAGTCTCCAAACTTAAATAATGTCTGTCACTCCCTATGAGTTTCACTCGTCCATTAAATCACTCACACTTGTATCAAGGGTCAATATCTAAGTGATCATGTTATTATTCCTTGATTCACTAGTCATATCATCCCTTACCATTGATATCTATTTATTCTCATAAAAAAACAATGGGTCAAAAACCATCATGAATCCCCCAAATTCTTGGTCACCTAACCCAAAGAGGGACCTTAATAATAAAAATGGACATAGTTCTAAGACTCTATTTTAACAATTAATGAACAATATATCATCATGTCACTACTACCATCACATCTCTCTAGAGTTACCAAGACTCGATTGATCCTCAATAGAACTTCACAAGGTCCATTCCACAAATCCCAACCCAACATGATCGGTGTGTACCAACTCGATTCCATTATAAACAATTGTAATCACTCTCATAACACCCAAACTAATCATGAGCTGATATAAATCACATGAATACTGTAGTGGAAATATGAATCATATTTCCCAAGAATGATACATGTCTTGTGAATACCCATGTGCCTAAACTAATTCATCAATTCACCCACACCCTATTGCAATATCTGGACAAGTGTATTAATACCATAAACTAATAACATATCAAATATAGTGTCCCAATCAATGTGAAAAAAATACAACCATAAAAAATGAATTACATGAACAACACTTCTCATCATTGGAAAATTGGGCTTCTCTCATATGTGGGTTGATCACTCACAAACAAGTTCTCATTACAGAGCCATAGAACTTTCTCTCTTCTTGTATACCATTCCAAAATGGTAAGAAAAAATAGCTTTTCCACCATGCTATAATATCATGCCACCCCGGACAACTAACCAGTTATGAACCAGTAGTCAGTACCTCACCTTACGAGTTCCTCCCCTAATACTAAAGGCAACCAAAAGGTGAAAAGGGTGCATAAGAATAATGTGAAGAGAATATAACCACTATTCATAGTAATAATAATGGTATAAGTAATACAAATTACATAACTAAACCATGTAACCATCATAAAATGATGGGGAAATTATTGGTAAAATAAACTTACACTACAATGCTATAATTAATAGATTATTTAATACAAGCCTAAATTTACCTCTCATACGTGGATTATATAAAGGAATAATAAAATAACAAAAAAGATTATTCCATTGTAAAGATTTTATCCCAAATTGTTTGTGTGGATCTTAAGACATCATGTTGTTTTTCAAGATATCGTTACCCAACACTTCCATTGATCCACCACACAAAGACCTTGATTATAATAGATATAACTCAAAAGTGGGGGACAAAATCACTACTACAAAAATCAAATGATTATAACACACTGAGACTTAAGGATATATTTCTTTTAAAATAAATTTAATTTCATTGATTGCTTGCAATACATGCAACCAAAACATTAAATTAACCATAATATTGTATAACATTATAACTTATCATTTAAATTTGTAAATTCAATAGGAATTACCAAACATTAAAAATTATATATAAATATTATATATAGATCAAATATGTTAATAAATTTGTGCTCAATTATTATTGAAGTCATTATATTCTTTAAAAAGGTAAATTTTTATATTTTTAATAATATCATTAAGTTAATTTTAATTAATTTTATATTATATTTTTTTATAAAAACATTTAAATTTCAGAAATTTTTTTTTGAAAAATTATTTTAATTGAATTTTGTGGGTTTAATTTTTAATTAAATTACGATCCTTCTTGGAATTGAATATAGAAAAAATGATTTCATATTTAGAATTATGAAGATCAAATTTTCAAAATAACTAAAATTTAGTTATTTTTAATATAAATATTAACAATGATAAATATTTTTCACTTAGGTAATGGTAAAATGGGAAAAATATGGTTTAAATGATGAAATAAGGTCTCATAATCAACTCAACACATTCATTTATCCTATTTAATGGGTGGAGTTTTCCCATTCCATCTAATTATAAAATATATGGCCACTTAGTACCATTTTTCTTTGATTATAAAAATTATAATAATTTAAGGAATGAATAAATATAAAATTTCACTCTCTTGAATTTAATATATCTAAAATTTTTATATTTGGACAAAGGGGGGATATGTTTGGTTATAAATATTTATATTAGATATAAATTAATTTTTTTCTTGTTAATTTATTTCATGTTTTTGTTGACTAAATAGTTACCTTAAATCCTTACGTTACACCAATATAGTATTTATTCATTTAATGGAAAAAATTATTTTTAAAATACAAATTGTAATACAATTTAAAATAATTATTGAGATCTAGGAATTGTTTAGAAAAAAATTAAATATTAGGTAATTTTTAAAGGTTTTATTCAAATTCCATTTCAATCATTTTGTCATCAAATATAAATTATGTGAATAGTTTTTAAAATAATATTAATAGAAATTATGATAAAAATATTTTTTAAAAGTATTTAAAAATCATTAAAAATTTAATGACTACAAAAAGGATGATAAATGGATGAAAAATTCATCCCTTTTTCATTTATAATCTAATTTTTCTCATATAAGTAAAATTATATCCCCTTAATATTAAAAATTCCTTACCATGGATAAGGTTAAAATTAGTTAACAAAGAGTTTAAAATAATAAATATGGAATTAAAATGAAAAATAAACTATCTAAATTTAATTAGATGATGATATTTTGACTTTATATAATTTTTATTTAAATATAGTTCCATTAAAAATTATTTTTCTTGAAAAATAATTGTTTATATGTTAATATTTTTTGTCATTTCAATTGTGTCATATCCCTTCATTGTAAAAGGACACCCCTTCATTCTTTTATTTATACAACATTGGGATAAATATCATGATAGAGACCTGAAAAAACTACTCCCAAACATAATTATACATGTTCTAGTGGTGATGATATTCCAAAATATATCAACCCTAGGGACCTTAAGAAGATATCTAAAAGTGTTCTCCCAAAGAAGAGGTAATCTCTATAACTGATCACATTAATTTTTTACTTCTTATTTTACTGCCTTTATATATATATTATATATCATTAAATAATAACTTAATTATATTTAATATACTTAAATTTTATTATTATTAAGAAACCACCATTATCCACCCTCTTTTCTATTAAATGTGAAGCAAAAGTAGCACTCATGTGTATGTGTAGACAACCACCTCCATGTAGAGATACAATTCATTTCCCATGACTATTTTCCAAGGGTGGATTTATGATGGGGTTAATATTTATAAATTTTATTTAGGAAAAGAATTATGATTTTGGAATTATAATATCATATCAACCTTCTTGCCGTTCGATCTGTTGAAAAATGATAACTACACTCATGTGTATATGTGGATTAACACCTCCCCGAAGCAATGTAATTCTTTTTTACATTTATGATAACATTGATGGTAATAAGGAATGATTTATTTAATTTAAATGATTTAAATGATATAATAATTTTTATTTAAAGGAAAATTATTACTTACCTTTATTTTTTTCATCCATCGAATAGTGAAAACAATGTTAAGGAGTATATATGGACCACTGTCTCCATTAATTATGTAATTCATTTTTTATCTCTATATTTTATTGAAGATTATATATATGTTGAATATATTTGATATTTATATCATTATTAAATTTCATTAGATTATATAACTATAATCAAAGTACAAGGATCAGAACTATTGAACCAACACATACATGAAAAAAAGCAGTTATCACCCGAAACCACGATTTCAATAAAAAATTAATAAACTGGTGAAAAAAAGTTATTTGTAAATAATATAGGTTTTATAATATATATAAATATATATAGTTATATAATATATTTATAATAAGTCTATATTAATTATACATGAGTATTGAACACATATGAATAATTATGAACCTGAGGAAATGGGTTTCTTAACTCAATTTCCATTCATTCATTTATAAATATACTTCATTGACTATGTTATGCCATAATTACGTATGAAATGAAATATGATTTTGTTTTGTTTTATTTAAAATTATTTTTTTAATTTAAACTTTTCACATATAATCACCATATTGATTAAATCATGCTTCAAGATAGGAAATTCATGTGGCTTTATTTCACAACCCCGTCATCATTCAAGATTGTTTATATTTAATTCTCATCATAAAGAATTATTTGATATTTTTATATTAGACCAAATATATTTTATTCTCCTATAATTATTTTTTAAATTGAATTTTTTCCTTTAATTTTCCACTCTTTAAGTACTCAAGATAAAAAAAATAATGCTTTTAAGGAAAACTAATTATTCTTTTCTACTCACATGGGAATATATTTCTTACATGTCCATATTTTATAGAAATTTTTTTAAAGAATTTTTTTAATACTCTCTAATGATTTATTAATTAAATTTTTACCCATTTTTTAATTTTTTTAAATAAAATTATTTTTTATATTTTTTTAACGGGGTACTTTTGAATTTTTTATAAAAATGTTGAAGGAATTTTTTTTTAAAGTACACCAAATTAACAGAAATTACTATATTCCTGAACACAGAAAGCTTGGAATAATCAACTACAATTTTCAATGGTTCCTCTAAATTTAAATTTTTCCCATAATAATTGGTAATTTTTAAATTTTAAATAATTTATTTCAATGTGAAAAGGGTATTTTTCTCAAAAAATTTCCAGTGATTTTTTAAATGATCTTAAACTATATCATCATCATTTGATGAATCTTAATATTTACTAAGGATATACACTAATGATACCATCCTCCATATTTCTCGTGATGTATGATGATTGTTTTTATTGGGTAATGTTGTAATTCACTGATAATTTAACAATTATTTTATTCAAGTCGTTTTAATTTCCTCGATAGCTTGTGTTACACAAAAAACTGAATTTAAACAAACTGTGATATATTATTAAAATATTATCATATGACCATTAAAATATGTCCATGAAATCAGAAGTTTTGAATAAGATTAAATAATTTTTGAGATATATGAAAATATCATACTCAATATATATTTATTGATAAATTCTTAATAAATAATCATTTTTTTATTAAAGATATAATATGTTTAAACAAAGATTTCCTTCAAAATAATTTATATTTTTTTAGAGAAATGTTATATTTAATTTTCAAAAGTTCAAAAAAAATTATTTCATAAAACTAACTATATACATTAAATCATCATATTAATATTATATTAGGGTTAGGTCTTAAGAGTTTTCAGAAAAATTAATTTTCTTCTGAATAGTGAAAAAATATTAATTTTTTTTAAATTGTATTTTTTTCTCAAGCATGAACAAAGTTACATTTTTTATAAAATTATTTCATAGAAAAATTAGTTAAATTTTATTTTAAATAATACAATTGTGTTCATTTGAATAAATTTTATGATGGAATTTAGTATTAAAAAAAAATTTATACATAATATGCATTTTCTAAAAAAAATATTTTCATGTGTATAGTGTGTTTTTTATTAATAGAAAAATTTAATCACTTTTAGTGGATTATTTTGATGAAATATATATTATATATTAAATAAAAAAATTTAAATATTCATATAATATTATTACTTGGAATTAGATAAGAATAAATAAAAATTTATGCTTAAAAATATATTTCCCTAAAAGAAGTGTTCATTGCATTTGCGGCACTTATTTTGAAAATTAATTTTGGTCATTTAAAGATATTTAATTTTTCAAATTTTATTTCAGATTTTCAATCATGAGTTTTTAATTTTTTAAATATTCATTTTTATTTTTTGTCAATATGAATAGTATCTATGGTAAAATTTATCACCTCAGTAAAGTGTATATTGAGTTCATATAGGTTAAAAATAAGTGATGTGTCTATTATTTCTAATAAAAATTATTATTTTTTGAATTTAATTCTATCCTTATAACCATAGTGTTGAAATTAATTTTTTAATAGACATTTTTTCATTAATATGACCTATATATTATTTTAATATTAAAATGTTTCTAAATGTTAATATGTCAGTTTTAAATTTATCTTATTTGTATACATAAGGTAAAAATAAATTTATGAATAAATATAAGAGTCTATTTGGGTACTAATTATATTATTTTCTGATTATAAATTTATTTCTACTTTTTAGTAATTATATAATGGCCTTTAATTATCTTGTAATATTGATGCAGTATTTCTCCATTTAATATAAAAATATAATAAATGATTTCAAAATTGTTAAAGGAATATAATTTCATATATTTAATATGTGAAAAATAATTATGTAGATTAATAAAAAAATATTAGTGTTATTTTAATTAATTATACGTTAATTTCAACATTTTCTTTATGCCTTTTAAGTAAAATTAAACGAATAGTATCTAAATTGGCAATAATGATATTTTTAGAAAAGAATATATTACTAAATTAAATAAAAACATAAAAATATTCAAAGAGTACATGGTGATAATATATGGTCATAAATTTCATCTCATTCCCATTTATAATCCATTTGAAACAATTTTTCTTGAAAATAAGATTAATATATTTTAATCATATAAGAAATTTCAAGGATACCCCTCCCCTCAATTATAAAAGTAAACCCTTCCCTTTACATATTCAAACCACATTTATGCATATAGATCTACAAAATTATTATAATTTATATTATCCTCATACCTTGAAAATTTCAAGTGGTTATTTTCTTCCTAAAAGACATACCCTATAGCCCTTAAGAGGAGATCTAAAGGATTTATTTCAAAGAATAGTTTCCCGCCTTAACTGATCATTTTATTTTTAATTATTCATTTAACTTATGTAAATATATTTTATTATTCATAATATAATGAATTATATATTTTAAATATATATATAATTTATTATGATATTAATCCACCTTTATTCACCCTCCATCCACCAAACGATATGTGAAAATATTGCTTGTGCGTATATATAGTTTACAGTCTCTAAGAAGCGATATAATTTATTTCTCATGAACATATATTTTAAATGGGTATTATAATGGATTTAATGTTTATATATAATAATTATAAAATAATTATACATATTTAATTATAATATAATATCTACCTTCTTACCTTTCAAACCATTGTAAAATGATATCGTCGATCGTGCATATGTGTGGACTACCACTTCCATGTAGTGATGTGCCTAATTTTTCATTTATTTTTCTACTTAGATGGAAATAAGGATTGATTTGATGAATATGTATTATATATAATATATAATGAGTACATTGTAAAGTTTTTTTATAATTACCTTTATTTTTTTCATTGGTTAAAAAAATTGAAAACAACGTCCATATATATGTACAACCTATCATCTCTATGATTGGTGTAATTAGTTTTTCTATATATATCTTTTATAATAGACTATAAACAGGTATATAATGAAAATATATGACCATTATATCATTATTATAATTATTTTTATAATTTAACAAAAAAATTGAAGGACCAAAACATCCAAACCAAAACATAGATGGAAAAAAAGCAAATATCACCCAGAATAGTGATTTGAATAATAAAGTGTTTACAAATGGGTGATAAAAGGTTATAAGTAAATAATATATTTTATGATATATATTATAATTTTTTTTAATAGATTAATAATATATATATATATATATATATTATATAAGAGATTACAATGTGTATGAAGGAAATCATACCTAAGGTAATGTATTTTAATCTCAAACGAACATCATCAATACTATCAGACATAGAAGTGTGTTCTCCCAAACAAGTTCTTTGTGTAACATTCGAGCTCAAATACAAGGATAAAATTATAGTTTTTATTTACCTTTAGACTATGTTTCTTTTTTTATAACATCTATGTATTATTGCTATATGTGTTTTATACATATACATGTGAAGAGTTGAATGAATTATTTGGTATTAGGCCTTGTGGTTTTTTCATGTCCTATTGGGCATTGTTATACTAATCCATTAACTATATTTTCCTACATGTGTCCTATCTTAGAAATATTATTGAAATTTTGACATAGATCTAGGTATACAATTACTAAATGGTGCTTAGAGAGACCGAACAGACTAAGGTGTGTTCCTATGGTATCTTGACAGCAGTCCTTAGTATTACTTTCAGGTTGTACTTGTTCTATGACCCATTGTGTTGGGATTTTATTGGTTCATTTTACTTTACATTACTTCTATTAATACTCTTGTTGTGGGATTTATATTTATTCATGCAGGGTTGTTAATTTTTTTTACATTTCGTCATTGTATGGTCTTAGATATGTGTGTATGTTTACAAGAACTTTGGAGAAGGCCTCACATGATAGTGATATACCAAATAGATGTTATACACCAGAATCTATACTATTAGATGATATCATGGGGAGTTGAGGCATGGGTCCTATTGGAATGGTTCATGAAAGATTTTTATCAAAATAGTTGGTTCTATGTTAGGACCACATTCTTTGAGATTTTTTAGGGAAATAGTGTCATGTGTTTCAAGTTCGGATTTTTGGCCAGGGACTCCAGTGTTTGTACGACAGCTAATTTATCGAAACACCAAGACTCTAATCACATACTTTTAGAATTAGTAAATGTGAACATTGGTTATAGGAAAAAAAATGGCACATGAATCATGTTGGAATGGGTTCTGGTTTCCATGACCTTATTGATTCTTCTCTCTTAATATACTCAATAATGGTGGTACATCTTGTTTACTTTTGAGATTCATCAATGATTTTTTATAGCTAGGATTAAACATCAAGATCATGGGAATATTTATCTCAGTGATGAGGGATTGATACATGGATCATTTTCAATGGTGTTACCTCTTAGTTGTTCACAATATTTACCATCACTTGTAGAGTATCACATGGTGTCTGTAGTACCAGCAGATGAGGAGTGAAGGTTGAGAAAACGTCATGTGTTTTAGTGAATGTGATTGTCATGTTCTAATGTGTGTGAATCTCATATGTTTTTTAGGACTATCTTAAGGCAGTGACCTATTTTTTTCATCTGGTCAGGACACCAGCAGATCAGATGGTGGTCTTAACAATGATCCTTCTCCATGGCTTAGTGAGACGATGGTGGGTGTTGGTGACCTAGTCATATTATGAGGACACTCTATCATGGTAAGAGTTTGAGCATATATTTAGAGAGTATTTATCTACATCTAGGATGAGGGATGTGTGTATCCAAGATGTTTTTTAACTTCAGTAGGGAAGAACTATGGTATCTGAGTAATCATCAAGGTTTTTCATCCTCTCCAGGTACTCAGTGGATATGGTTTGTGAGTAGTTCTTAGAGACTCATACATTTGAGTGAGGGATGCATAGAGACATCTAAACCATTTTTATCCCTCTATGAATTCCTAAATATTCTATTGTTCTAGAGTGGAAGTTTTTAGTTTAGAGTTTCTTGGTTGAGAATAAACAACAGGTGGTTGCTGGTAGAGGGAACAAAGGAGTAGAGACCTCTGCAACAGGGAGCCAATGTCAGTCTTAGGGACCTAGAAATGAGATTCCATTAAGGAGGAGGTCTTGTGATATAGTTTCTACAATTTATGGATATCAAGATGGGTCCATTTATCCTAGGAATAGGCAGTGCAACACATGTTATGGAAGGGAAAATATTTTTGGTGATTTTATGACCCATTGTATGGCTGATAGGCGAACCATGGATGCACTTCAGAGGTAGAGATAGTGGCTAGAGAAGATAGGTCCATATGGTGGATGATTTGGAAGAGTAGTTGGGATAGTATCATAAGGTGGTAGAAGCATTGACTTGTTACCACCACCACCCACAGGTGGTCCTTGTCCAGCTTTAGGATATAGAAAATAAGGTGTGGGAAAGTTGCGGGCAGACGAACATTATGACCCAGAGGCTCAAGAAATGATTCAAGGTATGATATGTGTCTTTTATACCTTAGATATGGTATAAATAGACACAAGTTTAAGGAATTACTTTATTGACACATATCTTTTTCAGAATTATTGATTCTATTTGAACCCTCAGATTGGATCTTATACTTGGACACTCCTACTAGAGATCACTCAGTGATCACATACTTATGATAATAGTGTTACCTGGACATTGGAGGAAAGAGTTTCAGTTAGGATCTCTTTATCACAGCAATGAGGACTTACAACATCATCTTAGGTATGGTCTGTTTGTCAAGAGTTCATGACCAGATTGATTGTTTTTGGTATAGGATATGGTGTGTCTGTAGCGATGAGACTGGGTTCTCCTTTTTCCATGAAAACGAAACCTAGGCATTGTAGGATTGACTCTTGCATAGGAGGGTGAATCTTATTACTCATTATTTGGCTAGCATAACCCTTGGTACAATGAATATTATGAGTTTTCATCTTCCTAGAATGGTGTTAGAGTAAAATGATTTCTTCCCTAGGGATGTCATAGGATAACCTCCCCACTAGGAGATAGAATTAGGCATTTATCTATACCCTTGGATAGTATTGATATTAGAGACAACACATCAGATGGCTCCTGAAGAGTTTTCCTAACTGAGCGTGTAGTCGGAGGACTTATAGTGGAATTGTTGTGCTAGACCTATTATTTCACCATTGGCAGCAATAATTTGGATCACTTGAAAGAATTATTGGAGCTCAAGGATATGTGTAGACCAATGGTGCTTGAACTAGGTGATCATGAAGAACAACAATCCACTACTTAGGATCAATGGTCTCTTTAATCATTTGTGTATGGATCAATGGTTCTTGAAGGTTGACATCAGTTTAGGATAGAACCAGTTTAGAAAATAGAATAAGGATATATCAAATATGGTACTTAAATGTCACAATAGTCCCTATGAGTACTTGGTGATTCCCTTTGGCGTGATGAACTCCCCAGCAGTTTTCAGGGGAATCATGAACCAAATCATTAAACCTTTAATAGAACCGTTTGTGGTTGTATTCATCAATTATATTCTTGTAGAATTGAAATATGATGAGGAGAATGTGACATACTTGGGGATGGATCTAGAAGAGCTCCGAGAGAACTAGATTTTTGGGAGTATCTCAATGTTAATTTTTTAGATTCAGGTCTTCCACTTTCTAGGAAATGTTATCTCAGCAAATGAAGTCGAAATAGATCCATCCAAGGCAGAGTCAGTGTTATCTATGGAGCCACCCAAGATAGTGATAGTGTTTTGAATATTACTTAGGTAGAAAATAAATTTCCATATAATTATACATGATTTTTCTAGGATATAAATACCCATTAAATCATTGAACAAAAAGGGATAGCCTTTTGTATGTGAAAATAGGTTCCGGCAGGCTTTCCAGTAGTTAAGGTAATGTTTCACGAGCATTCAATATTGATATTTCTAGATAAGGGTTTCGATTATATATTTTTATGTGATTCATCAGGTACTATGATTTTTTCTTTGTTTACATAATTTCCTACAGTTATTTCCTAGGGTTCTTGCCAATTGATACCACAAGAGAAAAACTACACTACCCGTGAAATTGAGTTAGTTGTGGTGGTCTTTCAACTAATTATGTAGAGAAAATATTTGATGGGAGAGTTGGCCATCATAAATTATGACCACAATAGTATCATTTATATATTCTCATAGAAGTATATTATCTTAAGAAAAATATTATTGCTAGAGTTCCTCCAGGATTATGACTTTGAGATTTTCTATACTCCTGGGAAGTAGAACATAGTAGCAGATTCTCTCAGTATGAGATCTTATTTTCTATTTCTGAATGAGGTTTCAGAGTAGTTTTCCTTGTTGAAATTATCCTTTTTATATGGAGATAGATTATCTTACCTCCAGTTGATAGTTTTTACCCCTCCTCTTTTATAGACAGTCAGGGAGGCAAATCACGGGGATGTCACCTATAATACCCTATGTACTCATATATCCACTGGACATGTTCCTGATAGATTTTCTAATGGTGGGGATCTGATTATTCTCTTCAAAGGATGCATTATGGTATAAATTAAATTTTTGTAATAGGTTATAATATTGATTCATACATATTCTTTGGTGGTTAATCCCAGTTTGGAAAAGATGTACTAGGACTTCCAACGTTAGTTTTGGGGGCCAGGGATGAGAAAAGGAGTTTCAGTGTTTGTCTCTCGATTACTTGTCTTCAAGTGAAGGGTGAGGTCCATGTTTCAATGAGTTTAGCTCATCCCCTTGAGGTTCTGAAGTGGAATTGGGATGGAATAACCATAGACTTCATAATGTTATTACCATGTACATACATGGGACATGATTTTATCTATATGATCGAAGAAATTATCACCATGTTGCCCACTTCTTATCTATCTGAGAGAATAGATTAGTAGAGATCGTGGGATGCCTCTACATGCAAGAGATAGTTCGAGTCTATGGAGTTACCTCAATGATCATTTCTGAATATGATTCTCACTTCACATCCAAATTATGGTAAGTATTACAGAAGGATTTAAGGACTCATTTTAACTTGACCATAGTATTCCACCACTAAACCAATGGCCAGACATAGCAGACCATTCAGGTCTAGGGGACATTATATAAACATTCTTGTTAGACTTTGTTCATTGTCGGTAGGATCACCAAACACTATATAGTTTGCATACAGTAATGGTTTCCACTCCACCACTAGTATGTTACTATTCGAGGATTTACACATGCAACCCTATTGGTAACCACATTGCTTGATTAAACAAGGATAGTTAGAAATTTTGAGGCCATAGTTGGTGTGAGAAACTACTGATAAGATTTAGATCATCCAAGAGTGAATGACAACTACACAGATCTGTCAGATGTCTTATGCGGATAGACTATGGAGTCATTTTGAGTTCTTTGAGGGAGACCATGTGCTCCTATGGGTTTCACCTCGATGTGGATTATGGGTATTTGGTTGTGGATGAAATATGCCTTTGAGATTCATTGTCCCATTCCAGATACATTATAGAGTCGGTGAGGTGGAGTACCTCATAGATCTACCACATTAGTTAGATTGGGAACACAATGTCTTCCACATATCACATATGGGGAGTTGTGTGCATAATGCATCACATGTTATCGATTGGGCTTAGATAAACAACAAGGATAGAGTTACCTTTATTGAGTACTTAGTAGAGATCTAGGATTGGAATGAGAGGATCCTTAATGGGTTAGTGGTTTCTTTAGTGCGTTCCTGGTGGAAGTACAAGTATATTTAAAAAATCACATTGGAGTGGGAGGCTCAGATACAAGCAGAGTACGTGCATCTCTTTATGTAGCCCTTATTTTGGATTCTCCTGAATTAAATCATTGAGGTGGGTAAAATTTAATCACATAGATTTTCCATGTATTATTTTTGGATATTGTATGAATTGTTTTCAAGACTTGTCAAAGAGACGACATGTGATTCCAAGTCCTGGTGTGCCTGGAATAAATATTTAAAATATATTAAATATATAAAATAACACTAGAACATATTTTTTGAAAAAAAGTTGAATAACATATAAATGGGGGACTGAATCTGAAATATGAGGGCAAAATTGAGTTCAAAAGGTCAGTTTTACCCTAGCCATGACATAACATTTGTAAGCATGTCGAGTTTGGAAAAAATTAATCACGGCCATAAAATAAATAAATAAATAATTATATTGTATATTTTATTTTATTTCTCTTACCCAATGACCTAACATGTTCTATTAATAAATATTTATGGATAATTTATAGGTTTATCTATTGAAACCTAGAGAGATAGAGGACCATTGGATATCCAAAAAATAGGTTTCTGTTGGTAGATGATGACCAAATTGAGGATCGACATCCGGTTTGAGATAGAATCAAAGGATCCTTGCAAGGATCATTACATAGGATCATTCTACATAAAAAAATTAATCCAAATCAATGTAGACATTTTTTTAATCTTTTTTTTCCCATTTTGGTTTCTATAGTGAGGATTAATCAATTAACTTACATATTAATCTCTAGATCATGCATATTGTGGGATGGGTATGATTAATTGGGAATTTGGATAATTTCTTTTTGATAAATTTTTTTCTATTAATTTTTTATTCTAAATAAAATAAATCATGTATGATATGAACATAGATCAAGCTATATTCCCCATAATTGTTCTCATGATTTTCTCCCTTGATTTCATTATTCATCGTAGTTGTTCTTCATTTGGCATGTGGTTCGACATCCATCAGGAAATAATTTTTTTTCACCAATTTCTTGGTGTAATTATTTGATATCATATATCCGGGATCTTAAAAAACTTGAAGGTTGTGTGATGACAAAATTGGAGGAATATCAGATGGTTTTGGATACCCGATTTCTTGGTCTTCATCACACAATGAAGAATGGATCATGATAGTATTACCAAATGGATTTGATGACTGGACCATGTTTTTAGTAAATAAAAAGGCTCATATGAAGTGTATCATTTATTATCAAGTGAGGTGAATGTTTGGATCGATGGCAGGAGGCACATAAAAGAACACAGAATGCAGATATTAGATTCCGTAAATTTCTTCAATACACTGCATTTAACATTGAGCCACGTGTTGGGTGGGCCCGTCTCATCAGTGAATAGGGTTTGGATAATGAGAAAAAATATCACATGGTGTATGGACCTATCACATGGCATGTTACCTATCCTCAGTGGCTCGATGTGTACCTCGGTGTGTAAATAGAAAGGGGCTATAGTACACGAGTATAGACACATCATTTACTCCCACAAAAACATGACTTCGCATGGTGTACATGGTAATACTCATGTACTGGTACATGGTAAGAGTACATGGAAATATTTCATGTCGTTTATGGTTACACGGATGTGGACATGGTCTGTTTACATGGTTCGGACCCTAGGTCGAATGAAAAAGGCATGTAACCGTACTACATGTTGTGTACTCTGAAGAAGTTGTCTTGATTCCATTCTCTTCTATATCATGGAATATTTTCTATAGGGTGTGTTCCCCATAACAATTCCCTGAGGGTTAGTATGGAATCACCTCCTACACGTAAGACATTGATCCCTTCAGTAGGAATTCTATGATAGGGTTGTTGGAACCCTTCCATGTGGCTTAGAGTGAGATCCTCTATTCATCTTTGTTCCCAAGCAGGAGTTTACGGCACCATCATGACCCTCAATACGTGCACATCGATCCCTTACTTAGTAGGTTAATCCAAATTGATTTGTTTTTATATCCCATGGCCTTAGGTGTGATACTCATCTTTTTATCTCATCTCTTTAGACATTCAGTGTGTACTTCTTATGGCAAGACCCGATGAGAATTACCTCTTGGATAGATGTCACCAGTGTTATCATACATAGGAGTGTGTTCTCTTGGAAAAGTGCTTGGTGGAACATTCGAGCTAGAATACTATGTTGAAATTATGTTTGTGACTTACCATTAGACTATGTGTCTTCGTTGAGTATATTTCGATATTCTTATTGTATGTGATGTAGACATATACCAATAGAGAGAGGATTGTATTATTTTTTTGTATGATTTGTGTTTTCAGGGTTTCCTAATTGGTATTCATATACTCACCCATGCATGGGAGAATCCCAAGTGTTTCATGTCCTGTGTAGACCGATGACCTTTTGACAGAGTCCTAGATTGACCAGGACTCGACAGTGCTTAGAGAAACCAGATAGACTGAGGTGTGTTCCTATGGTATCTTCACAGTAGTACCTAGTATTAAATCGAGGTTGGACTTTTTTTTATAATCATTGTGGGGGAATTTTTTTTCCCTATTTACATTACATAGATTCATGTCATACTGTATTTGGGTGATTAATATATATCCATTAATTGTTTTTTAGTTGTTTTTATATATCAGCATTATATGGGCTTAGGGGTGTGTGAATGTGTATAGGTACTTAGGATAAGGCCTACCATGTTAGTGATATTCATAGTCGGTGCTAGCCAGTATCCCTAGGCCTATTATATGCAGGCCTATGGAGTCATAGAACTAGACCCTTTAGAATTGGTCGTGACATTTTCCATTTACCTTCAATTATCACCTTTATAATATTTAAGTAAAGTATAAAGCAAAAAATTTCATTCTATTTATTTCAATATCTATAAAATTTTTTCATAAGGGTAAAAAATAAGGGTTTAGTTTTAACTGTTAATTTCAAATATTAATTAATTTTCTTTTCATGGTAATTTATTTTTAATTTTTAGTGATTCAATAATTACCTTAATTTCTAATGCAACACCAACACAATATTTATTCAATTAATAGAAAAATAAAACAAATGATTATTAAAAGACTGAAAGTAATATAAATTGAATGTATTATTGTGTTCCTAAAATTTTATATATACATATGAAATATTATATATGTTTTAAAGGATTATATATTAATTCCATCTTTATATTGATGTATTTAAAGTCATGTTTAATGAATAGTGTCAAAAAATACATTAATGTCATTTTCTGATAAATTATATTTTATTAAATTATTTAAAAGACATGAAAATATATATTAATAAATGTGAATGGTATATGGTTTAAAACATCAACAATATTACATTTATAGGTTGTTTTTACATTTATGGTAACACAGATGACCCTTAAAAAATAAAAAAAATGTAAATATTGTTGTAATTGTAAAAATAGTCAAAGAGGGTTAAAATTAAAAGATAATGATGGAAACATAAATAAAACATGTAACAATATTATGTGATGGGATTATTTTAAATAATAATCATCATATATTTTAATTATACAAAATTTCTTGACTTTTTTCATGAAAAATAATTTATATTATTTTAATATTTTATGAAATTCCTTGAATGCTTCCCCTCTCACTTATAAAAGCATGACCCCTCTCTCTTTTACTTACACCACATTGAGCATCCAAGTTTGAAAAACCCATAAATATTTCAATTCTCATAATACTTGTAAAAGTTATAATGGTCTTGTTATTCCCAAATTTTTAACCCTAAGTCTTGTAAGATGATATCAAAAGAAAGTATAATGAAGAAGAGGTAATCATATTTACTGAATCTTTATAGTTTATTCCTTATTATACTCCTTATTAATGAGTTTTTACCATCCTAAAATAAAAAATATTGTATAAAAATATATTTCTATGTTATTATGTCTATGAAAAAAACATACTCAATCTCTTTTTAATTCTATGAAAAGTGAAAACATTGCTCGTGCGTACATACATCTTACCATCTCCATGTAGCTGTGTGATTTTTTATCACCACCACATTACATAATGGTTATAAAGTTGAATATAATGAATATATATGATATTAATGATATATTTATTCTTTTGAAGTTATATTTTAAAATCTACTTTCCAATCCTTTGGAAAATGATAACGTCGCTAATGCATACGTGTGGACTACCACCTCCCTGAAGCGATGTGATTCATTTTTATTTTACATTTACATGGATGTTAGTATTGATAGATTAAATTAATATTATATATATATATGATAATATAATTATTACTAAAAGTTGTATTATAATTTAACAATGTTTTTTCCATCCATTGAAAAGTAAAAACAACATTCATTCGTACATATGGAATACCATATTTTTGAACGGCGTTACTCATTTATATATCTCTATATATTATGGTTGATAAAAGTATAAATATATTGAATATATGTAGTATTTATATCTTTACTAGATTTCTATAGATGATATAATCCTGAGAAATATGCAAGTACTAAGACTACTAAATTAAAACATACCAAAAAAATGAAGTAGTTAACACATAAAATAGAGATAATAATTGAATATTATTAACAAATAGGTGATAAAATTTTATAAAAGAATTTTTTTTTCATATTATATATATGAATTTGGATATTTAATGTAATTATAATAAATTCAAATATTTATACAGGAGGTTAGATCACCTTTGAGGAATGTTGAACATTAGGTAAGGTTTATCATCTTAATTTCCGCTATGTTGAGTCATATTTGGTATTATACAGTTATTTATATTTATGTGGTGTATATAAAGGTTCTGTAAAAAATAGATGCATGTAATGGGTCATTCCCAACATTTATTCTTGATCACCATTTGAGTAACATTGAAAGGATTCTCTTTAATCTCTATGGACTCTAGAGTGGAAGGTAGAGGAAGGTAACTCTCAATTCTTGAGAGAATTTTTGGAGAAGGGAGATATTTAGGGGCTTCAAATTATAATCTAGATTTCATTCATAACAAAAAGAATAAATTAATTGGATATCTTGACATATAATATAATTGGGCCTATAAACTGTTGTGGCTAGAAATAAATATTTACCAAAGTGCCATTTAATATTTATTTAAGCCCTATGAAACAACATAACTACAATATTATTATTATTATTATAATTTCTTGACATTCACTTAACATGAGTATTAAAATAAATATTATTTAATTAAAAATATTTAATATATACATTATTTCTCATTAGACCTACAAAATCGGTCCACCATTCATCCATAAAATTTATGAGGCCTTGAATGCTGACTATTTATTTAATAAATAAATATCATTTCATTATTCACCAATAAATAAATAAATAATATATTCACTAAATGGGAGATAAATATTTATTAAATTTTCTGGTTGCAAAATTCTCTTGAATAACATGTGAATAAATACATAAGTTCAATAAAACATGAATAATTATTAAACCACATGTAGGAATAATATTTGTTAAATTGTTAAATAATAATTTATAATATATTATTTATGTTGGATTCAAGATATACTTAGTGTGTGATGCTTTAGGACACTTTCTATGTGGAATTAGGAGAAGTTACCTAAAGTCCATGGTTACCATCTAGAAGCATTCCAAGACACCCACAGAGAAATAAGTTATTTATGTAAGGACATAATACCTCATACTAACTCTTACTGTGTAATATAATCTATTTATCATGATATCTATAATCAAGAAGGTTTATCGATGGTACCATCAGAATTTTTTCTCGGTGTCTCTTTCTTTCACCTTACAAAAATCTCACATGCCTATAGAACACAATGTCCATTAATTTATTTATTCTACTTCATTTCCATAAAATGGCCTCAGATATCAATTTTTTTAATTAAACAAAGTGATTAATAATTTTTTATATATTAATTAATTAAATATTTCTTGTGATATATCCAATGTATACTACCTTTCTAGGAACATATATCATCACGATTTTCATAAATACATCAAAGTACGCAACTTATAACATTCATTAACTATAATATTTGTTTCTATAGTTCAAAACACACATACGTAGATTAGAACATCCAATGACACGTATAAATGTAGATTTCCTACCAGTGGGTATCATTCTCATAATATCCTGCACCAGATATTACCAACAGCGTACACCACGAGAAGGTGCCTCAAATTCCTTTGAGTGTCCACCCCTAATAACCTATATTATTTTCTCCCTCAAATGATATCATATATCAGTAGAATATATATTTAATAATAATTTCATGGAGCTTCTGGTTTCTCATTATACTAGGGAACTTCTATGATATTTTAGTGTGATAGATACTCTTAATACATTATCACATAGTATGCAATATAGCATAACATTCATGATTTGATAAGGTGTTTATAAATATGAACAAAATATGAATAACGGTACTCATAAAGTATATATAAGTTGGTTTTATGGAACGAAATACAATAGAATCCCACTTATACTTGATCCAATTACTAATAACCTTATATCCACTGGCTATCATGTGATACTCATTCTTATGTTGAGATTTGACTTTCGTTAAGGGGTCCATCATGTTTTATTCTATTGGAATTATACTTACTGAAACTTCACCCCTTTGAGAAAAATCACTCAAGAGATGATACATCCAACGTATACGCTTTATCAACAACTAGATTCTTTGAACTCTTGTCGCTCACATCTCCTCTATTAATACATATTAAATATCTTAAATGTGAATTTAGGTCATTCTAATATGTCTAAAAACTAGAATCAGTATGACCCTTAATGAATAGCTCCTTAGCTCCTCTATAAACCAATAACATATCATTATTTGTTCTTAGATAACTATGGATATCCTTAACAATAATATTATTTTGTTTTCGGGTATCATCTTGATATCTACAAACCATGCTCAATCAATAGGAAACATCAAGTGCAATACATAATATGGAATACTAGATTGATCATATCACTAAAGAATATGGGATATTACTCATTCTCTATTACTCTTTTTATGGCTGGGGACACATTTTCATAGAAACATGTATACCATGTGAAACTAGAACAAATACCCTCTATGATTGTTCTATACTAAATCACTTTAGTATCTGATAAATATATGTACTTCCACATAGTCCAAAGAGCCTATTTCATCTATTAAAAATGATCTTGATCTCTATAATATAGGTTATTTCACGTAATCCATTCATGGAGAAAAACTTTTTTAACTGTTCATTAATAGACTATAAGAATGGTATTTTGTTTCCAATAAGTTATATTTCATCAACATATACTACTAGGATTATGACTACATTCCCACTAAACCTATTGTAAACACATGACTCACATTATTTTTTAATGAAACAAAATTCTTTTATAGATTAATTGAATTGAATTTTTCATTACCCATATGCTTATTTCAATAGATAAATGGATCTTTGAAATTTTGAAATCATTTTGGAATCACCTGGAGTCATAAACCCTTCTGATTATGACATTTAGACATCTTATTAAAGTTTAAAAGTATGGAATGTAGTTATGATGTACATATTCCAAATTCTATTATCATGGTAGGCTATAACAGAATATTGAATTCTAATGGGTTTGAATATGGAAACTGTTTAAAAGGTCTAATTATAGTTAATTAAATCATGATTTTTAAACCCTTTATCCACTAGCATGTCATTATAGTTATTTAAATTACATTCCATGTCTATTTTTTTTTTCTGGAATACCCATTTTCACCCTATAGTATTTATATTAACTAGTGCATTGACTTGAACCAAAAATTGGTTTGATACATGGAATTCATTTAAAAATGAATGAATTCTCGGATTCTTAAATATTTTGATCTCTTTACTTCCTATTTATAGGAGATAGGTTCACCATTTGACAATCAATATTGAGTAACCATATTCAGTGACTAGAAAACCATATCACTCTGGTTCTCTTGCCTCTTTATTCTCCTATACATTAATTTTGTTTCATGAACTACTTCTTCCCTAAGGATCTAGGGAATATTTTCCTACACCAACTATAGTTTATCATGAGAGTAAACTTTATATAAGTTAGTCATTCTTCCCCAATCCCTTTTTAGGATGTTCTCCCTCTCAAGAAATATGGCTTGTCTTGTGACAGTAATATTCCAATCTGAGGGGTTGAATAGGTAATATCCCTTTTTTCTATGGATATCCTATAAAGATACACTTTATACCACTAGGTTCAAGTTTATTCCCTGATACAGCCTTAAAAAATGTATTTTAACCCCATACATTTGTATACAAAAAATGGGGGTTTTTACACTCTATACCTCAAAGGGAATTATGTTTTCTCCTTTAGTTGGTACTTAGTTTAATTTATATTCCATATTTCTAATGAATATCCATAAAAGGATAGTATATGATCTGCATGAAACATCATAAACCGTACCATGTATAAAAAGGGAGTATTCCACCTTTCGCTAACACCATTACACTTTTGGTGTGTAAGATATATATAATTGAGAAATAATCCCAAACTCTTGTAGAATGTCGATAGGCTCTTTGTTAAGATATATAACACATTGATAAGCTTATTTATCTTCTTTCCGAGTTGATTATCTACTCCATTATTGAATTATTTTATTTTATCAAATGACCTAGAGTTATACCTCATTAATTATACATATCCATATCTACTCAAGTCATTTGAAATTCTTATAAATTTAGAATACCAATCTCTAGATTCTATAACAAATGGTCTGCATACATCAGTGTATACCAATCCTAAAATAGTTATGGAACTTTCACCATGTCTGGTGAATCGATGTTTTTCCATTTTTCCTATAAACAATCATAACAACTTTCAAGTGGTTTTAACTTAGAAGAGTCTAAATAACAATATTTATATATATTTTTCCAAAACTTCCCATTTACATGACCAAGATGGCGATTCCATATCTATTTGATATACGAATCATGTGAAAATGATTCATTTTCAATTTACAATACTTTTTTATTATAATTTAATACATAAATACCATTATCTAAATGAACCATACCTTAACATATGTTTTTTTATAATATAAAAATCTTTTATTTTCAAACATTAAAATTAAACCACCTGCATCAAGGAGAGACATAGAAATTATGTTCTTGGTAATAGTTGGTACATAATAAAACTTCCTTAAAACCAAAATCATTAATGTTGGAAATGAAGGCCAGTAGTCTCCAATGACTACCCCCGCCATCCTCACACTATTGACAGCTCACAAATCCACATATCCTCTAGAAATTTTCAGAATTTACTTGGTTCCTATATTTTGATACATATGTGATCACCACAATCTATATATAATACCAAATGTGTATATATTGAAATATTACACTCGATAATAAAAATACCTTTAGCTTCCTCTTTCTTCTGTGTGAAATTCTTCTTCCAGTGGCCCTACTTTACACATGAAAAACATACAACCTTATTTTCCTTTCTCTAACTTCGTATATTAATATTATAATAAGGGTGTTTCTTGAAAAAGTTATCCTTTTTATTAGTCTTAAACCCCTTTTCCTTTTCCTTACTTTTCATAATCTACATATGGATTATAGTTTTTTAACCTCCCATGTCTTTATCAACATAGTGTATCAGATTAAGTAGTTCCAAACGACACGTTTAATTATTCCTCATTTTATAATTCAAAATAAAACTATGGAAGGTATTAGGTAGTGAGAAAAGTTTGAGATCATTGTGCAACTAATCTGGGAATTTAATATATAAGATGTCTAACTGTTCAATGTAGCCAATAATCTTGAAAACATGTGTCCCGATAGGCATAGACAATCCAAAAATAGTCAAAATCTTATAATTAGAGAGATCATATCTCTTCTGTATCACGTTCTCTTGATAGAGATATTGAAGGTGATCTATCATTTTATAAGTCATACATGTCCTCAGGTTTATTCAAAATCTCATTGGTGATGGATGATATCATGAAACATTAAACACTAATAAAATTGTTGAAATTTTTATCATATAGAATCAAATTTTACCCACTATCCTCATAATTATGCACATCAGAAAAATGTTCTTCCAGTACAGACAATTTCTTTTCATGGAGTAGGATAACACATAAGAGCCTTTTATATTATCTAAAATTTGTGATAATGAGAAGATTAACCTTCTCAAGTATTCATTGTTGTGATATGTTTGAAGTTAATTTTATTTTTTTCTTCCAAAAATAAGATGAGAAAATTTTTAGTGCATTTCCAGATAAAATTTATTCAAATTAATAAATATTATATTTATAAATCTCCCACTATTTTATTGAAACACAATTTTAATGACCTAAAAATATAAATTAAGAACATTATATTTGATGGAGTGTATGACATGCAACACCAAGAACATATAGAAAATATAATATCCCCAGAATTTATAATATAATTTCTATTTTAAGAATAAAAATAAAAAAAAATATATCTTTTAATGCACAGGACTATGATTTAGAATACCTCTTTTGCAACAATGACTTTCTTCAATGGATTGCATAACATGCAAGATTCGATTTTACTGAACAAAAATACATTATTAAAATCTTATTATTTAATATAATATGATATATCTTAGTTGGTAAATTAGTGGTTATGAATAGTATTAAAAAACTTTGGAAATTTTATGGTCTACAAAAATATAAAATGAATTCATTGGTTACAAATTAATTATAAATGGATATAATAACCAATTTAATATTATTGGAATGTTTTTATAAAAAACAATTTTTATGCTCCAAAAGGTGTTTTATCATAAGAAATTAAATTAATTAAAATTTGTGATTGATATTAATTTAATATATAATTTTTATATTTATCCAATAGATTTTATAGTCATAAGATAAGAAGAAACTGAATATTTCACTTGAAAACCTATATTTTTATAAAGGCTCTTATACCACCTTTTAATATAGAACCTATTTTAAATCCAATTTTTGGAACTTTTGGAAATATTATATGTAAAAATACACATAATATTTTAATTAAAAAAATAAAAATAAATTAGGGTGAATTTTATAAATTTTCTATAAAGATACATTTTTTAAATGAAATGTGAAAAATACTGAACTTTAATTACAATTTTATTTTTATTCTAATTTATTTATGAAGTTAAATACTTTTTTAAACTGGTTATAAAGTTTAATTCGATTAATTTTTTATCAATTAATCTAATGTAGGTCAATTGTATTAATTTAACTTTGAAATTGGATATAAAAACATTACAAACTTTTGAATATTTTTACTTTAAAACCTTGTATCGTCATCCCATATATGGGATTAAATTTAAATTGCATTATACCCAATGTTAAATTGGAATTTAAAAAAATGGATTAAATATTTAGAATAATCATAATTTATAATATATAATTTATAATATGTTCAACCTAGTTTTTTACCAAAAATATTAGTGAAAGTAACAGAAATTAATTACAACAATGAAGGTGAAATTAACCTTAATAAAGAACTATACCATAAACTTAAGGGTCCAACTGACCTAAAAATTTTTCAAAAAGAAATTTTATATCCATTTTTTGACCCTAAAATCCCTTGTATCAACTGTTTTCAATTATTTGAGTCACTTTTGATTGAAAAAATTATGGATGGAATTCCATTTTCGAAAATTTAAAAAACTACCACTCCTCCTCCTCTAAGGAACTCAAGCCTCCAACATCTCACCCCTCTCATGAAACTTTAGCTCGAACAAGATCTTCTAAAATAGATCCTAAAAAATCCATTCTCTAATCCTTTAATCCTAACCATGGTCATAAATCCATCCAATTAATCACTTTGCTTCAAACCAAAAGTAGTTACCCGATTAAGAAGTAACATCATTCCTTAAGATATTTAGTATTATTTCCATTATCCAACCCCTATTATCTCATTATTCCATTGTTATATAACAAAAAAAATATCCAAAATATACTAATACGTTGTGTTTTTATGTTTTGACCAACATTTTGACACACTTACATCTAATGGAGATGACATATATGTGTATGGTGACATACCATATCAAAAATCTACGACTGTTCATTCATCCTTTACCGCCTCTCATAGTGGTATTTATTATAGGAAATATATTTACATATGTTATATATGTTATTTATAATGTCTTAATACTTTTTAAATTATTCTATAACACAAACCATTATAAATCCCATTTTTCTAAATATGATAACATCGTTTGTGGAAGTGTGCACTACCGCCCCCTCAAAGTGATGTGATTTGTTCATGCTATACATGGAATGTATTATAAATGATTTTAATAAAAATATCTAATATATATTAAATAGATATGATAATTTAATTATTATATACATAGATGTCATTTTCTTTTAATTTCATTACTACAACAAAGAAATGAACGTAACATTCATGCTTGCGTACGACCTAGAATCTCCCTAAATGGTGAATTTCATTTATTATCTAAAAAAATTATATATTATTCTCAATATATATATAATAGATATATATATATATATATATATATATGATATTTACATTGTCGTTTACATTATGTATATGATGAAACCATTATAGTAACAACATATAACAAGTCAAAGCATTATAAAAAAATAGGATAATTAACACCCGAAATAGTGAAAATAATGAATGATTATTAATGAAAGACAAATAAGATATAATAATAAGATAATATATGATATACTAAATATTATAATGGTTTTGGAAGAAATTATTAATATATTTAAAACTATTTTACATGAATTCAAATAACATTCTCCCAAAAAGGAAATGTAAGGTAAGGGATTTCATCTCTATCTACATTCAATTGAGGCTTATTTGTTGTTATGCACCTAGTTAATTTTATATGGTGTATATACTTCCCTTTGACATGTTATATCAAGAATCTATTTATGATCATGATATTATATGTTTTATTTAATGTTATTCCTTTAATTAGATTATGATTGAAATATTTCAAAGTGTTAAGGGACACTTTGAAATGTTTAAAGATTATTATCTTCATGAAATTTTTTAACTATTATCCTTGTAATACCACTTCATTTTGTGATTGTTATCTTTATCTTGAAACCGTAACTTAATTGTTTTGCATGCAATTTATTATATATGGGGTATATACTAAAATATTAACATATAATATCATGATTCATTCATTCTTATAGATATTTTGAGTTTCAATTTGAATTATTTAATCTATGGGGATTCAAGCTAAAATTTACGATATAGAAAAGAAATTCATAACCCAATTTCATTTCATTAGGTTATATTACATCATCATTATCATTAATATTCTATGATTTTGTGTATAATTAATTTGAATATATTTTGATTTATTTCCACTCCTATATATGGATTTATTGTTTTTACACGTAATCTACACATTGATTGATCCTCACACCAACATTATATCCTTTCCAAGGGTTCAAATAACCATTTCATTTTGTTCAAAATAATTTACACTATAATTTAAATTAATGAAAATTATTTGATAATTGTATAAAAAACCCTATAATTTTATTCTCATCTAATGATTCATGAACATTTTTAAGTAATAATACCATTTTTACACACTTTGGCACTCAAAATGTTATAGAAAATATTTTTAAAAAAAATCCAACATTATTTCTATTTATATTCAAAGATCATTTTTTTCTTCTAAAAATGATATTTTCCATAAATGTTTTAACAAAATGTTTCACCCATTCCAAAATCATTTTTTAAATACATTTTTACTCTTTTTTATTTTATCAATGTTTTAAAAGGAATATTTTTTTCTCTTTCAAGACATCGAAATTATATAACCTTTTTACAATATAAAAGGAATTATCTTTTTAACACATACAACATTTATGGATTTATATTCCCTTATTTCATTGAAAATTATTTATGAGGTTTAAAATGTTATATTTTAATGAATATTTTTTCAAAATTTATTTTCAAGGAAAAGGTCTTTAAAAATGTTTATAGAAACAAATGTATATTTTCCTCAAGAGTGTTTTTAAAGTATCATTTTTCAATACTTCCAGTTATCAATGATAACAAGCTGTTATTTTACTCAACTGGGGATATCTACTATTGATACCTTCCTTATTCTTCCTTCGGATGGTTTATGATTTATTTTTCCAAGGATAGTATTCACATTCATTTCCTTTATTCATTTGTTAGTCCCCTTGAGATATATAATTTCCTATGATCATTTAACATTAAATTTTTCTCTAATTATTCATATAATTTATCATGGATAGGTTCATTGCATGAACCATATATCATTTTTACATATGGTTTTTACTTTTATAGTTATTTAATTATCTAGGTAAATAATAATAAGTCAATGTTATTTATTTAATATCGATATTTGATTAAGAATATTATTTATTTTGATTATTCAATATGAAAAATCATTCGGACTGAAAATTACCGGTGGTCCTAGACTTTATATTTTCCTTGATTCATCGTTAGGTTCTAATGAGCATAATTTGTATTAAAAATTAAAAAGGATTATACCTGTAGTTTTAAACTGTCTTATTAATGGTATTGATAGTGTAGGTATTCGTGTTCCACATACATGATGTCCAATATTTTTGAAATTAAATCATTTAGTTGAAATTACTTTTTATCCATGATATTTTGTGTCAACATATCTATGGATACATTTCATTTTCAGTTCATTGATTGATTGGAATATGTTTTGATTTTTTATCATTCCATATTGACTTTTCCTAATCTAGTTATTTGAATGGAGTCTATTTCCAGTTATTACCATTCTATATTATTTATGCACTTACTTCTCAGTTTGATGATTACATAGTATTTTTGTTCAGTTATTTACCTTTCCCTAATTATTATTCTTATTGATTCATTATTTGTACTGTTATACTTTACCCATTCTGATAATTTTACCTCACCCATATTTTTTTCCATTCCCCAAGAATCCAAAAAATACTATGAAAGATATGAATGGATATACTAGATGGAATAAAGTTATACTCAAATGGTATAAATTTTGTTATAATTAGGATGTTGTTTTCCAATTAAATACTCAGGTATGTATATGGATTAACAATAACACTAAACTCTTTTGTCCTTTGGGATTTTATTCCTTATAATCATGCCAATTTAATGGTACTAGACACTAACTTAGAGCTTTTTAGGGTCAATGTCTACAACAATAGACCTCATTATTTTATTTGTAATATCTTGTTTTTTGGATACTCTAGTTGAAAGGAACTGTATTCCCCCTTTAATAACAACAAAATTGGTTGGTCATGTAATTTGTAGGATTTTAGGTACGCAATTGAAATTCCCAATGCATTAACTCATAGTCTCATGATCTTTTTCATGGACTCCCCAATCTTAGAATTCTTATTTTAAATTTCCTCAACCTCTACCTCTAAGTTATATCAAGTCCTCCTTTGGTAGTCAACCCTTGATTTTAACTTAGTTATGTCAACCAAAACATGAAATTTGAATTCCATGATAATTGAATGCACCCCAAATTTGTATGGTTATTCACTTTGAACTACGGTATTATTTTAACTGAAGTAGTGGAATGCTATACTGATATAATATATATAATTGAAGGATTGTATATTTTATGTTTAATTTTGAAATTTTTATCTTTATTGAAATATTTTTAATATTATGTGGATTTACATTAGTGATTTACCATGTCTTAGATAGTATTTATGTATAATCCATTTTATTTTAATTCAATCTTTCATTCTTATTAATTCATTAATTAATGTGATCATGAAAATATAACCATACTGAAATAACCAAAAAACATGAATGAAATAAAATAATAAAGTGGTATGATCATGATTTTTAAAAATGGTTAGTTTACCTAGAAGATGATAAACTAATTGTTGACCTTGGGAAAAACACCTTGAATAAATTTATGTTCATGTTGTTGCATTCCACCTATCCACCTATATATCTCTCTCGAATTGGTTTCTCCTCATCTCCAAACATGAACCACCTCAATAAGCTTGGGGGATCAATTCATTACATATTTTTTTTACTCAAACGTAGGTAAGGGGAACCATTTGATTGGTTAAATGGTTTGCATAAAAGAAACCATGGGCCCATAGGCCCAAACATAATGATAGGAGAGATGAAATATAGGCCAAAAAATTAATTTAATATCAAATTAAATGAAACTAATCACATAAAAAGTTATGGACTAGTCTCATTATCATCCACAGGCATTCCATGAATTATGTATTTAACAAAATTAGAATTCAAATCAAATTATTAATTTTTTAGATAAATTTCACTTGAATAAATTATTTATCTTTAATAGTTAATCAATTATTTTATCTTAATTATCATTTAAACATACTTGAGATTATTATGAATCATAATATTAAATAAATATTAAATAAATATATCTAAAATATATTGTGTATAACAAAAAATTTTCCTTATAGGAAACACAGTGAGTACCCGTCAGAATAACCAAACATGTATTATACTTGTATACTGTTTAATATTGAGATAAGTGGCATACACAATATAATAACAAAATTTTATAGAGTCTCATATCAACATAATGATCACACATTTTACATGCTATTTACTTTTCATGATAGGATTTAATATGTGTAGAGTAATAACTATAATACAACATATACAAGATATATAGATCCAAAAATTACAATGAAATTGACGTGATTTTTATATATAATGAAAAACCATCACATAGAGTGTTTTGTAAATATAATGAAAATAGTAAAGAACATGTTGATAATTTTTTCATTGAATAATTAATTAATTTTATTTTTTCATGATTTGGTAAAAGAACACTGCGTGTACATTGGATCAAAACAAAGTTTATATTTTTCACATCATCTATCCACAACACACGCCTAGGGACATGGAATGTAACTATTCCATAGAAAATATTTGAGTACACAGCATGTACCTAGGATACATGGAATGTGTTATTTGAGTTACATAGCCACCAGTCATGTACTCTATGTAAAAAGATACACGACCCATATATAACTAGAGGACTAAAACCCTTGTTTGAAAGTTACACAATAACTACTCTAGCTAACCATTCACCAAGATGGCCTGATAAATACATTGTGTATAATTATATTCACAATATGTAATAAATTCACATGAATTGAATTAATTTTGAATCAAATCATTTTGAAATAAACACTAGAACATTATGTCTTTCTAAGGGTCATATGGCGTGTACTCTGTTATTATCCAACTAGACACCTCAGAACCTCTGGATGAGATCTTCAATTTTATATCATTCCTTAAATTAAATTATTAAATTAAATTTATGAGAAGAACTCACAATTTATTTTAAATAATTATTAAAATAGAATTAAAAATTAATAAAAATGCCTAAATCAGTAAATAATATTTAAATAATTATAAATAATTATGTGATCACTTTTGAAACCAATTAAAGGTTCCAACAGTTGTGTAAGTGTGTAATGGGTCATTACCAACATTAATTTTGACATGATCAATGATTAATATGAGATTTACACATTAATAAATGTTGTGTTGAGAAGAATTTAATCAAAGAAAACATAAAATTGAAAAAACATCTGATCCAAAGAGCAATATCATCACATATTATTTATTATAAATTTAAAGAATTGATGAATTAACTTGTGAAAAATAATTTCATCATCAATGGATTTAAGAATGGATCGTTTTTTTACCACTTTTGTTTTTTGGGAATCAATATTACATTCCCTCTATCGGTAATCTATACAAGTTCCACAAATCATTGAATTTTAATGTAGGAATCTTCCGGTGCTAGCATGATAGATCCTATTACTTGTGTGGTTCACCTTTTATCTCCCTAAGAAACTCTTTTAAAGGATTCTCTTGTATCTCTATTGACTTTATAGTTTATGGTGGAAGAACATCAATCTTCATTCTTGAGAGTGTTCTTGAATAAGGTAGCACTCTATGGATTCAAGAGGATTCTCTATATTTCTTTGTGCAAAAAAAAGAATAAATGAATTTACTCTCTCGGAAAATAACATTACTGGGAGAATATACCTATAGGGATAAAAATAAATAATTTCACAAGTTGCCTTTAATATTTAGTTAATCCCTTCAAAACCACATTTCTATAATATTATTATTATTATTTCTCAACATTCACATAACTTTTCGAATAAATTAAATATTATTTAATAAGACAATACAAAATATAAATATTATTTGTCACTAGACTAATAAATTGGGTTTTTTATTCCTCCATAATATTTATTATCCCATGAATAATGGATATTTATGAAATAAATAAATATCACTGCATTATTCAACTACAATAAATAAATATTATATTAAATAAATAGAAAATAAATAATTATTAAATATCCCTCTCAAATATTATTCTCTTGAATAAATGGAGATAGAATATATGGGATCAAAAAAATATGAATAATTATTAAACCGTGTGTGGGAATAATATTTATTCAAAATTTTAAATAATAAATAATAATATATTAGTTAACTAGAATTTTGGATATAATTAGTGTGTGACCCTCTGCGCCTCTTCTGAAAAGGTATTAGGAGAAGCAACCTATTGTCCATGGTTAGTGTCTTGAAGCTCACCAAGGCACACATAGATAAAGAAGATAATGCCAAAATTACATAATATCTCATACATATGCTTACTATGTAAGATAATCCCTTTGTTTTGATATCTCTAATAAATAAGGTTGGATGGTAGTGGCATAAACCGATGTGCTCAATATCTCTTTATTTGACTTTTTGGAAATCTGACTTCTTTATAGAACACTATGACCATATATTTATTTAGGCTATATCATTTTCATTAATGAACATTAGATATCATCTTCCATTAAAGAGAATATGGGAAAAATACTATCTCCAATTATTTATTAATGAAATATTACTCTTGATGTACACAACATATCCTACTTTTTGGTGAACATATGGCATCACAGTTTTTTTCAATTCATCAAATTACATTACATATACCACACGTTAACAATAATAATAAATTATAAGGATCAAAACACACATCTATAGATTGGAACTTCCAATAACATATATAAATATCGATTTCCTACTATAATGTCTCATCCTCATAATATTCTACACTAGATATTACCAAGGGATTACTCCCTGAGAAGGTTCTTTAAAGTCCTATAAGTCTCCACCCTTAATAGCTTGTATCATTTCTGTCCTACAAATGAAATCAACCAGCTATAGAACAAATATTTAAGAATACTTTGGTGGATTTTCTGGGTCCTCCTCATAGTGGAGAACTATTATGACCTTTTAGTGCAACAACAACTACTAGAACATTATAACATATTATGTTATGTAGAAGAAAAATTAGGATGTGATAAGAAGTTAATTAATATTCAAAGCTATGAATACAAGTTGTTATAAAGTACATATAAGGTTGATCTATGGCATAAACTCCAATAGAATATATTAACCCTTTGATGTACTTAATGAAACATCCTAGAAATTTCAATGTTATTATTAAATGAATTATAATTTAAATAAATTAAGTTATATAATATCTTTTATGAAATAAAGTTATTTTATTCTACCAAAATAAATATTTTGATTTTGAATTTTTTATTTTTCAAAAAATATGACCTTCACTCAAGATGAAATATTAAATTATTTAAGTATGTTTTTATGAAAAACATATTTTTCATATTATATTTTATAATTTCTTTTAAATATCTTATTATTTTCATGAAATAATATTTTATTTAAATTTAATGTTAAAAATTATACCATTTTTATAATCATGGAATTATTTTTAATTGTGAAATTATTATGAATAATTATATGTAAATACATGTAATATTAAAAGTAATACATTGTTATAAACATAACTGTTATGAATTTATAATGTTTTGAATTATAAATTATGATGTAAGTATTATTATATTATTTTTATAAAATTCATACAATAGTAATATTTTCTTATAAAACATAAAATTAGGATTAGTAAGTTAATTAGAATTATAGAATATGAAATAAGAATATAATATATAAAAATTTTAAGGTAATATATTTTATATATTAAATTACAATTGTTTTAAAAAATTTTGAGTAAAGTAAATTATTAACATAATATTATTAAATGAAATGAAATGATTATTATTATTATTATTATTGTTATGGGTGAATTAAATATTTTTATGAAAATAATTACTATATTTTAGATAGTATATTTAATAAATATATAAATGTATAATATTTTATTGTTTTATAAAATCTATAAATTTAAAATATATATAATTAAATTTATATAAAAAATTATTTTATATATATCTTTAAAAAACACATAAACATTTATATATAAAAAAATTCTATATGTTTTAAAAAATTCATGTTTTTCTGTTTTAAAAAAATTATGCATAAAAAGAAAAAAATGGTTATAAATGGTGGGTTACAAAAAATGAAAAAATGAGAGAATATAATATATTATAAAACTATTCATTACTTGAAAAACAACAAAACTGAGATAATATGCAAAGAGAAAAAATGTGAGAGATCAAAACTATGCCGAAAGAAAAAAATGACAATGATTTGACTAAAACAATATGTGACATATTGTTAATATAGAAATATAAAATGGGATAATAATAATAATAGAATAATATAATATAATATAACACAATATAATTATGATAATGATAACATGAATGATGATAATTAACTCACATTTTTTAATGCTATTGAGAATAACTACATAACTTTGTGGAACAACAATTCCATTACACCCACCTTTTAAAAAATAAAATCTTCTTGAGGAAAATCCATATAGCTAAAACATTGAATAATGCCTTTGTCCAACTGGTTGGACTCGTTCATTCTATATGAAGAAGAAACCCTACCTGTGATACTCTTTCATTCTTGATCAGACACCCCAAGAAACAAGAAACCATGATTTTTAGTTTTCCATCATGTAAGTAATAGATTATTTTTGTTGGTAAATGTTTGTCTTATGATAAGATTGTGAATTTTTTTATTAAACTATCATTTTATGTTTAATATTCAAATACATATATATATGATTTTAAAATTTATAAAGTAAGGGATTTGTTTTAAATTTTTGTTTCTGGGGGATTTCATTTATTTTTTTGAAATTCACGGTGTTGTAAGAGGTATAATTTGATTTAAAATATATATATATGAATATATATATATATGAATATATATAGATTCTATCCAATATTATAATATAATCATGAAAATATTTTGATAAATTTTATCATGTCTATCTTAAGAAAACAAATTCTATCTTTTTTCAAAACATCAATTAAAATATCTTTTAAGGTTATTTTAATTTCATAAAAAGAATAATGTTTTAAATAATTATTTCACACGCAAACTATAAAAAATAAATAACATAGTTTTGTTATTTTTTATTTTAAATTTTTTCTTTAATAAATAAAATATTAATTGGAGAAGATATCATTATATTGTAATAATTTTATGTTAATATTTTATTTTTAAATGAAAAAGTTTTTCATTTTATGTGCTAATTATAAATAAAAGTAATTATTTCCTGTGAAAAAATTACCATGTACATCTATATAAGTCACTAATAATTTATATATGGCTATAATTTAAGTTATCATTAACCTTACATGGATTTTTAATCATATATTCATTTATTTTATTATGTATTTATGTTTGTGAATCTTAAATAAAAAATGTTGTTTATAAGAATGGATTTCACCTAAATATAATTTTATAAATTCTAAAAAATATATATACCTTGTTAATAATTATGTATGATTATTTTATTTTAAATATAATAATTTATATATTTATTATTTTGAATAATTTTTGGGTTATAATTGAGAAATCCTGGACCATTAAAATGTTTTTTTAAAAAAATTAACTAGTGTATAGAATGCTATGTTATGGTATGGGGAGTGAACTCATGAGATTAAGGGAAGATTTTCCCATATGAGATTCTCCTAAGTGGTCTTACAATTTTTTATGTCCTATTGAGTATATTAATTAAAACTTCAAAATTATTATTTTCAAACGGAGAAATCCAGGGAATTATTTCAAAATATTATTATATTGGGAAATTTGTTTTTCAAAAATTATATTAACATATAATTATTAATTTTAAAAAAAATTGAAAACTGATTTTTAAATATTCTTAATAAAAATGAAATATTTTAGAAGTTTTTACCAATGATTTTAAAACCCATTACTGGGAAAAATAAATGCTTACCTCAGGTTTAAAATTTTATTTTCTATAGGTTTAGAATATTTTTTCCAAATAAATTAGGTTCTCCTTTGAAGTTAGCACAAACATAGCAGTTTAGTTGTTTTATTTTATTTGTTTACATCTTTGATAAAACTTAATGTAAAATTTCAAATTCTAAAAAACCTAGATCAGAATAGTTCCAAACATGTATTAAATGTTGTGTATTTGTTTAGTTCATTTTTTAAATATATATATATATATATATATATCACTTATATATGATAATACTATAAAATCAGGTTTGGGCCTCATAATTGGTATCATAGAAGCGGTTTAAATAACATTGAAGATTAGATATTTTCTAAGCGGTAGAGTATAGAAGATTAATAGTTAAAATTTATATTAATTCTAAATATGGAAATTCATAATTTTATTTAGTCCAATGAATGAATTGTGTGGATGCAAATATTTTAAGGGGTAAGAATGTAACATCCCATAAATTTCAATGTGATTACTAAATGAATTATAATTTAAATAAATTAAGTTATAAAATATCTTTTATGAAATAATGAGATCTTATTTAATCAAAATAAAATATGTTTATTCTAATTTTTATTATTTTTCAAAAAATATCACCTTTACTCATGATGAAATATTAAATTATTTAATTATGTATCTATGAAAGGTGTAGTTTTCAGATTTTACATTGTAATATTCTTAAATAAATTATTATTTTCAAGAAGTAATATTTGATTTTAATTTAGTATTCAAAATTATACTATTTTTTATATTATATTGAAATATAAAGTTATTATAAATAATTATAGAGAAATAAAAGTTTTATTGAAATTAATTTATTATTATAAACAAAAAATTTATTAATTTAAAAATTTACATATTATAAATTATTATATAAGTAATTTTGATTATTTTTTTAAATTATTACTATTATAAATTTTGTTTAATAAAACATTGATTTATGATTATTAAGTAAGTATTAATTATAGAATGAGAATTAAGAATTTCATAAATAAAATTTTTAAGGAAGTATATTTTATATATGAAATTGTAATTGTTTTAAAAAAATTAGTAAAGAAAATTATTAATTTATAATTATTAAATTAAAGGAAATAATAATGATAATAATAATAATAATTAAGGCTAATTCATGTTTTTTCTTTGAAAAATATTATTATATTTAAGATAATATATTTAATAAATATATTAATTTATAATATTTTAATATTTTATAAAATACAAAATTATAAATACATATAATTATATTAATATAAAAAATGATTATATATATATTTTAATATAATAATAAACTTTTTTATATATAAAAAACACTACATGTTTTAAAAAAACATTGATATGTTTGGTTGTTAAACAAAAAATAAATCAAAATGATAAAAAGGGGGAAAATGATTACAAATTGTGAGCTGAAAAACATAAAAAATGTAAGAATATATATTATTAAACCAATCATTACATGATAAAAAAATTGAGATAACTAACAAAGATATAAAAATATAAGAGATAAAAATTGGTAAGAAAGAAAAAAACAACAAATATTTCAATTAAAAGAGGTGTGACAAGTTGTTAATATTTAAAAATAAAATGAGATAATAAAACTATAATATAATAATATAATATCTTATAATAATAAAAATGATAACATGAAAGATGAAAATTAACTCATGTTTTTGGATGCTATTGAAAACAACACCCAATATTTGTGTAACACCAATTCCCTTACACCCGCCTTTAAAAAAAACTCAACTTCTTGAGGAAGATCAATCCAACTAAAACTCTTATATATGACTTTTTTACACTAGGAGGACTAATTAGTTCCATTTAAAATAGAAACTATACCTGATCTAAACCTTTCTTCTTGAACAAACACCCCAAGAAACTTGAAAGCATTTTTTTGGTTATCCATTAAGGGATTAATTTTATTTATCAATTTTTTTCTAAAGTTATAATTTTGAAAGGGTTATATTTTTTAATCAATAATTTTATATTTAATTATATATATATATATATGATTTAAGAATATTTGAAGTAACATATTTTTTTAAATTTTTGTTATTATAGGATTTTTATTATTCTTTTGAATTCATGGTGTTGAAAGAGGTATATTTTTATTTTATATATATATATATAAACATATATATACTTATGCTATTAAATTTCATCATATAAGAATGAAAATATTTTCATAAATTTTATCAAGTCTGTCTTTAAAAAAATTTCATATCTTGTTTCAAAACATTTATTTAAATCCCTTATATGGTTATTTTAATTTCATACAAAGAATCATGTTTGAAAGAATTATATCAAAAGAAAATGTTAAACGTTAACCAAAAAAAATTTGTTGTTATTTATTTCAAATTTTTTATTTTATAAATAAAATATCCATGGGAGAAGATATAATTATATGGCCATCATTTTATGTGAATCTTTTATTTACAAATGAAAAATGGTATCATTTTATGTTCTAATTCTAAGTAACATTTATTATTTCACGAGAAAAAATCATCGTACTTATCTATTCATATCACTCCTAATATAGATATAAATATTGTCTATGTTATCATCAACATTCAAATAATTGTTTTTAATTTTTCATTTTTTGTATTATGAATAATATTTTATTAATCATAAATATGAACAACTATTTATAAGAATGGATTTCTAAAAAATAATATTTTAGATATTCTCAAAAAGAATTATGCCATGTTAAAGAATATGTATGATTATTTTCATAAAAACAAAATAATTAATGTATGTAATATAATTTTCTTCTAATTTATGTATTTATTATTTTAATATTTTTTGGGGTCATGATTTAGAAAGAATAATCATTACATATTTTTCTTAAATTTGGTACTAGAGTATCGAATCGTATGCTATGGTTTAGGGAGTGAACCCATGACCTTAATGGGACAATGTCACATGTGAGATATGGCTATGTGGTCTTATTTTTTTCTTATGGACATCTTAGAATCCAAATTAATCCTTCAAAATTATTATTTTTGAAATGGAGAAATTCAAGGAATTATTTCAAAATATAATTATTTTGGAAAATTGTTGGTTTTTAAAATTATATGAATTTATTATTATTATTTTTGATTGATCTGAAAACCTATTTATCTATATTCTTCTTAGAAAATAAATATTTTAAATGTATTTACCAATGATTTTAAAACTCCATACTAGAGAAAATAATTTCTCACCCTATGTTTATAGTTTAATTTTATTATTGGTTTAGTAGAATATTTTTCTCATTCGATTCACATTGCTATTAGAGTTAGTGCACACATAGAAGTTTAGTTATTTTATTTGATTTTTCCAACATTGATAAAATGTAGTATAAAATGTGAAATTCTCTAAAACCTATACTGAAAAAGCTCTTAGAATGTATTAAATGTTTTTTATTCGTAGAATTTATTTTTAAAAAAAATATAAACACAACATTTATATGTGTTGAACCCAAAAAGGTGAGTTCAGGGCTTCACAGTTGGTATCAGAGAAGCATTCTAGATAAATTTGGATATTATATTTTGTATAAGCACTAGAGTATAGTAGTTTAAGAGCCCAAATTTTTCTTCCTTTTGAAGATATAAATTCATAATTTTCATTAGTTCGACGAACTAACTATATATACATAATTCCTTTAAGGGGGGAGAATAAAACATCCCATAAATTTCAAAGGGATTAATAAATGAATTATAATTTAAAAAAATTATGGTATATAATATATTTTATGAAACTAAGTGATTTTATTCAATCAAAATAAAGGTGGTTTATTTTGATTTTTATTATTTTTCAAAAAATATCACCTTTGCATGTGATGAGATACTAAATTATTTCATTATTTCTTTACAAAAAATATATTTTTTATATTTTATATTATAATATTTTAAAATAAATTATTTCTTTCAATAAATAATATATGATTTTAATTTAATATTCAAGATTATACCACTTTTATATAAATGGTATTAATTTGAATTATGAAGTTGTTATAAATAATTATGTAGAAATAAATTTTATATTAAAAGTAACATATTATTATAAACATAAAAATTATAAATTTATAATAATTAGATTTATAAATTATGATATAAGTATTTTTAGATTATTTTTATAAAATTTTTACCATTATAAATTTTTCTTTATAAAACTTTTAATTATAATTATTTAGTTAATGTGAATTATAGAATATGATTTAAGAATATAATTAATAAAAAATTTAAGGTAATTTATTTTAAATATGAAGTTGTAATTTTTTGAAAAAAATCTGAGTAAAGAAAAATTTTAAATTATTAATATTAAATTAAATGCAATGATAATGAAAATAATAATAATTAAGGGTAAATGGTTTTTTAAGAAAATTATTATCATATTTAAGATAAAATTTTAATAAATATATGAATTTATAATATGTTTTTGTCTTATAAAATTTTGAAATTATAAATATATATATATATAATTATATAAATATATAAAAATTTATATATATATATAAGAAAATAAATGCACAAAAATTTATATATATACAAAACAATAATAGTTTTAAAAAAAGTATATGTTTTGTTGTTTAAAAAAATGATAACTAAAAATAATAAAAAAAGGGAAAATTATTATAAAAGGTGGGTTGAAAACAAGAAAAAATGTGAGAATATAATATATTAGAAAACTAATAATTACATTACAAAACAAAAGTGAGATAATAAACAAATAAAAATAAATGTGTGAGTTATAAAGTGTTTGGAAAGAACCAAAATGACAAATATTTGAATTAAAATAAAGACGCGACATATTATTAGTATAAAAATATAAAATTTGATAATAAACATAGAATATAATAATATCATATCATATAATAATGAATATGATAACCTAAATGATGAAACTTAACACACATTTTGGATTTTGGTAAAAACAAAACCCCAAATTCGTGCACCCCCAATTCTATTGCACCCACATTTTATAAAAAATACCAACTTCTTGAGGATGATAAATCCTTCTAAAATGCCTAATTATGCCATTATTTCACTAGGAGGACTCATTATTCTATTTTAAAGAGAAACCTTAAGATAACTAATCCTTCCTTTTTGACTGAACACCCCATGCATCAAGAAACCAATTTTTTATTTTCCATCAAGAAAGCAAGGGATTATATTAATTTACCAATTTATGTCTTATGTTTTGATTTTTAATGGGTTTGATTTGGTTTTTAATGTACCATTTTATGTTTAATTTATAAAGATATATATGTCTATTTTATTTAATAATTTATGAAGTATGGAATTTGTTTTATGTTTTTTCATTAAGGGATTTCATTTATTCCTTCAAAATCATGGGGTTTAAATGGATATATTATGATTTAAAATATATATATATATATTCTATCAAATTTAATAATAAAATCATGTAAATATTTTTATATATTTTAAGAAGTCTATATTTAAGAAATCAAAGTTTCTATCTTGTTTCAAAACATCGATTTAAATCCCTTTTAATGTTATTTGAATTTAATGCAAAGAATCATGTTTGAAATAATTATTTTATAAGAAAACATAAGATAATAACAAAAAATTATTTAGTTTTTTTCTTTTAAATTTTTTCTTTTATAAATAAAAGATCCATTGGAGATAATATTGTTATTTGTTCATCATTTTATGTGGATATTTTATTTAAAAATGAAGATAATTATTATTTTATGTGAAAATTATAAATAAAAGTTATTATTTAATGTGAAAAAATGACCCAACACATCTTGGAAGGTCGCTCATAATTTAGATATGGTCATCATCTAAGTTATCATAAACATTCCATGAATTGTTTTCATGTATTCATTTATTTTATTATGCATTATTATTTATGATTATTAATTAATAATAGATTTTTATATGCATGGATCTATACTAAATATGATTTTATATATTCTTAAAAAAAATATTCCATGTTAATAATTATGTGAAATTTTTTTCTTTTGAAAAAAAATATTATTTATTAATTATTTTGAAACATTTTTTATTTATGATATAGAAAAGAAGAACCCTTAAAATGATTTCCAAAATTTGGAACTAGAGTATTGAATTTTAGTTGATGGAATAGGGAGTATACCATTGACTATAAATGAATATTGTCCCGTATAAGATATCCCATAGTAACCTTACCATTTTCTAATGGAATGTTGAGTATCATAATTAATCCTTTAAAATTATTTTTTCAAATGGAAAAATCCAAAGAAATATTTAGAAATATTATTATTTTGGGAAATTTATGGTTTTCAAATTTATATAAACTTATTATTATTATTTTTTAATTTTTTAAAAACCTATATATATGTATTATTTTTTAAAAATGAAAAAAATTTGAAGCATTTTCCCGTGATTTTTAAATCCCTTATAGGGAAAAATAATTTCAAACCCTATGTTTAAAATTTATTTTAGCGTTTTAGTATATTTTTTCCTTAAAGTAGTCCACTTTTGTTTCAGAGTTATCACACATATAAATGTTTAGTTATTTTATTTTAAATTTTTATTTCATTGATAAAATTAATGTATAATTTCAAATTTTTTAAAACGTAGATTGGAATTGTTCTAAGAATATACTAAATGTTGTGTATTTGTTTAGTTTATTTTTATAAAATATATATATACAACATTTATTTTTTCTGACCCCGAAATCATGGGTTTTGGGATAAATAATTAATATGAATATATATTTATTAGTGGTGATTAATTTTTTAATTATAAATTATTAATTAAAGGTTTTACATTATAAAAATTACCTATGTGTTTAGAATTTATTTTACAATTTCATTTTTTGGAATATCTTTTATTTTAAATGAAGGAAAAATATGATATATCTTTAATAAACTCTATCTATTTCCTTATCCTCTAGATATTTAAATTGTTTCCTTATTTGATTGCAAGTTTTCCTCTCTTTGGAACTTGAATAATGAAAAGTAATTTTCAAATTAAAAACTTATCTTATTTTACTTATTGATCGGTTATATTTTTCTTTCGTGTCCACATTTTTTAAAAGTGATCTTTATTTAATAAAATTATTTAACAATGAAATTTTATGTTATCCTTTAATTTTTACAATGTTTTAAAGGAATCATTATTATGTTTTTTCAAACTAACATTATTGTTTACTCTCTTTACAAAATCCAAAAGAAATGTTTCTTTTTAACATACAAGATGTTAACATATTTTCCCACCACTATTACTATTTTAAGCTATTTAGATTGTTCTTCAAGTTTTATATACTTTTTGAATGAAAAATATTTAATGAAATATTATTCTAATATTCTTATTCAATTTTATAAAAGACCCAATTTGAAAAGAAATTAAGAATTTCAAGTCATATTTCATTAATTTTATTGTCATTAAAATTCTATTTAAATATTCGGTTTCTTATGATCATTTTACATTAAATTTCACTTAAATATCTATAGTCTATGTATCATGGATCAGATTATTACTTAAGTTGTATAAATTTTGTATATATAGTGTTTTGTAATGAATCGTATTTGATTAAATATGGAAATATTGATATTCATATTCTTTAAACAAATGCCAATATTTTTTTATAAGACATGGTGTTTATGAATTGAATATATCATTTAATATATGAGGAATGCATTAGACATGTAGTGAAAATTGATAACCAATTATAGATACCCCTAAATGCATTGATAGGTCTTGATAGAAAAATCATCTTGTCAAATTAAATAGGATTCTCATGTTAACCTAGCCATCAATTAAACTGACTTGATATAAGGCATTGGCAGTATAGATATCATATGTAAAATATGATGACATTAAATATTAAGAATTTCTATAACATCTATCCCTCCCTATTATCTTGGAAAGGATGTATGATATTACTAGGCCATAGGTGACATCCTCATGAAACCGAGGGCTGGAAATAAATGTTAAGGGCTTCAATACAATTGGAGGAAGATTTTACCTTTGAAAATAAAACAGCCACAACCAATTATAACATAACCAAACAACCATTTTATGATACATGATAATAATGAACTATAAATAATGGTATAAAATATTTATAATCAAATTAAGCTACAACAATAAAAAATATCAGTGTCCAAAGTGGAAACCAAACTAGAATCAGAATAAACACTATAAGTCAAAACCAAAAAATCCCAAAGGCTCTAAAGAAATAAAATCCATGGCTCCCAACATTCTCTAAGATTCAACACCGTAATAAATTCTCAAAGTATCATGTTGTATCACTAAAGAAATTAGATAATTTTACTTCACCTGTTTCCCAGTATATAGTATCTAAAAACACACCCAAGAAAGGGGTGAGTATATAACTTAGTATATTTTACCCAAATGACTTACCTAATCACACCACTAGGATAGAAAACGTTTTAAAATATATATAAAACAATTTATATAAAAGAAAATAAATTCACAAACCAACCAATTTTCCAAGGAAAATAACCAAACAATTCTTTAAAACCCTTTTATCAATTTTCATTTAGGCATAACCCATTCCATTCCAAAAAACTATACATCCACACATGCATTCTTAGGTGGACGTTCCATAATCCTAATAGGTCTCTCATCATTCTACCATGTTATCACAAGGTAACCATATACCACGTGCCCTAAGGAAACATGCCCCATCTACAAGGTCACACCAATGAAAATGAACAAAAACAAACCATTCATTCCAAATCTGTTGTTAAAACAACCATTCCTAGATATTTCTAAAAAATATATTTTATTGGAAACATTTCTACTAAAATATATTCTTGAATTGAAGTAAAGAAATATTTTAAAATCATCATTTTAAAGTATTAAAACAAATAAATTTTCACAACAACCAATTACCCCCATTTCCAAACCATATATAAATAGTTTTTTATCAATAGTTTCTCACAAAAAACGCTATTAAATTCAAGAAATTCAATCAATCTGAAATCCAAATTTCAAGTTCTATTAATAGAAGTTGAAAATGAAGCCACTTGACTAAAAAACATAAATGAAAATGAAGAGCAACAAAAATTATATAATAAAGGTAAATTGAAACTCTAAAAACACACATTATTTATTGTTACCTATCATAAACACAACAATATCTAATCATGATTTTCATAAAAAAACATAGATCTATCCCCAAAAAATTAGATCTATGAATTCATGAAAGGGAATAAGATGAATCTAAAACAACCCACCATTAATGAGAAACTACCACAGAATCCAATCCTCCAATTCACAAATAATCACCGACATGTTTCTCCCATATCAAAAAGAACGATCCCCACAACCATTGGGAGGAGAGAAAATAATATTAGGTATTTTAGGGGAAATGAACTATTATGATGAAAACCCAATTTAGATTCAAAATTTTTGAGTCTTTATTTTAATGGTACATGTTTATTAGATATGGCTAGGATAATCATACCCAAACAATTTGCCAAAAACTACCTCTAAGCATCGCTTTTATAGTTTGATCACACGATTAGAAAAACCATTTTCCAAAAAAACATATATATTTCACTTTTCATGTCTTCACATGGGTGGCTACACGGTTTGACAAAATAATGAACCTGATCATCTGCCTACTAAGAGCCCACGATCTCCCCTTTAATGGTTTATTAATGGTCTTACATGGTTTCTACTAAGAGTTTTCAAACCTTGAACCTCAATAAAGTCCCCAAAACTTAGAGAAAATTCTCTAAACCTTCCCAAATGTAACCCATTAACATTATATACATAAAATACATGATTAAAGGGAAAATTACCTAAAACTAGGGGTGAAACATTTACCCCACAATTACTCATTCCATCCATAGAAATTTGAAAACCACCAATTCCATGAAATAGTTTGGTTCATTACTCGACAATTTCCTTTTCCAATTCCCATGTTTCTTCCTGAATCAGACCATGGTTCCACAAAATATGGAAACGATCAATTATTTTCCAATAATAGACTTCATCATGCCTATTAAAATTCCCCACTAGCACGTGAACCAACATAGCATATGTATATAGGTCAATGTGTTCTCATCAAATCATTTGGTCAAGATCAGGTTTATAATTTTTCAATTAAGATACATGAAACACATTATGAACTAATCTAAACTATGGTGGAAAATTCAATAGATAATCCACCTCACCAACTCATTCAATAATCTCATAAAGTCTTATGTGACATGGATATAACTTTCCATACTTTCCAAAATGATGATTTTTAAGTCTTGGAGAGATTCTCAAGAACAAATGATCACTCACCTCTAACAAAAAAATCCATCAATGATGATTTGAATATGATTTCTAACAACTCTGATTCCATATCCATTCTTTTCCTAATCACCTGAATATTCTCTATTGTTTCTTGGACGAGGCTTGGTACAAAAAGTGAATTATCACCTATTTCAACCCAACAATAAAGATAAAAATAAAGACACTCATAAAATGATTCAAAATGATCCCTATGTATCAATACCAAAGAACTATTGTTGTGTGATAACTCCACTAACACTATGTACTCCTCACATGAGATACCAAAATACATTACCCAATACCTAAAAAGGTATTCCACAATTTATATATTCATTTCATATTTTCCATCCATCTGAGGATGATACACTATACTTGTCCTTAACCACATTCCAATGGATTTCTATAAGGATTTCTAGAAATGAGATGAAAACAATAAATCTTGGTCAGAGACTATCTAAATGGTGCTCCATCATGCTTCACTACTTCTCATATATTGATTTTTGACGTGTCTTCCATCATATGATATTCAAAGATAGGGATGAAATGGTCTGACACTGTGTTTTGATCCACTATCATCTATATGGAATCATGTTTCCTAACCAATCTTGAGAGAATTTCCATAAAATCCATAACTTTATTTTCATATTTCCAAATATAAATTAGTAAAAACTTCAATATACCCACTAGCCATTGGTGTTTTTTCTTAACCTACTCACATTTAAGGTATCTCATCATAAACTCAGAAAAATTTATCTTCATTACAACCCAAAAAAATGTTCTTTCAATGCCTTATACATATTCTATTTTCCATGATGAGTAGTCTATCTCAAATGGTGGTAATCATGAATAATTTGTTCCTGATAAGACATAAGTACAACCATATGATCAATAAAACCCCAAAATGAACACCCATCTGGTTTCCATCCCCCAATGGTTTCCCAACCATTGAGTTTTGAACTCATAGAAACACATTTAGAATTTTATATTTGTGCTTCTTTAACCATATCAACAAAAATGAAAAAAAAGAAACTAGAAAAAAATGACAATACCACCTTGCTTTGACAATACATGTGCATACCAGCTATCGCCAATATCAGTTTCCACTGATACAAAGCCACTTTTTCCAACTGACTTTGTTAATTTCTTCTTAATGAATCTACAACTAAATTTTGTTTATATGATGTATAAAAAAATCCAAATTCTAAAATTTGAGATACTCCATCCATATTATTTATCTCATGCTCATTAATCTTTTTGAGAAAATGTTTTTTAGGATATTATGATTCATAAACATCATTAATTTATCACCAAAGAGGTAATAATGACAAGTAATCAAAACATAAATTCATAATACAATTCCAACTCACATGTTGGGTTTTTCTTCTCATGAAACCATAACATTCGTGATCCATAAGAAATAACATGATCTCCCTTTATGAGAAAATATCTCAATTGAAATCTTGAAGCCTCAAAATACACCACATAACTATATCCTGAATCAAGAAATCTCAAGATCGGTGCTAATATAAGTCAAACTATAATCTCTTAAAAAGACTTTTGAAATTACTCATCCCATTGGAATGGAACACCCTTCTTTGTCAATGATATCATTGGTGAATATAGTTGTGAAAATTCATGTACAAAACATCGATAATAAGTAAACAAACAAAGGAATCTATATATCTTGGATAAATTATTTGGGGGTTTCTAAGAGATCAAAGCCTCTATATTTTATAGATCATTCAAAACACATATTCTATATAAAACATGACCAAGGAAACATATTTCTTATATCCAAAAATAAAAATTTGAGACTTTGGAATAAAAATAATGATCCCATGAGATTCCCAACACTATAAACATGTTTTTCTCATACTCATCCCTTATCCTTGAATACACTAATATTTCATCCACAAACACCACCACAAAAGAATCCAGATACCTTTTAGATATTTTATTCATAAATTCCATAAATACTTTTGGGGAATTAGTAATATGGAAAGGAATAGAAATATACTCATAATGGACATATCTACTCCTGAAATGTGTCTATGGGATATCCTCATTACAAACCTGCATATGGTCATATCCAAAATGTAATTAAATTTTAGAGAACCGTAGGGCACCCTGAGTTGATAAAATAGCTCATTATTGCATGGAAGTGGATACAGATTCTTTATGGTAACTTGTTCAAGGTTATAAAAATACACACAAAGCCTTATAGTTTCATCCTCCTTTTTCAAAAACAAGACTAGATGTACACATAGAGATGTACTTGTCCAAATGAACCCTTTTATTTCGAAAAAATCCATTAAACTGTCATTCAATTAATTTTATTGGATCCAATATATAATATGGAAGGGAAATGTTTCTATTCATTAGAAAGAGGTCAATACTCAACTCTACTACACTTGTGGATGGAAACCCTGATAAATTAATGGGAAAACATCTGAAAAATGATCAACCATTTCAAGAAACAACTATTCTTGATCTAATACACTGATTTCAAGGTCAAAGCTACCAAATAGTATGAGTTATTTCCAAATGTAGGTTCTAAAAATATTGTTTCACCTTCCTAAAAATTTTAATCTACTCTAAATAGATGCTTAATTCCATCATCAGAAATAAATCTAACAATTCATGTATAATTTCTAATGATAGATTTGAACATTATCATCTGAGCCTAGAAAATCAAAAACATGATAAGTAATAAATGAATGGGATACACCTATGTCAAAAAAATGTTTTCATAAATTTATAATTAAAAATAATTGTACCTCTACCCATCAATGGTTCAGAATTATCTTCTACAATCACTTTCTCAGCTCTATACAACTTCTTACTTAGTGAAATTTTTTCTTTTATTACCTTGTTGAGGAGTCATGGAATCCCTATAATCACCATGGATTCCATGGTTATTCTAATGAAAATTATTTTTTTTCTATCATCCCATCATAGAATACTATGTTTATGAAATATTAGATATATCCTTAGCACCCGACCTAGTAGAACTGTGACAATAGTGCTAAAGTTTCTCCATCTGGTTGAAATTATGACATGCTCTAGGTGGTGTTTTTTAATCTCAATTAATTTTATCAAAAGAACCACATTAAAAATAACATAGATTTCTCTCTAACTTATGAGGAAGATTCATTGATCAAGCCATTAGATTAGGAGTCATTACATAATCTTGTAAATAGGTTCCCTCTTCATTTTATTCATAGCACTATATATCTTACTATTTTTCATAGGTATCAACATAATTCCTCCAAATGTAGTTCATAATATCTCTTTCTCTATTATCCACACTCTATTAACAATCTCATTATAATCTATTATAAAAAGAATGTAAATCTTCAAGTGAATCTCTGACCTCAACCCTGACTCAATATTGTGTGCCTTAAAGGATGCACTTATAGAAAATTCTTGTGGAAAGTAGGCTAAATTCAAAAATGTAGTTGAGTACTCAATTACTGCGAGGTTCTCTTTCTTCAAGCTTAAAATTTTTATTGTTATATAAATCCAGAATATATGATTATAGATTTTATTATTGAAAAATTCTTCAAAATCCGCCCATGAAATGACTTCGTATAATTTAGCAGGAACTACTAAATCTCACCACAGGTGATCAAGATCCTCTAACATGCACATAGCCAAATTGACATTCAAATAAAATGGTGTTGTTAGTAAATTGAAGATTTTATTCATCTTATTCACCCATACCTTTTCTTTCTCTAAATATGAATCACATTAAAATATGGGTGGATAATTCTTCTAGAACAAAAAAATGATCCAATTTCTTATGTGCATACCTTAAATTCCATCTATCCATGGATTGAAAATCCAAGATAATACTTTGAACCAATTGATGGTCCACCAATGGCTTAGGTGAAACCACATTCTCAACATCTTATTCTGGTTTTTTTCTATGGCACCTATCATGTTCAATTTTAAATATTCATAAGAAATGACCATTTAGTCTAACTCTTTAGAAACTAAAGTCTTATAAATTTAAAATTTATCACATCACACATATCATAAAATTTATTTTAAAAATTCAACACTTTTCCAATTTCAAGTAATTTTTGAAAATTCCACCTTTCTTTTGAAAATTTATTCATATTCAAGTTACCAATTTAAAGCCTTTTCAAAATCACCCATTTTAAAATATTTCAACACTTTTCAAAAATAAACACTTTTCACAAAATCATAAATAATTACTCAAAATGAAATATAAAATCTTCTTGGGGAGTCGTTTCTGTCAATTCCTTTAAATCTCTTGTCATTGGCTAAATCCATGATGGTGACGTTACCACTCCTATAAGTTTCTCAAAACACTCATGTAAAAAACTCTCCGATAAATTGAATTTCATCATAAATAGGTTAGATGCACTTTTTAGGATCCATAATTCAATTACTAATGATCCAATCACAATGATACCAATCCAACTCAAGGAGAACACAAGAATTAATTTCCAACTCCAAGACCAAATGATCCCATGTCCTAAAATGAAAGATGAGTCGGTGATGACTGATTCCATTTGTAACATTATACCTCAATAAATTGACATAGAATGTTATTAGGGCATTAATAAGACTTAGGTGACATCCTCAAGACACCAAACTGTTGAATTAAATTCCAAAGTATTTATTATAGTACTGGGATTATTTTCATATTGAAAGTAAAACAACCCCAAACAAGTATACCATAACCCAAGAAAAAATATATTATAAATGAAAAAAACGTACTAAAAATCAAAGTATCGAAAACTAATAATAAAAAAAATATATAAACCTAAACCATATCAAAGTAAAAATCATAAACCAAACTAGAATCAAAATAAAATGTTGAAGATGAAACCAAAAAATACTAAAGACTCTAAGATAATAATCTAAAATACTCCCAATATTCTCTAAGTTCCAAATCCACAAGACATTCCCAAATTATCATGATGCATCACAAATGAAATTAGATATTTTTATTTTACCAATATCTCAAAATAAAATATCTGTAATGGAACCAATGTAACCAAGAAGGGGGGAGTATTTAACTCATTAGGTTTTCCCTAAATGACCTCCCTACACATGATACGTAGATAGAACAAGTGAGCATAGTAATATAAAGAAATTAAAATAATTTATATCAATGACAAATAATTTCCCAAACCAACCAATTTTCCAAGGAAAATAGCCAAAAAATAATTAAAACCCTTTTTTAATTTCTATTTTTGAATAACCCCTTCCATTCCACACATCTTCACATCCACACATACATAACCAGGTGAATGTTCCATACTCATGAGTGGTCTCTCCTTGATCTACCAAGTCATCAAATGGTAACCATGTACCAAGTTATCCAATTGAATAATCCCCTTCCATAGGGTCACTTTAATTAAAATGAAATCATACTAACTGTTTTTGAAAAATCACATTCCAAATCAACCATTCTAGGACATATAAATAAAAACATTTATTTTATTGAAAAAATTTCTACCAAATAATTTCTATGAATATAAACAAATATATATTTTAAAATCGTCATTTTAAAATCATGAAACAAATTACATTTCACAACAACCAATTTCCACCATTTTAAAAACCATCACTAAAGAGGGTTTCAATCATTTTTCTAAAATCAATTTCATAATTAAATTAATGAAATTAAATCAATTTGAAATAATTCTTTCATGTTCTAATAAATGGAGTAGATAGTGAATCCATCTCCCTCAGAACCATAGGAGAAAATGAATAAATGCACAATTTCTTCAATAAAACGGGATTAAAAAATGAACAACCCAGCATAGATCATGTTCCCTATCATCAACATAGACATATCTCATAAATATTGTCATAAAAAAACATTGATATATCCCCCCAATGGATTAGATTATAGAATTCAATAGAGGGACGATGATGAAACTAAGGAAACATAACTAAGAATAAGAACTTACCAAGGAATTTAGGCCCCCAATGCACAATGATTCACCAATATATTTCCCTCCAGTCAAAAGTAAAGGTCCCCACATCCTTTGGGAGGAGATAAAAATCATATTATAAAGTTTTTTGGTAAAAAAACATTAAGGGGAAATTCAAATTAGATCCAAAATTTCTAGATCTTGTTTTTGATGGTGCCTAGTTAGGGCACACAGTTATGAAACTTTTGTACAAAACATGTTCTAGTCACTGCCTACAAACACCCCTCACATTGTTAGAGCATTTGGTTAGAAAATTTATGCACTAAACATGAAAAATATCTCTGTTCCACTTTTCATGGCTTCTCTTGGATGGCCTCAAAGTATGGCCTAATGGTGCACCTAATCATGTGCCTATAAAAAGCCCACTATCACACCTTACCCAATTTCTTGGAGATATTTCATAGTTTATACATAACGTTATCAAAATGTTCACCTAAAAAATCCCCAAAAAAAATTCAAAATTCTTCCAAACATTCCCAATTTTATCCCAATAACATTAGATACTTAAAATACAAAAATAAAGGGTTAATTTTTTGAAATCAGGGCTGATAAAATTTCCATATTTTAGAATTCAATTATTATTAACCATTATATTATTAGATTAATATTATCCATGGATTTATTTCATGATCAAGTTATTAATTAAATAGAATTATTTTTAGTTATTGATGTTCTATATTGGTTGTTTTTTATTTAATCATGATAACTTCTCATGACATAAATCTTATAGATTATATGAGATTTCCCTTTACATGTTTTATGTTACCTGGGATATGAAGAATTAAATTATTTATAATAAGATGGATTCAAGAATTATTTTTTCAATGTTATTTATATTTCCAATATATTATAGAAATCCGTCATCTATATGGTTCTTCAATAATTCTAAACTGATCAATCCATCAGGCTAAGATATTTTTTATATTATACCAATATAATTAAGTAGAAACCATCTCTGGGTTACTCGAGTTGTGGTTTCTGCATCCGTTCTTAGGAAAAATATAATGTTCCATAAAAAACTACTCTCAAAATCCGAAATCCTTAGTCTCATGATCGGGAACTAAATGAACTCAACAATTTCCACTGAACAAAAAATGTTTTTTGACAAGTGGTGAGGGATAAAATAAAACATATGGTGATTGATTTTTCCCTAAAATATAAAACCATAAACTAAAAATTCCCCTAAAAAATACATTTAAATTAAACACTTTGAAATAATGTAAAATTATTAAATCACATCAACATCAAAGACCAATGCTTGAACCACAAGATACCATATCCTACAATATAACTCGAAGTCATAACTACAAATGACCAATGAAGAAATATGGAATCTTTCACTAACCTACATCCTGAAAAATCCTGTATATAGGTCAACCAAGTTGAATATGTAAGGTGTCTGTATAAACACAGTAACAATTACCCAATACTTCAACACACATAAAAGAAAATCTAATTCCAAATGAAATGAAAAGAACTATAATATATCAATATTATTTTAAAAATAATTAATTTTTCATAATTTCTAAAAAAATGCATTCCTTAAAAGGAATTTATTAGTTTCAAAAACATTTCATCAATACAACTTCAATATTTTTTTCAAAAATTCACGTTTCCTCAACAAAAATGTGTGTTAGGGAAAAAAACCATTTTTACAAATTTCAAACTGAAATCCCTTTTTCCAAAATCAATAGAAAATATCTCATTTAAATGAACATCAAGTAACCATCACATTTATTTTTCAAAAAATATCACCTTTACATGTGATGAGATACTAAATTATTTCATTATTTCTTTACAAAAAATATATTTTTAATATTTTATATTATAATATTTTAAAATAAATTATTGCTTTCAATAAATAATATATGATTTTAATTTAATATTCAAGATTATACCACTTTTATATGCATGGTATTAATTTGAATTTTGAAGTTGTTATAAATAATTATGTGGAAATAAATTTTATATTAAAAGTAATATATTATTATAAACATAAAAATTATAAATATATAATGATTAGATTTATAAATTGTGATATAAGTATTTTTAGATTATTTTTATAAAATTTTTACCATTATAAATTTTTCTTTATAAAACTTTTGATTACAAATATTTAGTTAATGTGAATTATAGAATATGATTTAAGAATATAATTAATAAAAAAATTTAAGGTAATTTATTTTAAATATGAAGTTGTAATTTTTTGAAAAAAATCTGAGTAAAGAAAAATTTTAAATTATTATTATTAAATTAAATTCAATGATAATGATAATAATGATAATTAAGGGTAAATGGTTTTTTAAGAAAATTATTATCATATTTAAGATAAAATTTTAATAAATAAATGAATTTATAATATGTTTTTGTCTTATAAAATTTTCAAATTATAAATATATATATAATTATAAAAATATATACAAATTTATATATATATAAGAAAATAAATGCACAAAAATTTATATATATACAAAACAATAATAGTTTTAAAAAAATTATATGTTTTTTTGTTTAAAAAAATGATAAATAAAAATAATAAAAAAGGGGAAATTATTATAAAAGGTGGGTTGCAAAACAAGAAAAAATGTGAGAATAAAATATATTAGAAAACTAATCATTACATTACAAACAAAAAAAGTGAGATAATAAACAAACATAAATAAATGTGTGAGTTATAAAGTGTTTGGAAAGAACCAAAATGAAAAATATTTGAATTAAAATAAATATGCGACATATTATCAGTATAAAAATATAAAATTTGATAATAAACATAGAATATAATAATATAATATCATATAATAATGAATATGATAACCTAAATGATGAAACTTAACACGCATTTTGGACTTTGGTAAAAACAACACCCCAAATTCGTGCACCCCCAATTCTATTGCACCCACATTTTATAAAAAATACCAACTTCTTGAGGATGATAAATCCTTCTAAAATGCCTAATTATGCCATTATTTCACTAGGAGGACTCATTATTCTATTTTAAAGAGAAAATGTAAGTTAACTAAGCCTTCCTTTTTGACTGAACACCCCATGCATCAAGAAACCAATTTTTTATTTTCCATCAAGAAAGCAATGGATTATATTAATTTACCAATTTATGTCTTATGTTTTGATTTTTAATGGGTTTGATTTTGTTTTTAATGTACCATTTTAGGTTTAATTTAGAAAGATATATATGTCTATTTTATTTAATAATTTATAAAATATGGAATTTTTTTATGTTTTTTTATTAAAGTATTTCATTTATTCCTTCAAAATCATGGGGTTTAAATGAATATATTATGATTTAATACATATATATATATATTCTATCAAATTTAATAATAGAATCATGTAAATATTTTTATAAATTTTAAGAAGTCTATATTTCAGAAATCAAAGTTTCTATCTTGTTTCAAAACATCGATTTAAATCCCTTTTAATGTTATTTGAATTTCATGAAAAGAATCGGGTTTGATATAATTATTTGATAAGAAAACATTAGATAATAACAAAAAATTATTTTGTTTTTTTCTTTTAAATTTTTTCTTTTATAAATAAAAGATCCATGGGAGATGATATTGTTATTTGTTCATCATTTTATGTGGATATTTTATTTAAAAATGAAAATTGTTATCATTTAATGTGACAATTCTAAATAAAAGTTATTATTTAATGTGAAAAAAATGACCAAACACATCTTGGAAGGTCACTCATAATTTAGATATAGACATCATCTAAGTTATCATCAACATTCCATGAATTGTTTTCATGTATTCATTTATTTTATTATGCATTATTATTTATGATTATTAATTAATAATAGTTTTTATATGCATGGATTTATACTAAATATGATTTTATAAATTCTTAAAAAAATATTCCATGTTAATAATTATGTGAAATTTTTTTCTTTTGAAAAAAAAATTATTTATTTATTATTTTGAAACATTTTTGAGTTATGATATAGAAAAGAAGAACCCTTAAAATGATTTCAGAAAATTGGAACTAGAGTATTGAATTTTAGTTGATGTAATAGGGAGTATACCATTGACCATAAATGGATATTGTCCCATATGAGATATCACATAGTATCCTTACCATTTTCTGATGGAATGCGAAGTATCGTAATTAGTCCTTTAAATTTTTTTTTTCAAACGGAAAAATCCAAAGAAATATTTTGAAATATTATTATTTTGGGAAATTTATGGTTTTCAAAATTATATAAACTTATTATTATTATTTTTCAATTTTTTTAAAACCTATATCTATGTATTATTTTTTTAAAATGAAAAAATTTAGAAGCATTTTCCCATGATTTTTAAATCCCTTATCGGGAAAAATAATTTCAAACCCTATGTTTAAAATTTATTTTAGTGTTTTAGTATATTTTTTCCTTAAAGTAGTCCACTTTTCTTTTAGAGTTAGCACACATATAAATGTTTAGTTATTTTATTTTAAATTTCTATTTCATTGATAAAATTAATGTATAATTTCAAATTTTTTAAAACGTAGACTGGAATTGTTCCTAGAATATAATAAATGTTTTGTATTTTTTAGTTTAATTTTAAAATATATATATATACAACATTTATTTTTTCTGACCCCAAAATCATGGGTTTTGGAATAAATAATTAATATGAATATCTATTTATTAGTGGTGATTAATGTTTTAATTCCAAATTATTATTTAAAGGTTTTACATTATAAAAATTACCTAAGTGGTTATAATTTATTTTACAATTTCATTTTTTGGAATATCTCTTATTTTAAATGAAGGAAAAATATGATATATCCTCAATAAACTCTATCTATTTCCTTATCCTCAAGATATTTAAATAGTTTCCTTATTTGATCTCATGTTTTCCTCTCTTTGGAACTTGAATAATGAAAAGTAATTTTCAAATGAAAAACTTATCTTCTTTCATTTATTGATCGGTTATATTTTTTGTTCGTGTCCACATTTTTTAAAAGTAATCTTTATTTAATCAAATTATTTAACAATGAAATTTTATGTTATCCTTTAATTTTTACAATGTTTTAAAAGAATCATTATTATGTTTTTTCAAACTAACATTATTGTTTACTCTCTTTACAAAATCCAAAAGAAATGTTTCTTTTTAACATACAAGATGTTAACATATTTTCCCACCACTATTACTATTTTATGCTATTTAGATTCTTCTGCAAGTTTTATATACTTTTTCAATGAAAAATATTTAGTGAAATATTATTCTAATATTCTTATTCAATTTTATAAAAGACCCAATTTCAAAAGAAATTAAGAATTGCAAGTCATATTTCATTAATTTTATTGTCATTAACTTTCTATTTAAATATTCACTTTCTTATGATCATTTTACATTTAATTTCTCTTAAATATCTATATTCTATGTATCATGGATCAGATTATTACTTATGTTGTATAAATTTTGTACATATAGTGTTTTGTAATGAATCATATTTGATTAAATGTGGAAATATTGATATTCATATTCTTTAAACAAATGCCAATATTTTTTTATAAGACATGTTGTTTATGATTTGAATATATCATTTAATATTTGAGGAATGCATTAGACATGTAGTGAAAATTGATAACCAATTATAGATACCCCCAAATGCATTGATAGGTCTTGATAGAAAAAGGAGCTTGTCAAATTAAATAGGATTCTCGTGTAAACCTAGCCATCAATTAAACTGTCTTGATATAAGGCATTGGCAGTATAGATATCATATGTAAAATATGATGACATTGAATATTAAGCATTTCTATAACATCTGGCCCTCCCTATTATCTTGGAAAGGATGTATGATATTACTAGGCCATAGGTGACATCCTCAAGAAACCGAGGGCTGGAAATAAATGTTAAGGGCTTCAATACAGTTGGGGGAAGATTTTACCTTTGAAAATAAAACAACCACAACCAATTATAACATAACCAAACAACCATTTTATGATACATGATAATAATGAACTATAAATAATGGTATAAAATATTGATAATCAAATGAGGCTACAACACTAAAAAATATCAGTGTCCAAAGTGGAAACCAAACTAGAATTCAGAATAAACACTACAATTCAAAACCAAAAAATCCCAAAGGCTCCAAAGAAATAAAATCATTAGCTCCCAACATGCTCTAAGCTTCAACACCATAATAAATTCTCAAAGTATCATGTTGTATCACTAAAGAAATTAGATAATTTTCCTTCACCTTTTTCCCAGTATATTGTATCTAAAAACACACCCAAGCAAGGGGTGAGTATATAACTTAGTATATTTTACCCAAATGACTTACCTAATCACACCACTAGGATAGAAAACGTTTTAAAATATATATAAAACAATTTATATAAAAGAAAAAAATTTACAAACCAACCAATTTTCCAAGGAAAACAACCAAAAAATTCTTTAAAACCCTTTTATCAATATTCATTTAGGCATAACCCATTCAATTCCAAAAATCTATACATCCACACATTCATTCTTTGGTGGAAGTTCCATAATCCTAATAGGTATCTCATCATTCTACCATGTTATCCCAAGGTAACCATATACCATGTTCCCTAAGGAAACATGCCCCATCTACAAGGTCACACCAATGAAAATGAACACAAACAAACCATTCATTCCAAATCTGGTGTTAAAACAACCATTCCTAGATATTTCTAAAAAATATATTTTATTGGAAACATTTATACTAAAATATATTCTTGAATTAAAGTAAATAAATATTTTAAAATAATCATTTTAAAGTATTAAAACAAATAAATTTTCACAACAAAAAATTACCCCCATTTCCAAACCATATATAAATAGTTTTTTATCAATATTTTCTCATAAAAAAGCTATTAAATTCAAGAAATTCAATCAATTTGAAATCAAAATTTCAAGTTCTATTAAGAGAAGTTGAAAATGAAGCCACTTGACTGAAAAACATAAATGAAAATGAAGAGCAACCAAAATTCTATAATAAATCCAGATTGAAACTCTAAAAACACACCTTATTTATTGTTACCTATCATAACCACAACAATATATAATCATTATTTTCATCAAAAAAACATAGATCTATCCCCAATAAATTAGATCTATGATTTAATGAAAGGGATTAAGATGAATCTAAAAAAACCCACCATTAATGAGAAACTACCATAGAATCCAATCTTCCAATTCACAAATAATCACCAAGAGGTTTCTCCCATATCAAAAAGAACGATCCCCACAACCTTTGGGAGGAGAGAAAATCATATTATGTATTTTAGGGGAAAATGAACTATTATGATGAAAACCCAATTTAGATACACAAGTTTTGAGTATTTATTTTAATGGTAAATGTTTTTTAGATATGGATAGGATAAGATTTCCCAAACAATGTGCCAAAAACTACCTCTAAGCATCCCTTTTATAGTTAGCTCACACGGTTAGAAAAATCATTTTCCAAAAAAAACATATATATTTCACTTTTCATGTTTTCACAAGGGTGGATACACGGTTTGACAACATAATGAACCTGATCATCTTCCTAACAAGAGCCGACGATCTCCCCTTTAATGGTTGATTAATGGTCTTACATGGTTTCTACTAAGAGTTCTCAAACCTTGAACCTCAATAAAATCCCCAAAACCTAGAGAAAATTATCTAAACCTTCCCAAATTTAACCCATTAACATTATATACATAAAATACATGATTAAAGAGAAAATTACCTAAAACTAGGGGTGAAACATTTACCCAACAATTACTCATTCCATCCTCAGAAATTTGGAAATCACCAATTCCATGAAATAGTTTGGTTCATTACTCGACAATTTCCTTTTCCAATTCCCATGTTTCTTCCTGAATCAGACCTTGGTTCCACAAAATGCGCAAATGATCAATAATTTTACAATGAAAGACTTCATCATGCCTATTAACATTCCTCACTAGTACATGAACTGACATAGCATTTGTATCTAGGTCAATGTGTTCTCATCAAATCATTTGGTCAAGATCAGGTTTATAATTTTTCAATTAAGATACATGAAACAGATTATGAACTAATCTAAACTGTGGTGGAAAATTCAATAGATAATCCACCTCACCAAATCATTCAATAATCTCATAAAGTCTTATGTGACATGGATATAACATTACATACTTTCCAAAATTTTGATTCCTAAGTGTTGGATAGATTCTCAAGAACAAATGATCACTCACCTCTAACAAAAAAAAAATCCATCAATGATGATCTGAATATTATTTCTAACAACTCTGATTCCATATCAATTCTTTCCTTAATCACCTGAATATTCTCTATTGTTTCTTGGACTAGTCTTGGTACAGAAATTGAATTATCACCTATTTCAACCCAACAATAAAGATAACAACAAAGACACTCATAAAATGATTCAAAATGATACCTATGTATCAATTCCAAAGAACTATTGTTGTGTGATAACTCCACTAACACTATGTACTCCTCCCATGAGATACAAAAATACATTACCCAATCCCTAAGAATGTATTCCACAATTTATATAATCATTTCATATTTTCCATCCATATGAGGATGATACACTGTACTTGTCCTTAACCACATTCCAATGGATTTCTATAAGGATTTCTAGAAATGAGATGAAAACATTAAATCTCGGTTAGATGATATCTAAATGGTTTTCCATCATGCTTCACTACTTCTCATATATTTATTTTTGACATGTCTTCCATCATATGATATTCAAAGATAGGGATGAAATGGTCTGACACTATGTTTTGATCCACTATCACCTATATGGAATCATGTTTCCTAACCAATCTTGATAGAATTTCCATAAAATACATAACTTTATTTTCATATTTCCAAATAGAAATCAGTAAAGACTTCAATATAACCACTAGACATTGGTGTTTTTCCTTAACCTACTGACATTTAAGGTATCTCATCATAAACTCAGCAAAATGTATCTTCATTACAACCCAAAAAAATTGTTCTTTCAATGCCTTATACATATTCTGTTTTCCATGATGAGTAGTCTATCTCAAATGGTTGTAATCATGAATAATTTGTTCCTGATAACCCATAAGTACAACCATATGATCAAGAAAACCCCAAAATGAACACCAATCCAGTTTCCATCCCCCAATGGTTTCCCAACCATTGAGTTTTGAACTCATAGAATCACTTTTAGAATTTGATATTTGTGCTTCTTTAACCATATCAACAAAAATGGGAAAAAAGAAACTAGAAAAAAATGACAACACCACCCTAGTTTCACAATACATGTGCATACCAGCTATCACCAATATCAGTTGCCACTGATACAAAGCCACTTTTTCCAACTGACATTGTTAATTTCTTCTTAATGAATCTACAACAAAATATTGTTTATAAGATGTATAAAAAAATCCAAATTCTAAAATTTGAGATACTCCATCCATATTATTTATCTCATGCTCATTAATATTTTTGAGAAAATGCTTTTCAAGATATTATGATTCATAAAAACCATTAATTTATCACCAAGGAGTTAATAATGACAAGTAATAAAAACACATAATTCATAATCCAATTCCAACTCACATGTTGGGTTTTTCTTCCCATGAAACCATAACTTTCGTGATCCATAAGAAATAACACGATCTCCCTTTATGAGAAAATATCTCAACTGAAATATTGAAGCCTCAAAATACACCACATAACTATGCCCTGAATCAAGAAATCTCAAGATTGGTGCTAATATAAGTCAAACTATAATATCTTAAAAAGACTTTTGAAATTACTCATCCCATTGGAATGGAACACCCTTCTTTGTCAATGATATCATTGGTGAAGATAGTTGTGAAAATTCATGTACAAAACATCGATAATAAGTAAACAAACAAAGGAAGCTATATATGTTGAATAAATTATTTGGGGGTTTCTAAGAGATTAAAGCCTCTATATTTTCTAGATCAATCCAAACACATATTCTATATAAAACATGACCAAGGAGACATATTTATTATATCTAGAAATAACAATTTGAAAGTTTGGAATTAAAATAATGATCCCATGAGATTCCCAACACTATAAGCCTGTTTTTCTCATACTCATCCCCTATCCTTGAATACACTAATATTTCATCCACAAACACCACAACAAAAGAATCCAGATACCATTTAAATATTTTATTCCTCAATTCCATAAAGACTTTTTTGGAATTAGTAATATGGAAAGGAATAGAAACATACTCATAATGGACATATCTACTCCTAAAATGTGTCTATGGGATAGCCTCATTACGAACCCGCATATGGTCATATCTTAACTGTAATTCAATATTAGAGAACCTTAGGGCACCCTGAGTTGATAAAATAGCTCATTATTGCAAGGAAGTGGATACTGATTCTTTATGGTAACTTGTTCATGGTTATGAAAATACACACAAAGCCTTATAGTTTCATCCTACTTTTTCAAAAACAAGACTACAAGTACACACTGAGATGTACTTGTCCAAATGAACCCTTTTATTTCCAAAAAATCCATTAAACTATCAGTCAATTAATTTTATTGGATCTAACATATAATATGGAAAGTAAATGTGTCTATTAATTAGAAGGTGGTCAATACTCAACTCTACTACACTTGTGGATGGAAACCCTGATAAATTAACAGGAAAACATCTGAAAAATGATCAACCATCTCAAGAAACAACTATTCTTGATCTAATCTACTGATTTAAAGGTCAAAGCTACCAAATAGTATGAGGTATTTACAAATGTAGGTTCTAAAAATCTAGTTTCACCTTCCTAAACATTTTAATAAACACTAAATATATGCTTAATGACATCATCAGAAATAAATCTAATCATTTAGGTATAATTTCTAATGATATATTTGAACATTATCATCTGAACCTAGAAAACCAAAAACATGATAAGTAATAAATGAATGGGATACACCTATGTGAAACAATGTTTTCATGACTTTATAATTAAAAATAATCATACCTCTACCCATCAATGGTTCAGAATGATCTTCTACAATCACTTTCTCAGCTCTATACAACATCTTACTTAGTGAAATTTTTTCTTTTATCACCTTGTTGAGGAGTCATGGAATCCCTATAATCACCATGGATTCCATGGTTATTCTAATGAAAATTATTTTTTTTCTATCATCCCATCAAAGAATACTATGTTTATAAAATATTAGATATATCCTTAGCACCCGACCTAGTAGAACTGTGACAATAGTGCTAAAGTTTATCCATCTGGTTGAAATTATGACATGATCTAGGTGGTGTTTTTTAATCTCAATTAATTTTATCAAAAGAACCACATTAGAAATAACTTAGATTTCTCTCTAACTTATGAGGATGATTCATTGATCAAGCCATCATATTATGAGTCATCACACAATATTTTAAATAGGTTCCCTCTTCATTTTATTCGTAGCACTATATATCATACTATTTTTCATTGGTATCAACATAATTCCTCCAACTGTAGTTCCTAATATCTCTTTTTCTATTATCCACACTCTATTAATAATATCATTATAATCTATTATAAAAATAATGTAAATCTTCAAGTGAATCTCTGACCTCAACCCTGACTCAATACTGTGTGCCTTAAAGGATTCACTTATAGAAAATTCATGTGGAAAGTAGGGTAAATAAAAAAATGTAGTTGCGTACTCTATTACTGTGAGGTTTTCTTTCTTCAAGTTTAAATTTTTTTTGTAATAAAAATCTAGAACATATGATTATAGATTTGATTATTGAAAAATTCTTCAAAATACACCCATGAAATGACTTTGTATAATTTAGCAGGAACTACTAAATCTCACCACAGGTGAGCAAGATCCTCTAACATGTACATAGCCAAATTGAAATTCAAATCCAATGGTGTTGTTAGGAAATTGAAGATTTTATTCATCTTATTCACCCATACCATTTCTTTCTCTAAATATGAATCACATCAAAATATGGGTGGATAATTCTTCTAGAACAAAAACATGATCCAATTTCTTATGTGCATACCTTCAATTCCATCTATCCATGGCATGAAAATCCAAGATAATACTTTGAACCAGTTGATGGTCCACTAATGGCTTAGGTGAAACCACATTCTCAACATCTTATTCTGGTTTTTTTCTATGACAGAAATCATGATCCATTTTAAATATTCATAAGAAATGACCATTTAGTATCACTATTTAGAAACTAAAGTCTTATAAATTTAAAATTTATCACATCACACATATCACAACATTTATTTTCAAAATTCAACACTTTTCCACTTTCAATTAATTTTTGAAAATTCCACCTTTATTTTGAAAATTTAATCATATTCATGATACCAATTTAAAGCCTTTTCAAAATCACCCATTTTAAAATATTTCATCACTTTTATAAAATAAACACTTTTCACAAAATAATAAATAATTACTCAAAATGAAATATAAACTCTTCTTGGTGAGTCATTTCTGTCAATTCCTTTAAATCTCTTTACATTGGCTAAATCCATGATGGTGACGTTACCACTCCTATAAGTTTATCAAAACACTCATGTACCCAAGTCTCTGATAAATTGAATTTCATCATAAATTGGTTAGATGCACTTTTTATGATCTATAATTCAATTACTAGTGATCCAATCTCCATGATACCAATCCAACTCAAGGAAAACACAAGAATTAATTTCCAACTCCAAGACCAAATGATACCCATGTCCTAAAATGAAAGATGAGTCAGTGATGACTGATTCCATTTGTAACATTCTACCTCAATAAATTGACTTAGAATGTTATTAGGGAATTACTAAGACTTAGGTGACATTCTCAAGACACCAAATTATTGAATTAAATTCCAAATCATTTATTATAGTACTGGGATTATTTTCCTATTGAAAGTAAAACAACCACAAACAAGTATACCATAACCCAAGAAAAAATATATTATAAATAAAAAAAATGTACTCAAACTCAAATTATAGAAAACTAATAATCAAAAAAAGATATAAACCTAAACCATATCAAAGTAAAAATCATAAACCAAACTAGAATCATAATAAAATTTTGAAGATGAGACCAAAAAATACTAAAGACTCTAAGATAATAAACTCTGATACTCCCAATATGCTCTAAGGTCCAAATCCACAAGACATTCCCAAATTATCATGATGCATCACAAATGAAATGAGATATTTTTATTTTACCAATATCAAAAAATAAAATATCTGTAATGGAACCAATGTAACCAATAAGGGGGGAGTATTTAACTCATTAGGTTTTCCCCAAATGACCTCCCTACACATGATACATTGATAGAACAAGTGATCATGGTAATATAAAAAAATTAAAATAATTTATATCAATGACAAATAATTTCCCAAACCAACCAATTTTACAAGGAAAACAGCCAAAAAATAATAAAAACCCTTTTCTTAATTTCTATTTTTAAATAACCCCTTCCATTACACACATCTTCACATCCACACATACATAAACAGGTGAATGTTACATACTCATGATTGGTCTCTCCTTGATCAACCAAGTCATAAAATGGAAACCATGTACCAAGTTATCCAATGGAATAATCCCCTTCCATAGGGTCACGTTAATGAAAATGAAATCACGCTAACTATTTTTGAAAAATCACATTCCAGATCAACCATTCTAGGATATATAAATAAAAACATTTATTTTATTGAAAAATTTTCTACCAAATAATTTCTATGAATAGAAACAAATATATATTTTAAAATCATCATTTTAAAATCACGAAACAAATTACTTTTCACAACAACCGATTTCCACCATTTTACAAACCATCACTAAAGAGGGTTTTAATCATTTTTCTAAAATCAATTTCACAATTAAATTAATGAAATTAAATCAATTTGAAATAATTATTTCATGTTCTAATAAATGGTGTTGATAGTGAATCCATCTACCTTAGAACCATAGGAGAAAATGAATAAAGGTACAATTTCTTCAATAAAACGGGATTGAAAAATGAACAACCCACCATAGATCATGTTACCTATCATCAACATAGTCATATCTCATAAATATTGTCATAAAAAACATTGATATATCCCCCCAATGGATTAGATTATAGAATTAAATAGAGGGATGGTGATGAAACTAAGGAAACATAACTAAGAATAAGAACTTACCAAGGAATTTACTCCCCCAATTCACAATGATTCACCAATATATTTCCCTCCAGTCAAAAGTAAAGGTCCCCACACCCTTTGGGAGGAGATAAAAAACATATTAGAGACTTTTTTGCTAAAAAACTTTTAAGGGGAAATTCAAATTATATCCAAAATTTCTAGATCTTGTTTTTGATGGTTCCTAGTTAGGGCACACAGTTAGGCAAATTTTGTACAAAACAAGTTCTAGTCACTGCCTAAAAAAACCCCTTACATTGTTAGAGAAGGCAGTTAGAAAATTTATGCACTAACCATGAAAAATCCCTCTGTTCCACTTTTCATGGCTTCTCATGGATGGCCTCACAGTTTGGCCTAATGGTGCACCTAATCATGTGCCTACACGAATCCCACTATCACAGGATACCCAATTTCTTAGAGATATTTCATAGTTTATACTTAACTTTATCAAAATGTTCACCTAAAAAATCCCCAAAAAAATTCAAAATTCTTCCAAACATTCCCAATTTTATCCCAATAACATTATATACTTAAAATAAAAAAATAAAGGGTTAATTTTCTGAAATCGGGGCTGGTAAAATTTCAATATTTGAGAATTCAATTATTATTAACCATTAGATTACAAGATTCATATTATCCATGGATTCATTTCATGATCAAGTTATTAATTAAATAGAATTATTTTTAGTTATTGAAGTTCTATATTGATTTTTTTTATTTAATCATGATAACTTCTGATGACATAATTCTTATAGATTATATTAGATTTCCCTTTACATGTTTTCTGTTACCTGGGATATGAAGAATTAAATTATTTATAATACCATGGATTCAAGAATTATTTTTTCTATGTTATTTATATTTCCAATATATTATAGAAATCATGCATCTATATGGTTCTTCAATACTTCTAAACTGATCAATCCATCAGGCTAAGATATTTTTTATATTATACCAATATAATTAAGTAGAAACCATCTTTGGGTTACTCGAGTTGTGGTTTTTGCATCCCTTCTTAGGGAAAATACAATGTTCCATAAAATACTACTCTTAAAATATGAAATCCTTAGTCTCATGATCGGGAACTTAATGAACTCAACAATTTCCACTGAACAAAAAATGTTTTCTGACAAGTGGTGAGGGATAAAATAAAACATATGGTGATTGATTTTTTCCTAAAATATAAAACCATAAAATAATCATTCCCCTGAAAAACACATTTAAATTAAACACTTTCAAATAATGTAAAATTATTAAATCACATAAACATCAAAGACTAATTCTTTAACCACAAGATAATATCTCCTACAATATAACTCCAAGTCATAACTACAACTGACCAATGAAGAAATATGGAATCTTACACTAACCTGCATCCTGAAAAATCTTGTATATAGGTTAACCAAGTTGAATATGTAAGGTGTTTGTATAAACTTAGTAAGAATTACCCAATACATCAACACACATAAAAAAATCTTATTCCAAATGAAATGAAAGGAACTATAATATATCAATATTATTTTAAAAATAATTAATTTTTCAGAATTTATAAAAAATGCATTCCTTAAAATGAATTTAGTAGTTTCAAAAACATTTCATTAATACTACTTGAATTTTTTTTTTCAAAAATTCATGTTTCCTCAACAAAAATGTCTGTGAGGGAAAAAAACCATTTTTAAAAATTTCAAACTGAATTCCCTTTTTCCAAAATCAATAGAAAATATCTCATTTAAATGAAAATCAAGTAACCATCCCATTTATTTTTCAAAAAATATCACCTTTACATGTGATGAGATACTAAATTATTTCATTATTTCTTTACAAAAAATATATTTTTTATATTTTATATTATAATATTTTAAAATAAATTATTGCCTTCAATAAATAATATATTATTTTAATTTAATATTCAAGATTATACCACTTTTATATACATAGTATTAATTTGAATTATGAAGTTGTTATAAATAATTATGTGGAAATAAATTTTATATTAAAAGTAATATATTATTATAAACATAAAAATTATAAATATATAATGATTAGATTTATAAATTATGATATAAGTATTTTTAGATTATTTTTATAAATTTTTTACCATTATAAATTTTTCTTTATAAAACTTGTAATTGTAATTATTTAGTTAATGTGAATTATAGAATATGAGTTAAGAATATAATTAATAAAAAATTTAAGGTAATTTATTTTAAATATGAAGTTGTAATTTTTTGAAAAAAATCTGAGTAAAGAAAAATTTTAAATTATTATTATTAAATTAAATGCAATAATAATGATAATAATAATAATTAAGGGTAAATGGTTTTTAAAAAAATTATTATCACATTTAAGATAAAATTTTAATAAATATATGAATTTATAATATGTTTTTGTCTTATAAAATTTCGAAATTATAAATATATATATAATTATATAAATATATAAAAATTTATATATATATATATATATGAAAATAAATGCACAAAAATTTATATATATACAAAAAAATAATAGTTTTAAAAAAATTATATGTTTTGTTGTTTAATAAAATGATAAATAAAAATAATAAAAAAATGGAAAATTATTATAAAAGGTAGGTTGAAAAACAAGAAAAAATGTGAGAATATAATATATTAGAAAACTAATCATTACATTACAAACAAAAAAAGTGAGATAATAAAAAAATAAAAATAAATGTGTGAGTTATAAAGTGTTTGGAAAGAACCAAAATGACAAATATTTGAATTAAAATAAAGATGTGACATATTATTGGTATAAAAATATAAAATTTGATAATAAACATAGAATATAATAATATAATATCACATAATAATGAATACGATAACCTAAATGATGAAACATAACACACATTTTGGATTTTGGTAAAAACAACACCCCAAATTCGTGCACCCCCAATTCTATTGCACCCACATTTTATAAAAAATACCAACTTCTTGAGGATGATAAATCCTTCTAAAATGCCTAATTATGCCGTTATTTCACTAGGAGGAGTCATTATTCTATTTTAAAGAGAAACCTTAAGTTAACTAATCCTTCCTTTTTTACTGAACACCTCATGCATCAAGAAACCAATTTTTTATTTTCCATCCAGAAAGCAAGGGATTATATTAATTAACCAATTTATGACTTATGTTTTGATTTCTAATGGGTTTGATTTTGTTTTTAATGTACCATTTTATGTTTAATTTATAAAGATATATATGTCTATTTTATTTAATAATTTATGAAGTATGGAATTTGTTTTATGTTTTTTTATTAAGGTATTTCATTTATTCCTTCAAAGTCATGGGGTTTAAATGGATATATTATGATTTAAAATATATATATATATATTCTATCAAATTTAATAATAGAATCATGTAAATATTTTTATAAATTTTAAGAAGTCTATATTTAAGAAATCAAATTTTCTATCTTGTTTCAAAACATAGATTTAAATCCCTTTTAATGTTATTTTAATTTACTGCAAAGAATCATGTTTGATATAATTATTTCATAAGAAAACATTAGATAATAACAAAAAGATATTTTGTTTTTTCTTTTAAATCTTTTCTTTTATAAACAAAAGATCCATGGGAGATGATATTGTTATTTGTTCATCATTTCATGTGGATATTTTATTTAAAAATGAAAATTGTTATCATTTTATGTGACAATTCTAAATAAAAGTTATTATTTAATGTGAAAAAATTACCCCACACATCTTGGACGGTCACTCATAATTTAGATATGGCCATCATCTAAGTTATAATCAAAATTCCATGAATTGTTTTCATGTATTCATTTATTTCATTATGCATTATTATTTATGATTCTTAATTAATAATAGTTTTTTATATGCATGAATTTATACTAAATATGATTTTATAAATTCATAAAAAAAATATTCCATGTTAATAATTATGTGAAATTTTTTTCTTTTGAAAAAAAATTATTTATTTATTATTTTGAAACATTCTTGAGTTATGATATAGAAAAGAATAACCCTTAAAATGATTTTAGAAAATTGGAACTAGAGTATTGAATTTTAGTTGATGGAATAGGGAGTATACCATTGACCATAAATGGATATTGTCTCATATGAGATATCACATAGTATCCTTACAATTTTCTAATGGAATGCTGAGTATCGTAATTAATCCTTTAAAATTATTTTTTCAAATGGAAAAATCCAAAGAAATATTTTGAAATATTATTATTTCGAGAAATTGATGGTTTTCAAAATTATATAAACTTATTATTTTTGTTTTTATATTTTTCTAAAACCTATATCTATGTATTATTTTTTAAAAATGAAAAAATTTAGGAGCATTTTCCCGTGATTTTTAAATCCCTTATAGGGAAAATTAATTTCAAACCCTATGTTTAAAATTTATTTTAGTGGTTTAGTATATTTTTTCCGTAAAGTAGTCCACTTTTCTTTCAGAGTTAGCACACATATAAATGTTTAGTTATTTTATTTTAAATTTTTACTTCATTGATAAAATTAATGTATAATTTAAAATTTTTTAAAACGTAGATTGGAATTGTTCCTAGAATAAACTAGATGTTGTGTATTTGTTTAGTTTATTTTTAAAAAATATATATATACCACATTTATTTTTTTTGACCCCGAAATCATGGGTTTTGGGATAAATAATTAATATGAATATCTATTTATTAGTGGTGTTTAATGTTTTAATTCAAAATTATTATTTAAAGGTTTTACATTATAAAAATTACCTAAGTGGTTAGAATTTATTTTACAATTTCATTTTTTGGAATATCTATTATTTTAAATGAAGTAAAAATATGATATATCCTCAATAAACTCTATCTATTTCCTTATCCTCTGGATATTTAAAGAGCTTTCTTATTTGATCGCAAGTTTTCCTCTCTTTGGAACTTGAATAATGAAAAGTAATTTTCAAATGAAAAACTTATCTTCTTTCATTTATTGATCGGTTATATTTTTCGTTCATGTCCACATTTTTTAGAAGTAATATTTATTTAATAAAATTATTTAACAATGAAATTTTATGTTATCCTTTAATTTTTACAATTTTTTAAAGGAATCATTATTATGTTTTTTCAAACAAACATTACTGTTTACTCTCTTTACAAAATCCGAAAGAAATGTTTCTTTTTAACATACAAGGTGTTAACATGTTTTCCCACCACTATTACTATTTTATGCTATTTAGATTCTTCTGTAAGTTTTATATACTTTTTCAATGGAAAATATTTAAAGGAATATTATTCTAATATTTTTATTCAATTTTATAAAAGACCCAATTTCAAAAAAATTAAGAATTTCAAGTCATATTTCATTAATTTTATTGTAATTAACTTTATTTTTAAATATTCACTTTATTATGATCATTTTACATTAAATTTCTCTTAAATATCTATATTCTGTGTATCATGGATCAGATTATTACTTAATTTGTATAAATTTTGTACATATAGTGTTTTGTAATGAATCGTTTTTGATTAAATATGGAAAAATTGATATTCATATCTTTTAAACAAATGCCAATATTTTTTTTAAGACATGTTGTTTATGAATTGAATATATCATTTAATATATGAGGAATGCATTAGACATGTAGTGAAAATTGATAACCAATTATAGATACCCCTAAATGCATCGATAGATCTTGATAGAAAAATTTGCTTTTCAAATTAAATAGGATTCTCGTGTAAACCTAGCCATCAATTACACTGTCTTTATATAAGGCATTGGCAGTATAGATATCATATGTAAAATATGATGACATTAAATATTAAGCATTTCTATAACATCTGGCCCTCCCTATTATCTTGGAAAGGATGTATGATATTACTAGGCCATAGGTGACATCCTCAAGAAACCGAGGGCTGGAAATAAATGTTAAGGGCTTCAATACAGTTGGGGGAAGATTTTACCTTTGAAAATAAAACAACCACAACCAATTATACCATAACCAAACAACCATTTTATGATACATGATAATAATGAACTATAAATAATGAACTATAAATAATGGTATAAAATATTGATAATCAAAATAAGCTACAACACTAAAAAATATCAGTGTCCAAAGTGGAAACCAAACTAGAATCAGAATAAACACTATAAGTCAAAACCAAAAAATCCCAAAGGATCCAAAGAAATAAAATCCATTACTCCCAACATGCACTAAGCTTCATCACCATAATAAATTCTCAAAGTATCAGGTTGTATCATTAAAGAAATTAGATAATTTTCCTTCACCTGTTTCCCAGTATATAGTATCTAAAAACACACCCAAGCAAGGGGTGAGTATATAACATAGTATATTTTACCCAAATGACTTACCTAATCACACCACTAGGATAGAAAACTTTTTAAAATATATATAAAACAATTTATATAAAAGAAAAAAAATTCACAAAACAACCAATTTTCCAAGGAAAACAACCAAACAATTCTTTAAAACCCTTTTATCAATATTCATTTAGGCATAACCCATTCCATTCCAAAAATCAATACATCCACACATGCATTCTTAGGTGGAAGTTCCATAATCCTAATAGGTCTCTCATCATTCTACCATGTTATCACAAGGTAACCATATACCACATTCCCTAATGAAACATTCCCCATCTACAAGGTCACACCAATGAAAATGAACACAAACAAACAATTCCTTCCAAATCTGGTGTTAAAACAACAATTCCTAGATATTTCTAAAAAATATATTTTATTGGAAACATTTCTACTAAAATATATTCTGGGATTGAAGTAAAGAAATATTTTAAAATCATCATTTTAAAGTATTAAAACAAATAAATTTTCACAACAACCAATTACCCCCATTTCCAAACCATATATAAATAGTTTTTTATCAATATTTTCTCATAATAAAAGCTATTAAATTCAAGAAATTCAATCAATTTGAAATCCAAATTTCAAGTTCTATTAAGAGAAGTTGAAAATGAAGCCACTTGACTGAAAAACATAAATGAAAATGAAGATCAACAAAAATTCTATAATAAATCCAGATTGAAACTCTAAAAACACACCTTATTTATTGTTACCTATCATAACCACAACAATATCTAATCATGATTTTCATCAAAAAAACATAGATCTATCCCCGATAAATTAGATCTATGAATTCATGAAAGAGAATAAGATGAATCTAAAAAAACACACCATTAATGAGAAACAACCACAGAATCCAATCCTCCAATTCACAAATAATCACCAATAGGTTTCCCCCATATCAAAAAGAACGATCCCCACAACCTTTGGGAGGAGAGAAAATCATATTAGGTATTTTAGGGTAAAATGTACTATTATGATGAAACCCCAATTTAGATCCACAATTTTTGAGTCTTTATTTTAATGGTACATGTTTGTTAGATATGGCTAGGATAAGAATGCCCAAACAATGTGCCAAAAACTACCTCTAAGCATCCCTTTTATAGTCGGCTCAAATGGTTAGAAAAATCATTTTCCAAAAAAAACATATATATTTCACTTTTCATGTTTTCACATGGGTGGCTACATGGTTTGACAAAATAATGAACCTGATCATCTGCCTACCAAGAGCCCATGATCTCCCCATTAATGTTTTATTAATGGTCTTACATGGTTTCTACTAAGAGTTCTCAAACCTTGAACCTCAATAAAATCCCCAAAACCTAGAGAAAATTCTTTAAACCTTCCCAAATGTAACCCATTAACATTATATACTTAAAATACATGATTAAAGGGAAAATTAACTAAAAATAGGGGTGAAAAATTTACCCCACAATTACTCATTCCATCCTCAGAAATTTTAGAACCACCAATTCCATGAAATAGTTTGGTTCATTACTCGACAATTTCCTTTTGCAATTCCCATGTTTCATCCTGAATCAGACCTTGGTTCCACAAAATGTGAAAACGATCAACTATTTTCCAATGAAAGACTTCATCATGCCTATTAAAATTCCTCACTAGCACGTGAACCAACATAGCATCTATATCTAGGTCAATGTGTTCTCATTAAATCATTTGGTCAAGATCAGGTTGATAATTTTTCAATTAAGATACATGAAACACATTATGAACTAATCTAAACTGTGGTGGAAAATTCAATAGATAATCCACCTCACCAACTCATTCAATAATCTCATAATGTCTTATGTGACATGGATATAACTTTCCATACTTTCCAAAATGATGATTCCTAAGTCTTGGAGAGATTCTCAAGAACAAATGATCACTCACCTCTAACAAAAAAAATCCATCAATGATGATCTGAATATGATTTCTAACAACTCTGATTCCATATCCATTCTTTTCCTAATCACCTGAATATTCTCCATTGTTTCTTGGTCTAGGCTTGGTACAGCAAGTGAATTATCACCTATTTCAACCCAACAATAAAGATAACAACAAAGAGACTCATAAAATGATACAAAATGATCCCTTTGTATCAATACCAAAGAACTATTGTTGTGTGATAACTCCACTAACACTATGTACTCCTCCCATGAGATACCAAAATACATTACCCAATACCTAAGAATGTATTCCACAATTTATATAATCATTTCATATTTTCCATCCATCTGAGGATGATATACTATACTTGTCCTTAACCACATTCCAATGGATTCTATAAGGATTTATAGAAATGAGATGAAAACATTAAATCTCGGTCAGATACTATCTAAATGGTTTTCAATCATGCTTCACTACTTCTCATATATTTATTTTTGACATGTATTACATCATATGATATTCATAGATAGGGATGAAATGGTCTGATACTGTGTTTTGATCCACTATCACCTATATGGAATCATGTTTCCTAACCAATCTTGAGAGAATTTCCATAAAATACATAACTTTATTTTCATATTTCCAAATAGAAATCAGTAAATAATTCAATATACCCACTAGACATTTGTGTTTTTCCTTAACCTACTGACATTTAAGGCATCTCATCATAAACTCAACAAAATTTATCTTCATTACAACCCAAAAAAATTGTGCTTTCAATGCCTTATACATATTATGTTTTCCATGATGAGTAGTCTATCTCAAATGGTGGTAATCATGAATAATTTATTCCTGATAAGCCATAAGTACAACCATATGATCAAGAAAACCCCAAAATGAACACCCATCCAGTTTCCATCCCCCAATGGTTTCCCAACCATTGAGTTTTGAACTCATAGATACACATTTAGAATTTTATATTTGTGCTTCTTTAACCATATCAACAAAAATGGGAAAAAATAAACTAGAAAAAAATGACAACACCACCTTGGTTTCACAATACATGTGCATACCAGCTATCACAAATATCAGTTTCCACTGATAGAAAGCCACTTTTTCCAACTGACTTTGTTAATTTCGTCTTAATGAATCTACAACTAAATTTTGTTTATATGATGTATAAAAAAATCAATATTCTAAATTTTGAGATACTCCATCCATATTATTTATCTCATGCTCATTAATCTTTTTGAGAAAATGTTTTTCAGGATATTATGATTCATAAACTCCATTAATTTATCACCAAGGAGGTAATAATGACAAGTAATCAAAACATAGAATTAATAATCCAATTCCAACTCACATGTTTGGTTTTTCTTCTCATGAAACCACAACTTTCGTGATCCATAAGAAATTACACGATCTCCCTTTATGAGAAAATATCTCAACTTAAATCTTGAAGCCTCAAAATACACCACATAACTATGTCCTGAATCAAGAAATATCAAGATCGGTGCTAATATAAGTCAAACTATAATCTCTTAAAAAGAATTTTGAAATTACTCATCCCATTGGAATGGAACACCCTTCTTTGTAAATGATATAATTGGTGAAGATAGTTGTGAAAATTCATGTACAAAACATCGATAATAAGTAAACAAACAAAAAGAAAGCTATATATATTGAATAAATTATTTGGGGTTTTCTAAGAGATCAAAGCCTCTATATTTTCTAGATCAATCAAAACATATATTCTATATAAAACATGACCAAGGAAACATATTTCTTATATCCAAAAATAACAATTTGAATGTTTGGAATAAAAATAATGATCTCATGAGATTCCCAACACTATAATCATGTTTTTCTCATACTCATCCCTTATCCTTGAATACATTAATATTTCATCCACAAACACCACCACAAAAGAATCCAGATACCTTTTGAATATTTTATTCATCAATTCCATAAAGACTTTTAGGGAATTAGTAATATGGAATGGAATAGAAACATACTCATAATGGACATATCTACTCCTGAAATGTGTCTATGGGATATCCTCATTACAAACCTGCATATGGTCATATCCTAAATGTAATTCAATAATAGAGAACCGTAGGGCACCCTAAGTTGATAAAATAGCTCATTATTTCATTGAAGCGGATACTGATTCTTTATGGTAACTTGTTCGTGGTTATGAAAATACACACAAAGCCTTATAGTTTCATCCTCCTTTTTAAAAACAAGACTAGAAGTACACACAGAGATGTACTTGTCCAAATGAACCCTTTTATTTCCAAAAAATCTATTAAACTGTCATTCAATTAATTTTATTGGATCCAACATATAATATGGAAGGGAAATGTGTCTATTCATTAGAAAGAGGTCAATACACAACTCTACTACACTTGTGGATGGAAACCCTGATAAATTAATGGGAAAACATCTGAAAAATGATCAACCATTTCGAGAAACCACTATTCTTGATCTAATCCACTGATTTCAAGGTCAAAGCTACCAAATAGTATGAGTTATTTCCAAATGTAGGTTCTAAAAATCTTTTTTCACCTTCCTAAACATTTTAATATACTCTAAATAGATTCTTAATGACATCAGCAGTAATAAATCTGACCATTCATGTATAATTTCTAATGATAGATTTGAGCATTATCATCTGAACCTAGAAAATCAAAAACATGATAAGTAATAAATGAATGGGATACACCTATGTCAAACAATGTTTTCATATGTTTATAATTAAAAATAATCGTACCTCCACCCATCAATGGTTCGGAATGATCTTCGACAATCACTTTCTCAGCTCTATACAACTTCTTACTTAGTGAAATTTTTTCTTTTATTACCTTGTTGAGGAGTCATGGAATCCCTATAATCACCATCGATTCCATGGTTATTCTAAGGAGAATTATTTTTTTTCTATCATCCCATCAAAGAATACTATGTTTATAAAATATTAGATATATCCTTAGCACCCGACCTAGTAGAAATGTGACAATAGTGCTAAAGTTTCTCCATCTGGTTGAAATTATGACATGCTCTAGGTGGTGTTTTTTAATCTCAATTAATTTTATCAAAATAACCACATTAAAAATAACTTAGATTTCTTTCTAACTTATGAGGAAGATTCATAGATCAAGCCATCAGATTCTGAGTCATTACACAATCTTGTAAATAGGTTCCCTCTTCATTTTATTCATAGCACTATATATCATACTATTTTTCATAGGTATCAACATAATTCCCCCAACTGTAGTTCCTAATATCTCTTTTTCTATTATCCACACTCTATTAACAATATCATTATAATATATTATAAAAAGAATGTAAATCTTCAAGTGAATCCCTGACCTCAACCCTAACTCAATACTGTGTGCCTTAAAGGATGCACTTATAGAAAATTCCTGTGGAAAGTTGGGTAAATTCAAAAATGTAGTTGCGTACTCTATTAATGTGAGATTATATTTCTTCAAGCTTAAAATTTTTGTTGTTATAGAAATCCAGAACATATGAGTATAGATTTGATTATTGAAAAATTCTTCAAAATCCACCCATGAAATGACTTGGTATAATTTAGCAGGAACTACTAAATCTCACCACAGGTGAGCAAGATCCTCTAACATGTACATAGCCAAATTGAAATTCAAATCAAATGGTGTTGTTAGGAAATTGAAGATTTTATTTATCTTATTCACCCATACCTTTTCTTTCTCTAAATATGAATCACATCAAAATATGGGTGGATAATTCTTCTATAACAAAAAAATGATCCAATTTCTTATGTGCATACATTCAATTCCATCTATACATGGCATGAAAATCCAAGATAATACTTTGAACCAATTGATGGTCCACCAATGGCTTAGGTGAAACCACATTCTCAACATCTTATTCTGGTTTTTTCTATGACACCAATCATGTTGCATTTTAAATATTCATAAGAAATGACCATTTAGTCTCACTCTTTAGAAACTAAAGTCTTATAAATTTATGATTTATCACATCACACATATCACAACATTTATTTTCAAAATTCAACACTTTTCCACTTTCAAGTAATTTTTGAAAATTCCACCTTTCTTTTGAAAATTTAATCATATTCAAGATACCAATTTAAAGCCTTTTCAAAATCACCCATTTTAAAATATTTCAACACTATTCAAAAATAAACACTTTTCAAAAAATCATAAATAATTAATCAAAATGAAATATAAACTCTTCTTGAGGAGTCATTTCTGTCAATTCCTTTAAATCTCTTGTCATTGGTTAAATCCATGATGGTGACGTTACAACTCCTATAAGTTTCTCAAAACACTCATGTACCCAACTCTCTGATAAATTGAATTTCATCATAAATAGGTTAGATGAACTTTTTATGATCTATAATTCAATTAATAATGATCCAATCTCAATGATACCAATAAAACTCAAGGAAAAAACAAGAATTACTTTCCAACTCCTAGACCAAATGACACCCATGTCCTAAAATGAAAGATGAGTCGGTGATGACTGATTCCATTGGTAACGTTCTACCTCAATAAATTGACTTAGAATGTTATTAGGGCATTACTAAGACTTAGTTGACATCCTCAAGACACCAAATTGTTGAATTAAATTCCAAATTATTTATTATAGTACTGGGATTATTTTCCTATTGAAAGTAAAACAACCACAAACAAGTATACCTTAACCCAAGAAAAAATATATTATAAATGAAAAAAATGTACTAAAACTCAAAGTATCAAAAACTAATAATCAAAAAAAGATATAAACCTAAACCATATAAAAGTAAAAATCATAAACCAAACTAGAATCATAATAAAATTTTGAAGATGAAACCAAAAAATACTAAAGACTCTAAGATAATAAACTCAAATACTCCAAATATTCTCTAAGTTCCAAATCCACAAGACATTCCCAAATTATCATGATGCATCACAAATGAAATGAGATATTTTTATTTTACCAATATCTCAAAATAAAATATTTGTAATGGAACAAATGTAACCGATAAGGGGGGGTATTTAACTCATTAGGTTTTCCCCAAATGACCTCCCTACACATGATACTTGTATAGAAAAAGTGAGCATAGTAATATAAAAAAATTAAAATAATTTATATCAATGACAAATAATTTCCCAAACCAACCAATTTTCCAAGGAAAATAGCCAAAAAATAATTAAAACCCTTTTCTTAATTTCTATTTTTAAATAACCCCTTCCATTCCACACATCTTCACATCCACACATACATAACCAGGTGAATTTTCCATACTCATGAGTGGTCTCTCCTTCATCTACCAAGACATCAAATGGTAACCATGTACCATGTTATCCAATGGAATAATCCCCTTCCATAGTGTCACGTTAATGAAAATGAAATCCCGCTAACCGTTTTTGAAAAATCACATTCCAGATCAACCATTCTAGGACATATAAATAAAAACATTTATTTTATTGAAAAATTTTCTACCAAATTATTTCTATGAATAGAAACAAATATATATTTTAAAATCATCATTTTAAAATCATGAAACAAATTACTTTTCACAACAACCAATTTCCACCATTTTACAAACCATCACTAAAGAGGGTTTCAATCATTTTTCTAAAATCATTTTCACAATTAAATTAATGAAATTAAATCAATTTGAAATAATTCATTCATTTTATAATAAATGGAGTTGATAGTGAATCCATCTCCCTCAAAACCATAGGAGAAAATGAATAAAGGCACAATTTATTCAATAAAACGGGATTGAAAAATGAACAACCCACCATAGATCATGTTACCTATCATCAACATAGACATATCTCATAAATATAGTCATAAAAAACATTGATATATCCCCCCAATGGATTAGATTATAGAATTCAATAGAGGGACGATGATGATACTAAGGAAACATAACTAAGAATATGGACTTACCAAAGAATTTAGGCCCCCAATGCACAATGATTCACCAATATATTTCCCTCCAGTCAAAAGTAAAGGTCCCCAAACCCTTTGGGAGGAGATAAAAATCATATTAGAGACTTTTTTGGTAAAAAAAACATTAAGGGGAAATTCAAATTAGATCGAAAATTTCTAGATCTTGTTTTTGATGGTTTCTAGTTAGGGCACAGAGTTAGGCAAATTTTGTATAAAACAAGTTCTAGTCACTGCCTACAAACACCCCTCACATTATTAGAGCATTCAGTTAGACAATTTATGCACAGACCATGAAAAATCCCTCTGTTCCACTTTTCATGGCTTCTCTTGGATGGCCTCATAGTTTGGCCTAATGGTGCACCTAATCATGTGCCTACACAAAGCCCACTATCACACCTTACCCAATTTCATGGAGATATTTCATAGTTTATACTTACCTTTATCAAAATGTTCACCTAAAAAATCCCCAAAAAAATCAAAATTCTTCCAAACATTCCCAATTTTATCCCAATAACATTATATACTTAAAATAAAAAAATAAAGGGTTAATTTTCTGAAATCGGGGCTGATAAAACATCCATATTTGAGAATTCAATTATAATTAACCATTAGATTACTAGATTAATATTATCCATGGATTCATTTCATGATCAAGTTATTAATTAAATAGAATTATTTTTAGTTATTGAAGTTCTATATTGATTGTTTTTTATTTAATCATGATAACTTCTGATGACATAAATCTTATAGATTATATGTGATTTCCCTTTACATGTTTTCTATTACCTGGGATATGAAGAATTAAATTATTTATAATACCATGGATTCGAGAATTATTTTTTCTATGTTATTTATATTTCCAATATATTATAGAAATCAGGCATCTATATGGTTCTTCAATATTCTAAACTGATGAATCCATCAGGCTAAGATATTTTTTATATTATACCAATATAATTATGTAGAAACCATCTCTGGGTTACTCGAGTTGTGTTTTCTGCATCCCTTCTTAGGGAAAATACAATGTTCCATAAAAAACTACTCTCAAAATCCGAAATCCTTAGTCTCATGATCGGGAACTAAATAAACTCAACAATTTCCACTAAACAAAAAATGTTTTTTGACAAGTGGTGAAGGATAAAATAAAACATATGGTGATTGATTTTTCCCTAAAATATAAAACCATAAACTAATCATTCACCTCAAAAACACATTTAAATTAAACACTTTGAAATATTGTAAAATTATTAAATCACATCAACATCAAAGACCAATGCTTGAACCACAAGATATTATCTCCTACAATATAACTCCAAGTCATAACTACAACTGACCAATAAAGAAATATGGAATCTTACACTAACCTACATCCTGAAAAATCTTGTATATAGGTTAACCAATTTGAATATGTAAGGTTTCTGTATAAACTTAGTAAGAATTACCCAATACTTCAACACACATAAAAGAAAATCTAATTCCAAATGAAATGAAAAGAACTATAATATATCAATATTATTTTAAAAATAATTAATTTTTCAGAATTTCTAAAAAAATGCATTCCTTAAAAGGAATTTAGTAGTTTCAAAAAAAATTCATTAATACTACTTCAATTTTTTTTCAAAAATTCATGCTTCCTCAATAAAAATGTGTGTTATGGAAAAAAACCATTTTTACAAATTTCCAACTGAAATCCCTTTTTCCAAAATCAATAGAAAATATCTCATTTGAATGAAAATCAAGTAACCATCCCATTTATTTTTCAAAAAATATCACCTTTACATGTGATGAGATACTAAATTATTTCATTATTTATTTACAAAAATTATATTTTTTATATTTTATATTATAATATTTTAAAATAAATTATTTCTTTCAATAAATAATATATGATTTTAATTTAATATTAACGATTATACCACTTTTATATACATGGTATTAATTTGAATTATGAAGTTGTTATAAATAATTATGTGGAAATAAATTTTATATTAAAAGTAATAGATTATTATAAACATAAAAATTATAAATATATAATGATTAGATTTATAAATTATGATATAAGTATTTTTAGATTATTTTTATAAAATTTTTACCATTATAAATTTTTCTTTATAAAACTTTTAATTATATTTATTTAGTTAATGTGAATTATAGAATATGATTTAAGAATATAATTAATAAAAAAATTAAGGTAATTTATTTTAAATATGAAGTTGTAATTTTTTATAAAAAATCTGAGTAAAGAAAAATTTTAAATTATTATTATTAAATTAAATACAATGATAATGATAATAATAATAATTAAGGGTAAATGGTTTTTTAAGAAAATTATTATCATATTTAAGATAAAATTTTAATAAATATATGAATTTATAATATGTTTTTGTCTTATAAAATTTTGAAATTATAAATATATATATAATTATATAAATATATAAAAATTTATATATATATATAAGAAAATAAATGCACAAAATTTTATATATATACAAAACAATAATAGTTTTAAGAAAATTATATGTTTTGTTGTTTAAAAAAATGATAAATAAAAATAATAAAAAAAGGGAAAATTATTATAAAAGGTGGGTTGAAAATAAAGAAAAAATGTGAGAATATAATATATTAGAAAACTAATCATTACATTACAAACAAAAAAAGTGAGAAAATAAACAAATAAAAATAAATTTTGGAGTTATAAAGTGTTTGGAAAGAACCAAAATGACAAATATTTGAATTAAAATAAAGATGCGACATATTATTAGTGTAAAAATATAAAATTTGATAATAAACATAGAATATAATAATATAATATCATATAATAATGAATATGATAACCTAAATGATGAAACTTAACACAAATTTTGGATTTTGGTAAAAAAAACACCCCAAATTCGTGCACCCCCAATTCTATTGCACCCACATATTATAAAAAAATACCAACTTCTTGAGGATGATAAATCCTTCTAAAATGCCTAATTATGCCATTATTTCACTAGGCGGACTCATTATTCTATTTTAAAGAGAAACCTTAAGTTAACTAAGCCTTCCTTTTTGACTGAACACCCCATGCATCAAGAAACCAATTTTTTATTTTCCATCCAGAAAGCAAGGGATTATATTAATTTACCAATTTATGTATTATGTTTTTATTTTTAATGGGTTTGATATTGTTTTTAATGTACCATTTTATGTTTAATTTATAAAGATATATATGTCTATTTTATTTATTAATTTATGAAGTATGGAATTTGTTTTATGTTTTTTTATTAAGGGATTTCATTTATTCCTTCAAATTCACGGGGTTTAAATGGATATATTATGATTTAAAATATATATATATTCTATCAAATTTAATAACAGAATCATGTAAATATTTTTATAAATTTTAAGAAGTCTATATTTAAGAAATCAAAGTTTCTATCTTGTTTCAAAACATCGATTTAAATCCCTTTTAATGTTATTTGAATTTAATGAAAAGATTCGTGTTTGAAATAATTATTTCATAAGAAAACATTAGATAATAACAAAAAATTATTTTTTTTTCTTTTAAATTTTTTCTTTTATAAATAAAAGATCCATGGGAGATGATATTGTTATTTGTTCATCATTTTATGTTGATATTTTATTTAAAAATGAAAATATTTATCATTTTATGTGACAATTCTAAATAAAAGATATTATTTAATGTGAAAAAATGACCCAACACATCTTGGAAGGTCACTCATAATTTAGATATGGCCATCTTCTAAGTTGTCATCAACATTCCATGAATTGTTTTCATGTATTCATTTATTTTATTATGCATTATTATTTATGATTCTTAGTTAATAATAGTTTTTTATATGCATGGATTTATACTAAATATTATTTTATAAATTCATAAAAAAATATTCCATGTTAATAATTATGTGAAATTTTTTTCTTTTGAAAAAAAATTATTTATTTATTATTTTGAAACATTTTTGAGTTATGATATAGAAAAGAAGAACCCTTAAAATGATTTCAGAAAATTGGAACTAGAGTATTGAATTTTAGTTAATGCAATAGGGTGTATACCATTGACCATAAATTGATATTGTCCCATATGAGATATCGCATAGTATCCTTACCATTTTCTAATGGAATGCTGAGTATCGTAATTAATCCTTTAAAATTATTTTTTCAAATGGAAAAATCCAAAGAAATATTTTGAAATATTATTATTTTGGTAAATTGATGGTTTTTAAAATTATATAAACTTATTATTTTTTATTTTTCAATTTTTTTAAAACCTATATCTATGTATTATTTTTTTTAAATGAAAAAATTTAGAATCATTTTCCCGTGATTTTTAAATCCCTTATAGGGAAAAATAATTTCAAACCCTATGTTTAAAATTTATTTTACTGTTTTAGTATATTTTTCCTTAAAGTAGTCCACTTTTCTTTCAGAGATAGCACACATATAAATGTTTAGTTATTTTATTTTAAATTTTTATTCCATTGATAAAAATAATGTATAATTTCAAATTTTTTAAAACGTAGATAGGAATTTTTCCTAGAATATACTAAATGTTGTGTATTTCTTTAGGTTATTTTTAAAAAATATATATATACAACATTTATTTTTTCTGACCCCAAAATCATGGGTTTTGGGATAAATAATTAATATGAATATCTATTTATTAGTTCTGATTAATGTTTTAATTCCAAATTATTATTTAAAGGTTTTACATTATAAAAATTACCAAAGTGGTTAGAATTGATATTGCAATTTCATTTTTTGGAATATCTCTTATTTTAAATGAAGGAAAAATATGATATATCCTCAATAAAATCTATCTATTTCCTTATCCTCTTGATATTTAAAGAGTTTCCTTATTTAATCGCAAGTTTTCCTCTCTTTGGAACTCGAATAATGAAAAGTAATTTTCAAATGAAAAACTTATCTTCTTTAATTTATTGATCTGTTATATTTTTCGTTCGTGTCCACATTTTTTAAAAGTAATATTTATTTAATAAAATTATTTAACAATTAAATTTTATGTTATCCTTTAATTTTTACAATGTTTTAAAGGAATCGTTATTATGTTTTTTTAAACTAACATTATTGTTTACTCTCTTTACAAAATCCCAAAGAAATGTTTCTTTTTAACATAAAAGATGGTAACATATTTTCCCACCACTATTACTATTTTATGCTATTTATATTCTTCTTCAAGTTTTATATAATTTTTCAATGAAAAATATTTAATTAAATATTATTCTAATATTATTATTCAATTTTATTAAAGATCCAATTTCAAAATAAATTAATAACTGCAAGTCATATTTCATTAATTTTATTGTCATTAACTTTCAATTTAAATATTAACTTTCTTATGATCATTTTACATTAAATTTTTCTTAAATATCTATAATCTATGTATCATGGATCAGATTATTACTTAAGTTGTATAAATTTTGTATATATAGTGTTTTGTAATGAATCGTATTTGATTAAATGTGGAAATATTGATATTCATATTCTTTAAACAAATGCCAATATTTTTTTATAAGACATGTTTTTTATGAATTGAATATATCATTTAATATATGAGGAATGCATTAGACATGTAGTGAAAATTGATAACCAATTATAGATACCCCTAAATGCATTTATAGGTCTTGATAGAAAAATCATCTTGTCAAATTAAATAGGATTCTCATGTAAACCTAGCCATCAATTAAACTGTCTTGATATAAGGAATTGGTAGTATAGATATCATATGTAAAATATGATGACAGTGAATATTAAGCATTTCTATAACATCTGTCCCTCCCTATTATCTTGGAAAGGATGTATGATATTACTAGGCCATAGGTGACATCCTCAAGAAACTGAGGGCTGGAAATAAATGTTAAGGGCTTCAATACAGTTGGGGGAAGATTTTAGCATTGAAAATAAAACAACCACAACCAATTATACCATAACCAAACAACAATTTTATGATACATGATAATAATGAACTATAAATAATGGTATAAAATATTGATAATCAAACGAAGATACAACACTAAAAAATATCAGTGTCCAAAGTGGAAACCAAACTAGAATCAGAATAAATACTATAAGTCAAAACCAAAAAATCCCAAAGGCTCCAAAGAAATAAAATCCATATCTCCCAACATGCTCTAAGCTTAAAACCCATAATAAATTCTCAAAGTATCATGTTGTATCACTAAAGAAATTAGATAATTTTCCTTCACCTGTTTCCCAGTATATAGTATCTAAAAACACACCCAAGCAAGGGGTCAGTATATAACTTAGTATATTTTACCCAAATGACTTACCTAATCACACCACTAGGATAGAAAAAGTTTTAAAATATATATAAAACAATTTATATAAAAGAAAAAAAATTCACAAACCAACCAATTTTCAAAGGAAAACAACCAAACAATTCTTTAAAACCCTTTTATCAATATTCATTTAGGCATAACCCATTCCATTCCAAAAATCTATACATACCCACATGACTTCATAGGTGGAAGTTACATAATCCTAATAGGTCTCTCATCATTCTACCATGTTTTCACAAGGTAACCATATACCATGTTCCCTAAGGAGACATGTCCCATCTACAAGGAAACACCAATGAAAATGAACACAGATAAACCATTCATTCAAAATCTGGTGTTAAAACTACCATTCCTAGATATTTCTAAAAAATATATTTTATTGGATAAATTTCTAGTAAAATATTTTCATGAATTGAAATAAAGAAATATTTTAAAATCATCATTTTAAAGTATTAAAACAAATAAATTTTCACAACAACCAATTACCCCCATTTCCAAACCATATATAAATAGTTTTTTATCAATATTTTCTCATAGAAAAAGATATTAAATTCAAGAAATTCAATCAATTTGAAATCCAAATTTCAAGTTCTATTAAGAGAAGTTGAAAATGAAGCCACTTGACTGAAAAACATAAATGAAAATGAAGATCCACAAAAATTCTATAATAAAGCCAGATTGAAACTCTAAAAACACACCTTATTTATTGTTACCTATCACAACCACTATAATATATAATCAGTATTTTCATAAAAAAAACATAGATCTATCCCCAATAAATTAGATATATGAATTCATGAAAGGGAATAAGATGAATATAAAAAAACCAACCATTAATGAGAAACTACCACAGAATCCAATCATCCCATTCACAAATAATCACCAACAGGTTTCTCCCATATCAAAAAGAATGATCCCCACAACCTTTGGGAGGAGGGAAAATCGTATTAGGTATTTTAGGGGAAAATGAACTATTATAATGAAAACCCAATCCACAATTTTTGAGTCTTTATTTTAATGGTACATGTTTGTTAGATATTGCTAGGATAAGCATGCCCAAACAATGTGCCAAAAACTACCTCTAAGCATCCCTTTTATAGTTGGCTCACATGGTTAAAAAATCATTTTCCAAAAAAAACATATATATTTCACTTTTCATGTTTTCACATCGGTGGCTACACGGTTTGACAAAATAATGAACCTGATCATCTGCCTACCAAGAGCCCACGATCTCCCCTTTAATGGTTTATTAATGGCCTTACATGTTTTCTACTAAGATTTCTCAAACCTTGAACCTCAATAAAATCCCCAAAACCTAGAGAAAATTCTCTAAACCTTCCCAAATGTAACCCATTAACATTATATACTTAAAAAACATGATTAAAGAGAAAATACCTAAAACTAGGGGTGAAAAATTTACCCCACAATTACTCATTCCATCCACAGAAATTTGAAAACAACCAATTCCATGAAATAATTTGGTTCATTACTCGACAATTTCCTTTTTCAATTCTCATGTTTCTTCCTCAATCAGACCATGGTTCCACAAAATGCGCAAACGATCAATTATTTTCCAACGAAAGACTTCATCATGCCTATTAACATTCCTCACTAGCACGTGAACCAACATCACATCTTTATCTAGGTCAATGTGTTCTCATCAAAACATTTGGTCAAGATAAGGTTTATAATTTTTCAATTAAGATACATGAAACACATTATAAACTAATCTAAACTGTGGTGGAAAATTCAATAGATAATCCACCTCACCAACTCATTCAATAATCTCATAAAGTCTTATGTGACATGGATATAACTTTCCATACTTTCCAAAATGATGATTCCTAAGTCTTGGAGAGATTCTCAAGAACAAATGATCACTAACCTCTAACAAAAAAATCCATCAATGATGATTTGAATATGATTTCTAACAACTCTGATTCCATATCTATTATTTTCCTAATCACCTGAATATTCTCTATTGTTTCTTGGTATATGCTTGGTACAGCAAGTTAATTATCACCTATTTCAACCCAACAATAAAGATAACAACAAAGACACTCATAAAATGATTCAAAATGATACCTATGTATCAATACCAAAGAACTATTATTGTGTGATAACTCCAATAACACTATGTACTCCTCCCATGAGATACCAAAATACATTACCCGATCCCTAAGAATGTATTACACAATTTATATAATCATTTCATATTTTCCATCCATCTGATGGTGATACACTATACTTGTCCTTAACCACATTCCAATGGATTTCTATAAGGATTTCTAGAAATGAGATGAAAACATTAAATCTCGGTTAGATACTATCTAAATGGTGTTCCATCATGCTTCACTACTTCTCATATATTTATTTTTTACATGTCTTCCATCATATGATATCCAAATATAGGGATGAAATGGTCTGACACTGTGTTTTGATCCACTATGACCTATATGGAATCATGTTTCCTAACCAATCTTGAGAGAATTTCCATAAAATACATAACTTTATTTTCATATTTCTAAATATAAATCAGTAAAGACTTCAATATACCCACTAGCCATTGGTGTTTTTCCTTAACCTACTGACATTTAAGGTATCTCATCATAAAATCAGCAAAATTTATCTTCATTACAACCTAAATTTTTTTTGATTTCAATGCCTTATACATATTCTGTTTTCCATGATGAGTAGTTTATCTCAAATGGTGGTAATAATGAATAATTTGTTCCTGATAATCCATAAGTACAACCTATGATCAAGAAAACCCCAAAATGAACACCCATCCAGTTTCCATCCCCCAATGGTTTCCCAACCATTGAGTTTTGAACTCATAGAAACACATTTATAATTTGATATTTGTGCTTCTTTAACAATATCAACAAAAATGGGAAAAAGGAATCTAGAAAAAAATGACAACACCACCTTGGTTTGACAATACATGTGCATACCAGCTATCACCAATATCTGTTGCCACTGATACAAAGCCAGTTTTTCCAACTGACTTTGTTAATTTCTTCTTAATGAATCTACAACTAAATTTTGTTTATATGATGTATAAAAAATCCTTATTCTAAAATTTGAGATACTCCATCCATATTATTTATCTCATGCTCATTAATCTTTTTGAGAAAATGTTTTTCAGGATATTATGATTCATAAACACCATTAATTTATAACCAAGGAGGTAATAATGACAAGTAATCAAAACATAGAATTCATAATCCAATTCCAACTCACATGTTGGGTTTTTATTCTCATGAAACCATAACTTTTCTGATCCATAATAAATAACACAATCTCCCTTTATGAGAAAATATCTCAACTGAAATCTTGAAGCCTCAAAATACACCACATAACTATGTCCTTAATCAAGAAATATCAACATCGGTGATAATATAAGTCAAACTATAATCTCTTAAAAAGACTTTGGAAATTACTCATCCCATTGTAATGGAACACCCTTCTTTGTCAATGATATCATTGGTGAATATAGTTGTGAAAATTCATGTACAAAACATCAATAATAAGTAAACAAACAAAGGAAGCTATATATCTTGAATAAATTATTTGGGGGTTTCTAAGAGATCAAAGCCTCTATATTTTCTAGATCAATCAAAACACATATTCTATATAAAACATGACCAAGGAAACATATTTCTTATATCCAAAAATAACAATATGAAAGTTTGGAATAAAAATAATGATCCCATGATATTCCCAACACTATAAGAATGTTTTTCTCATACTCATCCCTTATCCTTGATACACTAATATTTCATCCACAAACACCACCACAAAAGAATCCAGATACCTTTTAAATATTTTATTTATCAATTCTATAAAGACTTTTGGGGAATTAGTAATATGGAAAGGAATAGAAACATACTCATAATGGATATATCTACTCCTGAAATGTGTCTATGGGATATCCTCATTACGAACCTGCATATGGTCATATCCTAAATGTAATTCAATATTAGAGAACCGTAGGGCACCCTGAGTTGATAAAATAGCTCATTATTACATGGAAGTGGATACTTATTCATTATGGTAACTTTTTCATGGTTATGAAAATACACACAATGCCTTATAGTTTCATCGTCCTTTTTCAAAAACAAGACTAGAAGTACAAACAGAGATGTACTTTTCCAAATGAATCATTTTATTTCCAAAAAATCCATTAAACAGTCATTCAATTAATTTTATTGGATCCAACATATAATATGGAAGGGAAATGTGTCTATTCATTAGAAAGAGGTCAATACTCAAATCTACTACACTTGTGGATGGAAACCCTGATAAATTAATTTGAAAACATCTGAAAATGGTCAACCATTTCAAAAAAACAACTATTCTTGATCTAATCCACTGATTTCAAGGTCAAAGATACCAAATAGTATGAGGTATTTCCAAATGTAGGTTCTAAAAATCTTGTTTCACCTTCCTAAACATTTTAATCTACTCTAAATAGATGCTTAATGCCATCATCAGAAATAAATCTAACCATTCAGGTATAATTTCTAACGATAGATTTGAACATTTTCAAAATCAAAAACATGATAAGTAATAAATGAATGGGATACACCTATTTCAAACAATGTTTTCATAAGTTTATAATTAATAATAATCGTACCTCTACCCATCAATGGATCAGAATGATCTTCTACAATCACTTTCTCAGCACTATACAACTTCTTAGTGAAATTGTTTCTTTTATTACCTGGTTGAGGAGTCATGGAATCCCTATAATCACCATGGATTCCATGGTTATTCTAATGAGAATTTTTTTTCTATCATCCCATCAATGAATACTATGTTTATAAAGTATTAGATATATCTTTAGCACCCGACCTAGTAGAACTGTGACAATAGTGCTAAAGTTTCTCCATCTGGTTGAAATTATGACATGCTCTAGGTGGTGTTTTTTAATCTCAATTCATTTTATCAAAATAACCACATTAAAAATAACGTAGATTTCTCTATAACTTATGAGGATGATTCATTGATCAAGCCATCAGATTCTAAGTCATTACACAATCTTGTAAATAGGTTCCCTCTTCATTTTATTCATAGCACTATATATCATACTATTTTTCAGAGGTATCAACATAATTCCTCCAACTGTAGTTCCTAATATATCTTTTTCTATTATCCACACTCTATTAACAATATCATTATAATCTATTATAAAAAGAATGTAAATCTTCAAGTGAATCCCTGACCTCAACCCTGACTCAATACTGTGTGCCTTAAAGGATGCACTTATAGAAAATTCCTATGGAAACTAGGGTAAATTCAAAAATGTAGTTGCATACTCTATTACTGTGAGGTTCTCTTTCTTCAAGATTAAAATTTTTGTTGTTATTGAAATCCAAAACATATGATTATAGATTTGATTATTGAAAAATTCTTCAAAATCCGCCCATGAAATGACTTGGCATAATTTAGCAGGAACTACTAAATCTCACCACAGGTGAGCAAGATCCTGTAACATATACATAGCCAAATTGACATTCAAATAAAATGGTGTTGTTAGGAAATTGAAGATTTTATTCATCTTATTCACCCATACCTTTTCTTTCTCTAAATATGAGTCACATCAAAATATGGGTGGATAATTCTTCAGGAACAAAAAAATGATCCAATTTCTTACGTGCATACCTTCAATTCCATCTATCCATGGCTTGAAAATCCAAGATAATACTTTGAACCAATTGATGGTCCACCAATGGCTTAGGTGAAACCACATTCTCAACATCTTATTATCGTTTTTTTCTATGACACCTATCATGTTCCATTTTAAATATTGATAAGAAATGACCATTTAGTCTCACTCTTTAGAAACTAAAGTCTTATAAATTTAAAATTTATCACATCACACATATCACTACATTTATTTTCAAAATTCAACACTTTTACACTTTCAAGTAATTTTTGATAATTTCACCTTTCTTTTGAAAATTTAATCATATTCAAGATACCAATTTAAAGCCTTTTCAAAATCACCCATTTTAAAATATTTCAACACTTTTCAAAAATAAACACTTTTCATAAAATCATAAATCATTACTCAAAATGAAATATAAACTCTTATTGGGGAGTCATTTCTGTCAATTCCTTTAAATCTCTTGTCATTGGCTAAATCCATGATGGTGACGTTACCACTCCTATAAGTTTCTCAAAACACTCATATACCCAACTCTCTGATAAATTGAATTTCATCATAAATAGGTTAGATGCACTTTTTATGATCTATAATTAAATTACTAATGATCCAATCTCCATGATACCAATCCAACTCAAGGAAAACACAAGAATTAATTTCCAACTCCAAGACCAAAAGATACCCATGTCCTAAAATGAAATATGAGTCGGTGATGACTGATTCCATTTGTAACATTCTACCTCAATAAATTGACATAGAATGTTATTTGGGCATTACTAAGACTTAGGTGACATTCTCAAGACACCAAATTGTTGAATTAAATATCAAATTATTTATTATAGTAGTGGTATTATTTTCCTATTGAAAGTAAAACATCCACAAACAAGTATACCATAACCCAAGAAAAAATATATTATAAATGAAAAAAATGTACTAAAACTCAAAGTATCGAAAACTAATAATCAAAAAATGATATAAACCTAAACTATATCAAAGTAAAAATCATAAACCAAATTAGAATCATAATAAAATGTTTAAGATGAAACTAAAAAATACTAAAGACTCTAAGATAATAAACTCAAATACTCCCAATATGCTCTAAGTTCCAAATCCACAAGACATTCCCAAATTATCATGATGCATCACAAATGAAATGAGATATTTTTATTTTACCAATATCTCAAAATAAAATATCTGTAATGGAACCAATGTAACCAAGAAGGGGGGAGTATTTAACTCATTAGGTTTTCCCCAAATGACCTCCCTACACATGATTCTTGAATAGAACAAGTGAGCATAGTAATATAAAAAATTAAAATAATTTATATCAATGACAAATAATTTCCCAAACCAACCAATTTTCCAAGGAAAATAGCCAAAAAAATAATTAAAACACTTTTCTTAATTTCTATTTTTAAATAACCCCTTCCATTCCACACATATTCACATCCACAAATACATAACCATTTGAATATTCTATACTCATGAGTGGTCTCTCCTTGATCTACCATGTCATCAAATGGTAACCAGGTACCAATTTATCCAATGGAATAATCCCCTTCCATAGGGTCACGTTAATGAAAATGAAATCATGCTAACTGTTTTTGAAAAATCACATTCCAGATCAACCATTCTAGGACATATAAATAAAAATATTTATTTTATTGGAAAATTTTCTACCAAATAATTTCTATGAATAGAAAGAAATATATATTTTAAATTCATCATTTTAAAATCATGAAACAAATTACTTTTCACGACAACCACTTTCCACCATTTTACAAACCATCACTAAAGAGGGTTTAAATCATTTTTCTGAAATCAATTTCACAATTAAATTAATGAAATTGAATCAATTTGAAATAATTCATTCATGTTCTAATAAATGGAGTTGATAGTGAATCCATCTCCCTCAGATCCATAGGAGAAAATGAAGAAGGGTACAATTTCTTCAATAAAACGGGATTGAAAAATGAACAACCCACCATAGATCATGGTCCCAATCATCAACATTGACATATCTCATAAATATTGTCATAAAAACATTGATATATCCCCAAATGGATTAGATTATAGAATTCAATAGAGGGACAATGATGAAACTAAGGAAACATAACTAAGAATAAGAACTTACCAAGGAATTTAGGCCCCCAATGCACAATGATTCACCAATATATTTCCCTCCAGTCAAAAGTAAAGGTCCCCAAACCCTTTGGGAGGAGATAAAAATCATATTAGAGACTTTTTTGGTAAAAAACATTTAAGGGGAAATTCAAATTTGATCCAAAATTTCTAGATCTTGTTTTTGATGGTGCCTAGTTAGGGCACACAGTTAGGCAGATTTTGTACAAAACATGTTCTATTCACTGCCTAGAAACACCCCTCACATTGTTAGAGCATTCAGTTAGAAAATTTATGCACTAACCATGAAAAATCCCTCTGTTCCACTTTTCATGGCTTCCCTTGGGTGGCCTCACAGTTTGGCCTAATGGTGCACCTAATCATGTGCCTAGGCAAAGCCCACTATCACACCATACCCAATTTCTTGGAGTTCTTTCATAGGTTATACTTACCTTTATCAAAACGTTCACCTAAAAAATACCCAAAAAAATCAAAATTCTTCCAAACAATCCAAATTTTATCCCAATACCATTATATACATAAAATACAAAAATAAAAGGGTTAATTTTCTAACATCGGGGCTGATAAAATTTCCATATTTGAGAATTCAATTATTATTAACCATTAGATTACTAGATTAATATTATCCATGTATTTATTTCATGATCAAGTTATTAATTAAATAGAATTATTTTTAGTTATTGAAGTTCTATATTGATTGTTTTTTATTAAATCATGATAACTTCTGATGACATAAATCTTATAGATTATATGAGATTTCCATTTACATGTTTTCTGTTACCTGGGATATGAAGAATTAAATTATTTATAATACCATGGATTCAGGAATTATTTTTTCTATGTTAATTATATTTCCAATATATTATAGAAATCATGCATCTATATGGTTCTTCAGTACTTCTAAACTGACCAATCCATTAGGCTAAGATATTTTTTATATTATACCAATATAATTAAGTAGAAACCATCTCCGGGTTACTCGAGTTGTGGTTTCTGCATCCCTTCTTAGGGAAAATACAATGTTCCATAAAAAACTACTCTCAAAATCCGAAATCCTTAGTCTCATGATCGGGAACTAAATGAACTCAACAATTTTTACTAAACAAAAAAATGTTTTTTGACAAGTGGTGAGGGATAAAATAAAACATATGGTGATTAATTTTTCCCTAAAATATAAAACCATAAACTAATCATTCCCCTGAAAAACACACTTAAATTAAACACTTTGAAATAATTTAAAATTATTAAATCACATCAACATCAAAGACCAATGCTTGAACCACAAGATACTATCTCCTACAATATAACTCCAAGTCATAACTACAACTGACCAATGAATAAATATGGAATCTTACACTGACCTACATCCTGAAAAATCCTGTATATAGGTCAACCAAGTTGAAAATGTAAGGTGTCTGTATAAACTCAGTAAGAATTACCCAATACTTCAACACACATAAAAGAAAATCTAATTCCAAATGAAATGAAATGAACTATAATATATCAATATTATTTTAAAAATAATTAATTTTTCAGAATTTCTAAAAAAATGCATTCCTTAATAGGAATTTAGTAGTTTCAAAAACATTTCATCAATACTACTTCAATTTTTTTTTCAAAAATTCATGTTTCCTCAACAAAAATGTGTGTTAGGGAAAAATCCATTTTTACAAATTTCAAACTGAAATCCCTTTTTCCAAAATCAATAGAAAATATCTCATTTAAATGAAAATCAAGTAACCATCCCATTTATCAAAACCCCATTAAAATGTACCATATCCATAAATCACATTGGAAACACTCCATTTAATGAAATGTTAAATAATAAATATATGTTTCCTGAAAATCTAATGGAAAATTATTTTTCCCAAAAATATATTCCCTCAAGATAAGCCTTCACATGTATACTATTATAATTTATTTTCACTAGCTATTTATCTAGATGAAACAAAATTATCTGATTGGTATCAAGTCATAAAATTCATGTTAACTTATATAAACCAAGTATACACACATTCACAAAACCTCAACCCATCTACTCCAAAATGATAGGGAGATGGATTTCACTTCTCACCCTAATTCATCCCAACCACTTCACACCACAACACATTCTATTTAAGTCCAAAATTTACCATAGTTAGATCTTATAGATTTTCAAAAATAGGTCTCACCAAAACATTATTAACATAAACACACACCTAGAGTGTTAGATTCCAAAGTCGATATTTGATTTCTACATTCCAAAAAATAATTTTTAAGGTTAAATAATGAAAATCAATGTATCATAAAATTTCTATAATTTTCATTATAATAAAAAATATTTAAATAAATAAATTTATATCTGAAATCCTTTTTCAATTATAATAATACACATTATAAATATTTAAAAAACAATTACCATATAAAAATAATTTCAAGGATATTTTAGTTGAAAATATTTATTTTCAATTATAAAAATTCATTCATTAAGTTTAATAAAAATTTATACAAAAAAAATAAAGAAAATAACTCAAAAATTTTTATAAGATCAAATCATTTTGAAAATATCATAATTTTTCATTGAAAACTCTATTTTCAACTCCTAAAAGTGAATAAAATCCCTTTTAAAAAATTAATTTTAAAAAATATATAAAAACCAACTCAAATATTTTAAAATTTTTATTTATAAGTTCCAAATATCACCCAAAATACATCAGTTATAATAAATCACTTAATTATTTTTTAATAAATATTATACTATAATTTTTTTTTATAATAATTCCATAATTTCATAAGAAATCATTTAATTAAGTCCTCAATAGGCAATAATCAATCATCAATTAATATAAAATTTGAAAATAATAGTAGATGTTGTATCCACCTACATTGTAGTAATTCTTTCCAAAAATACCAAATTAGTAACTTCATAAACCCAGAAAACATGATTTAATCCTTCAATACCAATAGATTATAGACACAAATCCTGATTAATTAACAAAAAAAATCCCAAATTCATCACTGAAATCCAAATATTTTATAAAAATTGAGGTCTAGAGTGTAATATTGAATAACTGACATGAACATTAAACAATATCCATTGATTATATATCAATTCAATAAATATTCATAATAATAACATTATTTAATTTGTAAAATCCTCAAAGTCACCCTATGAAGGACTAGATCCATTCAAAGGTCAAATGATGGTGTAAATATTGTCATAAAGAGTTAATCTGAGCATTAAAAGTTTATTTTTTAGGACATTCTATGACATGAATAGTTATAATATTGGGATAGTCTAATAAAACACATAATTATGACTCAATTTTTCTCAAATATCACTAATAATTTTTATCCTAACCATGATTTCCATAACATTGTTTCTACACTTAGTAAACATGGGTAGGTTATCCACACTTCTAAACTTTTTTCCCTCCAAATTTTTCTGAATGACTCTAAGTTCCACCCAATGGCTTATAAAGTATCCCATTTCCACAAAAATGATTATAAATCTAAATATAACCAATATAACTCCAAAAACATAAAGATTAAACCCTACTTACAATTCATGGAAATTACAATTCTCACAACTATAGGACTTTTCCCCCCAAAAAATATTGGGATTCATTCTCTATAAACAACTTCGATAGTTACTACCATATCTAAGATTATATTTATCTTGTCTCTTCTTGAAAGACATAATTATTACATAGAACCTAAAAAAAATTAATACCATTTACCTAAGGTAACAATATAATTTGAATTCAAACAAAACTATATTGGATACATTTTTTATGATCTATAAATTATTTCTTAGATAATTCAGTGTGTTTTTCTAGATATTACAAGAAATAAGAATTCAATTATCAAAAGAGGTGTTTTTGTAATCTTGTAAATTTTAGACACTACATTTTGTGAATACTATTCTTTATGGGAATTCCTAAATCCCGGGACACATGTAGACTGAATACCAACCTATGAAATAGTAAAAGTCATGAATTTTTTAATCATGGATTGATTTAATCTGAATTTTTTTATTAATATTTCAATTATTTTTCTGATATTACATTCATATAATATTTTTATTATCATGTGAGTCTAATAAAATAGGGTTATGGGTTGAGATTATAAATTTCTTAAACCAAATCAATTCTTACAAAAAAACATTGGTAACCATTTTTCAAGTAATTAGGTTAACAATTCTTGTTAATAATATTATTTTTTACAAATATGATCTCACAAATTGCAATAAAAATATCCTAACATAATTTTAGTTGGGATGTTTACGACCCCTAGCCTATAAATATTTCTTCCCTTGAATCTAAATTATTGTACATTGGTTTTTGACTACCTCTAGACCAATATGTAGTTTCCCGCTTAGGTAGATCAAATTTGTTTGACCAAAACTAATTGGTAACATTTGTAATACTTCACATCCTAATCCATAGGACTATCCCAATATATAACTCGGAATAACTTTTTTCAAATAACTAAATTTTTTTCTAATACCTTCTATTAGACCTAAACTAATACCAAACTATTTAAGTGTTAGAAAACAAAACATATGAGAGTCACATGAGGAATCCAATTGTCTAGTTATAATGTCTAGGTTACCAGTTTTTCCCAAATTTCCCAATGTTTTTGACCTAGTGATACCAAAATGATACACCTTTTTAGCTAGTGTTGTTAGGGATTTATAAATTTCGATTCTGATCAATGTCTCTAAAAATCAATTATGTTTCATGGTTCGGTCAAATTTTGGGATCATTGTTGGGAATAGTTATTTCTTAGGCATAGTGACCTTCAATAAAAGAATGAGATTCACTCACACCTTCTTTTCTCTTTCCCATTTCTTCTAACAATTTTTACACACATGGTTTCATCTTAATCCTATTTTTCAACTAGTGCATGTTCTAGGTTCCTCTAACTCATACGAGGAGCAACGATGCTCAAGAATTTTTTTTATTTAAATCCCTAGATTGATATATACCTATCTTTACACTATCTTTATATTATGGATCACAAAAACCTTGAATGAATAACAAATAAAATATTCAATATATGCCACATGAACATCAGGGAGAGTGACCAGTGCTATATTAGTTCATCATTAAGGATGATAGATTTCTATCCATTATTGGTGTGTGCCTAGAATTTTTCAACCTCCTATCTAGGTGCATAGTTTTCAAATAAAACATATACTCATCTATATGATTTGAAACCATGATATATATAGTTTAATTCATAGGAAAAATCCACATTATGGTATTTCTTGTTTTCTAGAAGTTTGTGACACCTTTAGTAGTCAAGCTGTGATGTCTGACAGAATCAATCATAGTGTTCTCTCCTTTTCCTACCCAATAGATCCAAGAATTTCATCCTAATATAGGATCTTGATTCTATTATTAATTGAGAAGATTTATCCAAAAAAAAATTCGATAAATTTTTTCACCTATAAGAAAATAGAAACTCAAAAATGAGATCCATAAGTTCACCAAAGCGAATGAAGGATCTTTTTGGGAAACATTGGATCACTTAAAATAGCTAACTCAAAATTTCCCATATAACAGAAATGATGTCTAGATTAATATTGAAATAATTTACCAAGGACTGAATCCATTTTTATGTACTATTGTGTGCGTCATCATTGATGGAGGATTCATGGTGAAAACACCAAAAATTGGCAGATCACTTGTAGATGAAATTTCCCATGATGCTGGTCTTTAGTTGAGTGATCAAGGATCTCCTTGATGTAGAATACACAATGTGTAATATAATACTATAATTGTATCCCAAGTTTATTCCCTCAAAAAGAAGCTATAATCTTTTCATCTTCCTTATCCACTAATTCCACCTCTTTCCCCTATTATGAAACTTTAATCTGGTGAATTGTGTGGAAGATCGCACCCAAATCATGATTGTAGAAAAATAATGGTAGATGAGTTTCAACCAGTAAAAAAAATCAAAAAACCAAAAATGACCAAACACAGGCTCAACAACTGAATAAAACCAATAATGGTTTCAACCAGTAGATGAGTTTTTAAGAACCACAATAAAATCAGGGGCTACATGGGTACCCAACATAGAATCTAGCTCCTCAACATAAATTAAAATTTCTTCGACAATATTTTCCCCTAGGAGTCCATCAATATCAACCCAAATAATATATTCAACAATCCCTGTCAAGTAATCCACAACAAGCCCCATAACAATAATAAAATCATGATAACCTTCTCACTAATTATTTTTTGAAAGTATATTATAGGATAACTACCCAATATATTGTGATTTATAATCAAAGGTCTTATCTCTACAATAATGTGCAACAAGTGGTAAAAATCTCCAAGACTCTATTGAACTAATTTTCAGTAAGATTTCCTAGAAATACAAAGACACGTCCATGAGAATAGGTTATGGTTGTGATCATTATGAGCATAAAAACACTTGATTTTCGGCATCCATGTATAGGGAAGTAAAAATATAAGATGAATATAAAATATGGGCAATAATAATCAGAAAAGATAATAATGGTGAAACAAATAAAGATTTTAATAAATGAAATCTTGAATCATATCAAACTATGGAATCTCTTATAAAAGAGAATATTAAAAGAGAATATGTTTTTGTGGAATCACCGCCATACAAACACCCTCTTCCCTTTCCATAAATAATGATACAAAGAAATATATAGAGGAAATAAACAATGTTTTTATATATTTTTAAGAAATTACACATCAAAATAAATTTTGTATATGTCATCTCTCAAATGACTTATTATGAAAAATTATTCAATGATTTTATCTCTAATAAAAGAAAAATAGAAGTCCTAGGAGTAATCTCTTTGAATGAATTATGATCTATAGCCGTTCAGCATAATCTCCCATTAAATATCTGAGACCCCAAAATCTTCTTGACTCCTTAAATTATTAAAACATGAAAATTTTGAGAAAACTTGTGTGCTCTCATTTAAAGTATCAAACTCATGTCTATTAGTGTCTTCTAAAAGTTAGGGATCAAATATTTGAAACTAGCAAGATTTTCACTTCGACTACTTAACTAATCAGTCAAGCTCCCTCAAGGAAGTATTGAGGATGTTTTAGTAAAGATTGGTAAATTAATTTTTCTTATTAATTTTATTATTTTGGATATAGAGGAATAAGATCAGTCTCCATCATTAATAGGTGACCATTTATCACAAATAAAAAGGTGTTGATTGTTTTGAATCAAGGAATGATGGTTTTTAGAGTTTGGTGATGAAAAAGTAGTGTTCAATTTAGTGAAATATTTTAGATAGGTTGGAAATTCATTTAATTGTCAACCAATCTTTCTAACTGATGGGAAATATGATTATATTACCATTGAGGATGATAGAGATATTCCTTCTCCTAAATAATATGAGTAAAGTGATTAAAAGGATGTTAATTATACCAAACCTATAATATGTGACACCATTCCACCATTTATACCTTATTAATCAAGACAAAACTGTTATAATTGAACCCCCTACCAAAAAAATTAAAGTACTTGTTCATTGACACTACAACCTCACAACAAGTTATCATCAATTTGGAGCTGAATAAAGTGAATAATACAAACTATTTGAAGTCACAAAATGGAATAAAAACACAATTACATGGGGTGTAGAAGACATCAAGTGGGTCTGTCCAATGATTTTAACCTCATCAATTTTATTATAAGAATGTGATAAATCAAAAATTAAACCCTATAGGTGACTCACTTAACTTAAAAAATAATTATTCAAGAGGGATGTACTGAATCTTATCAAAACTGGTATAATATTTTACATCTTTGATAGTGACTCAGTACTATTAAAATTTTTCCAGAAGAAAGGTGGATTAAGTGTTATTAAAAATAATTATGATTATTTATTCTCAAATTGAACCATTACTAGACAAAGAGTATGTGTTGACTATAGAATTCTCAAAATGTGACTCAAAAACACCATTTTATGCCCCCATTCATGGATCTTATTCTAGAGAGATAATCTAATCATAAATTCTATTTTTTATGGATGGATACTCTATATACAAATAAATCCCAATCAATCTATAAAATTATTCAAAATTTTCATTTATATGTCCTTTCAAAACCTTCCCTTATGAAAATATTTCATTTGGAATTTGAAACGCACCTATGAAATTTCTACGGTGCATGAAACAAATTTTAATTGATATTGTAGAGTAATTTATAGATATTTTCATGGATTATTTATTCCTATACGAATGATCTTTTAATGTCTACCTATATAATCAAGAGATAGTTATGCAGTGCTGGGAAGAGGATTTTCTAGTTATAAATAGAGAAAATATAAATTTTTTATCCAAGGAGGAATATCCCTCAAACATAAAATATCAAATAATCACATGGAATTCGATCCAAAATAAATAATTTAATATATATTTATCTAAAACCATAATAATTAATGGTATAATGAGATTTATGGGCCACATGGTATCTTATAGTCACTCCAACCAATATTTTACAAGAATATCTTGCCCGTTGACATGCCTATTATATAAGAAAAATCCATTCTATTTCACTAAAGAGTTTTAGAGGGAATTCAATGATATAAAAACTATCTTCATGACTGCACCGATTATAATATCACCAAAAAAAGATAATTAATTTTAATTGGTGTGATATGAAGGTGACTTAATTATGGTCATCATGTTAGGACAGCAGTTTGGACACATCTTCTACCCCAACTCTTATTTTATCCATACCCTAAATACAGTTTAGTTCAATTAAACAGCCATAGATAAGGTTCTTATAGTTTTGGTATTTGTGTTTTAAACATTTTCATCATACCTCATGCTTTCCAATGTGGTGATGTATACAGATAATGCAGCACTAAAATAACAATTGATAAAAAAGAATGAAAACCCACAGATAATACAGTGGGTCTTATTACTACATGATGTTTTTCATAATCATAAAATATATATAAGGGATTTAAAATGTAATTTTTGACCACTAATATGGACTTCAGTTGATAATTATTGAGGATTAAAATAATCAGAGTATTGAGGATGATTTCTATAATGAAACACTATTCAATATAAATACACATGTATGGACAAGATTTTTTTTATTGATAAATATCATTCCATGGGATATATTTACCCACACTTCCTCTATCAGTAGAAGGAGAAGTTATTGTATGATGATTCAAACTATTTCTCAGATGATACAATGTTATTTAATTGTTGTTCTAAAGGCTTGATGAAAAGTTGAATCCTTGAGGATGAAATTCAAAGTGAAATCAGAATGTGTCACACATCGCTAGCTTGAATAAACCATGGGCTAGAATTCACCATGGATAAGATCCTATAACGTGTATTGTTCTGTCCCACACTCCATTATGATATGAGGATACATTTATAGAGTTGTGATCAATGCCATTAGATGAACCCCATTGGAAAATGAAATGAAATTCCTCATTACCCTATACCTACTATTGAAATATTTCGTGTATGGGTAATTGATTTCATATGACTCTTCCCTAATTATTATTGTAATTATTACATAATGGTTAGCATGGAATGTATGTCCAAGTGTGTAGAATATGAATCCACCACCCATGAGATAGCCAATGTGGTCATTCATTTTCTATAATAAAATATTTCCTTCATATTTGGATTTCACTAATTACTCCTAAAGTATTTCTTAAAAATATAGAATTTGATAGGAAACTTGAACTCCCAACCACTAGAAAATATGTTGGAACATAAAATTATCCAATTAGTATTCAAATTTTTTTTATAAAATTTAGTTAATACTTGTGGGATGGATTGGAGCTACAAATTAGATTACACAGTTTTGGAATATTTCACAAAATATAAACCACCCATCATCACTACTGCATTATGACATATTGATGGGAAACCATGTCACCTACTAGTATAATTAGAGCATCAGTATGGTTATTAATTTAAAAAATAAACATGGATGCTCAAAAATATTGACCAAAAATAATCCTACAAATGAATTATTTGGAAGAGATTTTACAGGACCATATGAAAATGTTCGAATTTATAATGAAGAACGAAAAAATGGAATGACCAATGCATTTCATGATAGGTATTCACACAATGGGTCAAGGTTATACTCTTTATTTCCATATAAAACTATTTCATAAGAAACTAAAATATTATGGATGAGTCCTTTGGAAATTTTAAAAATTCCCCCCTATGGTATGATTGAATTCCTAAGAGGTGAAATAAAAACCCTTTAAGGTCAATGGGAAAATATTAGAAAATATAACAAGAACCATTCCAAAAATAGGGTGTTCTTTCTTTTAAATTATTTTAACTGACATCATAACTAGATCTATACATTAAATGAAGTTATAACTCAAAGGTGACCCAGGATAGGTTCTATATATTAGAATAAGTTTTCAAAAGTTTATAAAGGCTCATAATGCTAGTAGAAAGTCAAAGTCTCTTCACTAAGAGTGGTGGAAATTGGATTTTTCACATCATATAAATTGTTCCCAAAGTAAACTTATCAAGGTCAGTAAAAATTAACTCCATAATTTTATATTTCATGAATGGGATAAATGGTGTGAAAATCATGGGTCATATATATAATCCATAAGTCTAAGGATCACAGGATACCTCCTTTCCCATGTGCTCCCCATGACCATCAGTCTCCCCCTCTCCCATGTGCTTCGATCGATCACTTGTGACCAACACTCCTCCTCCTTCTCATATTTCTTTACTAGAAAAACATCTACTACCATTACCCTAACTATACATCTCATTCCATAATTCCTCAAAATCCCTCACAAAAACCATCAGCACCTCATCCACTAAAAGTGTGGCCCAGCTTGTCGATCCTCTGTCATCTAATCATCAGATGAATGATCCTCTACTGCCTACCTCAGATACTTCCCTTCATCATACAGATATGATATGATAGCCTCTATCTATTCCCACTCCTCTTCCATCTAGAGGCAGGGTGCTACCCAGCATCTAAACATGCTCCCCTATCTACACTTTTTTTATCTCGAGTAGCATGTTAGCTTGGTCTATCTTTAGGCAAAGCCCATGAGGACCCTCAAGCCCCCTGACTTGGATATTATTGAGAATGTATTTGTATATGAGGAGGTCCTAGTGATCATTGTATGGATTAACCGTTCTTTCATCATTGAGGTATGTGAGAAGATATGCTAGTAGTTATTCCTTGACTTCTTGGCCATATTCTTGCTTGAAATTGTGCATGTCACCTTTTTTCTTGGTGGTCGGAATTGGGATCTCACATTGGTAGATTTTAGTGTTAGTAATGGTATTTATAGCACTGATTTATTTACTTATCCTACTTATGCTAACTTGAAGATTGATCCTAACAAGGTATACATGTCACGGAGTTGGGATTTTATATCTCATGATCTCTAAAAAATTCATGACCCATAGAAAATGAAGAGTATCCATATATGAGGTGTTTCCTTGTGGATTGTTCATCATTCCTTGGCCCACACTTGGAAAGATAGAAGCAATACTACTCGAAAATGGTGTTATCCCCAAAAATCTATGCCCATGGTGTAGAGAAACTATTCGTATAGAATTCCTATAAAATTTAATAGCCATGGTTTTTATTCAATACTAGTATAGGTCAAGCTATATCATTGGTTTTATAAAAACTATGGGTGTTGGGCCATTACACAAGCCTCAGTTTCCCCTACCCTCCTCATCAACAATCCATAGTATCCCCTCACCCAGATGAGCCGATGCCTCATTGTCTTCTCCTCCATCATTCTCACCTCATCAAGGGATTTCTTTCTGATATTATTCACCATCTGATTAGTGAGTCCGAAATCCTTCTTCTCCTCTTCTATGTATTGTTTTTATTTATATATATTTATCAAAACCTAACCAAGTTAATTTTTAGTTAATGATTCTTCTCCATTATTTGTAAAAATGTTTGATTATATTATTCTTTATATCATTGCATAATAAATTTTATTTATATATATATATATATAAATATATATTTTTTACATTTTTTTATATTCTACTTTTACATAAATCTAGTATTTTTTTGTTATAATGTATTTTAACTAGTTATGTAGTAAATTGATGTTTTATTTTTTTATTTTATTGACATGTTAGGGGGTTATTACATGTCCTATGATTATATTGAATAATTTAGGGGGTATAACTTGATTACATAAGTGGGGAACTTAGGATAGAAACATAGTTAGTTGTATATATGAAATGTGGTTTGATATGATTTAAATTATTATGTGGAGTATTATAAGGATATTTCACTCTAATGGACTAAATAATTTGGGGATGTGGTTCTCCCATAGAAAATGATTCATATAGACATGTTTCTCCCATAAATATATACCCCAATGGTATGGAACTCTCATATAAAATAAACTATGTGAACATGATTCTCCAATAGAAATATTGAACAAGTACATAAAGCTATAAAATATATATAATGTTTCCCAACATTATCCCATTTGGTACATACCCATGATTATTATTCTATAACATTATTATGAGGTATTCAATTAATATGTACTTATTTTATATTATTCTTCATACATAATCTCATTTTTCATTATTATTTTTGTTTACCAATTTTCATCATAATGGTATTGTTGATTATTAATTCCTTTAATTTTTATATTCACTATGAATTTATATGAAATATAATTTAAAAGGTATTTTAATTTTTTATAATAATTTTCATTGTATATAAGCTGATGTTTTATTTAAAATCACTATTTCCATTTAGCCAAATTTTTGTATTTATGAAAACAAATTTGATCCTTGTATATTGATAATTATTAATTTAGTGTAATCCAAGTAGAAGTTTTCATTTTCACAATTTATGCACACTCTATGTGTATTAGAACCAAATTACTTTGATGTTTGTAATTAAAAGTTACTTTTTGAGGTATTGGATTTTCATTGTATATTATTCGGTCTTATAGAAGGAGAAAAGTGATACATTTTTTATTTCCACATAGAGATGAGCAATATTTTCTAAAAAACATTAATTTCATTTCATTATTATGAAAATTATTAAATACAACCAAGAAATTAAAAGAAATATACTATTTTATAATGATTTAAAAATATTCAAACTTGGGATTCCTATTATAGTTCAACTAGTGAGTGTACTAATTGTAATATTTTTCTTCTAAATTTAAGTTATTTCATGTTTTAATTCTTTATCAAACTTTTCTAGGGAAATTCATTTGAACTAGATTAGACATCTCCTCAACCTACTAGTTTGGGTACATGTGGGGGTGCTCCTAGAGCGACTTGGAGCATCCATCATACACATTTACACACCGAACCTCCAGTGGACATCCCTTATACCAAACCTTTTCATCCACCATAAGACCATCCAAGGATGTTCCCACCCATGCCTTTATCATCATTTTATTTAGACTCTAATTCTCATACCATGTCTACACAACCACCAGGGATGTTTCAACCTATACTATATCCATATCCTATGATGTATCCCTAGACATTGTATCTAAATCCTACCATGTGTGTCCTACCTCTAATTATTACAATATGTCCAAGATCTGATGATTTTTATCCTTGTTTTACACAATTTTATTCAGATGCCCAGGTGCATGAATTGGAGGAGGCACATCCATCATGGGATACTGAAAGAAGATATCCAACTGATGCCTCAAAGACTAATGATCACCATAGATCATTTTTTCTCATAAGTGTGTAAAATTATATCACATCATTTTCTCCTATTATACTATGAATTAATTCTACTTTTTTTCTTTTATCTTATTTAGTTAGATCATCTAATTGGAAATGTGGTATCCTTATATGTGTATAGCATGGAATTTTAAAACAAAAATAATGGTATATTATAATTAATACAACATAATTATAGGTAAAAATGTCATTCATTGTAGAAGTTTTATGGGAGATTTATCCAGGTAAAGCAATATCATTCTGGTGAAGCAAGTCTCATGTAGGAATATTGGTAATAAAATCAAGGAGAATCATGGGTGGAGATATGGGTATGAAATTTTTTAAATTGATATCTATATTTTTTGTAATAATTTGAATTAGCCTATTCTTTGTTGTGTTGTTTTATCTTTCTCGATGGTGGAGCTACTAAGGTTTCATGGATGATAGATCTTTTGGAGTTATGGTGATCATATTAAAATAAGTAAGATATTGGTTAGATGAGTGTAGTCATCTTTGATTTAGAGCTTGTACCAATATTAATTTACTATCCAACACCACAGTGTTAAGAAATGATTATATGTTGGTTGAGTAATGTTTTTAAGGTATTCTAAATATTTAATGGTTGTACTGAAAATTTAATTGTTTTCAATTTTATTGATTTTTTGTTTGCAAGATGATTCAAAAAAATAATAATAATAACAGTGGTGTTATGATGTATACACACAATTTGGGGGACACTAAAATTCAAGAGCAAGAGAGTCCCCAAGTACATTAATCTGAATATAAATAATATCTAAATTTAAATTCTAACATAAATTTAAGGTATTTATTTGGTGAAGATAAAATTTGGGGTATCACATTATTAGATGGGATTCAAGAATTTTCATGTTGAGAGTGAGAAATAATTTAACAATATATATTTTTGGAAAATATTGAATAATAATCCCAAAAATCATTTTTTTATTCCCAGACCTATAATAATTCCACCAATTACCTAAAAAAAATTTGATCTTTAGAGTGCTAAATTTTTTTTGATCTTTAGAGTGCTTATTTCCAAAAATTTTCAAAACATCATTATAAAAATACAATATAATTCATGGTTTTTCAGGATTAGTGACCATTACATACAACACATTATTTTACTCATCTTTCTTTGTATACAATCATTGGCTATGAACACATTTTTTTCATTCATGGTGTCCTTTGGATAATCAATATTCAATGAATTTGTGGTTTTACAAGTTATTCAAAATGGAATAATAGATAAAATGTATTTTTAAATGATAAAATCAAAATAGTGGTGTTTTTTGTTTAAAAAATACTATAAAAATAATTTCCAACATCCATTATAAGTTTATCAACACTCTTATTTATTACCTCAATTAGGAAAATCACCCAGAAGATGAAAACTGACTATGTCACCTCATCTGGTTTCCACCTACCCAATGATTCCCAGCATCGAGTCCTACTTTTTGACCTCTTAATAAATTTATTGAGGCTAAAAAATTTTATTCCTTAATATACAATGCACTTACTATATCCATGATGTCCTTATCTAGTAGTTAGGCCATATATTTGAGGCTAAAAAATATTTTAATTTTTCAAAATTATATGTATATTTATTTTTCCAAGATTACATTTTAAAATTATTATTACAAATATATATAATAAAATAATTAAAATAGTTCATAAGTTGTCAATTAAATTTTAAGCATAATTAAAATAAATTAAAAAACTATGTATGTGAAATATTGGCTTTAGGTGGGTTCTGTTCACCACGCCTGAGGGGATACCACTCATTAATGGGGGGCTAACCTAAATATATACAATTAAATTTGCATCACCATGTAGTGTGGTAATTATTACCCAATCAAAACCTAGATAGGTTCAACTATATATCTACTTATTAATATTAGATTTTCATGAATGGCCTCATTATTTAATATGGATCAACTCACTTTATAGAATGGTTGACTGAATAATGGAAACTAATAGTGTAAACTCTCTAACAATAAATTGTTTTACTAGGTAATCTACCTAAGTCCAAAAAACTAAAAAATATATATTGAAATAATAACATGTGTATGATTCATCCAATATGAGGGTCCCCATTAATGGACATAAATCATAATTTGACCACTTCCATTAGGGCCTACTCATAGTTTTCCATTGCATGCATGTTACCTTAGATCAAACTAATGTCATTTCATATTGAATAGAAACTAAAAATTGAAGGTCATGATCTACATGAACTATAGAATAATCCATCCACATAATCATATAAACTACCTACTTTAAAACTAAAACCACACCCTATAAGGAAACTTCCTTTAATTTTAGAATTTTATAACTTCATCACTAACTTTAACATAGAAATGCATCTTCTTATTTGGTATTATTTGGTTGAAATTATAACCTAGTCAACCTGTAATTGTACATAGCCCCTATAAATTATTAATATACTAATTATTTATTAGATGACTCTAACATAATTTATTTTGTATGAAAAAACAACCACAGATATAAAAATTATCCTCCAGGGTACAAATTATGTGGTCTCTTAGGCTTTATGTATACTCAAAAATGGTTTCTACTACCCTACAGAGGGATTGACATCCTTGGATAAGATACTATCTAATATGAGATCCCATACTCTATTTGTGGGAGAGTAGTCCAGTGTAATGTTTAATAAATAATAATCCTTTCAAAACTCGCTATTTCATAGAGGAATATCGATATAAGAATTGGAATCTAGTGACTATTTTTCTTTATTATAATATGTGTATTTTCAAAAAACACTTATGAATTTGAAAAAAAACAAGAGGGGAAACATATTTAAAATATTACACATTCAAAATGGAAGGATAATCTATAGTCTTAACCAGTACATAATGACATCTGATAGCCTACAATTATCAACCAGGGAGTATAATGAGAAAAAACTATCTGGAACTAATGTCACAATTCTTACTAATAATTACAACATCTAATTTGGTATTTATAGTATTTTACAATAGTTTGTATTCATGTATAGATAAAAATAGGAGAGTCTTCCACCAATTCATAATATTAAATAATTATTGATGTGGTTATTGGTATTATTGTCCTTCTATAAATACTTGCCCAAAATATTCCAAGAAATCACCTTTATCTTCTTATTCTTTACAGTGGAAAGTATAAAGATATTTCTTCTAACTCTTGTGAAGATGGAATACTCCCCCTCTTTCTATGTATCCAAAAATTCATAACATACTCTTGTTCTTCCTACCTCAAAATGTGCTAAAAGTTACATTAAAATCCATAAATAACAGTTTTCTTGATTTTAGTTTAACACAATAATGATATGTCAATATAATCCTTCTAGACTTGAAAACCTGATTTAAAGAATGTATAATTCCTCAAAAGATATAGTTGAGTTATTTTTAGTTTAAAAAAACATTTTAACCCAAATAACCTATCATGAGATTAACTAATTGAAAAAACCCAAGAGGAAAAAAATACCATATCAAGAATGAACTAAATAACCAAACCCAAAGATAAATAAATATCCCAACCCAATATTAACTACTTAACCTAATACAAAAAGGAAAAATTGATCAAATGACCAAATCCATAAAAAAACTCATGACCAAATGACCAAAATGAACCAAATTACATAAACCAAAAAAAACATAACCCAAAAATAAACCAAATGATATCCCCAAAATAAACCAAATAACCTATCATAAAAAAGGTATTACCAAAAAATGAACAAAATAACCTCAAAAAATAGACTTATCCCAAAATGTGATAATTGACATAACCCAATATAATCCAAATAACCTAAACCCAAGAAAATCAATTGATCTAACCAAAAAATGAGCAAATGAAAAAATGAAATAACTAAAAATTACATTACCCTAAAATGAACCAAATGACTTAACCCAAAATAACACAATTAATATAACTCAAATATGACATAACCCAAAGATTATCCAAATGAATGACCCATAATGACCTAAACCAATGTGAACAAAATAACATTTCCCATAATAATATAACTCAAAAATGAGTTAACCCAAAAATGAATCAAATGGCCTAACCTATATAAGCCAAAATTAACTAACATAAAATGAAAAAGCTGATATAGTAAAAGGACCAAATGGATAAATATTAGAAAAGACACAACCTAAAAATAAACAAAATGGCATGCCTTATTAAGGAAAGAAACACCCTCAGCCAAAATGAATCAAATAACTAAACCCAAAATAAAATTAACATCCTAACCCTAATTGAACTAATTAACTTAACCAAGAAATTGGAAAATTGATCAAATAACCTAATCCAAAATAAAATCAAGACCAAAAAACAATATTTCACCCATTTGTGTAACCCAAAAAAGGCATAATTGAAAAATAAACCAAATTAGCTAAGCAAAAATAAACCAAATAACCAAAAAAAGGGATAACCCAAAATGAACAAAATAACCAAACCTAAAAAGGCCTAAACAAAAATAAATAAAATTACCTAACAAAAAATAAAACAAATAACCTAAACACGTGTAAACCAATAAATCTAACCAAAAATGAAAAAATGACCAAATGAACTAACCAACAATTACACTACCTTTAAAGGAACCAAATTACATAACCCAAAATAAACTAAATATCATAAATAAAATATGAAAAAATCCAAATATGATCCAAATGACCAAACCCAAAATGACCTAAACCAAAGAGAACAAAATATAAATTCCGAAAATAAACCCAATTATATAACTCAAAAATGACTTAACAAAATAATCAAGAAAATGGCCTAATCAAAATCAGTAAAAATGACCTAAATTAAAATAAACCAAATGATATAGAAAATTGACCAAATAGAAAAATATTCTGCAATATCTAACCTAAAAATTAACCAAATGACATAACTCATTAAGGAATGAAGAACCCTGGAGATCCATATTGAGGAGAGCAATGCTTCGCTTCCTGAAGAACTCGATGAACCCTAGTCCGCTGAATTTATCTCAACGTTCTGCGTCATCCCCTTGATTCGTTCTATTATGGCTGGATTAGACTCTAATTGGGAAGTCGCGGTGGTTCTTAAAAAGAAAAATGAAAAGAAAATCTCAGATGTGGAAGTTCCAGACCCGGGGAATGATCTTCTGGAATCTGGATCTAACCCTCTAATCAGTGGAGCACCATGAGGTATTTCATTCCTTGAAGCTCTTAAAGGATCTCTTGTTTCCTCTTCTACAGGTGCAAAATCTCCCTCGACCATCAAGAGATTAGACGATGGAGGTTTTTCCGTTGAAGCAGATCCTGTTGCAATTGCACAACGCCAAAATCTCTGTATGTTTTATTTAATGGGACGTGTCCCGTATGCTAAAGGATAAAACCCTCATCCTATGTTGAACTGAAACAAAGAATATCAATCTGCTGGGGTATTACAAATTGGAAAATTATCCCCTTGGGAAAAGTTTTTTTTCATATGCTTCTGTACTCTCAAGAGGATCTTAATTCTGTTTGGAAGATAGGTAATTTATTGTTGAAGCATGGATTTATGAGACTCTCGGATTGGGATTTTTCTTTCAATCTGAATACACAAAGAGGCAAGTCTGCACCAATTTGGGTTAGGTTCCATAACTTAAACTGGTTTTTTTGGAACCCTAGAATATTGAATGATTTAGCTGCCTGCATTGGTACCCCCTTCAAAATTGATCAAAGAACCATTAATACTGACTTGGGTATGTATGCAAGGGTTTTCGTGGATGTCAATCTTGAAACCAAGCCTCCTAATACTATCTCTTTTCATGCCAAAGATTACAAGACTGTAATTGACATTGAATATGAAAATATTCCCTCCTTTTGTGACTTCTGTAAAATTTTAGGGAATTCTGTTCAAATTTTTATATTGGTTCATAGAGCCCCCAATCATCATAACCCTTATTATTGGTCCGAAGTTAGAAAAACTAAGAAGGATATAGTCCCCCCCCCCCCCACTGATAAATCTGACCCTTCCCAAGTCAATCCTAGAAAGTGGATTCCTAAAACCCCAAAAGAACCTGGGGTAACCTGGGTTGATCAGGTGGAGAAACAGGAGTAGGATTTACAGGATCAATCCATCAAGGAAAAACTGGAAAATATTGATAACCTGTTTAATCATACCCCCTAGACTGGGTCTCAAGCTGACCTTGATTCCTCCCTAATTTTGTGACATGGCTCCATTCCTGAAGATCTTCCTCTAGTTCCCATATCACAGACTCATAAGGGTGAGTCTTCCTTGACCAATTGTATGGTTGGACCAGTTCCTAAAACCCAGCTCAATCTCCCTCTTCCTTCTTCTGTGTCTGACAGTTCAACTGCATGTCTTCAGGACTCATGCTCTTTTCAAAATATAGAATGCATTAGGCAGGTTATCTCTCCAACACCTGGTGATGTTCCCTCTGAGACATTGGCCAAAAACAATCCTTCCTCTTCAATTGTCTAGTTTGTTGTTCCTGGTAACCAACCTGCCTTGTCTGTAGATTGTTCCATCACTGTTTCTATGAAGAATGCTTCCAATGTTGTGGTTGATGTGAATCCATCAATCTCTGAACCTTTTGAAATAGGTCCAGCTTCTGATTCGGTAACCATTCATCCGGGGATTTCTATTTTGGATGGAAATCCCCCTTTTTGGTGGCTACTACAATTTCAGACATGGATCCTTTGAATCTAGATTCAGTTATCAATCATGGATGTGTGTTGACTAATTCTGAAATTAAATCAGGATGTAACACTGCCAATCCTGAGTCTTCTATGGCCATAAAGGATAAAATACGTTCTTCCAACAAAACCACTTCCCCTAGGAAAACCAGAGGTCATAGTGCTGGTAATAAAATGAAAGGGGGGTCAAACCCAAAGAGTAAATAATAATGCATATTCTCTACTGGAATTTTTAAGGGATTGCAAACCCCGGAACCCTTAACGTTTTGAAGGGTATTATTTTTACCCATCGTCCTATGCTGATTGCCATTGCTGAACCTAAATTTAACTTTGCCCCTAAATTCACACATCTGTATAACCTTGGTTTCTATTTCTTGGGTGCTTGTAACAATGGTTATGTGGACTCTCTTTGTATTTTCTATCACTCTTCTCTACAAAATGTCAACATATTTAGTCTCTCTGCTCAAGCTTTGAGGTGCAATTACTACCTTGATATCACTCACATCTTCAATACCTTTGTTTATGCCAAAAATAATTACCTTGATCGAAGATCTCTTTGGAAGGAGATTTCTGACATCAGTACCAAGATTCAAGATCCATGGGTATTGGTTGGGGACTTTAATGCTTTTCTTTCACCCTCTGAAAAAATTGGCCACTCCTTCTCCTCTATCTCTGCTAGAGAATTTAAAGCTTCCATAGAAGGAAATAACCTCATTGAGATTAACCTTACTGGTTCTCAATTAACTTGGTACATACATCACTACAATCGTGTGGTGGAAAGTAAACATGATAGAGCTTTCACTAATGAGTATGCTCTTGATAAGTATAACCAGATCTTGTGTTCTACCCTTACTAAACTTGCTTCTGATCATCATCTGATCTTAGTCATCTTTCCTCAAAACTCTCGGAAGCCTTCCTTTCCTTTCAGATTTAATTTGGCCTGGTCTTCGGACTCAGATTGTGTCTCTCTTATCAATTCTTCCTGGACTAATATGGGAAATCACAATGATGCCTTTGCGTGCACCACTAAGTTGAAACCCCATAAAAACATTCTCAAAAAGTGGTGCGCTGATAAAACTGCTTTAATTGAACAAGATATCCAAGATTTGGAAAAGGATTTGTCTCTCATTCAAAATAATAACACATTATCCAGTTTCAAATCTGACCCCGAGGATGAAATCAACATCTCTACTAAATTGATCTCTCTTCTAAACATTAAAGATAACGTAAAGAAGCAAATTTTCAAAACTAAATGGCTCAATTATGGGGATAGAACCACCAAATTTTACAACTCTCTTTAATGGGTTAGGAAAGATTGTAAGCCTCTCTCTTGCTTAAGAGTTGAGGGTAATCTCATTGATTCTGAGGAACAGATTTCTAATAATGTTGATTCCTAATTCACTGACATTTTCAATGGTCCTAATATCAACAAAGATATCCTACCAAGCATTATTCCTTGCATGGTTACTTCTGAGGATAACTGTCTGCTCAACTACATCCCCCTTGATTCTGAGATTAAGGACACTGTATTTGGTCTAAATCCAGACAGTGCCCTGGGTCCCGATGGTTTCAACAATGGTTTCTATCAAAAACATTGGGATGTCCTTCAAAATGATGTTTGTAATTTAGTTAAATCTTTCTTTGAAAAAGGGGTTCTCTCCCATGCTCTCAAATCTCAATTCCTCACGTTAATTCCTAAAGTTGATAATGCTGATGAAATTCACCTCTTCCATCCCATTTCCCTCTTAAATTCTCTCTTTAAAATTATTACTAAGATCCTGGCTAATAGGTTTTCAAATATTAGCAAAAAAAAATTCTCCTGGAACAAGTTTGGATTAATTAAAGGCAGATCTATACAAGATTGTATTTGCCTCACCTCAGAACCCACTAATTTATTGAACAGAAATACTAGAGGTGGGAATATTTCTCTTAAGCTGGACATCACTAAGGCCTTCGATACGATTGACTGGACATTCATTTTTAAGGTCCTCTCTAGTTTTGGATTCAATGATTCCTTTATCAATAAAATTAAAATCATCTTCAACTCATCCAATATCTCTATTCTTATTAATGGATCACCTAGGGGATATTTTAAATGATCCAATGGTGTTAGACATGGAGACTCGCTCTATGCTATGATTTTTTCTATCGCTGAAGACTATCTTAGTTGACTGCTCTCCCTAAATGTTGAGGGAGGTAGAATCAAACCAATCATTGCTTCTAGAAATCTTCATGCTCCCTCTCACCTGCTCTATGCCGATGATATTATTTTCTTCCTTCATGGAGACAAAAGAAATGTTAATAACCTTAAATCTATCATTTCTCACTATGAGGAGGTTTCTGTCCAATGCATTAAATGGAAAAAATCTTTCATCTACTTCGGTAAAAACATCCCCTCTAATAGGAAAACTCATATCACCAATGTCTTATGGTTTAAGGAAGGATCCCACCCTTTTATTTATCTTGGTGTCCCCCTTTTCTGGGGTCAACCCAAAGCTTGTTTTTTTCTTAGCATCGTTGATCAAATTCAAAATCAATTTTCTTCCTGGAAAGGTAAGTCCCATTCAATGGCTGGATGAATTTTCCTTGTTAAATCCACTATTGTCTCTAAGCTAGTCTACTCCATGATGGTCTACAAATGGCCTCTGGGGATAATAAAAAGATTAAATACAGCTATCAGAAATTTCATCTGGAGTGGAAGCACTCTGGAAAGGAAATTGGTAACGGTCTCTTGGGCCACTTGCTATAAACCTATTGAAAATGGAGGAATTGGTATTAAGAATCTTAAAATCCTTAATGAGGCCCTTCAGGCCAAACACACATGGTCCCTCATTCATAATAACTCCCATTCCATGAGATTTCTCAAAAATTGATTCCTTAATAAGCTTAAGTCTGGTTTTTCTAATTACATGACTTCTTCTATCTGGTCATCGATCAAATCTTCTTTTTACTCTATCTTGGAAAATTCTAGATGGCTTGTTAGTAATAATTCTTCTTTAAAATTCTGGCTTGTAACTGGACTGGCTACCCTCTCATTTCTGATATGCCTAATACCTTTTCCCCTAATCCCATGAACTGCTCTATTAGGGAGATGATCAATTCCCATGATTCTCAACTTCCGAATCCTATCAAGGTGATTGTGGATAATTATTAGTTCACTTCCAATGAGGATCTCCTTGTTTGGGAACCTAATCATAATGGCCTGTTAGACTCTAAAAATTTTTATCGCTATCATTTCCCTATTGAGGATAAAAATTTTAATAGGGTGTCCAATTTCAATAAAGATCAGATCAAGCCTTCTCGTGTTACTCTTATGTGGCGTATTGCGCATCAAAAAATTCCAACTGATGTTTGCATGCAATCATATGGCTTTAATCTTTTCTCGAAATGTAGATTATACAATCAGCATCGCGAGGACATCAATCATCTTTTTTTATCTTGTGATACTGCTATGGCCCTTTGGCATTACATATTTGACCTTTTTAAAGTAGATGGATTTTAGATACATTTATTTTCACTCAACTGAAAAGAATGTTGGAATTCCCAAGATCTCCTCAAATCAAGAATCTCTTTATTACTACTTTTGTGGAGCTTCTGCATATACTATGGTATGGTAGAAATGATTCTTTTTTCAACAATAACTCTTTTAATATTAATACATGTAAAATGAGGATTCTACTAGCTATAAAGAAAGAGGCTACGATCCAAAAAGAATTTTGTGAAAATTCTATCATAGATTTTGAAACCCTTCACCGAATTGGGGTCAAAGGTATCCTCCCAAAGCCACGCTAAACTATTGATGTTTTCTGGAAGGCACCTCCTCTTGGATGTATTAAGGTAAATGTGGACGGAGCTTCAAAGGGAAATCATGGACTTGCTGGATGCGGAGGAATTTTCAGAGACCATCAGGACCAGATCCTTGGATGTTTCTTTGGAAGCTGCGGAAATGCTTCTACGTTGGAGGCAGAAATGCTTGCTACCATTCATGTCGTCTCCTATGCAATGCTTTTAAACTGGAAGAATATCTGGATCGAAAGCGACTCCACTACTATTGTGAAAGCCATCTGGAAGGGTGATGTCCATCTGGCATGGTCTCTCACCCCCATATGGATGGACTGCCTCACTGTGCTCAATGACCTCAACTTTATTTCCACTCATACCTATCGGGAGGCTAATATGATCGCTGATGGGCTTGACAACATGGGAGTCTCTCATGAGATCACTTGGAAGAATGAACTCCCTCCAGAGTTGATTCCTTCTTTTATTAAAGACTCTAGAAAATTGTTCTCTTTCCTTCTGTTGTATCTTGTTTGTGCCTCTTTCTATTTGAATAAAGCTCCAAGTTCTGGTCTTTTGACCAGAACCCACTTTTTTTAAAAAAAAAGGAATGAATCACCCTCGCCCAAAATAAATCAATTTCCCAAACCAAAAAAATTAAAAACAATTACTCTAACTGATTGACCAAATTACCAAATAAACAAATGAACAAATAACCTAAACAAAAAATAAACCAAATGACCAATTAAAAAATTAATAATCAAGTGACCAAATAACCAAAATTACTATGTGACTAAATAACCAAATATGGTAACACCAATAGAATTGAATCAAAATGAAAATACAAGAGAAATCTATATCATACCCTTATTTAGAAGGATAATTAGTATGCATTGATTTTTGTATGACACAAGTATTTATTGATTATTTTATTCCACAAATATCATGTTAATATCACATTACATCAAAATAGAATATATTTTTTGAGTTTTTATCAATTTAAATTTTTTTTTGTAATGTTATATTATAGTAATCAATGTCATTTTCAGCAATCAGCATTGGGAGTCGATGGTTGTGTGCCTTGAGAAATATTATTTTTCTTGAGTATAAAGAAAATAGATGGAGGTTGTATTAATTCATAGAAACAATAATGTATTGTAATCCTTTTTATTGATATTTCAAATTTTGATACGTAATTAATAATTCAAAATCTTGTTTATATTTTCAACATTTTCCCTAGAGTCTCTCGACATCAAGGAAGATGAAAACTTTAGGCCAAATGTTCATTTGAGATTCGTATTAAGTGAGGATAACCATGGGAGAGTCTGATGTCAACCCAAGAAAAATGTCATCCCTACTAAGTATTGTCCCTCATAAATTTCCCCTCAATTCTCTAACACCCAATAGTAATAAAATACTCATCTAGAAGAATATGAGTCCAATAAATAGAAATAAAGGTGTGTGAAAGAGGTAAACTGGTCATCAAATTATTCCTGAAATATATGATAGATATAAGTTTATAACTTCTATTATAGCCATATAATGTTTTTATTTTATGATTGTAAATAATATTCTCTTTATATGATTCATAGATTGCTGTCATTGAGGGTCATAGTAATGGTCTAAGTGATGATATTGGTGGTGGTGGTCATGATGATGATGATGATAATGATGCTTCTACTGTTAATGTTTCTACTGATGATGATTGTAGTGGTAGTGGTGGGGGTGGTGGTGGTGGTGGTGGTCTAGGCGATGATGGTTTTAAGGATGTTGCTGATGATTGTTATGGAATTAGTGGTCATGAGATAAATATTGATCCCCTTTATTTTTGAGTTTATATTAAAGAGAAATGTTTGGAAACCATTTAATGACTAAAAGTGATTGATGGTATGTATTGAAGATGAATGTTATAGTATTGTAAATTCATTAAAAGCATTGATAACCTGAAGGTTAAATGATAAATGTATAATAATTATACTACATTAAATTTGTACAATGGTTTGTAATTGGTTAACATGTTCTATTAGAGGGGAAAGATGGTGTTGATACTACCCTTGGGGTATAAGATGTTATACCGAGAGTTCATGGAACTATTGGTATATATCAATATTTCATAGGAGTATATACCCAAGGTTTCTGAAATGATGGGTATACATCTATACCCAAATCTTAATTCAATCCATGGGTGTTTAAATAAAGTCATGAGTTATTAACAGTTTCAAAGTAAACCATTGGTATAGAACTATATGGATGCTTATACCTCCATGGTTCAGAAAACTACTTATATAGGCTATAAAATGGTTCTAGGCCCTATATCAATGGTTATAAACCATTTTTATAGCTTATTTTTACAGTAGTGAGAATCTCATAGAGCCATCATCACAATATATGTTATCATCCTAGTCACTACCATGGGTGGCCCTTCTCTCAACATGGATCACCAGTTCACACTCTACTATGGGGACAAGGTGAGGAGGGATCTTGGTACATTGATGTGGGTTGTTTCATTATGCATCATGCACATCATATGGGTGTCTTCCAAACATATTTTCCATTTTCCACTCTTTAGAAGATGGAGTCTATTGATTTCCTATTGCTCCAAAAAAAGGGACTATTGTGGAATATTGGAAGGAATTATGAGTGGGACCCTAAATATTCGAGGCCACTGATGAGAATAAAACTCCTCATGCTCCTACCCCACCTGCTCTTACTCAAGAGGTACATACTCCTACTCCTAATCCTACTCATGATCCTCCAGCTACTACCGTTTTATCCCACCCATCAGCTCCTATTTCCACCATTGTACCACCCCTACCCATTATGTACCTACCTCACCATTGTCCCATGCCATCTGGGATGTTCTACAGTGAATTTTGGTAAACTAGAGTCAACATTCCTTTCATTTTATCTTCCCCTTTGTTGATTCATCGCAATTTATCACCATTATCCCATAGTCATCCATTGCATCTTCCCAATAACCATAATCTTTCATAAACCCAGCTTCAATATCAATTCCCACCCCATTGTCCAAAAATGTCAACCATCCTCTAGAGCTTATATACCTTGTTTCCCATCAAGAGTTTTTGATATACCAGGATCAATGGGGAATTTTCCTAATCTTAGCTTTATCATATGTGGTTCCATTCATATCTCCAGCTGCTAGAAATTGGGATCCAATCAAGATTGTCACAGCCCTACTAAAAATGATGATAGATCTTTCTGGTAACACCCTGAGACATTATATGGTGGTTGATCCACCTTCCTATCACTCCGTAGCTTCCATAGAAATAGTAGGAGGATTTCGACAACCATTTTTCAGAAGGGGACTTCTAATGCTAATAACATCTAGTCTACTCGTATTATTTATTTATTCCCATGTATACCCTTCCCATTTTGTAATCTATTTAGTGTATATATTCCTACTCTTTGTGTTCCTTATTCTTAATTTTATTATTTTGTTTATCTAATGGATTGGAATTTATTTTTGAGTGCATATCTTTCTTACATTCTCACTCTTACTTATGCATTCATTTAGCTATGTATCGGTAGACAACATCTTCCATGGTTATTGATGAGTCTTTTAACAACTATATGGCCTCCTAAATGAGTTATTTTTTTGTGTGGATGACATATTGGGACAAATCCAATAGATCAATCTCTATAATATGTAGGATCCCCCTCCACTACCTACATGGATACTCTAACTAAAACATGAGATCTTTGGTCACCCCATTCCTGAGGTGGTACACCCCACCAAGAACCCCCATGATCTCAAGTATAAATATACAAAATTCTATAATAGATATTGTATAGCTTTGTCGATGGACACCTCCTCTGATCCCTACCCATCTGTCTGACTAATGACGTCATGTTCACACTTTATGGGAGGCAGCCCTTTTTTTCTTGAGTTTTTTTAGTTTATTAATATCATTTATTTTTTATTTTTATCAATATTTTTATTCATAGTTCATTTGATACATTCTTGTAGCATGATCCATGTATTTATGTAATAATCTTTATAATATTGTTTACTGGGTACATCTATCCATTTTTTCTTCTACCAGATTTATTATTTCCTTTGTACTGATGGATTATATAGTGAAGGTATCTTTCCTTCTAATAATATATCTACAAATCCATGTGTTCCTTAAATATATATCATTTTCACACATATACTGACCTTCAATATAAGGATTTCATGATTCTTAACTTTAAATTCAATATCACTACCTTCAGACCGTCTATGCTATTATAACTTTCTCTCCTACATCACCTTCCAAAATATGTGGACACTATTTCATTTTATGTGTGGGGGATAAATTATTGAGATATATTATATTAAAACTAGAATTATTACATTCCTTCATTAGTTTAGGTGAAAATTTTCATTTAAATAATTCTTTAGCCTAAAATATAATTACACCCACTTAAATAAATGAAAATGTTTGGTTGTAAAATGATAAATATTTTTTTTAACTTATAATTTTTTTGTGATTTCGGAGTTGAGTATTTTACTTCTGATTCTCAATTTTTTTAATTTTTTTTGAATGAAATATTATTAGATGTTATTACCTAATTGATTGACCGTTTATTATATTATTATTCCCAAGATTATTTTGAACCTATATTGTCATATTATTTTATTTTCATATTCCTTGAGAGATATATGGGGCATGTAAACCAATCCAAACATACATTGGAATATTATCAAAGTTATGACTAAATAAGTACACTATTAAAATGATTTAGGTAATATTTTTTGATACATTTATCATAAAACCCGCCTTTATATTTATCTATCTTATTCCCACTGAATCCATGAATGAACTTATTAAAATTGATTCATGATACAATCCCATTTTATCCCTCCTTACCATAATCATGAAATAATTTCATTATTTTTACTTTAATAAGTGTGGTGGTGATGGTCATTACTAATGGATGTGGGATACTTACTGTAGAGGAGATGTATGGTGACTTTTTCACATGATATGCGGAAGTGGTCCATGGTTCTTAAGATATAAAATTCATGGTTATCATTTAAAAACTATATATATATATATATAATAAAATAATATGGTTTTTTTATTTAGAAGGAAAAAAATAACCATTACCATACTGAAGAATTGTATGATGGATAAAATGTGGTTAGGTGATTGATGTGAGATCTAGACTAGACATGACATTCAAAAAAATAGAAAAATTAAAAAAAGGGTTTTTTCATTGAACATTTATAACACATCGATGGGATTACCATAAGATTTTGGGAGTGTAAAGATACCACATTCTAGGGAGGGTTTTTCATTACATTATTCCAGTATATCATTAATTATACTTGAGAGTTTAACCTAATTTTTTTAACTTTATTTTTATCATCTTCCCACTTACTCCCAACCATAGATCCATTTAAACCTTATTGTCAAATCTCTCTTGATTAGTTGTATTTTTGTCTTTATGGAGTGAAGATGTTAAAACCAACGAAATCATATGGTTAGGAACATGTATTAACGGTATTATAATAACTCTATTTTTATATTATCTTGAGGGATGAGATAAATTTCATGCTGAGGTAAATCAAAATATGGTTATAGCTTCTAAGGAATAGTGGAGAAATTGTAATTAAAGAAATAAATTATCTAAATAATGAATATAGCCATGAGTCATGCTTTATTTTATCTACCTGAGTAATTTTAAAAGACTATTTCTTCTGCTAAAACTTAGTTTTATTTTTTTAGTTATAATGCATGTATCCTTTCTTAAAATTTATTTCATTTGGAATCCATGATGATATGTTTTTTATTGAGGAAATTCAATGTTTCATATGTAGTGGAATTCAATATGTTGAATTCATATTTATATTATACATTGTTATTTAATATCTATTTGTTATTTATTATATGATTCATTGGGTTATCTCTAGTTTTTTCAAGAAATAAGGATTCAATTCTCAAAAGTGTAACTATTTCACTTTCGGAAATTTCAAACATTACAAGTCATGAAACCTATTAACAACATGAATTACACAAGAAAATGTCACATTTATACCAAATTAAATCTCGTGAAACTATGAAAAGTCGTGAATCCCACATGAAGAATAAATGCATGACATGAATTCATTACCCAATGTGAAAGATTCAAATTCTAAACCCACCGAATATTCATTCCATTATATCCAAGAGATATTTGATTTCTCGATATTTTTTAGGATCTATTTATTCAATGTGAATTTTACTTACACTTCATTAATATTTTGGGGTAGAATTAATTTAATGAAATTTCATGATGTGAAACATTTACATGTCATGAGATAATTAGGATTATATACATTGCAGCACCAATACAAAATTGGATATGGTCCCACTATCTTCTTTTATTTATTATTTACTCTCTACACTTTAAGAAACATCCTTAATTCATATTCATTTCTTATTTTATTGATATTTTATTGATTTTCATCATTCTAAAGACTTGTGGATTTCTCATTATTATTTCAATTGTTGTTTAAATTACAATTACTATGATCAAACTCAATGGTTTTGTTTCCTTTCTTGTTACATCCTTCAAGTAAGTGTCTTTATTGATTATAAATTTCATTAATCAAGGATTACGTTAATTTTAATTTTTTTATGAAATATTTCAAGCATGTTTAATTATTTTCATCCAATACCATCATTATCATGAGTGGATAGTCTACTAGGGTTAGGGGTCGAGAGTAGGGGTGGATTAAACTTAATGAATCCTTAAATAAAAACATGGTTAAACCTTTGGATAGAAATTATTTTAACCATTATTTTAAATCCTATTATTTTTCAAAACCATTATCTGGGGAATTTTAATAGAAAGATCCTATCCTGATTAGAGTTGAGCAGGATAGGACCCATAGTTTGTGAATATTTCTTCCATTAAATCCACATTTATTGCACCTAGTTTATTGACTTCCTCTAGACCAAAGTGTATTTTCCATATTAAGTAGATCCATTTGGTTTGAAAAAAAAACCAATAAGTGACACCCATAGAGTTTCAGAGCCAGTGTCATAGGACTATCCCAAGATAGATGTACAAATAACTTTTTACTAAGCCCTAAAATTGATCATGATCTCATATATATGACGTGATGTAAAACCAGACTACCTAAGTATTAAAAACCAAATCTAAGAGAGTCATGTGGGAATCCATCTGTCAGGTTTTAGTCATTAGCTTACCAGCTTTTATAGATTATCCCTTTGGTTTCAACCCCATGTTTCCACCATATTATAACTTTTTAACTAGAGTTGTAAGGTATTTACAAATTTCTAATCTAATCAATGTCCATGTGGAATCAACAACTCTATTTGTGTTGGTCATAACATCACTATATAATTGTTATCCTCAACAGGTTCTTCTAAGTTGGATGAATTGAGATTTAATCCTCACTCCCTTCCATATTACAACATGTGATAGGTCTGGTTGATACTTTTTCATTTAAAAATGGTGAAAAATTATGATCCTTTGTGTAACATTATATATAATCCAACTTGTAATCCACTCCTGTAATATGATAAATGGTCTTAATGTGTCCAATATATCATGGAATCAATTTCCTCTATTTCTTGATCCATATGTTCCTTAATCTAGGAGTCACCATCAGGAACATAGAATAAAAAAATTTCATATGTCAAATGTTATATTTAATTATCGCTATACTATTTTAATTGAATTTATGATAAAATCATTCACCTTTAAATAAGCTTATCCCTTCATATTATACCTTACATAAAATTGAGTTTTTTAAGGGTCTTATATCTAATATAATTCAAACAAAAAACTTGATGGACGTGGTCAACAACAATATGACCCAAACAACTTCATATGAACTAATGAATGATAAATATTATACAATAAATCCAACAATGAAATAAGATTATATAAATATCTCATAGAATCAACTATACACATTGAGATTATATCCAACAAAACATTTAAATATACTCCCAATACCCTTCTATAAAACGATGTAATATTGTTCATCTTTAAATGTATCCATATGGAACTTTTGATTCCTTTCTAAAATCATTATACAAACTTTGAGTCTCTATCTGATATACTATACATTGAAAACCCATCGAATCTCATTACATAATCCATATAAATCTTCCCTTTCTCATCATTAAAAAACAATTCTTATATAATCAAGAAATGCACTGACTTCATGAGTCGATCCCCTCAAACTCAAACACATTAATATTTCTATGTTTACCTCATAAAACAAATCCTGAATCCTATAGGGATTCTTTCTTATTTCTATATAAAATATGGTAATAGTTTTAAAACCCATTATTTTCATTTTTTTACTTTAACATGTCCCATTATAAAACCAGATAATGATAGAAAAACAAGAATATATTCCATCATTTTAGACCCCCAAAAATTATTTTTGATGTCATTATATGCCATTGTTATTCTTGGATATAATATCTGACATTAATTGTGTAAATACCTGAACATAACCATCCTAATCTATAAATAAACCACCATTCATAATCTGAAATAGGGATTAGATTCCACTAAGAATAACTGTCCCACAATGATCTTCCTTTCATTTAAAGTGTCCCTTATCCTCAGTTATCTTTTTCAAAAAAAATCACATCCTTCTCTCTAAATATAATGTGACATCCATTTTAGGATAATAACACCAAAATATGCTAAAGTGGGGTAATTTTCCTACTCATGGAATCCACTATGATATTTTCCTTCTCCAAAAAGGTAATTCTGACACATCCTAATACATTTAATGAATTGGTTATCTATAATAAAATATATTAAACACCAATCACAATTCACCATACTTAGTTAAAGTTGAAAATTTTGGTTGGTTCTATAATGAATTGGATTATCCTAGGATCACTTTCATCCACCTACCAAAATGCTATATTTCTCATCCTAATAATGAATTATTAATCATTGAAAAATCATTGATTAACCATATAATCAACATAACCTTTACAAGGGTACAAATATGTCAAAAATATGATTCATACTATGGTAAATCCTTCATTTCTACCACAAGTTAGCTTTTAAAGACACTTAATCTACTAAAACACCCTAAATTAATTCCACATATCAAGAATATTTTAAGAAACTAAAAAGAGTCAATAATTTTACACCTAGATAATTCTATATTCTACCATATTCAACAATACAATGATTTTATCACAAATGTGTCCTCTTTGGGTAATAGAAACCCCACATATGGATTAATGGGACACTCTGATCATAAGATTACTATATCGTTTTTCTTCTAAAAATATATTTATAGTCTCCATCAATCAATGATGAACCCTACTCATGAACCTAACTGAAAAAACATAAAATATCTATCCACTAGTATCACTTTATGTTTTGAAGACAATTTAGTGCTCTATGAAACCACTCAGCACAAATCATTAATAATAAACCCTACTAAACTATACAATGACTTATTCCTTTGTTTTTAATTTCTATTAGTACCAGCTTATTAATTTAAAAATCATCCTGCATAATCCAAAACTAATTTCAATTAATCACATCTAGACACCTAAAAACATAATATTCAAAAATGACTTAATAACTGTCACCTAAACATAAAAAAAATTATCTCAACTCCCCCTGGGTTATAAAAACCAAAAAAAATCACCCTTGAATTTTCAAAATTGTCATGTAATAAGCATCACCTCCGGACAATTGATGGTGCACTCCCCACAATGTGAATTCTTTTTCCACTACTCACCAAGAACCTCTATTCACCAACCATACATATTTAATCCCATTTATTCTAGACCAAATTTATATGTTTATCTTAGGGAATCATGGTATTTAAATATATGATTACAAAATACCTTCATTGATCCACAATCCAGAGCCTATGTTTTTTATAGATATGCCTCAAAATTATTCAATTTAATCACTAGTGCAAGACTCCCATTTTATTTTTAATTATGTACATGACCTTATCTTGTGAGTATCTAAAAAATAAAATCAAATACTTTTCAACACAAAATGAAACATATTTCTTTTCACACTACATTGAAAAAAACCCAAGAGTGTTCAATTCAATATTTTGAAAAAAGATGACTATCTCATCTTATTTTCTGTCCTCATTCCTTCAAAACATTTCATAGTAACTCCATATAAAATTTACCACCTATAATAATTAAATTTAAAATTTTGATCCACCACATATAAATCCACTCTCTTATTAGTATAGGATTATAAATCTTAGAGACTTATTCTCTTAATAGTCCTCAATCATTATCAATTTCAATCTCATTCTATTCTTGAGTGGGATATGTGATCTGCACTACCTCAACAAATAATTAGACTAACCTCTTTTATAGTCCTATCCCATATTAAATTGACCCATATAACTTTTAGGGAGGCTATTAATCCCATGCATATCTAAAAATACTCCCAAAAACACTAAACATAATTCTATTCTTAACATGCTAAAGGGAATCAACATCCAAAAAAAATAACATGATCACATGAAACTTGAGCATAAATTGTCACTATAGGAATTAACTCATTCATGACTCATTCCAAGTCATACAATTAAGAATTCCTCACACATCCTATCACACTCACTCAACCACCTTCTAGGCTAGTGATAATGAATTGTTCCACCCACCATAAAAATACAAATGTCTACCTAATCAGTGTATATTCTCATATCATGATATCCAAATACAACTTCATTATGCCTTATTTAGATTATCCTAGTAAGTACCCTTGATAATTACCTAGATAGCCTCTAAAATAGATCCAACTAACTTAGGAACCAAAGGATTATATAACACTAATTCTTTTCCTCATCCATGAACAACCACAACTCTCATAGGGGTTCAATTTTATATCATATTAAGAAAGATAATAAAACCCCAAATCACTCCTCAATAATTTATCATAAAAAAATTCACTATTTTACACTATTACTAAGTGAAGTCCTATTTATATATAAAATTTAATTTCCATCCATTTATCAAAAAATTTAAATTGTATTTCAAAAATAATTCAACAAAATCAAAATCAAATAATCATTTGAAAAACCACGTTTAAAGAACAAAATTGTTGTTTCATTATAAATCCTTTTTTACATAATAAAAACATTTTTCCTTCAAAAACATTACCTATGACCCAATATATACAAATCCTACCAATATATATGAACTTTTTTTGGTTTCAACCCAATATGTTTTAAAATTATATAATTAGAGTCCTACAAGGTCATCACCAAAATCTCAATTCCATAAACATACCTATGACTTGGAGTTCACTTTAAAACTGTTATCTACATCTTTTTATAGGCACCTTATGAGACTAAACTATCATATTCACCCTTCTTACCAGACTTCCAAATACTTAACAAAAAACCCCTCTCTAATACCATTTTATAACACCATATCCCCGGGTATGGAATCTAGAAACTTAATCTAAGGAAACACATGGTCTTAAGTGAGTTCCCTAATTGCAATTGGGTGTTGAAAAGTAAATATGGGTAAAATAATACAGTTTTGGAATGATATACCCCAAAATAAATATCAATAAATTATACGTTCCAATGAGTACTCAATTTAAATAAAATATTTAAAAATAAACTCTAATTTTATTTTTTTTAAATAGACCAATTCTAAGGTGCAAAATAATATGATATAAAATTTTGAAATAATAAATATCTTGAAAAATAAGATACCATATCCTCTACCATAAATCTATGTTAGAAATAAGAATCACAATTAATGATGTATGATATATTCCACTTACCTGCATCAAAACCAACCATGTCTATTATCCACCAAGGTGAACATATAGGGTGTGAGTATAAACCAAGTTGGATTTCCTCAAGACTCCAATCTATATCCATGAAAAAAAATTCCAAATAAAATACCAACAACCAAGATCATTAAATATAAATTTTAAAATAAAAACATTTAATTTATCTAATCATCAAAAACCAAACCATTATTTACAGTATTTGTTTCTATATCATTTTTTATAATAACTAATGTAAAAAATTTGAAAAATTATAGATAAAGTGATGCTTTCAATGCCTGTTTTTTGTGAAAACAGATGTTATAATCCTCTTGCAACATAATTTATCATAAAAAATATTGAAACCTAATAATTTTTTAAAAATAATATATTAAAATATAATACTTTATTCCTTGAAACCATAAATCTTGTATCAATAAAAAATGAAAAATATTTTGATAAAACTACCATTAAAACATTACTACAATATCATTTCCCAAGATAATACCCATAAAATAAGAATTTATATATACCTAAATAAATTAATCAAGAGTATAAAATTTTACATAAACAATCTTTTAATGTGGTTTATTTTTTCTGTTGAATAAGATGAAACATCACCAAAATATACGAAAATAATAAATTTTCTAAAATGAACAAAAAACCATATCACTTTAACCCAAAAAAGCTTACATCGAACTAAACTTATGAAAATATGTTATAATTAAGATCATGATAGTCTCAAAAATGAATCCTAAAACAAAAATAACCACTATTAGAATTTCCTCTTAAAATGTTACATTTAGATTATGAAAAATCACATTTCAAATATTAAGAATTATTTTTGTATGGAGAAATAATTATTTATGAATATAAGATTTATATACCAATACTCACAGGTAATTAATTTCATTTGGATTCTTTATTGAAAAGTTTTCCTTCTTAAATATCTTATATAACCTAGAGTATTTTCATATAATAATTCTTAATATATATGTAACATAAAAAAATTAATATTTAAGAACTAATATAATAAAATAAAACTTATAGATTCAATAAATATTTAAATATTTCATGATATTAACTCAGTAATGATCATAAATAATATATTATGATGTCATATAAGAATAATAGTCATAATATCTATTTTTTAAAAAAATATAAAAAGCACCTAATTAATGAAATTGTAGTGAATAATTGTTTTTAATTATATAAGTCTTATTAATTTTTAGAAATTGAAGAAAAAAAAACTAAATACTTTCTTTTTTTCAAATATATATATCTATATATTACACTATCAGGCTTCTTCAGGTACTGTGTAGTCATTGAAATATATTCTATATCCACAAAACCATAAACTAAAGTAATATCATATTATAAATAGAGAGAGTGGAGATATCTAATTATATATATCATAAATTAAATTAATTTATGATATATTTAACTAATGAAATGAAAATTTAAATTTAAATTTACTATTATAGGAAACAACTGTAACATGAATATCAAGATATTTTCCCTAATAAAAAATACAATATGATTTAAATATATGTTTTTTATTGATATTTTCTCCCATGTATATCATTTTTAATTATAAAAACAAAACAAATCCACCAATAAAAAATAATTATTTAATATTTTTTAGCCCTTATAAAATGTGAGAATTATTAGAAGGTGTTGATTCCCAAAAATTTTGATTCTTTTGAAATGACTCTATAGATTTATGATTCTATTATATAAACTAAATGTAAGAAAACGTTATAAGTATTTTGAAATGAAAAGTAAATAAAAACCGTAAATAACAAATATCTCTTGTGTCAATTGAAAAAAAAGTTTAGCTGGACAAAGTAAAAAATGACATATACTCCCTACACTCATAAAATCTTCCTTGGTTGGAAAAAACATTGGGTTTTTTAGATCGATAATTTTTTGTACTGTTACACTTACATGATTTGATAGCATAATATAATTATATAAAAAATTCCCTAGAAAATATATAATTCTATATAATTAAATATTTAAATGGTGATCCCCAAAATACAACTCAAATTACATAGTTGGGACTGAATAAAGTGGTAGAAGATCTATATAAGCAGGTTGTGTCAACTCTCAAATTTTGTTTTCATATCATGTACAAGTTATTAAATTCATTTTTCAAGTAATCTATTTTCCATTTTTTCTTCCCCACTTGATTTCAAACTAGGACATCCAAAAGTATATCAAATACCTATACTCACCTCATCTCCAAAAATTATGCCAGTTTTTTCTTGGTTTTCCTCAAATGTAAGAATAAAGTTCATCCTACCCTCACAGATATAGGTCCCTTACATCTCTTTATTATAAAGAGAATCATTAAATTCTATATATAAATTCTATATTATTATGAGGAATTTAAAAAATAACAAAAATAAATATAAATAGTAATTAATTTCTTATAATCATATCAGATAGTTTTTTGATGGATCGGCAAGAAAATTCAAATTTATTCAATCTCTAACTATTCTGTAATTCATGAAGATTGGGGGAGATAGAGTATTGATCTAAACTGATTTGGAGTTGATTTAACATTTAGCTCTAAATTTATCAATATTTCAAACAATTGTTTCTTTCTCCAGTAAAGGAAAACCTCTACAGAAAAAATTATAAAGGGATAAATTCAGTGACTGTATATCATAGTTAGATCTATCATATACTTATCACATAAGAATAAATGAACAATTTATCATGTGATTAATAAATAATAATAAATATATTTTTTATAAATAAAAATTATCATACCAAAAAGGATTCCTCCTACTAGTATGCAATAATCTTCTCACATGTCTATACAACTGAAAAATAATATTTTAGGAAGGTATTTTCATTATGTAATTTGAAAAAAAAAAATACTAAAGTAATATTTGACATAAAATCCTTCTATCTAATTACTGAAAATGTAATTAAGCTATTATTGATTTATTTTACAATAGTAAATCCAAAAGACATCTATAATTGAATAGATCAAATTCTAGTAATATGAAATATATAATATTTGATCCATTATAGAAAAAAAGTTAAATTCGGGGAGATGTTTTACCATTACACACTCCAAAAATAGATTCTTTATTACTTGGTCAATGGTCTTCTAATTAAGATATAAAATTTTGATCATAAATCAACTTGGTAAGGTACTGAAGCACATAAACTGCTTATTTTTTAATAGTATTAGGTAATTATTAAAATTTAATTAAGTTGAAACCCTCTGGTCCACATGATAAAGTGAATGTTTTGTTAAATGTTTTATCCAATGCCTACTAACATGAAGTAATATCATCTTTATAGAGTAATAGCTATAAATAATTTGTACAAACAGAATTTTAATTTCATTAGATAATTTATTTTTGGAAAAAATATTTATATTATGAAATATACACATACCTAAATAATTTTCCTATGATTTTGTATACATCATTTAAATTGATATATTCTACTTTAATAAAATTATGTGTAATTATATTTCATTAAAATTAAATTATTGTTAAAAGTAAAAAAATTGGTTATTCATTATAAAAAGATAATAATATCAATTCTATTAATAAATGTAGATGAATAAAATGGCATACCAAAAAAAGATGAATTAAAAGAATTCGTCATTAAAAATATTGATGTCTGGATTCTTCAAATTAAAAATGTGTAATAAATTAAAATAAATATCCAAATTAATACAAAAAAGGAATAAATTCACAACATATAAAAATTTCAAATTCAATTCACTAGTATTTGATTATAATTAAATGATTCATAGATGTAAAAATTTTATTTTTCAAAATTGAGACAAAATTGTACTTATTAAATTAATTTATATAGTTGAAGAAATTTGTATACATGAAAAATGATTAATAAAAAAATATCCACAGTAAAACAATAATTTCACTGTTTTTCAATGAAATAATTTGTAACTTATACATAATATTATAAAAATTAACACATAAAAGGTTGAAATGATCAGAATCTATAAATATGTGACTCTGTGTACTTTTACTTAACTAGAGTTAAATTATTTTTAGAAGTTAAAATTTTATTATTCATATTTAAGAGAAAATTATATATTTCTTGTTTAATAATATTGTTGCAGAAAAATTAATACCTAAAAATGATGAATGTAAATAAATTTTCATAAAAAATGAATGTTTTATGGATTGTGCAATAAAAAATATTTACCTAAAATTGAATAATATGATATTTAATAAAAATAACTAAAATTATTAACATATATAGTTTTAAATATTCATGATAAAAAATTGTTTTTCATGTGAAATTTTAACAAAAAAATAACAATAAATATAAATTTTCTTAAATTATTATAACATTAACAAAGTGTTTACCCAAATTTATTTTTTGTGATCATTTCATAAAATATCAACTATACCTACATTATAACCACTTTTATTTTCAATTAATCATGAAACATATGAAAAATGTCACATAATTCCATAACATTCCAATCATTATTATCACCCAAATTAATTTTTTCCCTTTCCAAATAAAATAACAAAAATCTTATGATGATTCAATAATATAATATATATATATATATATATATTCCATGATTCTCCATGAAAAAATATTCCTCTTTACAACTAAATATTTTTAAATTAATAAGTGTAAATCAATTATCACAATAATCAGCACATTGTTTACTATTAAACAAATGACACTTAAACCCTAGTTCTGTATTTTTATTATAACTAATTACTTATATATCCTCATCACCTCTAAAATATGTTTTTTATGTAGAAAATGTTTTGTTATCTTTTGGTCCTATAGAATGAATTACCTCATAAATGAACATTACAGTACTATTTTTAACAGTACTCTTGTTATCTGAATTTTTAATATAAAATGTGAAACAATTAATATAAAAACTAAATCATGTGATCACATTAACATGTAGTCCCCAAACTAACTATTTCATAGTTTTTTTTATGAAAATAAACCAATTTTTAATTTCTCTTTAGGACATAAAACAAATTTATTTGTATATTCATTCATCGAACAATTTTTTTTTCTTTTCTGATATTGTACCTTCAATCCAGAAATATGTGATTAAATAATGATTGAACCTCACCTTTGTTGTTATGAATTTATAAATGGGTATTCATAACTACATCACCTGAAATTAACTTTAGTTTTAATCCACAGAACCCCATATCATAACTATTTACTACCATTTTCTTACATAAAGTGAGACTAACATACTCCACTTCATACTAGTAGTCGATACATAACTTAAAAACATCCTCCAATATATAATTTTGAACAATAAAGTTCTCTCATATATGAAATATTTTTAATATATCCCTTCATAATTTTCATATATCATTCAAAAGGATAAATCCAATGTAAATAAATCATCTCACATACCCATATCTCTTACACTAAATGAATCACTGGATGAACGATTATGTAAAATAATTATGCTGTAAAATATATCTATAGTGAAAAATGTATAAGTAAATCTATATTATCAATTTCAATGAAGAAAATTTAATCCATTTTTTTACTAAAAATTCAACTAAAAATTAGCACAACACGGAGATGTACATTCTAGCATGCATCGATAAGTCCCATGTAGAGAAACCCATATTAGTTATTGCATCAATACATGGTAGTAATGAAATTTAATTACAATAAACATTAAATATCTCAATAAAATGCAAAAATGTTCATTTAAATAATACCCACTAAGTACTTTAATACCATTAATAAACTGATAGAAAATCATCTTTTCAATCTTTCTTAATGTGTGACAATCGAGAGGTAAATATGTTCTTTTTTAAATTTTAGAGTGAAAGATTGATCCAAATGTATTCTCATAGATATTAATTCCAATATTACATGGAATCCACCATTTTTATTTCCTTTTAAGTCTAACAATTAATTGATCAAACTATATAATATGTTTTTTCTTAACAAATATAGCATTAATGTCATGTGTTACCTCAACAAATCAAAAATAAAGTTGATCGAATATGATGGATTATTTATTTTTTGTATTTTTTATTACCCAAAAATTATGGCATACAAAATTTGAGAATTATTTTTTTAACCATTATATACTATTATTTAGTTAAAAAGGTTATGGGTGGAAATCATACTCTGATAAACCACTAAATTCCTTTTTTATTCTTTGATAAGGGAAATCTATTCACAAAAAACTTCAATGAACCATGTAAATTGTCCTTATACAGTTTATAAATTTATAATATGAAGTGCCTTATTTTAAAATTGGTCAAAATTAGGTAATATCCTATATTTAAGTATACATTTTATAGCCCTAATTTACGTATTTTATTTATTATAATGAAAAGAAACATGACTAAAAAATCATATAAGATATCAATCTAAATAACAACAATTTAATTCAATCATAATGAAACATTAAAAAAAATATGATACCATGTATTCCATAACATGAATTATTAAATTCAATGGATGATTATATCCCAAAAATGTTTATAAATTAAAATGTGAGTATAAATTGAAAGAAATAATATCTTTATAACTAGGAAAGAAGCTTAATGATATTCAACATAAAGAATCACTACTAGTGAAACTAAACCTATAATTAGAAAGAATTCTAAAAACAAGTAAACCAATTTTTAAAATCATAATAGAAAATTAATATTAATGAAAATTTCTATTTGAGAAGTCAAAATGGAAAGAATTTATTGGATTTCATAGGGATAATATGGAAATAATATAACTTTTATAAAAATGGTATATAAATATTAGGTATAATAGTAGTATACATGTTACCAATTAAGAATTATTGTTATATAGTTAATATATATAAATTTTATTCAAATGTTGAAAATATTTATTTTAATTAAAAATAATTTATTTGAAATAAACTAATTTATTTTGGAATACAATTAAAAATAATAATTTAATTAGGAAAATATCAGTGATTATAAAGAAACTATTTTTTCAATTATATAATATCAAATTTAATACTTTGGAATAAAGATATCAATAAAGTTTATTGATAGAATTCATGGAATTTTTATTAAAATAGATTAACAACATCAAATAACTAATTTAGTAAATATAATGAATACTAATTTAATTATTCATGGAAAAAATTGTATAAAAACAATAGTTTAATTATATATATTATATTTTTATTTTAAAGTTAAATTTATAAAAATTATAGTATGAAATTTAATGAACTATATTGTTTATATAAAAAAAATTAATAAAAACTCATTAATTTTTCATGAGGAATTTCATTTCAATAAATTATATATTATTGTTTTAATAAATTAAACTAATATCTACTAAACAATGATATTAATGAAATTAATTATTTACAAATATAAATATATTAAAGAAATTTTCAATCATCTAATAATAATTACTTATTAAGAAAAAAGAATAAATTCATTTTTTCTTAAAAATTCTTTCTTCCAAAAAAACAATTTACACATTATGCACTCTTATATTAAATTTAATTTTTATCACTTTTAGATAATTATTCTAATAAAAGGGGTTTCATATTTTTAAAAATATTTTCAAATTATTTATTAATTCCATTTCATTTTTTGGCATAAATACAAGTTACTAAGGGAAAAATTGATTTATAATAGTAATGGTAAAATAAGGTACAAAAGAAAAATTAAGGGCTAAAGTCCTAAACAATCACAAGAATTTTCCTCTGGATTAATGGATGAGGTAATCATAAGACTCCCCTTTTACTATATCCATTACTTTTCAAACATTCAATCCACATTAAAAGGGAAATTACATTCTTTATTCATTAAATAATTCATATTTCTTAAAATGCCACTCAAGATTGCCAATAAAAATATTCCTCCTCTACCAATATAGTAACACATGTCTCTTTATGTTTCATCTTTAATACCTACCTAAAATTACTCCTGAATAATACTCTCCCATGCTTTTTTGATTCTTTTATTATGATATTTTTCTAATTCAATCAAAACTAGGTAGGATTACATGAGTATATATGATTCTTAATTGTAAATAATGACTCCTTATACAAAATTTTCATTTATATTCTCATTATACCAATTAAAAATTATATTTTATCACATTAATAACATTAAAATAATTTCATTATACTTCTATAATTGAAATATTATAATAAAATCACTTCATAATTGTACTCATCCATTAATTATAGCATGTTCTTGTTTGTATCAGTTCAACCACCTACATAAATGATGCATTAAATTCTTATCATGCATGATTATGGAATCATAATTACTAGTAATATATTATATTAATAAGTAAATATATTTTTCGTATTTTTTTAAAAAATTAAGATATTATTTATATACCCCCTTATATTTGTCAAAAATTGTAGAAACAAGCACGTTAGGGATTTCAACTTAGAGAACCATACCAAAAACCTCCATGGAATGATCCTGGAACTTAATAACTAATTATGGAAATTATATTATAATATATTATTTATTCTAAATCTAGTGAACATAGGATTAAATAATGATGATTGAGACCATTATACCAAAAAAATAAAGAACAGTTAAAACTACTGACAATAGATGATCAAAATAAGCCAAAAATAAGAAATTAAAATGTAATAAATAAATATAAAATATTAATATAAAAGGTAATATAAATTAATAAGGTTATGAAATATTTTATTAATGACTCTTACTTATTTATAGATAGGGTCACATCTTTTCCGACCATGCAGGAATCTTAGGTAAGGGTTTTTGTTAAATCAATTTCCGTTCATTAACATATAATAATTTTTCTTGAAATTTGTTCTTATAAGTTGGTGTTAGGTCCACTAGGTTGAATACACTAATAGGGGTGAATTTTGGTATACAAATTAGAATTTCTTCCCATTCTGATATTAATTTATCCTTAAAAAAACTCTCTTCTCTCTCATTACCATTTCAAAGTATAAATAGAATTTAAATCATGAATGAGACAAAAATATTTTAACATGGTGCACCCTTAGTGGGATACATACAAGGAGCATAAAATGGTGATTTTTTAATGTACCAAATTCATTAAGGCTCACTTCCAACAATGAGTACAAGCTTCAGGATAGATATTCTATTATAAGGCACATTACCTTTTCATGGTTTAGGGTTCGCTCCCTACATTCCCACGGGTCACTCCCTATGCCTCTTTCTCTAGCTCACTACCGGTGGAAAGGGTCATCATCTTCTCATTCCTTCTCTTACTCTTCTTGAAAAGGAATCCAGTAAAAATTTACATACATTTAATTCAAACACAGTAAAAGTGCATGTAGCTCCCATTATTTTCATGAATAGTACATCCTCAACTATAGATAGATGCTCTATTAAAGTCATGTTTTCACCCACAGATGAAATCCGACATTCCATGTACTGTTAGGTAATGGAAATTATTCTTTAAAACTAACATGAATCTTTATCAAGCTTTCTTGAGTGTCCCGTGAACCACCTTCTAATATCGTGTACTATGTACGAGGTACGGTAAGTCGAACAGTCCCTCTGTGTACCGTTTCTACTTCTGTGAACCTCCCTTCATCCATGGACTCTTATTCCTTCGATGTCATGTACAACCTCTATGTGCTGATGTTTCTTCCATGAAGCTTCGTTCATCTATAAACTCATATTCCTTCATTGTCACGTACCAAATTTGTGAACCTCTTATGTGAATCACACTATGCCCGCAAAATATTCTCTCTTTTCAGATTGCATTCACTTCCACATACCGAAGATCACACTCTATATATTGCATTCTTCTTCCATATATTGTTCATAATTTGGGAAATAAAACACACCTAAAAATAGTTTCAGAAACTATTCTGTGAAATTATTCTACCTTTGTAGAATTGCTTCCCACAAACCAATTTCATACTTCACTGAATTCCAGGAGCAAAGAGATATTCTATAATGATATTTCCTCTCTGTGTACATCAGTGGGATTAGCTCTCCTAATATAGGCAAATATATATACAAAATACACTAACATAATATTTACTAAATCATTGATTCGATACAGCCTCCAGCACATACTGATCCTCCTTCCATGAACCACACCCATTCTGAGAACAATTTTTCCATGGTAGTCTACATACTGTCTTGGCTCCTATGCAAGGCCATTATCTTCATCCATCACACAGACCCTCATTCCTTCCACATACCTTTATTTCTTCACTGCAGACCATTTTCAGAAACCATTTTTGGTTTTGTGAACCGCTCCCATTTACTGTTCTTACTCTCTAGTACACAACTGTGAAACCTTATCGGATATAGAACGCAGTCCATGTCTTGAGCTCTGTGTTTCTCTTCCTTTTCAAATTTTATTCTCCATTATTCACACCATTTAGACCTAATAAGAAGACCTTAAATTTACAAACACAAATTTCATAATTTGACGCCCTAAAATTTGGAAAACACTGGGAAACTACGCCACCTAAAAAACTTATCTTTGTAAAACACAAACCAAACTCATTCATGGTTATATAGCTTTGTCAACAAACACAATCACATAAAAAACATTCTGAGACGACCCATTGAGGGATTTTTTTCCCAATAGTTGGTTATATTCTAAATTATGGTTTCTATTATATTTTAATTTATCTTACATTTCCATGAATTTGAATTTCTTATTCATAATATCCTATTAAACACAATCTTACACCATAGAAGATGATATTGTAAGGGTTTTCTTTCAAATACCACTTTGAAATCCAGATTTTCTATATCTAAATTATTATTTTCTGAAATTAAATGTTTTTAAAATGGAATCTATTTTCATCTAATTCATTTTCATATACTTCATTTTCTATAATTACTTCTACAGAAATTAGTGATTTCTTTAGGTCATTTTCTATTAACCCTTAATTTATTTAAAAAAGTGTGAAATAAATCTATTTTTTTAGTCGTTTACACAAGATAAAATTTCACATCATATTCTTTGATTTTTTTTATAAATATTCCTCTCCAAATTTTCATAGTTTTACAAAGTAATTACTATTCTAATTGTTCAATAAATTATTACTTTTTAACATGAAAATATATAAAATATATAAATGCTTTTGTTGACTCAATTTCTATTTCATTGGGTTGTAATATTTCATCTTTGACTATGTTCTTCTATATGTGTTATATTCAACCATTTAAATATTAAATATGGTATTTTATACTTATCTCAATGAAAATTAAATTTTCATGTCAAAAAATTCTTCTTTGATGGATGTATTTCTTCATAAAAATATAATATTATTAAAATAAATATTGCAATTGCCTTGAATCTGTACTCCTAAATCTGGTGATAAAACATAAATATTACATTTCCATGTTTAATACTGATAAAATTGACACTTATTACATCCAATACCTACAACATAAAAAATAAAAATTTAACCCCTAACGTACCCTATTCCCTTTTTAGTTTTCAAGTTTTAGGTAATTCAGATAATCAGTTAACATCATGGATTCATAAAAAAATTGGATCATAAATATCGGCATTATATCCACCTTTTATTATTTTACATTTGGAAAAAAAACATCATTATAGTTCAAACCTTCTAGAAATAATTCATTTAACAACTTTCATCATAAACATGGGAAAATGAAACATTAGAAAAGGGTGATCTCAGATTATTAGTAAGAACAAACATGGGATATATCAAGTGATGATCATAAGAATAAAATAATCATATGGTTATAAGAATATAAAAATTCTATTTTAAATTTGTACCTTACATATATCAAATATTATAATTTTTATTCATGTAATAAATCTTATAAGTCATAAGACATGAATCAAAAAATAATAAAAGAACATAATCTATGAGGGAAAAACATAACACATCAAAATTTTGGAATACACATAAGAAAAGAAAATGATTTCCCTAGTAGTAAATGATCATTTCCAATACTATCATAGTAATATGGGTTCACTCCCAATACCATCATAGTAGTCAAGTTTCACTCCCAAGACCATCATAGAGGACAAAGCCCCTTAATGAACAGTGTTCACTCCTCATTCCACTCCTATCTATCTCATGAGATATAACTCATTTCTCAATGAATTGGAGTATAATATAGGTAACACCCATAAAAAAATGAAACCCATACAAATCTGTTCTACAAGAACTTAAATCATTCATCATATCAAAAGCCATGAAAATAAATGGGTTTCGTAAACATTTCATCATTGAATAGTCCATGGAAAAGGAATAGGTTTCATAAATCTAATCCATCATAATCATAAACCAACTAGAGAGGGATTATGGATGGTATCCATGCAAAAAATTCCAAATAAACATTAAGTAACATAAAATAATTTTATCTTATATGGAAAATGATTTTGAGCGATCTCTCGAAATAATTTTGGAGGAAAATATAAATTGTATTTTGAAATCATTTCATTTTTAAAACTTTGAAATTGTAAAGGAAATTTTTTTTTGAAAAGAAGATTTTAATATTTTAAATAAATATTAAATACATTAATTCATCATGAATTTTTACAAATCCACACATTATATAAAAGTAAAAGAAAACATTTCATCTATATCTTTTGTCACAAAAGTCAAAAAGAGCCTTGTTTAAAAGATGAAAAAAAGAGCCATTTCAATAATATTTTTAAAAATTAAAAATTTGGTAAAAATTATTTTCAAAAATGTTATGAGGTTGTAAAAAAAATTAATTTTTTTATAAAAAACAAGTACATGGAAGATAAATATTCTCTACTAGAGAATTAATAATAATCAGTCCTGAATAATGATGAGATTTTGAAATAACCTTTCCATCTTTAGTAACTTTTTAATTTTGATCCCCATGAAATAAATAAAAATATATGGATATGTAAATTCCCATAAAAATAATAATATTTATCATAAAATTAATTCATTGGTATTATATATTCCACAGAAATGAAACAAATGGTGAATATGGCATGTCTCCTACAGAAATAAAAGTGATATGAAAATATCTTACCTCGGTTATGACTTAATTTGTATTTGTTTCAACATAATATATAATAAATATATTATTTTTATAAATTTATTGAATAACCATAATCATATTTATCATACATTATATGGTTATTTCTATTATTTTTTCACCAGTTTGTTAATAATTCCATGTTAAAGTCACAATTTTGTGTGGTAACTACTTCATTTTTCTTCCCGTGTGTTTTGGTTTCATAGTTGTGGTCCTTGAAAATTAATAATGGTTAAATAATTTCAATAATTTTAATCATTATATAAATATCACATATTTTCATTAAATATTTATTTATTGTAGCCATAAAATTTAATAATAGAAAAATTAAAAAAACTATTCATGGAGACTGTTGGCCCTACGTATGCATGAACGTAGTTCTCATTTTTCAAAAAATAGAGTGAAATAATGGTAAATAAAAATTCAATTTTATATAAACAATATTATATAATTTATATAGTATAAAATAATTATTTTCACCTTTATAACCTCCCATGTACAGTGGTTATGAAAAAATAATTTCAACACTATGTGGAGATGGTATGTCGTGCGTACGCACAAACGATGTTCTCGAATTTCATAGCATAGAAAAGATATGAAAATTAGTTTTAAAATAATAATAATAACATTTAAATATATTTATAATAATTTATTTATAATTTTATAATTTTTACAACACATTAAGGGGAAGTAAAAGGTCAAATAAAATTGAAAGGTTCGGTAATGATTATTACCTTCTCTTAAAGAACCCTCCTTTGGATATCCTATTAGGGACACTATAATTGGTCCTTTTGGAATAAAAATACCTCCAAATAATTTATAATGGTGTTAGGAAGGTAAATATTAAGGTATTTTTTGAGATATTTTGCTCATGGGGTTGTGAAGAAGTTTGGGAGTAAGTTCCCTTTTATAATTGGGGTGATGGGAACTTTTGAAATTTCACAAAAGATTAAATTATAAAAAAAATTATCATTCCAAATAAATCCAAATGGAAATTTATCTAAAGATATGATATGATATGGTTTTAATACATTCATCAAATAGAATTTAGATTTTTTTTCATTTCAAAACATATCATTCTGATTAACCCCTTAGTCAGTTATTTTTATCCTTAAGAACTATTTTAATTTTAACAGGTTAATAATATTAAAATAAATGGAGAAAAGAATCATAAATGATAAATTTCTGATTTTTTAAAAAATATTTTGTTTTCATGGTTGAATAAAATATTTTTATTAATTTTTAATAATTTAATGAAAAATTGTTTTGATGAATTATCATTAATGTAAATTTTGACACTATTCATTTAATTTGACGTCAAATGCATCAAGAAAATGGGTTTTCAAAATATAATGCATTAAAAAATATATAATATTCCATATAGATCAATAAAATTGTTTCACACATTAAATCAATCAAATTATATCAAAAGGAATATTTTAAAAATAATTTATTTTTTCTCTTTATTAAAAAAATTATATTAGTATTACACAATCATTTAAGGTAATTTTAAAATTTATAAAAATTAAAAATAATTTTATATAATGAAAATAATTTTATTAATATCAAAATATACATTTATTTTCATTATTATTTTTCTTTTATGTCAATTTGGACACATAAAAGATATTAAATACAATATAACTGAAATTTTGTAACTATCTTTGATTTCAATAATATATAATTTCATTTTAGAGGAAAACTGTCTATTAAACAACTCAAATAAAAAAATAATGTGATAAGGGTCAAATAATATACATACAAGATCAGGTCATGGTTATAACAATATCTTTTGTTTTAACCTCTCATTAATTCCTTTTACTATTACAGTACTATTAAAATTTTCTACTATATAAGGGTCAATAATGTCACTATAAATTGAAAAAAAATACACATTAGTAGAAAATGGTAGATTTAATTAATAATATACCATTAATTTTGAATAATTTTTGATTATTTATTATTTTTTTATAATTTCATAAAATATCATTTACTATAAAATATTTATAATGTCATTTTTTATAACTATTCATTAATTTTACTTTAAAATTGACAATATAACACATCAGATTAAAAAAATATTTTATTATATTCCTATCATTCAAAAGTAGCTTATAAATGTATTTTATCTCATTAATTATCTATAATTATAATTATTTTAATATTTTAAATATCATTTATTTGACATTTCAAATAATTTAATAATTATTGTATTAGTGTTGTGTAAGAATTTAAGCTAATTATTTCTCAACTAAAAATTAAAAATAAATTACCATGATGAAAATAAATATTTTATAGTACATAATATTATTAATAGTCCAACATACATTGTATATAACCCTTAATTTTCTTATTTTTCCTTTATCGGGGTAACAAACCTTACAATGGTTACTATTCATATTGACTAAAAATAGAATTGGTCTGTTAAATAAATTTGGACCTCATTATTCAAAATACTTAATAAATATTTAAAATTTTAAAGTACAAAATTTATGAAATTTAATTTAATTTTAAACTGGAAAAATGCAAAGAAAAATAATTTTTCACAAAAAAAATTATATTTTTAGTATGACATTTTTTTATTCTAAATTCATGTATAAAATTAATTTTAAAGACTAATATTATATTATTTATAATCATAATTAATTAATAAAATTCTTAAACTAATCCAAAATATAATTTTACCTTGCAAATTATTTAAATGAATAAAATGTTTTCAATGAAAATCAGTATTTTCACTATTCATTACAAAATTCCAAATTTTCAAAAAAAAATCACAAAACATAATCCTAATATAATTTTGAGGTTAATTATTAAAAAATTAAATTAATATTTTCAAATAAATTTTCTAATACTTTTTGAAGTTAATTATAATATTTACTCATAAAAATAAAGGAAATCAATTTTTGAAGAAAAACCATTTTTAAATAATAAAATGACTTTACTAAAAAATATTTGATTATTTTATAATAATTTAGAAAAGTTATGTTGAGTAGGAAATTTTATTTATTTTATAAATATGTTACTAATATTCTTACCAACCAATTTAACCATTTTGTTAAATGGTCCCATTAAAATAATAATATTTTATTGTTCATTTAAAATTGGTGTTAGGTATATTGGAGACAATAAAACATAGTATTTCCATCTAATATATTGGGATATTAAATTACCCCCTCTATTAAATTGGGTCCTCACATTTTTGACATGATCTCAGTGTCTAGGGTATTGACTATTCGGTGTACCATTTTTGAATTCCCACATTGTAAAAAGGGTCAATAAAAATTTAACTTAAAAGAGAGAAAGGGATGTAAAAAGGTTATATGAAGTGACATATACTTGGATTCCATGTAGTAAAACATTTTTTGGAGGATAAAACATAAATATTGTAGAGAAAACTAACATTAAAATGCTGATAGATATTAATAGAGAATGTGATCATGAAAGATTCACTGGCAAAAAAATCATTAATATTTGATGGGTGAATAGTCCATCGACTTGTCTGAAATAATTGTAATAGGATAAAATATTTTTTTAAATCCTTTTCCTAAAGTAGAGGAATTATTTTACTACCTATATATAAAACATTGGTAAATATACATAACTGAAAAGTAATGTTTTATCTATTAATCAATTTCCACTGCAATTTCATCTTTTCTCTAATAATTAGTTATTCAAGATGAATTTTTCATGTCTAGGGAACTAAATTCGACTTTAAATTATTCAAATAATCTTAAAAAGTGACAATATATTCCTCATTTCATTAATCAATAACAAAAAGAGAAAAATGTGAGTATAAAGTAATATAATTCCAAAAATACATTAATCTCCAAAATTGAAAAATAGTACAGAAAGTTTAACTTAAATAACTTGATAAATAAAGTCCTTAAAATTACACGAAATATTCTTAGCTATGATTTAAAATCAAAACATAGAAGTATTTTATCACATAGTAATAAAAGATAAATCTAATATTTATCACCAAATAACATCAATCACTCTTAAATAATCATATTAAATATTATATATTCTCTAATTATATATTCTACAAGATAGGATTATTATTAAAATAAATTACGAGAATCACTATAAAAACACACAAAGACTATATATGCTTCGAAAATATAATTCACCCTTTATTACTCGAAAAAAATCCCATAAGATTCTATTTACCTTAATTAAATAATGTTCCCAAAATCAATATAATTATAAAAATAATTTCATACTAAATAAGACATCACATAGTCCAGTGGTAGGCACCACACCCTTATCACACTTTAGTTATGGGTTCAAGTCTTGCTGCCATTATGGATGTAATGGGTTGTTTTATAGGCTGCGTATTATCGTTTTTCTAAATCTATAATACATATAACATTTCAAGTAATGTGAAATACATTCTAAAAAATAACCTTAATATTTTCAACATAAAAGAAATTCTTTAGCCTCAAATGTTAACTCATACCTTTCATTTTTCATTCCTAACATGTAATAACCATTAATTTACTCAAAATCAAGGAACATATAAACCCTAAATACTTCCATACAATTAAACATACAACCAAAAAATGAAAATATAACTATTAATTTTATATATTTTTCACATGATAAACATAAGGGATTCATATACCTCATTAAAAATATCTCCCAAATTATTATTAGTTTCATTAAAATTCCAAACCTTAATACCTAAAAATGGAAATTTGAACATATGATAAACCATAAACTTATAACCCATGATGTTATTTATAACATTTAATATAACCTCAGACGAAAATATCTTGAACTCCAAATTTATCTAAACTCATCTCTGATACCAACTTTAATAGCCTTGAATCTTCACTCCAAAATCCCGAGCTAAAAACAAAAACTTTACATTTATTGCTTTGATACTGATAAATATGACCTAATTTTTTCCATTCAATAATTCCAATATTAAAAGGTAAAACCTTATCACTTACAAACCCAAGTACCTTTCTAGGTTTAGGGTTTTTTAAAATTATGATGAACACATAACATCTTGGATTCATAAACCACTATCTTATAAATGTTAAATATTTCTATATCGTTTATTATATCAAAACCAATCATCAACATCACCCACAAATAAAACTTCAAGAAATAATATTTTTAAAATTTATCCACAAAACTAGGAGAAAATAAATATAATAAAAGTGTGATCTTAGATGCACAGTAAGGATAAACATGAGAGATATCAATTACCGATCATAAGCATAATCTAAGAATAAATATATAATAATATGAATATAAAATATAAATATTATAGCATGTATATCAAATATTATAATTTTTAATCATTGAATAAATCTTGGAAGTCATAATACATTAATCATAAAAGAATCAAAGAACATTTTCCACAGTAGAATAACGTTGTACAGGGAATTTTGGTAGACACATAGGCATCCAAAATAATTTCCTAAGTAGTTAATGCTCTTTGAAAACACAATCATAGTGGAATATGTTCACTCCCTAAACCATCAGAGTAGATAATGTTCACTCCCAATACCATCACAGAGGAAAAATTACCTTACTAAATAGGGATAACTCACCATTCTTGTCTAATATATATCAAAAGAAATAAATTGTTCCTCAATGAAATAAAGATACATATAGGACCCGCCCAAAACATAATGAAACCCATGAATATTTTTTCCACCATAACATAAATGATTCATAATATTATATCCCATGAAAATAACTCGGTTTTTAAACATTTCATTGTAGTATAACCTATGGGAAAGGAATAGGTTTCAAAAATATCATTCCATAATAAAAAAACCCAACCAGTGAATGATTAAGGATGTTATACTTAGATCATATTCCCAGAAAAGAATAATTATCATCAAATAATGTAATATTAGATGGAATATTATTTTGAAATATCACTGGAAATAATTATAGAGTAAAATACCTTTTTTATTTTGAAATCATTTTTTTAACCATCCAATTATAAAGGAAAGAATTTTTATTGAAAAGAACCATCTAAACTTGTAATGGAAGGTCCAAAACATTAAAGAATCATGACAGTAATAAAATATTCTCATGTCACATATGTTAAAGAAAACATTCCTTTCTTATTTTTTTGTAAAAGTCACAAAGAACCTTGATTATAATAGTACAAAAAAATTCCTTTAAAACCAGTTTGTAAAAAGTAAAACATTTGTACAAATTATTTTATAAATTTGTAGTATAATAGTAGAAAACTTTTTGAATTTTTTTTTGAGAAAATGTACATTGATGATAATTATTCCCCATTGGATATTTAATCATAAACAATTCCGAATAATGATGAGATTGTGAAATAACCCTTACTTATTTAGTAAATTTTGAAATGTAAGCCCCTTAAAATAAATAAAAATAGATGTATTTTTAAATCCCTCTAAAATTAAAAATATGTATAATAAAATTCATTGATAGGTGTTATATATACCACAAAAAGGAATAATGTGTTGAATATGGCATGTGTCCCATAGAAATAAAAGGGAGACGAAAATCCATTACCGCATACATGAATTCCTTTGATTTTATTTAAACTAACTGTATATGAAATATTGTAATGGTACAATTTTATTCTAGAACCATATTCATATATACCATACCATATATTGTTACATTCAGTCTTTTATCACCCGTTTATTAACATTTCCTTGTTAAAATCACTACTCTGTGAGGTAACTGCATCATTTTTTTTCACGTATGTTTTGGTTCAGTAGTTTTGGTAATTTTATTTTTATCATGTTAAAATCATATAAAAAAATTAATCATGATATAAATATTATATATAATAATTATATAATTATTTATTGTAATCCACAAAATGTAGAGATATAAAAATGAATAACACCATTAATGGATACGGTTGGTCATACGTACGCATGAAAACGGTTTTTGTTTTTCAACAAATAGAAAAAAGTAAATGTAAATAATAATTAAAATTTAAAAAAACATTATAATATCATATATATCATATATAATAATTACTTCCATCAATATAACCATCCAATAAAATTGGTTATAAAATACGAATTACACTGCGATGTGGAGATGGTAATTCATACGTAATCACGGGTGATGTTTTTGTTTTTCATAGGATAGAGAATAGATGAAAATGGTTGTCCAATAATAATAATAACATTTAAATATATTTATTATAAAATAGTTATAATTTTATAATTGGTACAAAACCTTAAGGGTAAGTAGAAGAATAAATAAAATTGAAAGGGCCAATAAAGATGACTACCATCTCTTAAAGATCCCTCCTTAGAATCTCCTCTTAAGAACACTACAGTCAATATTTTTGGAGTAATAGAACCTTAAAAAATTATATAAGTATATTTATATGATAATGTTTTTGTTATTTTAAGATATTTATGGATAAATTTTGAGTGAATAAGTGACGGATGAGCTTCTCTTTTATAACTGAGTTGAGGGTCACTTTTGAATGTTCACAAATTATTAAAATATAACAAAATAATTTATAATGATAATTTCATCCAAATGTATAGTTATCTAATGATAAGTTATTATAAGGTTTTAATCCCATAATCTAATGTAATTTAGACAAGTTTTTATGTCATTTTAAACCTTATCATTTTGATTAACCACTTGGTTAGTTATTTTTAACCCTAACTATGGTAACCACTATTTTAATCATAATGGGTTAATAATGCTACTATAAATGGAAAAATGAATCATAAACGAAAAATTGATGATTTTATAAACAATAATACATTACATATTAATAGTATTATATTTTTATTAATTTTATATAATTTAATAATATATTATTTTGATAAATTTTCATTAAGGTCAATCTTGACACTATTAATTTAATTTGACTTCAAATACATTAAGAAAAGTGGGATTTATAATATAATTATTTAATTAATATAAAATATTTCATATGGATCTAAAAAATTAGTTTCATACATAAAATAATTCAAATTATATCATAATGAATATTTTTTAAATCATTTATTTTATTTTACTGTTAATTAAATAAAAAATGTATTATTATTTCACAATCATTTAACGTAATTATATAATTTATGAAAATTATGAACAAATTTTTATAAATAAAATAACTTATTTAGTATCAAAATATACATTTATATTTATTCTTATATTTCTTTTGTCCTAATGTTCACACATAAAACATATTAAATACAAAGAGAGTGACATTTTGTAACTATCATTGATTTTAAAAATATAAAAGTTATCTTCATGGAAAAGTGTCCATTAAAAAACTTAAATTAAAAAATAACGTGATAATGGTCTAATACGCTCCATAAAATAATTTTTAGACAATTTTAGATCATGGTTATACACTTATCTTTTGTTTTTACCACCTGCGAACTCTATTGATAATTACCATACTGCTATTATTTTCCACTATATAAGGATCAATAACGTAACTATAATATTAAAACTAAACATAACTAGGAAATGTTAAATATAATTAACCATATCTAATTTATTTTCATAAATTTAATATTTCATTTAATACAATACTTTTTACTCTAAAATATTCCTAATGTGAGTTTTTTGAATTAATAACTACTTTGACTTTAAAAATATCAATATAAAAATTAGAATTCAAAAAAATATATTTTATTATATACCTTTTATTTCTAAGTAAACTATTAAAATATTTTATCTTATTAACTATCCCAAATTTTGTTTATATTATTATTTTTAATATCTTTTATTAGATTTTTTCAAATAACAGAATAATTATTAAATCAGTGTTGTGTAAGAGAATAAGGTAATTATTTCTTCACTTAAAATTAAAAATTAATTTACATGATGAAAATAGATCATTAATATTTTATAATAATATTTATAGTAAAATATTTCTTCTATATAACTCCAAACAAAAAACTGTTATTATTACTAAAAACATAAGGGTGGAATCATTGAGTTTTCTTAAAATAAAATATTATAAATATCATAATAACTTATAAATGGAGAAAATGGCCATATATTTAAACCTTGAGTGATTATAGATTCCATTTAATCATAAAATAATTTTTTTTAAAGTTTTAGGGTCATTTTATAGTGCTTATAATATTATTTATTCCTTTAATTACTTAATTTATCCTCTATTGTGGTAACAAAAAAACTATGATTACTATTCATATTGACAAAAAATAAAAGGGGTATATTTAATAAAGTTATACCCCATGATTAAAAATATGGAATATATTTTTCAAAATTTAAAGCATAAAATTTTTGGAATTTAATTAAAATTTTTACCAACAAAATGCCATGAAAACCCATTTTTAAGAAAAATATGTTCTTTTAAGTATACAATGTTTTTATACTCAATCAATGCATAAAATTAATTTCAAAAACTAAAATTATATTATTTATAATAAAAATTAAATAAATAAATTTTAAAAATAATGAAAAAAATTTTATTTTACTTTGTAAATTCATTTAGAGAAAATAATGCTTTCAATGAAAATCATTATTTATCACTATTCATTAAAAATTTAATATTTTCAAAAAATTATAAAACCTTAATCCTAATATAATTATAACATGATAAATTCAAATTTTAAATTAATTTTTTAAAATACATTTTCTAACACTTCCAAAAAATAATTATAATATTCACTGATAAAAAAAGAAAACCCATTTTGAAGAAAATGTATTTTGGAAGAATAAATTGTATTTACAAAAAACTATGTTATTATTTTCTAATAACTTTAAAATAAATTTATATTTAGTGGGAATTTTATATTTAATTAATTAATAATATTTTTTAATTCATAAATTACAATTTAATAGCAAGGTTATAATGGTCACATTTACATAATAATATTTAGTTGTTCGTTTAAGCTTGGTGTTGTGTGTCTTCTACACTATCAAACATATTATTTCTTTTTAAAATCATTGGATATTAAAAATTATCATAATATCTAATATATATTTCTCCTACATTTCTATTTTCAATCTTGTTAAGGTTTTTTTTCTTTTCCCATAGTGGAATGAGAATATGGTTTATCTTATGTACTCTTTATATTTCTCTTTAAATATTTGCAAATGAAAATTGTATAACTCTATCAACGATGTGGGTTCTCTATAAAATATTCTAAAAAGATTAAAAATAATTTTTTTACTACAATTTATATTTAATATTTCACTCTACATTTCTTTACATAACCATAATATTATTTCAAGGTTACATTATTGGTGATTCTTTTAAAATAAGGTTTTAAAATTTCTTCATTTTTTCTTCTCAAAAGGATTTTTGAAAGTGATTTTTAAAATTTCCTTTATAATAACTTTATAAAATCTATAATAAAATAAAATTAGGTTTTCTCATTCATTTTTATCTCTATATCCGAAAAATTTATCTTTTATGGAACTATTTTTCATGAATGAACCTCTAAAATATTATTTGATATATTGATTTTGAGGGATACAATTTTCTAATCAACTAATCTAATTATTGATATCATTTTATATTATAACATTTAAAAATGTTTTGTAACCCACTTTCTTTCCACATATTTTTCATGTTTTTATGTATGATTTACATCATATGTCACACATATATATGGTATATCATTATTTGATGGGGGGTTTTGATATATCCCTCTATTATATTAGGTAAAAAATTATATCTCATGAGATAATGATGATATTCATAAACCGGATTTCATATAGTCATATTCATAATTCAATGTGTAGGCCTAACTTCATTTTCAAAACTCTATACATGGACCTATATGAGTTTATAAACGATCATATTTCATTGTGTGGACCCAATTTCTTGTTCACAACTTTATGCATGAACCACATTATAGTTATATTTTTCTATAATGATATGATTTATTATTATTATACAGGTATCCCATGTCCATGCCATCTCTCATTCTTATGTTATTCTCCATTGAACAGAATTATTTTTTTATGTCTCTACATTCTTACACCATGGAATATGTACAATCATTTTAAGTTATATTTCATTATATCATTCCTTATAAAAAACACCTAGGATTCTAGGTTCTTTTAAATTAGATATTTCATCCTTATTAATGTTTTTTCACATTTTTATGATCTAACCCTCTACGTATCATAGATAAGTTATGCTTCTGAATTTTTAAATATTTGATCTCAATCCTTATGTTTCCCATTTCCCCATGGAATTATATATAGTAATATCTATAAAATAAATTCATGTGTAAATATTTTTTCAAGAGATATTGAATAAATAGTATGTAATAGTGCATTTATATAGCTAATCTCCAAAGAAAATAATTTTTTCTTGTATTTTGTGCTTATTTATAATATATAAATTTTAAATTATAGAAATTATATAGAATATATGTATATTATTATTTGGATGTCTCACTTTAGGTTCTCTAACACTTGAATAAGGAAAGAATATATATGTAGGAAATTCATTTATATTGATCCTTACTATAAAAGTAAAAAGTAAAATATTTTTTCTTATATTCATTAAAAACATTGACACAAGAATCCCATATAAATCTCTAATAATAAATAAATTGAGAAAGATATAATTAATATCAATTCTAGAATTTTTTTTCTCTAGAAATCATCAAGATCATAACATATTTTTTTCTTCATAGATATCTATGTGGAAGGTTATAAACTAAATAATAATAATTATCCATGAAATATTTTGACTTCTTAGTGTTAAATATATATTTATTTCGTATATTTTGAATCTCATTAAAATATTTATAACATAATTTCCAAAATAAAAAAAAGATCAAATCCTTTCTATTTCATTGAATATATATTGTGTTGTAGATTTCAAACACTCACTCATCAACATTACATATCATTATCTAGGAATTATTTAAATTTTCAAAGAAAAAAATTAAATGATAAATAATTGTAAGACACTAGATATACATAGCATGAGGTTTTGTTTCTATCCTTGAGAAGGAATGGAAGTTGGATCTATTATCTATTTCATGTCATGATGTCGCATATATTAATAAATTTTGATAATAATTAATATTCCATATTATACAAAAAAATATTAATTTTGGAAATAATTTACTTTATTATACTCAAGTTCCATTGTATATTAAAAGAATCATCACAATTGAAATCTATAAGCTAGTTTCCTTTAATAGAAAACACATTCAAATATTTATGTAATTCAGTGAAACTTTTGTGACTCTTTGAATTTATTTATTTTATAGTTAAGAAATATCCACATTGTTGATAACAATATAAATTTAGTAAAATATAATAATTATCATTTTTTATTATCTTCATACAATCCATCAACAGTTATAATTTTTCAATGGATTCAATGTTAACATCATGAATTAATTCATCATGATGATCTTCTATCTCATATTGAATCTCTTCATCAATGATGGGTCTTGACTTCTTTGTTATATCACCATGATAAATCCAGTGTTTATAACTATAATTAAAACTATAATAAATAATATGGTATTTTATTCCTAGGGGCCATAAACTTATCATATTCAAACACTTCATGAATATATAGAAAATATTTTCTTTTTTTAATTTTTCATTTTGCAAATTCCATTAAATCCATAAGACCTTTCTCATATTCATCATTAGTTATTCATGCATTTATCCAATTATGATATATTAATTACCTAAGATCCAAATATAATATAAAAATATATTAAGACATATAAACATTTAATTGTATATATAAATTTATAAATTTAAAACATTTAAATTTATAAACGTATATAAATTTTAAAATATATTTTAAAATTATATATACATATTTAAAAAGAAAACATATAAACATATCATGTTATTAATATAATAAGTATTCACACACATAGAATCAATAAATTTCTCCATTTTAAATAAAAAAACGTATCATGAATCCAAATATAATAATGAGTATATCGGTCTATTAAACATGTTTATAAAAAAATTAATAAAAAAATCCAACAATAAAATTAATATAAAAACAAAACCAATAATCAATTAAACTAAAAAATAAAACAATATTAACATATATATATATATATATATTTAATCATGTATTGATATCAACCAATAATTTTACCTAAATTTAATATTTCCTTTATATAAAAAATCTAAAAAATTAAGATATTGGAAGTAGATTTCTAACCAAAGAAGAAGGTATGAAACCAAATTTTGTGGAACACTAAAGTGGTCAGAGGAATATATTCAAAGATGGAATGTGGATGATTAATATGTAATAAGGATAAGGGAGGTTTAATGATACCAACACAGTAGGAATGATATGGTGAAATTCAATAAAATGGAGAAGAGGCAGGTAGCATGTGAGTCATGGGGATTTATGTTTTAGAGAATTAGGCATTGAAAAAATGGAGAGAAAATAAATAAATTTCTATTTTAATTTTTTTTTAATATTTAAAACCACATTTATAGAATAATGTAAATTTAATATCCCTTTATTTGGATTATTTTATTATAACCAATGTTAATATCTTGGGGTTTTAACAATGGATAATTTATAATTGTTGTTAAAACTCCAGTTTCAGTAGGTATTAACATCGGTTATTATGTAAATGACATTGAAACCCTTTTTAAAATCACTTTTATAATGAGAAAATTAAAACCCATTTTATCATTTTATTTATAATAATCGACTTTAAACCAAACCTCTAAATGGGTTTTAATGGTGGTAATATAATAAATGATGTTCAAACCTAGACATGTAATAAAATTTTTATACTAGTGCATTAACATTTCAATGATTTAAAACTAAATACTTCTTCCATTTGAAGATGATCCAATTTATATCATGATGAAAAAACAACATTCCAAAGGCTACTATTTTGAAATAATTCATTGATAAGGTGCCTTATATGTGTGATTTTCACTCCCAAGAATTAAAAATGAAAATTATAGTGTCATCTAAACAATATATCCATGAAAAACTCTCCTAGTGAGAGCTATAATGAACATTTTTCTTTGAGCCCAAATGATCCTCAATTTATCATGATCCTTAAGGTCTTATTTTACTCCATGTTTTATCAAAATAAGTGTGTGTAACAATAATGGATGAAAAATAAACATGGGAAATGAATATCCTCCTACTTTAGGTTTTCTATATCATCAATATAATCCACATATCATTCCTTAAACTCTATAAAATATCCTTACAACACCCAAAAATTACTTTGTTGTGTTGTTATCAATATTTTTGAATGTTTTTGGAGAGAACATCATAAAACATCACTAGCCCTGTAAAATCATAATATAATTTATATATATCTCATCTATCAACCATTCCATTGAAATATAAAGTGAATAGTCTTATCTAATTTAGATGACTCCTCTCTTTCTGATCTAAAACCTTTGAAATGGCCTTTCTAAACTCAAGAGACCAAAACCAAAAAATATTGAGAAATATCATCCATAAAGTAGCTAGGTTTTCCACATGATGAAGACTATTTAATTCTTAGTTAATCCTATACTAAAGACCCATGAAATAATTGGATGAACCCACACCAAAGTCATATACTATGACATCCAAATTTGGTCCTCAATGGGATATCAATATTAAACCCTAGAAGAATATGATGTACTCCCAAACATTGGTAAGTCATTTAGGTACATCACCTAATAATATCAGTTCCTCAAAAATCTCAAAATAAATAACAATAAAGATGGTTTCCTTGCCTGATGAAGAAGTGGGTTTAAAACCCCATAAAAGATAAGTGATGTCTCCCTCTCCCATAAAAAGTAACCACACAATGGTTGGATGATCTGAATCCTCCAACATAATTTGAGCATAATATCTTCTATGAAGGGAATGACATATCACACTACCACTATGCCTCTATAATTAGACAAGATATCTCATCCTGAAACATTAGTTATTGCAACTACTAATCCATCATTCAATATATTATTCTAGATAATAATAGATTTCATGAAATAATCACTCACACATCAAGAAGCCATCATACAACTAGTTCTCTCATAGTAAGTTGAGAATATACCTAAAATAATCATAATGCATGTCCTAAGACCCAAATTAAAATTGGTTGTCATCAAAGAAACTACCACAAACAAATTAATGATTCCCATTAACATATTAGGGTTGTTAATCACTTCCAATAACACAACCTTGAACACATATTTTATTTTCCTATTCTGGAATGTTTTCTTCATAATATCCTCCTCAATAACCCAAAGATGATGAGAACTATAATATAGATAAACATTCAGGAACCACCATGCTTCTTTCTACTAGTCAAATGGGGTCACATTGGTTTCAAGAAAACCTTTCTCCAAAAGTTATTCCAACTACACCATTAACTCCCTCATATTTTTCATGTTATCTAATAAACTATAGAACATATTATCATAGTATTAAAATTATAATAATTGCAGAGATCAAACTCAAAAAAAATGGAATTTCTAGAACATCTTATCGAAAAAATCTAAGTATACTTCTATGATTTTAATAAACCACTCCTCTGCATAATTTATAGCACATAAATCTAACCATTCTAACTAGAGGGAGGGTGGGGGTAATTTGTTGAAAATTCCATAGAGATTGACCTAATAATCCTTAATAAGGTTCCTACTCACCATTAGAGTCGATTCCACATATGCTAGGATAGTAAATAATTGACCCATACCAAGGATGATGTTATAGAATCTCATCTCCTTGATAAATAAATCTCACTAAAGTCCCTCCTATATACTAAGAATAATCTCACAATATAAAAACATATAAATGAGAGGGTCGTCAAAACTAATATAAATATTGAGCTAAATAGTTCTACCTAGAGGCTCTTTTAAAATTCCAAACTCTCAAACCAATGATACCGAAAGAATGGAATATCACCTGTCAAATTTGATGAGTATGAGTACTAATGTATAAATGAAAATGATCGTGCCTTATACCATATATTTATTATTTATATCAAATCCCTTAATCCCAAAAGATATTAAATATAAGTGTGGGGAAATGGTAAGTCCCTAACTCAAACCTCCATCTAGATCCCTTACTCAAACTGATTACCATAAAGAAGTAAATCTCATATCACATCCACGTGAGGTGCATAGATCTTGATTCGTACTCCACTATGATCAAACTACCATGTTTAAGGTCCAATATCTTCAAAATTTGATTCATAATTATAATTAGTAAACATAACTCCCTGAAAAAAATCAAAAACCCCAACCATGGTAGATAATCCCCACTAAAGGTTTATGTATAAAACATCCACCTATACCTCATCACCCCATGAAGGAGACTCAATAAAAGTGTCAAAATTTATTCAATGGGTGTCTAAAAATGTTGGAAAACATGACTCACTAACTCCATACAACTATCTACAACCCAAGGACTAGGATATCTATGAAACATTTGAGATGACTATTGGTGGACTCAAGAAACTCACTCGGCCTTTAAATATACTCATCCATATTAGTGGTAACTACCATCTCCTTTACATGATGGTCTGTTTTATATACAATGAGTAGAGAATATTCATTCTACTCATTGGTGATGATACACCTTAATCATGTACTTGAATTGATACCTTATCAGTTAATTTATTTATGATGAGAGACTCAAGTATTAGTACCTACTTGGATAAACATTTCCTATAAATCCCAATTAACTATCTATGGGTGGAATCTTCCATTCAATTGGTTTGAACCATGATAATAAAATAATATGTGGTTTATATAAAATATTAAATTCATAAAAATCAAAAATAATATTCATATGATGCATGTAACATCTTAATTTACCTCATAATTCTTTTCTCATATTTTCAATTCACTCAAATAGATTATCATAATCATGATTAGTGGATACATCATCCACCGCAGAAAACCTAGGTTTCCCTGGCCTGAAATAAAAACTCAATAAAACTTGATAAAATTTCCATAGATCCCAAATCATTCGTTACAAGAGTAAAAAATATAATTTCATTCCATGTACTTGAGTGATCGGACGCCATTTTAACACAAATCAACCCACTAAAACCCCACCTAGGCCGATAATAAGATAATTGTTTCAAACCAATCCTACCTCCAATTGGATAAGGGATAATAAATAATATCAATAATGAATAACATACATTGTATTCTGTAACCTATAATAACCTACAATGGATATGAAACTACAATACCTAATATGACAAACAATATTTATAAATATATAAATAATCAACTCTATTGAAAAGAAAATCAGGATAAATTAACAATATATTATAAAACCATATGAAAAATCACAAAAAAGTAAAAAATACCTGGGATTATATCACTATTTATAATAGAAACAAAATAATGGGAAAACCCCTCATTTCACGAACTCCAAAAACTATACCATACAAAAATTGTCACTATCAAATACCTTTGAACACAAAAGAGAAATAGAATAACTATATTTATCTACCCAACATATTTGAGGATCACTATTCGATTATGAGTCTTATCTACGAACAAAATAAGTTGAGAAATTATTCCCTTGTTGGGATGTGTATATATAGACTTGGTTGGAAACCCTAAAAACTAAAAGGATAAACAAAAAAAATACATATCAAAAAATAGGAAATATCCAGATTTTCTTTATGGCCTAGAAAAACAAGGATATCAAAATAATTCTAGTCTTTATATCCTAGTATTATAAGGATTAGATATACATAATAACCTATGGGTTCAAAGAACCTATATTTCCTAAACTCTTTAGCATCTCATAACTATCATGTAACCTCTCTAAAATCATATTGGAGGGTATCATACCTCACTATTGTATGAATATTAGTCAAGGGATTTACTGAACCCATGGATAGAGGAACCAATTATTATCTCAAATGGATGATAAATACTCTATAAATCATGTGTATTACCCTCACCTCATTCAGGAGAATCGAATGATAGTGTTTATGACTCCAATAGATGGCTCACATCTTATCAAGATAAAGGGGGGGTCTAACTGCATGACTGAACTGTTGAATTAGAGGACGCATGCCCCAGAACAGTGAGGGGGTAATGACTCCATGAAGTTTTTATAGGATATTTTTTATATCGTCAATATGTATCTAGGGGACATACCAACTCGTTTCATGCACCAAACATCTCACCCACACACTTTATCCAACCTCGTGAAGTTATGGGACTAAATATACCCAATTAACCTTGGAAACAACCTAGAGAGATAAAGAGACACACTCCATATCATTTTATAAGGATAATAATAAAGAATATATTATCCCTATGTCGAATTATCTTACCTATGTTAGAAAAAATTGAAAACTAAAATAAATGGGAATTACATGGTAAATAATTTTTCTTAACACAATTTATGAGTTATAAGAATAATTTGGGCATGTACTTTCATTCTAAAATAAAAAAATAAAATATTTTTTGGTTTATCAAATTGATGAAATTGTCTATTCATCCTAAAAGTTACATGTGTGTAATCAGTAGCATGTGTCTTGTGACATCAACATACACAGTGTTTCCTCCTTCTAAACAAGGTGTGTTTGGGTCAAGGGTTGTAAGAATGTTCATTGGTTACATTTTATTCAGGTCTACCATCATATATGTCCAGTAATCTGTAACTACTTTCCCTATAAATTAGACATAATTTTAGTTTTTCACTAACTATATTATGTTACATCCACTTTATTCACATAGTGTGCTCCCAAGCTATAGATATGGGAATATTGAGGTTAAGGTAAGTATCTTCTCTAGTACAACTAGGTTGTGTGATCTAGTAAAACACATTGTGTGTATTAAAAGAACATACTATGTGATATTTATCCAACTTTATAAACCCTTATCAAACTTCAATAAAAATATACACAAAGTGTGATAAGGTCTCACATTCTATGTGATATTTAACTCTAGATAGAAACGCTACCTAAGAACATAAAAGGGACACTAAATATGAGTAAAGACTACAAGTAGTGTGATAATTCATTCTTCATTAGGTGTAATATGTTCATTTCATTTGAATTTTCATCTACAAAAATCCACGTTGTCCACAAATCTCATACCATTCTAGGTCCACGCTTACCATTTTTTGATCATCTCAATCTACACCATAATTATAACAGCAACCAGATTTTTTTCCCTTACTTCTATTGATAAGGATTGATTTTTAGTTTACATGATATTAAAATCAACTTATATCGACATCATGTTAGCCCCATATCCCATGTTAGGAAACCCTAAACTTTTAAAAAAAATATTACACCTTATAAGAATAATATTCATTACAAATGAATATAATCTAAACCATAACTGTAAAGGATTAGTGTATTTAGAATCATGGATACATAAAAAGTAGTATATAAAAGATCTAAATAATCTCCCATTAATTTCTTTACAACTAAAAACCTTCTTATACATATCATAACTAAAATATTTCATCACAGCCTAGGGAAATGAAACATAATAAAGGGTTATTATAGACTCTTATTATGGTTAAATAAGTGAGATATCAATCAATGATCATTTTTTAGCATAACATGAGCATAAGGGTTTGAGAACATGATTTTAACATTTGAAAATCGTACCCAATAATTCATAGATCATAATCAAGAGACATGGAATAAATATTTCTAGATTATAATACATGAATAATAAATGAAATCAATAAACATAATCTAATAGATCAAAACAAAATATTTAAATCATTTCATAAAAATTTGTATAAAGTGTGGTATAATCATAATCATAGAAATATTATTCCAAGGATACCCACTAATACATTCATCACATGTGAGGATTGTTCTAACCACCCATATACCATGTTTGGGCATGGGATAACCTCCCATTCATCCTTATTGGGATTGGTCTAACGACCTGTATACACTCTTGTGGGTAGGTATAACCTATAATTTACCCTTTGATTTCATAAAACATTAATATTCACCCAATTAATATGAAGTATATAATGGAACCACCAATCACATTATTATAATACGTTCATGTGTATGCCATAATATCATAAAACCATTTATCATTTTATTATGACTTAACATGTGGAAAAAAATAATATTTAATAAGTATTTCATCATCAAAATCATAGACCATCCATAGAAATAAAAAATATGGTAACATTATATTATATCCTCATTAAAGCATAAAAAATATCAAAGGATGTTTTAATAGAAAAAAATACATTTAAAATTCACTAGAAACTTTCTAGGGGAAACCAACCTTTTTATTTTTAAATCAAATATTTAAAATCTAAAAAATTTAAAAATATTAATTAAAAAGGTTTTATTTGAAAATAAATTTGGAAACTTATAAATTAAGCTTCAAATAAATGAGAATTAATGATGGTATGAAAATATGTAAAATCATTGTATATTAAAACAAAAAAAATCTTGGTTTGGGTAAAAATAAAAAAGTACATAATTGGTAAAATGAAAAGAATATTACTTCTAAAAAATTATAGAAAGATAAAAATGGGTAAAAAATAAATTATTAAATCAATATGGAATGGTAAAGAGTGGCATTGTAACATAAAACATTTACCTCAAGTCACTATTTCTTCATAAGAGATCTGAAAACCTGTATAGTGAATTTAATTTTTTATAATTCTATAAAATAATAATATTAATACCTATAATACAATATATATTCTAGTTATATAATTATAAAACCCAGTTATCAATAATTTTTTACTAAAATCATAGTTTAACGGTGTTAACTATTTTTTTTCAAGTATGTTTGGGTCCAGTAGTTATGGTCCATGAAAATATATCATGGTTCCATACTCTCTATAATATTAATAATGTAATAAATATAATATTTATCATTATATAAATTTTTATAACTATTCATATAATATGGTGAAAAAATAATTACATCACTTCATTGAGATGGTAGTCTATACGCATGCAAGAGTGATGTTTTCCTCATTTCTATAGATAGAAATAAAGAAATTTAAATAATAATTTACCTTTATAGAGACATTAATATATCAAAAATATAACATATATACATTAAAACCATCATAATTAAATAAAATATAATATGGTGATGAAAATTTTATTATATCACAACATGGATGTAGTAGTGCACACATATGCATGAGTGATACTCTCATTTCTCATTTAATGGATTAGAAGTTGTAAATAATAATAAAATCATAATAATAACATCTCAGTATATATATTAACATTTTTTAATTATTTTTTTATGGATATTATAGGTTTAGTTGTTGAAGAATAAATAAAATTGAAAGATCTTGGTTAATATTTATACTTCTTTGAGTATCATTGTTGGCATAAAACTTAAGCCATGGAAGATTGGTCTTAGGATAAGAATACGGGATAAATAATGAATGGAAGAAATATAGGGAGTTTTTTTGATGTTATCGGGTATGCATAAAGGATCAAATAGTGTGAATAAAAAAGCATAATAGATTCCCATTTATAAGTGATGGGAGGGACACACATGGAATTAATTAAAATATTTCAACAATATAAGGTCACTTTTAGGTGAAAGTGGAAAAAAATGGAAATTTATTCAAATATAAGTTATTATATGGTTAAAATATCTAAAAAAATTAATTATTATACATGTTTATTTGTCATTACTACCCTTATCTTTTAGTTTAACCACCTGGTAAACCCATTTTAATCAAAACTGTTGTAAATTTTTTTTATTATTTCTACTTTTCATTATCATAAAAAATTAAGTTTCACATTAAATTATAATTATTATGATTATTAAAAAAATTAATCCATTTTAATAGATTAAATTTATATAATTGTATGAATTTATTTTAAATAATCATTCAAAACTCAATGAAAATCCATTTAACAAAGTTCATTTTTATGAATAAAACTAAATTTACTCACATTCCTTGCCTCTTAAAAACCATAAATTGAATGATAAAATATTTAAGTGGATATATAATCTATATATTTCACTAAAACCATTAATAAATTTACATTAATAAAATTTATTAATATAAACACCGTTGCATGCATAAAAAATAGTCTTTTAGAAAAAATTAGGCCAAAAAATGAACTTATAAAAATCAAGGGTATATTTATTACTATGTAATTAATCAGATTTTATATAATTAAATAAGACATATATTATATTTATTTAAAATTTAAAATATAATTGTACTTTTAAATAATTTTTTTAATGAACATTAATGTTGATTTTACAAAAATCGATATTTTTCACTATTCATTAAAAATAAATCATTTAATTAAAATAGTAAAAATTTACCCAAATATAATATTGAAAAGTATATTTAAAAAATTATATTACATTCTTAAAATAAAATTTCATAAAATGATATAAATTAATTATAAAATTCATGAGTGAAATTCAATGAAAACCATTTTTGAAGAAAACGTATTTTTGAAGAAAAAAATGACTACTGAAAATAGTGTACTTATTTTATATGAGTTAATAAATAAATGTGAACTATTTAAAACCTTTATACCTATTTTTCTTAATGTGTTCATTATTATTAATACCATTCAAATTAATGGCTTGGTTATAATAGTATATTATATCATCCTTATTTTAGATTTAGGGCTGTAGGTAAAGAATATTAACAAATAATTCGAGTTTATTTCAATGGAAATACATATAAAATCCTAGGGTGTTACATTCTACCATCCATAAAATGAATTTCACCCATGAAATTACATCACTTCGATAAAAATAAATGATGACATTTCTATATCATCACATCGTTAGGTTCCTATGTAGCTTCCTAGAATTTTTTATTCCTCTAGAGAACATTATCCATGTTAGTATACTTATTTTGTAACACATTATCTTTTTTATCCATGATTTATACTGATTTTTTTGTTAAAAAGACCATTCTATTACGGTAAAACATTTTAGTTCTACACATGGGAAGGTTCGAGAATATACTTTTTCAAAAGAGATATATGGAACATACTGTGAAATTGAGATAGATTCGATGGAAGTGCCAAGTGATATGATACAGTCCTACTCGATCAAGATTATCAAAGGTAAAAATATACATTGGGATTAGAATTAAATTATTTCTATGCCTTCTAATCTTATTCCATAGATATATTTATAGTAATACCTTCACACCAATATTGATTCTTGATCTCACCATCGATTATTGACATAACTATTATATCTAATCTAAGATGCCTTGATGTTCAACTAAATAGATATAACCTTATCTTTTATTTCCTCATCTAGAACGGGTCCTTATATATTTATTTTTTCATCTTTATTCCAACATGTTGGAGTTATGTACTTAATTCTATAGATGTATTCATAACATGTTATTCGAATACTCGAGTGAAATCTATTGTTATAATATAATTAAACAATATTAATGGGTTTGTCCTAACCACCTTTGAAATATAGATAATAGGATATTATTTTATCCTCTAGGGTTTGAATTGTTCCATAAAACTGACCATCTATATGAGGATAATAAGAAGTGATGAAACACAACTCTCTATCCTGATATTGATGGAGACTTCACCAAAACATCAAGCTAAACCTAGGATCATAATTAGATAAAACAAAATGTGGTAATCTAAGAGACCATTCCCTTTATTTAATGTTTATCTTGCAAAGATGATCCAGACAGTAATATTATTGGATAGTAATAAAGTGTACAAACTTCATATTTTGGTCGACTATAACCAAAATATCATTATGAACTTTAGATGTTTTGGGGATGTCGATGACATAATACATGGTGATGTTTTAACACTTCCATTTTGGAATAGGGTATATTAGTTTCATTATATTATACTTATATCTCTCATACTTAAATTAAAAACATACCAAGAACCAAGATACATAAATTGAAATATCTCTCTTGATATTATCCCATTATAAATACTATTTTGGGACTCTATACATCTTTTTACTTTAATGATGAATCAGAATGATGATCTATGAGCTTCATCCAATATATCCTTTATCAAGTTTAGTAATTATGGGAAACATACATGGTTCTTGAACCATATAATTCCATCAAAATCATAGTTGAAATCTGGAAAATTTCTCTCCTCCTTTTGTATCTATACATCCTCCTATTGTTCCACTTTAATATTAAAATTTATATATTGTTGAACACCCACTTGAAAAAGATAAGTTTTATACCCTTTCATCAATATTTCAAGGTCCATCCTCTGAAAATACATAAATATTTTATCTTTTGTGATCCACATCCTAGATAAGTTATTTTATTCCTTTCATCTCCAAGAATCAACCACCTTGTTTAATCTCTTATTGTGGTAATTTATTTATCACTCATAATAATAAATCAACTAAAACCATATTATCTATCTCAAATTAAACTTTTTTATATATAAATATATAATCAATATTTTATTATCATTATATATATCACATATTTAAACATATAGATAATTCCTCAATATATTTAATGTAAAAAATACTATTTCTAAATCTAAACCACGAGTCAAGTAATTTAACTCATTAACCTTTAATTGGTGTGAGGTATAATTTATCACTATATAATTGTACATAATAACACATCCTAGCCTTTTCTTTGATATATCAATGTAAATCACAAACCCTTATTCATTGTATGGTAGTGTGAGCATAGGTGCGCTAGCTAACCATCTCTTTAGTTTTGTGAAATTTTCTTCACATTCATTGGTCCAAAGGAACGTGACTCCCTTCCAATTTAACATGGTGAGTTGATTAGATATCCATGATAAATTATTCATAAGGAATCAATAATATCTTTCCAATATAAGAAAATAACGGATCTCAGTGACTGTTGTAGGTCTATGATAATGTTCAATAACTTGTTTCTTTGATGAATCCTCTAACATACCCTTACAGGAGATTATATGACCCAACATTGAGAATCTATATAAAAATTTACAATTATTAAATTTTTCATAAAAATTCTCTATCCTTAAGGTATTCTGTATAATTATTAGGTAATCTATGTTCTCTTTTTTCCTCTTGTAATATATAAAGATATCACCTATAAATAATACCTCAAAATAATCAAGGTATTCAATAAAAACATTTTTAATTAAGTCTGTGAATATAGATGGGGAATTTGAAATACAAAAATGGAATAACTATAAATTCATAGTATTAATACCTGTAATGGAAGGTTATCTTGTGCATGTCATCACATTTAACCCTCAACTGATAAGATCTATACCAAATATCAATATTTTCAAAATATTGAGCTCCATGTAATAGATCAAAAAAATAACCAATATAGGGTAGAGGATACTTTTTCTAGATCTTGATCTTATTAAGATCCTAATAATGGATTTAGAGGGTTATTGATCCATATTTATTCTTAACAAAAAGAATATGTGCACCCTGTGGTGATGAAATTGGATGAATAAACCCCTTATTGATATTCTCCGGGAGCTTCTTAAATTCCCATTACTTGATCATCAAAATTCTATATAGAGACTTTGAAATAGTTGTAGCATCAGGTATGAGTTATATTGAAAACTCAACTTCATTATTTGGAGTAAAACTGAGAAACTCTTATAGAAATAAACCAAAAAGTTCCATTACAATATGAATATCAATTATTTTTAGTTCCTCCCTAACCATGTGAGAAAAAATCCCCTTTGAATTGGAATTAAGACCCATGTAATGGATTTAGTATCCATTAAAAGTTTATATGTATCCTCGCACTAAAATAAAATCATAGGTTGGTTTGGAATATCAAATAGGTATTTACTTCCATTGAAATTGATATGGGAATTATTCAAAGAAACTGAATCCATGACTAAAATTAAATCAAATTCAATTAGAGAGAGATTATTAATATTTAAGGAAGAAAATTCCCAAAAACCACAATCATAGTAGAATCATAGGCTTGATATGTGATCACAGTACCATTATGAATTTTTATCGATAATTCGAATTCAAATAATTAAGGTGATAATGTGATACCCTTATCAAATTCTTAAGATATAAAATACTGGTTATAACCTAAATAAAATAAGATATTAACAGTTCTCAAGTGGATGGAAAGTATACCATTCACCATATTATTATCATTCCCCAGATCGGTAATATCGATCATAAGGGATTCCCAATTTTTCACTGGGATTAAGACGTTTCTAACGTCGATCATCATCATTAACCCTTAGATTCAAGAAATGGATAGAATAATGAATATATTCATTACATTTGAAATATTTAATGGTGGGTGGTTCATTCTGTGGATATTTCTCTCAATTTGCATCACTATCTAACTTATTATCATTACATAATTATTAAATTATTAGATGATCTTCCTTTCTACACATATATAATTTATTAGTCCCCTTAATAAAATTTCCTATACATTTATTTATTCACTTCTTTCATTAAAGAATACTCTTCTTCTATCCTCTATGGTTTTTGTTATTAAACTTTCTTTGGAATTAAAACATTCCTTTCTTATCAAAAACATTATATTTTTAGGTGACTTTAATCTCCATGTGTACCTTCATATCACATCAAATGACTTATTCACAGCTATAGAAGTCTCTTATGGATAACACCGTTTAGATAATTGGTTTTAATCCATAGTAGAATATATTAATATTTTATTCGATATAAATGATAATACAATAATAATACAACACAAGTATTGTAAAATTTACCCCATAAGTACAAATTGATTCATCATCCTAATACTTTATTTTAAGGAATTAATTCTCCATTTTCATATGAAGAATGAGGGGAAATAATTTTTTAAAAATAACCTTCTAAACACATCCCACTCCATGGATACAATTTATTCTCATTGAATCATGTTCTTTATATGAGTCCACCATTGATCTTCTTCACCTTCCAAATGATAAACATCAATAATATTGTTTTCATGCTCCGAGAACTAGAGAATGCATAATATATTTTTAGTGGAATTGATCCATTAATTATAAATTAGTTTATTAGTATACCCTTGAAGAGAATGCATCTGTTGACTCATTAAGGATAAAAAACTACATTATTCCCTCCTTTGATCATTTAGAATCTCAACCTGATTCATGGATTGAGAAATTTGTTTAAGCATACAATAATATTTTTCATTCTATCTCCAATAACATTTAGTTTCTCTAGAGTAAAATGATTTCATTGTCTTTCACATTCAGTGTTAATATTATTCCTTATAGTTCTAACCATTGATTGAAAACAAAATTCATAGTATGAGAAATAATAATCATAGTTGGAAATTTTATAATCATGAAAATAATTTATAGGATTTTTATGTATTTACACCTTGTATTGAATGTGGGATTACATAGGTATAACTTACGTCATACATAGTTATTATCTATATAAATACATCATAATGGTTCACATAAGAGTTTCAATCTATGTTTTTAATCTTATTCCCACCCATAATGTACCGATGATGATCTAGTTAATATCTAATCATCCTTATTCTGATTTTTTACCCGTGTGTTCATTTGTGCCACAACATTATCCACTTTATAGTATGTAAACATGGATGTATTTTTTAGAATAACCACCCATTTTTCATTTCCATAACTTAAGATTGTTTCCTATACCAAGTGTAATCCAATGTTTTCTAACTAATGTTTTCCCATATTTATTTCAAAAACTAACAATACCTTATCTGATACTAACAATGGTGAACACAAATATTTCAAACATTAATAATAAATATTATTAGATGTATATTAATTACATGTCATTAAAATTCCAAAAAATAACAAAAATTTAGTGTATTTTGAAACATGGATAGATAAAAAACCGTTATATAAAATATCTACAACATCTCACATTAATTTATTCACAACTAGAATCATTTGTAAATATATCACACATAAAACATTTATTTATATCTTAGAGAATAGGAAACATAACAAAAGGTGAGCTAAAATGATTGGTAAGGGTAAAAAATGGATATATAAATATATGGTTAATTTTAATAATAATATTAAAATAAGGTTATGATAACATGAGCTTCACATTTTAATATCATAACGAAAAATTCATAAATCTTAATCATGAGACATGTAATAAATCATGGAAGTTCATAATTCATGAGAGAATAACATTAGCATAACATAACATCATAAAAGAGTAAAATAAAGTGTGGAATAGTCATAATCATATAAATATTATATAGTGGTTACACACCAAGATATTCATCACATGTTAGGATTGGGATTACCACATGTGTACATACTTTGATCTCAGGATAACCTCACATAGAGCCTTTTTAGTCTTGGGATAACCACCCTTTTACCCTTTTTGTCTTGGTATAACCTCCAAAATATCATTCTATGTCATAAAATATTGATCTATACCCAATTAATTAAAGGTATATAACATAACCACTTTTCATGTAATCATTATACATTCACATGTATTTCAAAAGATCATGAAAAGATTTATCGTTTCATCATATCATAAACTATGTAAAAGAAAACTAGTTAAATAAATAATTTATTATCATAATTAAAAACCATTAATATTGATAATAAAAATTTTAATATTGAAACTTATCCCTATTAAAACAAAATAAATATATAATGATTTTTTTATAATGAAACTACCTTTAAAATATAACTCAAACATTTTTTTTATAAAAATACCCATTTAATTTTAAATTCACTTATTTTAACAATAAAATTTTCTAAAATAACCCACTTATTTGAAAGGGAAAATGGAAAATTTAATGGGAAGTATAAATTAAAATATATTTCATGAAAAATTTAAAATAAGTTCATGATGTTTAGTTAAAATAAAAAATCCCATACAAATATTTGATAAAAATTAAAAATAACTGTTTTGTAAAATAATAAAAATATTAATTTTAAAAAAATTATAGAATTTAAAAAAAGTATGAAAAGTTATTTATATGATCATTATGGAATGTTAAAAATTTTATTCAAAAAAATTTAAATAAAATTTGGATACGGAAGAAAAATATTCCCGAATGAAGAGAGAAATAAATTTAGTTTTCCTTAAAAACATTAATTCAACCACTTGAGAACATAAGGAGAGGAAAATTATAGAAAAAAATGTAATCTCTATATGTAAATATTTTAAATTAAATACCAATGAATTTGGATAGATATATCAAATAATTTCATCCTTGTAAATTTAAGCATAAACAATCCTAGTAAAAATTGAGATTGTAATGTAAAGCCCTTACCTCAAGTACTTCTTTCATAATAAACACTTTAAAATAATATATAATAAATTTAAATTTATTATAGTTCAAAAATATAACAATATTCATACCTATAATACAATATATGTTCCACTTATATAATTTAAATACTCATTTATTAAAAATTATTTATTAATATAATTATTTTTTGGGTGTAAAATATTTCATTTTTCACTTTTGATTTGGTTCGGAAGTCATGATTCATTCACTTAGATCATGGTTTAATCATCTCTTAAATATTAATCCTATCAGAATTATAATATTTAATCACTATATACACTTTTATCACCATTTATAAAAATCGGATAAGAAAAATGTTTTACATCAATTCATAGATATTGTAGTCAGTATGTACGCATGAGTGTTGTTTTCCACTTTTCAATGCATGGAAAAAATGAAAGGTAAATAATAATTCATGATTATATAATGATTATTATATCATAAATATATATCATTGTGTGTGTGTGTGTCTACATATATAATCTGTCATAATAACCCACCATGAAATATGGTGATGTAAAATCAATCATATTGCTATGTGGAGGCAATAATAGACATATACACATTAGGGATACTTTGATTTACCATTTTATTTAAAATTTGTCTTAAATGACTATTAAATCATCATAATAAAATTTCATAATATTTTTTTACTGGATCCATCATTTTTTTATGGATAAAATAGTTTTAGATAAGGTGCAAGAATAAGAAAATGAAATGGATTAGTTAATATGTGTACTTCATCTTTGATAAACCTCCTTTAACTTACACTTTAGGCCTTAAAATATTGTAATTGGGAGAATAACAGGGGATTAGTAATGAATTGAAGGAATATAGTATGGTTTTTACATATTTATTGACAAAGATACAATAATCAACATCTATGAATAAGGTAGGAGAAGAAGTGTCCTTTTATAGGTTAGGAGAGAGGCACACTTGGAATTACACAAAGGATTTCAATAATATATGGTCACCTTCAAGAGAAAGTTGTGAAAATTTCCAATTATTCATAGATAAAATTAAATATGTTTGAAAATTCATAAATAAATAAGAATTGTATAATTTTATTTGGAATAACTTCACTTATCACTTTGTTTAATCCCACTGGGTAAACCCATTTTAACCTTAACTACGGTAAAAAAAATCTATTTTTATTCTTAATCATGAATAGAAATTTAGTTGAAACTAATAAATTATATTAATTCTTATAATTAAAAATATTAAATCTATTTTACCATATTAAATTTCTATAAGTGGAAGAGTTTTATTTTAAATGAGTTCACAAAACGCAATGAAAACCCATTTTGGACAAATACATTTTTTTAGGATAAAACTGAATTTAATTTTATTCTTTGGATTATAAAATTAATAAAATGAATGTTAAAATATTTTATTGAATATTTAATTTATTAATATCATTAAAAACATTAATAAATATAGACTAATTTAATTTATTATGATAAAAACTCATTTCAGGGATAAAAATAATTTTTTAGAAATGTGTGTTTTAAGACAAAAAGTAATATATAAGCCCTATATCTCATATATGTTTATTACATCATTTTAAATATAAACTACATAAAAGAATTACACAACTAGGATCCACTGGTACAGTGTCTTGCAAAAATTATTAACATAAAAAACATATACATAATAAATCATAATCATTATTTAATTCCTGCTTCTCTACCTTATTATTGTCCCTCGTGTTCTTATTAGTAAAAGTATTCACTTGAGGATATACATCAAAATAAGAGAGAGCTAAAATCCAAGAAAGAGGATGAAAAAGAGACATGAATCATGGGTGAGTGTAAACATAATCATCATAACATAAATAAAGTATTATCATCATAATAATGAGGGGAAGCATTAGATAAAGTAAAGGAGTGTGTAAATTCATTAAAATGTAACATCATGTCTTAATGGTCAGCACCACACATAGTTGTGTACAAATCTAGTTTCTTGTTCATGAATAACATATGTACATAATCATAACATCATCATTGTGAACAAAAATAGCATCATGTTCACAAATAATGAACAATATCATATGAGATATATCACATTTCCCAATTCATTGGATCGATATATAATTCTGAGATCACCCGTCACATAATTAAATTTTTATAATCATGCATGCCACATTGAATGTATAACAATATTTTCTATAAAATAACCCATGGAAAGGAAATGGGTTTCATGGTAATTTCATAAATAATACTTTCATGGATAAACATTGTGATTCCATAAATAAAATGGTAGTCACATAAATAGTATAATAAGCATCAATATTTTATTAATAATAAACTATATCAGGAGAAATAAACATGTGTTTTAGAAGAAAGGGTTCTTTTGGAAAAAACATTGAATTTGTCATAAAAATTAGATTGGAATCATTTATATCCCATAAATGAAAATTGAAGGACAATTAAATTACATTTTAGGAATATAAAAAGGAACCTAAAAATAAAATTTGGCACAAAAGATGAATAACCCAAATTAATGAAATTGGGTTTGTGAATCCCCTTAATTTATGTTTGAATGATTTTTTCACTTTAATGTCCTATATAGTCAAATTAGATTCCTTAATTGATAAATAAAAAATCAATTATAAATTAAATTGATTCATTATAATTATATTAAATTCATTTATGGAGATTTTGATGAGTTATAGTGTTCGATTTCATCATTCAGGAGTGTTTGTTTTCATGGTTTTCAAGATCAATTCACTTGTACAAATTTATGGAAGACCATTTAAAATGTGGATAATTATAAAAAAAATAATGTTATATGTTATTAATTAAATTCCATAAGTTTTATTAGTCTTATATTTTATTATTTTTTCATATAGGAAGATTATTCATTATATAAAATGTTGATGATAATTGTTTAGATTATTTTGGCAGTTTTTCGATTACTATAGACTCATTTTGTTTTATAATTTAACATTGTTTATATAATTCAGTTCCAAAAAATAAAAAAAAATATAAATTGATTTTATAATATTTTTCAACCATTATAATGGTTTTAGGACTATCATTGAAGGCATTAAATTAAAATGAAAACTTTCCATTCTTGAAAGAGAAAAAACAACACCTCACAGATGATGTATCAATTTTTATAATAAAAAGGAGAGGATAAGAGGTTTGATGATATATTATTACATTAACATAATAAAATTATATTATATATAATATAATTTAGTTATAATTCCACTTGAAAAAGGGGATGTGATAAGAGAATAAGAAAAGAAAAAAATTAAAAGGAAATAAAAATAAAAGAAATAGGATTTTACCACTTGAATCATTCTCCTTGAGAACCTCCTTAGTGGGATTGGTTTTAGAATTTTTTTGTCCAAAGGACCCTTTATATCTTAAAGGGGCTTGTAAAGAGTATTAAAAGGAAATTGGACCAAATTAAAGGCTTGGAAAGAGTGTCGAGTACAAGTGGTGAGGGGTGATATTTATAGGGGAGAGGGGTGTTTTCCAATTATTTTACTAATTAGTGTATTATTTTTGGACAAAGATTGTGAATATTTTAAACCTTTTTATAAAATTTATTAAAATAATTAACTATATTTCTATATTTGTTTCATATATGAGCCTTAAATCAATAATGGCTCAAAATTTCATGTATGTTGCTTTTATGGTTAATTGTTGTATTTTACAATTCACCAAAAATTCATGTATTTTAGAAAAATACCAAAAATTCACCCTAACAATTTTTGACGTTCAGAATTTGAAAATGAACTCCATTTTAGGAAAATAATTTTCAAAATATGAAAAATTTAATTTTTAATTAAATTCATCATTTACTTGGAAAATACTAATTTTAAAATTATAACAAATTTTATAACACATTGAAAACATAATTAGGGTCGTATAAAATTATCTTATAATAATAGGAAAACAAAACTTTTATTTATTAATATACTTTATAAAAATAAATTTTATTTTAAATAATTATAAAATTATAAATAAACATTTATGTTTTATAAAAATACCAACACTTAATTCATAATTTTTAAAATATTTATTTACATATACTATGATATAATTATATCGTATTATCATTTATAAAATTCCAAAATTTTATTTATACTTTCATATATGAGGTTACTATTCTATTGGCCTAATTTTTATTCATAATGTCCATGTTACTATTCTAAATTTCAAGTTAAAGATCCATTGGTATAGGTTACTTAATTTATAGAAATACCTATTATTTCATTAATTCTTCATTTATAATGTTTTTATTGTGTTTTCTATGTTATTTTATATGATTTATACTATATGGAAAAATTATAATAAATGAGTTTCCATTGATAAAATTGTTGGATGTTACATTCTTCCCCCATATGAAATTTCACACGTGAAATTTAGTTTTATATAATTGGGTGAGGGTATTTTTCCTTCATCACTTCCTCCAGATCCCAAGTTTCCTCTTAGTAATTATGGTTCCACCATAGTACTTTGACTAGGTGTGTATTATTATTGTGTATAACTTTGTCTCTATGGTCAAAGATCCTCATTGGATACTCATCGTAAGACATATCATTTTCCGACTGTACCACCTCTAGATTCAGTTCATTTAGGGGAACTAGTATGTACTTCCTTAAGAGAAATATATGGAATACATAATGTACTTGATATATAGTAGGTAAAAGTTCTAGTAGATAAGACACAACTCTGAAATGATTAATAATATATAAGGGGTTGATGTACCTAGGACTTAACTTTCTTTTCTTTCCAAATATAATCATCCTCTTCCATGAAGATATGTGGAGGATTACCATGTCTCCAATATCAAACTCTAGGTCCTGGTGATGATTTTCTATATAGATCATCTGTCGATTTTGATCTACATTGATGTGTTTCTGAATGGATTTCACCTCTTTGACCATTTTATCTCCTAACAGCATACGTTCACTAACTTCATCACACCATGTTAGTGTTCTATATCATTTCCCATAAAGGGATTTATATAGAGCCATTTTGATGCTCGATTGGAAACTAATGTTGCAAGAGAACTCAGTGAGATACAGATGTTGGTCCTATCCTCCTCTTAGGTTCATAAAACATGTTGTCAATATGTCTTCTAGTGTCTGAATTGTCCACTCAGATTGGACATTAGTTTGAGGATGATAAGGTTTAATGAGGTTTAATTTAGTGTTTAGATCATGTTGGATACTTTTCTATAACTTCATGGTGAATCTCATATCTCAATTAAATTAAATAGATTGTGGTAATCCATATATCCTTACAACAAATCTGATGTATATCTATGAAAGTTGATCTAGTGAGAAATCCTCTTTTATTGTGAAAAATTTAGTAGTCTTTGTGAGACTATCCACAACAACCCATATATAATTATTTCCTATGGATGTCTTTGGAAGTCTAGTGACAAAGTCCATGGTGATGTTTTCCATTTCCATTGTTTATAGGTAATGGTTGCATCATCCCCATATACATTTTTATTTCAGTCTTCACTTGTGGAAATACAAAGAACTTTGATTTATATTCACTGATCTAATTATTCATATTGTCCCCCTAATAGTTCTCTTGGAGATCGTGATACATCATTGGGATCATGGTTGAATAGAGAATGTTGTGTTATGTGGATCACATAAAAGATCTATTTTTATCTGTGGACTTAATGGTACACATAGTCATGACCCAAATCCCATGACTCCTTCCTCGCCCATTTTTTACTTTGTGGATTCCCTATTTATGATAGCTCCCACATTTTTCAGAAATTCCACATCAGTCTTTATGAATCCATTATTTTATCCATGGGGGATGGTTGAGAAATCATTGGATGAAGGATGTATAATGTACCTTCCTTAATTATTATCATATACATCCTCTGAATATCTAAGAATATTGTATCCTTCTCAATTCTCATCATTGATTATGTTGCAGGATCCTTTCTACGTAGAGCATCTTCCACTTTTTCTTCCGTACCAGGATAGTAGTGGATTGAGAATTCATAATCCTTGATGATATCTAAAGATATTTGATGGTTAATATTAATATCCTTCTATGTGAATATATATTTTAGGCTCTTATGATCAGTATATATCTCACACATCCCCCCTTAGAGATAATGGCACCGGATTTTCAATGTGAAGATCACAACTTCCAACTTTATATCAGGCTTGGGATAATTTTTCTCAAGATTTTCTAACTTCCTCGTGGCATATTCTATAAATTTATCATTTTTCATTATTACACATCCAAATACCTTCTATAAATCATCTCTTTATACCAAAAAAAGTTGACCATTTATCCAAAGAGTAAGTATTGGCATAGTGATATGGCTCTTTTTTAACTTTTGGAATGAGTCTTCACATTCACTAGTCCAGAGAAAACTTTTCTTCCATTAAAGTAATCATGGTTAGTGGGTTATCTAATCATGATCAGTTCTTTACAACTATTTTTTAATACCCAACTAGACCAAGGAAATCCAGAACTCATATTAATCTAATTTTCAAAAAAAATCCCCCATCACATTGTCTTTAGCAAAATACTCAAATTCTCTTCATTTCCCCCCTTTCTCTTGTAATATATCAGAATATCATCAATAAAAAGTACCAAAATTTTTTTATGTAATCTTTAATGACTATATTCATTAATTCAATTAATATTTCAAGATCATTAGTGAGTCCGAAGGGAATCACTATGAACTCATACTTTTCATACCTCGTTTAAAAATAATTTATGGTAATATCTTTCTTCCTTAGCTTTAATTGGTGATATCTAGACCAAAGATTCACTATAGATAAATACTTGTCCCCATGAAGTTGATTGAGAAATTCATATATCTATGTAAGAGATAATTTTTCTTTATCATGATTTTATTGATATCATGATAATAAATTCCTTGGCACATTGATCCATAATTCTCTTTGATGAATATGACTGGTGCACCCCACGGTGAAGCACTCGGGCGTATAACACCCTTGTCTAGTGTAACGACCAAAAATTTTATTAATTTAAATTCTTTTTGATCTAATTAAATTTCCTATTATATAAAATAATTATATAAAATATGAACTTCCTTGGTTATATGTTTTTTTATTGCAAAATACCATTAATAATTTTTATCATTTCTAATATAGTCATTGAATGGTGATCACGTGACTAGTATAAATATAGGGATTTAAAAATCCAATTTACTCAGAAAAACGAAGTGATTGCATCATCTAGTAGAATTTCTCTATACGAATCCAATTTTTTAGAGCTCGTAAATGAGGTGTCACACTAGGCTTCACTCTTGACCAATCCCTAACCAAGTTTCAACATGTTAAGCTTGAACGGAACCGCATATGTGAGAATTTGAAGCTGATAGAGATTACCACCCGAGCAATGTTATCTGAGCCACCCCAAGAGCATGTCACCATCGTACACATTACCCTTATTTCATATGAAAGTGTTATAAGAGGATATGTAACAAGACCATATAACCATAATTGTGTGCTTTATTTTTTTGATAAATAATATACATTTATTTTATTGTCACTTTGTAAATGGTTTTTAAAGAACAAATAGTATTTTTTGTCGATATTCAATTGTGAAATATATTTTGATGAATTAATGGATTTTGTAATTAAATAATATTTCAATAAAATATTATTTCTAAAAAAAATTATTAAATATAAATGATCATATAATTTTTATGAATACAAATTTAATTTTTATTATGGTTTGAAAGTTGTTTTTGTCAAAACACATGAATTTTCGATAAATTTCAGTTTTTATTTTAAAAGTAAAAATCACATATTTAGAAAATTATTTAGAAAAAATGAATATTATTTTTGGATTCATGATTTCAAAATTATCGAAGAGTGAAATTTTCTTAATTTTCTAAGACATTTGATGTTTTGGGTAAGAATTAAATACTGTTAAATATATAATGTGATTTATGACATCAAAATGACCCAATAGTGACATAATAAAATACTATAAATGGGATTTTAGGATAATATATGTTTTAACTTTAAAATAATGAGATTTTAGGTTTGGTTTATATATTTTAAAAATCCTTAGTGGACTCTTCATGATGTATAAAACATTTTAACTTTTTAAAATGATTTCCTTGAGAGTGTGACTCACCTCAACATAAGAAAGCCTAATATTTTAAGAAGTTAGGCCATTTTCCTTATAAAATTATATTTTTACACTCCCCTTCTATAAAATACATGGTAAAACCCATGGGTTGGTTTGTGGTTTTGATTAGTTTAATGTGTAGTATCCAAACCTTAAATAATAAAGAATTCTCTCTCTTTTCGTATATAAACCCACTCATTCTCCCAATTCTATTCACTAAAAACTCGTGAATAATGTCCCTAATCTTCCATAATCTATATAGTATCCTCCCAAGGCGCCCAAAGATCCCAATAATCTTATCACAAGCCCCTCCCAATCTTTTAAGATCACACTTCCAAGTAAGGGATTTCATCCTTTCTAATTTTTTCCCAAATTTCATTATGTTGTTATACCATTTTATTTTTAATTAAAAAGGTTGGGGTATTATTTAACACCTCCACCATACTTACCTCATTATGTTTTAATGATGAGATATATATTTATCTCTCATTCATTCCCCCCATCACACCTGTTACCATGTAAAAATTTCGTAAGGAATTTTTATCTTCTCATTTACATTCAAGAAATTATTTTGAATTATCAATCTAAATTCCATTACATATGTTAGTAAATTTATCTATATGAACCCCTTATTGTCCATTTCATTTACATATTATGAGACAGTAATTTCTCTCTCATCAACCATTTTTATGAATTCTTATGTCACACTGTTATGCTGCCGAAATTGCACCGCGATATTCCAAGTCAAAGTCATTGTGTATTGAATACCATGCCCATTTCTCTATCAAGGGTTTTCACCTTTATTCACATTTAATTATTTATTATATAGTTTCATGTATGAATTCCACATTTTTTTATTGTGGAATAAATAATTTTGTTTAATGAATCCATATTATATGATCCATGTGGCACACTTATGCATGAAATGAAATGATTAAGAAAGGGGTGTCTGGATAGCGCTCTAATGCATTGGGTAAAGATTGGTATCATGATACATTAAGTGAAATGAGGGTTTACTCATTTTAATTTTAGTGAAATGAGGGTTTAATCAGCTCCATGTGAAATGATCCTTATCTCATGCTAATAACATGTTAAATGTTGATTCCACATTTCCATGTTATGATAATCATGCTATGTCATGCATTTATGTTCATGTTACAATTGTGCTCCATTGATATGCTTATTTAAAAACATCCAATATATTCTTCATGTTATGACTTGTTTACTCCCTTAGTAGGATTTATAGCTCACCCTTTTCTTATGCATTTCCTTAGGTTATCCCATATAATACTAAGTACGAAGGAATGATGTAGTCATATAAAAGAAATTTTCAATAAAGAAGTTAGGTTTTATCTTCTAAGTTGTTATGTAATATTATTAATTTCCCAATACACTAGATATCTTGATCCTCAGAGTTTTATAAAGTGAAATTTTATGTAATAAATCATGTTTAAGTGTGTAATAAAGAGCAGGGTTAGTATAGTTGATATCAGAGGATATGTTTAGTTATTTTTGGGATTTGGATTAGAAAACCGTAGTGATAGCCTTAGGGATTAGACTAAGTATAATAAAAACGTCCATAAATTTAGGTGAGGGTTTATTATGTGGTTTATAAATCAAATATATCCCTCTCTAGATATGAGTAGGTAGAGATGGCTCTGGAATAGATGTATCTAGGGGTAAAACCTGAAAACACTGCTTTCAGCTAGACTCAAATGGAAACTGGTGCACGACAACGAGCCTTAATTCACTCTTGGATACGACACTCCTGGGGGATATGACTTGGTAAATTCATAATATTGGTATGAACCATTGTTAAGGGAAACAAAAAAAATTCCCCAAAGAATATATGTTGGTTAGTAGATCACGGATAACGTAGATTCAAGACTATAAATTAATAAGTTAAGGAAATAAGAGTAATTTTTAAGTTATCCCTTTTTGTCATTGAATTTCCCTTTATGTGTTACCCCTAACTTTCCTTTTATTAAAACCAATTGCTGGTAATAGGAGGACTCGGGATAACAACCGATGTGAATATCAATGTGACTAATGTTCTAATTGTTGATTCAATAAGGTTTTCTTATGAATTCTTCATTCTTTTATGTTTTGAAAACCACAAACACTCTATCTTAAGGCAAATTGTATTTCCCAAAAAATTTATCTTAACAAGGAAATTTTCCTTTCCCATGGAAATATTCTCCTTACCATTGTTTTTATTGTTCATGTTGTAGTTTATATAAATATAACTCTTTTCAATTCTAAGTGTAAAATTTGGTTTTGTATCTAAAACCTTGGAATCCTATAAATACATAGATATAGATAATTTTGTTTTCAGGTTCTGAATTCAGATTCTGAATTCTTCTAAATTCAGACTTTGAATTCTCTGAAATTCATATTTTGAATTCTCTGAATTCAAACTCCGAATACCATGGAATTCAGATTCTGAATTCTCTGAATTCAGACTCATAATTCTCCAAAATTCATATTCTGAATTCTCTGAATTCAGACCCCAAATTCTATGAAATTTATTTTCTGGATTCTCTAAAATTTAGATTCTGAATTCTTAGAAATTCAGATTCCGAATTTTCTGAAATTTAGTTTCTGAATTCTCTGAAATTTAGATTCCAATTTCTATGAAATTCTAATTCCGAATTTTCTAAAATTATGATTAGGGATTCTCTGAAATTCGGCTTCTGAATTCCTCAGAATTCAGACAATGAATTCCTCATAATTTAGACTCGGAATTCCTCCGAATTCTGACTCTGAATTCCTTATAATTTAGACTCTGAATTCCTTATAATTCAAATTTAAAAATCTATAGAATTCAGGTTCTGAATTCCTTGAAAAATATAATCCTAATATCCATGTAATATAGACTCTGAATATTAATTTTCTTAGACTCCGAACTTTTTTTCCTTAGACACTGAAAAATGGATTTTGTTAAGCAACCATATTGCGCTTACACTTGTTATAGTTGTGAAATGATGTCGTCCAATCTGTTTCTAACTAACCATAGTTTGAGTGACACATGTACAGGTCCCTATGAGATTCATGAAAATATATGACTGTTGGAGGAGGGAGCCGACCGTTGGAGTAGTGCCTATAAATATGAGCTCCTTTGAATGAGCTCAAAACTTTTGGATGAATCAGGTGATCACTCTAGAGATTCCATTCTGGTGAAGTGATTTATAGAGAGAGAGACTCTCATGCATTGTGCGTACTAATCATCTTGTTTAGCTTGCTTCGTGTGACTCTTATTATTGTTGTGTATAATCATGGACTTCTAGGGATAGGAGGACAGAGGTGTAGACTACCTTAAAGTTCCAGGACTTCCTTGACAAGGAAGATAGAGTTGCTAATATCCTTAAATTTTGAGAGCTTGTGGGGATAGAAAGACATAATCTGATATTCCTATCGAGGGATTACCCTGGTGTGAGTAACATAGACTATCATGAAAGTATAAATCAAGGGACCTTTATCCAAGGTTGTTGGATACCCTTCTCTTTAGGATAAAATATTTCTTACTTGTTACTTGTATTGTTTCAAGTTTATTTTCCACTGCATTTTGATTAACAAGGAATTTATAACTATCTTATACTTTCTTGTACTAGTATACTTTGATTAGTAAGATTCTATATTCTTTAAGGTGTAATATTTTCCTTTTAAACTTTTCATAAGTTTCATTTTCAAAACCATATTTTCGGATTCTAGAAAGTTTGTAGAACTAAGAGGTCTTGTGAATTTACCTTTTTTAACTTTATTAAACATAGTTTCCCTTAGGGTTAAAAACAAAAGTTTGATACCAAAATTAAAGGTTCTAAAAGAATTTTTAAAGTATACAATTACCCCCCCCCCCTACTCTCTTGTATATTGAGCATCTACATTCATATTTTGATCCTACAATTGGTATCAGAGGTGGTCTCTGAAATACTTATATTCACATATAAGTTTTCTTGATCAAGTTTTCATTGTTCTATATCTTTTCCTTGCATTGTATTTTTATCCTTGTTTACAAACTTTACTATTAACAAGTTTTTGTGGAAATATATTTTCTTTTAGATGGAAGGAATGAATGTTGGTTCGATTGACAATATAAATCCTACTGGACGATCTATATTTGATGGGAATGATTATGAATATTATAGAGATTGTATGAAGACTTTTGTTATTAATACTGGAGTGGACAACTTGGTTATGCTTACTATAAAGTCAAATTTCTTTTTGTAAAGCTGAAAATTGTATTTAGACAAAATTAGAGGTTACTCATCTTGGTAAATCCAAGGTTATAGAAACTATATGAGCAAAGCATAGATCAGGATATCATGGATTTTTATTTCGTTATGGAGAACCAGAATGCAAGGTATAAAAATGATTTATGACTATTGTTAAAAACTTACAATCCATGGGTGAAAAAGGTTTATATGATGAGTCACTTGTGTACAAGATTATAGATATCATGCCTAATGAGTGGGAATATAAGAGAAAATCTATTTATGATAATAGGAAAGTATCTTAGATAACTCTTAATGATATTTTTGGAACTCTTCTTCAACATGAGACAAGTATGAAAAGAGATGCTGATTTTAATAAGAAGAAGAATGAAAATGGATGCTTAGCCATTACTACTAATAAAGTCAAGACTCCAAACAGGGTTGCAAGATCCAAGTCAAAGAAAGTCATTGTTTTATCTGAACCAAGTGAAAGTTGACATTCTGAGAACGAGCTAGCTAATCCTGCACAAAGGATGAACAAGATAGTTGGGAAGAAAAACATTCTGTATAGATTTAAGAAGAAAGAAACAAAGGACAAGAAAGTCTCTAAAGTTACTTGTTATGAATTCAAAATATCAGGGAATATAAGGACAGATTGTCTTATGATTAAGAGAAAGGATAGAAAGGAAAATCATTCTGAGAAGAATAGAAATAAGTACTAAAAATCTAAAGCTAAGAATGTTTTGAAAGCAAATGACACCTTGAGTTCTAGTGCTGGAGATGCTTTTGATGAATCCTTGGAATATGAATCTTCTGATCATAGGAATCTAGGTTTACTAGCCAGACTACCTATGGAAAATCATTATCTAATGGAAAAGTAAAACAATGCTAAATCTATAACAAATATTTCCTTAAATGAAAATTATAGTGATAATAGATATTATGAATATTCAGATGAATAATCTTCTTCTGATGAAGATAATACATTACCTACATATGAAAAGTATCTAGGTTTTCTAATCTTCTTGAGAAGAAAAATTCTAAAGTCAATAAAAATCTTGATAAGGAAAATTCTATAATTTCTATTCTTACTAAAGAAGTATCAAATCATTCTAAATATCTTGATTATAAAATTTATGATTTTTAATGTATTTCAAAAAAAACATTGATAAAGTAGATTTTGAGAAGGATATACTTTCTAAGGATCTAGAAAAACTAATTTCTAAGAAAAACGTTTTAGAGACTAACTCTAGTGCCAAAACAAATGTTTTTGACGATAAAAAACTTAGTTATTAAACTAAATTCTGAAATATTTTCCTTGAGGAAGTGTTTGTAAAACTTTACCACAGGTAAGGAAAACATTGATAAGATTTATTTACAAATTCAACATCTAAGGAATAATTTAGGTTTTGGCTATACTTATCAACAGAAATAATTGGTACATGGATAGTGGATGTTTCTGGAAAATGACCGGTAACAAAAACTTCTTTGAAAAGATTATCAAGACAAAAGGAGATATCATTCTTCAATTTATCAGAACACAAGATCAACTTTTTGATATTTTCACAAAATTATTACCCTCCAATAGATTTGAATTCATTAAATAGAAGTTAGGAATGATAACTATGACCTAATTTCGATATTAACTTCTTTTTGAAACATATCTCCTTACATTAATAAAATCTCATTCATAGTGGGAGTACATTTTCTTATTAGCCAAAAATTTTCATTGTCAAAATTTTTCGTAGTCAAAATTTTTCATAGTCAAAAAATTTCGTAGTCAAAATTTTTCATTGTCAAAATTTTCCATAGTCTAAATTTTTTTTAGTCTAGATTTTTTCATAATCTAAAGTTTTCGTTATATAAATTTTTCATAGTTAGAATTATTCATAGTCATTTTACAGGAATCTAAAGTTATTCAAGAAAAATTCTCCTTATTAGGAATAATCTTCCCTAAGTAATCTGAAAGGTATGTTTTCTTTCCAAGATTTCATAATCATGTTTTTACTTGTTGGTATTTTCATTTTGTTTTAAATTTTTCAGATTCACTTTTTCTTAAATCCGAATGTTTATCTTAATAACCTCAAAATATCATAACAAATCAAAATCCTTATTTGGTTATCATATCAACCGTAAGATCTAATCAGAAGTATTTCAACCATTGGATCAAGTAAGGAAGATGAACCTTCACCTCAATCGCCTATATAAATCCCATCCAATGATTTTACCACATCAGTTTTTCAATATTTCATGTGCTGAAGCTCTATCTCTGTACTTAAAGATGTTATGAATATTCAAAATTTTCCTCAGTTCTGAATGTCTGCTAAAGACTCTCCTCAAAAAGATATGTTTAATATTAATGAAATGTCATAATGGAAGATATTACAAGAAAGGTTAGTTGATCCGAAATTCTTCGACAAATATGATTCTATTATATCTACGAATGTCAAGCTGAATGGTTGGGAGACTGTATGTGTATCGAAACCCAAAGCACAGGATCTAGTCTATTCGGACTTGTTGATTGAGTTCTATAAGACAATAAGTTTCTTCAAGGAAAAAGGCAGAGACAATGTATCTTTTAAGTGTTATGGAATGACCTACTCTCTTTCATACTACAAGGCAAAAAGTCTGATTGGAATTCCTTACAAAGGAAAATCAGAATTTTGTACTCACAAATTACCTGATGTATCAGGATATTTTGATAAAGAAAATGATGTAGAGTGTCTTGGCTTGAAAGGAGTGAAGACTCTGAAGATTTTTCATCTGTCTACAACCTTAAGGATTCTTGAATTGTGGGTTTGAGGTTTTATAATTCCAAGGAAAGGGGATAATGATACATTGAAGAAGAGTGATATCTATATATTGGATTTCTTGGTGAACCTCGGGAACATAAACATGGTTAAATATATCTTGGTGATGATTGAGAATACCAATAATGGAAATCTGAAATCTCAAATCATTAGGTATCCAGATATTCTCTAAAAGATTATAGTTCTTTGTTTAGAATCATTAAAAATTCCATATAGTTCAAAGCTGAGAAATTATAAGGTAATGTTGTTGCATGATGGTACCTTAAGGAGGATAAAGGTTGGATTCTCTAATGAATCTAGATAATTTTATGATCTATCTGAAGAAGAAGAAGATAATGATGTTTTGTCAAAGAATCCAAAAGTGGTTAAAACCTCTAAGAGAGGCAGAAGGAAGAGAAAGGCTATGGAACTAGAAGAGAAAAGAAAAAACCATATGCTAAGGAATCTTAGTCATCACCACCGAAGCCAAGAAAGCAAAAAACCTATCATGATGAAGTGGTGTCTAAGTGGAGAGAGGATAACAAAAACAGAAAGGAAGGGGAGCCTAAGTTTTTCTTGGACCCTACTGAGGAAGAATCCTTAAAAATAAAGGCTGCTGAAGAGCATGAGAACCAAAAGAAAGAGAAGAAGAAAAATAAGAAGATGTTTGAGGCTGATATAGTACAATCTCTTCTCAAAGATGCTGGGAAAGAATATGAACAAATTCCAGTGCCAGAATATTTTTCTCTAGAATCAATTCTTGTGACTTTGGGAAAGAAAGGGGTGATTCTGGAATCACATCATGAAGAAGAAATAGTTGAAGAAGAAGAAGTGGAAGAAGAATGAGAAGAATAAGGTAGTGGTGATATTGAGGACATAATAAGGCAAGTAGAGGATTATAATGAGAAGGAAAGTATTTCTGAGAAATTATCAATCCGAACTTCTGAATTTGAGTCTTCAAAACATTATTCTCTAGGAAAATATGATAACGATCATGAAGGAGTGAATAAATTTTCTGAAGATAAAATTAGCAATCATGATTTTATCCAGCCAGAGGATTTTGTGTCACGATCCAAGAAAGAAGAATTAGATGAAGATAAGATTGTTCATCTATCAGATAGTGAACAAGAATCTCCAAAAGCACAATAAATGATTTCGAGATATGATAAGGGAAAGAAGGTGGTAGTATATACACCTAGAAAATTTGTTGTGAAGAAGAAATATATTGGTGCTTCATCAAAGAGGAAAGTTGAATACATAGAACAAGAATCCTCACAAACCAAACACTTGGATTCAGAATCATCTTCCCTTGGATATGATTCTATTGTTCAGTCATTGAAAAGTTTGGTTGGTACTATTCCCTTATTCCAAAGCATAGACTCAAGATACCATATGCTTCAGCGTATGATAAATTAGAAATCAGATAATGTTTCCATGGTTATGGAAAAATGTTTCAGACTAGAGGAAGATTTCAAAACCTTCCTCATTTGTTATGAGGCTCATAAAAGAATTTTCCAGAAGATCAAAAGATGGTCAATGAAGACAATCGAGGACATGAGAATTTATATGAATTTATTTATAATGTAAAGGATGCATTTGACTCCGAATAAGGGAAGATCAAGGATCTTACAAATAATTTTGAGGAAAAGTTAAGCCTAGAACTGACTACTCGGAAGTAGGATGTTAAGGATCTGAATGGAATTCTTAATTCTGTGGCCATGAATTAAAATAAGGAAAGGGATATCAGAATTGAGATTGAATAGAATCTTGTTAAGTAAGAATAAGTGTTGAAAGCTCAAGAATAATGTCTTAAGGCTCACGAAGAAAAAAATAAATCCTTGGAGAAGAAAAATGAAGATTAGGATTAGCTGCTCAAGATTATGGAAGAATATCACAAGGAGCTCAAGAATCTAAAACCAAATTGTGAATAAGCTGATGCCGAAGGAGAAAAAAGAATTATTTCTTTGTATTTCGATATTTTGGTGTACATTATCTTGTACAAATTCTTTCAATAATAATGAAATTCTAGTTGTCCCCCATATGTTTTCTTTTTTTGTACAAATTTTTTAGGTACCGTTCATTTTTTCCCCATTCCCTCTATTTCTTTTTGAAAATACGAAAGGGGTAGAATGGAATGATATAAAAGAATATTAAGAAAGAAGATATTTTCCTATGTAAGAGGGAGTTCATCTAAGGGGAATTTTTTATCAAAGAAGATTTTTCAATGCAAGATAATGTAAAATATCATTATTAAATCAATAATATGATCCTTAGTGATTCTGAAGCCTAAGGAGGAGTTAGTCGTATTCACTTTGATCCATAAGTAAAGGGAGATAAGTATTTATTTTCAAGTCCATAACAGTTCTAAGTCCTTATATTCTTTTTAGTAAAGATGTTTGTGCTTTCCAAAAAGGGGGATATTGTTGACTAAATAAGGTATCCATATGAATTTTCCATTCCTTTATGTTTTGAAAATCACAAGCACTCTATCTCAAGGCAATTTTTATTTCCTTAAAAATTTATCTTAACAAGGAAATTTTCCTTTCCCAAGGAAATTTTCTCCTTACATTTGTTTTCATTGTTCTTGTTATAGTTTCTCTAAATCTAACTCTTTTTATTAATAAGTATAAATTTTGGTTTCATATATAAAACCTTGGAATCCTATAAATACATAAATATAGAGAATTAGGTTTTAGGTTCTGAATTCAGGTAGTAAATTACTCTAAATTCAGACTCTGAATTATCTGAAATTCAGATTCTGAATTCTCTAGACATAGACTCCAGATTCTCAAAAATTTAGATTTTGAATTCTCTGAATTCAGACTGTGAATTATCTAAAATTCATATTTTGAATTATATGAATTTAGACTCTAAATTCGATGAAATTTAGATTCCAAATTCTCTGAAATTTATATTCTGAATTCCATGAAATTAAGATTCTGAATTCCCTAAAATTCAGATTCTGAATTCTCTAAAATTAATATTTTAAATTCTCTAAAATTAAGACTCCTAATTCTTTGAAATTTCAATTCCAAATTCTCAGAAATTCAGATTCTGAATTCCATAGAATTCATACTCTGAATTCCTCATAATTCAGACTCCAAATTCTTAAGAATTTAGACTCCAAATTCCTTAGAATTCAGACTCTGAAATCTATAGAATTCAGGTTTTGAATTCTTTGAAAAATAGAATCTGAATATCCATGTAATATAGACTCCGAATGTTTATTTTCTTAGATTAAAAACTGTATTTTTTTTCTTGGACTCTAAAAAATCGATTTGGTTAAGCAACCATATTTTTTTACCCATGTTTTAGTTAAGAAACGATTTCATGAAATTTGTTTCTAACTAACCATTGTTTGAGTGACATGTGTACAGGTCCTTCCAAGATTCAAGGAAAAATATGACCATTGTAGGAGGGAGCCAACCATTGGATAAGTGCTTATAAATAGAATCTCATTTGAATGATCTCAAAACTTTTGGATGAATTAGTTGATCACTCTAGAGATTTCATATAGCTAAATTGATTTATAGAGCGAGACTCCCATGATTTGTGCATACTAAAAAACTTGTTTATATTGCTTCATGCGACATTGATTATTACATTGTACAATTGAGGACTTCCGGGGATAGGAAGACAGAGGTGTTGACTACCTTAATGTTAGAGGACTTTCTTGATAAGGAAGACAGAGGTGCCGACTACCTTAAATTTTTAGGGTTTGTGGGGATAGCAAGACATAATCCGATATTCCTATCAAGGTATTACCCTGGTGTGGGTATGACAGAAATTATAAGAGGTTTAAATCAAGGGACCTTTATCCAAGGTTGTTCGATACCCTTATCTTTGGTAAAAAATATTTCACACTTGTTACTTGTATTTTTTCAAGTTTATTTTCCACTGCATTTTTATTATTAAGGAAAGTATAACTATCATATAATTTCTTGTACTTGTATACTCTGATTAGTAATCTTTTATATGCTTTAAGGTAGAATCTTTTCCTTGTAAACTTTTCTTAATTTTCATTTCTAGAACCATATTTCCTGAACCTAGAAAGTTTGTAGAACTAATAGGTCTTGTGAATTTATCTTGTTTAACTTTGTTAAACATAGTTTTCCTCAAGGTTAAAAACGAAAGTATTATACCAACTTTAAAGGTTAAAAACTAATTTTTAAAGTATGCAATCCACCCCCCCCCCCCCCTCTCTTGTATATTGAGAATCTACATTCAAATTTATGATCCTACACTAATGAGATGCCCAATCAGATGGGAGTGGGAATCGAAAAAGTTTTCATGATAATCTATCAGTTGACACAATTTTTGAATAGAAACATGGGTCAAGAGGAATGTCAACCCCCCACCCCCCTAATAAAGAACAAGGGGCAATTGAGATCTTCATGAGAAAAAGGCATCTTACTTTTAATGGATCATATGATCCCTCAATCGTCGAACAATGGATCAACTCCATTGAGAATATCTTCTTTATCCTTCTATGTTCTGAACAAGAGAAGGTACTTCTGGTTGCTTATTGTGTGAAGGGTGAAGCTGGTCAATGGTGGACATTAATCAAAAATATGAAGCCTGAGGAGGATACCAAGCTATTTTAATGTAAGGATTTCTAGAAAATGTTTTTCAATAAATATTTTCTACACACCCTCCAACTTAATATATAAATGGACTTCCTTGACCTCAAGAAAAAAAAAGATGACGAATCAATCAGAGCGTATGAGGAAAAATTTAAAAGGCTTGCATGATATGCCTCCTTCTTTGTCGTTACCCATGAATTCAAGGTTAACTGCTTCATTGGTGGGATAAAACCTAGCCTATGGAAATCCCTAGTGATCTATGACTTCGATAGCTATGAGGAAATTGTTGGATTTTCCCTCAAAATCAAAATGGTGATAAAAAGATCTCCAGGGTATCATGGGGATAAGAATCATAAGCTGGACTTTAATTTTGGAATTCCAATGGATAAGTCCAATGGTGCTAAGAAATTACAACAACCCACTTGCCAAAGGTGCAGAAAGAAGCACCCCCGAAATTGCTTGAAGGGGATGAAGAAATGCTTTAGGTGTGGAAGAAAAGGGAACCTGTCCATTTACTGTAGAAAAGAAAAATCTAAGGCTACGACAAAAGAGATGAACTCTCCATTCAAACCTCAATGTGTGGTTCATTTCTTCAAAGAAATGAACTAGGGCACTTTACAAACTAGTGACCTAAGCCAAGGGTTTTCAGAGGCAACCAACAAACTCCAAGGTAGAAAGGGAGATATTTTTCCATCACTACCGCTAAAGTGAACCCTAAAAAAAGTGGTGATAGGTACGATAGTTATTCATTCAATAATAGTGAATGTAATTTTTTCTTCTGGTTCTATGAATTTTTTTATATCCTGATAGTTTAGTAGAACAATCCAAACACCACCACAAATCATGGAAGTAATGATGTTGGTGAGAATAAAAAATGGGAAAATCATTGCATCCCATGAATATAACTCCTCCCATGTCCTAATTTTTGGATTGAAATTCCCAGAGAACCTCATCATAATCCCTCTGGAGTAATATGATGCAATTAATGTCATGTATTAGTTTTCCTTATATGGATCCAATATAAATTATCATGAGAGTGAAATCAATATCAATATAGAGAATCAGCCCCCGATTATGTAAAATTCTGGGGAGGGGGATGAATCCTATTTAGCACCATCATCTCAAGCATGGATATTACTACACTAGTAGCATGACTATCTTTCTTATATGATGGAGTCTAACGAAGAAACCATCCTTGAAGACATGCCTATTGTGAGGGAATTCACTGAAGTGTTTCCTGAGGAATTGCCTTGTCTTCCTCTTAGAAGAGATGTTAAATTCTTGATTGATCTTAAACCTAGAGAATTTCTAATATCTAATACTCTGTATATAATATCTATTTAGGAGATTGAGGTACTAAAGAAACAATAATAGTGGAATCTGGATAAAGGGTTTATGTGCCCAAGTTCTTCACCATGGGGTGCACTAGTCCTCTTCTTCAAGAAGAAGGATCGGTCAATGGGCCTTTGCATTGATTATCATGAGCTCAACAAAATCACGATAAAGAATAAGTATCCTTTTCCACGAATTGATGACTTTTTTGATCAGCTACATAGAGAAAAATACTTCTCCAAGGTGGATCTACATTTAGGATATTATCAAATAAGGGTGAAGAAGGAGGATATACCCAAAACTACTTTTCTTACAAGATACGGGCAATATGAATTCATAGTATTGCCTTTCGGACTCACTAATTCTCCATAAATCTTCGTGGGCATGATGAATAGAGTATTTAGATATTACCTCGAAAAAAAATTCTTAGTCTTTCAAATGATATTCTAATATACTCCCAAACTAAATAGGAGCATGAGGAGCATCTAAGGACTGTACTAGAGACATTACAAAAGGAGAAGATCTATGAAAAGTACAAAAAATCTGAGTTATGGTCGATGAAGTTCTTATTCTTAGGACATATCATTACAAGAAATGGGATATCTATGGATCCCTCTAAGAAAACTACAATTGAGGGATGGTCGACGCCAACATCGGTAACGGATATCCGTAACTTCCTGGGGTTAGCTAGATATTATCGCTGATTTGTGAGAAATTTCTCATGATTTTCCAACCCTTTTACTAATCTAACTCAGAAGGGATTAAAGTTTTATTATAATGATTAATATGAAGAGAGAATCACAGAATTAAAAAGGAGTCTTATCACTGCACTCGTGCTCAAACTACTCACAAGTGGAGAACTTTTTTTGTTATTTAGTGATTCATCAAAGAAGCGAATGGGTTGTGTGTTGATGAAAAATGACAAAGTCATTTACAATGCTTCAAGGAAATTGAAATTTCATCAGTAAAACTATCCAATACATGATTTTGAGTTGGCTATAGTAATATTTGATTTAAAAATTTGGTCACATTACCTCTTTGGGGAGAAATGTGAAATATATACAGATCCCAAAAGCCTCAAGTATATATTAAAATAGAAATATTTGAATATGCCCCAAAAAATATGGTTAGAGATGATCAGAGACTATGACTGCTCAATCTATTACCACCCTGGGAAAGAAGACAGGTTGGAAGATGCTCTAAGTTGAAAGGACCTAGTGATTCTACCATTGATGAGAATTAAAAATAATCCAATCTTATTATATTTGATGAAGATGGACATGGGAATCATAAAGAAGGTAAAATCATCAATCCTTTCCCAAATGATTTCTCAACCATCCATTTTGAAAACATTAAAGGATGCTCAAAATGATGATGTGGGAGTTCAGATGAAATTGGAAACTATCAGAAAAGGGAAATCTTGCTGTTCAATGTCAATGAAGATGTAATTGTGAGAATTGGTACAAGACTATGTGTTCCATCAAATATGGAGTTAATGAATGAACTTTTGGATGTTTCACAAAGTTTGAATTTCTCCTTTCACACAGGAAACACAAAGATGTATCGAGATCTTCAAGAGAATTATTGGTAGGATAACATGAAGAAGGAGATCACTAAGTATACATCAAAATGACTAATATGTTAGCAAGTGACAGCTGAGAGGCATAAGTCTAAGGGGATTATGAAACCATTACCCATGCCAACATGGAAATGGAATAACATCACCATCTACTTTGTCACCAGAATTCTAAAGACATCCATATAGAACAATTCTATATGGGTTTTGTGGGTAGTAATGAAAATACTTCACAATTCATTACAATTCAAGGGAATTTCTCATTGGATTAACTGGAATGGATAAATATCAGATAATTGGTAAGGATTCATGGAGCACCACTATCTATTGTATCTGATCGAGATCCAATATTCACCTCTAAGTTCTAAAAGAGTCTCCAGCATGCTCTGAATACTGATCTGAACCTCAGTACGGCTTATCAACAACAAACTAATGGCTAATCATAGCGGACAATCCAAACACATGAGTACATGTTGAGGGAATTCTCATTGGACATAAAAGGGGGATGGCATCAGCATCTTCCTCTGGTTGAGTTCTCTTACAAAAACAGTTTCCACTCAAGCATCTAAATGGCTCCATATTAAGGCCTTTATGGGAAGAGGTTTAGAACACCGGATGTTGGGATGAATTTGGGGAGTGAAAAATCCTAGGTCCAAAATGGTCAAAAAAATGGTAGAGAAGGTTAAGACCATCTAGTAGCACATTAAAGCTGCTCAAAGTCAAGAAAAGAGCTATGCTGCTAATCATTGACGAGACCTAGAGATTGAGGTCGAATACATGGTATTCCTCCACATATCACTGTGGAATATAGTTATGAGATTTAGGAAGAAGGGAAAGCTTATTCCAAGGTACATCGTCCCTTTTTAGATCCTTGATCACATTGGATCAGTGGCTTGTCGACAAACTCCCACCGAACCTATCTCAAGTACATGATGTATTCCACATGTCACTCTTAAGTAAGTACATACCTAACTGATCACATGTACTCAATCCATAGGTTGTACCATTGGAGAAGGACCTCGCCTATGAAGAGAATATAGTGAAGATATTAGATTTTAAGGAAAAAGTTCTATGAAATAATACAATGCCCCTCATGAAAGTATTATTGAGAAACCAAATGTTTGAAGAAGCAATGTGGGAACCATAGGAAGTGATGAGGCGGAGTTACACAAATTTATTTTAGTGTGGGAAAAGGAAATTTCTAGGGAAAACTTCTTAAGGGGGGAAGATTGTAATGACCCAAACTTTTATTAATTAAAATTCATCTTGATCTAATTAAATGTATTATTATGTAAAATGATTATATAAATTATCAATTTCCTTGGTTTTTTGTTTTTAGATTTGAAAATACCATTAAGAATTTTAATCATTGCTAATATTGGTGTTTAATAGTGATCACATGATTAGTATAAATATAGGGATTTAACGAATCTAATTTACTCAGAAAAAGGAAGTTATTGCCTCATCCAATAGAATTTTCCATATGAAGCCCATTTTTCAGAGTTCGGAATATAGGTGGATTCACTAGGCTTCGCTCTTGACCAAGCCCAAGAAGAGCTTCAAAAGGCTAAGCTTGAACGTAACCGTATATAGGAGAAGTGGAAGTTGATAGAGATTACCACCCAATCGATATTATCCAAGCCACCCTAAGAGTTTGTCACCATAACACACCTCACCCTTAGGTCATATGAGGGTGTTATAAGAGGATATGTAACAAGACCCTAGCTCTATGATTTTGTGCTTTATTTTTGTATAAAGAATATACCTTTATTTTATTGTTACTTTGTAAATAGTTTTTAAGGTATAAATAGTATTTTTAGTCAATATTCAATTAAGACATTTGTTTTGATGAAATAATGGATTTTTTAATAAAATAATATTTTAATAAAATATAAATAATAACTTACTTTTTATTAAATATAAATGATCTTATAATTTTTATGAATACAATTGTAATTTTTATTATCTTTTCAAAGTTGTTTCTGTGAAAACCTACGAATTTTAGATAAATGTTGGTTTTTATTTTTAAAATTAAAAATCACATATTTAGGAAATTATTTAGATGAAATTAATATTATCTTTGTGTTTAGGATGTCAAAATTATCCAACGGTAAATTTTTTATAATTTTCAGAAACTGTAAAATTTTTGGTTAAAAATTAAATATTGTTTAAATATATAATGTGTTTTATGAAATCATAATGACCCAATAGTGATGTAACAAAATACTATAAATGGGTTTCTTGTAGAATATATGTTTTACCTTTAAAATAATGTGATTTAAGGTTTTTTATTTTATAAATCCTTAGTGGACCCTCCCAGACTTATAAATCATTTTAACATTTTAAAATGATTTCCTTGAGGGTGTGACTCACCTTCACATAATAAAGCCTAATATTTTAAGAAGTTATGACATTGGATTTATAAAATAATATTTTCCACTCCCCTTTAGAAAAAACCAAAGGTAAAAACCATGGTTTGGTTTGTGGTTTTTATTAGTTTAATGTGTGGTGTCTAAAACCTAAATAATAAAGAATTCCTTCTCTTTTCCAATATAAACACACCCATGCTCTCACTTATCATGACAAAAAACCCTTTTAGAACGTCCCTACTCTGCTCTCCTCTCTCTATTATCCTCCCAAGGTTCCCCAATCTCCCAATAATCCTCTCTCAAGCCCATCCCAAGCCTTTGAAATCAGACTTCCAAGTAAGGTATTTCTTCATTTCTCATTTTTGTCCAAATTTCATTATGTTGTTATACCATTTTTTAATTAAAAAAGTTGGTGTTTGAATTCTCACCTCCCCCAAACTTACCTACTTATGTTTTAATGATGATATACCTCTTTCTCTTTCATTAATTCCTCTAATGAACACATGTTACCATTCCAAAATTCTGTAAGGAATTTCTCTCTTCTCATTTACATTCAAAAACTTATTTTGTATTATGTATCTAAATTCAATTAAATATGTTGGTATATTTATATAAATGACCCCCTTATTTTCCATTTCATGTACATATGATTATACACCCCTTCCTTTGTCATCAACCATTTTTATGAATTCTTATGTCATGCCATTATGCTGCCGAAATTGCGCTGCGATTTTCCAATCCAAAGTCATTGTGTAGTGATTATCATGCCCATTTATCTATCAAGGGTATTAACATGTATTAACATTTACTTATTTATTATAGAGTTTCATATATTAATTCCACATTCTTTTATCGTGTAAGAAATGATAATGTTTAATGAATCCATGTTACATGATCCATGTGGCACGCTTTTGCATGAAATAAAATGATTACGAAGGGTGTGCCCTGATAGTGCTCTAATGCATTGGGTAAATATTAGTATCATGAAACTTCAAGTGAAATTAGGTTTTACTCATGATAATTCATGGGAAATTAGGGTTTACTCATTCTCCATGTGCAATGATCCTTGGCTCATTATAATAACATGTTAAATGTTGATGAAACATTTCCATGTTATGATAATCATGCTCTATCATGCCTTTATGTTAATGTTTCTATTGTGCTCCATTGATATGCCTATTTCCAAACATGTAATATATTCTTCATGTTATACCTTTTTTACTCCATTATTATACTTTATATCTCACCCTTTTCTTATGAATGTCCTCAGGTTATCCCATGCAATGCTAAGTACAAAGGAATATTGTGGTCATGTAAAAGAAGTTTTCAATAAATATGTTGGGTTTTATGTTATAAGTTGTTATATAATGTTCCTAATTTTCCAGTACACTAGACCTCTGGATCCGCAGAGTTGTTTTAAGTTCATATTTATGTAATAAATCAAGTTTTAGTGTGTAATAAGTAGTAGGGTTGTTATAGTTGGTATCGGAGGATAGGTTTAGCTATTTTTTGGATTAAGATTAGAAAATCGTAGTGAAAGCCTTGGGGATAAGACTAAGTATAATAAAAACATCCATAAATTTTGGTGAGTATTGATTAAGTGGTTTATCAAGAAAATACATCCCATGTCTATATACGAGCATGTAGAGGCAACTCTGGCACATATGTATTTAGGGGTAAAAAATGAAAACACTACTTCGATATAGACTCGAATGGGAATCGGTGCATGAAAAAAGGCCTTCATGCACTCTTGGTTATGACACTGTCGAGGTATATTCTTTGGTAAATTCATAAGATTAGTCTGAACCATTGTTAAGGGAAAAAATGACCCTATGAATATATGTTGGGAATTAGACCATGGATAACATAGATTGAATCCAATAAATTCATAAGTTAAGGAAATGAAAGAAATTTATAAGTTATATCTTTTTCCATTGGATTACCCTTTATGTGTTACCCCTGACTTTCCTTTTATTCCAACCAATGGCTAGTAATATAAGGACTCAGGCTAAAAAATGATGCGAAGATCAATTTGATGACTATTCTAATGAGATTCTCAATCTGATGGGATCTGGAATCACAATAATTGTCATGATACTCTCTCATTTAACAAAATTTTTGAATAGAAACATGGTTAAAGAGGAATGTTAACCCACCCCCCCCCAGAAATAACAAGCTGAAATCGAGAGATTCATGAGACAAATACCTCTTAATTTTAATGGATCATCATGATCCCTTAATTGTCGAACAATGGATCAACTCCATTGAGAAGATATTCTCTATCCTTCTATGTTATGAACAAGAGAAGGTACTTTTGGAAGCTTATTGTATGGAGGGTGAAGCTGACCAATGGTGTACATTGATCAAAAATATGAAGCCTGAGGGTGAGATCGAGGTGTTGGAATGAAAGGATTTCCAGAAAAAAAAATCAATAAATATTTTATGCGCACCCTCCAACTTAATATGGAAATGTACTTCCTTGACCTCAAGAAAAAGACAATGAATCCATCAGAGCATAAGAGGAAAACATCACAAGGCCTACACAATATGCCTCTCTCTTTTTCATTAACCCTGAATACAAGTTTTAATGCTTCTTTGGTGGGCTAAAACATAGCCTAAAGAAATCCCTAGTGATCCGTGATTACGATAGCTATGATGAAATTGTTCGATGTTCCCTCAAAGTCAAAATGCAGATCGGTTTATCTCAGGGGTATCATGGGGATAAGAAGCGTAACATGGAATTTAATTCTGGAAGTCTAACGGATAAATCCAACAGTGCTAATAAATTCCATCACCCCACTTTTCAAAGGTGTAGAAAGAAGAAACCCTAAAATTTCCTGAATGGGATGAGGAAATGCTTTAGGTGTGGAAGAAAAAGGCACCTGGACATTAACTGAAAATAATAAAAACTCGCTACTATGATAGAGGAGAGGAATGATCCATTAAAACCTCAATGAATTTTTCATTACTTCAACTACAAATAACCAGGGAACATTGCAAACTATTTCCTTATGACAGGGGTTTTTGTAGGCAACCAACAACCTCCAATGTAGCAAGGGTTAGATTTTTCAATCCCTACTATCGAAGTGTACCCTAACAACAAGGTGGTGACAGGAGCGCAACTTATTCATTCAATAATAGTGAATTTACTTTTTTATTTTGTTTCAATGCATTATTATATATCCCAAATGTTTATTGGAACAATCTCAACACCACCAAAAATCTTGGAAGTAAAGATTTTGGTGAGAACGAAAAATGGGGCAATCATTGCATCTCATGAATTTAACTCCTCCTCTGTCATAATTTTTGGATTTAACTTCAGGGAGAACCTCATAATACTCCCATTGGTGTAATTTTATTTAGTTCTTGGCATGGATTGGATTTCCTTATATAGAACCTACATAAATTTACATGAGATGGAAATCACTCTCCATATGGTGAATCAACCCCTAATTTTGTAAAAGTGAAAGGAGGAGGATGAATCATATTTAGCACCATAAACTGAAGCATTGATATTACTACCTTATAAGCATGTGTATCCTACTCAAATGGTTGAGTCTATGTAAGAAACCATCCTTGGAGACATGCATATTGTGAGGGAATTCGCTGAAGTGTTTCCTGTGTAATTGACTAGTCTTCCTCCAAGAAGAGATGTTGAATTCTCAATTAATCTTATACCTAGGGCATTTAAAATATCCAAGACTCCATATAGAATGGATATTTTGGAGCTATAGGAGATGAAGAAACAAATATTGGATAATCTGGATAAAGGGTTTATACGCCCAAGTGCTTCATACAGGGGTGCAGCAGTCCTTTTCGTCAAGAAGAATGATGGGTCAATGCACCGTTGCATTGATTATTGTGAGCTCAACAAAATCAACATAAAGGAAAAGTATCCTATACAGTGAATTGATAAAAAAATTTATCACCTAAACGGACTACAATACTTCTCCAAGGTTGATCTATGGTCGGGATATTATCAAGTAAGGGTGACGAAGGACGATACCCTAAGACTGCTTTTCATACAAAATACAGGCACTATGAATACATATTAATGCCTTTAGGACTCACTAATGCTCCAAAAATATTCATGTAATTAATGAATATAGTCTTTAAATATTACCTCGACAAATTTATAGTAGTATTTATAAAATATATTCTAATATACTAAAAAACCAAGGAGGATAATGAGAAGCATCTATGCACTGTAATAAAGACCTTGTGAAAGGAGAAGCTCTATGAAAAGTATAGAAAGTGTGAGTTTTGGTTAAATTAGGTCTCATTATTGGCTCATATCATCACAAGAAATGGAATATTTGTGATTCCCTCCAAGATATCTTCAATTGAGGGATGGATGAGGCCAACATCGGTAACAGATATTCGTATCTTCCTAGGGTTAGCTGGATATTATCACCGATTTTTGAGAAATTTCTCCTGATTTTCTAACCCTCTTACCCAGATAACTCGGAAGGGATTAATGTTGGATTGGAGTGATGAATGTGAAGAGAGATTCAAGGATTTGGAAAGGAGGATTATCGCTATGTGCATACTCACACTACCCATAAGTGGAGAACATGTTTTGGTATCTAGTAATGCTTTGAAGAAGGGTCAGGGCTATGTGTTTGATGAAAAATGACAACGTCATTACCTATGCTTCAAGGATATTGAAAGTTCATGACCAAAACTATCCAAAAAATGATCTAGAGTTGTATTTAGTAATATTTTCTTTAAAAATTTGGAAACATTACCTTTTGAGGGAGAAGTGTGAAATATATATGGATCCCAAAAGAATCAAGTATATGTTCTAACTGAAAGAGTTGAACATTCATGAACAAAGATGGTTATAGATGATCTAATACTATGACTTCTCAATCCATTACCACCCTAGGAAAGCGAACAAGGTGGTGTATGCTCTAAGTAGAAGAGGCCTAGTGATTCTATCATTGATGAGAATTGAAAAGGATCCAAAATTTATAGATTTGATGAATATAGACATGGGAATAATAATGAATGGAACATAATCAATCCTTTCACAAATGATTGCTCAACTATATATTATTTAAAGGTTAAATTATGGTCAAAAAGATGATGTGGTAATTCAAAAGAATATGGAAACTATCATAAAAGTTAAATCCTTAGATTTCAATGTTAATGAAGAAGAAATTGTGAGATTTGGGACCATACAATGTGTTTCATCAGATCCGGAGTTAAATAATGAACATTTTGAAGATGAATATAGTTAGAATTTATCCATTCATCGAGGAAACATAAATATGTATCTCTGATAGAATTGTTGGTGGGATAACTAAAGAAGGATATTGTTGAGTATACATCAAAGTTCATGGTATGTCAGTAAGTGATGGATGAGAGGAAGAAGTATAAGGGGATGATGCAACCATTACCTATACCAGCATGAAAATGGGAGAACATATCCATGGAATTTTTCACCACACTTCCAAATAAATCCAAATAAAACAGTTTTATATGGGTTGTTGTGGATCACCTTACAGATACTGTGCACTTCATTACAATTCGAGAATATTTCTCACTGGTTCAACTGGAACGGATACATATCAGAGAAGTGGTATGGATTCTTGGAGTACCACTATCAATTTTATCCAATCGAGATCCTACATTCACCTCTATGTTTTGGAAGAGTCTCCAACATGATCTAAATACTGAGCTGAACATCAGTATGGCCTATCATCCTCAAACTAATAGAAAATTTGAGTGGACTATCCAAACACTTGAGGACATGTTGAGATCATTATCAATGAACATCAAAGGAGGATGGTAACAACATCTTCATCTAGTTGATTTATCTTACAATAAAAGTTTCCACTCAAGAATCTAAATAGCTCTTTATGAATCCCTTTATGGGAAGAGGTGCAAAACACCGACATGTTGGGATGAAGTTGGGGAGAAAAAACATATAGGTCTGGAAATGGTTGAAAAAATGGTGGAAAATATTAATATTATCCCACATCACATTAAATCTGCTCAGAGTTGATAAAATAGATATGTTAATAATCGTCGATGAGACCTAGAGTTTGATGTTGGAGACATGGTATTCCTCTACATATCACAATGGAAGAGAGTTATGAGATTTGGTAAGAAGGTAAAGCTTAGTCCACGGTACATCGGCCATTTTTATATCCTTGACCACATTGGAGGATTACAATATCTACTAAAACTTTAACCGAACCTATCACAAGTATATGATTTATTCCATCTATCACTCTTGAGGAAGTACATACTTGACCCATCACATATACTCATTCGAGAGTTGGTACCATTGGAGAATGACCTCTCCAGTGAAGAGATGTCAGTGAAGATCTTAGATTATTGGGAAACGTTCTACGTAATAAGACAATGCCCCTCTTGAAAGTGTTGTGGAGAAACCAAATCATTGAATAAGAAACGTGGGAACCGGAGGAAGTGTTGTGGCAGAGTTACCCAAATCAATTTTAGTGTGGGAAAAGAAAATTTTGAGGGAGAAATTTCTTAATGGGGGATGATTGTAATGGCCCAAATTTTTATTAATTAAAATTCCTCTTTATCTAATTAAATATCTTATTATGTAAAATGGTTATATAAAATATACACTTCCTTGGTTTTATGTTTTTGTATTAAAAAATAGTATTGAGAATTTTTACCATTTCTAATATAGTGTTTTAACAGTGATCACATGATTGGTATAAATATACAGCTTTAACAAATCAAATTTACTCTGACAAAGGAGACGATGGCCTCATCTAGTATAATTGCTCCATACAAATCCCATTTTTTGGAGCTTGTAAAGGAGGTGGAGTCATTGGTATTCACTCTTGATCATTCCCAAGCTGAGCTTCAACAGGTTATGCTTAAACGGAACCATCTATAGGAGAAGTGGAAGTTGATAGAGATTACCACCAGAGCAAAGTTATCTGAGCCACCCCAAGAGTCGTTCTCCATCGCACACCTTTCCTTTAGGTTATATACTTGTGCTATAATAGGATATGTAACAAGGCCCTAGTACCATGATTGTGTGATTTATTTTTTGTATAAAAAAACACACATTTATTTTATTGTTACTTTCTAAATGGTTTTTAAAGAACAAATAGTATATTTTGTCAATATTAAATTAAGAAATCTATTATGATGAATTGATGTATTTTTGAATTAAATAATATTTTTTAAAAAATATTATTAATAATTTAATTTTTATTAAATATAAACGATATTATAATATTTATGAATAAAATTGAAATTTTTATTATGGTTTGGAAGTCATTTTTGTCAAAACTCGTGAATTTTTTATAAATGTCAGTTTCTATTTTAAAACTAAAAATTCACATATTTAGAGAATTATTATATAAAATGAAAAAAAATTGGATTCAGGATGTCTAAATTATCTAACGGTGAATTTTTCATAATTTTCGAAGGTAGTTGAATTTTTGGGTAAAAATTAAATATTGTTAAATATATAATGTGTTTTATGACATCATAATAACCCCAAAGTGGTTTAATAAAATACTATAAATTGGTTTTTCGGCCAATATATGTTTTTAATTTAAAATAATGTGACTTTAGGTTTGTTTGATTTATTTTACAAATCCTTAGAGGACCCTCCAAGACATATAAAACATTTAAACTATTTAAAATCATTTCTTTAAGAGTGTGACTCACCTCCACATAAGCAAGCCTAATATTTTAAGAATTTCAGTCATTGGAATTATAACATATTATTTTCCACTCCCCTTTGGAAAAAACCCTGGGAAGAACCGTGGTTTTGTTTTGTGGTTCGATTAGTTTAATGTGTGGTGTCCAAAACCTAAATAATAATGAATTCCCTCTTTTCTCTTATATAAACCCACCCAATCTCCCACTTCTCTTCACTAAAATCCCTTTAAGCACATCCCTACTCTACCCTAATCTCTCTATTATCCTCCCAAGGATCCCAATGCTCCCATTAATCCTCTTTAAATCCCCTCCCAAGCCTTTGGGATCACACTTCCATGTAAGGGATTTCTTCCTTTCTCATTTTTGTCGAAATATCATTATATTGTTATACCATTTAGTTTTAAATTAAAAATTTTGGGGTATGATTTATAACCTCCCCATACTTCTCTCCTTATTTTTTAATTATGATATATATCTTTATATCTCATTAATTCCTCCCAGGTACGCCTGTTACCATGCTGATATTTCATAGGTAATTTCACTCTTCTCATTTACATTCAAGAAATTCTTTTATATTAGGAATATAAATTCCATTACATATGTTGGTAAATGTATCTATATGACCCCCTTACTTTACATTTCATGTATATATATTGAGACACCCATTTCTATCTCATCAACCATTTTTATGAGTTCTTATGTCATGCCATTATGCTGCCGAAATTGCACTGTGATTTTCCAAGCCAAAGTCATTGTGTAGTGAATACCATGACCATTTCTCTATCAAGGGTATTCACCTTTATGCACATTTACATATTGATTTTTGATTTTCATGTATGAATTCCACATTCCATTATCTTGGAACAAATTATTATGTTTAATTAATCTATGTTATATGATCCATGTGACACACTTATTCATGAAATGAAATGACTAAGATGGGTGAACCTTGATAGCACTCCAATGCATTGGGTAAAGATTAGTATCATGATACATTAAGTGAAATGATACTTTACTCGGGATAATTAAATTTCATTTAGGTTTTACTCATATTTCATATGTAATGTGCCTTGGATCAAGCTAATAAAATGTTAAATTTTGATAATACATTTCCATGTAATGATAATCATGCTATATCATGCCTTTATGTTCATGTTTATATTGTGATCCATTGATATTCCTATTTCCTAACATGTAATATATTATTTATGTTATTTCTATTTTTCTCCCTTTCTGGGATTTATATCTCACCCTTATCTTTTTCATGTCCTCATGTTATCCCATGCAATGCTAAGTACGATGGAATGATGTGGTCATGTGAAATAAGTTTTCAATAAGATGTTGGGTTTTATGTTCTAAGTTGTTATGTAATGTTTCTAATTTCTTAAGAAACTAGACCTATTGATCCTCAGAGTTTTCTTAAGTGAAATGTTATGTAATAAATCATGTTTAAGTGTTTAATAAAGCGTAGGGTTGTTATATCTATATTCTCTTATCACTACTTATTTAGCTCCTCCAACTCAATGGTGTCCATTCTATAAGGTTTCATGGATATAGATAGAGATCTAAGACTAAGTTCAATTGATATCTTAACCTATTGTTTAAGTGGATTACTTGAAATTTATTCAGGGAACACCTCAGTATAGTCTCTTGGAATGGGAATGTCTTCAAGCATGATTCTTTTCCTTATCTCAATCATTTGAGCTGGATATTATTTCTCATAAGGTAATAAAATTCACATGTGATATGATGGATCTGAAGAAGATTCAACCTACTATTTAAACTTTCATAGAATTGGAGGATGCCTTGGGAAGTGAAGAGTGATCTCCCTTTCTATAAGTTGATGTTGGCTTTATATAATGATTGAAAATTCATGTCCAATATAGAATCAAACTGCACCAAATAAGTAAGAAAATATTTTCTGGGATTTTCCACCCACCAAAATTAACTAGGGATGAGTTATATAATTTAGATGAAATAATTTCCCCATTAATTGTTCCAATAGATAACTCATCCTTCATATTTTGAGGAGGTGTTTGAACTGTTCTACAAAACTTGCAAGATATGAAACAAATTATCAAACTAGAACCAAATATTATGTTTTCTATTCTTGAATGAATTACTAGAATACTTGTAACCAAATAATTTTCCAACTCCACCATATCATTAGTGCTAGCATGATATTTCCATTGATCCTTCAGATTTGATGGCTGCTTATTTTGATTTCCCAAGAGGAATAGAGGTTTAGTTCACTACCTTGAATAGTTCCTTTTATCCCTTTAGTTAAAGAGTTGAACCTTAGGTGGTTCTCTCCTTTCAGCCACCACATTTTCCAACTTCATCCTATCTCTTCGACATTGATGATATTAGTGTCCTTATCTCCTAAACATGAAGTATTTCCCTATCCCTTTAGGGAAATTCTAATGATGCTTCTTCCCACATTTTTGACATGTGAGTGGTTGAGATTTCTTTCCACCTTTTTCATTAGATCCTCCAGCATGAAACTCAATCATTTGTTTCTTATCTCCATATCCATGGGAACATTTCCCAAACTCCAAATACACTTTGAGAGCACATTGAACAAAATCTTCATAACTACAAAATTCTAAAAAATTTAGAGACTTTAGAAGTTTTGGTTTTAAACCACAAAAGAATCTGTATATTTTTCTATCATTGATGATAACATAACCTGAGGCATACCTTGCAAGACTTGTGATATTTTCTTTATAATCCATGATATATTAACCTTCCTTTTTCTTCATCTCTAAGAATTATATCTCTATATTCAAATGTAGAGTTCAAGGGAAATAATTGTCATTAAATATTTTCTTAAAGTCATTCCACTCCATCTCTTTAATTTCAACCTTCTTCTTGGTATTCTTAATCAACTCCCAAAATTGATCAGACTCTCCATCCAAATGATAAATAGACATAGTCACCTTCTCCATCTTAGAATAGTGATGTAATGAAAATAACTTATCTATTGAGTAGACCTACTGTTCTGTGACTAATGGATCAGAACATCCACTAATTATTGGTGGTCATTTCCACATAAAAGACTTTATAGGAAGTTTGTCCCTATTAAGTTAATGTTATTCATAGCCTGAGACAACTCGGTAAGAATCTCTAATAAATATTGAACTCCACCTTCCAAGGCATTAGGAATGTCATTTGGGCATTTTCTACATTGTCTCTCACATGGATTGTTGTCCTAGTTTCTCCTAGTTCCCACTATTTTCTAAAATGAAAAAGGTTTGAAAAAAATGAAATTCAACAAGTTGTGAATAAAAAATTTATTCATTGGTGCAAATAAATATAAAGGCAATTCTTATGGGATCCACATGTTTAGAGTTTTCTAAAACAATGATTCAAGGGTGCTTACATATACTCAGCCTCATTCTAAGGGTTTTCACTCAGGTTCTCTAATCCTAATTTCCAAATTAATAAAACTATTCTCTGATACCAACAATAGAGACCCAAGTTTTTTTAAATGATTATAACATCATTGAAGGAGCCTAGACCACCCTAAGAGGCAGGGTGAATTAGGGTATCAACTTTTTCTCTTATTTACTAGATCTTGTTCCCATATTCGTAGGAACTTGTTTAAACATGTATGGTGGATATGTGAAGTAATTAAAACATACACATGTAGAAGGATAGAAAATCACTTTTACTTGGATCACCTCTAATGGATATGTCCAATAAGCATACACCTATAAGTTTTCGTCGTACCTAATTCCATTAATCTTCACTAGCTATGGATTATAAAGGTTCAGGCACAATCACTCTATCCTAGGAACACTGCCTAAAGGTTAAAGGATAGCTCACGTATTCCCTCATATCACTTATGTTGACTCTCCTAGCTTACTGTCTTGGGTTAAGTCTCACTCATTTTATAGACATAAAGGTCACTTCAATCGATTGGAATGGAAATATTTGTCTCCTATTAATCCTAATACTTTTCTTGCATTTAAGTCCTAAATTGATTCTCTTTTATATTCAATATTCTTCCTCGGTGCAATAACTAAATTCACTAGTACTTCTTCTTATTCTCAGTCAGAATCACAAACCCTTTTGTGATTATTCAATCCATGAAGTCTAGTTCACTAGGAATCATCAGAATCAATTCTCCTTACTGATTTTCATATATGCATTAGATCATGCATGTATCATGTAAGTACACTTCTCCTCTTCTTCTTTTTTTACACACGTGCAGCCACATTTCTAGGTTCTCTGATTTAAATGCCTTTACATATGCACATGAATTCAAGAGTAAATGCATTGTCCACTTATTTTTCTTCTTATGTGAAAACACTGATGTGTATAATGCTTCGGGCTTCTTCAAATCAGGCACTCAAGTGCAGCCCACGGTTCACCTTGTTCTTGGACACTTGAATGGATGAAGTCCTTTCTGTACACACTTCCTTCTCCAATATTATTTCATGTTCTCATGCACTAATCCTCCCCTTGTGATTATTCTTCTTCACACAATCACGCAAGGCCTTAAGCTTCTTCAAACAATGCATATTCATGCATCTATGGGGGTACATCCCTTCTACATTCAAACCCCTAAAAATAGTATAGGTATACGATGTAGGAAAGATATTTATTACCTTTAATTCATAACCCTGAAGGATTCACTTGTTTTCTTCCCCATGAAAGGGATGCACAGTTCTCCTTAACACGGATAAGGTGTGGTTCTCTTTCTTCACAGGACACTTCAATAGTGTGTTACACTTGTTGAAGGCTTCCATCTCTCTACTTTGTGATGGTATGATTTTTAGAAACACGAGCTCTATGATGTATCAAATGCATCCCCCCCTCTCGACCTCAGGGATTCTCTTCTTATAGTAAAGGATAAAATCTTTTTTGTGTTTCAAATCACTCATGTTATGCTCATCAAATCTCACCTTTGAATAACCATGATCAAATGCATTTAATATTTTCAAACCCATATTTGAGCCACAAATCTCGGTGCATCCTTTTTTAAATAGGAGGCCTTCATTCTTTCTCATGAAAACATCATGTGAATGTACTGAGATCACATGAAAATATAATTTTAATCCTCACATGAATCTTTCCACATGTCCTTGAAAATTTTAATTCTTTGGTAGAGCTTCATCTTATAATTATACACATTCATGCAAGATGAAGATTTCATGCATTGACTCAGTATGATAAAATGATCTTGATGATGTCAGAATGATGATCCATGGTTGTTGGGACGTGGTTCTTCATCAACTCTAATAGAAGGCAGCCCCAGAAATTGAGCAGTAGTGGAGGAGGATGACGACGCGAATAATTCAAATTCTGTTAGAGATCGGATGGTCCTCAATTAATTTGGCATAGTGTAGGATGATGGATGGTCATGATTAGATCTTGATCACGGATGAGATATATAGCTTATATTGCTTTCGCATTTTTAAATAATGAATAGTAAATATATTCCATGTCCCACATCAAATTGGAGAGGTGGTTGTTGTAAGAACCTCGGTTTTGAGCCTGTGAGACTTTGAATTTTTCTTGATGATATTACAGAGCAGGGCGTTCAGACGACGTGTGATTCTGAGCCCCGGTGTGGCCGAAAATTAAATTTTAAGTGTGTTCACAGTAAACACGCCAAATAAATAGAATAACTCTTAAATGGTTTCTTGGATGTGAAAACTGCTGGCATCGTTGAGTCTAAAGCGTGTTGTTTACCCTAGGATGGGTGTATCTTTTGCGGGCATGGCCCTTCTGTGGAAAACACCACCAGGGGTATTTTCGTAATTTTGTGGCCTCGGGCGTGAACTTAATAACTTCTGAATGGAGGCTCGGATTATATTTATGAGTCCACCGTTGCCCTCATAATGTGGATTTTACCCTACGAGTGGCTTAACCTCGACCCTGTCGAGAGTTTGGGTATGGGCCCACTGGTGTGTGTTTAAAATTAATTAATTTTTAATTAATTTTTCCTCCTTAAACACATCCACCTCCTCCCCCTCTCCTTCCCCCATTTTGTGTTCTCTGGTAGAAGCTCCCAACAAGAACTCCCCTCCCCTTCTTTCAAGATCCACCTCCTCCCCAGAAAGGTGTTTTCGGTTCCGGCGAAGGCGGATCGATCGTGGAGCATCGGGCTACGCCCTGCGATGTAGGATCTTTGAATTTTTGTTTTAAATTCATGAATCCTATTTGAACTCAATTTATTGCATTGATATGTTTTTTAATTATCAATCAAAGGAAATATTTGAGTATGGCTCGATCCGAGCTTTCCAACGATTCTTTCGGATCAAAATTTTGAGTCTCGGGTTGTCCGGGGTGACCCCGGGAAGTTTTCTGTCCAAAATCCATGTTTTACGGTGGTTCCAAGGAGGTACGACGGCTCCGCGCGGCGGTCCGACGGGCAACAACGGCGGCGCGGGCTCCCCAGGTGGCGGCGCAGGCTTCCCAAGCGGCGTAATGGGCTCCCCAGGCAGCGGCGTGACTCCTCAGTAGTCAGCGCGAGCGAGAGGGACGACGGGCCGGCAGTCCGGGCTGCAGGAGGGCGCGTTGGCCAGCATTGCCGGTCAGTGTGCGGTGTGAGACCGGGGTCGTCGTGACCCCGGGAGAAGACCGATACCCGCAAAATGCAGGTCCCAAGGAGAAGAGTGGGACTGGATGAAGCCGGTCTGGGTGAAGCAGTGTGGCCCGTGCGGTGAACCAGGGGCCTTGGTGGACCGGTCGGTCGGGACGACCGAGCCGCGGACCGCCAGTCTAAAAGGGTGGACCGGCCGAACCGGTTTGGCCCACCCCGTATCCATCCATTGGCGTTAAAATGCATCTAACTCTCAAACTAAGTATCATATTTGTATTCCGTCTACAGAAACATGATCCTCGTATCGAGATAGAGTTTTTGAGATGGTCTTAGGAATTTTTAATTCCTGATATGGGGGCTCGGTGGCGAGACACTTCCATTAAGTTTTATTTAGTGCCTCGCCGAGATTCTTATTTTGGATGGAGTGAGCACATTCGGAGTCCATTTTAGGCACCCATCAGTGACGTTGTGACCCTGGAGTTGATACGAGGTTTTCTATGGGGGTTTCAGGCATTGAAGCTTGAGTTGGGGAGTGGTCCCCATGGTCCGTCTTTTAAGCTGTATGCAGCGTATTGAGACTTTTCATCAGACGTCCGTTCGGGGCGAATGAATAGTCAATTTGGCATGTTTTTCTGAGAGCATTGTGATGGCATAGTTCTCCTGACCTTTTTCTGGACCAAGGTGTTGGCCCCACAAGATGTTGCATGGGCATAATGTGGTGTTGAGTAACTTTTTTCTTCTGGAGTCTGTTTCAAGTGAGTAAATAGTCTATCTCGTGTGTGTTTTCACGAGGATTGTAATGGTGTATTCTTTTTGGGCGTGCAGAACATCATTATAGATCTCATTATATGTGGAAACATGAAAGGGAGTCGGTCGTAGGTTCCTTCGATGCACTCCGAACCAACGCACGATAGTGATGTTAGTGACACCCGGTGATGGCACGGGCAGTACGGAGTTATCGGACCAGTTCCGGGTTTACCCTCTAGTGGGGCTGGGCAGTTTGTTACCCACCAGCATATCAAGGTTTACCCTCAAGTAGGGATGGGCAGTGGGTTACCCATTGACCTTAGGGTTTACCCTCCAACGGGGCTGGGCAGTGGGTTACCTAATAACTTTAGGGTTTACCCTCCAGCTGGGTTGGGTAGTGGGTTACCCGACGACCTTAGGGTTTACCCTCCAGCTGGGCTGGGCAGTGGGTTACCCGACGACTTCTTTCAAACATAGCCCTTTCTATGAGGTGAGTCAGTGACTTTTCCCCGTGATTACCGAAGCGGGATCCATGGTTGTACGGTTCAGCGATGAGATAGCTTTGACATGCAGGACATTTGGTCATGAGTGATGGATATCCTTATAACTGTTTGTGACTATTCCTGGGATGAGCTTGGAGACTGATATCCCCTTACACCCTCGTCCGGGTTTCTTTTTGAGCATATATATACATATACCCTACTATTTTTCCCATTCCATGTATTCAGTTACTCTCCTTCTAGTAGGGTCGAAGACACGCTGGGTATGTCACGTGCTTTCTATGTCTAGATTCTCTTGGTTGGACGAGTCTGCTTTCTTTCTCTTGTTGGGTTTATTTGCACTCTATTAACTGTACTGTATCACTATTCATTGTTCTGCCTGCTGCTCACCTCTTTAGTTCCTCCATTGTTGCTCCCTCAAGCTTTTGGGGCATCCAACTGAGTATATTTATACTCATCGTTGCTTGGGCTTTGCCCGCACCTGGTGTGCCCTTGCTAACGACGTCCAGGTCGATCGTGACTACAGAGGAGCATAGAGTGCATAAGAGCTTGGGTCGCATACTGGGGTTGTAGTAGAGTTTTCTGTTTTGGGACTCTCCAATTGTTTACTTTTGTTTACCTATTGTTGGTTTGTGGAACCGTTCGGGTTGGGCGCGTATTTTTACCTTTTTCGGTTCAGTTACCTTGTAATAATTTTCAGCACTCTACTTTCTCTAGTTAGAAGTTGATGCATGACTGTGGTTTGGTTATAGTTTTTTGTTCTTTTCTTTTCATTTTTACTCTGCACTTCTGCATCGTGTGGGATGTGTGTGTGTGTGTACGGGTACTTAGGCGAAGGCCACCCTGAGATCATTACGCCTTTGGCGCTTGTCACCAACCCCTGGCCTATGGAGGCAGGCTTGGGGTAGTTACGGCTCGATACTGGTAGGGTCGGATCATGACAATGTGGTATCATAGGGTGGTTTGTTCCTTGGGGAATTGTTCAAACGTCCCTAAAAAGGAATTGGTTGGGATTTAGGGAAATTGTTTCAACATTTCTTGAGAACGGCTCTCAAGATAGGAAGTCCAGTGACGGTACGGGCGGCCGACATATCAAATCACTAGGACCCTGATAACCCGCTTATCGACTCGGCATGCTGAGACATTTCTTACAGGGAACTTTGGAACAAGCATTCAGTATGATTGAGTCTTTGACTGTCCATTTTGATTCAGATCCCCTTTTTGATTACTATTATATATATATATGCTCATCTGATCGCGGTAATCCTTGATAATTTTCAGGATTCCCCCATGATAGCAGCCAGCCAGGTTGCCCTCTTCAGTTCTTGATGATGACCTGGCGAGCAGTAAGGCATCAATTCAGGGACCCTCACATGATTCCCTTCCACACAGTGGGTCAGAAGTAGCCCCTCCATCAAGAGAGATACGGTCAGCACCAGCCAAGGTTGAGCGCAGGCTGAGTGCTCCCCGAGACTTCTACTGTCATCGGTAGCAGAAGTTCCAGGGGGACCCGAATCCCCAGGTAGTGGAAGACTAGCTAGAGTCTGTGGACCGACTTTTCAGGCTGGTATGGACACCATAAGACTAGATGGTATCCCTGTTTACCAGCCTTTTCCTTGGGACGGTTGGGCGTTGGTGGGGGTTGGTTACGCAGACCCACGATGAGTCATCTCTTACGTTGGATAGCTTCCAGTAGCTCTTCTGGGAGGAGTACTCCCCATCTTGTTTACGCTCCATTCGAATTCAGGAGCTTCTTTAGCTGAAGCAGGGGGGATGACCATGGCGCAGTACTTGGCCCAGTTTACCGATCTGACATGATGCTCACAGGATATGGTCTGCTATAGTTACTTTCGATCTTGGAAGTTTGAGAAGAGTCTTCATAGGGAGATTTGTGCTAGTGTAGTGCCCCTATGCATCCCTATTTATTTCAAGGTTTTAGAGTGGTCACTCGTGACAGAGAGATTCTTGGCTATGGGACGCCAGCTGGAGGGGCCTAGTAGTGGCCGCTTAGAGCAGAGTCTTCAGTAGTAGGAAGCTGGTAGAGAGCAGAGCCTTAGTCGAGGAGACACTACTCTGAGCAGACTCAAGGGAAGGGTCGTACACCGTAGTGGTGTCATAGAGCACTAGTGAAGTCAAGAGATAGTCAGTGATATGCTTGTGACGGATGGGGTCACCTAGCACGGGACTACCCAACTAGGCATACCGAGAATCCATGGCAGGTAGTGGGTGCACCATAGTGGCAGAGGCAGTTCCATGACCAGGGATCTCCCAGGCGAGGATAGGGTGGTCCTCAGGGAGGAGGCGCAGGCAGAGCAGCAGGACCTGGAGGTAAGGGATGGTGTTTCAAGATCCTTCCACATACCCCACCGGGCGGCCCACGCCAGGCTCAGGGAGCTGGCGGTTGGGGTCGTGGGTAGCTTCGGGCTTTGGATGTTCATGACCCCTCAGCACACGAGATGGTCTGAGGTATGATTTGTGTTTACTCTACGCTTGCATCGGTACTACTAGACACATGTTCCAGCCACTCTTTTATATCACTTCTTTTGGTATAGGAGTTGGATCTCCTAGTAGAGTCATTGACACCATCACCTAGCCTCGAGGTTCCTATGGGAAGTGCATCGTTAGTTACCTTTGTTTGCAGATAGTGTGAACTTTCGTTCGGAGGAGAGGGTTTCACGTGGGACCTACTGGTCATCACGATGGAACCTTATGACATCATCCTGGGCATGGATTAGATTTCTATGGTTCACACCCAGATTGACTATCGTCATAGACGAGTCAGATGCATGCATTCTTATGGGATGAGGTTCACCATCCTCGGTGAGCGAGACCTCATGGAAGAGCAGACGGGTACTCTGAGCAAGAGACCATGGCCTTTTTCCCACCAGTTTGAAAGCATGGATCCCAAAGAAAAATATGCTACATGTACCTGGATCCGTATAGTTGTAAAGGACTATATGGACATTTTTCCTGAGGATATCCTAGGACTATCTCTGAGGCGAGAGATAAAGTTCTCCATTAAATTGCACTGGGGACTGCCCTGATATCATGTGCAGCATATCGGATGGCACCCACAGAGTATAGAGAGCTCCGACTTCTGTTGGAAAACCTTCGTGAGAAGGGATTCATCAGGCCTATTGTGTCCCCCTGGGAAACACCAGTTTTGTTTGTGAAAAATCCAGATGGGAGTCCGTGACTTTGTGTGGATTATCATCGCCTCAATCAGATCATGATAAAGAAATGTACCCTTTTCTAAGGATTTATGACCACATAGACCAATTGAGAGGTGTAAATTGGTTCTCCAAGATTGATCTTCAATCTGGCTACCACCAGTTGCGGGTTCGTGAGGCTGATATCATGAAGTTAGCTTTCTGTTTTCGTTACGGGCATTACGAGTTTCTGGTGATACCCTTTGGAGTGATGAATGCCCATGCCATCTTCATGGATTTGAGGAACCAGATTTTCCAACTGTACTTGGACCGGTTTGTGGTCATCTTTATTGACGACATACTCATCTACTCTGCAACAGAGGAGGAGCACGCGGAGCATTTGAGTATGCTCTTAGAATTACTTCTGGAGCACCAGTAGTATAGGAAGCTCTCAAAGTATCAATATTGAATTCATGAGCTTCACTTTCTGGGGCATGTCATTTCAGAACAGGGTTTAGACGTAGATGCCACAGAGATAGAAGAAGTTCTTTTTTGGGATCCACCCATGAATGTGTTGGAGGTGTGGAACATCCTTAGTTTGGAAGGGTACTACAGGAGGTTCGTGGAAGACTTATTCAGGATTACTTCCCCTTTGACCACATTGACGTGGAAGGGATGACTGTTCACATGGACTGATCAGTGCCAGAAGGCCTTCGAGGATTTGAGGTAGAGGCTGACTAGTGATCCAATGTTGAGGCTGCCATAGGAGGGCGTTGAGTTCATGGTATACTACGACGCTTCAGGAGCTTGGATCGAGTGCATGCTGATGCAGCAGCGGGTAGTGATTGCATATGGTTCGAGCTAGTTGAGGCCTCAATAGAAGAATTATGTGACTCATGATTTGGAGCTGGCAGTGGTGGTCTTCACCTTGAGGTTATGGAGACACTACCATCTGGGTGAGCGTTTTGTGGTCTACTCAAACCACCAAAGCCTCAAGTACATATTCACTCAGAGGGATCTGAATCTGAGGAAGAGGCGCTGACTTGAGTTTCTACAGGACTAGGATTTTGAGATAGTCTACACTCCAGGGAAGGGCAACATAGTAGCAGATTCCCTTAGCAGGAAGTCCTAGGATCATCTAGTGCAGGAAGCTTCAGAGCATTTGGTTTCTCTATAGCTGACCTTGGTGGAGAAGGTGGGTATGGATTTTCTGCAGTCAGTGATGTTGACTCCTTCGCTCCTTGAGCGTGTGAGAGAGTCACAGTTGGGGGATGTCAACAGTGAGGTACTGTATGATCAGATATCCACGAGCGACGCACCCGATGGGTATTCTGAAGGGGGGAATCACGAGATCCTATTCGAGGGGCGAGATGTAGTACCAGTAGAGATGAGGGAGGAGGTGATGTAAGAATTATACACTTCTACCTTGGCTATACATCCCGGTGTGGGGAAGATATACAGAGACCTTTAGTGGATGGTTTTGTGTTCTATCATGAAGCGGAGCGTAACTAAGTTCGTTTCTTAGTGTCTTACCTATTAGCAGGTGAAGGCAGAGAATCAGGTTCCAGAAGGGTTGTTGCAGCCCCTTGATATCCCAGAGTGGAAGTGGGATGGCATATTTATGGACTTCGTCACAGGTCTTCTGCACACAGTGAAGGGTTATGATTCTATTTGGGTGATAGTGTACCAACTCACAAAGTCGGTGCACTTCCTTTCCATTAGAGAGCAGAGCTCGGTAGAAAGTCTAGGGCAGTTGTACGTTCAGGAGATCCTCCGCCTTCATGAAGTACCCTCGATGATTGTCTCCGACCGTGATGTGCGGTTTATGTCGAGATTGTGGCGAGGCTTGTAGGAGGAATTTGGGACTCAGCTGTGGATGAGTATAGATTTTCACCCCCAGAAGGATGGGAAGACCGAGCGCACTATCTAGTTGTCGGATGATATGCTCAGGGCGTGCATGTTAGACTTTGGCCTAAGCTGGGAGGATCACCTTACCTTAGTGGAGATTGCGTATAAAAATAGTTACCACTCTTCTATTAGCATGGAGCCTTATTATTCCCTCTACCAGAGACACTGCAGGTCACCGTTGTGCTGGATGGAGGTTGGGGAGACCTCCCTCATGGGCACAAAGTTGGTGCGGGCGATGACGGAGAGGTAGAAAGTCATTCATGAGCGGATGAGGACGGCTCAGAGCAGACATAAGTCCAACGCAGACCATTGTCGTAGGCCTTTGGAGTTCTAGAAGGTGGGCCATGTATTTTTGAGAGTCTCCTCGTGGCGTGGAACACAGAGTTTAGGCCAGGGAGGCAAGATATCCCCGAGGTTCATTGGGCCTTTTGAGATCGCGCGCAGGGTTGACGAGGTTTCCTACCATCTTGCTCTACCCCCACTACTAGAGAGAGTGTATGATGTCTTCCACATGCCACAACTAAGGAAATATGTGCACGACCCCACACACATCATTGACTGGGGAGAGCTGGACATTGAGGATGGATCCACCTTTGCGGAGCACCCGGTGGCGATTGAGGACTGGCAGGAGCGGACTCTGCGTGGACGGACCATTCCTTTATTTTGAGTGTTGTGGCAGCACGGGAGGGTACAAGAGAGCACCTGGGAATGGGAGATCTAGATTAGGGCTCAGTATCCCGAGTTATTTTTGTAGTTTGTTTTCTGGGATGAAAATATTGAAGGAGGGAATGATGTAAGAACCCGGGTTTTGAGCCTGTGAGGCTTTGAATTTTTCTTGATGTTATTCCAGAGCAGGGTGTTCAGACGGCATGTGATTCTAAGCCACATTATGGCAAAAATTAAATTTTGTGTGCATTCACACTAGACACGCTAAATAAATAGAATAACTCCTAAAAGGTTTCTCGGATGGGAAACCCGAGGGTCCTGTTGAGTCCGGAGAGTGTTGTTTACCCTAAGAGGGGTGTAACTTTCGTGGGCGTGACCCTTCTGTGGAAAACTCCACCAGGGGCGTTTTCATAATTTAGAGGCCTCGGGCGTGAACTTTATAACTTCTGAATGGATGCTCATATTAAAATTCTAAGACCATCGTTGCAATCGGAACATGGATTTTACCCTAGGAGCAGCTTAAACTCGACCCCATTGAGAGTTTGGGTACGGGCCCACAAGTGGGTATTTAAAATTAATTAAATATTAACTAATTTTCCCTACTTAAACATATCCACCCCCCCCCCCTCACTCCTTCCCCCATTTTGTGTTTTCTAGTGGAAGCTCCCAATAAGAACTCCCCTCCCCTTCCTTCAAGATCCACCTCCTCCCCAGGAAGGTGTTTTCAGTTCTGGTGAAGGCAGATCGATCGTGGAACGTCGGGCTATGCCCTACGATGTAGGATCATTGAGTTTTCATTTTAAATTATTTTATCCTCTTTGAACTCTATTTAGGGTGTCGATATGCTATTTAATTATCGAGCAAAGGACATATTTGAGCAGGGTATGATCCGATCTTTCCAAAGATTATTTCGGATCAAAATTTTGAGTCTGAGGTTGTCCAGGGTGACCCCGGGAAGTATTCTGGCCAAAACCGCTATTTTTTTGTGGTTCCAGGGAAGTACAGCGGCTCCGTGCAGCGGTCCAGCAGGTGACGACGGTGGCGCGGGCTCCCCAGGCTGCGGTGCGGGCTCCCCAGGCTGCAGCACGAGCTCCCCAGGCATCAGCTTGGGCTCCCCAGGCATCGGTGCGGGCTCCCCAAGCATTGGCGCGGGCTCCCCAAGCGGCGGCGCAGCTCCTTGACGGTTGGCGTGGGCGAGCGGGACGGCGGCCCGGTGGTCCGGGCTGCGAGAGGATACGCTGGTCGGCATCATCATTCGGCATGTGGCGTGAGACCGGGGTCATCGCGACCCCGGGAGCAGACCGAGACCTGCGAAATGCGGGTCCCGTGGAAAAGAGCCGGACCAGCTTAAGCCGGTCTGAGTGAAGCGTTTTGGTCCACACGGAAAACTGCGGGCCACAATGGGTCGCGCGGTCTGGGCAGCTGAGCCGAGGACCACCAGTCTAAAAGGGTGGACCGACCGAACCGGTCTGGCACACCCCGTCTCCGTCTGTTGGTGTTAAAACACCTATAACTCTCAAACCGAGTATCGTATTTGCATTCCGCCTTTGGAAATATGATCCTCGGATTGAGACGAAGGATTTGAGTTCGTTTCGAGAAATTTTAATTCTCGAGACAGGGGCTCAGTGGTGTGACACGTCTGTTAAGTGTTATTTAGTGCCTCGCCGAGATTCTTGTTTCGGATGGCGCGAGCACATCCGGAGTCCGTTATAGGTGTTTTCAGCGGCATTGTGACCCTGGCGTTGAGACGAGGTTTTCCAGGGGATGCAGGCATTGAATCTAGAGTTGATTTGTGGGCCCCATGGTTCGTCTTTTAAGTTGTGCGCAACCTATTGTGACTTTTCATTATATGTCCATTTGGGGCAAATGAATATTCCATTTGGCATGTTTTTCCATTATCATCATGATGGAACAGTTCGCCCGACCTTTTTCGGGATCGAGACATGGGCCCCACGAGATGTCGTATGGGCATAAAGCAATGTTGACTAACTTTTTCATCGGGAGTCCATTTTAAGCGAGTAAATAGTCTATCTCACGTATATTTTCGTGAGGATTTCAATGGTGTAATATGTTTGGGCATGTGGATCATCATTCTAGATCTCATTAAATGTGTCAACATGAAAGGGCGTTGGTCGAATGTTCCTTTGACGTACTCCAAACCAACGTACGATAGTGATGTTAGTGACACCTAGTGATGGCACGGGCAGTACTGAGTTATCGAACCAGTTCCGGGATTACCATCATGCGGGGCTAGGTAGTGGGTTACCCATTGACCTTAGGGTTTACCCTCCAGTGGGGGCTGGGTAGTTGGTTACACATTGACCTTAGGTTTTACCCTCCAGCTGGGCTGGGCAGTGGGTTACCCGACGACTTCTTTCAGACTCATCCCTTTCTATGAGGCTAGTCTGTAACTTTTCTCTGTGATTACATGAGCGGGACCCTTGGTTGTAAGATTCAGCGATGAGATAGCATTGACGTGCGGGACATTTGGAAATCAGTGATGGATATCCTTAGAACTGTTGGAAACTTTTTTGTGGCTGATCTTGGAGGTGGATATCCCCTTACACCCTCATTCGGGTTTCTTTGTTGAGCATATATATACATACACCCTACTTTTTTCCCACTCCTTGGGTTCATTTAATCTCCTTATAGAACGGGCGAAGACGCATGAGGTATGCCACATTCTTTCTATGTCTAGCTCCTCTTGGTTGGATGAGTCTACGGGTTGAGCTGCACTCTATTTACTATACTCCATCACTACTCTTTGTTCTATCTACTATTCACCTCTTTAGTTCCTCCTTTGTTGAGCCCTCAAGATTCCAGGTCATCCTACTGAGTATCTTTATAGTCACCCCTGCTTGGGCTTTGCCCGCACCTGGTGTGCCCTTGCAGACAACGAACAGGTCTATCATGACTACGGAGGAGCGTAGAGGGCACAGGAGCTTGGACCGCCTACTAGGGTCGCAGTAGTGTTTTCGAGTGTGGGACTCTCCAGTTTTTTTCTTTTGTTTACCTGTTACCGGGTTGTGGCACCTTTTAGGTTTGGTGAGTGTTTTTTCCTTTTTATATTCAGTTACCTTGTCAGTACTTTTCATCACTCTACATGCTCTAGTTAGAAGTTGATGCATGACGGTGGTTGGGTTATCGTTGTTTTTTGTTTGGTTTTATTTTTACTCTGCACTTCTGCATTGAGTGGGTTGTGGGTGTGTGTATAGGTACTTAGGTGAAGGCCTCCCCGAGATCGTTACACCTTCAGCACTTGTCGCCAGCCCCTGGCCTTTGGAGGCGGGCTAGGGGTAGTTGTGACACGAGACCAGTAGGGTCGGGTCGTGACAGTTGGAGTGTGCTATATCAATCAAACCACTCTGACCCATAGCCATATTACTCATCCTCTGTCCATGGTACCACCTTGTATCGTGTCCGGCAGCAACTCTCTATGCCTACAATTTTCATGCGCTTAGGCCCAACTATGCACAGGATTTTCCCCGTGTTCTCCTACAGGCCCACAAACGGCCCTACCACTCACAAGCTGGCCTAGATGGCTTACCCTTGATCATGGTCAACTTTGTCCCCCAAGTGCCTTGAGTTAAGGATGGATGGCTGGCCCGTGGGCTAGACCATTTTTTAAGTATGCCTATAAAAAATACATGTTTAAAAGAATAGTGTGCAATATAATTGCATGGACACCCAAGAATTCAAAGCCTCTTCCACACCCTCTTTGTCATGACCCATCCCCCAGGGCTCGTGTCATGACTACCCCAAGCCCGCCTACCATAGGCCAGGGGTAGGCCACTAGCACTGAAGGCATATTTCCTATAACTGGGAAGGAATTTCCTTTATAACCTGTAAGCACACACAACCAAGCACAGAGCAAGACATGAACTCAAGTAAACTGAATAGTAAACAGAGTGAGTGCAGTAAGTAAAAGGGTCCGGAATACAAGCCCAACTGGAATGTACAAGTACAACTGAAATACAATACATCTGAATAAAGGGAAAGACAACTACTGGGTTGTCCTCCGAGGTTCCTACATGAAGGGTAGGTACATATCACCTCCTCAGCACTCCATGTCTGTATGTCTCCTCCGTGTATTGACTCGTCGTAAGGTCCTCCTCGGGACATCGTCCATTCCTCGTACCCTTAGTCTCGATAAATGATGTCTGATGTCTACACCAAACGCCACAAGGTGCGGGCATAGCCCATGCAGGGGTGAGTATAACGATACTCAGTAGGGACCCTAAGATCCTAAAGGTCTCACTAAATCCACAAATGATAAACCTCAAAGCATGAAGTCAACTATCAACTCGACTTAGGTATATTCCCATACATATACCTAAGTTATCAAGTATACCCATCTCAATCATGAGGAAACACAGGGTCCAACCCAAAATCCCAAAGCTCAAATGTTCCACAAAGGTATGAAAACCACAAAGGCAAGTACCACACAGTTATGCCACACAGAATAATACCACCAAGGTAATACCACAAAGGAAAGTATCACACAGGTATGAACTCGGATCACATCTGGTATAACTTAAGTACAGTAGAGATATGATTAGATATAACTACTAAATCATCTTACTCTGTAAAGAAGCTGACCCACACAAGATCGCTAGGAGCTGACCCACACAGGATCGCTAGAAGTTGACCCACACAGGATCTCTAGGTGCGGACCCACATAGGATCACTAGGAGCTGACCCACACAGGATCACTATGAGCTGACCCACACAGGATCTCTAGGAGCGGACCCACATAGGATCACTAGGAACTAACCCACATAGGATCGCTACATGCTAACCCACACAAGATCACAAGGTGCTGACCCACCCAGGATCGCTCTAAGTGATGACCCACATAGGATCGCTCTACATTCTTCACGTCATAGCCAACTACTGGGTTCCCGCACTATGCTCGTTCGTCTCCGAGAGGATCCACTCGACAAGCTAATGGTCGATACTCCAACATCCACTAAGTATCAAGAAGAAGTATCCCAAAAGATATCCACATAATAGGGGTCTCAATGCAACAAAATGTGTGTCAATCGTATGCCCATTTTGTGAGTTATTAGCCTTTTAGTTCTGAGGGAACGGTTGGATTGGTGCTCGATCCAACCCAACCATTTCCCAACTTTATTCAAATCTCCAATGGGGTATACCAAAGGGACCATCTCACTCCAATGTTTCTATTTCCGCTGGCGGTTCATCAATCGGACGTCTGGTGCCAAAGTTATGGCCAAAAGATCATAAATAGGTCATAGTGGGTCTGGGTCCGGTCCGACCTGGTGGGACCGGCCCGGTCCGCTGGGCGGCCTAGCCCATTGGGTTCAGCCTGGCCCACTAGGTGGCCCGGCCTGCAGGTTTCAGCCTGGTAGTTTGTGAGGGCGGTGAGGCCTTAGGGTGTCACGAGGGCACGGGGCGGTTCGGCCGTAGAGGTTCTGCGAGGGCGTGAGGCCACGGGGCGGCTCGGCCGGGAGGGTAGAGGCCACGGGGTGGCGCGGCCGGGGTGGCTCGGCAACGGAGGTTCCTCAAGGGCACGAGGCCATCTCAGCCACGGGGTGGCTCGGCCATGGGGGGTTCTGTTAGGGTGCGAGACGGCTCAGTCGTGGGGCTGTCGCAAGGGCGCGGGATGGCTCAGCCACAGGGTGTCTCGGTCATGGGAGGAAGAGCATCACGGGGCGTGGAGTCTACGGGTGGTGGTGGCCATGGGCGGCGGTGGTTGTGGGGTAGTGTTTTTACCTTCGTCACCTTCATCGCGGTTCTTGAGTTCCATCGGTTCCAATCACCAACACTGGTCACTGCCTTCTTCCATTAATAAGAACACACCAAAGAAGTAAAATAGCGGAGGGGTCGGGCCATTTTTTTTGGCACACACCCTCTGCGTTAGAGAAGTGGCAAGCAGCTCAACAAAAATAGGAGTCAATAACAACAAACTCTAAAATTTAATATGATTTGTTGATCAACTCATTTTGGTTGATCCACGTTCTCCATGCCTTCCAAGAATGAGTAAATTAATCTAGAGAATTCAATAATTCAATAATAACTCCATACCTCATTCGTTTGATTTGTTGAAGATTGTTCGTGGGGAAGAACATAATGTCATTGGAAAAAGATGGACGTCAGTGACATTAGTGTTTCCATGATCATTGGTTCGTTGATGTTGAAGATGTTCCTCATCAACAAATGTCCCAAGGAAGAAGTCGAAGTCGAAGTCAGTGTTCTTCATTGACGTTCTTCATTGTAGTGCTTTCTAACAGTTCTCCCAAGATCCCGCCTTTGAAAATGATTAATTTCCCCCAACCCAACAAAAATAAAAGGTATCCAATATAATAAAATATGTTGGCATAATTTCAAATTGGAATAATTAATTAACTAGGTTGGCATAATAAATGTTGGAGGAGTTGAAGAGGTTCTCCCACATTTAATATGTTGTTTGAGGGTTTTTCCCATTAAAGGGGAGTTCAAGGGGGTTTAATCTCAGGTGGTCCCCACCACCATAACCTCTTATGGGAGGTTTAGGCTCAGTGGTCCCCACCTCCATAACCTCTCATGGGAGGTTTTAGTTAAGTGGTCCCCATCTGTGAAACATCCACATGGGAATTTCAAAAGAAAATAAAATAAAATGTTACACCATCTTATTGTATTTTATTATTTCATAAATATGTGAAAAGATAACATCCACCCTCGACCTACTGCGGTCGAGGTGAAAGTCTCCTTAATCAAATACTGGTGTTGCGAGTTCAATGTTGTCCTCGAATTTCAATTCTGAGCACCGGTTTAAAAGTTTGAAAAACTCACTCACGTGTTTACTGAATGTACCCGAAAAAAAGAACAGAAATTCATTCCGGGCACTCCAGGCCCCAAAATCATGAGCTTTCAATTTTTGTGGACTCATGAAAATCCCATTTAATAAAATAATTTACATGTAAAATCTGGGTCTTTACATTCTCCCCACCTCTGGGATTTACGTCCCCGTAATCCACATCACAAAACTACGAAAACAAGTGGGGTACTGAGCACACATCTGAGCCTCCCACTACCATGTGATCTCTTGGAGGTTCTCGAGCTGCCAACGAAAACGCAAAAGAGGTATCGACCACCTACGAAGGACCCACTCCTGTCGATCCTCAATCTCAACTGGAACCTTCGTAAAATTCACCCCATCATCAACATCCATCTTTCCATGGTCGATGATGTGATAATAGTCATGCATGTATCTCCTAAATTGGAATACATGGTAGACGCCGTGCACCCAGTGAAACTGAGGTGGAAGAGATAAGCGGTATGCCACCTTTCCAACTCTGCTGAGGACCTGAAAAGGTCCAATGAATCTCAAATATAACTTGCCACCTCAGCCAAATCTCTGCAAACCACATCGAGGTGAGACCCATAGAAAGACGTGGTCGCCATCCTCAGCCTCCAAATTTCTCTGTCTTCTATCGGCATAGGACTTATTCCAACTCTATACAGTCTTCATCTGCTCTTGGATGATCTGCATCTTCTCTGTGGTAGCCTGTACCGTCTCTGGTCCCACTAGTATGGACTACCCTGAGTTATTCCAGCACAAAGGTGATCTGTAAAGTCGCTCATAAAACACCTCATAATGTGTTCTCCCAATGGTGGTGTGATAGATGTTTTTTTATGAAAACTCCACCAAAGTCAAGTGATCCTCCCAACTTCGATTGAAGTTGAGGACGCAAGCACGTAGCATGTCCTCGATGGTCTGAATGGTCTGCTCAGTCTGTCCATCCGTCTGTAGATGAAAAGTGGTGCCCAAACGAAGATACATCCTGAAAGTCTTATGCAACCCCTTCCATATCCTGGAAGTGAAACGTTTATCATGATTAGAGACAATCGTCTAGGGTACTACATGTATCCGCACAATCTCCTGGTCATAGAGGCAACCCAATCTCTCTAATGAACCCTGCTCTATGATCATTAGGAAGTGGGTTGACTTAGTGAGTCAGTTGATGATCACCGAGATAGAATCATTCCCTCTAGATATATGTGGAAGTCATGTCACGAAGTCCATAGATATCCCATCTCACTTCCACTCTATGACCTCTAAAGCCTGAACCAAGCCTTTTGGTACCTGATTCTCTGCCTTCACTTACTGACAAGTGAGGTACTGAGAAACAAACTCTACTACTCCTTTCTTCATTCCTGGCCACTAGTGCTATCGTTGTAGATCCTGGTACATCATCACAACTCTTGGATGTACAGATAGAGGTGATGTGTGGAACTCCCTCATCACTTCCTCCAAAAGTGACATAGGTACCATGGTATGTCCTCTAAAAAGGATGACATGCTCCCCACATTCATAAAATCCATCAGGTTCTTGTCCTGTGGATATCTAAGCACGTCGTGTCTCAAAATCAGTGTCCCCACATTGTGCCACCCTAACTCACTGAAGAAGTGTGGGAGTGACTATAATATATTCAAGAAAAGTTTCTCCATCCCGATCCACAAAGGATATCTGCAGAGCGGCCAGCTGCTCTGTCGTCTCACCTAGCAGCTATATACCTAACCTATGTCTGATTGCATCTGCTACAACATTCCTCTTCCTAGGATTATATACTATCTCAAAGTCATAGCCCTGGAATAACTCAATCCAACATCATTGTCTCAGGTTTGGGTCCTTCTGAGAGAAGATATACGTGAGACTCTCGTGATCAAAGTACACTGTAAAATGTTCACCCATCAGATAGTGCCACAACATCTTCAAGAATAAAACCAATACTACAAAATCTAGGTCATGGTTAGCGTAGTTATTCCCATGTTTTCTCATCTATCGAGAACCATAGGCGATCACTGCTCTCTCCTGCATCGGGAAACATCTGAGTCGGGTCCCTGATGCGTCGCAGTAAACTACGTATCCTACGCCCTCCTCTGGAAGCCTCAAGATGGGGGCACTAGTCATCATCTACCTCATCTCTTGAAAACTCTTCTGGAATCTCTCTGACCACACAAAGGGTTTCCCCTTCTTCATCAAAGCTGAAAGTGGTGCTGCAACTCTGGAGAAATATTGCATAAATATCTGGTAGTATCCAACCAAACCCCGGAAACATCGTACCTCTGTCACACTCCTGGGTGGATCCCAAGAAACTACCGCCTCAATATTTTCTAGATCCACTAAAACTCTAGCCTCAAATTTGACATGTCCCAGAAATTGAACCTCTCGGATCCAGAACTGGCACCTCAAGAGCTTACCATAAAGCTGGTGCTCTCAGAGTGTGTCTAGTACTACCTGCAAATGATAGGAATGTTCCTCCTCAGTAGTCGAGTAGATCAGAATGTTGTCGATGAAGACTACTACAAAGAGATCAAGGTATGGCTAAAAGATAATTTTCATGGGTCCCATGAACACTTCTGGAGCATTGGTTACGCCAAATGGAATAACCAAGAACTCGTAGGGGTCATACCGACATTTAAAAACCGTCTTCTGCACATCCTCGTCTCTTACTTTGAGCTGGTGATAGCCTGATCTGAGGTCTATATTTGAGAACCACAATGCTCCCTTCATTTGATCAAAGAGGTCGTCAATCCTCAAGAGTGGGTAATTGTTTTCATGATCACCTGGTGAAGGTTCTGATAGTCAACACAAAGCCTCAAGCACCCATCTGCCTTCTTGGCGAACAAAATCGGGGCTGCCCATAGAGAAACACTAGGCTGAATGAATCCCGTACCTTGAAAGTCCTATAGTTGTAACCGTAGCTCACGAAGCTCCACGGAAGCCACTCGATACACTGGTGTAGATATTGGTGTCGTCTTGGGTTATAATTCAATGTAAAAGTCCACCACTCTATGAGGAGGTTAACCCAGAACATCATTAGGGAATACATCCACGTACTGGTCCACCACAATAGGATAACTCGGACTCTCCACATCAACCACTCTAAGGGTAAGGCTAGCCAAGTGACGAGTAATTGGCTGAACTATCCTCTGGGTAATTAAATCTTGTGCTGCAAAGGCTCCCTTCTCGACGGTGAAGGTAAACCAGGTCTCATCCGTGCGGACACACCGCACAGTGTGCCTAGTATAGTCAATAAGAGCATGGACTATATATAAACAGTCCATACCCAAGATGACATCGTAAGGCCTTGATTCTACTACTAAGAGATCGTAGCCAAAGCTCTGGCCTCCTATAGTAAGCTCACACTGCCGGCACTAGTGCGTAATTGTCGAATCTGCTCCCGTAAGAGTCTCTGGCCGTAAGGATCGAGCCAACGACTCTGTAGGAATATCTGAGCTCTGAACAATGGTAGTGGCAATAAAAGAATGGCTGGCACCTATGTCAATAAGTACTGCATCTATTGTGGAGTAGACACAGATCATAACTCGTATCATCTTTGGAGTGTCGTGATCATAGGCCTCAACTGCATCATAGGCCTCAGCTGCCTGGTGTTGAGCTCACCCCTTTCCTCCTGCTCCATGTGGTTGGGGTGGACCTCCTAGGGGTGGTGGCAGTAACATCTTGAATCGTCGCCCACCGCCTGCTTCATGGCTAGCTCCTCTTCCACATCCACAAACTCCCTGAGGACCTCCTCATCCAAATATCTGTTTCTGCCTAGGCGGTCCTTTGAACATCTTCTGGTCATCCGTATGGAGGGTCGGACAGTCACGGGCCATCTAACCCTTCCTGCCGCATGCATAACACTTCTCACTCCTGGCATGGTTGGATCCGCCTCGGGTACCCCACACAACCGATCCTGAGTCATGAGGTCATCCACCTGTAGGTCTGGTCCTCTTGGACTTCTGCGACATCTTTCTGCTACCAACTGTAGAAGACTCTGCTATGAGACGACTGGTGGTGGGTCTCGCTACTGGTGACTGCTCAGCAAAAAACTCTCCGCTAATAGGGATCTCTCTAACACCCTCGTCTGCATGGAGATACTAAGTGAGATCATCGAAGCCCTGATCTCCCGTTTGACTCCCTTCTCGATGGTCTGGGCCCTGAAGAATGGGTCCCACACCATATATGTGGTGTAGCATGAGAGGTCAGTGAACCTCACTGAGTACTGAGCTACAGTCATGATGCCCTATTGCAGATGAAGAATCTCATCTATGCGCACTGTGTGAAGAGTCACTAGAGAAAACTCTACCTGAAACAGTCTCTCGAAGTCTTCCTAGAGAAGCGTGAAATCATCATGAACCTGGAGCAGAAAGGTCCACCATCTTCCTGCTGTTTCCTATAGATTACTGGTGGCAAGGATCACCACGAGATCGGCTGGTGTCCCTACCAGTCAGAAGACTCTTACTATAGCCTCCAACTAATCCTCAACTGCATGTGGGTCCATATCTCCCCTGAACCTGGGTGGCCTCTGGTGCTGGAACTTGTGCAACACACTCAGGCGGCACGCACCATCTACGGTTGGAGTCAGTGGAATCGGTGTCCCAATGGGTAATGGTACCGCTAGTGCCTCCACCGGTGCATCTACTAGAAGAGGTCCCTGCACCGAGTCCTCGTCACTCGGTGGGCTATCAGTGCATACTAATCTCGGTACCCTAGTTGGTTGTCTATGTGGAGGAATCCTAAAAAGAAACAGGTACTCCACGGTCAATAAGTTATATATGTTGAGTTGACTCAATGAGATCACAAAGAAAACTCTTCAAAACACACACACAATTAGTGTTTTCATGCATTGAGTTAGAAATCAGAAGTCAGGGTCCTGGTGTATGGATACATCGGCTGCCACACCAACACTGGATTCCCTAAACTGATAACCACACTCACTACACTTAACACTATTTTCATTAAAATAAATATCAGAGTCCTTTTTTCTATATTAGAACTGACTCCTCTGATAAAAATTTGTCATGACCCGTCTCCCGGGGCCAGTGCCGTGACAACCTCAAGCCCGCCTTCCATATGCCAGGGGTTAGTGACTAGCATCGAAGGCGTATTACCAATAACTGGGAAGGAATTTCCTTTATAACATGTAAACATAAACAACCAAGAACATAGCAAGATATGAACTCAAGTAAAGTGAACAGTAAATAGAGTGAGTGCAGTAAGTAAAAGGGGCCAGAATACAAGCCTAACTGGAAAGTACAAGTACAGCTGAAATACAATACATCTGAAGAAAGAGAAAGAAACCTAATGGGTCATCCTCCGAGGTTCCAACCTGAAGGGTAGGTACCGATCGGCTCCTTATCACTCCACATCTATATGTCTCCTCCGTGTACCAACTCGTCATAAGGTCATCCTCAGGGCACCGTCTAGTCCTCGTACCCTCTATCTCGATCAATGTTGTCTGACGTCTACACAAAACACAATAAGGTGCGGTCATAGCCAGTGTAGGGATGAGTATAACGATACTCAGTATGGACCCCAAGACGCTCAAGGTCTCACTAAATCCACAAAGGATAAACCTCAAAGCATTAAGTCAACATTCAAACCTAATTAGATATATACCCATACATATACCTAAGTTATCAAATTTACCAATATCAATTGTGAGGAAACATAGGGTCCAACCCAAAATCCCAAAGCTCAATTGTTCCACAAAGGAAGGAAAACCACAAAAAAAAAAGTACCACATAGGTACGCCACACAGAAGAATACCACAAATGTATTACCACAAAGGAAAGTACCACACAGGTACAAACTCAGCTCATATCAGGTATAACTTAAGTATAGTAGTAGAGATGATTAGATGTAAATTCTGAGTCATCTTACTCTATAAAGAAGACGACCCACACAGGATCTCCAGGAGCTGACCCACAAAGGATCACTAGGAGCTGACCCACACAGGATCGCTAGGTGCTGACCCACACAGGATTCCTAGGAGCTGACCCACACAAGATCGCTAGGAGCTAACCCACACAGGATCGCTAGGAGCTGACCCACACAGGATTGCTAGGTGCTGACCCACACAGGATCGTAAGGTGTTGACCCACACAAGATCTATCTAAGTGCTGACCCATAGAGGATCGCTCTACATTCTTCACGTCACAGCCAGCTACTAGGTTCCTGCACTATGCTCACTCATCTCCAGGAGGATCCACTCCACAAGCTACTGGTAGATACTAAAACTTCCTATAAGTCGCAGGATGAAGTATCTCAAAGGGCCTCCAAATCCTAGGGGTCTCAATGCAACAGAAGGTGCATCAATCATACGCTCGGACAGTGAGTTATAATCCTTTTAGTTCCGATGGCCCGGTTAGATCCATACTCGATCCAACTCAACTATTTCCAAACGTTATCCAAATCTATATTAGGGTATACCAAATGGACCGTCTCCCTCCAAGGTTTCCATTGCCATTGGCGGTTCGTCAATCGGACGTCTGGTGCCAAAGTTATGGCCAAAAGAGTATAAATGGGTCGTAGTGGGTCTGGGTCCGGTCTGACCCAATTGGACTGACCCGACCCGACCCGGCCTTGGTCGACCCGGTTTGGGTCGGCCCAAACCGCTGGGCGGCCCGGCCTGGTAGGCCACGAGGGTCGTGAGGCTGTGGGGTGCCACGAGGGCCAGGGTGGCTCGGCCGTAGAGGTGCCGTGAGGGCGTGAGGCCACGGGGCGGCTCGGCCGAAGCAGCATGAACGGGAGGGCGGAGGTTGTGGGGGGCGTGGTCGGTGCAGTGCGGCCGGCAAGGCATAGGCCGTGGGGCGGCCGGGGCGGGGCAGCTCAGTCATGGAAGGGTGGCGAGGGCGCGAGGCTGGCATGGCCATGGGGGGTGCCGCGAGGGCACAGGACAGCTCGGCCATGGGGGTGCTTCGAGGGCATGGGACAGCTTAGCTGCAAGGTGTAGAGGTCGCAGGCCATGGTGTCCTCGGGTGGAGGAGCGCTATGGGGCATGGAGTCTATGAGCGACGGATCACCGCAGTGCATGGAGTTCGCAAGCGGTGGAGCACCGCGGGACATGGTGGCAGCAGGCGGTGGTGGCCATGGGGCGGCGGTGGCTGTGGGGCGGCATCGTTGCCTTCATCGCCTTCGTCGCGGTTCTTGAGTTCCACCAGTGCCAACCACCGACACTAGTTGCCGCCTTCTTCCATTGAGAATAACACACCAAAGAATCAGAACGATGGAGGGATCAGCCATGTTTTTTTGGCCCGCACACTCCATGTTAGAGAGGTAGCAAGCGGCTCAACAAAAACAGGACTCACAAAAAAAACTCTAAAATTTAATAAGAATCATGGATCAACTCATTTTGGTTAATCCATTTTCGCCATGCTTTCCAATAATTAGGAAATTAATCGAGATAATTCATGAATTCAATAATAACCCCCTACCTAGTTCGTTTGATCCATTGAAGATTGTTCATGGGGAAGAAGACGATGTCGTTGAAAAAAGATGGACGTCGGTGATGTCTTCGTTTCCTCGATCATTGTTTCATTGATGTTGAATATGTTCCTTGTCAACAAATGTCCTAAGGAAGAATTCGAAGTCAAATTTGGTTTTCTTCGTTGACGTTCTTCTTTGGAGAGCTTTCTCCCAATTCTCCCTAGCTCCCACCTTTTCCAACGATTAATGTCCCCCAACCCACCAAAAAGAAAAGGTATCCAATATAATAAAATATGTTGGCATAATTTCAAATTGGAATAATTAATTAACAAGGTTGGCATAATAAATGTTGGAGGAGTTGAAGAGGCTCCCCCACATTTAATAGGAAGTTTGAGGGTTTCTCCCATTAAAGGGGAGCTCAGGGGGGTTTATTCTCAAGTGGTCCCCACCACCATAACCTCTCATTGGAGGTTTTGGTTCGGCGGTCCCCACCTCTATAACCTCTCATGGCATGTTTTAGTTCAATGGTCCCCATCTGTGAAACATCCACATGGGAGTTTCAAAAGAAAATAATATAAAATGTTACACCATTTATTTTATTTTATTATTTCACAAATATGTGAAATGATAACATCCACCATCGACCTACTGCAGTTGAGGTGAAGGTCTCCTTAAGTGAATATCGGCACTGCGAGTTCAACAGTGTCCTCAGATATCAATTCCGAGCACCGTTTCAAAAGTGAGAAAAACCTGCTTGCACGTTTCTTGAACGTACCTGAACAAAAGTTCAAAAATTCATTTCGGGCACTCCGGGCCTCAGAAGCACACACCGTCAATTTTTTAGGACTCTTAAAATTCCCATTTGATAAAAACAATTACCTAGAAAATTTGGGTCTTTATACTCATATTCTCCTTTTTCTTATACTCCTTTTGGAATAAGAATTCCAAAGTACACTTCAACCATTCGTCACTATTGTAGACAATGTATCACCCCTGATACATGACTTTTGATCTTAGGATTAACACATCAATAATTTAAATTACCATTCTCCATTTCAATTAGGAGGGTTCCTTTATTCATGTTGATCATCATAGACATCCATTGACACCCATTGTAAATAAATAAAATCTCATACACAAAGTCATCCCAACTATCTCCCCCTTTTTATTTTGTTTTCAAGACTTTAGAGTTCTTCAAATGAATGTGTCAATGAGAATTATCTCTCTCCCTTCTTTACTTATTTCTCTCCATCTAAAACATTAATTTCAATTTTGATCCCCCTTATTGACAAGAAATACAATGTTCATGAAAAGAGGGTATCAACCCTTACTTAAACATTGTTCCATTAATCATTTCACTCCAAGTCAACATTAGCTTTGCTCAGTGTAGAAAACAATAGGATTCCATTTAGACAACTAATTTGTCCATTATACACTTATCATGATACCACATGATATGAGAACTCATATACTTTTCTTCATGGGTTTTCCACTTTCATTCCAAGTTGTGGATAATAAATGTGATATGAAATAATCAACCTGAAAACATTTAACAGTAATTGGTAGGATATGTGACCTTGGTGCACTTCCATTCATCTTATGTCACTCATTAGTTTAGTTACACCCCATTTTTAGAATGATCATCATTTTGAGTAACCAAGGATGAGAGATAAATAAATGACATACCTTTTCCAACGACATGACCTTTAAGAAATATTCATAGTAATTGAATTTTATACCAACTGACGTTGATAATAATTGAAATAATAACTCTGAAAACTTCTTTATATGTCTCTCCCTTAAGGGAACACTTCTCAAGTTTACCCCCTGAGATCTTGCTTCACCTTCAATTCCCTATATTATGGGAACAAATACAACACAATTATATTCAAAGGAATAAGGTGGACCTTCCTTGATTTATCAATGCTAATAACTAGGTTGAGATGGTTTTCTCAACCAAGATGCTCCATTTGGTCCACTCTTCAAACTTTCAAATTTGATCTTCAATTCTAGTTGTTCTTGTGTGGTTCTATCTACTTCTTCCATTTTCCTCATTCTTTTGAAATCCTCTATCCCAATTACCAATATGTTCTTAGGGATTATGGCAGAAAGTTTGGATTTTCCACATTACTTATTCTAACTGTCATATTTTCTAGTAGATCTTTTGGATGTACCACCCTTCAACTTCTTGGATTTAGAATCCGTTGAATTCTCACCATTCTTACTTGGAATTTTCTTAAAAGGATTTTCTTTTACAAAAATCTTCTTATTACTTCCCAAGGATGATTATTATTTCTTATCCAAATTCTATGTTATTCTATTATTATAAACTTTTGATGCATATTGAGATAAGCATATAAAAACCCTATGAACACTTCCATTGCATACATCAAAGATTTTGTCAATAATTCCAAATCTATTTGTAGTATAATGATGTTTTTGGACCTATGGATGTTTTTTTCCTTCCTTATCATGATCCCCTTTGAAATGGGCTTTCATTGTGATTATTCATTTTTAGGATTGTACCAACATTCTAATGCACAATGTCCAAACCTGTTGCATCACCAACATTGACCCACATATCATGACTTCTTGAAATTTCTGCATAAGATTTTTGGGAATTCTTCTTGATGTGTTGTGCTCTTTGTAGGGAACCATATTCTAAATTCTTATTATTCCTATCCACCCTATCTATGGTTGTAGGTATCTCATCACCTTTCCTCATCCATACTTGATTATAATTTTTATTGAACCATATACTTTTTGTAGAGACAGCTTTATAAACACTAGTAAAAGATGGTTTGGATGTAACCTTTAATTTCTCATATTCATTTGATAGATCTTTCAATGAATTCATGATATTCTTATCACATGTTGGACATCTTCCAACCTTAGAATCCTCCAGTGAGCATTGAGTACAAGAAGCTATTGTATCCTTCTTCTGTAAAGAATCAATATGTGCCTTCTCAAGATTGGTCAACTACATATCCCATTCTAGACATTTCATATCAAGGATGACTTTCTGATCTTCAATCATATCATCTTCTATTAACAAGCTTCATTCATTATTTCAGATTTACCTTCATGAAACATAACTTTATTTTGTAGCAAAGAGTCAAGTTCCTTAAATTTCATGGAAGTTTATTCCAATCCTAAACTCTTGACATTAGTGATCTTATTCAGCTCATCTTAATGTGCAAGGATCTTTTCTTCTAGAGTCTTATTGACTCCTTATTTCTTTTCAGAGGCTTTAATCTACCGAGATATATTTAAGAATTCAATAATTATTCCTTCTTATGAATTTTTCATATTATCATCTTCTCTTTCCAATTGGGTGATCTAAGCCTGCATATAATGAAAAATTCTACAAACAAATACAATCCTTTCCTTAGGAATATCATGAAGACAATTTCTTAGTTTCTCAATTTCAAGATCATGTGAGGTAAAAGATTGATCAACATCACCACTTGTGTTGGAATCCTTATTTTTGGTGGAAACTTCTACCACTTTCTCCTTACTTTCCAAGCCTGATATTTCTTCATTATTGGGATGGCATGGAGAACAAGATACTACTTCTTCTTTATATAAGAGGTAATTCTTCAACTATATCTTCTCTTTATTTTTTCGGTATGTCAAGGTATTATTGGATATAGACTTATGCTCATAGATCCCTAATTCTTTAATAAAACAGAACTTCATTATTGACATAAGAAAGAAAACTCAAATCCTCCACTGAATAAAATTACTTTAGAGTATCCAATATACCTAAATCTCTCCCCTATGATACCAATTGAAGGACCCTAGAACACCTTGAGAGGGGGGTAAATCAGGGATTCAACATTTTATCTTTTTTACTGGATCTTGTACCCACGTCTGTAGGAACTTGTTTAAATATGTATGATGGATATGTGAAGTAATTAAAAAATTTACATGCATAAGGATAGCACATCAATCTTACTTGGTTCTACATTAAGGGATACATCCAATGAGCGTACACCGACAATTTTTCAGTCATACATAATTCCACTAATATTCATTAGTTATGGATTACAAAGTTTTGGGAAAAATCACTCAATCCTAGGAACACTACCTAAAGGTACCAGTATAGCTCACTCCTTCGCTTGGATCACTTACATTGATTCCTCTGGATCACATCCTTGGGTGAAGTCTCAATCAGTTTATAGATGTGAAGGTCTCTTCGATAGATGGGTGTGGAAATATTTTTCTCCTGTTCAACAAGATAATTTTCTTGCATCTAAGTCCTGAATTAACTCTCTTTTATATTCAATATTCTTCCATAGTGCAACAACTAAATGCACTAGGAAATCTTCTTATTATAAGCCAAAATTGCTAAAACATTTGTGATTATTCCAAAAATAAAGGTCATTTGAAATGGAATCATTAGAATCAATTCTCCTTAATTTTTTTCATATATGCACGAGATCATTCATGTAGCAAGTAAGTACACTTCTCCTCTTCTTCTTCTATACGCACGTGCAACCACTTGTCTAGGTTGTATTATTAAAATTCCTTTATGTATGCATGTACACGGAAGAGTGAATGAACTATCCACTTCTTCTTCTTCTTGTGTGAAAACCCTAATGGGTATGATGATTCTAGCTTCTTCAAATCATACCCTCGGGTGCAGCCCACGGTTCCCCTTGTTCTTGGACACATGAATGGATGATGTCCTTTGTGTACACACTTACTTCTCACACATGAGTGCATGTGTGCATGCACTACTCCTCCCCTCATGATTCTTCATCTTCACATAATCACACAAGGCGTCAAGCTTTTTCAGACAATGAAAATTCATTTATCCATGTGTGTACAACCCTTCAACATAAAAACCCTAGAAAATTGTATAGGTATATCATGTAGACATGAGAGTGTTTAACTTCTCTTCATGACCCAAAAGGATTCACAGCTCTTCTTCTTCATGAAAGGGATGCAAGGTTCTCTTTCACAAAGAGAAGGTTCTATTATACATCTTCACAAGACACTTCATGAGTCTGTTTCACTTGTTGAAGGTCGGTGCCTCTTTGCTTGTTGATGCTCTGTTTCTGAGAAATAAGAGCTCTCTAGTGTCTCCAAGGTAACCCCCCTTTCATACTTGGTGAATATCTTTAAATAGGTGATGATCAAATATTTTTCATGTTTCAAATCACTCAAAATATCCTCATTAGATATTTCATTTGAATAACCAATATCGTCTACATTTAATATTTTCACATTGTATTTGAGATATGCCACATATCTCATTGTTTCCATTTTCAAAATCATAGCCTTTATTCTATCTCGTGAAAAAAATGTGCATTCACTGAGATTGCATGAAAATATAATTTTAATCCTCGCACAAATATTTCTACGTAGCCTCACAGCTTTTCTTTATTCATATAATATTTATCGTTGAGTTTTACACATGCATGAAAGATGAATATTGAATGCATGGACTCGGTATGATAAAATGATCTTCACAATGTCAGAATGATGAGACATGGTGGTCGGGATGTGGTTCTTCCTCAACTCCAGTAGAAGGAATCCCTGAAAATTTAGTAGCGGTGGAGGAGGAAAATGGAATGGATAATTCAGAGGCTGTAAGAGATCAAACCATACTCATTTAATTTTTAAAGGTGTGGGATAATGGACTGTCGTGATTAGGTCTTTAGTGTGGATGAGATGGACGACTTAGATTTTTTTCCAGGTTTTTAAATTATAAACAGTAACTGCAATCTGCGTCGCACATTGAACTAGATAGGTGAGTAGAGTGTAGTATATCAATCAAGCTGCTTCATACCATATCCAAATTACTCCTCCTCCCACCATGGTACTGCCCCATACCATGTTCTGTGGGCGCGCTCTACGCCCACCCTCTGTGAAGGCATAGGTCCAACATTACAAGGGATTTTCCTCGTGCGCTCCTACAAGCCTACACAGAGCCCTGCCTCTCACAAGTAGGCTTGTATGGCTTCCCCTTGGGCACAATTAACTCTATCCTCCATGTTCCTCGGGTTGGGGCTGGTTGGCTGGGAAATGGGTGGGCCCATTTTTTTTAATAGGCCCAAAAAAATACATGGTAAAAATCCAAGGGTGAAATATAAGTCCATTTCCACCCTATAATTCCAATACTCTTCCACACCATCTTCTTCCCTTTTTATTTTACTCCTTTTGGAATTATAATTCCAAAGTACACTTCAACCATCCTTCATTTATATAGACAATGTATCACCCTTGACACATGACTTTGGAACATAGGATCAGTGCATCAATCATTTGAATTAAAATTCTTTATTTCACACAGGAGAGTTCCTTTCTTCATGTTGATCATCATTGACATCCATTGACACCTATTGAAAACAAATACAATCTCATACACAAAGTGGTCCTAACAATAATTTTAAAGATAAACAACATAAAAGTGTTAACAACCATAATCCAAAGGTTTAGTATGTTGGGAAAATTAAGACAATACCAAAAATATAAATAATAAATCCCAAACATAATTTAATTCCTTCTTCTCTAGATTCTTATTGGCCCACATGTTTTCCTTAATTCAATTATTCACCTGAGGATATACATCATAAGATGGGGTGAGATAAAATCCCAATAAAAGGATGAATAAGAGACAAGAAATATGGGTGATCATAAACATCTTCATACTAACATAAGAAAAGTATAATAATCATAATAATTATATGAAGAATCAGATAAAATCAAGGAATGTGGTAATGCATAAAAGTGAAACATCATGTCTTAGTGGTCAACACCACACCTAGTTGTGAACAAAGCTAACATCATGTCCACGTATAACATATGTTCGTCATCATAGATAATTATCATAAAAAAATATAGAATCATATTCATATATACATCACATTATATCATGAGATACATCACATTACCCAATTAATTAGAGATATATATAATTCTAAGTGCACCTATCACATCATAACAGTTACAAAATCATGCTTGTGACAGGTAATGTATAACAATCATTTCTGTAAAATAACCCATGGAATGAAAATGGGTTTCATGAGAATTTACTAAATAATAAATTCATTAATAAACATTAAGGTTCGCAAAATAAAAATGGAATCACATACTTGGTATAATAACCATGAATCTTGAGTGAAGAGGAAATAATATCAAGAGAAGTAAAACATGTGTTTTTAGAATGAAGGGTTCTTTTGGAAAAATCATTGAATTTTTCATAAAAATAATATTTAAAGCATGTATATCAAAGAAATGAAAATTTAAGGATAATAAAATTATGTTTGAGTAATATTAAAATAACACACATATTGAAATTTGGAATGAAATAGGAATAACCAGAGGAAAGGAAATTGGGTTCAAGAATCCCCTTACCTTAAGTCTGACTGATTTCTACACTTTGATGTCTAGGATAATAAAATTAGATTATATAATTAATAAATATAGAACCTATTAAAAATTTATTTACTTAATTATAATTTTATTAATTTCATTTATATCCATTTTTATGAGTTATAGTTTTCAATTTTATCGTTCGAGAGTTCTTGTTTTCTTTGTTTTCAGGATCGGTTCACTTTTATACATATATTGAAGATCATGATAAATGGGGATAATTATCCAGAACTGAAGTTATGTGTTATTAATGATGTTAATTAATTTTAATTTTTCTTATATATTATTTTGGTTCCAGATATGAGGATGATTCATTAGATAAAATGTTAATGATAATTGTTTATATTAATTTGGTGGTTTTTCGATCACAAAAAACTCTTTTTGTTTTATTATTTAATATTATGTATATAAGTTAGTTTGATAACATAAAAAAAGTTATAAAATAAATTTTACAATATCTTTCAACTATTATAAAGGTTTCCGGACCATCCTTTAAGGAGTAAAGGAAAATAAAAACTTTTCATCCTTGAAGATGATTAAACAACACCTTACGGACAATGTTTCTATTTTTAGAATAAATGGGAGAGGAGAAGAGGTATGGTGATATATTATTCAATTAAAAAAAATAAAATTATAGTATTTATAATATAATGGAGTTATCACACCACTTTTATAAGGTGTAATGAGGAGAGAATAGGAAAAGAAAATAAATTGAAAAGAAATAAAAAAGAAAAGTAGGAGGATTTTACCTCTTGAATCCTTCTCCTTGAGAACCTCTTTAGGGGGTTGGTTTTGGGATTTTGTTGAGAAAAAATTATCCTTCATGTGTGTAAGTGTATTTTTAATAGGATTGGTGAGATATTGGACAATATTAAAGGCTTGGAAGGTGTGAGGATAAGAGGTGTTGAGGGTGGTATTTAAAGGGGAGGAGAGGGGTGTTTTCTCATTATTATTTTCATTAGTTTATTACTTTGGCCCAAAACAATGGATAAATTAAGACTTGTTACTAGATATATTAACATAATTAAATATATTTCTAGATATTTTTCTTACATCATCCTTACATAAAAAATGAAAAAAAATTCATGTTTTTAGCTTTTGTCATAAATTATCATATTTTACTATTCACCACGAGTTCAAATATTTTAGAAAATTATCAAAATTCATGTTGACCCTTTTTCAAAATTTAGAATTAAAAACTAAAGTCCATTTTCAGAAAACAGTTTTCTAAATATTAGAAATTTAGTTTTTATTTAATATCATCATTTTCATGGAAAACATTTTTTAAAATTAAAATACATTTTATAAGATTTTGAAAAACTAATTAAGGTCCCATAAAATTAGATTATAATAATATAAAAACAATTTTTTAATTTATGATTCTATTTTATGAAAATAAAATTTATTTTAAATAATTATATTAATTATAAAATTTTAAATAAACATTTATGTTTTATAAAAATTCCAACACCTAATTATTAATTTTTAGAATATTTATTTTTTTATAAAAAGATATAATTATATCATATTATAATTTATAAGATGAAAAAAAAATTATTTATACTTTCATATATGTGGTTACTATTCTATTGGATGAATTACTATTCCAAATGGTTGTGTTACTATTCTAAAGGTCATGTTACAATTCCACTAGTATAGGTTCTTTAATTTATATAAATACCTCTTATATAATTCATTATTCATTAATAAAGTTTTTATTTCATTATATATGTGATTTTATTTGATTTATATTATATGGAATAATTATAAAAAGGGAGTTTTCATTGATAAAATTCGGTTTTCTTACAAGTAAACTAATAATGAAATAAAATATAAAGATAATTATAATGTAAATAATTATATTATTTATAATTAAATTATATTTATATTACATTACGTTAAAATTAAAAATATAATTGGAATTTTAAATTAATTTAGTTAATGAAATGAAATGAATGTTTTAAAAAACTTCCACTTTTCAATATTCACCTAAAAATAAATCTTTTTCAGAAAAACCCTAAAAATTCACCCTAATAGAATATTGACATGAAGATTTCATAAATCATATTCTTCCCCTAAAATAAAATTCCAAAATGGCATAAATTAATTATATTTTCTTTGTGAAAAAATTTAAAAGAAACCATTTTTGAAGAAAACATATCTTTTAATAATAATAAAAATTTACTAAAAATTGAATAATTATTTATTTTAATTAATAATTGAATGTTCATTATTTAAAACATTTATATATATTCTTAATTATTTGGGTATTACTATTCATACCATCCATTTTAATGGTTAGGTTAAAACTTTATACTATAGCATGATCATTTAGACTTGGTGTTTCATGTAAGGTAAGCTATCAAATACATAAAGATTATTTAAAAGGAAATATAGAAAAACATCTCGATGTTACAATGGGTCGTGTTGTCTCACCATGCCTAGGAATTCACTCACCATACTCGCATTTCTGCACCATATCTATTCTCTTACACCCCCATGGACATGGCCCCACCATTCCACCATCTAACATTTGAATCGATACAATTCTATCAATCCACCCTCATTATTTTCCCTGGTGCTGTATAATTCCCTTCTAACCACCAACAAAAACTATATATAGAGGTATTCTAATTTTATTAAAAGACAATAGGGTAAGAATATATAATTTTTTTGAAAAAATTTCTCATAAGTATTTTTTGGGTTCTGTTTATTAACATGTTTGATGAAAGATGCTACATTGGAAGTTACAAGAATGTGTTTCCCATGTTTACTAAAGTAGGGATTATCTAATCCAAGATCACACCCAATTTAAGGTTTTACAAGCTGTGATATAGTTAATCGGATCATGTGACCACATCCATTCCCTATGATTTGTTCTGATGAAGAGGCCCAACACAGAAAGAAGTAAAAGAAAAAATGTCATATAAAGAGGAGGTCATGGTCAATAGGAAGGGTTATAAATAAGTATGAACATATGATCATGGTCTAAATTATAGTATGTATAGGGGTGGAGGAAATATGAATAATTTTTTTTCATAGGGTCATAGATAGGAATCATCAATTGAGAATCTATTCTACATCGATGACCAACAGTTAAAGGAGCCTAACTTAGAAATGTCAATTTCCTTTCACTTGTATTTGTATAGATTGTGTCACCCCATGATCTATAGGTATCATCCTACCAGTTTATAGTAAAGTGTGGTGATATAGGTATTCACATGTGGTATGGTTCTTGGTGATTTTAGGACAAATAGCGATCATTTTTACCCCACACTGTGGTAAAACGTTTTTTGGAATTTGATTCATTATATGTAGGAAAAAAATATTGTGAAGATAATTTTATTTTATGTTAATTTTAACTTCCACTTAATGGGTATTTTCCAGACAGTTTTTCAAGTCCTTAATTTAGTGAATTCGTTCATATAAAGGGGATACATATTAAGGTGGTGATTTAAAAATATGAGAATTATAGAGGGGAAATAGTTATACATAATCACATTAAGAATATAAAGATCCTAAGAATAGGTGGTTATTCTACATATCATCTAGAAGGTTCATGGTTGAATAACCTGTTATTCTAGGAGATCTATTCACTCACTAAAAGTACAAAAATTCATGTGTTAAAGATAAACACCATTCATAGAGAATATTTTAATTATCTTCAAGTGAGTAAGTAATACTTCAAAAAGAATAGCAGTTATTTCCTTGGTGAAGGAGATACATTTTCTCTCCATCTATTTTTGGTAGTGAACTAGGAGGGTCTATTAGACCACTACCAATTTTTGAATTTAAATATGGGATATTTTGATGTTTATGGTGCACTAGAACATTCTTATGCATACTCCTTATATGCATATTAGTGGGGATAAACTAATAATAATCCCCTATGTCATTTATAACATTCAATTATCATTGAGAGGAAAGATAGATAGAGTTGGAAGTGTTTCTAAAGGTGAGGAAAAAATCCATAATCAGGGATGGATCATTTGAATATTTTATACCCTGATTCACTGCCCCATTTGTGGGTAATCCTAGATAATGGACTAACTGGTGGTATAAAAGGGTTGTTTTTGTTTCTCTGTTGAAGCATAGAGAATATTTTCACTAAAAATTTTATTTCCATCATTTAAGAAATGATTTCTAGTTTTGGAAAATATGGATAGAACAATATTTATAGTCTTTGGGCATGGATGTCTATACAGCATAAACTTATTGATTCACCACTAATATATATAGTGGATCCTTGAAAGAGAAATGTCACAAAAATGGATACAGATGAAAAATTCATTAATTACAAAGGAAGTTCCCAAAGAAATCCTATTTACATAAATGCAATTTCATAAAAAACCATTAATGTTATATGGGAAAATCTAATAAATATTTATTAATTAGATTCATATGTTTCATAAGAAAAGTTACACATTCTATGGTAAAAATATAAATATTTTATAATTAATTCAAATGAGATTTTTGATTCCTTTTTTGATCATAAAAATGTTCTTGTTGATGATATGTGAGGACTCAGTGAAGATATCAAAGATAAAAATATTTTTTAGAGGAACATTAGATGTATCCCTTATCATATAAACTCAAATGTGTCAATTATAGAAGATAAATAAACAAAATATATATCACTTTGTAGATTTTATACTACTCTAGTGGATTATGAGATGATAAATTATGAAAATGATTCAATAATGAATGAGAGTACAAAAGTAGTGGCATTTAATTCCATGAATAAGATCTCAATCAAGGAGAATCTAGATGTTGACAATGTTTTTGAGGTTATTTCATTGTTTTCCTCTAATATTAATAGAGTGGGAAGAATTTTCCATGGAAATATTCTTCTTGATTGATTTAAATAAGGAAAATATTGAAATCTTGTGATGAAATTTTTCCGGAACCATCAATAATATGATGATGATGAGAAGAAACATAAGAAGTTAACAAAATATATGGAAGGTATAAATAATTTCCAATGAGTATCTTTATAAAAGAGAAATTTGCAATCTAAATAAAAATATTTCTCTCAAAAAATTGAAAAAAAAAATAAGTCAAATATTAAATGGAGGAAGATATGTTAAGGTCAACTGAAAATAATACAAAATATAATGATGGTAATCATGATAATGAAGGAGTTTCGAGAATAGTTGATCCTCAAGCATAACTGGAGGCAACCCTTTAAAAATGGATTTTTGGAATGAAAAGACTAATAACTCTCATACATTTTTTTATTATTTCAATCCTTAAACGAAACAATAATAATAAGTATAGATAGAGTTATGTTTTTATATTGAAAAACACAAATATGTAATTTATAAAAAATCAGGAATGGAAGTTTAACTACATATTGGAGTGGAAAAAAATGTGAATAATTGATGGATTAAAAAATTCTCTAAAATATAGTGTTAAAAGGATTGAGAATATAGATTAAGGAGTTTTGAGTTGTCATAATAAGTGTGAAGATCGAGAACAAATTTTGACACTTGGAATAGTGATTGGTAATTTGAAGGCATCATTATCATGTAATTCCAAAGGGATTTGTGAGAAAAAATCATATACCTATTCCTTAAGTATAATTATTAAAAGATAAATTAAAATCATTATTGAGGAATTATAAAGATAAAAATACAATATTTGATGTTTTTAAACAATAATCTTTAACTCTCTAGAATATGGTAGATCTACCAATCACTACAAAGGTTACAATTCAATAGGTAATGGAAGATTCAAGTATATCAAGGTTCAAATGTTTTTGTTGTAGAATTTTGGGACACATTTAATATGTGTGTTTATCTGATACTATATTTTTCTAAGATAAATTCCAATCCAAATAGTCAAAAAAATTATTAATCACTATTTTTATTTTAAGGAATTTTTCTTTTATTGGGAAGGATTTAGTCATAAATCATTGGATTGTGCATCAATAAGAAGAAAATGGAATCAATAATTACTCAAAGTTTAGGAATGTAAAATCTATAATCATTATCTGAAATAATGGAAACTCAAAACATATATTCAATATTGTGAAAATAAGAATAGTTTATAGAGTTAGATGTTGAGTATACTCACTCATCACCAATATGGGTAAATAAAAGAAGTTCATAAAAATTAAATGTTGCTAAAATTTCCTTAAGGGAAATTGAAATTTTTAGTTAATGGATTTTGGATAATCGATGAATATCACACATGACCATAAATTAAGATCATGTTGTAAATATCAAGAACAATAAAGACGATGTTACTCCTTTTAAGAATGATAAGGGTCTTAAGATTTTGTGTTGCCCAATATCAAAATTTAGATGTAAATATATCATGTGATCTATTTTTCTCTTGGTTGAATGGATATTTTATGATTTAATCAGTATTATCCAATTATGTGGCCTCATTTATGAGGTGGAGTTCAACAAAAAAAATTAATATTATAGATAAATATTGTTCACTTATTCCATATGTAACAATAATGAAGGGAAATCAATACCTTGTTGGTGACGAAAATTTATCTATGTTATCTAAAGAGGAGGAAAATAAGTTATTTCATAGGTGGCTTGGCCATTTGATCCAAACATATTTATATAATTTTGCAATGAGTGGTGAGGCATGTGAAATTCCCCATCTCACAAGTGATCACACACACATATGTGATTTATATAAAAAAGGTAATATTATTTGAAAGACATACAAGATAAAGAAGGTGAATACATCAAGGATTTTTGAGCTAGTGCATGTGGATATATTTGGTCCAATATCTCCCAATGTGTTAATGGATAAAGTTATTATGTGTTGTTTGTTGATTATTTCAATAGGATGTCATGGATTATTCTTACCAAACACAAGGTTGATGTATACATATGTTTCACTCATTATCATGGGGGGGATAAAAATATTCTTGGAGTAATGATTTAGAAGTTACATACTGAAAATAGAGTATAATTGACTAATCATTAAGTTGATTAATATTTATAGGAGAAAAACAAATTATACATTAGGCTTCAATGGTTAGAACACCCCAAAAAATGGGGTAGGGGAAATATGAAATTTCATAATAAAAAACATGGCCTATAAAATATGTATAGAGAAGTCCCATATATAAAGTTATTGAGAGGAATTTATTCTTTTAGTCATTAAATTTAAAATAGATAATTTCCATATCCAAATTCAAGAACAATACCGTATTAAATTTGGTGTAGAAAGAATCATTCACCCAAGTTCATCCAAGAGTTTGGAAGTAATATTTCTATCCCCCACAATGGGAAGAGTATAAAGTTTCAAGATCAAAGTGGTGAAGGATTATTTTTTTGGTTATCCAAAAAATATAAAATCATAAAAGGCTATAAATAAGAATAGTGGAAAACTATTAGAGTAATGATGTGGTACTGGTTGTAAGTCCGAAAATAACATCCACACATGATATGGTTTTACATATCGACCTATTAGTTTTTGAAGATGAATGTGATAAAGAATAACAAGGATTAGGGGAAATTTCAAGGCATAATGATAATTTATATAATAAATCTGACAGTGAATAACATATAACCATTATAGTAGGTCTATGAATACAAATACATAGGGCTAAAATCACTAAACAGAACATAAATAGACACCGAACATCCCCGTTTTAAACAAAAAAGATTAAAGTATGTTCAGTTGTTATCTTTAGTATCATTGGTCGAATAAAAATCATTTAAATTGGTTAAAATTGATGAGATTTGTGGAAATTATAAGAATTAGTACCTTGATTAAATAAGGAATGATATATGGAAATTTTTTCTAAGTATAAGTGATAAGAATGTTATCAGACCCAAGTGGGTGTTCTAAAATAAGCTAAATCAAGATGGAAATTTTATTTTCAAAAAATAATAGCATGTGTGAAATGGGAATTCTCAAATTGAAGAAATTGATGTTGAGGATACATTTTTCTGGTTTCATGTCTTGAAACCATTCGATTATTCAAAGACAAGGAAGATTAAAAGGGTATCAAAGTATATCAAATGGCAATAAAATCCACTTTCTTAAATGGTTTCTTTGAATAGGAAGTGTACATTGAACAACCAGATGTGTTTCTCCCTAATAAATATTAATTAAAAGTCTGTCTATTAATTATTTCATCATATGTACTTAAATAATTACCATGATCAAGGTACTCTAGGTTAGATCAATATTTAAAGAAGATCGATTTTTAGTGAGTAGAAGTTGACCTTAGCCTCTACATCAAGAAGGATAAAGAGTAGTGGTTAGTGGTTCTTATCTATATTGATGACACAATTTTTATAGGCTCATATGAAACCTAATGTAACTATTTATATAATACCTTGAGGTAAGAATTTGATATCTCTCTAATTGGTGAATTGTTATTTTTTCTTGGATAATAAGTAATTAAATGAATGGATGGGATATTTTTTCTCAAAATATACCCCTAAGTTTTTTTAAATTATATTTTTAATGGAATAATAAAGGCTTATACAAAATATAGTGGAGACAAGAATAAAACTATCAAAAAATAAGAGGGAAATTTGTTTATGTAAGACCCCAGGTTTCAAGTATGTAACCCTTATATTATTATTTTTATGTATGTAAAATATTAGGATGATGTTTGGGAGATTTTGTAATAAGTTAGGATTGTTTTTATGTATTATATAAAGGTGTTTGGTTGGTCCACAGTTAGTGGAAACTATGAAACTCTCCTAAGAAACTGTGCACAGTTATACAAAGGCTGAGGGGAAAGTTCCCTAGCAGGTGCATGGTTTTTCCAAACTGTGAGGCCACCAGAGTAACTGTAAAACTTCAGATCACTGGGTTTTGAATGGTTGGGGCATGGTTTGAAACTATAGTATCCAACTATGCGAGGTTCCTACTTGAGAAAGAAGCTATCACACGGTCAGTGCATGGTTTTCCTAACCATGTGAATCACCATGTACGGTTTAAAAACTAGATCTATAAAAAGTAGATGTAGGTTTGGGTCATATTATAACCCCTCTTTTGTGACAAAAACTGATACAAACTCATTATTTGTTCCTATATAAGGCTAAGGAAGATTCTCCCATCAATTCAGAGGCAATATGAAGTATTCTCTTGGTAAGTTGAAGCTGTATTATCATGGTAATTCATTGTTCTTGGTAGTTTTCCTTGGTTTTTTTCACAAACCAACTCAGTTCGATCCTGGACGAGTCACCCAATCTGGTCTACGACATGTCATGAGAGGTGTTCCCGATCCTCCGGGGCTGGCGACAAGCACCGGGGCATCGATAGAGGACAGTTGGGAATGATTTCTCCTAGTGAAAATAAATAAAGTAGCAGAAAGAGTAGAATAATGCAATGTAAATAAACAACACAAAAGGAAATAATGATCAAACATAACCAACTAACCTGACCACGACCAAAACTCCTTGCGACTCCTAGAGTCTCTAACTAGTCCACAACCAACTCTCACCCACAGTGAGCAAGCTCAAGTCAACATTACAACAAAACTAAAAATAAGAAAACACTGTGGGTGTGAGTATTAAAACATTGTAGGCATGCCCAACAAACTATTTCCAATGTAATAACTTTAAATAAAGAAATTATTAATTCAAGGTTTGAACTAAATTATATAAAATATGGGTTTTCACACACCCTTTAATTTATAAAATAAATAACAGTTCATCTCCCATTTAAATTTAAAAAAAATAATGTTTGAAGGAAAAGGGTGCATTAAATTCTAAAACTTTTTCACAAACAATTTAAAATATAAAAGTTTAGTTGTTAGTCAGGAGGAATGAAAAAAACACACACAACACACAATACATAGTAAGGGAAATGGGGAAGTAGCAAACGAGGACCAGAAACCGAACTAATCCCCTAAATAATCTACCATATACAAATAAGCACTAAATAAAACATGGGTTGAACCTAGGAGCACATGGACTGTCCAGAACGTACTATACATGTGACTCATCTTGAAGGCATGCCTACTCTTGAGGACGTCATAACTCCCAAACGCTCGGTATCACCCTACCTGGCCTAACCAAGGGGCCTAACCCCCAGCAAAGTATAATTAGTACTACGGGACACTAGATAATGAATAATCTAAAATAGTGCAGCAATCATTATCAGAATATTCACTTACTATGCCAGTTTTCTATATAAACACGTGCACAAACATCACACTCAACAACTCACACAATCTTCGTACACAACAAATCACCCCTGAGTCACATCAATGAATGTTTTTCAAAATAATTTATTTTATTAAAATGCCAAATCGGATTTAAAAACCCGTTGAAAATCACTCATCTTCCAAAAGAAACCAACACCTTCACATCATAAGTAAAACCATTTTCAAATATTCTAGCACACTCTACTTTTATCAGGATCCAAATGGGCCTTAACCAACATTAAAGAAAAACATCATTTCTCAAGAGAAACTAGAATATTTGATCATGTGTCAAAAGAAAACATTTGACATGAAACCAAAACCACACATGAGAGATCATGAATTATGTTCAAAGTCCAAATGGGCATTCTTTCACTATTTTGCATCAGTTCATCAAGAAAATGTTTCAAGAGAAATATATAAAATAAACAGCTTTGTCTACATTAATTAATTATTCCAAAAATATTTATCAAATACCATTTCTCATTTCCAAAAAATTAATGAAATATGATGAAATTAATAAATTATAAATTTAAAGGTGAGTGTAGTGGGGTCCTACCTCAACTCACAAACCAATCATGATGACGTGACATTCCTGGCATGGGTGCACAAGCTCACGCAAGCCGACGACTGCAGCACCGCAGAATTTCCATGTCAATGCCTTACAACAAAAGTAAAATAATCTAAAATATAGAAACAGTGACTAAAAATAACTAAAAAAATACAAATCCGAAAAATAATTAAAATATATATACAAAAACATAAGAAAATCCGAGCGAACTAATGCACAAAAATCACCTGAACCCTAGTGCAGGTGAAACGGCACGAGCAAAGGAGGTAGGGGTCAGCGTTGGGGTGTGCTCGATCAAAGGGATCTCATGAAAGATGAAATGAATGGTGAAGATTCTAGTGAAGAGTGTGCGCTGATTATAAGGGTGCAATATGGTCGGACAAGAGGCATATTGGTTGGAAGCACGCATATTTTACTGGTGGGGTCGGCCGGACGGTGTGTGGCGGGTCGGAAGGGACGCAGCTGGAGGGAATGCAGCCAGAAGGAGGTCTGATGGGTGTGTGGCTGCCGAAAGGAGGTCCACAGCTAGTTCAGAGAAGGGGAACATCGTCAGGGCACTATGTTGATGATGGTCAGCTGGAACAGTGGAGGAGGCAACTTCTGGGGTTGTTGCGTAGGACAAAGGGGTTGGATCAGAGATGGTAGTGCATGTAGGACTTCTGAAAGCAAGTCTGCACTTCTGATTTAGCTAAAGGGACCTATAATCTGGAAGGTCGGTGGTCTTCAAAAGGTGAAATGGGGCTACAACAGGGAATCTCCATACTGGTATTGAGAGTTACAATTTGGTGAATCCTTTACCATTCTTTCATCTACTTATAGCATGTGGGAGATCTATAGAGTACTGGAATAAAGTGGTGGACGTCTACACTATATGAGGTTGGTTCAAGGTGCAACATCTGGGCTTCCAAGAGGTTGTAGATGACTAAGTATGGTGGATAAATGTCTACATGTGGCAAGGGAGGTGCATTGCAAGTTGGAGGAAAAGGGAGGGCCACTGCTGTAAGGCTGGATGAAGCATCGCGCCACTATATAAGGGAGATGGAGCGGTGGCCAGTGCTGGTCAGAGGTACAGGAGGCGGAACAGTGAAACGAGTTGATGGAAAGGTGTTGGAGACAGAGTGGCTGAAGGGCGTAGGGCATTGCAGGTTTGAGTGGGGGAAGGTCGGGGTGCACTATAGGCAGAGGGGAGCCGAGAGGGTGGTGGCGGCCAGCTTACGTTGAAGAAGGAGAAAAGTCGGGGGCTTTCTCAACTGGTGCATGGTGGGGCGCAGGAGGCCTACTCGCGACGGGTAAAGGACAAAAACCAGGGGGTTGGCGGTGCTGGAAAAACCAAGGGAGATGGACCAAAAAAATGGGGGGCCTCTAGGGTTAGAAAAAGAAGGAAAAAAATAATAAAAAATCAAATCAAATAAAAACAAAATAATTATAATTATAATTAACAATAACAATAATGATAATAATAATAATACCTTAATTATAATGATAATAATGATAATAAATTCTCATTAATAATAACACTAATAGGAAAAATAATAATCATACTGATAAGAGTATAAATAATATAAATACTCATTTCATTTTAATAATAATAATTAAAATTATTAGTAACCATGAAAATTATAACTAACATAATAAATTACCAAATTTAACCATTTTAAATTTTCCTAAGACAGGAGGGTCGTGGAGATGCCTAGGCGGAGCCGCACAGGGATTTCAAAATGTGCTCCGCCCATGCGCCCAGTGATGTCAAATAAAAAATGCGCACTTTTTGACAAAACTCAAAAGATATCTTTTGGTATTTAACCTTCATCTGATCAAAAAATTTAAAATCCAAAGAAAATAATAAAATAAAATAATATATTGGTCGGGGTGTGACAATTATTCCCACCATTACACTTTCTACCCTCGGAAATCCACAACAAGATCAAGACCTAAAGATAAAACTTATTATGTGTTGCTCACTCCCAACAGTTTAAGCGCCACCAGTTGATCGATCCAAATAAACACGAAACTCCCATGACACATAACTTATCCTTAAAACACAATCACCTTAACTGTCACCAAACAGAACCCAATCCATCAATTTTAACCAAGGAACAAACCTAAACCACTTCATATGTTTATTCGCATAATCATAGTCCAATAGAACTATTGGGCATACTCTAATCTCAAGGTTTACTTAGGGGGGAGAACATAGAATTAGATAGTTCTGCATGATTCCACTTGCCATAAAACAATTCTTGAAAAGAAACTCTAATATTGACATGGGGAGTCCCGAACGGACTCCCCATCATAAGGATTGGGCTAACACTAAATTAATTTCGGTGTAATTCTGTGAGGCCCACTGTGGGTCTCCTAACCATAAGATCTGACAAGATTAACCAAACTTGAAAATTTTCCTCACGGACCAAAAAATCCCACCACAAGGGAGTAGAAGGGAAGGGCCCAACTGATAGGGCATCAAAACTATCATCGTCACCCCATCAACAACATCGCACCCTCATAAAAACACAAACCATGACACATTAATGACAGTGGTTAAATCAAGTCCCTTTTCACCGTTCTGGTTCTCCTGACTACGCGCCATCTTTACTACGAGACCTATGGACGGAGCACTGATGATTGAAGCATCTTTTTCCTCACAATCAGGCTTTACAAATTCTCAAACATAACAAACAAACCATAATTTCACAAAAAACACTTCCAATAAAATAAAAGTTTCAAAGAGGTTGAACCACAACCAATCTTACAACTGAAGCAAAAGAAAGACCACAAAATTCTACAGGAGATGACCACTCCAAAAAAGTAACACTACAAAGATAAAACCTCAAACCAATCCCCAAATATCACCCTACTCCTACTGATGAGCTGAGGTGACCTTCGATGAGCTAGGTCTTGCTTCAGTGTGGTTCATAGAAACACCACGGTAGAATTGCTGCAAGTGACCCAAACATCCACAGGTGTGGTAGGGTCTCGGAGCAGTGGGACACGTCGGCCTCTTGTGACCTTGTCTACCACACTGGTGATAGATCATAGAGTTACACTCCGAAGGTTTTTATTTCAAGTCTGAAGGCCTATTAATTTATCTAGTAGACCCATCAGCATCAGGGCACTTCTCATTATTCCTCTTGACATCCTCTGCACTGCTTCCCAAGGTCGGGGGAGGATTCAACACCTCATGTCCCCCTACTAACTCAACTTCAGCAAGAATGTATTTCCCCATAATATTTGAGAATGTTGTTAGGTTTAGTTCTTCCACTTTCGGTCATAGTTCAGGTCAGAGTCCAGACTCAAATTATCGAGTCTTTTCGGGATCATTCGCAACAAACCACTGATCATATGAAACTAGGTCTATGAAACGTCGATAGAATTGTAGTACTGATTTAATGCCCTAATGAATACAACACAACTTCATCCTCTTCCTTAGCTTTGTCAACACTGGGAAATATTGTTGGATAAACGAAGACTTGAAGAACTCCCATGACAGATCTTCTCAAGGATTTCTTCGAGACACGGACTTCCACCACTTCCATGTTGGACATTCAAGCATGAAGTTAGCCGACTTCACCTTCAATGACTCAGGCAACCCAATGAAACTGATGTTTCTCTCAATATTCAACAACCACTCCTCTACCTCAAGTGGACCTACATGACCGTAAAATAGGGGAGGGTTCAACTTCTAGAATTCCTGAACATAGTCTATAGGTTGATCAACTGGAGGATTCTCTAAAAATGAACCACCTGAAGCTACAACTTAGTCATCCATCAAACCTTCATGGGGGTGAACACTAAGGAACAAGAAAACAAGGAAATAGATCAAAACATGGCCCTTGCCATTTCAAATACAACTTTTCACAATATCCAAAATAAAACATTAAAAAACATCTTTTTTTGAAGTAAAGAAGACCCAAACAATCCACAAGGAAACTAGTGTTGATGGATGACTCAGACATATGGTTGGAGTCCATACACCCGTCACGCCACCATCATAAGGAGCACTTTAGGGTAATGTCCCCGGCTCTATATGGCATGCCAGACTATGTAAGATCACGGAGGTCACTTGAATAGCTCCCCTTTCATTTCCCAATACCAAAAAAACCATAAGAATCGAGGACATCTAAAAACTCGAATATCCCATGGTAACCCAAAGTTTGGAACGATCAAGGGTTCATGACGTCCTTCCCATTACTACGCCTCAAGTCCCAAAAATTATATTCCTTCTACCATGAAAACCCCAAATAACAATGGGCGCTCTGAAAAAAAATGTCTAATCAAGAGCTGAACTCCTCTGATACCATTTTTTCACGAACCAACCTGGGTCGACCCTGGACTGGTCAGCCAAGCCAGTTCGCGACATATCCCAAGAGGAGTTCTCGATCCCCCTGGGCTGGCGACAAGTGACAGGGCATCGATAGAGGACATTTGGGAATGATTTTTCCCAGTGAAAAAAAAATAAAGCAATGAAAAGAGTATAATAATGCAATGTAAGTAAACAAAAAAATGAAAGAATGATCAAACACAACCAACTAAACTTACCACGACCAAAACTCCTCGTGACTCAAAGAGTCACTCACTAGTCCACAACTGACTCTCTCCCATGGCAAGCAAGCTCAAGTCAAACCTGCAACAAATCTAAAAATTAGAGAACACTATAGGCGTGAGTATGAAAACTCAGTAGGCATTCCCAAAAAACTATCCCCAATGCACTACCTTTAAATAATGACATTACTAATTCCAGTTTTGAACTAAATTATATAAAATATGGGTTTTCACACAAACATGTATTTCTAAAAAAAATAACAGTACGTTTCCCTTTTAAATTTAAAAACATGTTTAATGTTTGAAGGAAAAAGTTGAATTAAATTATAAAACTTTTTTGTGAACAATTAAAAATATAAAGGATTATTTTTTAGTCAGGAGGAATGAAAAAAACCCACACAACACAAAATACACAGTAAGGGTAATGGGGAAGTAGAAAACGGGGACTAGTAACCGAACTAAGCCCCTGAATCGTCCGCCACATAAAAATAATCCCTAAAGAAAATATGGGTTGAACCTAAAAGCTTGTAAAAAATACAGAACATACTATACATGTGACTCAATCTGAAGGCATGCCTACTCTCGATGACATCATAACACCCAAACGCTCGGTATCTCCCTACCTGGCCTAACCGAGGGTCCCAATCCCCTAGTAGAGTATAATCCGTACTAAGGGCCACTAGCCAGTGCATAATCTAAACTAGTGAATTAATAATTTTTAGAGTATTCACTTACTATGCTAGGTTTCCATGTCAACATGAGCCCAAAAATCACGCTAAACAACTCACACAATCATCATACACAACAAATCACCCCTAAGTCACATCAAAGATAGTTTTTCAAAATAATTTATTTTATTAAAGTGTCAACTCGGATTTAAACACCCTTTGAAAATAACCCATATTCCAAAACAAACCAACACCTTCACATCACATTTAAAACCATTTTCAAATATTCCAACACACTCTACTTTTATCAGGAACCAAACAGGCCTTAACCAACATTAAAGAAAAACATCATTTCTCAAGAGGAACAATAATATTTTCTCACGTGTCAAAAGAAAACATTTTACATCAAACCAAATACACACATGAGAGTTCATGAATTATTTTTCAAAGGCCAAATGGTCATTTTTCACTATTGTACATTAGTTCATCAAGAAAATGTTTCAAGAGTCATAAATAAAATAAACAGCTTCATCTAAGTCAATTAATTATTCCCAAAATATTTATCTAATATTATTTCTCATTTACTAAACATTAATGAAATGTCAAGAAATTAATAAATTATAAATTTAAAGGCTAGTGCAGTGGGGGGCCTACCTCAACTCACAAATCAATCATGATGACATGACATGCCTGGCACGGGAGCACAAGCACACGCAAGCCGACGACTGCAGGACCAAGGAATTACCTCTCCAATGCGCTGCAACAAAAGTAAAATTATCTAAAACATAGAAATAGTGACAAAAAAACTCAACAATTAAACATCACAAAAATAATTAAAACATTGCAACACAAACAGAAAATAATCCAAGAAAACTAAAGCACAAAACTCACCTAAACCCCAGTGTAGGTGAAACGGCATCAGTGAAGGAGGTAGGGGTCAGCATTGGGGTGAGCTCAATCAAAGCGATCACGTGAAAGATAAAACGACCAGTGGGGATGCTAGTGAAAGGTGCTTGCTGATTAGAAGGGTGAATGATGGACAGACTAGAGGCACATTGTCCGGAATCACACACATTTCACTGGCGGGGCTCGTTGGACGGCACATGGCGGATCGAAAGGCACACAACCAGAGGGTGAGCTGCCGAAAGGAGGTTTGATGGGTGCGCGGATCCCGAAAGGAGGTCCACAACTAGGGCAGTGAAGGGGAACATCTTCGAGGTGATGTGCCGCTGTTGGTCAGCCAGAACAGTGGAGGAGACCATGTCTAGGGCTACTGGGAAGAACGGAGGTCTTGGATCATAGCTGGTAGTGCATGTAATACTTTTAAAAGCAAGTATGCACTTCTGATTTAGCTGAAGGGACCTGTGATCTGCAAGGATGGTGGACTTCAAAAGGTGTGATGGGGCTGCAATAGGGAATCTCTATGCTAGAATTGAGAGTTGCAATTTGGTGGAGCCTTTACCATTCTTTCATCTGCTTGAAACATGTGGGAGATCTGCAGAGTAATGGAATAGTGTGGTGGATGTCTACACTATAGGAGGGTGGTTCAAGGTGCAACATCTGGACTTCCAAGTGGTTGTAGATGGCGGAAGATGGTAGATAATTGGCCAGAAGTGGTTGGGATGGTGCAGGGAAAGTTGGAGGAAAAGGGACGGGCACTACTGCAAGGCTGGATGAAGCGTCACACCACTAGAAAAGGGATACGAAGTGGCGTCTAGTGCTGGTCAAATGAACAAAAGGCAGAAAAAATAAATGTGCCGACAACTAGGTGTTAGAGACTGAGTGGCCGGAGGGCACAGGGAATTACGGGTTCGAGTTGGGGAAGGTCGGGGTGCAATACATGCAGAGGGGAGGAGAGAGGTTGATGGTGGCATGCTTGCAACAGGGAAGGAGAAAAGTAGTGAGCTTTCTTGACCAGTGCATGGGGGGCACAGGAGACCTGCTTTCGACGTGTAAAAGATAAAAACCAGGGGGGTTGGCCGCACTGTAAGAACCAAGGGAGAGGGACAAACAAATTTGGGGGCCACTAGGGTTTGAAAGAGAAGGGAAAAAATAAAAAATCAAATCAAATAAAAACAAAATAATAATAATAATAAATAATAATGATAATGATAATAATAATACCTTAATTACACTAATAATAATAATAAATACTCATTAATAATAACACTAATAGGAAAAATAATAATCATACTGATAAGAATATAAATAATATAAATACCCATTTAATTTTAATAATAATAATTAAACTTATTAGTAACCATGAAAATTCCAAATAACGCAATAAATTAAAAAATTTATTCATTTTAAATTTTCTGAAGATAGGAGGGTTGTGGAGATGCCTGGGTGGAGCCACACGGGGTTTTCAAAATGTGCTCCACCCGTGCTCCCAGTGACGTCAACTAAAAAATTCACACTTTTTGACAAAACTCAAAAGATATATTTCAGGATTTAACCTCCACCTCAGAAAAAAATTTAAAATCTAAAGAAAATAATAAAATAAAATAATAGATAGGTCTGGTTTGGATATTTTTCCATAGATATACTTATCCAACTATCTCAGTTTCATAGATATATATCCTATGTGGATTGATTAAAGTTATTTGATGCCAAATATATTTGGATTTTTTTGTTAGGGGGAGATATGTAAGGTGGGTTTTTGAATATTTGATCTATTTCCATGGATTTTTTCATTCCATTGTCCACTTTCACAAAATCCTACAAGGCAGGTTGATTCACTCTTGACTCATAAATTTATAATGTGAAGGATTGGTTTTCAATTAATTTTTTTCCTTTGAATTATTTGTGAAATTGTTGTGAATTTCTTGTTATAAGCCCTTTAGAGTGATGGTTTATAGAATTGTGGAAATTAGGAATTTTTTGAGGAAATTGAAATTGGTAACACAATTTTTAAATTATTGTTTCAAAATGATTGTTTTGTTTTAATGAATACAAAAGGTTTTTAAAAAAATTGGTTTTATTGAAATTTTTTGTTTGAAAGGTTGTAAATAAAATAATATTATTATTGAAATGGTTAAAATGGATGTTTTGGAATTATCTTTTGGCATAATGGTTATATGTGTTCATGTGCATTTGGGATAGATAAGGTAAGAGATATCCCCCATAATTAGGGGTATGGATAAGGGTCAAGGATTTTTCCCTTCAAATGGTTTATTAAGTGATTTCTTATTGAAATTATTACTCACCCCTCATGAGTATAGGGAGGTCTAGGTTTTATGTATGTTTGGATGTGTGGATATGTGGAAAATAATGGTTTATGCTAAAATGGAATTTATGAAATGGTTTTAGAGCATTGTTTATTGCTTTCCAGGGAACTTGATGTTTTTTTGAGAAAACTGTTTTACTATGGAACTTGTTTATATTCTAATATAAACTATTTTATAAATTTTTTATATACAATATTTTATATAAATGTGTTAATATGTTCTATCCTAGTGGCATGAGTATGGAAGTCATTTGGGTAAAACTTACTAAGTTTCATTACTCACCTCTAATTTGGAACTTTAGTTCATTTTCAGATGTTATTTATTGGTACATGGGAAAAGAAATATTACCACACTTCTCTAGTGGTTCTCAGTGATACTTTTGATATTTTATGAAGTGGAGCAAGGATCAGGTTGTATCTTTTGAGTTATAGTTGTCTTTGATTTTGGTTGAATTTTTAATATTTTGATATGTTCTTGGTTGTTTTGTTGTCTTATGTAGTGTTACTCTTGTGTATTTTTATTATTATATAAATGTTATTATATGAGTTTTCTTTCATTGATATCATTCATCATATAGTTGTTTATTTTGTTATGTGATGTTTGGTTGGTTGTTTTCTTTTCAAAGGGAAATTCATCTCCCAAATATTATTGAAACCCTTAGAATTAATTTCCATACATTGGAGTCTTAGGGATATCTCTTAAGGCCAAGTAATATTCCACTTCCTTATTAAGAGAATGATAAGAAGAAGTTATAGTTGATGTAACTTCTTATTGACATATAATTAAGAATTTGATTTATATGACTTCCTTTCAACAAGAAATTTTCTTCTCTACTTGTATAGCTACTCCTTTTCAATGTGATCCCATATAAATCCACATGATAGATATAAAAAGGATCCTACAATATATCTAAAACACAATGTACTATGGGTTATTCTATCACAAGAATTCATTGTATATTTTTTTACGATCCACTCCTGTTAATTGTTCTTTTTTTTGACAATGACCAAAAATATACTTTAAGTGGTTCATTATGTATTTCAATATTATTCTTACAATAGAAATGTATTAAAAAAATACTACATATAATTTAGCAATTTGGAGGAAGAATACATTTTTTCCACTCAAGTGTGCACACATTTTCTATGGATTAAGCAACAACATGATGAAACAGTTGTATTTTTTATCTCTCTTATTCTAATCTTGTGTGAAAACTCAATTATGATCAATACCAGTAAAAATAACATTTATTATTTATGGACCAAGAACATTGAGATAAAATATCATTTCATAAATGAGAAGTTAGATAAAGCAATGGTGATGTAGAAGTATATGTTAACTCAAGATCAAGTAGTAGATATCATGAAAAAGGCACTAGTCAAAATGGTGCTTAAGAAGAATCAGTTGTCTCTTATTGAAACAATTGTATCCTTCCACTTAATAGATTCCATGAAATAACCCCATTCCACATTGTTTCTATAATATGAAATGAATGTTATATCTTCTTTAATTGTTGGATTTCTAATCCAATTTTATCAACTTTTCAAAGCAGTTATCTCTTTAGGTTTTTCTACCAAAGGGGGAAAATTATAAAGTATATTTTAATGGGGTAAAATCTATGGGGAAAAATTAAAAGTGGTAGGAAGGGTAAATGGGGTGATTATGTCCTTGAAAAATTATGAGGGTATACAGGTGTTTGTTCAAAGAATTCAAGGTATGGTGTTGTGAAAACAATTTATCATAGGTTCATTATTACGCATCTTGAATGTGATGTTTTCAAATGTGTTTTAATCATTTATTGGAGTGTTTTTAATTCTTAAAATAAACCCAATTGGGAATATTTTTAGAAAAAAAAATACCTCAAAATTTTTTTTGGGTTTTTTTTGCTGATAATTTTGATGAAGGATAATTCATGATAAGTTAAGGAAGGTTTTTCTTATATATGGTTAATTAGTAAGTTAAAATATCTAAGAACATGCCCTGATGAAGGTTATTCAAGTCATGGTGTATGTTGATTGAGTTGGTGACCATGCATATTCCCTATGACATGTTCAGATAAAGGGGTTGAACATGGGGAAAAGAGGAAGAGACCATGTCAGATCTAGAGGAAGTCATAGTCTATACAAAGGTTTTTTAAGAAACACAACCATCTAATCATGGTGAAATTCATAGTAAATTTCATGGTCTAAGAAATATATCAAATGTTTATGCAACAATCCATTGAGATAAATATTTATTCAAGCATCTAGCCTATATAAAAATCCTTCAACTAAAGGATTCTTGCACGAGGGATATGATGTTATTTTACTTGGTGTAGTGGAGATTGGGTTTCCCCATGATCTATGAGGAGTATCCTATGGGAATATAGAAAGGAGAAGTGATCTGGGTTTTCACTTGTGATCCATGGGGATCCTTCCTATGACCGTGTTGAATGACACCATTCATAGAAAGTTCTCATGTGAAAATTTACTTATTGGTATACTCAAGATCTCATATAGAAGGTTGAAGTTTAAAAAATGTATTATTCCATGAACTCTGTTATCTCTCTAGAAGATCAAAAAATCATGTGCTGAAGAGAAACAAAATTATTGGTGAATATTTTCATTATATTTTAGTGAATATAGAACATGTGATCAAGAAGATTAGTGATTTCCTTGGTGAATGAGAGCAGTGAGTTCTCCATATATTCATTGTAGTGAACTGGGTTGTCTAGTGTGAGTTATCCACATTTTCACTTCTAAAGCAGTTATATTTTGGTGTTTTTGGTACATAGAAACATTTATATGCATTATTCTTGGATATATCCCAATGTAGGTGAACCAAGTAAAATAACCCTTTTTATTTACTAATTACGTCACTCATCGAGAGGAAATAAAGAGAGAATTTTAAGTGTTCCTCAAGGTGTGTAACATGATCCCTAATTATGGAAGAATCATTTTTAACTTATATACCTTGAATCCCCTCCCCCATCTCAGGGTGTAATCATTAATGAGGATATAATTGAAAGTGTCACAAAGGAAATAAGAAAATGGTGGTTGATATGTCTCTAGCCATCCAATGCTCTCATTCACAACTCCTTCATTATTTAACATGTAAGAACTAATGATTAAATAATGATATTCATATAATAGGTGAAGGATTACCTAATCAATATGGTTAAAAAGTATCCATGATGAAATAATAATTGAATATTCAATAAAACTTTAACAATGGAATCGCGATTGGCATAAAATAAATACAAAAAAATACAAAACAAATATTTTTATACCCCCTTTGATAAAACATTATCCCTAGTGTCTCAACTCCCAAGTCTTTAGTTAAGTAAACATGTTGACTCAAGTGTTTCTCCTAATTAATAGATGCTACTTAAAAGTGGTGGGGTATAATATAAACCACTTGGGGAATTATTTTATATAAAATGTGACACCATAAAACATAAATTCCGATAAAAAAATTTCAATAAAACATTTTGAATGGAATATTAATTATGAAATCAAAAAAAAATAGAAAAAATTTATAGTACAATGTAAAATGATAAGAAAAACATTCAGCATCAAAGATCAACACTTGAACCATAAGCAACTATATCTTAAAACATAACTCCAACGTGTAACTACATATCACCAATTTCAAAATATAGAATATTCCACTTACCTTCATCATTACCAATTATGTCTTCCTATCTGGAAAGGTGAAGATTATGGGGAATGTATAAAATCAATATGAATACCCCATGCATCTAATTCATGTCCATGAAAAATTAATTACTAATGAATTTCCATTAACCATTATTTATAAATAATATTATTAAAACTAAAAAATTTGATTTATCTCCATTTTAAAAAAATATTTATAAATAAATTAGTATCTTCCAAAATATTATATCAACACAACTTTTAAAAATTTTAAAAAATCAATGTTTTCTCCATAAAAATACGAATTTAAAAAAAAATTAATTTTTCCTAATTTTAAAGAGATTATACATTTTCATAAATTATTGGAAATCACATTTTCCACAAAATTCCATGAAAACATACCATTTTTAATAAAACCTACTATAAACTCCCAATTTAATCAAATCATAATAGAAAATCCTCATTTTCTAAAATTATAAAGTAAAATATTTGTTTCTTTAAAATCCATTGGAAAATTCTCATTTACCAAAAAACCCATTTCCTTGTGTTAAGGCTTCAAAATTAAATTTTCATAATTTATCTTTAATAGCTCATTATATAGATGAATAAAAATTTTCCCACGGAAGTTGAGATATTTCTCGCCACTTAATGTGTTTAGACCAAGTCTTCACCAATTAATAAAACCTCAAAACATCACCTTAAACATGATATGTAGAGGGTTTTCACCATCCAACTTCAGTCATGCCAATAATTTCAAGCCTCATGAATGCTCTTTATGTCCATATTTTACCATGCTGGAAGCTTATAGGTTTTCAAAAATAGGACCCACTGAAACATTTTTAAGACATAAACTCACTAGGTGTGATAGATTCCAACATCCACTTTGAGTAACACATTTTAGTCCCATAATTTTCATGGAAAAATAATAATAAATAATTTATCAGAAAAAATAATATGTTTTATGAAAATAAAATTACTTTTTATTATTAAATTTTCATTTAAAAATACTATTTAAATTTAAAAAAATGTATTAACCAATTGGAAAATAGTATTTATATATCAAAGTAAACTAATATATATATTTATCAAATATATATATATTCAATTAAAAAAATATTCATTACATATAATGTAAATTTATGAAAATAATTAATTAATTAAAACCAAAAATTGAATAAGAACAAATCATTATAAAAAAGCTGTTATTTTACATCATAAAATATATTTTTAATTCCAAGAAAACACAATATTAGTTAACACACTATAATATTTTTATATAAAGTATATTACATATTAATTTTTAATTTTAAAAAAATATAAAATCATAAAATAATTATTTGAACAAAATATAACTTAAAATGACAAAAAATGAAAAAATGATTCACAAAAAAAATATTGTGTAGAAAAAGAAAATATAAATTATAGAACATAAAAAAAATATGAAAAAAAGTTTATATGTGCGTGTGGAAACAAAAACCATAACATATAAAGTAATATCACAAAGTAATAAAGATCATTTAGAAAACATATAAAAAATAAGAAATTAAAAAAACATACTCTATTCCCAATATTGAACATAGACCGTAGATAAAATAATGACAATACAAAAAATTAGGAATAACCAATAAACATGTATTATATTCAATCACTAAACACATAAAAATAATAATTAGACTGTTATATAAAACATAAACAAAAATAGATTTGGCTACTTAGAACATATTGGTTTATAATGACATGAATTTTTTTAAAAAAAATAAACCATTAAAATATTTAAAAATAAATATGTTCACTAGAATAAAATCATAAAAGATATAATAATGTATAAAATTTAGAACACATAGATAACTCAAACAAATTATTATATATAGAAAAATGAAATCTATATATATAAAAGGTTAAAATACATATATATATATATAATATTATTTTAAATTATATTATAATATAACATATAAAAATGAAAAAATGAGGTAATTAGAGTAGGGTCAGCCATTTAAAGCAGTTATTGTCCTAGTCTAACAAGCCTATGTATGGTTTTGTTGGTATTTTAAGTAATTTATCACAAAATAAATACTTAGATTATATATTTTTTAAAAGGATTTGTATTTTTATATATTTTTTGAAAAAAAATATTTATTTGTTTATTTTTATAATATAAAACACAAGTTCTATCATTTAATAATTTTTTATTTTGTTTCTATAATACGTTTACTCTCTAACATAAAATGTTTAAAAATCCCTATTGAAAAACATTATCATGTATTTGAAATTATTTTTTCCATAATAAAAATAATGAAAAAATTTCATTGGAAATTTACCTAGGGACTTTAAATTAGAATTACACTAATTTTTTTACAATATTTAAAAATTGACATTTTAATCATTAATAAATCAAAAAGATGTAAATGGGGTTATAAAATTGTCAGGACCCATCCTAGAGGGGCCCCTATTGTGACTACCCCAAGCCCACCTCCAATAGGCCAGGGGCTGGCGACCAGTGCCAAGTAGGAATATCTCATAAATGGGAGGCATTTTCCTAAGTACTTATAAACACACACACACACATCTAGAAGCCTAAAATTCTAAAAAGTAAAAACAATAAGTAAACAAATGCATAAATACCATTATATCCCAACCAACAAAGTATTATAAGAAATTAAAGTTCAATAAAGTTAAATTGTTCTAGAATACAATCCCACCAAAAAGAAAGAGTCTATAAAAAAAGTTCCTAAATCTTATCTGTAGAAAATATGACAGGAAGGGTAGGTATAGGGATAGGTGTTTGAAGCCACATAAGAACACCTCAACTATCTGGTCTCTCTCTAAGCACCACATATAACTGTTCCACCTAGGACTTCAACAATGCATCGATGTTATGCACAAGACATGACATGTGAGGGAAAAGCTCATGCAAGAGTGAGTAAAATAATACTTAGTAGGACACCCCAAAAACACAAAGGAATACCATCGAAGAAACACCACAAAGAAGATACCACATAGAAATACCATAAAGGGAAAACACCACTAAGAATATTTAGTCATCTCAACAAAGGTATATGTCTATTGAAAATATAACAAGAATATCTGGGTATACTCATAAAGGATTCCAATCCTCAAAGTCTCTTCCACTGACTGCTACACAGTTCTACTTGTAGCATACTCTTAACAAGAGATCTCACTCCTTGAGATATCTGATAGAAGCATGTAGAAAAGGTTTAAGTACCCAAGAGAACACTAGGGTCTTGACAAGTTATGTAGTTTCCATAAGACATCCAGTCTCTCTAAGACATGGAGTTTCGATAACACATGGAGTTTCGGTAACACCCGGGGTGTCAGTAACACATGGAGTGTTGGTAACACATGGAGAGTTGGTAACACACTGACTATCAGTAACACACAGAGTGCCAATAAGTCATGTAAACCCCAAGTCAAGTAGTCACCAAGTCAGAACCAAACTTCAATGACCAAAAACTTCTCAAAGCACACTCATTGGGTCTAGTCATGTAGAATTGAATGAATATGATCTCAATACATAGATAGGGGTCCTTCGTGTCCAGGGCTCACTAGGGGGACTCCACACCATATAAGAAACATCATCCTATATAGAGGATAGGTGATCGTGTAAATATTGGTCACACCATTTTCACAAAACCAATCTAAGGTAACATGAAGAGAAGTGAAGGCCGACCAGGCCTCTTATTGTGATACATGCATCAACCTGTTGAGTCAACTGTCAAAACTGTGCAGAGACAACTCACTTTAGAATATGGTCCATCCTCTATAATGGGAATAGGATCATGTACTGAACCCTCATAGGAATAGACCAATGGTTCTCCCTAAACCTCAATTTATCCAACCAAAAATCCAAAAATCCATCTCAAAAGGTCCTCCAAATCATAAGGGTTTAAACACCATAGACTTATCATCAATCAGATGCTCCGTTTAAAATATATGGCCATTTTAGTGAAAAAATCCAGATTCAGGTCTGACCCGACCCGTCAGACTCCACCTGACCTGCCAGAACTCGACCAACCTGCCAGACCAAGCTCAACCCATAAAATGGCCCGACCATATTAGGCCCAACCCAAACCGACTCAACACGCTGGGCTCGGACCATTGGTCGTGGCCCTCTAGGCCTGCTGGGCTTCTAGAGCAGCCCAGCCTCTCTGCCCCAACCCGTACGCGCAGACCGGATTTTCTGCACCGCATATGGATTGTTATACTAGGTGCCTTCACCTGGTCAATGTCGCCCTGATATGGTTAATTCAGTCGATCTCCATGTCCCAGCTCCCCTATGGCTTCTCACTACTGCAGGTTCTACGCAGACCTCCAGCCGCGTACGTGGAAGCCCTCGTCTTGTCCCTATTAGCATTGTGGCCGCCTACTATGGCCCCTTATTCACCGACCAAACCCTAAATACCACGATCCCACCTATACCACATCCTACTGCCACCTCAGGCCACCCTGTCATCTCTACCTAGCTCAGCCCCCACTAGGCCACTACTGCCTCTGCTGCCAGCCGCCCTGCCGACAGCCGGCTATTCATCACGCCCTCTTCCCTAACCTGACTGGAGCCACTACTTTAGGAATTGTTGTGCACCACTAACTTTCACCATTATATCCCACTGCCTAAGGTTATTCTCACCAATCCTTCTCCATCACACATTTGTGATCTCTTTGTGGTGTCAGATCCTTAGTCTTGAATCATTGTGCAATGGGTCTAAGTCACAATGATCCTCTGTTCATACTTCATGAAGAATGAAGAATGTGGAGAGGTTTGGGGAAAATAGATAAATCACCTGAACTCCCAAATAATTGATCATCAACTTGTTCATGTCATACTTGATCCTTTCATGTTGGTATGATTATGAAAAACTATTTAACACATAGATATAGTCCCTGTTAAAAAACCCATAAGCAATTATCCATCTTGCAAGAATGGGTGAACCACAGATCAACATGTTCATGGGTTGGTATTCTTTCATATTTTTAATCTAAGAGCGGAAAGGAAATAAAAAATTGATTATCATCCTACCTTGATTAATTTCGATCGCTGATGAAGAACAGTAGTCACATCATTATCATGGGTGAAGATCCTTCGAATCTGAGGTTTTTCGTTAATCATCTATCCATGATCTAAAACCATTTGTTGAGAGATCTTTGTCTCCTTACCTCAGAGGAATTATATGGTTATGGTGATTACCCTGAATCCTTTGACAAAATCATATTAAAATAAAATGTGTCATTGCCTCAAGAATAAAATATTATTATTAAAATATTTTAATAACATTTACGTCCAAAAACTATCATTCACAGTTGGCCTATGTCGGCCAATGTTAGGCCTCGTCTAAGGAAAACAACCCCTTACAAAATAAAAGGTGGTCTTGTATTTCCAATTTGAGTTACCTTTTATGTGTTATTAGGATTTTAAAAATAAAATTATATTATTATTTTATTTTATTTATGATTACGCCCCCTTTGGATTTTTCCAATGAAGACCCTTTCCGACTAAAGTTAAGTCACACGTAGGGTAGAGACACTACTATGATCCAATAGTTCCCTTGGATTTTGGATCTGGGAACCTATTTGAAATTTATTTCACTTTTTTAGAAAATTCACACGAGTGTACTACAAAAAACATAACATTTTTCAGTGAATCATTCTAGCCATAGTGGGGCTCGGAATCGCACTTTGTCTCTGCACTGGGTCTTAGAATTTTCCAAAATAATTTATAAAAATAATTTTAGGAAGTATTAGTCAATACATTCTCCCAGCCTTATGGATTTACATCAATAAAATCCAAAAAAAATGTCTTCTCAAATAATTCAAGGTACTAAACGTGAATCTGATCCTTCTGCTCCAATGTTCACTCTTGGAGATTCTCGTGCTTCCACCAAATGCACACCAAAGGAATAAATATCCAAAAAAGGATCCCATTATATTGATCCTTGATATCCACAGAGTTCTTAGAAAAAGTCACTCCCTTCAAATATGTGTGATAAATCATGAACATATCTCCTCAACAGAGACACGTGGAAGACACCGTGTACCGATAAAACTGTGGGGGTAGATCCAAGCGGTAAACCACCATTCCAACTCTATACAGTGTCTGGAAAAGGATAAGGAACCTCCGAGATATATTTTAATCCTGTCGAAATCTCTATATCCCGCATCGATAAGAGACTCAAATGAACACATGGCCTCCCTCCTTGAACTCAAAATGCATCAATGTCGTATCAGCAAAAGATAGGAACACATGGTCTCGCTCTACTCCTAGATGACCTACACCTTCCCTGTAGTTTCCTACACTAACTCTGGGCTCATGGTTTTCGACTCTCATGGGTCAGTCCATTAAAGTGGTGAACTGTATGGTTGCCTCTACCAAGCCTCAAATGGTTCCATACCGATAGTAGAGGCATAGCTATTGTTGTTTGTAAACTCTACTAGAGCAATGTGATCCTCCAAACTATGGGAAAAAGTAAACATGAAATCTCATAACATGTTCTCCAGAGCCTGAATGGCCTACTCATTTTGGTCATCTTCTTGTGATTGAAATGTTGTGCCCAAGCATAACTAAGTCCCAAACACCTCATGTAATCCCTTCGACAACCGAGATGTTAATCAAGGATCACAATATTAAAAAAATTATTGATGGAACTCCATGGAGTTAAACTATCTCCATCATGTAGAGGTGTCCCAAGCCCTCTATAGAAATCTTCACCCAGATAGGTTGAAAGTGTGCTGACTTAGTGAGTTGTTCAATGATCAAGAAAATTGGGTCATGACCCCGGGACGTATGTGGTAAACCCATCATTAATTCCATTTTTATTCCATATAATTTCCATTCTGACGCATCATTTCGTTGAGTAAAACTTACAGGAACCTGATTCCTAGGATTCATTTTTTAACAAGTATGTCATTGTGACACAAACTATGCAACTCCTTTCTCCATCCCTAGACACCACACTGACATTGGAGTTCCTTGTAAATAATTTCCACAACTAGATGTACATTTAAAGGGCATGCATGAAACTCTCTCAAAACCTCATCTCTCTATGCCACTATTATCATCATCCATTCTTTAAAAATAACAACATGATCCCCACCATTTGAACATCCATCAAGGGAATTACCTGTGGACATCTGAGCATGTAAGTCTTGCAGTCAGTATCCCTTAAGTTGTGCCTCTCATACTCACCATTAGGGTGGAGGTGTGATAACCATTCACTAGAGATAAGATTTTCCAAGTCCATCTATAATGGATATATGCAATGAGGATAATTGATATGATGCATCATTCTGCAACTGAAAGCTAGATCTCATACTAAGATCATATGCTACCATGTTCCATTTCTCATAAGTATAGAGAATATCCAAGTCATAGTCCTGGAGGAACTCTAGCCATCACCTCTATCTCAAGTTCCAATCCTTCTTAGAGAAGATATACTTGAGACTCTAGCCATCACCTCTATTGTGTAGTTATGCTCATGTGATTTCAACTAGAGTGAACCATAGGCAATCACTACTTGCCTCTACATTAGGATGCAACCAATCCCAATTCTTTATGCATCACAGAACACTATGTACTCGACACCCTCCCCCGAAAATCTCAAGATGGGAGCACTCATCAAACTCTTCCTCAACCTTAATTGGATCTATTGAAACTTTAGTCTCTAATATGATATGTCTGGGAACAACTAAGAACACTTAGGGATGCCTAGGGAGAAACACTAGCTCTCATGAAACCCCTCCTCTACAAGTCCTCCAACTACACCCTTTTCTCATGAAGCTCGGTAGGAACCATATGATATATTAGTGTAGATGATGATATCATATTGGGGTGTAGACCAATATAGAAGTATATCTCTCAGTGGGGAGGTAAACCTAGAACATCTTCAGGAAATACATCCTTATACTCTTCCACTATTACTGAAAATTGAGGACTCAAAACATCCACTACAGCAAGGGTCAGGATAGAAAACTGAAGGGTAGTCAGCTTCACCCTCCTATGCGTGAGTCCATCCGGAGCTGAATGGATTTCCATTTCACTAATAAAAAGAGAAATATAGTTTTATTATCATAGATGAACCACACCCTTTTACTAAAATAATCAATTTGAGTATGAATTGTGGCTACAAGTCCTTGTCGAGAATGACATCGTAAGTCCTTGACGCTACTATGAATAGATCCAAACTGAAACTTGAACCTTTAAGAGTCAAATCACGCTATTATCACGGGTGTGTGATCGTTGGGTCTCCTCTAGAATGATTCTTTGAAAATGAGGGTAAAGTAAATGGTTAAACCAGAATCTCTAAGTATCAAACAAGAAAATTGTATGAAAAGGAAATAACTAACACAAGTTTCAATCTATTTCAGCTAACGTAGAAAGACACAGATCATACCTTAAACCATTCCCAGAGTCCTAGGGTCATAAAACTCAACAGCCTGAAATGGTCACATCTCCTATCCTCTAGCTCCCTAAGTCTAGTATGGACCACCTAGGGTTGACAGTGGTAACATGTCAAAATGTTGGCAACCTCCTACTACTTCCCCAGCTCCTCTCCCACATCATCTGCCTGAAGGATCTTTTAACTCCTTTTACTGCCTCTTCTTCAAAGTTTCATCAAAAAACTCTTAGAATGCATCCTGAAAAGTGGGAAAATATCACGTGGGATGTCCCTTTTCATGATAATAATAGTAACACCTCTTCATTAGGAAACTGGCATGCCCCTGGAACATCTGATGAAACCTCTTGTTCTATGGCTTACACCATGCACTTGCTAATAGTAGGTCTTGATGTAAATGAAACCAAGGTGATCACTACCTCAAAAGCCAATGATACATGTTCAGGCCCTATGTATCATCATTCAGCACCAAAAGAGCTATGAAAAACTCAGTTTGGAAAGCTAAATCCACCTGAACCACTGGATGTGGGTTTACAAACTGATCGACAGGAGAAAGCGCAACCTACTGACCATCCTGAAGAAAAAATGCTTTATGACTGGCTCCCCTCAGGGAGGCCTCATCAAACATCGGGTCGAACTCCTAATCTTTTTATGGAAACCTTTCTAGCTAGCATCATGATTACATCTTGTAATAAAATAATATTTATCATAGTTAAAAGAGTATACCTGGTGAGGTGATTCAAGTAGGACATGGAAAACACAACCCATTCCTCTATGATGCATGTACATTTATTTTTCCTTGAAACTAGAGTTTTCATGTACTGAGTTGAAAAGTAGATTTCTAGAGTCTCGTTGTATGGATATGTTGGCCTCCACACCAACACTTGAGTCTGTGGCCCAAAATCCAAACTCGAAACACTTAACACTATTTCCCCAAAACAATCTCAAAGACTCCTGGTCCTAAAGTCAAACCGACCTCCTCTGATACCACTCTATCATAACCCATCCTAGAGGGTCCCATTCCATGACTACCCCAATCCCACCTCCAATATTCTAGGGGATGGAAACCAATTCTAAGTATGAATGTCCCACAAATGGGATGCATTTTCCTATGTACATGTACACACACACACATATCCAAGACCAAAATGCTAAAAATTGAAAACACTAAGTAAATAATTGCATTCATACCACTATATACCCACCAAAAGAGTATAAATGGAAAGTAATGTATGGTAATGTACAATTGGTACAAAATATAAGACCACCAAAAAGAAAGAGTTTGAAGCACAAGGTCTTGAAGATCATCCATAGAAAACCCTACCAAAAGGGTAGGTATAGGAAGAGCTCTATGAAGCTGTAGTAGAGCACCTCAATTATTTGGTCTGTCTTTAAGCACCACTTGGTCTTGGTCCACCTATCACTTTGTCAAAGGGTTGATGGTATACACAAGACATGACATGTGTGGGAAAATCTCATGCTAGGGTGAGTAAAAAAATACTCAGTAAGACACCTTGAAAAGGAAAAGGAATACCACAGAGGAAACACCATAAAGAAGATACCATGAAGAATTACCACAAAGGTAAAACACCAAAAATAAGATATAGTCCTCTCAACATAGGTATATGTCTATAGAACATATAATAAGAACATAAAAGTATACTCATAAATAATTACAAGCCTTAAAGTCCCATCCACCACCGGCTACATGGTTCCGCTCATAGAAAACTTTTCTCGAGAGATCTCACTCCCCAAGCTATCTGATAGAATCATATAGAATAGGTCTACCAAAATTACCCAAGAGAACACTAGGGTCTTCAAAAGTTACAATGTTTTCCTGAGACATCCAGTCACTCTACGACATAGAGTTTCAAAAACACATTGTGTTTTGGTAACACATGGAGTATCGGTAACACACAGAGTGTCGGAAACAAACAGAGTCTCAATAACAAATGAAGTGTTGATAATTCATATAACCCCCAAGTCACATAGTAACCAAGTCATAGTTAAATTTCAACTATTGAAAACTTCATGAAGCACGCCTATCGGGTCTAGTTGTATAGAATGGAAAACAATCTGATCTATATACCTAGATAGGGGGTCCTCCACTCTAAGGGCTCACTAGGTGGACTCATCACCCTAATGGAAACATCATCCTAGATAGGGAAAAGGTTCCCCTATAAATATTTTCCTCACCTTGTCCAAAACCTAATCTAAGGTACCATGAAGAGAAGTGAGGACTGACAGGGCCTCTCTGTGTGATATATGCTCTAACTCACTAAGTTAACTATTGAAGTTGGGTTGAGACAACGCACTTCTGAATGTGGATCATCCTCTATGATGAGAATGGGATCTTTCAATGAAGCCTCATAGGAAAAGAAAAACGGTTTAATCTCAACCTATTCTAATCTAAATAAAAAACCACCAATCCTTATCAAAAAGGATATCCCTTTCACAAGGGTCCCAAAATCGTAGACGGCTCATCAATCGGATTCTCTGTTTGAAAGATATATCAATTTTAGTGAAAAAATGTATGATATGGATTCAGTCTGGGTCCGACCCAACCCTATTTGGCGATTGAAAACTGGTTTGGACCAGTCCAAACTAGCTCACCTAGTTGGGTGCGGCCCACTGGGTTGGATCCTTGGGCTGGTTGGACCCGGTCCACTAGGCTGATAGGCCACCAGAGTAGCCTATCCCCTCTATATTGACCCCCACACATGGGCCATTTTTTTAACTGCATACGGTCCACTAGACTGCATGCCTCCTCTTGGTCAACCCAGTGTTTTTGTGGTCAACATGGCTAGTCGCTTCTTCTCAACTCCCTTGTGGCTTCTCACTGCTAAAGATTCCACATGGACCACCAGCCACATATGCGGTGGCCCTCTTCGTGTCCACCGTCAGCACCGTGGCTGCCTGTCACATCCCCCAAGTCTCCTCCAACAATCCTATCCATAACGGGATCCCCCCGACGCGGTCCCACCTACACTATGTCCTGCTTCTTGTGGCCTGTCCTGTTAGCTCTACCTTGACTGACCCTCATCGGGCCACTATTGCCTCTTCCACCAGTAGCCCAGTCGACAGCCTGCTATTTGTGGTGTCCTCTATCTAGACCCGACCAGAGCCACTTCGCTAGGCACCGTTGTGTGCCACCTCTTTTCTCCACCATAACTCACTACCTTAGGTGATTCATGTCGTGCCTTCACCATCGTACCTTTTAGATGACATTTTGGTGTTGGATCCCTGGTCTTGGATCGTTGCGCCATAGATCCAAGGTGCAATGATCCTATATTCATATTTCATAAAGAAAAAGGTATGCATAGAGGTTTGGGGAAAAGAGACAAAGCACATTAATGATTAAAGAATAGATCTTGTCCTTGTTCATGTCAGTCTTAATTCGTTCATGTTAGAAGGATTATGAAGAACCATTAAACACAGTTATCTAATCCCCATTCAAAACCCCGCAAGTAGTTATCCATCCAACAATAATGGACAAACCACGGATCAACATATTCATGGGTTAGTCCAGGTTCGTAATTTGAATCTAATAGGGGAAACAAAATAACAAATAGATTAACATCCTACCTCAATTCGGTATGATCACTGACGAAGAACAGTCATTGCGTCATTATTGTGGGTGAAGATCCTTCCAATATGAGGTTCATCGTTGATCGGAAATCTATGATCAGCCACCATTTTTCGAGATAGCTCTATATTCTTGCCTCAATGGAATTCCTAGTCTTTGGTGATAACCGTGAATCCTATGAAATATTAATATTAAAATAAAACTTGTCTTCTTCAAGAATAAAAAAAATTACTAAAATATTTTAATAATTTTTACCCCCAAAAACTATCTTTAACAACCAGCATGTTTCGGCCAATTTTAGGCCTCTTGTAAGGGAAAAAACCCCCTTACAAACTCAATAATGGTCTTGGATTTAAAATCCAAAAGTTACTATTTTTGAGTTTTTAGGATTTTAAAACTAAAATAATTGTATTTAGTTATTTTATTTACGATTATGCATTTTTTAGGGTTTTTTCATTGAAGACATGTGCCGACTAAATTTATGTTGTGCTTAAGGTAGAGACATTTCTCTGAGCATAATGGTTCCCTATAATTTTTAATTCAGACACCCATTTAAAATTTATTTCAATGATTTAGAAAATTCACGTGTGTGTGCTATTAAAAACGTAACATTTGTTAGCGAATCATTCTAGGCACACCATGCCTTGGAATCATTTCTCATCTTAGTGTTGAGTCATGTAATTTTCCCAAATAATTTCAAAAAATAAATTCAGGAATATCCAAATCATTAAAAAAACATACAGTAATCAATATATTATTGATATCTTCTCAGGCCTTATCAATTAGAAATATATTAAACCTAAAAGGGATAAATGTAAATTCTGAAAAAAAAACATATTTAAATCTAATATTTTCTCTTTCAATATCTAGGGAAATTTTCTATTGTAAAACTGATATTGAAATTTAGAGAAAATTTGAAAATTCTACAAGAAATTTTAAAATGGAAAAATAAAGTATAAATTCAATTTGTAAATTAACAATGAAAATTTTCTCTCAAAATTCCATCTGTGATTTATAGTTTACAATATATTAAAAAGGTTAAAATATTCTATATTATATATTTATACTTAGAATTTCCATTATATTTTTTTTTTAAAAATAATTTGTAATTTCTCATAAAAATTTTTAAAGAAACATCGAACCTAGATTCAACAAAATGATTTCACTATCATTGAAAATTTATATCCCAAGTGGAAGTAAAAATACCAAAAATAATGAGATCCTAAATAATTTGAATTAGTGAATATTTGGGAAAAAATTAAAACATTAAATTTATATATAAATAAACATATTAATTTACACTAATAAATATTGATAAAAAATTAAGGAAAATTTCAAAATTCTATTCCATTGAAAAAAAAATTCTTCAAAATTTCACTATAGAATTTTCAAATTAAAAATTCTATTAAATGATTTCATCAACTAAAATGGATATAATAAAAAATTAAATAGCCCCTGAAAATCTATAATGGATGTTCCACTCATTTATTCAATGTTAAATTGTAAAATAAACCCATATTTACCATGTTTTCCAGGAAAAAAATATAACATTAAACCAGCATTATATATTTTATCATATATCAGTTCTGAAATACTATATTTTGATATTTTACTCCGACAAGTTTAGTTATTTAAGATAATCTGACTTTTCAGAGTTTTGAACAAAATTAGATTTATATTTCAAAAATAAATCTAAAAATAATCATTTTAACCAAGTTTCTATCAAGAAACTTGTATATTATTCCATGAATTATCATCTTTCTTACCATTAAAATGGATTAATATATCAAACATTGTATAAAAATAGAGGAACCTGATGAAAAAGTGAGAAAATTCTATGACAACTAATAGAATAAAATTGGTTTCCAAAGATCATGAACACTAAATGTGAAATAGATTACAGAAAACAAAAAATCAGTGATAAGATCCAAAATAATCAAATCAATGGTTGAGCAGTGAATTATATAGAAAGAATTGGACCATTAAGTCTATTTTTAATCTAATATTAAGCATTATACCACACAATATAGACTTCATATAATGTAAAACTTACATATCCATTTAATGAATTAAATTAAAGTGTGTTTTAATTGTCTTCATATTATAATATTTCCAAATTATTTTTATTATTTTCTATAAATCATGTTAGAGTTAATGTTATAATATTTCACTAATATGAGGTATATGGGTTTATGGGGAGTTTTCTATAAACATTTGAATTGAAGATTGTGAATGAAAACCACAATTTTATTAATGATAAAGAGATGTTTAAAAAACAAAGATATTTTAAATTTTTTTACTTAAATGTGAATATTTTTTGACATGGGTGTAGATTTCTCCTCATAAGAAAGATAATATATAGCAATATTTTTCATAAGTGTATTTACCCTATCTTACATATAGATTTTAGTCACATTCAATTAATACTGTAAATATGTTCTCTTATGTGTTTTATTGATTTATTTTTTATAATTATATTTCCATAGAAATATATATGAAAGTTATAATTTCCTAAAAATAAATCATTTTTATCAAATTTTATAAAACATAAATAATTTACATCATATCTATTATATTCATTAATTTATAATGAAAACCATTGAAAATTATTATAATTTATTATTGTTATTATTATAGAAATTATAATTAAAGTGTTTATTTTCTCAATTCTAATTTATAAATAGACTGAAAATAAGAGAAATATAATTGTATTATTTTATTTATTCCACTCTAAAAAATTCAATATGAGTATGTTTTACTTTTTAGAGAATTTTTTATATTATAATTTTATTATACCACCTTTTTATTTTCATGAAAAAAATATTTATTTTTTTATTTTGAAACAATAATTTATAATATATATATATATATATTGAGAATAAAATAATAAATTCTTACGTTGAAATAATAATGTCTAGATAATAAATGAAAAAAATCATAAATAATTCAACATAATGATACAACATGTAAAACTCCTAGAAATAATTGTGGGGTAAAATTTATGGTCAAAGTAGTTTGGTCCCACTTTGGGTAAATGTTAGTATAAAAACTCTCTAAATTTTAAAAGGAGAAAATCTAAAAAAATATATCCATTGAATAATTAAATATAAAAAACATCATAAATACATACATTTTGTTAAGAATAATGATAAGAGAACTTAATAGTGATGATCCAATAGTAGAGAGCTCCCTTTTAGAGTAAAGGTGTATCCCCTACTACTAATTTGATGCTCCTTGGTTGGTGAGGTTGACCACCAGAACATTATAGCTTCCTTTATCAAAATAAGGAGAAAACCTTCTAAGAATATAAAAATGTAATTATATCAAAAAATAATTAGATTCACTATAGACATATCTCCCACTTATATACTTGATTAGTAACCAATCATATGTACACACATTATTTTTATATTTCCAAACCACACTTCTCTTGACTTTATGATGCCACATATGGATCTAAACCACTTGAGCTTATATGAATGAATTATATTCAATTGAAAACTTCTCATGTTTTTTGTAGTGTGAATATTATACGTGTCTATATTTCCTTCAAGCATCACTTCTCAAAAAAAGTGATATACTCTCACGTGTTTCGTCCTAGAATGAATATATATATTCCATTTAATATATAAGGTACTATAATTATCATAAAATAATATTATTTTATCCTAACAATACTAATAATAATAATAATAAAATATTTTCATCTAAATAATATCTTTACAATCTTATATAATTCCCATGTATTTTTCCTCACTTTTTATATAGTAATAATTGACTGTAGTTTTGAAATAAAATTTACACCCCCTCTTCTAAGAGTAAACACATAACCAATAGTTGATTTCATTTTTTTTTTGATCACCTGAAAAATATAATTCAACATTTCCTCTAATATTGAGATTTGATCCCCTATAAAATAAAAAATTATTGGTATTCTCTTAATATATCTTATGATCCTCTTCATTGGATTCCAATGCTACACCAACAATTTTTAAGGCACTAAATAACTTTTCCATTATATGTATAATATTTGGTCTAGTAAAAACTACAATGAACACAAAACTCCCAAATTTTTATACATATGGTATTACAAACTTCTCCATCCTCTATATTTCACAAATAAGACCCATGGTAGAAGATAATAAGAAATTAATGGTTAAGGGGTAATAAAGTGTCTTATATTATTTCTATTAAAGTGTTTGAGTACATTAATTAAGAAAATATTCAAAGATAGAAAAATAATGTATTTATTTTTTTGGGTGAATTTTTATCCCAAGAATATTATTTTATGTCCCCACATCCTTCATATAAAATGTTGTATACAATGGTGGAATTTTATTTTATACAAGATAATCTTGGGGGTATATAACTAATATTTCACTCATATAAAATATAAAAAATATAAAATCATCACTAATCAAAACATTTAAATGGTATTAAGGATATAAATTATGTAAATTGAATCTAAGGAACATGATATATAATTCAAATCTCTTTCGCTAAATTTGTTAGAGATTGATTGAGACCATACAAAGATTTTTAAAAAATAAAAACCAAGTTATCCTTTCCATTTAAAAAAATTTGTAGTTAGATCATGTTTATTTAATCAATATTATAAATATAGATAAATGGTATCTTCACATCTATCTTCACTTTCACTAGTAGAAAAAAGGTCTTTAACGTCAGTTTTTTTTTATTTTTTACGTCGGTTTTTAACCGATGTTGAATTTGCCGACGTAAAAAATATGACTTTTTACGTAGGTTTTTGTAAACCGACGCCAAAAAAAAATCAATTGCTTTTTTCCATCGGTTTTGTAAAAAACCGACACCAAATAAACTCATCCGCATCATTTTTGGCATCGGTTTCCTTAAAAACCGACGCCAAAAAGTTTAAAAAATAGTTTCGGCATCGGTTCTTGAAGAAAACTGACACCGTAAATGGAAAAAACTTATTTTTGGCGTCTTTTTTTACAAAAACCAACGCCAAAAAGCAATTATTATTATTCAATGTTTTAGATCATTTCCTAATCTTCGATTTTACTGGTTGTGGAGCTAAAACGGAGTTACAGATCAAAAGTTATGGCCATCAGAAGTTGAACATGTCAAAGTATCGATTGATACAATATGTTTTAAAGAAAACAAGATAAACACAAGTTAAAATCACATACACCAAATGATATAAAATATACATAATAATTCAAACACATTTCGATTATTTTTCGATCTTCCATTGAAATGATATGTTGTTTATCATCATATCTCTTATATTTAGCGTAGATCTCATGTGATAATAAAAATGACCATCGATAATTAAACTTACACCAAGCTTGGTAAATGTCATCCGAATGTTTTATATTTTTAACACGATAATAAAAGTAAATCATCATTATATGAAATCTAATCGAGTTTCTTATAAATGAAGGACATTAATAATAAAGAAAATTAATGAATAGAATACGTACCATATTCAAATTAACGATTGATGCCGCATTGAAAACTTGATTGAATAGAAGAGGATGAAATGATGAATGAAGGAGAAACAGATTTATATATAGTAAATGGAAATATTTTTGATTGAGTTGTATGAAAGTATAGGCAGGATTTTAAAAAGTTAAACGCGTGTTGTGAAAAAAATTGAAATTTTGATCCCGCGTATTAGTTAATACTATTTGGCGTCGGTTTTGTTTGAAACCGATGGAAAAGAGGATATATGTTGGTCTTTTGGCGTCAGTTTTTTAAGAAAATTGACGCCAAAAATTGCAATCAATATCATTTTTGTCGTCGGTTTTTAAATAAACTGATGCTAAAAAGATAAAAAAAAATATGTTTCGCGTCGTTTTTTTTTAACTGACGCGAAAAGTAAAAATAAATTGTTTTTCGCATCGGTTTTTAGAAAAACCGACGCGAAAAACAAAAAACAATTTTGGCATCGGTTTTTATGAAAACCGACGCGAAAAGTAAAAAAAAATTAATTTTTGGGATCGGTTTTTATGAAAACCGACGCCAAAAAATAAAAACCAATTTACCATGTTTTAGAAAATTTATTAATCTTCGATTTGACTGGTCGTGGAGCTAAAACGGAGTTACGGATTAAAAGTTATGGCCTTTTAAAGTTGGACTTAATTAAGACTTCTTTTAGAGAAGATCAACTTCCAACATCCATAACTTTTAATCCGTAACTCCGTTTTTTCTCCATGACCATTCAAATCAAAGCCTAGAAAATTATCTATAGAACTGGAAAAATGTTTTACATTTTTGGTGTTGGTTTTCATAAAAACCGACGTCCTAACTTTTTTTTTATTTTTTCACGTCGGTTTTTAAAAAAACCGATGCCAAAACGTATCCGCAAAAATATTTTACGTCAGTTTTTAAATAAACCGTTGCTAAAAAGATTAAAAAATAAACATTTCGCGTCGGTATTTTTTATAAAATGACACGAAAAGTAAAAATAAATTTTTTTTCATGTCGGTTTTCAAAAAAACCGACGCGAAAAACAAAAAAAAACAGTTTTGGCGTCAGTTTTTATGAAAACCGACGCGAAAAGTAAAAAAAATTATTTTTGGCGTCAGTTTTTTTAAAAACCGACGCGAAAAACAAAAAAGTTTTTTTTGGCGTCGGTTTTTATGAAAACCAACGTCAAAACATAAAAAAAAAATTTAACATGTTTTAGAAAATTTCTTAAGCTTCGATTTTACTGGTCTTGGAGCTAAAACGGAGTTACGGATTAAAAGTTATGGCCTTTGAAAGTTGGACTTAATTAACAATTCTTTTAGAGAAGATCAACTTCCAACAACCATAACTTTTAATCCGTAACTCCTTTTTTCCTCCATGACCATTCAAATCAAATCTTAGGGAATTATCTATAAGAATGTGAAATTTTTTTACATTTTGGCGTCGGTTTTCATAAATACCAACGGCATAACTTTTTTTTTATTTTTTTGCGTCTTTTTTTTTTAAAAACCGACACCAAAACTAATTTTTTTTTAGTTTTTCTCGTCGTTTTTTAAAAAACCGATTCCAAAATATATCCGCAAAAATGTTTTACGTTGGTTTATAAGAAACCGACGTCAAATTGACGACGTTAAAAATGATTTTTATACTAGTGTTTATATGAATTATATGCATCATACATCAATATAAACACCCTAACATTCCTATGTATGACAATAATGGAAAATATTTCATTAAAATAAATTAATTCCTTATAATTAAAACCATTATCAACTATTCATTCATGATATCATTCCTCTATGTCCTTTTTATATCACTTGATATTAAATACCCATTTATTATTGATTTAAATCATTCTATGAGGTAATAGGAAAAGTGAATAAATATTATTATTATTTATGGCTTAATGTTCCTCTTATATCACTTTTTTCAGTGAGGATAAGTTTTTAATATGATCCACCTTCACAAAATAAGATGGTTCACCATATTCTGTTAATAATAACTATGTAATTATTCAATCATAAACCTAATCTAAATTTCATAATACTTCCCTTATCTCATAGGTTCATTATAGTAATTCATCCTCAAGTAGATCTTGATCATCATGCTATTGTAATATATTTCAGGAGTTTCTTTCTTATTTTTCTATAACTATTTTTAATATAGTGATTTAAATATTCTATTTATCTATATATCTATTAATCATTATTCACACTTTCCATTTTTTTAATAATTAAGTCTCTAGTGATGATAAGGGTGTGGGAAGAGGTGTCCCACAAATGATACCCCTTCTGAACATCATCGTATCCAAAGAAGATGCATTTTTTGGTTTATAAGTAACACATTTATATTTCCCAATCATTAAACATTTTAGATACAAAACATCCTATGGAATATAATTGAGAATATTAATTGGATCTACCAATAAAAATATCCATTAGTATTTTAATACCAACCATCACTGAAAGAGATTGATTTATCATATAACAGTTTTTCTTTACTACTTTTTTCCAAAACGTTCAACTTACTCCTCTAGACTTACACATCACCATTGTGTAGTTAAACAATTTTATGTTCATTCTATTTAACACTATATTTTACTGAGGGGATTATTCCAATATAAATTGAATTTTGATTCCTTATTTTTGAAAAAAAATCATCTAACTCGTCACCTATATATTCTCTATAATTTTTAATCCTAAAAAACTTGATCTTATTTTCATATTCATGTTCCATTAAAATTTTAATTATTTTGAATAAATAAAAAATATTCAAATTTATCTTGATTTAATACCCCAAATATATCCTTAAATAATATTTAATGAATGATACAATGAATCTTAATTCTTTTAATGATATAATTGGTGATTTCTAAATGTCAGAATGAATCAGGTTTGGGATCTCTTTATTCCTTGTTATTTATTATTCTGAACATTAACCCAAATTTCTTTCTCAAAACAAAATTATCACCGATGGGTAACATTACCATTATAATATGTGGTTGTAAAATATGGTCTTTGAGAGTATTAAATTCATTATCATAAATAGGGCTATGTTTTTCATGTAATAAGATTTATCATGCTTTAGTTGATTTTTTAATTATAAAACAATCTCTGGATCCTTTAATGTTTTACCCAAAAGTATATAAAAATTCTTTGAGATAATATCTAACTTTATCAACAGAATCACACTTTTATATTCATCATCATTCTTTTTTGGTGTGATTCATGGACCTAATGTCATATTATTATCCCAAATATAAGATATTCATCTTTAGGCCTTCACAAGGAATAATCCTTGGATATTTCATATAATACCATCATACATATTATGTTTCATAGTAATGACTCCAATGATCTTTATAGTATAATTAGTAACCATGTATACAATTCATTACAGGATATGTTCATATTAATAAAATTATTCCTATAGAGATTTCATGTTCCTTATTTTTATTTATTCGATTATATATTCATCAATGATGTGTTTTCTACATCCATAAATTTTATTCACTTCCAAGAAAATTATACGCCCATTTCTTAAAGTACGGATTATATTTCATTGATATTTGTTTTCTAATCTCTTATTGTTAAAAATTTCCTTCTTGATGTTCCCTTTTTTACCCCAATTATAACATGTGGCATTATTCTTATTATACCTTGATTTAGACTTTCCATGATTCTATATATCATTGGGGATACATTCCATCTATTTTTTTCTCCCCATTGAGAGAGATTTTTCATTAATGAAAAAATTTTATTCTTCCTTCCATGTTCTTATGATTTTTTTTCTTTAGGATCTAAAATGTAAATATTTTTTAAGAGAATAGTATCCATATGGATAATTTTGTTAAGTATGATAATGAGTTGATCATATAAATTTGGAAAACTTTATATCAGAATCTCTATATATTTCTAATTATTTTTTTACCAATCACAGTAATTCAAAAAATGTATTTTTTTTATATCAATCATTCCTTGTTGCTTATTTAATTTACATTATCATATATATTTTTAATACCAATTATTTAATAATTTAAATTGATTAATAAATTGTATACTTTTCCATTGTCGGTTTATGTAATAACATGCATTAAAAATATAACTAGGGATGGTTTTAATGTCTATTATATTAATAATTTATGTTTAAAATGTATTTGGTTTCTTTTTTGATGTTATAAGATGAAATTTAAAAAAAATACACATGAACATTTTCAATGTTAGTTAATATATAAACTAATATATAATATTAATTAAAAATCATAACACTTCCCAATCCTTTCATAATTAGACCCTGTTTCTATCAACCTTCCCTCGATCAGTAATTTTATCTTTAATCACCTATCATTTTGTATTATCCTTTTATCAAATCCTTTGGATACTAATTAAATGAAATTGAATCCCCATATCATACCCACCCAATTTTTGTATTCCTATTAATGTAATTAAAGCTATTCTAGTTACTTATTTTAATTCTTGATGTCTAATATTCAAAAAAACGTATTGGGATAAATTGTATGTATTATAATTTAATCATTAATCATATAACAAATATGTTAGTGTGTGTTTGAATAAATTATTGGCATAATGGTAAGGGATATGGTATTTCCATACTATAATAATTTTAATATTCAAATTTTTTAACATATTTATAGCGTTATATAGAAAAAAATGAAACTTTATGCCCTATATCATTCACTAGATCAAGATTCAAGTGATTGTATTATATTTCAATGTTTTCATATAACCAAGAGTCATAAATCCATGTGTAATATTGAATATCTTGTTTTCTTGAATTATAACCTTCAATACCAAAATCATGTTTCTTTTGAAACATTTTATTAGTTTCCATCATCAAAAAAATTATAAAATTTTTGAGAAAATTATTATATTTTCTATAAATTACTTGAAGATAAATTAAATTATTTAATTACAAAATAATTATCACCAAAAATTAGATTTAAATAATTTTTTGGAATAAATAATTCAATATTTTAGTTTAATGGGAAGAAATGTTTTTCACATTTATGCCATTATTTTGGTATTTATTGGGTATATTGAAGAAAGAAATTTGAAATATCCATAGTAAATCCAAAACCAAGTGACGCATTTTCTTTTTCCCTCTTCTATGGAACTAAAATTTTGGATTCTTTTATAAAATTGAATTTAGATTCATTTTTAGTGAGGATTATTTTTCAATGATAGGCCTAAAATGATCTTTAAGGAAGAGCTACCACATCTAAAATTTCACTCAAACCTTAGTACTTCATGGAAGATTTCAGAATACATAAGTATTTATTTATCTATAAAAATATATATTAGTATATTTGTATATATAATAAATTTATCAATATATTTTTGTTTTAAAATTAATCATAACACCTTTTACATGTGTGTTCACTTTTGATCATAAATTAATTATAAATATGATTTTTACTTTTAATTTACAATAAAATTTAAATAAATTTTTAAATTTTTTCTACATAAAAAACAAGAGGGTGTGATTATTATAAATTGGTTGTACTTAAATATATAAATTATTTCAGGACTTTATATTCCAGTTTTTACTTTTTCTATTTTTTTAATTAATTTTGAAAAATGTTTTTTTCTTCCATTTAGTTGTGTTATTATGAATTAATTATATTTTTTTGTATTAAAAATGATCTATTTTTTTCTTTATTTATTTGGTAATTTTTTTAATGATTATAGAAAAAAAATGTTATTTTTATTTTATATAAATATTTACCAAAAAAATATTTTTCATTTTGGTTATTATAATAAACAATGTGAATAATATTTTATAGCATCATATACCATGATAATAAAATTGGTAGGTAGGTTTTCACCTCAATTATTGTCATAACGGACATGGAAATTCAACAAAAAAATTAAAAACTTTTCTTATTTTTCAAATTCGTTTACATTATAACTGATATGGAATATGTTTTACCACATCAGTTATTTTCATAAATTATCTTATAAACCTAAATTTAAATTAATATTAATTGTATTTTATGATATAGTTTTTTAAAAAATTAGGAGATAAATGTTTTTTTGATAGTTTTAATAACCATCCATAATAAATATGTTTTCTTCAATACTCACAATAATATCACTTTATAACCAACATAAAAAAATTCATGTCAAAACCCTAAAATTTAGTAGTGTGAGATGAAAGAATTTTCTACATTGAATATTTATGTGTTAAGTCCAAAATAATGACTTCGTCATTAAAATTTTATACAATTGTTTCTCTAATAACTTTTTTTAGTGACTTGGGCATGTGAAACTTCATTTGAGTATTGTAAAATTTCCTTTTCCATGCTTTTATACAAATATTTTAAAATTATTCATCTTCCAAAGCTAGATAAATGTTATAAATGACATTCACATCTTTGTAATTAAATTTTTCATCCACCAAACCAGTATTTTTTCAGTCAATTATCAGTAAATAATTATCCTTATATAGAACCATTTCCATATTTTACCTCCATAATAAAAAAAATTCCCTATGAAAAAAATTATCACAATTTTCACTACCATCTTGAAAAATGTTTTTCTAGAACCTTAAAGATTTACAATTTTACATATTATAATCAAAATAATTTTTTTTATAATTTCATTGATCATATGGAATTATAGTCATAGAGAATGCATAAAATTATAATTATTATTAATACATTAAAATGTGAACAATAACGAGCCAAAGTTTTAACCTAATGTAAATTGTTTTAACTAAAATGATCAAGTACATTGATGAAATAATAATATCAATATAATAAATGAAGAGTAAATAGAATAATTCAATGAACATAAGAATGTAACAGAGAAAATTCACAAAATAATTGTGAGGTAAGAAACCACAAGAAATGTATAATTAGATAACTATTGATAAATGTTTGTACAAACAATCTAAATTTTGGATGGCGAAAATATCAAAAATATTTTTATTAATTAATTAGAGAAAACCCAAATCACAAATACACACACTAAGATAAAATTAATAATGATATAACTTATTGATGATGAATAGATGGGATGTAGATCCCTATTATAAAAAAGATCCACCCCTTACTCCATATTCACTAAATATTGGTTGGGGAGGTTGGCCACCAAAACCTATTACCCAATTGAAAAATAAATGGAGGAATGTTTTCCATTCATATAAAAAGTTATTGGATGAAAATCCATAAAAAGTGAAGTAGAGGAGCTGTTAATATTAAAAACTTTGGTTATCAATTTCACTAATAAAAAACTCTATATTGTTAATAAAAACTATCATTTTTAAGAATATTAGGTGGAATTAATTAAGCATAAAAAATAATAGATGTTTTAAAAATGACAAATAATTAACCAAAAATTATTAACATATTTAAATCCAAATTGACGTACATGAACATCCAAAATAACATTGATAAGATATCCCAACCTTCACATACATACATATTACATCATTTAATTTAATATTAATTATATATCATAATAAATCACACCAATTATTAAATAGATTTAGTTTATTTATAGAATATATGCATAACCAAATTATTTTACAAACATTGTTTAAAAATTAACAATATAAATCTCCATATATGATAGCATTCTAGGAATATAATACATAATACTCTCTTTTATTACCTAGGTATTGGAAATATAGGAAAGGTTGAGCCCAAAAACTTTTTAAGGGTAAATATAAAAGATGTCTATTTAAGATTGAAAGTGATCATAAGATATACATGGGGGTATTGAAAAATTATAATTTACATGAACATATCATAAGGGATATGCATCTAAATATATATGAATTATAAATCATGAATCTTAATATATGGTTTTCCCATGACAAAAGAAATGAATCATATAGGTTTTTAAACCTCAATTAATGATCATGATCCAAGAAAACATAACATAGTAATGTGGTATAAATAGAAAAGTGTCATAAAAATAAATTATGAAGCTAATTTATTATGTTGGGTATCACTGTCAATGCCACTATCATATAGAATAAAGAGTCTCCTAATATATATTATTGGGTTTAATCCTACTCAAATTTATTTTTTAATTCATTTTTTACATAATCCATTTTTTAACTGTTTTGGGAGGGAACCCTTAAATGATTCAAAGGCCTAGAATACATGGATCAAAATCTCAAAGGAAAAATGTCCACACAAATGACCAAAATTTTGAAACTATAATAACCAAACCCTATTTTCCTATCTTCCATATAAATTACCTCATAAATTTACACAAACCCACCATCACAATATCAACATGTTGCATTATTTGTTAGTCATTCAAGACTTCCAATAACTGGTTTCAACATCATGGCTTCCTTGAGGATCTTCCCATGTCTAGAAAACCTCTTCATTGACACACACTCCATCAGGTCTAGAGTTACTTTTGTACATATCCCAAAGTCCCATATATGTTTTCCCATATTCCATGTGGCCCAAGGCCCACTTTGTGGACCTAAATCCAATTTTTTAATTAATAGTACCACTAATGTATTATATGATATAGTACCTTCATAGATATAGTGCTATAATAACATGAAAATTCATCACCAATAGTATTTGAGCCTATGTTTAATATATAATTATAGACCATAAACATCATTGATTTGTTTACCTCCCTAGTCCCTTACATGTTATCTCATGAGATGTAAATAATCTCCAAATACATTATAGGGTTATATAATTCCAATCACAACCATCCAAAATTAAAAATTATGTATATGGGTACCACATGAACATAAAAATGTCCTAATTCCATTCAAGATCAATTAACCCATCATAAAGAAATGAGTTTCATGAAAATTTTCATAATAAATGATCATGATATATCTATACAAATATGGTAGATTATATAATTAGATAATGTAAATAGTAAATAAAAATAAACATTAATGTATTTTTACATAGATGAAAAAAATTCGTAGATCAATAGAAAACGGTTTCAATACTAAGAAGAGATACCCATTAAATTTTTAATAACTTTTATTTTAAACATAAATAAAAAATAAATACATGTTTTTAAAAATTTAATGATTGTGTAATTAAAATTTACATCGAAGAACTATGAAAAAAACAAAGGCATTATACATAAATAAAACCAAATAAAATGATGTGAGAATGTAACTGTGCAAAAAACATTAAAAAATATTAAATCCATACTTTTGTAAAAGAAAGGAAAATTTTATATAAAATGACATTAAGAAATAATATAATTAATTATAACTATATCCATAAATTAATATGAGAAAAAAATTGACATGGGAGAAAAATATTCTCAGTTGAAATGAAGTGGTAAGGTTAGTTTCATCAACACACATCAGCCTAGGTGGATTATAAACTACTATTAGGGAAATTGAGAGAATACTAAAAATAAAAAAATGGATGTAAAAAAATATGTGGTTTTTGAGAGAAATAAATTATAATTTCTTCCAAAATAAATTTATAACAAAAAAACACTATTAATGTGGTTTTTGAAAAGAAATAGTTACCTTTACTCGTGAATTCTATAAAAGTGCTTTAAGATCTTAAATGAATTCACTCCTTATCATAACAGGTTACTTTATAATGGAATATTTATACCTAATTATTGTAATGATATGCTACCAAACGTGTACTAAGGATTTAGGAGAGTAAATTTAGTTAGGGATTTCAATAAAAACTGAAGGGCAAAATGCATTTGGAGGAGTAGAGGAGGGATATTTTTATAGGTGAGTATTGAGAGGAATTTTCACAAATACTTATTCCATATGGTGTAAGGTTTTCATTATATAAGCCATATGGATCCAAAGAGAAAACATAATGGATATTGGTATAGTGTCCCATCATGAACATAATTTATAGATATATTTATCAATATTTGAGGAATTTAATAATTAATTAAACCCCTTTTACCTCATTTTACTCTTACCATGGTAACTCAATTTTTACTCCAGTAACTTATTATTTTTCCTAAAAAAGAAATGGACCCTCTTACCTAATTCCAATTCCCTAATGCTAAAAGAACTCTATTATATTAAATTTAGTTTTCAAAATTTTTAGAATTTAATTTTAAATAAGGAATGAAACATATATATTAATAATTTTTAAATAACTATAATTCAACCATAAAAGTATCTTTATTCTTATTCATAAATTATTAATAATTAACATATGAATATTCATTAAATTTTATTATTATATAAGAAACACATTTTATTAAATTTTTTACACTAAATAGGTGAAATTTATCTTCAAAAACAATATAATAAATAATTAAAATAACATTTTTTATTAAAACATTTTCCCTTAACCATGAGTCATTAAATTATTATTCTTTATAAATTCATTTTTATGACATGTTATTTACCAATTTTACCAATCATTCATTGAATTTTTTAATTTTATTTAATTTAAAATATTATTTAAAAAAATTTAATTTAATTTAAAACAAACTATATACCAAAATACAATTTTTTAATGTAATGGATATTTTCAAAAAATAATTAGTATATTTTTATTTTATTCCAAAATTATTTATATCATTTTCAATTAAAATATTTTATGTGGAACACATAATTTACTTTTAACTTTAAAATAATAAAAATTCATTTTGAATACAATTATACTGGTTGACCATATATTCATTATATATATATCCAATGGTCATGTATCCAACAACCATATATATATAATTCATATTATATTCCTTTATGTATCCTTAAATGATTCAACAAAATTCATTCATCATATTATTTTACTTATCTCTCAAAATTTTGTTTATATTTCAAATGTTTTCATTCTTTATATAGTTAAAATAAATGGTATGATATTCAAACAAAACCATGAGGATAAATATTTCAAGTTCGTAATATTTTATTCACTTAAGGTTTTATTTCTCTTGTAATTTTCATAATTAGGTTTCATATGTCATCCTCATAATGTATTAATTTTGATCTTGTTTTATAATATTTTATATTAATAAAATATATTGTGGTTCATGTAAGTTTAAATTTTTGTGTGAAAAATGTTATTGAAAATGTTAATTAGATAAAAATTTAGGGTCTTAGGTTTTATCCCTTAAAATAAATTTTTCCCATAAAATTACATTACTCAGATGAAAATGGATTAGGATACTTTTGTATCATTACATCTTCTAGTTCCCATGTTTCTTCCTAAAACATATGATTTATCTAGAAATATATAACCAGGTGATTGGTTTTGTTTCATAGTACATTATATTTACAATCCAAGATCTCTATTGATTGTTCGTCAAAATAGAGACCTTGATTTAGTTGTAAAAACTCTAAGTTTAGTATTTTTTGTTTATCACATATGTACTTCCTAAAAACAAATATATGTAACTCATAATGAACTTGTGAGGTGTTTGGGGGAACTATAAGGTAATAATATCCATCCCCACATGATTGGATATTTTAATGTATCCAATGTATATAAGGATGACCTTTCCCTTCTTCACAAGTCTTAAAATCCACTTCCATGGGGATATTTTAAGGAATTATTTATCTTTAGCTTCAAACTCCAAATATTACAGACAATTATTAATGTAGTTATTCTAATGAATTTATGATAATGATTTATATTGATTAATGGTTGGAATATTCTCTGAAATCTTTGGAGAGATATCTAGTCCTAGTGTCTTACTCACTCTAACTTCAACCTAATATGTCATTGTTTTGTACCTTTACCTATAAATATCCTCATATTCAACTATTTTAATGATATATTGGAAAACAAATTAACCAGAACTCTATTTATGGAATATATCAATACCATCCTCCTTTCAAATCCATTGATAATGATCTCATCATATCATTTGAAGTTTTAACGGTACTTTCAAATTGATCATCAGTATGGGGATGATAAGCAGTGATAAATATAAACTTTATATTTTATTTGATCTAAAGACTTCTACAAAACATTAAGGTAAAAATCAAATCATGATCTGATATAATTGAAAGTGGTACTCCATACAAATTTACCACTTCATTTATATATATATTTGGATATTGAATAAGTGAGAAATATTTTTTGAATAGTAATGAAATGTGTTAACATTATATGACCATTAACGACAACCCAAATGGAATTAAGACTTTATAGGTATTAAGAATTCCTAAAATAAAATCTATTGTGATGCTATCCCATTCATATATATATATATATGGTTAATTTTTACATCATACCCTTACTCCTATGACATTAAAGCTTAACATATTGGTAGACAAAGAATCAAGATATATACTCTAAAATATCTTTATCCTTGTTTTACCACAAGAAATGATTCATGAGATCTTTATACTACCATGATGTATTTAGAATAATGTTATATTTTCATCATTCAATAGATCCTTCTTTCAATTTTTGTATTTAAGAGACACATATTAATTTCCCAAATATTTTAATTCCATCATTATCAAAGATAAATTTTATAATATTCAATACCATATTACATTTCTTTATATTCATCTTACATGCCTCCTTGATCTCTACATGGATGGATGGTTTAGAAATCACATGAGAGAGATATAATCTCTCTCTTTCCCATATGATTTCAAGGTCTATCCTTAATAAATCCATGGGTATTGGGTCTATTTTAAATCTCACCATGGATAAGGTAGCACAATCCTTTCTACTATGATCATCATACATATTTCTCACCTTCTAAGGGTAGTGATTTATTAAGAATTTATAGTCTTTTATCAACTCAAATCATCTTTTTTGGTGCATTTTGAACTCCAAGTATGTGAATATGTACATTAAGTTATTTTGATTTATATATATATATATATATATATATTCATTGTAGAGATAATGCCACCATAAAATTAATGAAAGTATTACCTTGACTAGCTACAGATCATGTGTCAAGTGATTTTTCTCATGGATCTTTAATTTACAAGAGGTATAAGTTATCACCATGTGATTTTTCACAAGTACATGCCCCAATACATTCTTAGATGCATCACTATAAATCCAAAAACCATATCCACTGTAAGGTAGTGTGATTTTACGTGTAGTAACAGACTTTATCATAATATTCTTTAAATATTATTCACATTCTTCTTTTCAAGTTAATTTGAATCCCTTTTGAGTCAAATTGGTTAGTGGATTTGACAGTCATGATAAATTTCTCACAATTAATTGATAGGATCTATGTAGTGTAAGAAAATAATGAATCTATATTATATTGGATGGTTTAGATAATTATTTAATCACCATTATATTTTAATGATCTAAAAATTTACTCTCACTTTTGATTACAAGACCCAATAATGATATTTTTTATTTCCATAATTCACATTCTCTAAATTTTTCATATAAATTAACATTTACCAAGACAATAAGTATAATCATAAAATAATAATCATTCTCTAAATTTCTCTGGGAATATATGATAATATCATCTATAAATACTTCCAAAAATATATTCAGGTATCTAATGATGAATATATTGATCACATCCATGATGATTGGGGGGGTAATTTGTAAGTTGGAAAGTCATTACTATGATTTTTTAGTGTCTATATCTTGAACTAAAGGATTTATTAGGTATATACTATCTTCTTTACCCTAGTTAATGAAATATGAATTGAAGGTTTATATTTGAAAATTATTTATCCCCTCATACTTGATCAAACAATTCATTATTAGGTGGAATAGGATACTTTTTCTTTATAATGATCTTTTAAGTTCATAAAAAAAATATATAGATTCATTGACTCGTCCTTATTCTTAAATTAGAGGACTAGTGCACCATATAGTGAAGCACCTAGGTGTAAAAAAACCTTATCCTGGTTCTCTTGTATTTCCTTATTCAAATCCTTTAATTCAACCAAGGTCATTCTATAAGTTGTATTAGACATTAGCATAGAAATATGTATGAGTTCTAATGAAAATTAAACCTCAAAATCAAGGTGAAGACTAAGAATATATTGAAAATAAATAAATATATTCCCTCATAATATAAATATCATTAATATTGAGTTTCTCCCCAAATATTTACATTAAATAGCCCTCATGATTAGGTACTAAGACCCATATAATTGAAGTAAATTCTATAGGTATTTCATAGTCAGCCTTATTCCGATAAATGATCATGGGTATATTTGGGATAGGAAATGTGCTTTTTCTATTTGGTAAATTAATATGGGAATAATGTAGAGATATTTCATCCATTCCCAAAATTAAAATAAATTTTACTAAATGGGGAATAATAATATTTTTACAAAGAATATACCCACAAAATTCAATTAGAAAAGAGTTATAAACAAGGGAGACAATCATCACATCACTAGATTTAGTTACATATACTTCAATATCTAACCATTGGGGTAGTGATTTTATTCTCCTAGAAAACATTATAGATATAAATGAGTTATTGGGACCATAATCAAAAAATACACTTACAGTTCTTCAATGGATAATGATTGTACCCTTCACTACTTCATTTTTAACACACTTTATCAATTGTGATTTCATAGGATTTCACTTTATCCTTTGAAGTTTATTGGTTGAAAACATTAATTTTCATTATTAACTAATGGATTATTGTACTTGTTATAATAATTTCTATACTCTTTACAATTGAATCACTAAAGTGTTGGTGGTACGTTAGTTTGAGATTTCTTTTCATCAATTTTATTGGTCTGCCTCTTAAAATCTCCTTGGAATTCATTTTCTTGATGGGATTCTCCTCCACACTTGAATAATTTCATTATTACTATGATGAAATTATATCTATTAATCTTCCTAAATTATAAACATCTATGGAGATAAATCTTCTTGCCTCTATTTTTTTATCATTTGAGTTTCTATGAAACTCTATTTTCCAATTTCTGTCTCCAAATCTATAAAAATTGTTGGTTGGAGTGGATACTCAAGAGGGGGGGTGAATGGAGTTCCAATTAAAATTTTTGTTTTAAAAACTTTGCCTTAAAAACCCCCAAATAAAATACTTAATTAAACTGTAGTGAATTAATATCAAAGTAAGGGCTCGGTTGGGTTCTCAAGGGATTGATTATTTCCCAGTTAATCAACACAGAAAGGTTGATTAACTTTTGAAACCAACTTACTAATTTACAACTGATATAAACACTTGTGAATTTAATTATCAACGTGACTTTAAAACTGTTTTGGTTTTAAAGAAATTAGCAGCGGAATAAAAGAATAACTTTGAAAGATATAGCACAGCAGATATAACCAAGAGGTTCAGTCTCAAGATGAGACTTATTCCTCTCAAAATATTTTATAAAAAGATGATCCACACCCTGGATCGGGGATAACAACAGCAACCAGCTGTCCAGGTCCAAGACCTCTACCATAGTTATTCGTGGGAACAAACACAACAGCAACCAGCTGTTCAGGTCACACGACCTCTACCACTATTTCAGTGGGAAATACAAAATGTAAGAGAGGTGAGTGAGGATTTACAAATCCTCCATTTAGAGTACAGGAGACAGTGTGTGTAAAAATGCAGTATATAACACACACTGCTCAATATGTAAAAAGATAAATCACAGAGAAAATTTTTAGAGATTGGGAATGGCTCTAGTGATTGTCGTGCAGTTCTGGACTCCTTTGATTGATCAGAATTCGCGCTGAGTCCTCTTCTGGTTTTTGTCTGGAAAATAGAGTATCGTCTGTTTCCTTGATTTCCTGGTGTAGAGACAGTTGATGAAGCTCTTCTGTTATGTTCACGTTCTCAGCTCTTCACTGGTGAGTAGTGATGAATGAGTTCCTCGTGTAAGTTCAGTAGTCTCTTTGCATTCACACTTGGTTGTTCTTCCAGCACACCTTGCGGTCTTTGTAGTCATCTATGTGTCTCACACATTGCAGTAGCACATCCTTCCTTTATTTAAATCACATGATTCGGCAAAAGAAATGATTTCTTTTTGCAGGTATGAGGTACGGTTCCCTGACATCCAACAAAACACATTAAATAAATGACAGAGCACTTAAAATATTCCTAATATGACCGTTGGTTATATTAAATAAAGATAAAGAAATTCATACATTTTTTTATGACTATCAATGTGTCAAGTGATCGGTGGGTCATCAACATCGGTGAGACATCTTCAGTGACTCATTTGATCAGTATCGGTGAGACATCTTCGGTGACTCATTTGATCAGCATCGGTGAGACATCTTCGGTGACTCATTTGATCAGCATCGGTGAGACATCTTCAGTGACTCATTTGATCAGCATCGGTTAGACATCTTCGGTGACTCATTTTATCAGCATCAGTGAGACATCTTCGGTGACTCATTTGATCAGCATCGGTGAGACCGTTGTCCTTTGATATGGATCGATGTGACCGTTGTCCTTTGATCAGCATTGGTGTGACCGTTGTCCTTTGATATGGATCGGTGCGACCGTTGTCCTTTGATATGGATCGGTGCGACCGTTTTCCTTTGATATGGATCGGTGCGACCATTGTCCTTTGATATGGATCGGTGCGACCGTTGTCCTTTGATATGGATCGGTGCGATCATTGTCCTTTGATATGGATTGGTGCGACCGTTGTCCTTTGATATGGATCGGTGCGACCGTTTTCCTTTGATATGGAGGACTTCCAGAATATTTGTAAATCAATAACAAAGAGATAAAAACATGATCCAACCAATATACATAGATTCACTAAGAGATTGTGATTATGTATATGAGAAATCCAACCGGATTAAGTAATTGATGATTTGTGATTATTAAAACAGCAATCATAGGAATAATTCAACAATATTCTAGAGGGCTCAACAATCTCCCCCTTTTTTATAATCACAAATCTTAGCCAATCACAAAGCTTAGCCATTAATAAAAATAAGATATCATCAATAATAAGGAATAAGAAGAATGAAAACATAATGAGATATAAATCTCCCCCTGAAATTAGGCCTTTAAGTACTTATGCAAGCATTTCCATAAAAAGATATAAATCTCCACCTTTAGAGATTAATCTCTCCCATATCTCCCATAGATCCATAGATATACAGATTTATCCCACCTCCCCCATATCTCCCATAGATCCATAGATATACAGATATACAGATTTCTCCCCCTTTGGGATAATGAAAAGGAGGGAAAAAAGATAAAGAAGAGATTAAAAGAAGGCAGCAGTGAGAATAAAAAGAAAAGAGAATAAAGTTTATAAGACATCACAGTAAAATCACAACAGGGTTCACCCTATCAACAACAATGAAAAACTATTTCAGGGGGTGTAACGGGGCTTTTCCCTTGTCATAAGGATCAATGGTGGGTAAGTTGGAAGGCTTGGAGGCAGGTTCAACTGGACGACTTTGAAACGGTGGGAAGATGACTCTGGAAGTTGGAGGAGAGGTTGCCACCGGGATTTGCTGTGGAGCTGTAGGAGCTGGTTGAGAAGATTGCTGAGGAACTGGTCGGAGTTGAGAGAGAGCTTGAGGAACAGAGATCTGATGTGGAGGAACATCAGAGGCACCAAGAGGGTCAGCAGTAGGAAGAACAATGGCAGTGGCTTGTGCATTCAGATAAGGCTTCAAAAGATTTATGAAATTCTGAATAACTTCTGCACCATACTGCATAGCCTTCTCAAAATCATCTTTATTTTCCATGAACCGTTCCATGGTTGGAGTAAAATCTTGCAACTGTCTAACTTGAGTCTTGAAAGCTTGAGTGACTGGAGGTAGTCTCAGATTTTCAGCTAATTCTTTAAAATTTGTGATCATCTCATGCTTGGTATAGATTTTTGAAAAGTAGTGATCAACCTTTTCCTTGATCTCTCTCTGAGCTTTAGTGGCATCTGCTGAATATATTGTTACCATCTTATGAATTTGATCAATGTGCTCCTTCATCTTCCTCAACGATTCCAATTCAAGAACTTTCCTAATGGCGGCCAATTCATCATGCACAATCTGCCTTAGAGCCTCTAGCTCACGAGTAGTGATCTTGGTTACTTTGGTTGTACTGTCTTGAGCAACTATCTGAGTTATCTCAGCTTTCAACTTTCTCAGATCAGACTTCTTAAGATGTTCAATCAGATTTCTCAACAATTCCATCATACCAGAGATGGTGGATCTAAATTCATTGGATAAAGAAACTAACCCAGATTGTAGATCCTTCAGAATCTGATTTGGAGAGGCTATGTGCCTGCCAATAAACTCACCAGTATTGGCCAGGTCTGGTTTAATAGCATTTGAAATTTCTTCTCTGAATGTGTCTCTCACAGAAGTAATCAACTCCCTTTTGAACTTTTCAAAATCAGACTGAGAGACAGTAGAACTAGGTAGATGATCACCTGCAGCATCAACAACATGAGCAGACCTTGCCTCAACTAGTTGGCTTTCCATCATAACCGCAGTAGATTCTGATTCTTTTTCTTCTTATTCAGAATACTCTAAACCCAAAACAGTAAAACCAGGGTAATCATCCCAGACAGCAGCACACAGAGTATATTTTGGTTAATTATAACTTGCTTTTCCACTGTTTTCAAGAGATTCTCTCTTGCCATTGGCATCTGTTTCTGGTACAGTTTGATGTGTTTCCGTTGGAGGTACAGCAAGACCATCCATTGGTCGGTTATCACCATCATCATCATTATCATCATCATCTCCATTTTCATTTCCATTATTCATAGAAACATCACTGTCAGATACTTCAGTGTCACTAGCTTCTTCGTCACTAAGAACTGGTTCTGATTCAGGTAAGGGTAAAGGTGGATTGGTAGATCCAAAGTCTATTCTTCTCTTAGGACTCACAGTATCAGGATCACTCCTATAATCCGGAGGTGACATACTTCCTTCTTCTGTTTCAGCGTCTTCCATCCCTTGTTTACCAGACTCTTTAGTGTCTTTATTCCTTTCAACATTTACTTATTCTTAATCATCAGAATAAATTGGCTCCTCATCTGATTTCAAACCAGGGTCTCTCAAACCCTTAGGCCTCTTTCCAGGATCATTGGTATTGTAAGATTCATACAACTTGTCCTCATCAGCAACCCAACATGTTTTCCATGGGTTCCAGTTTATTTTCATCCGTTTACAAATTTCTTTGTTAATACAAAAAGCACTATCAGATTTAGCTATCTCATCAGCTTCATCAACACATTCCAGATTCTTTAACATAGCAGAGATCATTTTGGGATAGAACAGGGTAGTGGATTTCTTAGAAGGTTTCACCATTCCATCTATGTGCACCATTAGATATCTACACAAATTGATCTTCTCATGGTTCTTTAGTAAAAACAATAGAAAAACATCCTGGTATCTTACAGCAGCAAAATCTCCTTTCCTGGAGAAAATTTGGTGTTGAATAAACTTAAAGAGAAGTCTGCATTCACCATCCATCTCTAATGCTATGATTCTCCTTGACTCTCTATTTCCAGTCAAAAGCTCTAAAGATAACTCATAAGAGAAATATTCAGTGGTTTGAGGAATGTTTCCAGCATAATCCTCATACTGACCCTCGTGGGGTACATTCAAACATTCAGCCCATTGTTTAGACGAAAAAGATATTTTCTTTCCTTTCACTACAGAAGACATTCTGGCAGCCTCGACACCATCTAAAGTAACTTGCAGATTTATATAAAACTCATGCACCAGCTTTGGGTAGTATACACGAGTGTTATCTGAGAACCAGGCTTTCCATCCTTGCGAATCTAAAACTTGTAACAATAGCGGCTTACTTGTCAAAAGCCAGGCGGAGCTGACTTTCTTTTCTACAGCAACAATCCGAGTTTCCAGGTTCGGATTTACTGATCTTTGAGTGGTACTACTCGACTCGCCTCAAGCACGCTTTGAAGGTACAGGACTTTCTGATCCTTTTCTCGGTCTCTTCTGCTTAGCCATTTGACGATTCTGGGGAAAGCAGGAGTTCGAAGGTTCGAAGTGGAGGAGAAGAGAGGAAATAAGGTTTGGCGGGAAATAAATGAAAGGTCGAAGATTTGGGGAATATAAATAGTCTCGTATCATTTATTTCATCATTTAGGGTCCCCATAATAAAGATAAAAGTAGTTAATTAATCACAAAATAAAAAGTAATATAAAGAAATATTGGTTTCACAGATCAGTTTCTCATATCAGTTTCACAGATCAGTTTCACAGATCTATCATACACAATTCTTGTTTAATAAAATTCATTCTTTCAGAGCATAAAGGCTTTGTAAAAATATCAGCTAATTGATGTTCAGAACTAATAAATTCTAGAGAAATATCACCTTTTTGATAATGATCTCTTAGAAAGTGATGTTTGATATCAATGTGCTTAGTCCTAGAGTGAGACACAGGGTTCTTAGATATGTTGATCGCACTAGTATTGTCACAGTTAATTGAAACCTGTTGAAAATCAAATCCATAGTCCAATAAAGTGTGTTTCATCCACAGAATCTGTGCACAGCAACTACCAGTAGTGATGTATTCTGCTTCAGCAGTAGACAATGCAACTGAGTTCTGTTTCTTATTACACCATGATACTAGCGATTTTCCAAATAATGACATGTTCTATATGTGCTTTTCCTATCTAACTTGCATCCAGCAAAGTCAGCATCTGAATAACTAGTTAGGTCAAATGATTGTCCTTTTGGATAAAACAAACTTAAATTCACGGTATACTTAAGATATTTAAAAATCCTGTTAACAGCCAGTAAGTGTGATTCTTTAGGATTATCTTGAAATCTAGCACACATACATACACTGAACATAATATCTAGTCGACTAGCAGTAAGATACATTAAACTCCCAATCATACCTCTGTAATTAGTTTGATTAACTGGTTTATCGGTTTCATCAATATCCAATTTATAGGTAGTACTCATAGGTATATCACTTTCCTTAATACTATCTAGACCAAAACGTTTTAATAAATCCTTAGTATATTTACTTTGATTTAGAATAATACCATCTTTAGTTTGAAAGATTTGAAATCCAATAAAATACTTAAGCTCTCCCATTAAGCTCATTTCAAACTCATTTTGCATAACCTGTGAAAATTCATTACATAAAGAATTTTTAGAAGATCCAAAAATAATATCATCAACATAGATTTTTACTATTAACACATCTTTTGAAATCCTTTTTATAAAAAGAGTGGGATCAACTATTACTTTTGTAAATCCTTTTGAAATAAGAAAGTTTGAAATTCTTTCATACCAAGCTCTTGGAGATTGTTTTAAACCATATAAAGCTTTAGAAAGTTTAAAGACATGATTTTGAAAATGAGGATTTGTGAAACAAGGTGGTTGTTCTACAAAAACATCTTCAATAATAAAACCATTTAAAAAATCACTTTTCACAATCATTTGATATAATTTGAAATTCAGATGTGATGCATAGGCAAGTAAGATCCTAATAGCCTCTAATATAGCTATAGGTGCAAAGGTTTCCTCACAGTCAGTTCCTTCTTCTTGATTTAACCTTGTGCAACTAGCCTAGCTTTGTTTCTAATGATGTTTCCAGATTCATCAACTTTGTTTCTAAACACCCATTTTTTGCCTATGGTTATAGTGTCCTTAGGTCTTTCTACTAATTTCCATACTTTGTTTCTTTCAAATTGATTTAGTTCCTCTTGCATAGCCATTACCCAAGATTCATTATTGATAGCATCATTGATATTTTTAGGTTCTAGCTGTGACAAGAAGGCTTGATGTTCAACCTGATTTCTAAGAGAAGCTCTAGTCTGTGTCCCTCTATCAAGATTTCCTACAACAGCATCTAAAGGATGATTCTTCAAAATTCTAGTTGATCTAGAAAAGGTAGGGCTTGAGATTTCAGGTTCATCTACAGGTTGAGGTTCAATAGAAGCAGGGTCTGGAAATTTTCCATAACTGGATGTTTTAACTACATGTCCACTGTTTTTATCATTAAGGTTCAAACCAGAGAGATCATCTTCAAGATTTTCAAGAGAGGTCTTAGGTTCATGTGGATCATTTTCATCAAATTTGATGTGAATAGATTCTTCCACACATTTGGTTCTTTTATTGAAAACTCTATAGGCTTTACTGGAAGTTGAGTAACCTAGAAAAATTCCTTCATCACTCTTGGATGCAAACTTATCAAGATTATCTTTAGTATTAAGAATAAATACTTTTCAGCCAAAAACTTTGAAGTAGTTAACCTTAGGTTTCCTATGGTTCCATAACTCATAAGGGGTGCTCTTAAGAACAGGTTTGATCAAGACTCTATTGATAACAAAACAAGCTTTATTTACAGCTTCGGCCCAAAAATAAACAGGTAGGTCATACTCATTAAGCATAGTTCTAGCAATTTCTTGCAAGTTTCTATTCCTCCTTTCTACTACACCATTATGTTGAGGTGTCCTAGGGGAAGAGAAATTGTGACTATAGCCACTGTGTGAGCAGTAAGATTCAAACTCATGATTTTCAAACTCACGACCATGATCACTTCTCAGGGTTTTAATCTTAAGTCCACTAAGGTTCTCTACAGACTTGGAATATTTAACAAAGTAAGAACAAGCTTTACTTTTGTGAGCTAGAATGTATACCCATGTATATCTAGAAAAGTCATCTACAAAAACATAGACATAATGATTCCCATTTAAACTAGAAACTCTAGAAGGTCCAAATAAATCCATGTGAACAAACTCGAGAGTTTCAGAAGTTGACACTTCTTTCTTTGATTTAAAAGAAACTTTATGTTGCTTTCCCTTTTGACAGGGATTACAAACTTTGTCTGCTGGAAATTCACGTTTGGGTAGGTCTCTAACTAAGTTATTCCTAGCAAGTTTTCTAAGTGAATGCACATTGCAGTGTCCTAATCTCTTGTGCCAGAGCCAAGACTCTTTATGAAAAGCATTTAAACAAGTAATATTTTTCTTAGCTAAAGAATTTAAATCGACAGCATAAACGTTTTCATTCCTTAAAGCAGAAAACACTAAAGAATTTTTAGAATTAAAAACATTGCAAGGATCATTTTCAAATTTAACATAAAAACCATCATCACATAACTGAGAAATACTTAACAAATTGTATTTAAGTCCATCAACAAATAAAACTTTAGAAATTAGTATTGAGTCAGTGTTACCAATCTGGCCTAAGCCGATGATTTTCCCTTTAGAATTATCACCAAAGGTGACAAAACCTCCATCAACTCTGACTAAGCTTTTAAAGCATGAGAAGTCTCCAGACATATGTCTTGAACATCCATTGTCCAAATAACAAGGCTTTCTACAGGAGCTCTTTAAGCAGGTTCCCTACAAAACAGATTTAGATAGGAAATGATTTTGGTACCCAGATCTTCTTGGGTCCAGATAGGTTAGCAATCAGAGATTTTGGTACCCAAATTTGTCTTATGGGTCTCATGAGAGTTGTAGAATCAATAGACTTTGAGAGATAAACTTTATTAGATCCATAACTATGAATATATCTAGTTGAATCATAAGAAGTTTCAGAACTAACTACATTCTGTCCAGATTTAGGAATTAATTTAGTTTTGGTAATCTTCCTTTGTCCAAGTTGGTATCCTATACCAGTAGTGTATCTAGGTTCTATTTGCTTACCTAGCATCTGACTAAGAGTATCTTTACCATTTGTAAATTTCTCTAAGTCTTTCTTTAGTTTCTCATCGGATAATTTTAGTTCAGTATTCTCTTTAAGAAACTGAGCATTCTTTTCTACTTCAATATCAAGATCAGATTTATGTTTAACAGTTAAAGCATACAGTTTCTTTAAACCTTTGTATTTGTCTTTCAGCTCATTACAGGTTTCTTCTAACATATCACAATATTCAAACAGTTCAGATTTATACATGTTATCACATTTAGAATCATCTCCAGAATAATATGAATTAGAAGCAAGAGTTTCTGAAGTTACCTCAGAAGTGTTTGTCATAAAACACATGTTTGCCTTATTTCTGTGCTCAGTTTCAGAAATTTCCGATTCAGTGGAGTTATCCTCAGAAGCACTCCAAGTAGCCTTCATAGCCTTTTTGTACTTACTGTCCTTGTAATCATACCTCTTCTTGTATTTCAACTTTGGACAGTCTGCTTTTATGTGTCCCTTTCTTTTGCACTCATAGTAGACAACTTCATCTGATTTGTCAGATTTCTTCCAATCCTTTTTCCAATGTCCCTTGTTGTCATACTTACCTTTGTAGTTTGACTTTCTGAAAAACTTCTTCTTCCTATAAAACTTTTTAAATCTTCTGGCAATGTGAGCCATCTCAGCATCACTATCATAATCACTCTCACTATCTTCACAGCTTGAACTTTCATTGATAGCTTGAAGCTTTTCTATATCCTTATTCTTTGAGGTTATAGTTTTGAAGGCAACAGACTTCCTTCTTGGTTCATCTTCTTCTTCTTTGTTAACCTTGAGTTCCTCTTCATACATCATCAATTTTCCAATTAGTTCCTTGACTGGTAGTTTACCAATATCACATGATTCTCTAATTGAGACAAAAGTTCCCCTCCATCTTTCAGGTAGACATCTCAGAATTCTCATAATTTGTTCCTTTGATGGTATATCTTCTCCTAGAGAAGTCATTGTGTTGATAATTTCATTAAACCTGAGATACATGTCAGAAATGGGTTCATATGGCTTCATCTTAAAATTATCATAATTAATAGTGTAAGTGTTCAATCTCATTTCCTTAACATTAGTTGTTCCTTTATGAGAAACAGCTAAGGTATCCCAAATTTCATAAGCAGTTTTACAAGCAGATATTCTATTAAATTCCTCATCTCCTAGAGCACAGTACAAGGCATTCATAGCCTTGCAATTATTATTGTAGGTTGTCTTAGTAGCTTCATTCCAAGCAGTTCTAACAGTAGTAGGAATTTTATATTCAGATTCTATAGCAGTCCAAATATCAAAACCCATGCTTTTTAAATGAATTTTCATCTTGATTTTCCACTGAGCATAGTAAGTGCCATTGAAAAATAGTGGTCTATTGGTAGAAACACCTTTAACTCTATTATCCATGATATCTTACTTAAGGAAAATATTTTAAAGAGATAAAAATTTAGAAATAACAGAAATTTTAAGAACTTTAAAATACAACTAAAATCACAGTTACAAAAAACTTTTAGAAAATATTTAAATCTACCTCTGATACCAATTGTTGGTCGGAGTGGATACTCAAGAGGGGGGGTGAATTGAGTTCCAATTAAAATTTATGTTTTAAAAACTTTGTCTTAAAAACCCCCAAATAAAATACTGAATTAAACTATAGTGAATTTATATCAAAGTAAGGGTTTGGTTGGGTTCTCAAGCGATTGATTATTTCCCAGTTAATCAAAACAGAAAGGTTGATTAACTTTTGAAACCAACTTACTGATTTACAAATGATATAAACACTTGCGAATTTAATTATCAAAGTGACTTTAAAACAGTTTTGGTTTTAAATAAATTAGCAGCGGAATAAAAGAATAACTTTGAAAGATATAGAACAGCAGATATAACCAAGAGGTTCAGTCTCAAACTGAGACTTAGTCCTCTCAAAATCTTTTATAAAAAGATGATCCACACCCTGGATCGGGGATAACAATAGCAACTGGCTGTCCAGGTCCATGACCTCTACCACAGTTATTCGTGGGAACAAACACAACAGCAACCAGTTGTTCAGGTCACACGACCTCTACCACTATTTCAGTGGGAAATACAAAATGTAAGAGAGGTGAGTGAGGATTTACAAATCCTCCAGTTCGATTATAGGAGACAGTTTCTGTAAAAATGCAGTATATAACACACACTGCTCAATATGTAAAAAAGATAAATCACAGAGCAAATTTTTAGAGTTTGGGAATGGCTCTAGTGATTGTCGTGCAGTTCGGGACTCCTTTGATTGATCCGAATTCTCCCCGATTCCTCTTCTGGTTTTTGTCTGGAAAACAGAGTATCGTCTGTTTCCTTGATTTCCAGGTGTAGATACAGTTGATGAAGCTCTTGTGTTATGTTCACGTTCTCAGCTCTTCACTAGTGAGTAGTGATGAATGATTTCCTCGTGTAATTTCAGTAGACTCTTTGCATTCACACATGGTTGTTCTTCCAGCACACCTTGCGGTCTTTGTAGTTGTCTATGTGTCTCACACTTTGCAGTAGCACATCCTTCCTTTATTTAAAGCACGTGCTCCAGCAAAAGAAATGATTTCTTTTTGCAGGTATGAGGTACGGTTCCCTGACATCCAACAACACACATTAAATAAATGACAAAGCATTTAAAATATTCCTAATATGACCGTTGGTCAGATTAAATAAAGATAAAGAAATTCAAATAGCTGTTTATGACTATCAGAGTGTCATGTGATCAATGGTTCATCAGCATCGGTGAGACATCTTCGGTGACTCATTTGATCACCATCGGTGAGACATCTTCGGTGACTCATTTGATCAGCATCGGTGAGACATCTTCGGTGACTCATTTGATCAGCATCGGTGAGACATCTTCGGTGACTCATTTGATCATCATCGGTGAGACATCTTCGGTGACTCAATTGATCAGCATCAGTGAGACATCTTCGGTGACTCATTTGATCAGCATCGGTGAGACCGTTGTCCTTTGATATGGATCGGTGCGACCGTTGTCCTTTGATATGTATCGGTGAGACCGCTGTCCTTTGATATGGATCAATGCGACCGTTGTCCTTTGATATGGATCGGTGCGACCGTTGTCCTTTGATATGGATCGGTGCGACCGTTGTCCTTTGATATGGATCGGTGCGACCTTGTCCTTTGATATGGATCGGTGCGACCGTTGTCCTTTGATATGGATCAGTGTGACCATTGTCCTTTGATATGGATCGGTGCGACCATTGTCCTTTGATATGGATCGGTGTGATCGTTGTCCTTTGATATGGAGGACTTCCAGAATATTTGTAAATCAATAACAAAGAGATAAAAACATGATCCAACCAATATACACAGATTCACTAAGAGATTGTGATTATGTATATGAGAAATCCAACTGGATTAAGTAATTGATGATTTTTGATTATTAAAACAGCATTCATAGGAAGAATTCAACAATATTTCAGAGGGATCAACAAAAATAATGGTACTATTAAACATCCATTTCTATTATTATAGAACATAAAATAAATTTCATTATTTCTACAAAATTACCTTATGAATAACATTTTTAAAATACATATTTATAATCCACTAAATTAATGAATATTTTTCTAGTGGGGTCAATGATAAAACATGAAGCATACCTTTCACATTTGTGAAGTTTATTTTATAGGTTCAATGTATTCATCCTCAATTTTATTTGGATCAAGAAAATCTATCTCTTAATTTTAGATTGAAGAATTTGGGGAAAATATTTATTGAAAAAATATCTTCTTAAACTAATCTAATTAGATGAAATAAATTTATTCACCTTTCATCATGTTCTTGATTAGGGTCTACCATTGATTAATCTCTCCTTCTAAATCCTAAATGGATAAAATAACCTTTTTTTCTCTGATCATTGGAGAATGAGAAATGAATTTCTTATCATGTCGATTAATTACTTAGAAGTTATTGGATCAAAATACCCACTAAAGGAGTGTATAATTTGTTGTATTAAGGACCCTAAGGATATTTATACATTCCATTTCATATTTAGTAGATTTACATGGTTTGTCTTATTTTTTATATCTTATGAAATTTGTATGAGTATAACTATGATATTTTTCACTCTATCATCATAATGTTTTCTTTATCCTTTGGAAAATAATTTAACTATACATATCATGCATTTTTTACATGATTCCTCCTTATTCTATTCATTTACTAAAACCAAAATGGTTAGTGTATGTATCATATTATAATAAATAGGGCAATAAATCACACGATATGGAAAATAAAACCTATAATGTTTTAAATTAATACACCGCTATTTTAATAAATGACATTTAAGGTTCATCCTATATCACTTTAGGTTCAATATAAGTTTTTTCAAGTCCTATCATCTTATTATTCATTAAATAATGACCTAAATTAACTATATTATACTCTAATACATATCACTTGATTTTATTTTAACATTAATTACATACCAAAATAAATAAAAACCCAAAAAATATAAGTTTAATGTATTTGGAGATTACATAAAAAAATAACATATCTCATAAACATTTTTATATATTTACTACAAATAATATTTATACATGATTCCCTTTTTGACATATCATATATAATGTTATCCTTTCTTACCAGGGTATTGGAAACATAATAAAGGGTGAACTCAAATGCTCATTAATGGTAAAAAGAATAGATATCAATTTAATATCATAATTGGGCATATGATAAACATGTTGGTATGAAAAAAATCAAGATAAATGAAAATATCATAAGGAAATCTTACCCAAAAAAATGGATCAAAAATATTGAATAATAATATATTTCCGTATAAAATAAGAAATATATCATAGGATTATAGAAATATGAGTCAATGAACAAGAACCATTAAAATATAATATAATAATGAGTCATAATATTGAAATTTAGAACAAAAATTTAATTTAAATTCAATTATTTTGTCAGTTAAAATTTTCAAGGCAATCAACACATAGTAAATTGAGTCCTGAAAAATAATAGATCGGGTTAACTCCCCATTCCTACAAACATCATGGAGTGGGTTCACAACCCAATCCCTTATATATTATCTCATGAGAAAAAAAATCTTTATAGAAAGCATCTTAGGAATATATAATTATAATCCCAACCCTCACATAATGAAAATCCATATATATGTAAGCCATATGAACATAATAATATTAATAATTCCATCATAGATTGATTATCCCATAAGAAATAAATATGTTTCCAGAATATTTCCACAAGACATGAACATATTCCATCTAGAGAAAAATTTGGAATCATATCATTAGAGTATATCCTTAGTGAATAATAGCAAACATTAAAGGATTTTTAGATATATAAAAAACACTTGTGTGTAAACATTACAAATGTTTTTTGAAAATATAAAGAAATATGCTTTTAGATTTTAAAAAAAATATTTTAAAAAGGAAATAACTTATAAATTAATAGTTTTGGAATAAAAATGATAAATATAAAAAAATTACATTTACTAACCATAGTAAATTATAAATTATGAATCATAAAGAAAACTGGGTTATAGAAAGTTACTAAGAGATAATTGTTAAAAAATATTCCTTTTAAAATTTTATAAAATAAAGTAAATGTTAACATAAAGTTACCATATAAAATAACAGAATTAGGGAAAATTTCATACATCAAAGAATATAAGGATAACTGTGTACATGGAAAAAAATATTGATAAAATAGTAAAGGTAAGGTCAGTTCCACTTACACACAACATTCTCGGGGATTTATAAACCAACATGAAGGGAAATGTGAGAATAAATTTAAACCAAAAAATATAACTAGATAAGAGGTAAATATATGAGGTTTTATATAAAAATAACATATAATTTATCCTGATATAAATTTTGACATTTAAAATAATATTTTCATAGTGATATGGGAAAATAAACCCTTACTATTACTCATAATTTCCATGAAAATAATTTAACCTATTATATGAATTCTCTCATCCATGAAACAGATACCTTTGAAATGAAGGGTTCATGCCTCCGTCTTGGGTAACAATTCAACCAGAAATGTAATAATCATTTAAGATAGAGAATATATGTAGCGATTTAAGAAGAATACAAAGGAAAATAGTGACTTTGGAGGGTGGTAGAGTGGGAAATTTAAAGGTCATTTTTTGGTGTCATTTTTATAAATACTCATTCCCAAAGGTGTAAGGTTTTCATGTAAAGTGGATACTAAGTGGAAAACTAATGTTTATTGGTCAATTATACCCATATACACACAATTTATAGATACTTTTAGAGATATTTTATGAATTTACCCCTTAATTGAAACATGTTACCTCATTTTACTCTTACTATAGTAACACGATTTTTACCTTGGTAATGTAATTTTTTAATAAAATTTAAATTAAACATATAACCTAATTATAATTCCCCGATTCCAAAATAAAATAATCCATTTTCTTAAATTTAATTTATAAAAGTGATTAAAATTAATTTTAAATAGGAAACCCAAAATACATAAAAATATAATTTTTAGAAAACTATACTTTTTGCATATAAGTGACTTTATTCTTATTACATGAGAAGTATTACTCATTAGATGATTGTTGATTAATTTTTTTAAATAAAATAAAACACTTTTTATTAAATTTTATACTCCAAATATTATAATTTTATTTTTTTAGAAAAAATAAATAATATATAATAAAACCAATATTTTAAATTAAAAAATTCATTAACCATGAATTACTAAATTCTTATTCATTATTAATCATTTTTATAAGATGTTATTTAATTATTTTTTATGTAATAACTTTATTGTTTTCAATCTATTTTGTTTAAATGATTCATTAAAATCAATAAAATTAATTTAAAATACATTATGTTCCAAAATATGATTTCTTTAAAAGTAATAAATAGTTTTGAAAATGAATTAGTATCATTTTATTTTATTACAAAATAATTTATGAAAATTAAATGTAAAATATTTAATCTATAAAACCTTATTTATTTCCAACTATAAAATACTCAATATACCAATTGGATATAAGTATTCCAAAACACCAGATACCCAGTGACCATATATCCAATCACCATATATCAAAAACCCATATATATATAATGATCATTTTATATTCCTACATATATCCTTAGATGATTCACTAAAATTCATTAATTATATTCGTTTATTCTCTCTAAAAATGTTTTTTATATTTCAAATATTTTTCCTTCTTTCTATAGTTATAATCACTAGTATTATTTTTAAAAAAAACCATGATGATGAAAATTTCATATCTTTGATCTTTTATTTACCTAGAATTTTATTCCACTTTTAATTTTCATTATTATGTTTTATATTTCACTATTATAATGTATTGATTTTTATATTTTATTATAATATTTTATCTCAATAAAATATATTGTGGTTTTTTTAGTTCGAGGCTGCATGGGAAACAAGTTGTTGAATATGTAAAGGGATAAAAATATGGCGTGTTAATTTCTAACACACTTGAAATAAATTTCATCATGTAAATTTAATTATTCAAATGAAAATGGATTAGGGTATTTATGCCTCATTACATCATTGGGTTTCCATGTCACTTCCTTAACTTATGATTTCACTAGAGAAATTTGACTGGTTAAATGGTCTTATTTAATTACACATTATTATTATGATTAAATATCTATATTGGCTATTCTTTATAAGAGATATAGTTTTATAGTTGTAAAACCTTTGAGTTTGGCATATGTGGTGGATCAGGTATATATTTCCCTAAAATTGTTACATTGAACACATAATAATCTTGAGATAGGTTTGGTGGATGTTCAAGGTGATAAGATATCATCTAAAGATGATCGGGTATTTCAAAGGGGCTAAAGTATATAGGGATTAATGTTCCTATATTCTTCCATAAAATAATCCTAAAACATGGTGATATTCAATGTAATACATTATCTACATCTTTAAACTCCAAATATCACAAAGTATTACTAGTATAGCACTTCTATCAACATTGTGCTTATTTTAAATGTTGTTGAATGGTATGAATATTCTCTGATATATCTTCTGAAAGATCTGGTCCCAGTATCTTCTACTCTTCAATTTTATCCCAACATACTGGAGTTCTTCACCTTTTCTCATAAAGTGACGTTTATTTCTATTTGAATACAAAAATGGAGACTATTATTGAATGATAAATTTATCTGTGGAAGATGTTAACCCAAACCCCCATTGAAATCAATTGAATGGGATCTCATTATATCTTCCAATGATTTAATTTTCTATTCAAATTGAACAACCATTTGAAAATAATAGTCATTTATAAATCTAAAATCAATATTAAATTTATTTTTAAAAGTTCTCAAAAAAATTGAGGTGAAACTTATATCTCCATTTGATACAATTTAATGTGGTATTTCATGCAGCCTTAAAACTTCCTTTATGTATATCTTGGAATTTTTATCGATCAAGAAATATTATAAAATCTAAATTAATTATGTAAACTTTATAAGGAGTTAAACTAAATCCAAAACGAAATTATGGGATATAGAGGACTTAGTAACACCTAAAAAAATACAGAGTGGTGTTATCCAAATTACATATAAGTATGAGTAATGGTTTCATAATCCCCATAAATATTTGACATTTAAACTTAACTTGTTTCCCAACCAAGCATCAAGATATATAGTCTAAAGTATTCCTATTCATGTTGTATCATAGAAAATGAATCTTTATATATATATTTTTTCAATATAGTCAGATAATGAAGATTTATGTGAGTTATCCAAGATAACCTTCTTCAATTTTTGTATTGAAGGGACACATAATAATTTCTATAATATTATAATTCCATTATTGTCTAGTTGTATTTTTGATATTTTCCTTGCCTTATTTTGTAGTAATATAACCTCATTTTGTGCCTCCTTGATCTATACATTCATGGATGGTTGAGTAATCACTTGGTAAATATAGGATATCTCCCATTATCTTATGACTACAATGTCCATCCTTTGAAAATTCACGAGTATTAACATTATTTGAATCTTAATCAGGGTTAATATAGCTTGATTTTTCCTAATTATAGAATAATCCACTTTGTTAACTTCATAGAGTGATAATGAATTGATCAGTCATGGTCTTTGATCAACTTCAATGATGTCCTTCAGTTCATTTTCAACTCCTTATCAATTATTATATACTTTAAGCTCTTTTGATCAGTGTATACATCACAATTTTCATCATGAATAAAGTGACTCCATATATTTAATTTCAATATTTAAACCCCTAGCTCTATATTATGTGTCATTTAATTTTATTCATGGTCATTTAATTAATGGGAGGTATAAGCTGACACTATTTCATTTTTCATAAGGATGCATCATAATCCCTTATTTGATACATCTATCTATATCAATAAACCTTATCAATAGTAAGTTAGTTTAAATATGGGAGTAGTAACTAACCTTCTATTAAGATCCTTTAAATTTACTTTAAATTTATCTAGGTGAAATAACTTGACTACCATCCAAGTTAACTTGTTTAGTGGATCTTACAATTGATGAAATTTCTCAAAAAGCATTCATAGTATTCAAATAATTCAAGAAACCTGAAAATCTCAATTATAGTGGTTTTTCATTGCCATTGTTCAATTACATATATTATTTAATGATCCATGCATATACCCTCACTTGTTATGACATAACCCAAGAATGATAATTTCTATAGTAAAAATTAATACTTTTTAAATTTGGCATATAGATTATCATTTCACAATGTCGCGAGAAAAATCATAAAATGACCTGAATTCTATTATTTTCTATTATAATATATGATAATATCATTTAAAAATACTACCAAAAAATTATTATGGAAATGTATAAATACTCTATTCAAAAAATCCAAGAATATAGAGGGGGAATTTATATGTCTCAAAGGGATACCTATGAATTCATAGTGTATATATATCATATAATAATACATCTTGAGTATACCCTCCCTTTTCACCCTTATTTTATAATATAAAAATAGAAGGTCTATCTTTGAGAAGTATAATCCCCTTATAGTTGATTGATTAATTCATCTATATGGGGTAGCGTATACTTGTTCTTGATCTTTATTTTATAGAGATACATTGATTAATACTTCTTATTAACAATGAGGACTAGTTTACCCTATAGTAAATATATTGGGAATATAAAACCCTTATTTGTATTCTTTTATATTTTCTTCTTCAATTCCTCTAATTTAATCAGGGATATTTTATAAGTATTCTTTAATATTTTCATATCACCCAAGTATGAGTTCAATTCAAAACTCAACTTAACGGTCCAAGGTAAGTCCAGGATACTCTTCTATAAATACATTATCATTTTCCTACACAATATGAATATCATAAATATTGACTTTATACTAAACTATTTCCACTAAATACCCCTTCGTATTGGTTATTAATATGCATATAATAGAAGTAATTTCTATAGGGATTTAATATTCATCCTTGAACTGATAGATGATCATAGTTTATTCTATGATATAAAATGTGATTTCCATATCCTAGAAATTAATATGGGATCTATGTATAGAGATAAAATACGTGCCTAAAATGTAATTAAATTAGTCTAAAGGGAGAATAAAAATATTTTAAAAAGGAAAACACCTAGAAACTTCAATTGAAAGACAGGGGATGAAATAATTGAACCACTATGAGTTTTCACCAATAATGTAATATTTATTCATTGATTTGTTGATTCCATTATCTTAGAAAACTTTCTAGATATAATGGAGTGGTTAGATCCAGAATCAAATAAGTAATTTAAAGTTCTTTAGTGTAAAATGTGTGTACCATACACCACTTCATTTTTATGGACCACTTCATGAGTGATGATAAAATAGGATTTACCTTTATCCCATAGATTTAGAGTTTTGTAAAAATGATATTTTTCATTAACCTTTGGATTAGTGTATGGATGGAAAAAATCTATACTCCTTACAACGGAAATATTGATGTGTGGGTGGTGCATTTGGTTGATCTTTATTTTCATCAATTTTATTGGTTTTCCTCTTCATATGTATTTATAATTCATGTTCTAAATGTCCTTATCTTCCATACATGAAGCATTTCCCCCATTCCTTTAATAAATTATCTCCTTGATTCATCCCAAATTTTCTATCATTCATTTCGATCATTAAATTGAATGTGTGAATTTTTTTACACATCTCATAGATATATAAAATAAATGGAATGAAACTATTTCACACCTCTCTATCAATTGGATCTAAAATTTATCTTCAATAACATTTATGACTTGAATACACATATGGAACTCAACCCACATTACCAAAACACATCTGATGTACTGTCTATTCACCTAAGGATTTCTTAAATACCAAAGGTCAAGTATTACACAAGTGGAAGTTGGTTTCCCCATTTTGGTAATGTAATAAATGGATAAGGTATGTGAAGACATGTGTCTTGGTCTTTACAAGACATACAATTCATACCTATAATCATCACATAATTGAATCTAATGATAGTGAGGGTTATTGAAATCATGGACCATGAAACATGTATAGTTATATCATATCATAAAATAAATAAAGATTTTCTAAATAAGTAAAAAAGAAAGATTAATTACACAAAAAATCCATATGTATATATATATTATTTTCCCAAAAGAGGCCTAAAGACCCAAAGTGGTTCCCCCAGGTGTTAATTCTATTCAAAAGGGCATCAAGGACAACCAACATGCAACTAGACTATTTGTAAAACAAAAGAACCAAAAATGAACTCTCATTGTTTGTGCTATAAATTTGTGTATAGATACCATATTAAGTTTCATTTAACCTACCTATTCCATGAATGAAATAGTATTCATGTATCCCATAAGGGGACCATGAAAGGAATGGGAATGACGTCTTAGTAGGCAGTCACCACACCACCCCTAAGAAATATTCCTATGATAAGTGTATTATAGGAAAAAAATATAAAGTTATAGGAAATGGTAAAAAAATAAAAAAACATAACATATCTCAAATTCTATATGATGCTTTGGTATAAGAAACATAACACCATGTAAGGGGATGATCCATACATTCTTACCTACATCAAGACTCAACTCGGGATCTGAGATGATATCTCGAGTCCATCCTTTATCAAAGGAATTATAAGAACCTATATTGGATTACAAATTTATTAATGTGTACACACACATATGTGTATATGTGTATAAAGAATTCCGGTTCCTAGATACCCATCCTAGTTTAAAAATGATTAGGTCAAGCTAGTTATGAAAATCATAAAAATTGTTATATGGATTTGGGGAATCGGTATAAAAATTTACGGTGTTGAGAGTTTTTCCCAATCCATTAGCTGATATTACATGTCAATATATAATTCACATCCCAGTAGAGCAAACTATAATCCATCTAGGTGTACATTTTCAAGCTTATAAAATATTATATAGACACACATAACAAGTATAATGTATCTATTAAAGTAAAAAACCACTCTAATGGGTTAAGAAACTATTTCTAGAAATATAAGAAGGAATTTCCTTTTATTAATTAATAATATCATACAATAATAACATGAACTCACTCCAAAAATGCAGATTCAATTCAAATTTATGAAAGAGACATGCCAAAAAAGCATAATATATAAAGCATATTTAAAAATTATAACATGGAACCAATGTATGATATGTATAACCAAGAAAGGTATGATAATTCCCTTTATCTATAAAACTATTTTAGAAAACCTTTTATTATTTTAATAACAACGTTTTTTTGTTTTGATCACTTGGACTAAACCATTTCTAGGCTAACACTCTACTAGTAGGAAATAAGGATGGGATTTGCCTTATCACTAAATTGAAAAATAATATTCATGGGATATAAAGGATATGATAAAACCACCCCCCCCCCCCACCCCCCTCAAATTTTAGGACCACGAACAAATAGAAAAAGAATTTGGGATTTTGTTGTCCTAATATGAAATATTAAATCAATAAAGATATCTAATTCAATACCTTGAGATCACTAATTCTAACTTCTTGTATTGCGAAAACTATAAGAATATTAAAATTTTAAATATATCCAACAATCCCTGTAGTAGGTAAATATAACATTAAACTTAATAACTCAAAGTAATGAAACAAAGAGGAGGGTTAGAGGAATATACATCCTCACTTAGAAAAAGACCAATCCTTGGTGATAGAACCGAGCTTCTAGGATTAAGGGTTGATGATGGATCCTTAAATAAGGGAAAATAAGATATGGATAACTTGATATGGGAATAAATATAGGAAAAATTATGGAGAAACATGATACCACTTAATTAGATTTATTTTTTAGGTAAAATAACCGAAATAACCTTTTATTGAGGGAATTTTTTTAAACAAACATTCCAATTGACTTCTAGAATGTATCGAGTACCTAATGGTTCAATATAAAACCAACTAACTTCCTATATCCCCATCAGATACTCAATGGTACTCAAACCCAAGGGGGTATCTCCATATTCCATTTCCATTTTTCTATAATATTCTCATTTCTTATTTGAAATATTATTTAATTTAAATCACACCTAACAATGAATTCAAATATTGCAATAAAAGGGTGTTTACCTAGTTTTAGAGGCTAGGGTATTTACAATCTCCCAAACATCAAGGTTTTCATCCTAGAGAAGCTTCAACCAATATATAGAGAAAAAGGTTTGTTCGATTCACTTTTCATCTTAAATTCTCATTCCCAATTCTCATCTTGGACCAACTTAGGGGGATACTTAATCTAAACTAAAGGAATGAAATTTACATATAATTCCATATAACTTTGATTTAAAATAAATATATTATGATATATATATATATAAACCATTGGACACAAGATAGATTTCATTATATTGAATCACATTTTATGGTTCATAGATATACCTAATCGGTTAGGATAAATGAAAATTATTATTCATGTATTTGAATTTAATAGGTACTTCATGTTGATAATTCAGCTCTCCAACTCAATATAGTATTTCAAAAGGACAGACATACCTAATAATTAGTGTCCCTTGTTTTACCATATATTGGTGACTCATCCTTATAGAATTGTGAAGGAATACATGATCACCCATGTAAAATTCTAAGGGATACCTCTAATGATATACATATTAATTTTGGGGACTCTGAGTGGTTATGAACTGATATTGAATCAGTTTCACCTTCTTGGTCTTCTCCTAGATGATGTTGATCCCAATAAAATAGGATTCTTCTTTGTTTACCTAGAATAAGGAGGAAGAAAAAAATTGTCACCCATATAGATCCTCAAGGGGATCAATCTGAATAAATGAGCAATATATTTATTATAGGATATTTTCACTTGAGAAAGGTGACTATTCCATCATCACCTAAAGAAAAAAAAAATTACACCTATAGCATATCCTCTAAAATATTTTTTTTATTCTCAATCTAAACACTAGTTAGAAAGAGATAAAAATTATTTTACTTTACCTATGAACACAACACCCATTGTTTTCATAACCGGATACTAGATGTAAAATGTGGGTCCTTATCAAAGGAAAATATAGTTTTAATTCCATAAATATTCTAAATATACATGTTTTATAGTTTTCCAATCTCATCGGTTGATAAGGCCTCTTTGATCATTATGAAATGATATTCCTTGGTATGATAACCCATAATCACCCATTATCTATCTAGGCCACTCAAGGTTATTGGATGATTGCTCATGAAGTTCATAGTGAAATCATCACTCTTACATACTATAAATTTGAGTGGATAAAGATTTCATTTTTTTCATTAGTTCTCCACATTCACCTACTGAAATTTTATGAATTTAGAAAAAATCCTACAATATCTCTTTTTTATACTAGGATACTAGAAGTGGAGGCAAACATTAGTGTGACATTTTTATTTCTAAAGGCATATTCCATAGTAAAGTGTGATACTCCTTCATAATATTACCCCTTATATAAATATTTATAACTATTCAACCACATAAATAGAGGAAATGTTATGTGTCTTGGAACCTGTCTTCTAGGATCTCCCCAACATCGAGCCACTTTCAAATAATGATACATTGTTGGTCAGACATTTGAGATTCCTTAACCTTATCTGTGAGGAAAAATAAGAGTTCAGTATGATTTAAGATCATCCTATAATATTTATATACCACATCAAAATTAATTCCAACTATCAAATATATCAATCTCCACTCATGCTTAACTTTTAACTACATTTTAGGGTGACACTTTTTGGCTAAGATCATTTACAATAAATATTACCTTACCAATGGTGTATTGAATATAAAATTAAAATTATTTCAAATATTCAAACCTAAAACATTTCCCAATATTTATATTCCACTGATAAAATATATATTTTAAATTATTGTGGTCTATAGAAACCATAAAAAATCCATCTTATAGGTAGTTCCTCCAGCACTTCAGAGCATGAATATTAGTATCCAATTCCAAATAATGTGTATGGTAGTTATATTTATGAGGGTATAGACATATTTAATCCTAATACACTAAAATATGATACTATATAAGAACTCATCTGAGTTCAATTATGGAAGGGTCATAGTACCCCTCAAATCTCTCACCTTGATGTGGTAGAATAAAAATAGGGATAGAGTTCATACAATTCTTCAGTTCTTAATAGAATAACTCACACTTAGATGAATAAATAAATAAAAATAATTTCATATTTGAAAACTTCATAGACTCATAATTTTTTAAAATTATTAAATAAATCGGGAATAACATCCTTCAAGGAAAAGAAACCTCCAAACCACGCAAACATTAACTAAGACATTCTTGGACATCACTTCATCAACTTTCTCAAGATCTACATAAGTAACAATGTTAGATATAACATGTTTAAGGAGATTAACCTCTCAAATCTATAAGAAAAATTTAGGAAATTTAGAATTTATTTGATTATTCTTTGAGATATTCAGATAAACAAGATGATGTTATCTATTCTTAGCACGTGGCCTTGAACAGGCAAGGATATCATCCATAAAGACTTCCATAAAGGTTTATATAAATGGATTATAAATCCTATAATTAAATCCATAAATTAAATATTATTATTCTATATTCCAAAAGTATTTACCATATATTTAAAATTCCCACACCATCATCAAAAATCCATCTCAGGAATATCCTCTGGCCTAAGCCAATATTGATTATAAACTTGATGAAGTTCATTATTATAAAAACATATTTCCCCTTAAAATAGATCAAATAGATGATCATTTTTTTGGAAATGGAAAGATTTATTTAATTTTTACCTGATTAAATTTTGAATAGTTCATTCAAAATTATATATTTACATTGAATTTCTTTGGAATAATTACTAAATCACCCTAAAGAGTTCTATTTCCTATTATCCTTTAATATTCAAGTTCCTCTATCTATGTATTGAAATATATTAACTCGGTTGGAGATATATGATATGAAGGGGTGTATATTGGTTCTATACTAGGAACTAATTTAATAGTAAAATTTAATTCATGCTTAGAAGTAATTCTTGAGAAGTATCCAAGGAACACATTAGGATAAAAGTCCACTAAAAGAGGCATGTCTATTCATCTCATGTCTATTCATCCCATCTTGGAGTTTCCCACTCTCCATGAATAATGTATTGAATTCAATATGGGAATGAAAAGTTTTTTACCTAGAATAGAAGTTAATGAAATCTTTAAAATGAGTTAGCAAATCCATTCCCAAGATTCTATTAAAGGTCCTCATATTAAGAATCATGGGATCCTAAGGAAGATAAAATGATGCCACTACCAATTTATTTGATGGATACATCTAGTATTCCTTATCCTCTTTCAAAATATAGTATCAAGGATAATATATAAAGATAAGTCTTATGCTTTAATCTCAATAAGTAATGTGATTTTTTCAAAAATAATGGAATGTAAAGAACATGTATCAAAAAGAAAATATGATAAAATAGAATATACAAGGATAGTTTCACTAAAATTAGAAGGCATAGCTCCATAATCGGGTATAGGTTTCTTTTTGGAATATATATTGCTTGCCTCCTCATAATACCCCTGATGTGGAAATCCATATCTATAATAGGACACTGCATTTTATCATCCTTGGATACTATTTTAGACACCTAGACTAGATTGTCCATACAGTGGTTAAATTCTACAAGTATATTGTATGGATGATTATGCATGGGATTACTAAGTCTACTGAGCAAGATAACCAATACTCTCTAAATTACCCCATTAATATAATGTCCAAAATTTTATTATCTTGGCAACAAGTGTATCAATTTTTTCCTTTTAGTTACAATTAGGCATAATATATACAATACTCCTGTACTGGTGACACTGCAAAGAGGGCCTACTTGGGCAAGGAAATAATGGTACACCACCACCCTAACATTATTGATAAAAGAATCATCTTTTTAACTCCTCTGAAAATTAATTCTAATAGAACAAAGAGTAGTCATATAGAGTTTAAATAATTAATAGACTACCAAATCTAGAACATTCTTTTGAATCAGTCCCTATGAGGATATCCTTCTTAACCATTTCGAATAATGTTAGTATGTTAAAGTGTAACATAACAAGTTAATAATGAATTTTACATTTTCATATTTATTAATTTTTGTGAATTAAATATTAATTATACTTTAAATGGGATTCTATGTTTGATGGAATACCTAACACACAACAATTGGTTTCTTCGAAATCTTATATTGCACACAATGGTGAGTCATACTGAAAATATAATAATATAAAATTATTATTTTAAATGTTACTTAACACATAGTTGGTGTATTAGTGGGAATGAATAGAACTGAATATATTATGATTAAACATGTTTTTAAAATGTTTTTACATTTATACAATAAAATTTAGAGGCTTAAAATGAGAATAAATCCAATTTTAATCATGAAATACTAGAATATTTTTTAAAAGGTAGTTTTACTACCTTTGGATGGAGAACCCTTTTTAAATCCAGTTTTTTTCACTTTTATAATTTTTGTTCGACAAAATATACTTCTTATTTCGACACGGGGCATAAAATTTTACTTTGGGTAATTTTCTGGAATTTTTCTGATAATGTTCGTTTTTTTAATGAATAGTGAAAAATAATCTAGTTTAAGTCAAAACTGTCTTTTCATATAATTTATTTATATGGTTATATTATCTTTTTAATTTGTTTTAAAGTGTAATTAGATTATTTTTTTTATAATTTAATCTAATTTTGGACATTTTATGTGATTTCACTTTTTAATTAGACATAAACAAATTTCAATATTTTGATAGTTATTACTTCTTAAAAACACATTTTTTTGGTTTTGACAACGGGAATTAATTTTAATAAAATTTATGCAGTTTATATGTTTTGAATTTGGAAAAATGGATTGAATATTTGGAATCAATAGATCCAAATTTTTTAAATAGTTACCTTTTATTTTTAGACATTATGAATAGTAAGTTTAGTAAATATTTTATTTACCATGGTTAAAGGGTAAATCTGGTAAATAAGGGTAAAAATAATATTACAATAATATTAAAGTACTCTAACAGGTGTAATAATAGTATTGGATGAAATATTTATGACCATGTGAATCCTTGGGTTGATTTGGGGACCCCATGGAGCCACTTTAATGTGAAAATGACATTTTATAAGAATTACATTAAATTAAAGAAAAATAAAACATAAACATGTATTTTTTACAAAAACAATTTTATATGGGGTTATATAGGTGATATCTTTGACAATAAATTGTAATTAGAAATATCAAAATATTTCCTACATAATGGTATTTTATTTATAATTTTTAGACATCAAATAAATAAATATATTTATAACACAATGGTGATGTTATTATTACCTTATTAATGAATGATTTTGGTAAATAATATTATAAATATTAAAATAAATTTATTTTAAATATTTTTATGTCATCCAAGAATTTTATGGATTATTATGAATTTTTATATTTAAATTAATGATGTTATTTTAAAATAATCTTGTTTTATGGATTTTTAAAAAGTCATGATATGAATAGTATAGAAATTGACATAAATGAGTTTTCAAAACAAATACTATTTTATTAAATGATATAATATTCATAAAAATATAAGATTCATTCAAATTACTTATATAATGTTGCAAATTTCATTAATGAACCACTTGATGTTCTATTTTCATTTTATAGTAACTATATTAACCATATAGTATGAATATACAAGAAGACATGGTAAGAGTTAAATTAGTTAACTAAGGGTTAAAGGTAGAATATAAGGTTAAATTTGTGACCTATACTTGTTTAAAACCTATTAGTTGAGAGTTTTTCAAACTAAAATCATATTATATTTGAAATAAATCACTTTGGGACCATTATAATTGTGAATCATTTTATAATAAAATAATAATTTCAAACATTCTTAAAGTACCCCTCCTCCCTCTTATAAAAGGCAATCACCTCTACTCATTTAATCACGCATCTCATGCCCCTTGGATCATCCAAAATCTACCCAAATAAGCTCCCAAAATCCCTATATTCTTCTTATAATCCTTACCTTAGACAAAATTCAATTCATCAAATCCCTTTGGCTCAAATCAAAGGGAGTTACACGCTTTAGAGGTAGCTTATTCTCCAAAGTTCCTTTCCATTACTTTACTTCTTCACTCTATATTTTATTATTATTATTTTATAACATAAAAATACTAGTATCCAAATATACTAGGATGTTTTTAGGAGAGATATGCGAACTACACTTACTCACACCTCCATATAATGGATTCGAACATACTATTTCTGTGTACGGTGAACTATTGCCTCATGAAATGATGATTGTTTGATTTTCGCCTACCACCTCTCATGGTGGCCATTACGATGGTACTATATTTAAAATCTAGGAAAGAAAATTAAAGTTACTTACTCTTTGAGTCGAAAGAGTAATGCTACATTAACCATTCTATGTTTGGAAAGAGATCCTTTGGTTTTCGATTTGATGAATTTTGGATTGGAAGTTGTTGGTGCATGAAATTCCTCTATTTTGTTTCTGGTGGCTCTATCAGATAGAATTAAGAAAGTGAAGAAAGAAGATAGTGAGTTGTAGAAAAATGTATAATTGGTTTAGAAGGGTAACTTACCTGAATTAAACATTGATAAAGATTGTGTTTTGAGGTTTGGAAGGAGGCTATATGTTCCTTGTGATTCATAGTTGAAGAAAGAGTTGTTATGTGAAGCTAACAGTTATCCGTTTTCAGTTCATCTTGGTAGTAATAAAATATAAAGATACCTTTGTGAGTATTACTGGTGGGATGGAATGAATAGACATATTGCTGACTTTACTGTGAATTGATTAACTTTTCAACAGGTTAAAGCAGAATGACAGTTACCAAAAGTGATGCTTTATACATTTCCAATTCCAGAGTGGAAATGGGAAAATGTTTCCATGTATTTCATAGTGGGATTGCCAATGACTTCTCAAGGTAACAATACAAATTGGGTTATTGTCGATCAATTGACTATATCTTCTCAATTCATTTCTATTCAAGATACTTTGTCTCTAAATAAACTTTATTGATTGTATGTTAAGGAGATTGTCAGTTTACATGGAGTTCCCCTCTCTATTGTATCTGATCATGATCTCAGGGTCACTTCTAACTTTTGGAAAGGACTTCAGAAGTCAATGGAAATGGAATTAAATTTCAGTACATCTTTTCATCCGCAATCAGGTGGGTCGTTAGAACGAACAATTCAGACATTGGAAGATATGTTACGTTCTTGTTCAATGGATTACCAAGAAATTTGGGACCAACATCTTTCTTTGATTTAGTTTTCTTATAATACCAGTTTTCATTCTAGTATATAGATGGAACCATTTGAATCATTATATGTAAATCAGTGTTGAACTCTAGCTTTTTGGGATGAAGTAGGTGAAAGGAAGTTGATGGGACCAGAATTGGTAGAAAATATGGTAGAAAAGGTTCAGTTGATTCAAAATCACATGAGAACAGCTCAGAGAAGGAAGAAAAGGTATGCAGATAACCAAAGGAAGGATCTTTCTTTTGAGGTAGGTTTCTTTCTAAATGTTTCTCCATGGAAAAGTGTGATTTGTTTAGGTAATAATGGAAATTTGAGTCCAAGGTTCATTGGAACCTATTAAGTCTGGGATAAATTTGGATCAGTTGCCTATAGATTGCCCATACAACCTAGTTTATCCTAGGTACACAATGTTTTTCATCTTTCAATGTGGAGGAAGTATATGCAAGATCTATCCCAGGTTTTGAGTCTATAGGTAGTTCAGTTGGAAGAGAATCTATCTTATAAGGAACAACCAATACAGATTCTTGACTGAAGAGATAAATTGTTGTAGAATAAGGTAATTCATTAGGTAAAGGTTTCGTGGAAAAACCATAGAGCTGAAGAGGAAACATGGGAATATGAAAATTATATGAGGGATAAATACCCCCACTTATTTCATAAGTGAATAAAATTGCGAGGATTCAATTTCCAAATGTGGGGAAGGATGTAACATCCCAGGTTAATAATGAATATAACATTTTCATATTTCTTAATATTTTTGAATTAAATATTAATTTTACTTTAAAGGGGATTCTATGTTCGATGGTGTACCTCACATGCAAAAATGAGTTTCTTCAAAATCTTATGTTGCACATAATGTTGAGTCATACTGAAAAAATAATAATATAATATTGTTATTTTAAAAGGTAGTTAACACCTAGTTTTTACATTGCAAGGAATGAACATAACTAACTATATTATTAATAAACTTATTTGTTAAATGTTTTTACATTTTATCCAATAAAATGTAGAGTGTTAAAATGAGAATGAATCAGATTTAAAGCATGAAATACTCTAATATATTTTTAAAGGTAGTTTTACTGACTTTTGATGGAAACCCATTTTTAAATCTAGTTTTTATCATGTTTATATGTTTCGTTTGAAAAAATAAACTTATTCTTTAAAAGTGGGACATCAAAATTTAATTTGGGTAAAAAAATTTTATTTTCTAATAATGTTCATTTTTTAATAAATAGTGAAAAATACTGCATTTTAAGTCAAAATTGCCTTTTTATATAATTTATTTATATGGTTAGACTATATTTTTAATTGGTTTTAAAATGTAATTATGTTATTTTATTATCATTTAATCCAATTGTGGTCATTTTAAGTGATTTCACTTTTTAATTAGACATAAACACATGGAAATCTTTTGATAGTTATTACTTCTTAAAAACACACTTTTTGGTTTTGACAACATGAATTAATTTTAAATTCATTTCTGAAATTTATGTGTTTTTATTTTTTAAAAATGGATTCCATATTTGGAATCATGTGTTCCAAATTATGTAAATAGGTATCTTTTATTTTTAAACATTATGAATAGTAACTTTAGTAAATATTCTATTTACCGTGATTAAAGGTTAAATCTGGTAAATAAGGGTAAAAATTATATTATAATAATATTAAACTACCCTAACATGTTTCTTAATACTATTTGATGAAATATTTCTGACCATGGGAATCCTTGGGTCTATTTTGGGACCCCATGTAATTACTTTGATTTGAAAATGACATTTTATAAGAATTAATTTAAAGTAAAAAAATAAAACATAAACATGTCTCTTATACTAAAAAAAATTTTATATGGGGTTATATAAGTCATCTCTTCGACTATAAATAGTAATTAGAAAGAAAAATAGATTTCAAACATCATTTTATTTTATTTATAATTTTTAGACATCAAATAAATAAATATATTTATGACACAATGATGTAGGGATTACCTTATTAATGAATGATTTAGATAAATGAGATTACAAACATTAAAATAAATTAATTTTAAAACTATTTATTACATACAAAAATTTTATGGATTATTATGAATTTTTATCTTTGAATTAATGAAATTTTTTCTAAATAATAAAGTTTTTATGTATTTTTAAAAATTCATGATTTGAATAGTATAAAAATTGACATAAATGACTTTTTAAAATAAATATTGTTTCATTAAATGATATAATAGTCATAAAAATATAAGATTCGGCCAAATTTCATAGATACTATTTAAAATTTCATTAATTAACCACTTTAGGTTCTATTATCTTTTTAAAGTAACTATATTAACCATATTGTATGAATATACAAGAAGACATGGTAAGATTTAAATTAGTTAACTAAGGGTTAAAGCTAAATGATATGGTTAAATTTGTGAACTAGACTTGTCTAAGACCTATTTGTTGAGATATTTTTGATCCAAAAGCATCTTATCTTTGAAATAACTTAATTTGGGACCATTTTAAACCGAGGATCATTTTATAATCAAATAATACTTCCAAAACTTTCCTAAAGATCCCCTCCTCCCTCTTATAAAAGGGAATCACCTCTACCCATTTAATCACACCTATAAAGCCTCGTGTATCATCCAACCTCAGCCCAAATAATTTACCTACATCCCTGTATTCCTCTTAGAATCCTTGACTTGGGCATAAGGAAATTCCAGAAATCTCTTTGGCTCAAATCAAAGGGAGTTACACATTTTAGAGCTAACTTCTACTCTAAAGATAATTTCCATTATTTTACTTCTTCACTCTCTATTATATTATTATTATTTTATTACATAACAACACCAGTATCCTAAATATACTAAGACTATTTTATGAGAATTATTTTAACTACACTTACACACACCTCAATATAATGGATATGAACATACTGTTTCTGTGTTTGGTGATCTACTACCTCACGAAACGATGATTGTTTGATTTTCCCATACCACCACTCATGGTGGCCATTATGATAGAACAATATTTATATATGATATATATTATATTTATATTGTCTCTATGATTCTGTTTTTTATTTAAATCATATCTTATGCTTTCCATAATGTGTAAATATGATAATTTCATTAGAGGAAGTGCGGACTACCACCCCCTTAATGTGATATGACTCGTTCATGAAATAAATGGAATGTATAAAGGATGGAGTTAATGAACATATGTAACATATATAAAATATGTTATTTTGATAGAATTATAATATACCTATGTATCATTTAGTTTTCATTCCATTAAATATGAAAAATAAATGAAAGTAGCGTTTATGCATACGTATGGCTTACCATCTCCATGAACGGTGCATTTCATTTCTTATCTCCAAATTTTATGTACTATTATAAATACATACATCTATATATATATATACTGGATATATATGATATTAAAATCATGAATATCATTCTAGAGATAATGTATTTTTGACCACTTGGATAATTTGTAATAATAACAAGTTCATTTTTTACTTAAGTACCAAATATCGACAAAAGGACTGATATTAACATAAATAATTATGTAATGTTTATAAAGAGGAAATAAGTTATATAAATCAAATAATAAACTTGAAATTTTTTCTTAAGCAAGTAGAAATTAACTTAAGATTATTATTCAGAAATAACAAGGAACATATGTGACGAATTAGACTCAAGGTAAGGGACTTCATCTCAATATTCTTTTATTGAGGCATATTTTGATTTGTAAACAAATTTATTTTATATGGTATATAAACATATTTTAATTTTAATTTCATTCAAAGTGTATCTTTTTTCTAATAAGAGTTTTACAAAATGACAAAATGATTGTTTCTTTTTAACGTACGTGGTGACAACGACCTTTCTGCCACCGCGAGCATTATTTAATATTTGTATTCCTTAACAATATGTAATGTTTTTAAAAGGAAAATAACTACAATATAACATTTTTACATATTTGGGTATTGAAAATGGTTTTAGAAATCATTGATTATGTCAATATCTTGAAATGATATATTTTGATTTTAATGCGGAAATGTTATCTTTCATTTAGGATTTTATGTGTTATGATTATGCTATGGTTCTTGGGAATTGTTTACATATACAGGTGGTTATATAATAAACCTTTAGAGGGTGAGCCCAATATAGATCTCTAATTAATTGGGTAACATGACAAAGTTAAATGTTAATTTTTATCCTAAGAGATTTAGGAAATATATTGTGATAAGTATTTAGAATGTAACTCTCTATGTGTCTGTGAAAGTTACAATGTAAGTATGTTATGGATGCCACAAGTTAACTTTGTGATTTATGATTTCTATGTGTTATTCATAAATTTTTTTATTCCATGATTTATGTTAAAGATATTATGTTTATGATTAAAAAGTATGACTTCTTCGATTTGTATGTATTCAAGGACTAATATTTTCTTTCCTTATTTTATATCCCTTACTGATCTTTTTATGCTCATCCCATGTTTTTTAAATGTTTTTTAAAGGGTATAAGGAAGGATAAGAGAAAGGAAGAATTCAGGAATATTTATATCAAGAAAATAATTCTTTTTTATTTAATAAGTTTTATTTTTAGGAAAAAATTGTTTAGAATAGAATTTTCTAACTTGTAATTTTTGAGAAGTAATGTAATAGTTATAACCTAATTATTTAAAACTCTAAACTTGAAAAGTTCCTTAATGTCAAATTCTGGACTTAACTCAATATTATATAAGGTTTAAGGATAGGGCCTTATATAAAGAGGGAGAAATGGGTTTTTAAAAGGCTCTTTTAGGCCCATTTTAATTTTATTTTACTTTGATTCCTTATACCTACATTGATATGGAGAAAATAAGGGATGATCATTAAAGGATGAGGCATATTTCATAACCAAATTCAAACCTTACTGATGGTTTTTGAACTCCTTCTCCTTGACCATCCATAGGTTGAAAATCTATCAAGGTCACTCCCAAGTTTATCTTTTCCTCAATCATCACATACCGCCATTGATATTCCACCCTTTTTAATATTAAGGTGGAAAAGTTTACTCAGTATTTATTTGATGTTTCAATAGATTAAAAAATATAGTGGTGATGATTAATCCACTACTTGACTTTTTGAGGAGATATGTCACATTTAAATGTTTATTGATAGAGAAACTAAAAATATATCATGATTTCAAAGGTTATAGGACCATTTCATAGATCTCTTAGACTAATGTTTTGAATCAAATATGCAAGCCCCTCCATGATTTTTGGATCAACTAGAGGTCAAACAGGTAGTTTATGCTCATCCACACATTTTTTATTTGTGGGAAGTTTTATTCTTGGAAGAATCTATTAGGAGGAGAAGTTTATTTTTTGTTCACTATAAGTTCATTAAATGGATTTATTTCATCTTATTTATTTTCGTCATAAGTTGGAGAATCACAGTGTGTAGACAGCAGCAGTGGTTATTCTTAGGGGGGGTCAAGTTTATTGGGATTTTTTATCTTCTTATGAAGTTATAATGAGGAATTGAAAAGTATAAAAGTTCAAAAAATATATAAAGTTTCACTAGGTTATTAATCAATAATAGGTGGTTATTCCTGGTGATCCATGATTTTAGGGGAGAAAGTGTTACTCTTTAGCTAGATAACAATTGTTATATAATTGGGTGTAACCATTAGAGTATTGTATGACGTAGTAATATTAATGTTTAATTGTATAAATTACTTTCACCTAGTAATATTTGTTTTTGATATCTTCTATCTTCGTATTATAATATCGAAGAAATCGATAGTGTTTCTCTCATGACTGTAGGTCTCATTGCTCAAAGCACATTATAACACTTTAATTATTTTCTACTTTATGTATTTCCTTTGAATTTATTCCCATTACCTTGGATGTATGTTATTTTTCTTGGGTATTAAAAGGATGAATTTGTGTGTTGATTATGGTAATAATTCTACATTCTTCAAGTACACCCAATAGTGTGGATGAAATAATTTAGTGGTTGCATTTACACTACACAGATACTCTATTACATAAAGTTTTTATGGACTATAGTTTATTGTTTTAATGGTTTTATTGAATATAAAGAGTAGATTTTCCCTATCAGTATCCTCTATAATAATTAAGCAGAATAATCATACCTTATCCCTAAAAAAGAACCACCAAAAATAATTATACATCATATGGGTCAAGTATAACCCTATCCCACACTCCCTCAGTTTATTTTTATAGAGAAATTTTTATTATTGATCACCTTATAAACCAGTTTAAAAAAGTTCAAATTCCCATGGAATCATCTAAAAATAAATAAAAGAATAGTTTTATTATAACATAAAATAATATAGAAACCATTACAATACAAAGAAACTATCAATCAAGGAATTAGTTTATAACCTATATTAACCTACATATTACTAATAAATATATAAGAAAAATAATTTATTTTTTATTAATGTTTAAATTAGTTAAGGTTTCAACTAGTTCCTACAATAATAAGATAAATAAAGATAGATAATAACACATCATGAGAAGATATCCTCATTATCATCTATCAACACCTAGTATGATGCATGAGACTGCAGTTTTAAGGAGTAAATCAATTTAAATAAGAGGAAAAGAGGAGGAACCTAGGACTAAAAAATGTTACTTAGACATCCACTATAATTAATTAATCTAGTCATATTTATTGTTTACTTATTGAGTATTGATAGTCCTATCCATATGTATACTCTCAAGTACCATACCCAAGATCCCTTAGTATTATTGGATACTACATTATAAGATTTGTTACACAAATACATGTATAAAACTAATGGTGGAACTCCAAAACATCTTAGACTCACATCCAAGTCAACAGAGACTGTAATAAATGTCATCGGTTAAGTATTACACCAATGGGAGTTGGTTTTCACCATTTAAGTAAATTATAAATTTTTTAAGGTACATTCCAAAAAGTGTAATGACATATCTAAAGGTTATGTTCATATTAGGAGAATTTATTAGGCATGAAAAATTTTGATTTTTTTATAATCAATGAATAATATGATATATACATGATTAATAATGTCATGACCAATGTAATTAATTCCAATATTAATTAATAGATAGATAATGGAACCATAATATAGGATCATAAAATTTAATTTATAATTAATTGATAGATTGATTTAGAATTACCATGTCTTGTAATTCATCCTTTATTAATGAATCAATAGACCAGCCTCATTGTGTTGTCACTATGTCAGGGGATCTGAGGGTAGAATCCGTAAATAGGTGATCAACACATGCTCCAAAATCTTGAAAATTCACTATAGAATCACTTAGTTCAAGCACATTCGGTCATTTTCTTAAGGCGCTCATCATTGATCAGAGAGAGATTCTCTTCATTAAAGAAATATTCACCAGGTTATCTCAAAGTGTTAAATGGGTGGAGGAGGATTAACACTCTTGATCTAAAACACATTATACAGAGGGGTTTCTCTCAAGTGATTTTGTGAATTATCTATAGTTTTTTCATAAAAAATAAGTGTCCCACCATGGAAATTGATATTATGAGGTATTTATAGTGAAATTTTAGGGTTAGAGATTGTATATTTTCCCTTCTTCAATTCATTATTCCTTATATAACTCCATGACTAATAATAATTTAAATAATATTCTTATTTATTGACTTGTGAAATACCTATGAATAAATAAAGAAATAAATATTTATTTAAATAATATTTAATATTCATTTTCATGTCATACTATTAAACATGGATTTTCTATCCTCCATGGTATTTACTAATCCAATAATAATGACTATTTATTTATTTAATTCATATTACTAAATTATTCGATGATAAAAATAATAAATATTATATTAACTAAATATTTTTAATAAATATTTATTATTATTTAATTCAAATATTTATTCTTCTGAATAACTCATGAATAAATAGGGTTGCTCAACAAACCAAAAAAATACTAAACCCCAAAGTAGGAATAATTGTAGTGACCTGACCCCAGAAGGCTGAGAGCCAGTGTCTTCTATAAATTACATTGGCATGATTACAAGGAATAAAATCCCTAAGAACCAAGGGTTGAGTAGTCTTGGTGAACTAGATACATACATGAGTCTTGTATTACAAATTAATACACTAATTACAATCTAATTTTTTTATAAATAACTTTGTTGATAACTTTATTCCTTTTAGTATGTCCCTACATATATTTCATAGTAAGCTTCTTTGATTCCTAGGGAAAGGAAACATAACAAGGGAAAACTAAAATTCTTAGTAAGGTTAAATTATAGTGAAATAAATAATGAATTAATAGGCATAAATCAACATGGAAAGGTAAATACAAACACATTTCATCCCAATAACTAGATAAGTCAAAATAAATACGGCATGGTAATAAACAAATATAAATTATATTTAATTAATGAACTGAAAATTAAATTTATCCATAGATATTCAATGAAAAATCAAATGGATGAATAATAACTTAAACTAAATGAGGGAAATGCTTTATTATTGGACATTATTTATAAGGCACAGTAAATCTTATACCATCAAGAACTTTCACAAGATGGTTTAAAACTACAGATAGAAACCCATTTAATTTTCACAAATTATTTGTCTCATGATAACATGTCAATGCACTGGGGATCTATATAAAGTCCAGACTCCATCCATCATTACCAGTCCAAAGCATCCCTCATATCAAATAATAAAAATAAATTATATTCCTTATCAAATATCCATATTTAATATATAATATGAGATTATAAATATTTTCCCAAATAATCAAATAAATTTAAAATTAGACACTGTATGTAAAATGGTATATAGTTTAGGAAATAAAAATATCCATGATAAATGAAATGTATAATTTAGGTTAAATTTAATGTTAAATAACCATATTAGATTTAATATTTCAATGGGACAAACAAATAAATCAAGGAATTGTATATGAATACTATACTTGACTAAATAAATCATAAACCGTCCAGAGGAAAAATAAGGATAGGAATAATAAAATATATCCCAAGTGATGTAAACTGAAGTGTTATTGTCATTGATGAATAGAAATCAAAATAACTTTTAAAAATATTCTTCAAGGAAAATATCCATAGTTTAGAAAAACCTTTTCAAAAACATTTTCTTTGAAAATCTCTTTATAAAAAAATCATAAAAAACTAACATTTTAAACATAAAAATGAGTCTTCAAATAAATGAGGGTGAGTAAATATGTACTTACTGTATGATGTTAAAAGAACATTCTATTTTTACTATAAAAATGTTAGAAAAATACAAAGTTTGGAAAGTGACAAGAATATTCCTTTGAAAACATTGGTATAAGAGAAAAAGGGTAGAAATTTATTTACTAAATAATATTTCAAATATTTTTGAAAACATTTTTATGAAATTTTGTTTTTATTAGAAAATAGGTTCTCCTACTAAAGATATAAATAAATTTAGGTTTTAATAAAAACATTTTCTAAAATATTTTGAAGACCAAAGAGTTGGAAAATGGAACTATTACTTAATAATGGTCAAGAATAACCAAAGGAGAATAAAATTAAAGGGTTTATTGTACATTGATAAAATAATTTCATTTGATGGAAATTTAAGTGTAAAAAGTCCTGAACAAAATGAGATTGTAAATTAAACCCTTTAAGATATTATAATGTTGGATTGATAATCAATCAACGAGTATATTATGTTTATCAACCGTGAATCCAAATATATAAGACGAAATACATCAATATATAGTCAAATTAATTATACACATGATCATATAATATTAACAACATTGAGGAAGTAATATAACCTAATGAAAAGAAATTGGGTTATGAAATTCTTTTCCACCTGGTAACTTTTAACTCAAATCCACTTGGATGAAATGAATCAAATTAAAACAATGTATATCAGGAATAATTATTGAATCATTATGTTATATGAAAAATTGGTGATATTTTCACCATATATAATAAATTAGGTGCATAATAATAAATTGATCGTTTCAAGAGAAAGTTAACAATCCTAAAAGGAAGTGATATTAAAAATATAATCATTAAAAACGTTCTGGATGAGGATAATCATTAAAATTTACAGTGTCTCATACCACTTTGAAACATTTGAATCACATTATAAATGATGTAATAATATTAAATGAAACTTATAATATAATTAAAATAAATATTTTCATGATATAACATTTTAAATGGAAGTATATACATCATATAAAAGAAACTAGGCTCATAACAATTAATAAGTCTCAATGGAAAAAAATTTATATGAAATTTGAAACCCTGTGTTTCATTTCATGTGAACGTACATTAACTTACAATATAATAAACTTATGTTAATTATTTAATTTCTTGATAACATTTTTTATGCTTTTAATTAATTTTATTTCACTTATTATCAGTTTGTATACAAATACTTAAACAATTTTGTTTACATCGGTTGTTTTGACCAAATTTGTTTTTTGTGTCAAAAACAACTTGGGTAGGTCTGCTATGGTAAAAGGGGTCATTATATAACATCTCAAGAATAATAATTATCAAATAATTATAATATTTATACATAAATTATACTATTATAACCAATCATTAAATATTTTTTAAAAAAATAAACCAATGTTACAATCATAGAGATGATAGGTCATATGTATTCATGAGTAACTTTCCCATTTTTCAAAGATCGTTATGGAAAGAAGGTAAGTAACACCATATATGTACATAATAATAATTATATCATAAATAGCGTGTTATTTAATCATATATACTTATATATATAATTATTTTTATGTAAAAGTAATCACATCATGTCGAGGAGGTGGTATTCCACACATCCACGACCGACATTATCAGTTTTTAGTATGTGAAAGGGTAATAAAGAAAATGATATATATATATATATATATTATTTATAAAAATAAAATTAAATCATTAATATCATATATATATATATATTTTGTGTATATATAATTTTTTAATTATAATCATCCTTTATACATTCAATGTATTGTGTGAATGAATCACATCTCTTTGAGGAGAAGTTAGTCCACACTTCCACTAACAATGTTATCATTTTTACATAAAATTGAAATTATAAAGATATGTGTTGTAAAATAATTAAAAAAATTAAAAACATAATAAATATTATATATGATATATATAAATATATTTTCTATCATAATTTACACCATGATATAAGGTAAAGGAAAAAATGAATAATCATCATTTCATGAGCCGGTAGTTTGTCGTACACGTAAAAAATATGTTTGTAACCCATGAGATGGAAGTGTGTGTAAGTGTAGGTATAACCCTTATAAAAAAAATACTGGTATATTTAGGATACTTTTGTTTTTATATAATACTGAAATAAGGATATATGAGGGTGTGGATAATAGAAATGAAACTAAACATCTTGATGAATGACATTGCCTCTTAATCGGGTAACTCCTTTTGGTTTGCACCAAAGGGATTCCTTCGATTTATTTCTACACAAGGTGAGTCTTCTATATTTAGGGTAGAAATTGTTAGGGGATATTTTGGTAGATCTTGGTAAATCCCAATTTTCTTGATATGTGTTAAGAATTGGGAGGTTATGAGGCCTTTTATAGTAGAGGAGGAGTGGCACTCTGATATTGTTTGAGAAAGAAATTCCATACACGTTTTCAAAATTGAAATTAGCACCCATAATGTTACAATTTCTATAATATTTGGTATAGGGAATAAATATGGCCATAAAATATCTCTAGGAAAAATCTTATAGGTAATTTGGTCCCATAAGATTAAGGTTTAGTCTCTTATTAAGCTTAATTTTACCTTAATCGTTGTAATTAATTTTAATTACATTCAATGATATTTTTGGTAAAAAACTATGTTGAACTTATTTGAAATTATAAATTATTATAAGTCGAAATTTGGAATACATTTTGTTAATTTCCAATCACATAAGTGGGAGAAATTAATTTAAATTTAATCATGTGGATGGGATGACAATGCGGCTTTTTAAAGTAAAAACGTCTTAAGGATTGTTATGCTTTTATAGTAAATTTCAAAGTGAAATTGATTCCACTGACCTAAACTGGGCTAATTTATAAAAATATGATCTATTTTAACTTTAAAACCAATTTAAAATATTATTTAACCTTATAAATAAATTATATGAAAAATTATTTTGGAATTAAAATTCAGAGTTTTTCACTATTCATTAAAAAAATGAAACTACACAGAAAAATACCAGATATTCACCCTAACCTAATTTTTATGTTTATCTCTAAAATATTAAGTTTATTTTGATATATAATATTTATAAAAGTTCTAAAATTGTATTTCAAATAGGTTCTCTGTTAAAAGGATGTAAAGGTGCCTTAATAAAAATATAGGTTTTTATATGTAAAATTGGTGTTGTTATTATCTTATGCTTATCAAAACTATTTGATAAATATAAAAAATATTATATTGAATATATTATATATATATATATATTACATTAATATAAAAATCTAATTTTAATTAATTTAATTTATTAGGATAAAATAGCATTGTGAGCATAAAAAAAGGATTCTATATAAATATTCTTTTTATATTCAATTGGTTATTATATTCATTTATAATTAATTTGTAACTAGTTAATTCATTTTATATTTTTGTAATCCATATATTTTCATAATTTAGTTAATAATATTCATAATGTCTAGTTAATGTCTTATTATATTAAATAATAATATTTTAATAATATATTATTGTTCGATAAAACTCGGTCTTGCATATAACGCAGGCCATTGAAGAAACTCATTGTTTCATATTTCACATGATAACTTAGTATCACATGCATTTAAATCTATAGAATATATTTAATTTATTTAAAATGGTAAATATATCATAAATTCTCATGATATTATATTTCTTTATGTGCTTGGTGTTGCGTGTCACACACTCTAAAGAATCCAATGTTTCTGCTTTAGATTTATAGGGAGTTACAATAATATTTATTTTAACTTGTAAAATTAAAAAAATAATTTAACTGAGATTATGGATACAATTAGTGCGTGACTCTTGGGGCCTCTTTCTTAATAACATTAAGCAGAACCACCTAAATTCCAATGTTAGTGTCTCAAAGCATTCTAAGGAACCCATAGAGAAATAATTTAATTTTTTTAATGATATAAAACCTTATAAAATGGTTTACTATATAATATAGTCCATTTGTCTCGATATATCTATTTAATCAGGATTCATGCTAGTGTTATCAGCCTATGTGCTCAATGTCTCTTTCTTTAACATTCCATAAATGAATATTTTCACAAAACTATATAACTATGGATTTAATTATGTTGTTCAATTCCCATAAAATGTCTTGATATTTAATATTTCATTAAAGAGAATAAGGTAAAAATCTATTCTCGTGGTATTCATTATTATAATGTTACTCTTGACATACCCAACATACCTTACTTCCTGTAAACATATAACATCACAGTTTTGGTCTGTACATCGAAGTATGTGGCACATATTATCTATTAATAATAATATTAAATTAAAAGTACCATTATATATATCTACATATAGGATCATCTAATGACACTTATAAATTTGTATTTCCAATTGGAAAGCTATGTTCACATAATCTCATGCTCTGAATGTTTCTTATGGAATACACAATGAGGTAGTGTCTCGAAGTCCTATGAGTTTCCACCCTGATATACTATAACATTTTTGTACATTCAAATGATATCATATGGTTATAAAATTATATTTAATAATATTTTCATGAACTTATAGGTTCTCATCTTAGAAGAGAATTTTTATAACCTTTTAGTGTGACAAGTACCCTTAGTACATTATCACAAACTATATTATGTAGAATAATAATCATCATGTTATAATAAAATTGTTAATATTTAAATATACATGAATACATGTGTTCATAAAGTATATAGATGTTGGGTATAGGGAGCCAACTCTAACTGATTCATACCTTCACTAGATTTAACTACTATTAACATTTAATTCACTAGCTCTCACGTGATATCCATGCTTCTGCTTACATAAGGATTTAGTCAAGGGGTTAAACACATTATTATATATGGAAACTCTATAAAAAGATACATTACCCCACTGAGAAAAAACCATCAATATTGTATATTTTCGGGTTATGTGTTTCATAAAATAATGTTACTTTGGATTCTTTACAAGATCCATTTTTGTAGTATTATCATAATATAATATTATAGCATCTTTACTATTTGGAAACACATAAGATCTTATACAAAGTTACATATAAAAATATATTATTTAGCTGCAAAAAATTATTATAAACTCAAAATTCAATATAAAATTGGTGATAACTAGATACTTTGAACTCTTCCAGCTCACAGCTCATCTATTGAGACAAAATACATATCCTAACTATGACATTGAATATTTTTAACCTGCTTAGTAGCTATAATTTTTATAACATATGATGAGTAGCTCCTCATACCCTCTATACACAAAGAACATATCCTTAGTCCTCCTCATATACATATAGATAAACTTAACATTAGATCAGTGATATTTACCTATATTAACTTGATATCTTCATATAATTTTTAAGTCGTAGGAAATATCAGTATCAGTATATATAATGAAATGACCCAGAAGTTTATCAATGAAATTTCCATTCTTATAATTAATCCATTTATTATAAATCAAATAAATCACATTGAGAAACCTAAAAACATTATTCTCATAAATGAACAATGATAAATTTGTCAAAAAATAATCCAATAAGAATTCAAAATATTACAGCGGGACAATAAATAGAAAATAAGAAAATAAGAATTGGATAATTTGGATCTAATTGATCTACTGGAATGACCAAACTCACAAAAATATATATAGAAATAAAACATAATGTTAATAATGCAATATTCATTTTGAAGATGAAATCATATATAACCTTCATAGGAAATAGAATTAATTGAAGAATGAATTAAAGGATATATATTTATAGGATCTAGGGAACCCATATAACCCTTATAAATCTAATGGTTAGGAATAGTAATATGACTGATAGAAGATTAAAATCACATATTTAAATGTAAAATAATATTTATGTGTCCAAAAAATTCAAATACAGTATATTTATATCATGTTACATGTAAATATTTTTTCTAAAAATGCTAAATTATGTGTTGGTATTTTTGTTAAACGTAAACATTTTGGTTTAAATTTAATAATGAATATAATGATTTAAAAGAAACTTTAGTTTCATAAAATGGATTCATAAATTAATATTAATTTATATTATAATAACAATATAATTTTATGTGATCGTATGTAATTTTTTAATGGGTTGGAAAGTCGATTATAATATTAAAATCGATATTTTTCAAATAAATGAATATTTTATTTAAAAATTAAATTTATAATATATAGAAAATTATTTTTATAATATAGAGTCCATTTTTGAAATATAACCATTCAAAAATGTATTGGGTGGATTTTTTATATTATTCTAAAATAGTCGAATTTTTTGTGAATAGTGAAATACGATATTTTATGATGTTTCACCTTATAATCCAAATACATGAATTTTTGAGTCATTTATGATCTAAGAACACATTATTTTGAACTCACATTAAATATTTACTATATATAGTCATATTAGTTAACACTATTTATATTCTTGAGCCAAAATAATAAACTAATGAATTTAATAATCAAAAACACCCCTCTCCTCCCCTTATAAATACCACCCCTTGTCGTCCCTCCTTCTAAGCCTTGAAGCTTGTAAACTCTCTACCAAAACATATAATATCTACTATACCCACATACATGTTCAATTATTCTCACCAAAATACCACTTCCAATTTATTCAAGGGGTCCTTCAAGGAGGACATATTCAAGTGGTAATTTTCTCAAATTGCCCCTCTTAATTTCATTTCTTCTTCTACTTTCTCATCACATAGTTCATCCATAAAATATTAATAAATATAGTAGCATTTATATAGTATAATTTTATATTGCTTATTTAATATCTTAAATCCATCCATTTTCTTATATTCTCTTATTCAAAGAGACGAAACCATTGTCTAAATTACAGCGGTTAACCGTCTCTGTGGATAATGATTTTTGTTTTTCATTACCTCCATCAAGGATGGACATAAAAGTATTATTATGGATAAATTAGTTTTTTATAAGTATATTATAACTTATTTCATGTTATATAACTAAAATATAGATATAATATTTAATAAAATGAAACCAATTTGTGATGATTGAAAAACCTGCTAAAAAACTAAAAAATTACCATTATTATTTTATCAAATGAAACATCATAGTGTAAAAAAGATGATATATGGGACCATTTAAACTTATATAATATCATTAATACTATTTGATTATACTTCTATATTTTTATTTCCATTCTTAATGAACTTTCATAATTATACACAAGTGAACCGACCATGTAACCATGAAATAAACACTCCCAGAACAATGAAATTAAACCTTATAACTTATATAAAAGTCCATAAATGATATTAATAAAAATATAACAAATCAAAAATATTTTTAAGTGGGTTTTAATTATTTAATTAATTAATCCAATTGTATTATCCATGACATTAATTTCACGTTCATAATGCATTCATAAAAAAGGCAAGGGATCACTCTGAACCTCCATTTTTTCCTTTGGGTTATGATTTCTCTATCTTTACCCCAATATATTTGTTTATTATTCTTATTTACTTATCCAAAATTATGTTAACATGTTTCAAAAATATTTATATATCCCAATACAAATTAATTTTATGGGTAAATATATTTTTTAAAATTTTCACTTCTAAATTCCTCTCGTTAAGAAATCCCGATTAAAGGGTAATTCTCTATTTCTTACCCATTTTCAGGTACACTGCATTAAATATTTTAAGCCACCAATAATTATATGAAATCACTAATTTTAACATAAAAAACTATTTTATTTCTTTTTTATTATAAAAACAATTATTCCTTTTTCCTCATTAAAGACTCTACTCTTTTCCCTTAAATCGCACTTAAGTGGCACATTTCTAATGTTACCTAACCACTAGAGTTCATGTTTTCAGTTAATTTTTACATGGTTATAAATGATATATTATTATTATTCATTTATTGATGTTCAGTAATTATTCAATCCCTACTTTCATGGATACCATTACGATACACCCTTTTGTTTTACCTTATGCCATGATCATGAAATCCATTACTTTACTTAGGAAACCCTTATGTTTATTCCTAATGTTTGATTTCTTTTTATGGAATGAATATTCATATACATGTTATGACGGGTAAACTCAGATAACCCTTCAATTTATTGGGTAAATTTTTGTCTTAGGAGACATTATGTATGGGATTAGTGAGTAAACCCTATCCATTATGGAACTTTTTCCAACTTATGATATCATCTTGGTAGTTATCCTTGACTCATATTCAGGTCATGTTATGTGTTGCGTCCACATTCCTAAATTTTAACAACCATATTATTCCATGTTTTTTATATTATGTATCTATATATTTATTCATCATCCATTACTTTTATGTTATCATGTTATGCCTTCTGAATCATGCTTTTATGAATCATTTTCAAGTTTATTACCTTATTGGTATTTTTATCTCATCCCTCCTGTCTATGAATTCCCCTAGTTATCATATGAAGATATAAAATATAAAATGGAGTTAGGATTCCATTATGGAGATTAATAAATATATGTTTTATTCAAGTTACATGTTTTATGATTATATACCTAATCTTCCCAAGACACTAGTATTTTTAATCCTTGGTTTGTATTAGATGGATAATTATTCTCAAAATCATGTAATAATAAGTGTAAAAGTATATGGTCTCTATAGTTGGTATCAAAATATGGTCTATTTAGTTTGGGGAACTAAGACTATAAAAATTTAGTAAGTAGCCTAGGGATAATTATATCATAATGGATAAACTAGATTAAAACTGAGGGAATCATAAGTTGGGATTACTTTTAATTTACATGTTTATCCTTTGATGTACATAGTTTCCTTTTTATATGATCATTATCTAAGTATTCAATCCCTTTTAATTTTATATCCTTTACCGAAATAAAAATAACCAATAGACATCTGAAATTAAGATGAGGCAGTATATATATCAATAAACAAAAGTGTCTCATATACAAAATGATTCAAATGGTATGAGTATCTAGAAAACAACCAGAACAGTGCATGGAAATACAATACAGTACAAGTATCCCAAAAAGAACATGTCAAAAAGGTATACCAGTATCACAAGACATATTTTGGTCCTATACTCCCCTGCTCCAAAGCCACAATCAATAACTTGTACTGGGGTGCTTGCCACTATCATCACCTGCAACCATATAATTTGTTTGGGTCCCCCAAGTATTCCCAAATAGGGTGTGAGATAAGCATCCTAGTAGTATACCACCTAGGTCTATACAGTTCTAAAAGCAGTTCTATAAAAGTTCTAGAAAGTGTAAACAACCAGTGGTTAAGTGCATTTTCCCATTGTATATGTCTACTATAATTCAAAACTGAATAGCCCTCAAGGCTACTGTAAAAGAGATTTATCTCCTAACAAGGAAGCTATAACAAGTAACAATAAAGTCACATGGCCATGTCATTCATCCATCTATACCAAGAAATCCACAAACACGCTGTATACAGAAATCAAGTATCCCATGGCCATGTTTTATAGTGAAATAGCATCCCAAGGCCATGCCTTATAGTGAAAAATCATACCTCAAGGGCTGGATCCAAAGTTTTAGCAGACCAAGGAATCTATGTAATAATATCAAGACCACAGAGGGCCTGATCAAAGGAGATTCTCCAAGACATCCCATCGAGTCCCATGGTCATCCCTTGTGGAAACATGGTTAGGTAGTAGTCAGGGTCTTAGAAGCATGGAAATATCATCTCATATGTGATCCCAAGCAAGCCATATCCATGGGGTTAAAAGGTCAGAGGCATCCCATACAATCAAGACCCAAGGGGAAGAGTCAACCCAAGACATCCAATACTATGTTCCATGTTGGGTCCACAAGGCTGAATACCTTGAGAGGGTGATGAATTAGGGTATGTCTAATTTAAAATTAAAGCCCGTTCTGATCTTGTTTCATTGTTAAGAAAAACACTCTTCTCTCTCTTTCCTGTTGCACAATATAAACAGAAAGTAAATCAAGCACATGACACAACAATTTTATTTGGTTCACCGCTAAGGGCTACGTCCAAGGAGCATACGCCGACAGGTTTCCGGTCGTACCAATTCTACTAAACTTCACTAGATGTGGATTACAAGGTTAGGGCTAGATCACTTCTAAGACCAGGCTCACTGCCTTTACAAGTTTAGGGTCAGCTCACTTCTTTCCGAAGGGTCACTCCCTGTTTCTCTCTCTCTGGCTCACTATCGGTGGAGAGGATCACCTTCTTTCTCTTTCTTTTCTCTCTGCTCTTGGAAGGAATCCACTCAGAGTTTATAGACCTGTAGGTATCTTCATTTGCATGAAGGATTGCATCTTCATTTTTAGGTACATGCTCTGTTAAAACCCAACTTTCACCCGTTGATGAATATCACTTTGCACCAAAGGTATCGGGAAAACTTCCAGCTTCCACGCGGCCCAAAAATATGGTCGGGAGCTCAACCCTTCTTGGCGCCCTTCTCTAAGGTGGCGTGCAAGTCTCGGCACGCAAGTCCACATAGGCATGCAAGTATTTCATAACACTTGCACGAATCAATCCTTGGCAACTCCAAACCTGCGTGACTCACTTCCCTTTACGCCCAAATAAACAATGGCACGCAACTACCAACCACCGCGCAACTTCCAACACTGGCGCGCAAGTCCCACTTGCGCGACCACACACCACTTGTGCGACATCCACACCTGCATGACGGGAGCTCTGAATCTTCAAAGTGTTGAACTCCAGTGAAAAATTAAGTGGGGTGGTCCAGTATTTATAGGCATTTGGTCACCCCTGCACGATGGCGCGCAACTCTCCCTTCAGCACGCAAGTCTCGGTGCGCAGGTCTCATTTCCTGAAAGTCACTTGCGCGACCAAATTCCAAACTTGCGCGAACCTCTTTCCTTTTCCATATTTTGATCTTCTAATCTTGAAAAACCACAAGCGTTCAAGTTCCCAAGCTTTCAAGGTATCGGCGCGCAAGTCTCTTCACGGCGCGCAAATACTTGCGCGACCAAACACAATACTTGTGCGACCCTTCTTCCTTTTCCATTTTTGGATGTTCTGATCTTGAAACATATATGATGTGAAAGTTTCTTCTCCTCCAAGACCTCGGCGCGCAAGTCCCTTTTCCAAAATCAATCTTCTTCATTTGTTGATTTTGAGGCCTTGAAATTTGGCAAACACTGGAAAACGGTGCCACCTTGTATCTGTTCTTTTGTACCGCCTCCAGATCATTCATTCCTCTTGTCGACGTTCTGGAATAAAACATGGATCGTTTTCCTCAGCTCTTGAACTTGAAATTCCACCATGAAATCCTCTTTGTCAACAAATTTGTATGTAATTGTTTTGCTTTGTCAACAATCACCACTTAGTTGTCCTCTTTGCCAACAAACACAATCACCTCAAAAATGCTTCAATGATACCTTGAGGTATTTTTTCTCAACATTCCAGATCTATGGAGAGAAGTCCAAGGCGTCTATCAAACCATTTATTCATGAAATCAAGAATTAAAATTAAACATTTAATCCATGTGATTATACCCACTCACATCAACCTGCACAATCCATGAGTATACCCACTCAGGAAAACCATTCATCAAGAAAGCATATGGGCATACCCTCCCATATAAACCATTTAAAAACCATTAGTCATTTCATATAGGTATACCCACCCATAATATTCATCTAACATGCCAAAATATTAAAATAAACAAGGAAAAACATGATATTCATTGAGCAAGGAGGCAGTACATCTCCTAAGTAGGTTATCCAAGAAATCAAAGCATTAATAGGCTTCCTTTAACTAGGAAATCAGAAGAACACACCCATTCGTTGGATTAAACAATAATAAATAAGATATTTACCTTAATTCTCACCCCTTGGGTGACCTTGAAAAGAGTAATGGGTTTCAATGCACCTAAAGGGAACCTACGGGCATCCTCAATAGGTCTAACTACAGCTATGGAAAACAAATCGCTCAAAAATGAGACCTCGTCAGAAAGTCTGATAGGAAGCATATCTGTTGAACTCTCTAAAACAACAAGAAAAGATGAAAGAAAGCATAGACCACCTACCTCACCTCGGTAGTATAAAACTTGTCTAGTATCGTGTCATGATTCATCCTAGTTAGGAAGAAATCTAAATAACGAATGAAGAACAGGATATTGAGGAATATGAGCCTAAATCCAAATAGCGCATTATTTGTTCTGAAGAATCAATAACAGATAAAAATTAATTGAGTACTTACCGATCCGGTTCCAATGTGAGAGACATCACTTGAATCAGAGTCTGGATAGATTCAACATATGAAACACTAGACTAGAGTGGTTTTTGGGTTCAAAAATGAGAGAAAAGCTTATATGAGTCAAAATATTAGCTATTGGCTCTTTTATAAAGAAAACCCTACTGGAAAAGTACACAAAATGTACTATACTCTTTATTTTTATGAACATGAATGGTTAGATGTTGTAACGGCCAAGTACACGGCGTGTAATTGAAGTATACAACATGTAGACTATGTACACGATGTGTACCTGGCCTGCGGCCAGATTTCAGCTTGTTTTCCCCTATCTTTCCCAAAAACAACTCAACTAGCCCATGGCTCGGTCTAGGGTCTAAGCCAAAAGGAAAGTAAACACATTTTACCTAGAAAGAAGATCTGTACCTCAAGAAAAACCAATATCTTACAATATTCCTCCTTTATATCAATTCTTCCCAGAATTGTTCTCTAATGGGTGGTCAAGATTCATCTGAAAACAACTCCTTCCACTGAGCATGTATGTTGGCCTCCCTCTCCTAGGTCACATCCTATAAAGATTCATGCTTCTATAGCACCTGTACTAGAAGAACTGACTATCCTCGTAGAATGTTCATTCTCCAGTCAACGATACGAATTGGATTCTCATAAAAGGATGCATCAAACTGAAGCTCAATATCATCAAAGAAAAAAACATGATATGGGTCTGAGTAATAGCAGCGCAACTGAGATACGTGGAAGACATCCTGCATGTATCGGTACCTATAAGTAACTACAACAGATAGGCAACCAAACCGACTCTCTCCAGAATCTCAAATGGCCCGACATATCTTAGATAAAACTTACCCTATCTCTTAATCCATTTATGTCACAACCTCAGTGAAACATGCAAGAAAACCCGATCCCCAACCTCGAACTCTAGAGGTCATCTGTTGTGATTGGAATAAGATTTCTGGTGAGACTATGAAGTATCTATTCGCTTTTGAATCAACTAGACCTACTTAGAAGTCTCCTGATGAGACGTGGTCCCAGTAAAGCTACCTCAGCTGCCTCTATTAAGCATAAAAGAGAATGTCATGTCCTATCGTATAAAGCCTCATAAGGATTCATCTTTATTGTCTCATGATAACTTTTACTATAGTAAAACTCAACCAGGAGAATGTGCTCTCCCATGAGCCCCCAAAATCTAGGATGCACGCTCGAAGCATGTCCTCAAGCACCTGTATCATACGCTCTAACCTTCCATCAGTCTAAGGGTGATATTCTGTGCTTAGAAGAACCTATGTACCTAGAACCCTCTGAAAACTCTACCAAAAATGAGACATAAAGTAGGAGACCCTATTTGAAACAATAGTGCACGGGATCCCATGAAGTTGTACTACCTCCCAAATGTACAACATTCCAAGATCATTAATACTGAAGGTCTCCTTGATCGGGAAGAAGTATGTGACCTTTGTAATCATGTCAACGACAACCCACACTGCATAATTACCTCAAAGAGATCTCGGAAAACCATTCATGCAATCCATCATGAAGTCATCCCATTTCCACTCAGTGATGGGGAACTAATATAAAAGCCTAGCTGTTCACTGATGTTCCGCTTTCACTTGCTGACATGTGGAACACCTTGTAACAAAACCAGCTACTTATCCCTTCATTCACAGCCACAAGTATTTTTGTCACAAGTCACGATACATATTGTTAACCCTGGGGGGAACTTTCCAAGATGGAGCATGAAACTCCCACATCAACTCTTCACATATATCCATTGGAACTTATCCACATCCATGGATATGCATGATCTCATCATCTCCTACCATCCAACCAGGATGAAGGTTCTCACCTTCCACACCTTCCCATAGAACTAGGCCATCAAAATATGATATCTCCTTAATCCTAAATCAATCTATCAGGGTAGAGGTAATAGTTAAAGATGAAATAAAATTCTTCCCCTTTCTGTCATGCACCTCTAAATTCATAAAAAAGAACAATTCCATAATTTTCCACTCGCTACTAGCCTATTTCACTTCATATATCGGATTTCTCCCACTCAATGAATTGGATACTGCATTTCCCTTACCAGGTGTGTAGGTAAGCTCGAAGTCAAAGGACTATAGGTACTCCACCCACTTTTTCTGCCTCAAATTTATATCACACTGCATAAAGTTATACTTGACACTTTTGTGGTCCGTGTACACCACAAAACACTCTCCCAGTAAATAGTGCCTCTAAAAACACAATTCATGAACAACCGTAGCTAACTTGAGATCATATGTAGTGTATTTCTTCTCATGAGGCCTCGTCTATCAAGACCTGTAAACTACACCTCGATCCCCAAGCATCATCACTGCCCCTAGCCTAATACCTAAAGATTCACAGTACATTGTGTAACTCTATACCTGCTTTTACAATATCAGGATGGGTGTTGATTTCAATATCCCTTTCAGATAATCATAGGATGTCTCACAAGATTCTGACCACACAAACTACATATCATTCTTAGTCAATCCCGTCAACGGCGCTGCTAAGCCTAAGAAGTCCTGTATAAAATTCCAGTAGTAACTAGCTAGCCCCAAGAAACTCCATATGTCAAAAACATTCTTGGGTTGTTCCCAGAAAAATATATCTCTCACCTTCACTGGGTCAACTAACACTCCTGTCTCTAAGATTATGTGGCCCAAGAAGTGAATTTGGTCCATCCAAAAGTGTCATTTTGTGAGCTTATCATATAACTAATGCTCTCTCAGTGTATTCAAAATGATCTCAAGATAGTTTTCATGGTTGTGTCGATTATGAGAATACACCAATATATCATTCATGAAAATGACCTCAAAAGAATCCAAGTATGGACGGAACACTCTATTCATCAAATCCATGAAAACTGCTGGCACGTTTATGAGATCTAATGACATAACCAAATACTCGTATAACCCATACCTACTATGAAAGGTAATAAGAGGTATGTCTGTAGGTCGAACCCACACCTGGTGATATCCTAACCTCAAGTCAATATTTGAGAACACTCAATCTCCACAAAGATGATCAAACAGGTCATTTATCTTGGGAAAGAGATATAGGTTTTTAACCATTAGCTAGTTCAATTTCTGATTATACACACATAGCCTAAGGGTTTAGTCTGCATTTTCACAAAAAGGACCAGCGAACACCATGGAGAAGTTTTGGATCTGATAAAACCCTTCACCTCCAAATCTTATAGCTTCCTCTTGAGCTCCTGCAACTCCTTCATAGCTCTCCTATAAAGAGTAATGGATACTGGTGTATCTCCTGATACTAGATCAATAGATAACTCCTCCTATCTCTCTGGAGGTAAACCAGAAAATTCGTTGGTAAAGATGTCCCTGAAGCGCTCATCCACTAGAGGAAGGTATGCCTTACCCACTCCCTGATCATCCAAAAACAAAATAGCAATCTGGTTTGTCATCCCACTAATCACACGATGCTTAGGTCCAACTCTGCTTGCCTTGACATCCCATTCACCCTTGTGAATAAACATTTTACCCTATGGTGATGTGAAAATCACCCTATGGTGATTGCAGTCAACGTACGCTTGATAAGAAACAAGCTAGTCCATTCTGAGAATAACGTCAAACCCTATCATTTCAAGAACATATAAACTCCAAAGGAAGTGTAACCCACCAACCTCAAGGGGACACTCCATACACTAGCATGCAAACCCTGTTCTAACCTAAAATGGTGTGTCTAGCATCAAAATTCCCTTAGAAAAAAAACCATAATCCAAAGTATTTTTACTACTCGTGAAGAGATAAAACTATGAGAGGAACCTGTATCGAAAAGAGCAGATGAAATAGTAGAGGCAACTAAGATTTTACCTCTCACCAAAGATGGTTCAAGATCCTACTTCTATTAGGTCTGTTTCACTGCATAAGTATGGCCTAAACCATGGCCTTGTGAACCTACCAAGCTACCTTGAGTTGATCCACCCTGTTGTCTCTTAGAACCCAATGAATGGATACCAAAACCATGACCACCACTGCCCTGGACTGACCGGATTTTACTACTCCAGCTCCCAACTTGACATGTATTTAGAGAACCTACTCCTGAACTCGATGTCAGAGTTGACCCCTACCACTCATAGCTAGAGGGAAGGTCCTAACAAAACTGTTGTATATGCCCCATCCTGCCGCAAGGTCGACACTCGACTGAGTCATAGTCACACTAATTTTTCACATGGACTCACCCACCACACTGATGGAAAAATACCAATCTATCTTCACCCACATCCTTACTAGCACTCACGTCACAGGAAGCCTCAAAACGATTCTTCCTACCTGAAGACGTAGATCCACTAGGGCGAGAAACAAAACTCCCATGTTTTTTACCCCTAGATTCCCTCAAGATCCACTCTCTAATAAGAACCTGATTCACAATATCAGTGATAGAATTAAACCTAAACACGTTTACCTAAGATATTATATCATGTCTCAGACTTTCCTCAAAGTGTCTCACCTTCAACAGCTCATCAGTAATATACATCGGTGAAAAACTCTATAGCTTTGTAAAGCTTGTTGAGTATTCCATAACTGTCATCACGCCATGCTCTAGATGCATATACTCACTAGATTTCTCTTCTTGTAGTGTCGCGGGGAAAAAGTATTCATAAAAGTAGGTATGGAATTCATCCAACCTGATATCACACAGCCCATCAGCCTAGTTAAAAACATTTCACTAGCTATTTTCCACTCCACATAGCATTTAATTTTCAATATTGACCCTAAACTTCAGAGGCATCTCTAGATGCTCAGAAATTTCTAATGTGCTATAGCCACATCTATAGACCCTATGGTCCTCCATCCCCTAAAAACATAGGAGGATGTTTCTACTAGAACACATGTGTCAGCTCATCCATAGTCAAGACCGGTTGTAGTGCTCCCTCGAAAGTATGCATATAGTGTAAGAAACCATCTTGGAACTGTGCCTCAACACCTGTGTCTGAAACATCCTCAGGTGCTGTAGCTGGCACTATAAGAGGATTAAGCAGTATCTCGGGGCCCACCGTATCTGAATTATGTTTGTCGCCTCCATCGTGGCGTACCACTAGAGGTTATAATGTTGTAATGTCTCTAAAATTCCAAACGCACACCTCAGGAAAGAACAACATCAAAGAATAAAGCTCAAAAATGAAGTAAATGTCAAAACCCTCCTAAAAACCAAGTCAATGCACAGCTTACTCCGAAATCCTGAACTGTATAAAGAACATCCAATGAACCACTAGAACTATGCCTTTTTCCCACTCAAAATCTGGGTCTAGGTCAAGCCTATATTCACCACTCGAGTTTCCATTTCCATTTCAAATTCATTTATTTAGGAAATTCCACTAAGTTTTTATCAATTCTTGAATCCATGAGGGCCCATAACACCCCATGAACCCAAAACATGGTTCCCATTAAAACCATACATATAACACGTACATTTATCATATACATTTCACTGGTGCATCATTTCTAAATTCATAAGGTCCCATACTCCTTATATATTGAAATATGATGTCACACCTTTATCTATGGCACCCAACTAACACAACAGCAGTCATAGATATCACATAAACTATCACTACAAAATGCAATATATAATGCATCCTAGATGTAATGGCATAATGCATGACATGTGATTCTAACAAGTGTCTATATGAAGAATATGATGGCACACCCTCATCTCATTGGGTTGCAACTAAAATAGAACCCAAATTCACATCAATAGTAATAGTAAAAATCAATTGTGTCACAAAATGGTCAAATCAAATCAACTATAATAGTCAAAATCCAGAAAATCAAAACTCAACTCGAGGTAATTTAGTTTTTCCCTATACATGGGGAGCTACTCACGGGAACGGTTTGTTACCAAACTCCATTTCCTTTTTATCCATATCTATTGTCTCCAAATATTAAGTCAAAAAAGAAAAGAACCCCCTATGATACCACTTTTTAATGTACCAAGATTAGATTCCATCCAAAACGGTGCCCTGAACTCGGTTGGTCACATGGCCTCAAGAACATCTCCAAAAATACCAGAGGTTGCTGACTAGAAGCGAGCGCCTGGGTGAGTCAGTGGGGAGACTATGCCCTCATTACCATAGATTCACAGCAGAAGTAAAATATATATACAATAGAAGAAGAAAAATAACCATAAGACAATTGAAAGTATGATAATGCAGGTATACATATCAATAACAAAAAGTGTCTCATATAAAAAATGATGCAGATGGTACAAGTATCTAGAAAATAGCTAGAACAGAACATGGAAGTACAATACAGTACAGGTATCCCAAAAATTACAAAAGACAAAAAATTTATCCCAGCAACTCAAGCCATATCTAGGTCTTATGCTCCACTACTCCAAATCCACAATAAAAAACCTATACTAGAGCACTTTCCCCTATCATCACCTGTAACCATATAATCTGTTTGGGTCCCCCAAAGAGGCCCAAATAGGGTGTGATATAAACATCCTTGTAGGAAACCACCCAAGTCTATGCAGTTCTAACAGCAGTTCTAAAAAATTTCTAGCAAGTGTAAACAACAAGTAAGTTAGTGCATTTTCCCATTTCATAAGTCTACTGTAAAGTAAAAATGAACAGCCCTCAAGGCTACCTGCAAAAGAGAGTCATCCCCTAACAAGGAAGCTATAACAAGTAACAATCAAGTCACATGCCCATGCCATTCATCCATCGGTACCAAGAAACCCATAGTCGCATTGTATAAAGAAATCAAGTATCCCACGACCACGTCATATATTGAAAGTAGCATCCCATGTCACTGTTGTATAGTGAAGTAGTAGAGCTCATGGTCCGAATCTAAAGTGCCAGCATACCATGGCATCCAAGTAATAATATCTCAACCACGGAGGGCTGGATCCAAGGCGATTTTCAAAGTCATCCCATCAAGTCTCATTGGAATCCCTGGTGAAAACTTGGTTAGGCACTGGTAGGGGTCCTAGGAGCGTGTAAAAGTAAGTCCTACATGGGCCCAAGCAAGCCGGATCCACTGGGTAGCAAGGCCTACAGCATCTCACGGAATCAATACCCAAGGGGTAGAGTCGACTCAAGGTGTCCACTACCACATTCAGGATCCATGGAGAGAAGTCCAAGGAATCTATCAAACCATTAATTCAAGCATTCAAATTAAACATTCAATCCATGTGAGTATACCTACTCACATCAACCTGCAAAATCCATGAGTATACCCACTCATTCAAACCATTCATCAAACAAGAATATGGGCCTAACCTCCCATATAAACTATTTAACAAACCATTAGTCATTTCATATAGGTATAACCACCCATAATATCTGTTTAACATGTCAAAATATCAAAATCGACAAGGCATAACATGATATTCATTGAGCAAGGAGGCAGTACATCTCCTAAACAGGCTATTCAAGAAATCAAAGCATTAACAGGATTCCTCTAACATGGAAATCAAAAGAATACACCCCTTGGAGGTTTAAACTGGCATAAACAAGATATTTCCATTAAGGCTCACCCCTTGGGTGACCTTTAAAAGAGTAACGGGTGTCAAAGAACCTAACAAAACCTACAGGAATCCTCACTAGGTTGAAAAACAGCTACAGAAAGAAACTCTCTCAAAAATAAAGCCTTACTGAAAAGTCTGATGGGAGGCATATTGGACGAATGCCCGAAAAGCACAAGAAAATCCAAAAGAAATCATATACCACCTACATCACCTCGGTGGTAGGCATCTCATCCAATATTGTGTCATGATTCATCCTGGTTTCGAAGAAATATGAAGAACGGACTAAGAATGGGTTATTAGGGCTTATGAGCCTAAATCCAAATAGCATAGTCATTGTTCTAAAGAATCAAGAATGACTAAAAAGGAATCGATTAATTTCCGATGTGGTTCCAATGTGACAGACGGCCCTCAAATCGGTGTTTGGATGGCTTCAACATATGTAAAACTATTTTAGAGTGGTTTTGGGGTTCAAAAACAAGAGAAAATCTTTTGTGCATCAAAATATTAGCTACTTCCTCTTTTATTAAAAAATACACAACAATTACACGATATGTACTTCAAGTACATGGCGTGTACTGTCCTCTTTATTTTTCTGAACCAAAAAGGTTACACATCGTGACGGCCAAGTACACATTGTGTACTTGAATTACAAGATGTGTAGACCAAGTACACGATGTGTACCTAGCCTGTGGCTATATTTCATCCTGTTTTCCCCTTCCTTTCCCAAAAACAACCCCACCGTCCCACGACCCGAACTAGGGTCTAATCCAAAAAGAAAGTAAACACATTTAACCCAAAAATAATATCTGTACCTCAAAAAAACTCAAGATCTTACAAAATCCATTGATAATATATTATCTATCCTCAAATTCACATAAGAAGAGATAGTGTTATGATAGTGGTCTATCTATTTGATGGGGAAGATTATCAGTGGTGGAAACTAATTGAAAATATGAAGTCTAAATATGAAATTGGTTCCATGAAATGGGAAGTATTCAAGAAAATATTTTTCAATAAATATTTTCCCCAAACTTTCTATCTTAATATAGAAAGGGAGTTTCACATAATAAAGTAAAAGGAAGATAATCCTATCATTGAGTATGAGTAAAAATTCCTAAGTCTTTCACAATTTGTCTTTCTCTTTTTCATGAATAATGAAATTAAGTTAGATCGCATATTCAGTGGATTAAATCTGAGTCAATAAAAAACCTTATAAATTCAAGACTTGGAAGTTATGAGGAGATTTTATGTTGTTCCCTTAAGGTTCAAATATATATTGGAAACTCTCATTGGTCTCATGGGCTAGGAGAAAAAAAAATATAAAAATGGAGTTTAATAAGGGAGAATTAACAAATAAATCCCATGGAGTCAAGAAAATCCAACATCTCACATTTCAAAAGTAAGGGAGGAAGCATCCCAACAACAATCTAAAGAGAAATGGGAGATTATAAAAATCAAAAAATAGGGGCATGAGGATAATAATTTCCAAATTAATATGAAGAAACCCATAATTGAGGAAGAATAAAATGAAAGTTTAGATGAACCCCAAACCTACAGTACAATGTTTCAACAAAAAGAAACACATGCATTATGTGATCCAATTCCCTAAGCTGAGGGTTGTCAGGGACAATCAATGGAAACAATTGCCAAGGTAGTAGGGAAGGGCATATATTGTCACTACTATTAAGGTGTATCTCGATAATGATGTAGTGATAGCTATGATGGTTATTCATTAAAGAATATATAATGTACTATTTTATTCTAGTTTTACACATTCTTTTATATCCATCAAGTTTAGTAGAACTATTAAAACCCCACCTAAAAATATGGAGGCTGACTTATCCATCGGAATAGTGAATGGAACAATCATTTCATCTAAAGTATATAACTCTCCTCTGACCAATTTTTGTGGACTGAACCTCCCATAAAATATCATCTGACTTCATTTAGTAGATTTTGATGATATATTGGGCATGTATTGTCTCTCTTTATATAAATCCAATGTCAACTATCAGGAGAGGGATATCACTCATCACATCTTGAGGAATCCTCTAATTATATAAAAATGTAAGGAGAAGGATTAATATAATTTAGGATATTATTCTAAAGCATGGATATTATTTCCTTATGAGAAAGCATATCTAGCTCAAATTATTGAGAAAAAGGAAAGGATCGTGATTGAATACATTCCCATTGTGAGGGACTACACTGATATATTCTCTAAACAATTTTACGGTCTTCCTCCTAACAGAGAGGTTGAGTTCTCAACTTAATTTATACCTAGATCTCTACCCATATAAAAGACTCAATATTGGATGGAAACCATTTATTTATAAGAACATATGAAGAAATTACAAGAGAATGTGGAAAAGGGTTTTATACACTCGAGTAATTCACCGTGAGGTGTTTAGGTCTTATTCAAGAACAAAGATAGATCAATACACCTATGAATTTATTATCATGAGCTTAAAAAAATAATTATAAATAAAAAGTATCACCTTCCATGGATAGATGAATTTTTCGATTAACTGTGTGGGGCCAAGTATTTCTCTAAAGTGGTCCTTCAATTGAGATATCACCAATTAATAGTGAAGAATGAAGATATTCCCAAGACTACCTTTCAAACATGTTATGGACATTATGAGTTCATAGTCATTCCCTTCGGACTCAATGATCCTCAAAAAAATTTCATGGTCCTAATGAATAGAGACTTTATAGATTACCTCAACAAATTTATGGTAGTCTTTATAAATTATATTCTAATATGCTCCATAATCCAGGAGGATCATGATAAGCATTTGAATACTATAATAAATAGTTTTCAATGGGGGAAACTATATGAAAATTATAGTAAATTTGATTTCTAGATGAATGAAATATCATTCTTGGGGAATATTATCTCCAGAAAATAGATAATTATGGACCATTTTAAGACAAAGGAAATTGAGGAGTGGACTAGACCATCATCTATAACTAATATTCATAGCTTCCATGGTCTAGCTGGGTATTACTGACAATTTTTTAGGAACTTCTCGTGATTATAAAATTCACTAAACAAGATGAATTGGAAAGGATTAAAGTTTTTTAGGACCAGTGAATGTGTTGACAAGTTCAAAGAGATCAAAAAAATGCTTTTCAATGCACCACTACTTACACTACCCACAAGTGGGGAACTCTTTGTGGTATATATTGATGAATCACGAAAAGGATTAGGTTTTTTACTAATGAAAAATTATAAATTTATAGGCTATACCTCAAGGAATCTAAAATTTCATGAGAAAACCTATCCCATGTAGTATCTAGAGTCAGAGATTATGATCTTCACAATATAAATTTGGCAGTATTATCTCTAAGGGGACAATTGTGAGATATGTATTGATTAAAAGAGCCAAAATATATATATTCAAATATAAGGATCTTAATTAGATCCAACGAATATTGTTAGATCCCATTAAGGATTATGACTTATCAATCCACTTCCATCTTGGAAAGGAGAATATAGTGGCATATTCTCTAAGTAGAAAGGATTATGCAACATTATCAATGATGAGAATTGAGAATGATCCAATCATATAAGACATGAAAAAGATGGAAATGGGAATCATAAATGAAAAGGCATCATAATTACATTCTCAAATTATTTCTCAATCATCCCTTTTAGAGAAGATAAAGGATGCTAAAAGGGATGATGTGGAAATTTAGAAGAAGGTGGAAGCTGTCAGAAAGGGGAAATCCATGAGGTTCAAAATTGATGAGGTGGGAGTCAAAAGATTTATTTCACGACTACGTGTGCCATAAAATATTGAGATAAAGAATGATATTTTTAATGATGTGCATAGCTCAACCATCTCCATCCACTCAGGGATCATAAAGATGTATTGAGATCTCTGAGAAAACTATTGGTGGGACAATATGAAGAAGGAGATCGATAATTATACATCAAAGTTTCTAGTATGTTAGTAAGTGAAGGATTAAAAGAAAAATTATAATTGGATGATGCAACCATTACCCATAACTAAATAGAAATGGTAAAAATATCCATTTTATTTTTCACTGGACTTCCAAAGACATCTATAGGAAATAATTATATATGGGTTTTGGGGGATAGTCTTATAAATTTTGATCATTTATTTTCAATTTAATAGGACTTAACACCCAATAAACTTGCATGAATATACATCAGAGAAGTTATAAGGATTCAAAGAGTACCATTATCGATTGTTTAAAATCGAGATTTGAGATTCACCATTATGTTCTAGAAAATCCTATAAAATTATATAAATAATTATCTGAACCTTAGTATAGCTTATCACCCTCAAACTGATGGCTAGTCAGATTGGAATATTAAAAAATTGGAAGATATGTTGAGAGCATGATCAATCGACTTAAAAGGAGGATGGGACCAACGTCTTCCTCTGGTCGAGTTCTCTTACAACAATATTTTACTATAAATCATCAATATGGATCCAAATGAAAACCTTTATGGGAAGAAATGTAGAAAACCTTAATAAAGGGATGAATTCAATAAACGTAAGTTGTTGGGACCTGAAATGGTCAAAGTAATTATAGAAAATTTGAAGACCATTCAAAAAAACATCAGTGAATCTCAAAGTCGATAGAAGTTTCATACATAATCCATCAATGAGACTGGGAGTTTTTTATTGGATACATCGTATTCCTCCATATATCTCCATGTAAGAGAGTCATGAAATTTGGGAAGAAGTGAAAGCTATGTCCCAGGTATATTGGCCCCTTTGAGATTCTTATTCACATCAGAGTTGTTCCCTATCAACTATCACTTCCACCACCAACGTCTCAAGTACATGAAGTATTCCATATATCCTAAATGAGAAAGTACATATCGTATCCCTCACATGTACTGAATTGAGAGGTGGTATAGCTGAAAAATGATACCTGGCATAAGGAGAATCCAGTGAAGATCTTGGACCACAGAGACAATGTTTTATTCAACAAGACTACTCAACTGGTCAAAGTACTATGCAAGAACCAAAAATAGGAAGAGGTTACATGGGAACTAAAGTAATCAATGAAGGAGAACTACCCTTGCCTATTTCACGTGAAATGAAATTTCAAGGTAAAAGCCAATAAGGGAGAAATAATGCAAAGAGCTATAATTTTATCAATGAAATTTACCTTCTTATAATTATATCACGTAGTATACTGCACATAAATCACATATAGAAACCATAAAAAACACTATTTTCTTAAGGGAACATTGATAAATTATTCATCAAATAATCCAATAAGAATTTCAAATATTACAGTGGGGTAATAAATAAAAATAAGAATCAGATAATTTGGATTTTCTCGGTCTACTAGAATAATTGCACCTGTAAACAAAATTGTAGAAACAAAACATAATTTTAATAAGAAAATATTAAATTTTCATGTGAAATCATATATAACCTTAATAGAAAATATAATTTAATGAATAATGAATGGAAGTAAAGGTATTTATAGGATTTTGGAATCCCATATGACCATTTTAAATCTAATAGTTAGGAATAGTAATCTAATAGATAGAAAATTAACCTCACCAATGGAAATGTAAAATAATTTTTATGTATCTTGAAAAGTGAAAATATGACATATTTATATCATGTTACAAGTAAATAAATATCTTAAAAATGATACACCGCTACAAAAATGGGCAAGGGAAGCGCCACTTTATATCAGTGCTAAGAAAAAACTGCTAATAAAAAACCATGTATCAGCACTAAAAATTTATCACTGATAAAGAACCCACGTATCAGTGCTAAACTTTTAGCACTGATAAAAAGACCCTTTATTAGCTCTAGAAAAGCACTAATAAAGAATCCATTTATCAATGCTAAAATGTTAGTGTTGATACAGGAAGGATCTATCAGTGCTTTTTTAGCACTGATAAAGAGGACCATTATCAGTGTTAAAAAAAAGCGCTGATAAAAATTTAGTCCATTTTTTTTAAAGTCGGTCGCACAGTGCCCTCATTTTATCGTGTCCTAAAGATCTTGTGGTACTGGAAGCTAGCGACTCCCCTCCGCCGCCCGCTGAGTTTGTGTTGCTGGACCTCTGATTCCCTGAAGCTTCTCATTGTCGGACCTCCACCGCCCACTGAGCTTCACGTTGCGGGACCTCCATAGCCCTCGAGCTTCTCTTTTCCGGACCACCGCCGCCCGCAACGCACTCAAGCTTCGTGTTGTCGGACCTCTTCCGCCCACTGAGCTTCGCCTTTTCGGACCTCCCTTTAAGGCATGTTTTCCAAATAATTTTTTAATATTGTTCTCCTCTCCCATCACACATAACCATATGTTGATTTGGTATGATAGATTTAATGTATATTTGAGATTGAGATGGTTGTAGGCTACATGATGCATCCTTTTCTTCTTCACGTTTGTCTCTAGGGTAATGCCCCTGTCGAAACTCGAGTTTGGTCTAACTTCTTATAATGGTTCTAGAACTATTATTCTAAAAATCATATCACACTATTAAAACATTGTTAATTGGAGTTTTGGGATGTAAGGATTTCCCATAAATGGTGTTCTAGTGGATTTTTTGTTGAATTATTTCATCCCTAGGTTTCATTTCCTCTGGTGGCGATAATTCTTCTTCATTGTAGATTCATGAATGTTCTTACTACATATTGTGATGGGATTCTTAGGGGTGATCATCCAATATATTTTTATTACTCTTAAAGTATCACCTTTTTTCTAATGACTACAGTGGGTTTTTAGGTGATTTGGTATTTGTTTATTCTAGATCCTAGAAACCATTCAATTTGATGGTGGTATGGATGGATAAGTTATATAAATTCTTCCAACAATAACCTTTATGAGAAGGTGTGGTTTGAATTATAGAATATATATTATTTGATTTAATTATATTATTAGGTTATGTTGGTTTAGAAATGGGTGATGAGGTACCTATGGTGATAAATTCTATTTTGTTATCTTGTTAGTAAAGTTGTTGATGAAGATGTTGATCAGGCGCATTACGGTGCAGGTATCAAGGCACGAGTATCATCATGATTTTAGGTGTGATTAAATTGCATATTTTTGTTTGAAATTTTAATTTAGTGGTGTTTTATGGGGTATTATTTATAATTTCACATACTATTTGAACATATGTGGCTATGACATATTTATTTTTTCTTTTATCATTACACCATTGTTCTAGGATTTTCTATTAGTATAGTTTTTTTACTATAAATCAAAATGTGGAATCTTTGGGGAATGTTTGACATGGGTTGATTTTATTTAAAAGGGATGGTTTATTAATGTGAAATATCTCTTGAGAAACCTAGTATTGGTGGAAATATTGATATTCTCATCATCAATGGAAATAAATGAGTTTACACTATCAGAGTGAAGTTTATGAAAAATTTAAAGTCCTTCCCACTTGGATTCCAGTTTCACTAGATTCCTCTTAGGTATCATCGATTCCCTTAGATCCAACACCATGTCACTGTAAACTAAGGGATGAAGGATAACCTTTTTCTTTAAGGACAACACCACCCGGTTCTGATGCATTTCTAGGTCATCCAATGTAAGAACCATATTTTCTTCGAGGGGTTCCCCCCTTCTATCCTTCATGCTATCTATGTGACTTTGTCTGGAAGTGCACATGTATGGCATGATTCCTAGACCACCAAGATTTCTAGCCTTGCAACCCCTACCTCCATCTCTTTCCTTCTCCCTCGCTGAGGTTACTAACTGCTTCTCTGTAGTGGTCAGGCCCCTTCCTAGCAGTGTTTGTTCTGTCTCCCTTGGCTCTGAGCCTGTCATCCAGCTCCAAATACTTATTGATCCAGAGAGAACTCCCTCACCAGCCCCCAAGTTTCATTACCCATCCTTCCCCTGCCCCTTTGTATCCTCATATCCCACTCATATGAATTTTACCAACCAAAAGGGATTATGAACATGTTCAAAATAAGGGGACCTCAATGAGAGATCATCATCCCACTTCAATAAGGCTACTAGCTCTAGATCCAATGCCATAGCCCTATCTTACCCATCATTGTTATCTTCATATGTAATACTCATGGTCTTAGTTCCCATATTAAATTGGTCTTCCTCACCATATAAATAAAAAAGAATAATTTCATTGTTGTTTTTGTCAAATAACACAAAAAACCCTAAAATAATCATAGAATTCTCCTGGAAGATTAAGTTGCATGGATTTCTACACTATGACCCCTCCAACAGAAAAAAATGGGTATTTTGGCACAATAAATATGTTGTTGAGACTGTTCAAAATTTCAATCAATTCATCACTACCAACATGTCCAACGGTGACACATCCTTCTTTATGACTTTTGTTTTTGGAAGCTATGACTCTCATCAAAGGGAATCTCTATGGAGTGAAAAAAATACATTTTATCCCGGTCACCATCCATTGTTTTTTGGGGATGACTTTAAGGCCATTTTCAACCCAAAGGAAAGGAAAGGTAGAATCTCATTCCAGAGGAAGACCATCATGGAGTTTGTTCAGTTCATGGTTGGGAAGGGACTCATTGATCTCATCTTCTCAGGTGACAGTTTCACCTGGTGCAACAACTACAGGGTCCATCACCGCTATTGGAGTCTATTGGATAGGTGTCTAGCCAACATGAAATCCACTAACCTATTCTCAAATACCATGTTTTTTCATCTTTATTGAGGTATTTTGAACCACTCCCCCCTCTTGGTTTCTATTTCTTCTTGGCATGATCATCATGAATGGTTTCACTTCCACCAGCAGTGGGTTAACATCCTAAGGTACCAGGACATGGTTTTTGAAATATGGAATGAAACCTTGTAGGTGTATCGGGCCACCTTTAACCTCAGTGACCTGACCTCGAACCCCGATAGGTGCGTGTTCGCCCCTTCCTCTTCATGAAGCTTCACCACCTGGGACTACTATTGCATATGGGCTCCTTCATAGTATTCTGATAGATGGAATGATACCTTGGGTTTGTTGGATTATTAACACCAATTTGAGATTTATGTGTGACTATATACTTATTATATTTTCTTATTATTTCTTACACACCACCACTTGAGTCGAGTAACCTGATTGAAATCCATATTGGTACTTTGGTTCTGATGTGGATATGGTTTTTTATGTGTTTGTGACATGTGTATGTGTGGATATGTGGGTATTTATGCATGTTCATATTGAATGTAGGTCAGATACCTAGGAGTGGTAGATGTATCATTCTTGATTATTCTTGTGTTTGGTCTGGGGTGATTTGAGGAAACTATAATGAATCTAAAGTAATTATATTTAATGAAGATGAATAAATACTAACAGTTATGCTCTATTAATCTATATTTTTATAAGGAAGTGGTTATCTTCTACTGTATTTTGAAATCATGTTTTGTGTACTTGAACCATAAATACTATTATTTGAGATTCAAATAGCATGAAGATGAATAAATATTGGATGGATGCTAATCGTTTGACAATAGAGTACGATAACGGAGTGAAAGAGTTCATAAAATTTGAAAAAGGATCATGCAAAGGACCCTTCTCAAATCCTTTGTCTATGTTTATGTTGTTATTCTAGAATACTTACTCTGGAGGAGTTGGAAGAACATTTGATATGTCACGGAATAGATCAGAATTATAAATGTTGGAATAAACACAGAGAAAAAGAGAATGTAGCTACTGGAAGGGATAAAACTGCATTTTATGGATCATCATATATGAATACAAATATGAATAATGAAGAAGACCGTATGGAGGATGTGATTACAGAAGTCAATGATGATGATGATCGTATTGAGGAAATGACAAATTCAAATGAAGATGAACTCCGTGATTGCCCAAAGTTGTTTGAGAAGTTAGAGAGTTGTGAAAAGACGGCATTGTATTCAAGTTGCACTGAGTATACAACATTGTCAGTTGTACTAAAGTTGTATAAATTGAAAGCAGGCAACAGATGGAGTGATGTTAGTTTTACGGAACTACTTTACCTCTTGAATGACATGCTCCCTGAAGATAATGAGCTCCCAAGCCGGACATATGAAGCTAAATGAAAGCTACGATTGATGGGTATGATTTCTGAAAGAATACATGTCTGTCCGAAAGACTGTATATTGTTTCGTAAGGATAAAAAATCACTTAAAGAATGCCCAAAGTGTGGTGCTTCTCGATACAAGAAAGATGAATCCAATCCTAAAAAATTTGTATGGTACTTTCCAATCATTCCAAGGTTTAGGCATCTATATGGAAGTGAAGAAATTGCAAGACAATTGTCGTGGCATACAGATAAAAGAAATAAAGATGGGAAATTACATAATCCGGCCGACTCCCCTCAATGGAAAAAAAATTGATCATGAGTATACTGAATTTGGAATAGAGCCGAGAAACCTTCGTCTTGCGTTATCTACAGATGGAGTAAATCTTTTTGGTTTTCAAACCATCACTCATAGTACATGGCATGTTATGTTGGTAAATTATAACTTGCCACCCTGTTTATGCATGAAGAGGAAATTCATCATGTTATCTATGCTTATATAAGGACCAAAACAACCAGGTAACGATATCGATGTTTATTTGGATCCTTTGATCAAGGATTTGAAGTTTTGTGGGATTCATGTGTTATGTTGTATGATTCTTGTAAAAGTGAATACTTCACGTTGAGAATGATGTTGTATGGGACAATAAATGATTTCCCTACTTATGGAAATTTTTCAGGATATATCATTAAAGGAACTCAAGGGTGTCCCATGTGCGAAGAAGATACAGAATTAATTAGGTTGAAACATTCATCGAAATCTGTGCTTCTAGGACATCATAGATTTCTACCTCATCAGCATAAGTACCGATCTTGGATGAAATCATTCAATGGAAGTTTAGAACAATGCGCAGCACCATCTCCACTAACAGGTGATTAGCTGTTTGAGAAATTAAAAGATGTGAGCACTATTTTTGGTAAACCATTTTCAAAAAACCTTACTAAAATCAGTTGGAAAAAGAGATCAGTCTTTTTTTTGAATTACCATACTAGAATTGTTTGTACGTCAGACATTTTCTTGATGTGATGCATGTGGAAAAAAATGTATGTGACAGTGTTATCGGAACGTTGCTAAATTCCCCTGGAAAAACAAAGGATGGAATTAAGGTAAGGTTTGACATGGTTAACATGGGAATATGAGAAGAGTTGGCTCCCGTGAAGGGTGAAAATCGAATGTTTCTTCCTCCAGCTGCCTATACTCTTTCTAGGGAGGAGATATACCTATTTTGAAACTTCTTCAAAGATATAAAGGTTCCAGAGGGGTATTCATCAAATATCAAGAACATTGTGTTAATGAATTATTTGAAGTTAAAAGGTTTGAAATCACATGAGTTCCATGTTTTGATGCAAGATCTAATTCCTATAGATATAAAAAGCATTTTATCCAAGAATGTTTGTCATACATTAATCAAACTTTGTTTCTTTTTCAAAACTATATGTAGCAAAGTTTTAGACCTGGAGAAATTGCCAGCTATGGAAAAAGAAATTTTCACCATATTATGTGAATTAGAAATGTTCTCCCCACCAAAATTATTTGATATGATGGTTCATTTGATGATTCATTTGGTGATAGAGATTCTACTTTGTGGTCCTGTGCACTATAGATGGATGTATCTTGTTGAACGGTATATGAATATTTTGAAAGAGTATGTCAAAAATCGAAGTCGGCCAGAGGTTTGTATAGTGGAGCGATATATTTTTGAGGAATCCATTGAATTTTTTACTAAATACCTATCTTATGTGTAAAGAATTGGTCTCCTGAAATCTCATCACACTGGACACATTGAGGGTGAGGGAATTTCTGGAAGATATGTTGTAACAATCAGCATTACAGATCGGGGGTAGGCCCACATTTATGTTGTGCATAATATTTGGGAGTTTTCTCCATATATTATGTAAAACCCCAAGCTTCCACGGTATGCTTCTCTTTGAATAATACAGTAGCGTGTGTTGTATGCAACTTCGAGATTCTAACACGCCGCGACCAATCAAAGTAGCTGTTATGAATAGTAATACTCACTTTATGAAATTTTATACATTTTATCTTTAAAAATGGAATTCATTTTTGGATTCAGAATATCGAAATTATCCTAGGATGAAATTTTGGTACTTTTCGAATAACTTTTATATTTTGATGAATAGTGAAAATTACTAAGTTTTTATTAAAAACAACTTTTTTAATCAAAATAATTAATAGTGATAAATTATGAATTTGAGTGGTTTTAAAGTATATTTATAATATATAGTTACCATTTAATACAATGATGGTTATTGTACATAATTTCACAATTAATCCAGACATAAACAAGTATCAATCTTTTGATAGTTATTATTTCTTAAAAACATGCTTTTTGTTTTGATAGCGGGAATTAATTTTAAATTAATTTCTTCCACTTATGTTTTTTGAATTTGGAAAAATGGATTCCATATTTGGAATCATGATTTCCAAATTGTGTAAATAGGTAACTTTTATTTTTAGACATTTTGAATAATTACTTCGGTAAATATTTTATTTACCATGGTTAAAGGGTAAATCCGGTAAATAAAGGTAAAAAAATAATATTATAATAATAATAAATTACCCTAAAACGTGTCCAAACCTTATTTTTTGATACATGTACAACCATGGGCATCTTCGGGTCAATTTTGGGACCCCATGGAGCCACTTGTAAGTGATAATGACACTTTATATTAATTAAGTTAAAATAAATACAAAAATGACATAAGCATATAGCTTTTAGAAAAACAATTTTTACATCGGATTATATATGTTGAATTTTAGACTATAAATATTCATTAGAAAGATAAAAATATTTCCTATATAATGGTATTTTATTTATAATTTTTAAACATTTAATAATTAATATTATTTATGACACAATAATGATGGAGTATTTTCATTATTAATGAAAGAATCAAAAAATTGGTATTATAAATGTTAAAATTAATATAATTTGAATGTTTTGATGACATCCATGAATTTTTATTTCTTAATATGACATTATAGGATTTCTTAAATTAATTTGTCTCGAATTAATAAATTTCTTAAGACTTTAACATAAATCAATTATTGAATAGTGTCAAAATTGACATAAATGAGTTTTTAAAACAAATATTATATTATTAATTGATATTAATTTCCTAAAAATATAAGGTTCGTCCAAGATACTTATATAATAATATGTGTATCATTAATGGACCATTTGGGGGTCTCTTGGATGTATATAGTAAGTTTATTAACTATATAATATAAAAATACAAAGTGACATGGTAAATTTCAAACTAATTAACTAAGAGTTAAAACTAAAAGATAAGGTTAATAAAATAACCCAAACCTGTCTAAATTATATTGGTTGAAATTATTTCGACTCATCACCACCTTATAATTTTAATAATACACTTTGGAGCCATTAGAAACCAAATATGAATTTATTATAAAATAATATTTCTAGCTTTTCCAAAGTTGCCCCTCACCCCTCTTATAAAAGGGCACTCCCCCTTCTCACTAATTCACACATTCAAAGCCTTTTGGTTCGGCCAAACCCTGCCCCAATATTCTCTAAAATTCCCTCAATTAAATCTAGAGGCCTTAGTTTGATCATAAAGACAAAATAAGTATCCATTTTGATCCAATCAAAAGGAAGAACCCGAAGAAGAGGTAATGTTTTCACCACCCTCTTTCAAGTTCCATTCTTCTTCAACTTCTTATTTCTTTGTTATTACCATTATAAAATAATAACACCAGTATCTACTATATACTGTGATATTATTATAAATATGGTACAACCATATTCAGTATTCTATCCATTCTTTGAATGACATGTCACCATATGTGCTTACCGTATCCACGTCGTGGTGTAATTGTTATTCAATATATTATTATTTGGATGGGTATAATAATTATGTGTAATTCATGTCAATAATAAATATAACATTATAATTATTCTGTATATATGATACACCATCCAATTATATATTATTTTAATATCAAAAGGATGATATTGTCGCACGTGCGTACGTACGGACTACCGCCTCCACGAAGGCGATGAGATTCATTCCCCATCGTATCCATTAAATACTAATTCTCATTTGATGATTGAAATTAATGTTTAAGAACTTTATATTATTCTGGATATGAATAAGATACAACCTATCCATAAAAAACATGACTTATGTAACAAAACATATAAAAGAAAACGAGTAAGTTAACACTCCAAACGACGATAATACTAAAGTATTATTAACAAAGCATTATTAGAAGATCATATATGATATCATAATTATGTATATGGTTCTTGTATAATTTAATAACAATATTTTAACTATTATACAGGAGGTTAACATACCATCGACTAAGGAAAAGTACAAGGTAAGGGGTTTTCATCTCACTCCTTATTCCCGTGAGATTCATGCCATATTGTCGCTATTACCTTTTGTGTGGTGTATGTACTACCCATAATTGTATTATTTGTGTAATACACTTTAATTTATGTGTATTTACATATTAATTGTTTGATACCTCTTTCATGGGGTGTATGTTTTGTAAATTACCTAATTGGTAAGGGTTATTTCACAATCTCTTCATTATCCAAGGTTGTTTATACGTAATTATCTACTGGGACCTCTTTATCATCCACATCCATGTTTCTTATAAATGTATTTCAAAACATTATTAATATTTTACAGAATATTTGTTAAAGTCATTTATACCCTTGTTTGACTTTTTATAAGAAGTTTATGAAGGAATCTTTTGGTCGTTTTCTAAACAAGGTCCTTTTTAACCTTTTCGACAGAATTAAGGTAAGAATGTCTTTTTTTAACTTATATGGCGGGTGCGGCTATTTTCCACCATTATAAAATCTTTGAAGCTTCCCTTACAAGATTATAAGAATATTTTCAAAGTAAAAGTATTATTTTATAATTATGTGACCTTTAAATGATTTCAAAAAAGAGATATTTCTATCAAATAGTTTGGATTTCATCTATGTGAACATCCTTTAATGGATTTTAAGCTTATTCGAAGTTTATTTATCATGATACAAAACTTCCATATTGTATTGAAGGTTTTGTGATATGTTTGAATGTGTATGTGTTATTTTTATACCATTCATGGTTTATGGAGAAAGTATTTACATTTCATATGCTAGTTTTAATACGAATGTTTATGTTATGTTTAAACCTGTTCATATGAGGAATGCATTGGACTTAATAAGTGATAGGTGGAGCCTGCTATAGCTCCTCGATGCATCGATAGGTCTCATGAGACAAACTAATGTCTGGGAACAAGGCCATGACAAAATATTATTTGTATTCTTGGCACGAGGCCTTGACTATGTTGTTGTGATAGTCTGGCATTATGTATTCCATCATTATGAAAGTGGTTATTGATATTGCATGTGATTATTCGAATAGTAGAATATCCATGTGAATAAGTTAATGGAATTATTTAATTTTATCTTCTCCATGTTATGTTGAAGTTCAAGTTTAAAAGGCTTTTGTTTTAGTTATACATTGCCTTAAATGTTTATGCTTATTTATGAAAGTTTCTGCTATATTGTTATCCTTACTGAGCATCTGAGCTCACCCCTTTCAATGTTTTATTTTTCCCAGGATGTGAAGAAGTAATTTATGAATGACCTGAAGGGAAAGTATGAAGGGATATGAGTGTGGATTATGAATACAAGATGCTGTTGTAGTATTTTTCACTTTATGATTTAATGTAAACTTTATTAATGTATCTAGTTATTCCAAATCTACTAAACTAGTCGGTCTTTCGAGACTTGATCATTTTTTATCATGCCAATATTATGTAATAATGCACCAACTCTGGTCAACTGGAGTCGGGGCGTTACATATTAAAACTCACAAATAAATTCTTAGGTAGTTGAATCCATCAAGGGATGAAAAATGGTTATCAAATACACATAATCACCAGTTTATAGGATGGTTTCTGGACCATATTTTTAAGCAGTTGGATTAAAATTCAAATTCAATTTCAGAACGAATTTGATGGCTAGCTGCTGGACCAACTGTGTATGTATTATCTTATAGTGGTTATGTAATTAATGGTTATACATTCTATACAAATGAACATGATGATGATAGTACCATGAAAAATAGTGTAGTTACACTAGTGGATGAAGTGATGCATGTTTTTGGTAGTAAGGAAAGAAATCCAGTTTATGAAAATATGTCATACTTTGGCATTATCAAACTAATATGGGAGTTGGATTATACGATATTCCAATTGCTGATTTTTCAATGCAAATGGGTTGATAAATAAAGTGGTGTTAAAATAGATGAATGGGGATTTGTGAATGTTGATTTTAGTAAAGAAGGGTACAAAGATGAACAGTTTATAATGGAATCACAAGCGGTACAAGTTTTTTATGTTCCAGATCCCGCAAACCAAAAGTAATCGATTGTTCTGTTAGCATCCAAAACTACTGATGGTTCTAATGAAACTTCAGTTGAGGACGATCCTTTCAGTGTTACGTCGAAATAATTTCAGAGCGGTCAGAATGTAGATGATGTTTTGTATGTTAGAGGAGACCAAAATGAAGGGATTTGGATAATTGATAGAGGTTTCAAATCCCTTCAGCGGATACTGCTACGGCTACTGCTGCTCCTGTTGCTCCTGTTGCTGCTCCTGCTGCTCCTACTGCTACTACTCCTAGTGTTGAGGTCCAACAACCATCAACACATGTCACTAATACCATTTCAGATGAACATATAAATGATTTTGATATCAATGAAATGGTCGTGAATGAAGGATCGACGTCGCAGAAAACACAGGTGCGTCGTAGTTTGACAGTGTAAGCCAAGGTTCTTAAGGTGAAAAGCAAAGGTATAAAATTTTACGTTGGATGGAATGCACGAGGCCAACATGTGAATCTTAAAAAGGCTATGTTTAGTAGTTACATTGGATTTGCCACTCGGCAACTCGTGCCGATTGACATAGATTCATGGCACCGTGTTGTGTCCGGGCTGAAGGCTGTGATCTAGGATGAAATTACGGTAACATTATGAATTTATTTCTTTAATTTAATAGAAAATAAAATAATGAAACAATGTATTACTCTTCTCAATCTCTTTCAGAATACATTTGTAGTAGATGATTCACACAAGGATTATGTACTAAGGCTTGCAGGAAGGATTCATCAAGGTTTTCGCACTATTTTGATAAGATGTCACTAGAAAGATTCCGAAGGTAAAATAAACCCGCACCCACCCATTGTCTACGCTCACTTGATATTCCAAGAAGCATGGGATGCATTTATTGTCCACCATGGGGATGAGAAGTTTTATGTACATTTTGGGTGATAATACATTGTTTGATGATACGTTTATTCATCAATTTTATTGTCAATATTTCATTTATGAAACAAAAACTCTGTAAAGAAAATAAGGAACGTGCATCAAAACCAACATACCCATATCGTATAGCAAGGATGTGATACGCTTCACTAGAAAAGAAAATGGTACGTATTTTAAATTGACAGTAATATTGTTAGGTGCCAAAAAACTACATCATAATTATCTTTCTATGTTTATATGTAGATTGATGAGTCTAAACCCAAATACACTTCCATACCACATCATGTGCTTTGGATGGAGGCACATATGAATAAGAAAGGGAATCTAGTAGACAATAACACACAAAAAGTGTGGTAAATTTGTGTAAGTATGACACGACGATAAAAAATATTTGTTTTCAGTTGCTATTAAATAAAATTAATTAGTTATTTTCCTATATCTGACAGTCACAGGAATCTGCTACTCCTGTAGGGGATGTAGACCTATTATCGACGGAATTGAAGCAGCCAGAAAAACATGGTCATGTCAGGGGTGTGGGGTTTGGGGTGACACCCCGAGTATATTTTGAGAAGAAGAAAAAAAGGATGATAAAGATGAAACATTGAAACAAATGAGAGAAAAACTAGAAACCCTTGAAGAAAGTTTGTAATGGAAGGGAGAGTTGATAGCAACTATTATAGGTGGGAAGTAAGGAGAAGAAATAACTCAGGAACAACCAGTGCGTGAAGATCTCGCCCCACCCCCCCCCCCCCCCACCAGCTTTCAGGTGAGCCATTCCCCTCAAAGAGATGTCTTAGTTGTGGTAATCAATATTCTAATAATTGTTCCCATGAAATGTGAATCAGACAAACACTGCTACTTTTCCTTTACTGATCTTCTACAGGGTGATAATGATTGTGATTTATATCTGTCTACACCCACCTATCACCTTATAGCGAGGGCTACATTGTTCAACATCCCAGATGATACGCTGCATAATAGACCACATCCGAAAGATCATCTAAAAGTGATGATTACTATAGCTCATGAGCCAAATGCATAGCTACATATTCAACTTGACGACGATGATATTCATATGGTTGAAAAGGCTATTGGGACATTTATTTCATGGTTGTCACAACTTGTAAGATTAAATGCGGCCAAAGAGGTATTTAATTCCTTTTTTTCAAGATAAACATTTAACAATTAATGAAAAAAGGGTTTGAACCAATGAATGTTATTATAGACAGAGAAATGGAAGGGGGTGATAAACGTCAGCTCAAAACCATCTAAAGGATGGACCAACCGATCCCAAGGAGCTACTAAAAGCACAATAACACCACCTGTTCTCTATCCACATTTACTAGCATTGAATATTCGTGTGGATACAAATCTAAGAGGTGGTAGTAGTCATGTAGTGGTTTTTGAAGAGAATATATATGGCATGGAAAGTCAAGATTTTGTTGCTGCGGAAAATGTAAATGAGATCCTTGAAAACGGGTTGCTAGGCATCATAGTTGTAAATATATATATGAGGTACGTTTTCGTGAATTGATTTTCTAAAATCTGATCTAATGTGAATATTATGACTAAATGCATTTTATATTGTTGACAGACGTATATATGAAAAAAAGTTGAAGGAATTTTCACATGAGCCAAGATTTGGACTCGTTAGTCCTCATACCACATCATCACATCTGACGAAAATAGAACCATCAAAAAAGAATGAAATAGTGAACGGCTTGCTGAAAACATTTGAAAGCAAGATTACAGATGACAGACTCTTCTTAATACCAACCATGCAGGGGTAAAACTCTATAATTAAATCATATCAATTATATTTTGACTTCTTTTATTAATTATTCCTTTTTGTGTTTTTAGGAAACATTGGATGCTAATTGAGATGAACTTGGATACTCCGAAGATTTATTTTTTGGATTCAAAGCAAGGATATCTATCAAACCGACCATACATGATGGAGTTTGTGAATCTGTAAGACATTACATCCTATGTTTTAGGTATAAACTTCAAGGAATATAATTTATATTATCTTTTACTGAGGATTCTGTTATGATAGGGCGGTGTATAATTATCGTCAAAAAAAGTAATAAGGACAGGGGCTAAGCATAAGGAGGCGAGAAAGTACTACGTCTGGACAAATATCAGGGTATATATAATAAAATTTCACTATCCAAACACATCTCAACACAAGTTACTTATTCTCCTAATGATCAATTTTTTTGCAGTGTCCAAAACAAAAAAACTATAATGATTTTTGTTATTATGTTTGTAAATTTATTAAGGAGATCATTTTTATCAAGAAACAAGCATCCCTAAAGCGGTATTTTCAAAAACAACTACTAGTTCATTTAATTTATTTATTAATTCTTTATTTTTATATTTTGCAGTACTACTCTAACTTCCAAAAATCCTCATACTCACAAGACGATATAGATATATTCAGAAATTAGTGGGCCGCATACCTAATGACATATTGTACACAAATAACACGAATATCTGACTTAGGGACGTGTACAATTGGCGGTCATTTTTGAGAGGGGTTTAGGGGATCAAAAGATGATAGATTTTTGTATGTAAATGTTCATTGGAATATTTTAATTTTTATTAAATAAAGAATCCTTTCTTCAATGACTCAATTTCCCATTTTAATAGATGATATACACCAACAACATAAAATAATGATGAACCACTCAAAAGGTCTTTCTTTTGTTTAAAATGGAAAGATTTTTAAGTGAAAACAACAACTGGCCTACGGAAATCCAACCAAACACATTCGGATTGTCTTGATCCTTTATTAGAATGATCCAAGGGTCGTTTTTGACATGCAAGAGTTATCTTTGCCTCAATTCAAGGCACGGTGTGTCCGGTACCACTCAAAGGGTCTCTCTTTTCTTGAAAATGGACACAATTTTAAGTGAAAACAATAACTGACCTACGGAAATCTAACCAAATGCATTCGGATTGTCTTTATCCTTTAAGGGAATGATCAACGGGTGCGTTGGGGATGTTTATGAATAATCCCCACCTCAATCCGAGGCACGGTGTTCCCGGTACCACTCAAAGGGTCTTTCTTCTGTTTAAATTGGACAGCTTTTTAAGTGAAAACAACAATTGGCCTACGGAAATTCTACCAAATGCATTTGGATTGTATTGATCCTTTAATAGAACGATCCACGGGTGCATTGGGGATGTTCACGAGTCATCCCCTCCTCAATCCGAGGCATGGTGTGGCCGGTACCACTCAAAGGGTCTCTCTTTTCTTTAAAATGGACATATTTTTAAGTGAAAACAACAACTGACCTATGAAAATTCAACCAAACACATTCGGATTGTCTTGATCCTTTAGGATAAAGATCCACGGGTCCTTTTTGACGTGCAAGAGTAATCCCCGCCTCAATCCAAGGGGCGGTGTGGCCGGTACCACTCAAAGGGTCTCTCTTCTGTTTAAAATGGACATAATTTAAAGTGAAAACAACAAATGACCTACGGAAATCTGACCAAATGCACTTGTATAGTCTTGATACTTTAATAGAATGATCCACAAGTGTGTTGGCGATGTGCACGAGTAATCCCCGCCTCAATCTGAGGCATGGTGTGACCGGTACCACTCAAAGGGTCTCTCTTCTCTTTAAATTGGACAGATTTTTAAGTGAAAACAACAACTGACCTACGGAAATCTGACCAAACGCATTTGGATTGTGTTTATCCTTTAAGAAAACGATCCAAGAGTTCATTGCGGATGTGAATGAGTCATCCCCGCCTCAATCAGAGGCATGATGTGGTCGGTACCACTCAAAGGGTCTCACTTTTGTTTAAAATGGAAAAATTTTTAAGTGAAAACAACAACTGCCCTACGAAAATCCGACCAAACACATTCGGATTGTCTTGATCATTTATTATAATGATCATAAGGTCCTTTTTTATGTGCACAAGCCATCCCTGCCTCAATCCAAGTCACGGTGTGGCCGGTACCACTCAAAGGGTCTCTCTTTTCTTTAAAATGGACACAATTTTAAGTGAAAACAACACCTGACCTACGGAAATCTGACCAAACACATTCATATTGTATTTATTCTTTAGGGGAAGGATCCATGGGTTCTTTGGGGATGTGTAAGAGTAATCCCCACCTCAATATGAGGCACGATGTGGCCAGTACCACTCAAAGGGTCTCTCTTTTCTTTAAAATGGACACAATTTTAAGTGAAAAAAACAACTGACCTACTGAAATCTAACCAAACACATTCGGATTGTCTTGATCCTTTAATAGAATGATCCATGGGTGCTTTGGGGAAGTGTACGAGTAATCCCCACCTCAATCTGAGTCACGGTGTGTCCGATACCACTCAAAGGGTTTCTCTTCTGTTTAAATTGGACAGATTTTTAAGTGAAAACAACAACTGACCTACGGAAATCCAACAAAACGCATTCTTATTGTGTTTATCCTTTAATATAAAAATACATGGGTTTTTTGGGGATGTGAGAGAGTCATCCCCGCCTTAATATGAGGCACTTTGTGGACGGTTCACTCAAAGGGTCTCTCTTCTGTTTAAAATGGACATATTTTTAAGTGAAAACAACAAATGACCTACGGAAATTCAACCAAACACATTCAGATTGTCTTGATATTTTAGGATAATGATCAAAGGGTCATTTGTTACATGTATGAGTCATCCTCGCCTCAATACGAGGCACGGTGTGGCCGGTACCACTCAAAGGGTCTCTCTTCTGTTTGAATTGGACACAATTTTAAGTGAAAACGACAACTGGCCTACGCAAATCTGACCAAACACATTCAGATTTTCTTGATCCTTTATGAGAACAATACATGGGTCATTTTTGACGTGTTTGATTCAATACCTCCTCAATTAGAGGCATGGTGTGGCCGATACAACTCAAAGGGTATCTCTTTTGTTTAAAATGGATAGATTTTTAAGTGAAAACAACAACTGACCTACGGAAATCTGACCAAACACATTCAGATTGTCTTGATCCTTTATGAGTACAATCCACGAGTCCTTTTTGACATGAAAGAGTCATCCCATCCTCAATCCGAGGCATGGTGTGGCCAATACCACTCAAAGGGTCTCTCTTTTCTTTAAAATGGACACAATTTTAAGTGAAAACAACAACTGACCTACGAAAATGCGACCAAACGCGTTAAGATTGTCTTGATAATTTAATAGAACGATCCACGGGTGTGTTGGTGATGTGTACGAGTAATCCTTGCCTCAATCCGAGTCACGGTGTGGCTGGTACCACTCAAAGGGTCTCTCTTCTGTTTAAATTGGACAGATTTTTAAGTGAAAACAACAACTGACCTACGGAAATCCGACCAAACGCATTCGTATTTTGTTGATCCTTTAATAGAACGATCCAAGGGTTCATTGGGGACGTTCATGAGTTATCTCCGCCTCAATTTTAGTCACGGTGTGGTAGGTACCACTCAAAGGGTCTCACTTTTGTTTAAAATGGACAAATTTTTAAGTGAAAACAAAAACTGACCTACATAAATTCAACCAAATGAATTCAGATTCTCTTGATCCTTTGTTATAATGATCCATTTGTCCTTTTTGACGTTCAAAAGTCATATCCGCCTCAATTTGATTCATGGTGTGGCCGATACCACTCAAAGGGTATCACTTTTATTTAACGTGGACAAATTTTTAAGTGAAAACAACAACTGACCTACGGAAATTCAACAAAACGCATTCAGATTGTATTGATGTTTTAGGAGAACGATCCATGGGTCTTTTGTGACATGTAAGAGTCAACTACGCCTCAATTTGAGGTAGTTTCTGGCCAGTACCACTCAAAGGGTCTCTCTTTTGTTTAAAATGGACAGATTTTTAAGTGAAAACAAAAACTGACCTACGGAAATACAACCAAACGCATTCGTATTGTCTTCATCCTTTATGAGAATGATCCACGGGTCCTTTGTGACGTTCAGGAGTCATCCTCGCCTCAATCTGAGGCACGGTGTATCCGGTACCACTCAAATGGTCTCTCTTTTCTTTAAAATTGGCACAATTTTAAGTGAAAACAACAACTGACCTACGGAAATTTGACCAAACGCATTCCGATTGTCTTGAAATTTTAGGATAATGATCCACGTGTCCTTTGTGACATGTACGAGTCATCCCCGCCTCAATCCGAGGAATGGTGTTGCCGGTACCACTCAAAGGGTATCACTTTTGTTTAAAATGGACAAATTTTTAAGTGAAAACAACAACTGACCTGCGAAAATCTGACCAAACGCATTCAGATTGTCTTGATCCTTTATTAGAACAATCCAAGGCTCATTTGTGGCATGAAAAAGTCATAACCTCCTCAATCCGAGGCATGGTGTGGCCGGTACCACTCAAAGGGTCTCTCTTTTATTTAAAATGGACACAATTTTAAGTGAAAACAACAACTGACCTATGAAAATCTGACCAAACGCATTCATATTATCTTGATCCTTTAATATAACAATCCATGGGTGTGTTGGGGATGTGTATGAGTAATCCCCGCCTCAATATGAGGCACGGTGTGTCCGGTACCACTCAAAAGGTCTCTCTTTTCTTTAAAAAGGACACAATTTTAAGTGAAAACAACAACAAACCTACGGAAAACTGACCAAAATCATTCGGATTGTCTTGATCCTTTAATAGAACAATCCACGGGTGCATTGGGGATGTGTACGAGTAATCCCCTCCTCAATACGAGGCATGGTGTGGCCGGTACCACTCAAAGGGTCTCTCTTCTGTTTAAATTGGACAAATTTTTAAGTGAAAACAAAAACTGACCTACGAAAACTGGACCAAACGCATTTGGATTGTGTTTATACTCTAATATAATGATCCAATGGTGCATTGGGGATGTTCACGAGTCATCCTTGCCTTAATACTAGGCACGGTGTGGCCGGTACCACTCAAAGGGTCTCTCTTCTGTTTAAAATGGACATATTTTTAAGTGAAAACAACAACTAACATATGGAAATTTGACCAAACGCATTCAGATTGTCTTGATATTTTAGGAGAATGATACACGGGTCCTTTTTGATGTGTAAAAGTCATCCTCACCTCAATAAAAGGTACAGTGTGTCTGGTACCACTCAAAGGGTCTCTTTTCTATTTAAATTGGACGCAATTTTAAGTGAAAACAACAACTGACCTATGAAAATATGACCAAACGCATTCGGATTGTCTTGATCCTTTATGAGAACAATAAATGGGTCATTTTTTGATGTTTAAGAGTCAAATCTTCCTCAATCCAAGGCACGGTGAGGTTGGTACCACTCAAAGGGTCTCCCTTTTGTTTAAAATGGACAGATTTTTAAGTGAAAACAACAATTGAACTATGGAAATCTAACCAAATGCATTAAGATTATCTTGATCCTTTATGATAACGATCTACAGGTCCTTTTTGATGTGAACAAGTAATCCCCGCATCAATTCGAGGCAATGTGTGTCCGTTACTGCTCAAATGGTCTCCCTTTTCTTTAAAATGGACACAATTTTAAGTGAAAACAGAAACTGACCTACGGAAATCTGACCAAACGCATTCGGATTGACTTTATCCTTTAAGATAACGATTCATGAGTGCGTTGGGGACGTGTATGAGTAATCCCTGCCTCAATTAGAGGCACGGTGTGGCCGGTACCACTCAAACGGTCTCTCTTCTGTTCAAATTGGACAGATTTTTAAGTGAAAACAACAATTGACCTACAGAAATCCAACCAAACGCATTCGGATTGTGTTGATCCTTTAAGATAACAATCCACGGGTGCGTTGGGGACGTGAAAGAGTCATCCTCTCCTCAATCTGAGGCACATTGTGGCCGGTACCACTCAAAGGGTCTCACTTTTGTTTAAAATGGACATATTTTTAAGTGAAAACAACAACTGGCCTATGTAAATTTGACCAAATGCATTAGGATTGTCTTTATCCTTTATGAGAATTATCCACGGGTCCTTTGTGATGTGCATGATTCATCCCCACCTCAATCCGAGGAATGGTGTGGACGGTACCACTCAAAAGGGTCTCACTTTTGTTTCAAATGGATATATTTTTAAGTGAAAACAACAACTGACCTATGGAAATTCGACCAAACGCATTCGGATTGTCTTGTTCATTTAGGAGAACGGTCCACGGGTCCTTTGTGACGTGAAAGAATCATCCCCGCCTCAATCTGAGGCACGGTGTGGCCGGTACCACTCAAAGGGTCTCACTTTTGTTTAAATTGGACACAATTTTAAGTGAAAACAACAACTGACCTACAGAAATTCGACCAAATGCATTCGGATTGCCTTGATCTTTTAGAAGAATGATCCACGGGTCCTTTGTGACGTGTAATATTCAACCCCACCAACCCCCTAGATCGCCCCCCACCCCCCTGGACACTAACCCATCCCCTGGACACCCCCCACCCCTCTGGACACCCCCCACCCCCTAGAAATCACCCTCAACCCCCTGGACACCCCCCTGGACACACCCATGGATACCCCCCCCCCACCTCGGACAGCCCCCCCAACCCCCCCCCCCCCGGACACCCCCCCTAGACAACCACCACCCCCCTGGAAGACACCCCCACAGCTCCTTGATACCACCTTACCACATGCAAACCCCCAACCCCCCTGGACACCCCCCACCCATGGAGGGAAACTCCCACCCTCCAAGACACCATCCCACCCCCCTTGGACAGCCCCACCAACCCCTTGGACCCCCCCCCCCCAAACATCCCCCACCACCTAGAAAGACCCCCAGACACCCTAGACACCAGCCCACCCCCATGGACACCCCATAGACAGCCCCACACCCCACCTGGACACCCCCTTCCTTGGACACCACCCCACCCACCTGGACACCTCGATCCCTCCAGACTCCCCCATCCCACCCTCCTGGACACCACCCCACCCCCCTTGGATAGCCCCACCAACCCCTGGACTGCCCCCACCCCCCGAACACCCCACCCACCTATTGGAAATCCCCCCCCCCAACCCCAACACCCTGGACACCAGCCCACCCCCTGGACAGTCCCTCCCCCCCCCCTCACATGGACACCCCCTCCTAGACACCACCCCACCACCTAGACACCCCCACCACCCTGGACACCACCACCCTCCTTGGATATCCCCCCATCTTCCTGGACCACCCCCACCCCCCTTGGACACCCCCATCCCCCCGGACACCCCCTACCCCCCCTTGGACAGCCACCCGAAACCCCTGAACAACCTCCCCAACCCCTTGAATTCGGAATAGAATTCTTTATGTATTTAATTAACTGATGAATTCTATGTTAATGGTGTATCGTTATACTTTGTGTAATTATCTTATTATTTATGTATTAATTTTTTATGGGTATACTTATTGAGATGCTGAATTATTTGTAGGTGTTGTTTGGGTGTGCTGCTGCAGAAATTTATTTTACAGCAGACAGGGCTTTTATCAGCACTTTTTTAGCACTGATAAAAAATCCTTTATCACCGCTAAAAAATCACTGCTAAAATAAACATTTATCAGCGCTAAAAGAGTGCTCATAAATGAATCCTTTATCACCACTCTCTTAGTGATGCTAAAATGTACATTTATCAGTGCAAAAAGAGTGCTGATAAAGGCTTCCTTTATCAGTGCTCTTTTAGCGCTGATAAAGTCTTACTTTATCAGTGCTCTTTTAGTGCTGATTAATGATCCTTTTATCAGCCCTTTTTAGCACTTATAAAAGATACCTTTATTAGCGTTTAGCTTTACAACGCTTTTTTAGCGTTGATAAAGCCTGTTTTGAGCACTGATAAAGCCCGTTTTTGTAGTAGTGATAAATTATGTGTTGGTATTTTTTTAAATATAAACATTTTATTTTTAATTTTATAATGAATATAATGATTTAAAAGATAATTTATTTTCATAAAATAGATTCATAAATTAATATTAATTTTTATTATAATGATGATATGATTTTATGAGACCTTAAGTAATTTTTCAAAGGGTCATAAAATTGATTATAATATGAAGATCCATATTTTTTTAATAAATGATTATTTTAGTTAAAAATTAAATTTAACACTATTGGAAAATTATTTTCATAAAATGGAGTCTATTCATGAAATCTACCCATTAAAAAAAATTACAGTGAATTTTGGAGATTTTTCTAAAATACCTGAATTTTGGTGAATAGTGAAATATGATAATTTATGGTATTTTACATTATAAGCCAAATACATGAAATTTTGAGTAAAAGATGATGTAATCACCCATTATTTAGAACTCACATTCACTACTTACTATATATAGTCATATTAATCAATACTATAGATAGTATTGATCAAAAATAATAAACTAATTAATATAATAATCAAAAACACCCCTCTCCTCCCCTTATAAATACCACCCATCACCAATCCTTATCCTCACACATTATAAGAATTAAAGCTTATAAATTATCTATAAAAACCTCTCCCCAAAACTCTCCACATTTACATGTTCTTCTAGTATCACGAAAATACCACTTCCAATTTCCTTAAGGGGTCTTTCATGGAGGTGATATTCAAGAGGTAATTTTCTCTAACCACCTCTCTTAATTTTTTTTGTTCTTCTACCTTCTCATTAACTCATTCATCTATAAAATCATAATAAATCCAGTATCATGTAAATAATTTAATTTTATATTTCTAATGTAATATCTTGAATCAATCCATTTTCTCATATCCTCTTATTTAAAGAAACGAAAATGTTGTCTAAATTACGGTGGTTAACCATCTCTGTTAATAATGAGTTTTTTTCCATTACCGCATTCAAGGATGGTAATAAAAGTATTATTATAGTTAAATAATATTTTACTAATTATATTACAACTTATTTAATGTTCTTAAAATAATATATAAACATAATATTAAATAAAATGAAACCAATTCATGGTGGTTGGAAAAACCACAAAAATAAAATGAATAATTATCATTAACATTTTATCAAATGAATCATCCTCTTGTCAAAAAAATGATATATTGGACCATTTAAACTTATGGAATATAATTAATACCATTTAATTTAAATTGTTTAGTTTTATTTCCATTTGTAAAGAACATCCATAATTATACACAAGTGATCCAACCATGTAACCAGGAAACAAATGCTACTAGAACAATGAAATTAAACCTTATAACTAATTGAAATAGCCATAAATGAACTTAATAAAAGTATAATAAATAAAATATATTTTGAATAGGTTCTTAAATATTTAATTAATTTATCTATTTTGATTATATTTTACATTAAGTGAAAGTGAAAAAATCATTTATACATAAGGTAAGGGATCTCTCTAAACCTCCATTTATTCCTTTGGGTTAAGCTTTATCTATATTTACACCAATGAATTTATTTATTATTCTTATATAATTATAATAAATTATGTTTACATGTTCCAAAAATATTTATATATCTCAATTTATCTTTTTTTTATTGGTGATTACATGTTTTAAAAGGTTCCTTTCTCAATTCCTCCCAATAAGCAAGCCTGATTAAAGGGAACTTCTCTATTTTTAACCCATTTTCAAGTGTACTCCATAAACAGTTTAAAGCCACCAATATTTTTATAAAACCACTAATTTTTTCAAGAAAAACTATTTTATTTTATTTCTTGTATTATAAAAAAAATATGTCCCTATCCTATTTAAAGACTCTTTATTCTTTTCCTTAAGACTCTTTGAAGACTCTTTATTTTAAAGTTACCTAACCACCATTTTTCATGTTTTAAATTAAGTTAGACATTATTATTCATAATATATTATTATTTTTCCAAGTTTAATTTACAATAATGATTTAATCCTTTCTTTTATGTATGCCATTATGATACACCCTTTACTTTTTCCATATGTCATGATCATGAAACCCATTTCATTCCATGGGAAACCCTTATTTTTATTTCTTATGTTTGATTTCATTATGTGGAATTCATATTCATATAAATGTTATGATGGGTTCTACCATATATATCTCTAATTAATTTGGTAATGTTTTGTCTTGTGAGACATTATGTATTGTATTTGGTATAAAACCAAATCCATTGTGGGACTTTTTTGACCATGTGATATAGTCTTGGTAGTTAGCCTTGACTCATGCTTATGTCATGTTATGTGTTACTACCACATTTCTAAATATAAATGGTTATATGATTCCATTTTATTAGGTTATGTATCTATATTTTTATTAATTAAAAATACATTTTATGTTACCATGTTATTCTTTTTAACTCATTATTTATGCTTCTTTCCATGTTTATTCCCTTACTAGGATTTTTAGATTATCCATTTTGTCTACGTATTCCATAGGTTATCCTATGCAGTTATTGGAGCTCAAAGTGAGTTAGGATATCGTTATGGATATCAATAAAGTGATATTTTATTCTAGTTCTATTTTTTATTATGTACCTAATCACCCAAAGGAACTTCTATTTTCAATCATTGGTTTGTATTTTATGGATAATTATACTTAAAATCATGTAATAATATGTCTAAAAGTATTGGGTTGCTACACATAATTGAATGCATGGTTAAACCTATTGAAAAATTGTATGAGATATTACTAATTATTTATCTTTGTTGTTGTGTTTGAGGACCCATTTTATTATAATGATGTATACCATGCGACACTAAAATAAATCCCATATTGGATTGTTCCATACTAAACCACTTCAGTATCTAGTAAATTTTTGTATTATAACTTATTCAATTAATCCTCTTGGATCTATCACAAATGTTCTTGATTCCAAGTATATGTGATATTTCACCTATGTATTTCATGGAGAACCACTTGTTTGACCGGTCCTTAATTGACTGTAACACTGGTATAATGTTTCCAATATATATTATGTCATTGACATATACTACAATAATAAAACCACACTCCCACTAAACTTCCTTTAAACACATGGATTTTAATTGTTTTTAATTAAATAAAACTTCCTTATGGATCCCTAAAACTTAATTTACAATGATCTAGATTCTTACTTCAATACATGAATGGATATCTCAAACCTTCATACCATTTTTTTCCTTTACCTAGAATCAAAAACCCTTCTAGTTGTGTCATATATACATCATCCTGAAGGTTCCATTAAAGAAGGATATTTGTAAATACATCTTCCAAAAATCATAGTCATGGAAATATTATATACCATGTATAATTATTATGAATTTAAACATTGTTACTAGAGAAAATTTTTCATTATAGTCAAATCTATGTCACTGTTTAAACCCTTTAGCCATTAATCATTATTCATAAGTACCAAATTTAACTTCCATGTCTTGTTTCTCTTGAATACCCATATACACCCAATTATATTTTCATCAACTAACTAATAAAATAGAACCTATAATTTATTTGGATAAATGAAATCTAAATCATTGATTGTTTCTATATTAAAACTTTTGAGTTCTATACTACCTACTATTAATAAATAGGGTCATTATTTTCAACCAATAATGAGTCACCTTCCTCAGTGACTATAAATCTATATATTTCTATTTCTATAACCACTTTGGTTATCCTATGCATCACTTGTGTTCTAGGAACAACATATTTCCTAGAGACCTATGAAATATGTTGTTTTACTAACTCTTTTGTATCATGAGCATCAATTTCATCAAATTCAATCATACTCCCACAATCCATTTTGAGGATGTTATCTCTACCAAGAATTATGGAATATATTTTATTGGTTACCTTCTTGTTAGAGTTATTTTATAGATATCATCCCCTCATTTCCTCGAGATCCCCTATAAATATACACTTTGTTCCTTGGGGTGCTAGTTTGTTTCCATAAGTGTCCTTAACATACACCTCACATACTAATACATGAATGTTTTATAGAAAAAATTTTCTTACATACATTAACTCATTTAGTATTCTATTTTCCAATATTTGGAAACCTAGTTTAGTGTGTATGCTACAGAATGTAATGTATATCCTCAAAAGGATAATGGAATATTTTCCTAAATCATCATAAACCTTACCATGTCTAGAATAGCTTGGTTAGTCATTTCACTAACACCATTACACTATGGTGTATAAGGAAGAGTGATTTGGGATTATTTCCCAAGTAATATCCTTAAATTTACAAGGTTTTTTATGTTCAATTTTAAGTATATCTTGTCTATTTTTCATGTTTTCTTACGAATGTTTTAGTATTTTAGATGCTAGAAATTGAAAGAGAAGGAAATGGGGAACTGACCAGCTATATAAATTTATTGGATTTCTAATGAATACCTGCTAAAGTACCACCATCTAGCTGGTAAAGTACCATTTTCTAGTTGGTGGTGGTATAAGTAGCCGAAGTGGGATCTAGGAGCCACTGATGAACTAGTATAAATACTTCGACCATCTAGTAGCTCATAGACAACTAATTTATTAAGTAAACCCTCATGATTTTTCTCTATTACAAAATTTTGATACCTCTATATTAGTTTGAACCTCACTCAACTAGGACATACATAAGATCTCTATTTTAATTAAATTATCCCTCTCTTTTCCCTCTCATCATCATTTCAAACTTGGATTGATTCATTAACTCCCAAATGGTAAGTTTTGTCCCTTATAGACCAAATCCACTAATTTTCTAAAGCTGAATAGTGGATCTATTCTATTTTGGATAGATATATGGATTATATCATGATATAATGGTGATTTTTTAGTTTATTGATGGCTATTCACTTTATTTATAATATTTTTAACCCTCCCTTAAATGGATCTAGATCTACCATCAGTGATAGATTTTGTTCGGTAATTTGATCTACCTCTAAGACCATGTTATGTTCACTTCTTAAATCTTGACTCTATATTATCATTTTTTGATTGATGAATTTTGTTTCTAGGGATATTTGGAATAGAAGAATGATTCTTTGATAACTCTTTGAAATTAAAATCAGCACATTATAGGTAGGAATTCCTTAAAACTTAGGGTCCTTCTATAAAGTCGATTATTATGTTTAGAATGCATACATGCATGAAAAACTATAAGAACCATTGTATAATATCATATGCTAATGATTTTTCATATGGTGTGAATGTGTGGTCCATAAGATATGCATTATAGGCTATGTTTTTTTCATCTCTTCTATTCCATGTTGTGTGTGAATGCTTGGTATGTGGAGGTTTTTATCTAGTATCAAAGTTGTAGGTGGATCATCATTGGTTATCCCTTAAATGGGTAGAATGCTCTATTGTGATGTGAAATGATAAATATAATGGGACATAGAGATAGGGAAATTATACAAAAGCCTTGTGAATGATGGCCTTCTCACTGGATTTAATTTATTTGGATAGTATAGGCACATATACTCTCTATTCCATGAGTGAAAATTATACAAGCAGGAAACCCGAGTTCCCAATCTGTTTTTCATTGAGATATTCTAGTGGAATGGAACCTTATTACCCATCTCTAAGTTCCTCCATTGAGTAGACTCCCCAATATTAAAATCCTATGTATGGATTTCTTCAACATTGCCTCCAAATTTTACCAAGTATAGTAAAGGATACTCCTCTTGATGTAAAATTTATAAATTCATCCCAAAAACCTAATTTATAACTCCCCATTAGATGGAAGTGTCCCAATATGGGTAGGATAAAACATTGTGATATATTGGACCCATTCTAAATCTGGTAATAGAAGACTAAACCAACATAATATTTTAATTGAGGTATTTTTATATTCGTGTGTAAACTGAGTGTTTTATCTAATTACATTCTTGTTGATGTTAAGTGGATTTTACATAAGTGGTTGACCATATATTAGAGTTAATTTATGAAAATATCAATTTATTTTAATTCCGTCTGGAATGCTTGTTAATTCATTGATTTATCTGATCATGACATAGAATCCATAATGATATTAACCATGAAACTTGAAAGAAATCAAATATTAAAAGTGATTTTTTCATTTTTTTTCTCAAATGGTTAGTTTATCTAGTGGATAATAAACTAACCCCTGACTTTATGGGAAATACACCTTGAACCATAACTTGGTTTGTACTAAAGTATTCCACATTACATCTTTTGTATATATTGGATTGGTTTTTCCTTGAATATGAACTTGAACTGACTCCAATATCTTGAGAGCTGCATCCATTACATATGATTTACTAACATAAAGGTGAGGGGAACCAAATGATTGATTTTAAGGGGTTTAAATAAAAAAACTATAATAATGCATTCCCTTGCATAATGATAGGAGGGAATGACACATGGGAGATAAATTTAATTTGATAATATTAAAAAATTACAAGGAGACCAATCACATAAATGGGTTTGGTCTTATCTCATTGTCACTCATATACATGAAATGATTTATACATTTGAAATTTAAATATAAATTATTTCAATATGTTCTTTAATTAAGATGGACATCTCAAATTAATCTAATATAATTAATTCAATTTACCTTAATTACACTCAAACCATCCAAAAACATTCATCATCCATAATTATAAATATATTAAATAAATTAATTATATTCAAAATTAATAAAGTAAACATGTGTACTTTTGGAAACAACATTTGACCATCCAAAATAATCAACATGATCCATGTATTGTGTATTCACATGGAACCCAACATGCATTTCATGGCCCACAATTACATAACATGAATTTTTTAATAAATTAAATATGATTAAATGTTAATTGTGTTGCATGTGATTATATTAGCACACACAGTGATCAATACATGTAAATGACATATACATATTTTAGTTCATAACATAGAAGTTAATTTAATATATATTTAATAATCATATCACATGGCATGTACTATCAAAAAAATACCCAATGAAAACATTTAAATTGTTTTAGTTATATAATTGTTTTTTTCTCTGTATTAAATTAATTAAATAGAGAACTGTATTTTACATGGTGTATACTTGGTCTACACACTATGTAATCTATTCTGACCATGTTTTCAACACATTCCTAGAGACTAAGCCTATTTTTCAGGGATAGATATATTTTAGGTATATGGAATGTATTCTAGATAAATTTCATGTGTTTAGGAAGTTTCATAGTTTTTCATTCCTAGTATTTTGTAATAAATACACAACACATCTTGGATACCTATGTTTTTATCATGAAAATACATAGACTACATAATGTGTAATCCAATTATATGATGTGTGGTATAAAAAACCATGTGTTATCCTAGCTTGGTCAATATGAATTAGGAAATTAATTATTTTCTAGTGTACTTCAATGCTTGATGACTCAGATTTTACGTGGTTTATCTTGGTGCATTAAACGTGGGTACACAACATATACTTTAGTGTTACACATCATATACTCTTGTGTTATCTATCCAGAACCCCCAGAACTGCCTAGTAGATTCTTTAGTTGTTCTTTATTTATTTTTTAACATGTTCTTGATTAAATTAGTGAGAATTAAGAAGGAAAGATAATAATTATATGTTATAATTTAGAGAACAAATATTAGGAAATAAAAAACTTGGAACAGAAGTATATCATCAATGAATATTTAATAAATAATTATAAATTAATTATGTTACTTATTAGGTTCTACTTAAAAGTTCCAAGTATACTAGAAGTGTATATTGGACATGGAAAACTATTATTTTTATTGTAATCAGTGAATAATCTGAGATATACTTGATAAAGATCGTCATGTCAAATATAATCAATTTAAAGATAACTTGATGTATAAATATTGGGACCAAAAAGGCATATCACCCCATTTAATTTAAAATTAATTAATAGAAGGATTTTTAATTACATATTATTGTAATTATTTCTTCATTGATGAATATATATACTAATCTTATCATATTTTCATTGTGTCATAGGATTCAATTGTAAAATACCTCTAGTATTGATCTAAAAATGATTCAAAATATTGAAATATCTCCATAGAGTCATAGGGTGCTAGCATAGTCTATTCTAATCAATTATGCCATTAATTGATGATTACATCAAGAATCTATTCATTTGTTAAAGATTCTTAGGGTTCCCATGAAAATATGAGAGGGTGGAAGAGGATTGGCACTCATGATATTGAGAATGTTCTAGATATAGGTTTTTATTTATTAATTTATATAATTATCTCTATATTTTTTAATCATAATAAGTGGATCACTATAGAAAGTTATATTACTGAGTATTTATAGAGATAATTTAGGGTTTTTAATTTTACATAGGCCCTTATCCAATTCCATGCCCCTTAGCAAACCCCATGTATAATAATAATATAAATAATATTATTATTTCTCAACATGGTCAATTCCCATAGATAAATAAATATCATATTCAAAATAAATAAATTAATATATATTTATATATTTAAATGATATTTAATATATTTTTCTATATTGGAAATTAAACTCTATCTATTTATCCTCCTCGGTATTTATGTGTCATGAATAATGAATTTCTATTTAATAAATAAAAATAAAAAAAACTATTTTTCATTAAATATAATAAATAATGTTCACAAAATACTGATAATACATATTTTTTATTATCTAACTCATATATTTATTCTTCAAAATAAACTATGATTAAATCTTGGTGGTCAACCAACCCTAAAAAAATTAAACTAAAAAGTTAGGAATAATATTTATTCTGACATGTTAAATTCAAAATAAAATTAAACTAAGATTCTAGATACACTATGTGTGTGGCACTCTTGGCCTCTTTAGTAATGGTATTAGGTATAACCACTTAAATTCCAAGTTTATCATTAAGAAACATGCCAAGGCACCCATATAAAAAGAATTTAATATCACAAAGAGATCCAACCTCATACAAACACACATTATGTAATATAATACCTTTATATTATATATCTAATAAAGAAGGATGAATTATAGTTTCATCGACCTATGTACTCGATGTCTCTTTATTTTAATTTCAAAAAATGATCCTACCCACAAAATATCATGGACATGAATTTAATTAGGTTGTTCCATTCCCATAAAAAGGCATGAGATACCAACTTTTGTTAAAGAAAATAATGTCAAAATCCTTTCTCACATAATTACTTAATTCATAATGACCCATGATTCTTCCAACATATCATATAGAAACATCTGATGACACATATAAATGTGAACTTCCTATGATCATTTCATGATCTTCTAATCACCTAATCTTAAGATTACTAAGAGAGTATACCATGAGAGAGTGTCTCAAGGTTATTTGAGTATCCACCCATAATAGTTTGTATCACTTATGTCCAGTGAAATGATACCATACAACTATATAACATCATTTAAGAATATTATCCAAACACTTCAAGGTTCTCATCATATCAAGTAATTTATGTGACATTTTATTGTGATTGGCATCCTTCAGACATTATCACATGCTATTTCACATAGAAGAATAATCATGATTTGATAAGATCATTATTAATGTTCAAATATCAATGAATATAAGTAATTTTTAAGTACATAAAAGTTGGATCTAGGGCACTAACTCCAAAAAAAATCTTAGTCATGGCAGTCATACCTATAATCAATCAAAAATGGAATTTTATGAGGGTGAGATTCATGGTTAATATGGAAAATGAAACATGTAATGGTATATAGAGACCTAGGATTATCATACATTTATATTACATATTTTAAGATGAATATTCATTATATTTCACAAACACGTGCATGGGGACTATAACATATTAGTGAAATTGGAATCATGGAACAAAATATTCTAATTTGGTGAAATATATTTAATATTTCCCAAAAATATTTTCTCATTTAGTACTCTTCATTGATAAAACTTACATAAAATATTTCTTCATAACTAGGGGAAAGGAAACATATGAAAGGTTGAGATTAGATGATGAGTAAGGGTAAACACAATAGATATAAATCTATGATTATTTTAAATCATAAGATAAGCATAAGGGTACATGATAAGGAACATAAGTTATGAATTTCATACCCAACCTTTTATATAACATAAACATGAGTCATGGAAAAAAAGTGGCAGTTTATAAGACATAAATCATAAGGGAATCTAAAAAAATCATCCATGGGAGCATAATATTGTCATAAAACATTGATTTGTGGCATAAAAATCTTCTTATAACATTTTCAACTTGAATAAATTGAAATAGGTTCAATCATAAAGTTAAGGAAATGAAATTTGGCCCTCTCATAATCTTCTAGAGATGAAACCAGGTCCACACTTAACATTATGGAAATTAAAGAAAGGTGTAAACATAACATTATGAACATGTAATCAGGTTAACAAATAACATTGTGAACATGTAATTAGGTTCATACTTAACATTATGGACATGAAAGACAATTCCAAGCATAACATTATGAACATGTAATCAAGTTTACTCATAGCATTGGGAACATGTAGTCATGTTCATGCATAAAATTATGTAAATGAAATAATATTCCATGCATAACATCATAATATTCAAGGTTCACCCTCAAGACCATCATAGTAGAGAAATTCCCTTACTAAATTGGGTTTACTCTCCGTTCTAATCCTATATATCTCATGATAAATAAATATTTACCCAATGCATTTGAGGGAGATATTGTTCCCACGCATATCATAATGAAAATCATATTTATGTGTTCCACAAGATAATAAAACATTAATCATATCATAACCCACGAAATGAAATGGGTGTCATAAACATTTCATTAAATCGCAACCTATGGAAAATAGATCAGTTTCAGAATCATTTAATCATTTCATTATAGTTTAACCCATGAAAATAATACCATTTCATAATAATTTCATCATGGTATTTCCCATTGAAGGTAATTGGTTTCATAAACATTATTCCATCAAAACATAAACCATTCATAGAAATAATATGAATGGTATCCTTGGATCATATCCCCGGTAAGGCATAGGAAATACCAAAATATGTCATCTTAGATAGAAAATAATTTTTGAAAGATCATTAAAAACATTTCTTGAGAAAAAGATCCTTTAATATTTGAAAAACACTTTTTAAAACATAAAAAATTTTGAAAAACCTTTTCATTGAAAATAACCTTGAAAACTAATAAAAGAAAATTTTAAAATCATTTAAAACACTTTGTAAACATAAAATATTATAAAAATCCTTTTCTTTGAAAATAACCATTTATACATAAAAGGGATATTTGAAAATAATTTAAAACACTTTTTAAAGAATAAAACATTTTAAAATAATTTTATTTGAAAAAAATATTTGAAAATTTTAAATTAATCTTTTAAAATTATTTAAAACACTTTTTAAAACATAAAACATTTTCAAAATCATTTTCTTTCAAAATAACCTTTGAAAATTATAATGGAAGCTTTGAAAATAATTTAAAACATTTTTTAAAACATCAAAAATTAAAATAATTTTCCTTGAAAATGCATTTAAAATAACATTTAAAAAATATTTGAAAACATTTATATAAAATATGTTTTTTGAAGAAAACATATTTCTAACCAAAAAGAGAAATAAATCCAGATTTTATAATAAAATAATTAATTATATTATGTATCCAATAGTACAAAAATGGTACCATTAATTGAATATATCATTAATAACCATAGTATAATGAAATTCATGATAAATATTGGGTGTTATATCTTGATATTTCAACACTAGGGACTTAATCATAAACAATATTGATAAATTATGATATTGAAACATAAAATATTTACCACTTTGGTAACATTGAATCATAATCCCCAAGAAATAATAGCATAAAATGGAACAAAAAATATCATAAGGATAAATAAATTAATTATATTACATTTAAAATGATCTATATATACACTTCATGGAATAATATAGGTGTATAACCTAACTTACCTCTCAAATAAGGAAAATTGAAACAAAAATCCCTTACAGATTAGGTAACTTTTGAACCGTTAAACCCTTAAAAGAGAGATCCTAAAATATATATTTAAATACCAATAATTTTAATTATAATCATCATAAAATAAATTAATGGTATGTATATAAACCATATAAAAGAAAAATGTGGTGAATATATAATTTTCCTCAAAGAAATTAAAAGTGAGCTGAAAATTCATGACCTTAAGTGTTAACTTCTATCATACTCATTAAAACCTCCTGTATAAATATAAGTTTATTATAAATATATTAAAGAACCATATTAATATATATAATACCATATATGATTTTATTATGACCTTTTATAAACATTTATTAACAATTCCATGTTAATGTTATGCTTCAGGTAATAACCGATTTGTTTCTTGTATATGTTTGATTTGTTATATTTTTTTCCAATTAAGTTGATCACGGTTCCATCATATGCATAATTATTGTAACATTCCAAGTAAATAAAGAATAATACATTTTCATAATTATTTATATTTGTGAATTAAATATTAATTTTAATTTAAAGTGGTTGATATGTTCGATGGCGTACCCGATACGAAACAACAGGTTTCTTTGAAATCTTACGTTGCACACTAATAATATAATAATATTATTTTAAATGTAGTTAACACCTAGTTTTTTTATTGGTGGGAATGAATATAACTAACTAAAATATGATTATACATGTTTGTTAAATGTTTTTACATTTATCCAATAAATTTTAGAGGCTTAAAATGTAAATTAATCTAATTTTAAGCAAAAATACTCTAATATTCATTAAAACGTAGATTTACTGCATTTTAATGGATAACCCTCTTTAAATATAGTTTTGGTCACTTTTATATTTTATTTTTGACAAAATAAAATTTTTCTTCAGAATTGGGACATCAAAATTCACTTTGGGTAAAATTTTGGTATTTTTCTGATAAAATGCAATTTTTGATGAATAGTTGAAAATATTGTATTTAAATTCAAAACTACCTTTTATTATAATTTATTTATATGGTTATATTATATTTTTTTTATTGGGTTTAAAGTGTCATTATATTATATTTTTACCATTTCATCCAATTTTGGTCATGTTAATTAATTTCACTTTGAAATTTGACATAAACAAGTGTCAATCTTTTGATAGTTAATATTTCTTAAAAACACACTTTTTGTTTTGACAATGGGAATTAATTTTAAATTAATTAATCCAACTTATATTTTTCAAATTTGGTAAAATATACATAATTTTTGAATTTGGAATATCAAATATAGCTTAGGCTGAATTTTTGGTAGTTTTCTGAAAAACTTCAATTTTTGATGAATAGTGAAACCACAAAGTAGTAGTTAGAAACTGAATTTTTCATTTAAATGAAATTTTACCACTTATGTGAATTGAATTTCTAAAATAATACATAAATGGTTGTTATTAGTAAGTAAAATTTGGTTCAATAAGATAAAAATAATTTTTGGTGAATAGTAACTTTTGACTTTTATTTATGGCGGTTAAATGTAAATAGGGTAATTCAAGGTAACAAGAATATTATAATAATACAAAATTACCTTAACACTTTCTCTAACCTTATTTTATGAGTCAGGTATTACCATGGTAGTCCTTGGGTCTATTTTGGGACCCCATGGAGCCACTTAAGAGTGATAATGACACTTTATATTAATTAATTTAAGGTAAAGACAAAAATGGCATAAATAAATATCTTTTAGTAAAAATTTTTTACATGGGGTTATATAAGTTATATCTTCGACTATAAATATTATTTGGAAATATAAAAGGATTTCCTACATCATGGTATTTTTTTATAATTTTTAGACATCAAATAAATAAATTTATTTATGACACAATAATGATGCGGTTTTTACCTCATTAACAAATGATTTAAATAAATAATATTATAAATGTTAAAGTAATATATAAACCTAACCAATTCTTGTTTTATAATTTTATTTCTACCATGAGTCATCTTATCTTTGAATTTAATAAGTTTTGGACCTTTAGAAACCGAAAATCGTTATATAATAAAATAATATTTTCACACTTTCCTAAAGAGCCCCTCCTCCCACTTATAAAAATCCCTCACCTCTAACCCATTCCTAACACCTATTAATACCCTTGGATTGTCCAACCCATTCTCAAATAATCTCTCAAGATCCTTCTCTTCCACCTATAATCATTACCATAAGTATAAGGCAATTCAAGAAGTCCTTTTGGTTCAAACCAAAGGGAGTTACCCAAATTAAAGGTAATGGTTTCTCTTAAATTCATTTCTTTTTATTTTACTTCTACAACCCATAAACTCTTTGTATTATTTTCTTTTATAAAAAAAACAGTATCATAAATATACTAGGATTTTGTTATGACAATTATTCGAACTATACTTACACACACCTCCATCTAATGGGTAAATAACATACTGTTTCTGTGGATGGAAAACTAACGCCTCACGAAACAATGATTGTTTAATTATCTTCTTCTCATGGTGGCCATTATGATGGAACTGTATTTATATATGATATAAATATTTTATTTAGGTTTTCTTTATTCTTCATTATTTTTCATTTATGTCATACCTTTATGGTTTAAATTATGGGTAAATTCGATTATTTCATTTTAGGAAGTGCAGAGTACCACCCCCTCAAAGAGATATGACTCGTTAATGCCATATGTGGGATGTATAAAGGATTAAGTTAATGATATTATATATGATATTATAATGGAATTATAATATAAATATTTATCATTATTTTTTAATTCCATTAAATATGAAATAGAAATGATAGTAGCGTTCATGCGTACGTACGGCTTATCGTCTCCATGAATGATGCATTTCATTTCTTACCTCTAAATGTTGTTTACTGTTATAAATACATATATATACTGGATATATAAGATATATATGATATCTAAATCATTAATATCATTCATTATACAATGTACTTTTTACCACATAGACAACTTGTAAATATAATATGTTCATTTTTTCCTCAAATACCAAATATCAACAAAACAACCGTTATTAACTTAAATGATTACATAATGTTTATAAAATGGTAATATGTGATATAAAAGGAATAATAAACTTGAAAAATGTTCTTAATCAAGTATAAATTAACTTTAGTTTATTATTAAGGAGATTAAAGAACGAACGAGTCAAGTCGAACATAAGGTAAGGGATTTTGTCTTAATCTCCTTTTATTGAGGCATATTTTATTTTAATACATGACTTTCTTTTATACACTGCATAAACACCGTTGACTTTTCATTTCATTCAAAGGGAATCTTTTTCTATGAATCTTTTTACTAAATGAAAAAAGAAATGTTTCTTTATAATGTAAGTGGTGACAACGACCTTTCCACCGTCGTGAGTATTATTTGATCTTTGGCTTCCTTAACAAGATGTAATGTTTTTAAAAGGAAAGTAAATTCCATTTAATATTTTTTTACATATATTGGTATTTAAAATGGTTTTGATAATGGATTTATTATTTCAATATATTTAAATGTATATTGTGATTTAAATGTGTAAATGTTGTCTTTCCTTTATGTTTGTTTTATGTGTTATGAGTATGTTATGGTTATTGGGAATTGTTACATATATCGGTGGTTCCGTGATAAACCTAGGTTAGGTGAGATTGATATAGCTCTTCAATGCATTGGGTAACATGATGGAGGTAAATGTGAATGTTTCTCCTAAGATATTTAGGGAATATACTATGATGGGTATTCCAAATGAAACTCCCTACGTAGTTGTGGTAGCTACAATGTAAGTATGATATGGATGCAACAAGTTACCTTTATAATTTATGTTTTCTAAGTGCCATTCATAAATATTATGATTTCAGTAGGTATTTTACAGAGCTTATGTTATGTATGCAATGATAAAATAATGTTTTATTTCTTTGTTTTATAACCCTTACGGAGCTTTTTATGCTCATCCCAAGTTTTGAAATGTTTTTCACAGGACATATAGATGAATAGGTCAAATATGGGATCAAGGAAAAGTCTTGCTGTCTAAAATATGGGAATAGACATGACTCTTTTTTAAGAGTTTTTATTTTATGAAAAAAATGGAAACTGATTAGAGGTGTCTACCTTTTATGTTTTTAGATGAAATGTAAAAGTTATGGCCTAATTAACCAAAAAATCTAAACCTAAAAAGATCCTCAATGTGAATTTTTCATTTAATTCAAGATTATGTAATATTTAAGGTTGGGTCCTTATCATTGGTATCAAAGTTCAGTCTAGATAACTTTAGGAGTTAGGGTATTGTTAAATTAATATCCATAAATTAATTTATGTTAATATTTAAATGATAGCATTTATAGATTACCATGTTGCTTCACCTAAGATATCTCAGTGTTCAGAATGGTTTTCTAACGAGGAAACATGGAAGCTATGTTGGGATGACATCAGGAGGAAGACAACCTTCCAAATCAGAAACTTGAGATGGTTGGAATCGGAACTGAATAGTTTGTTACAGTGATGGAACAATTGAATCAGGCTATAAATGGTGGTGGTATCCATGTTTGAGATCAGATGGATCAACCATAGAGGAACATGTCAGTAGTGGAGCATTTCATGAGGCAACGTCCCCCATCTTTCAGATGATCATCTGACCCATTGCTAGCTGAAGGGTGGATTAAATCACTGGTGAAGATTTTTGATGTCATGGGGTGTTGAGAAAATCAAAAGTTTAGTCTTGTTGTTTACCGTTTTGAAGGTGAAGATGATCAGTGGTGGTCAATGGTGAAAAATATCAGTGATAGTGAGGAGATTGATGCTCTTGATTAGGATGAATTCAAAGGTATGTTTTTGGAGAAATATTTTCCTAATGTGGTCTATCTTAGGATGGAAAAAAATTCCTATAATTGAGGTAGGAGGATGACTCAGTGGATGCTTATGAAGCAAAGCCCACTCAACTGGCAATGTATGCTCCAAATTTCATATGAGATCTTGATAGTAAAATCAACTGTTTTTACTCAGGATTAAAGCCAAATCGTCTAATGGATTTAGCTTCTTGTGAGTTCAAAGGTTATGAAAAACTTTTTTGATGTGCGAAGAAGGTGGAATTGGAGTTTTTTTATGATCAGGTGTTCTTTTACAAACAATAGAATAAGAGGACAAGGTGGAAGGTGAAAGGGAAGAACTCTTCAAAAAAGTCTGATGGTTAAAAACTAAAGTTTACAGTTTGGGGAAATTGTGGTAAAAATCATGCTTGGGAATATCTTTTGAATTCTGTTAAGTGCTTCTGATGTGGTAAAATGGGACATAAGGCTCGTAATTGCACTGAAAAAGAGCTATGTAATGGTAAGACAAAATCTGATTTACAATCAGTAAAATGTTTTAAGTGAAATTATATGGGTCATTATGAAAATGAGTGTCCAATGAAGAACTCAACTTAGGGAAAGCAACTAGACTATAAGCAGAAAGGGGTGGTGAAGTCCTTTGCAACTACTTCAGCAGTTGTTGGTCCATCATATGAAGTAGTATCAGGTACACTATTTGTTTGTTCAGATTATGATAATGTGTTGTTTGATTTGGGATATACACATTTGATTATTTCTGAGAACTTTTCTTGTAAATTGGGAATTCCATATCAATATATGAATTCTGAAAATATGTTAAAAACACCTGGAGGAAATGTTGAAACAAAAACGAAATTATAAGAACCTTCCTATCCTTGTGTGTGGAAAGAATCTACCTAAAAACCTAATTGTGTTGCCTCTAGTAGAGTTTGATGTTATTTGGGGTATGGATTTGCTTTCTATTTATCATGCTAAGATTGACTGCAGAGATAAAGAGGTTTCTTTTCATAAATATTTTCTTTTTGTGTACAAGAATGAACCCTTACTTTTGATAACATATCAGGAAGATGAGAAACTAGTAAAAGATGGAAATGAATGTTACCTTGAACATATTGTTGAAAATAATGGAAATATTCATATTAATGATGTGTTGGTGGTAAATGAGTAACTTTGTGTTTCTTTAATGAGTTTATGGTATTATACCTGATCGGGAGTTGAATTTACTATTGACTTAGTTTCTGGTGCTATGAAAATTTTAATACCCCCTTATCGAATGGCTCAAATTGAACTTTTAGAGTTAAAGAAGCAATTTAAAGAGTTATTACATAAAGGTTTCAATTAACCTAGCACATCACTATGGGGTGATCCTATCTTGTTTGTTAAAAAGAAGGATGGTTCAATGAGACATTTCATTGATTATAGAGAATTTAATAACATCACTGGTCAGAACAATTATCCTTTACCTCATATCGATGAGTTGTTTGATCAGCTCTAGGGAGATCAGTATTTTTCGAAGATTAATTTGAGTTCAGGGTACCATCAGTTGAAATTAAAGTAAGTAGTCATTTCGGAGACTGGGTTTCATACTAGATATGGCCATTATGAATTTGTAGTTATGCCTTTTGGGTTAACCAATGCACCTACTGTATTCATGGATCTTATGAATATAATTTTCTATGAGTTATTGGATAAGTTTTTGGTTGTGTTCATTAATGATATTTTGGTTTATTTTAAAATAAAATAGGAGCATTAAATTCATTTAAGGGTTGTCTTTCAAACCTTAAAAAAAGAAAATATTTGGGAAATTCAGCAAGTGTGAGTTTTGGTTACAGCAAATTTCTTTCCTTGGTTACATAGTTTTAAAAAAATGGCATAATTGTTGATCCTACTAAAAAAATTTTTTAAGGAATGGACAAGACCCACAAATATAATCCCGATCCATATTTTTCTTCATTTGGAAGGTTATTACCATAGGATTGTTGAGAATTTATCATGGTTTCCTAGCCCACTGACAAAGTTAACTTGAAAAGGTGTTAAGTTTGTTTGGACAAAATAATGTGATGATTTGTTTCTAGAATTTATGAGAAGATTGGTGAATTCTCCAGATTTGGAACTACCTTCTAGAAATGGTGAGTTTTTTATCTATAGTGATGAATCATTAAAAGGACATAGTTGTGTCCTTATGCAGAATGATCAGGTAATTTCTTATGCTTCACATATGTTGAAACCTCATGAGTTAAATTACCCTACACATGATTTGGAATTAGTTGTTATTGTTTTTTCTTTAAAATTTTGAAGGCATTATTTGTATGGTGTAAAATATGAAATATATTCTTACCAAAAAAGTTTGAAGTATATAGTCACTCAGAAATAATTGAACATGAGACAGAGGCAATGGTTATAATTAATCAAGGATTATGATTTCACGATATTTTACCATCTGGTAAAATCAAATAAAGTGGCCAATGCTTTGATTCGAAAAATTAATGCTCCATTAACTATGCTACGTTTGGAATGATATTCTTTGGTTTTTGATTTGATGAACTTTGGCATAGAAGTTGTTGGTGCAGGAAATTATTTTGTTTTGTTTCAGGGGTCAATGAAATCATCTCTATCAGATAGAATAAAGTAAGCGCATAAGGAAGAAAATGAGTTACAGAAAAAGGTAGAGTTGGTTCAGAAGAGTAAGTTTACTAAATTTAACATTGATAATGATTGTGTTTTGAGGTTTTGAAAGAGATTATGTGTGTCTTGTGATTCATAGTTGAAGAAAGAGTTATTATGTGAAGCCCATAGTTTTTTGTTTTCTGTTCATCCTTGAAGTTCTATGATGTACAGAGATCTTCGGGAGTATTACTGGTGGGATGGAATGAAAAGAGATATTGTGGATTTTACTGTGAAGTGTTTGACTTGTCAGTAGGTTAAAGCAGTGTGGCAGTTACCGAAAGGGATGCTTTTGTCTTTACCAGTGCCAAAGTAGAAATGGGAAAATATGTCCATGGACTTCATTGTGGGATTACTGAAGACATATCGAGGTAATAATACAATCTAGGTTATTGTTGATCGGTTGACTAAATCTTCTCATTTCCTTCCTATTTGAGATACTTTGTCTCTAGATCAACTTTCTCGGTTGTATGTTAAAGATATAGCCAGGATGCATGGAGTTCCCCTATTCATTGTATCTGATCGTGATCTCAGGTTTACTTCTAACTTTTTTAAAGGCCTTCAGAAGTCATTGGGCACTGAATTAAATTTTAGTACAGCTTTTCATCCTCAATCAGATGGGCAGTCAGAATGAACAATTCAGACCATGGAGGATATGTTGCGTGCTTGTTCACTGGATTACCAGGGATGTTGGGACCAACATATTTTTGGTTGAATTTTCCTATAATAACTGTTTTCATTCCAGTATACAGATGGCTTCATTTGAGGAATTATATTGGAAGCAGTGTTGAACTCCATATTTTTGGGATGAAGTAGGTGAAAGGAATTTGATGGTACTACAATTGGTAGAAGAGATGGCGGAAAAAGTTCAGTTGATTTAGAAGCACATGATAATAGCTCAGGGCAGGCAGAAAAGTTATGCGGATAATCGGGGGAAGGATATTTCTTTTGAGGTAGGTGATCATGTCTTTCAAAAAAATTCTTCATGGAAAAGTGTGATCCATTTTGGTAAGAAGGGAAAGTTGATTCCGAGGTTCATTGGACCTTCTGAAATCCTAGAGAAAGTTGGATTAGTTACGTACAGAGTGGCTTTACCTCCATTTTTATCCCAGGTACACAATGTTTTTCATGTTTCAATGTTGAGAAAGTATATGCCAGATCCATCTCATGTTTTAAGTCCAGCGGTAGTTTAGTTGGAAGAGAATCTCTTATAAGGAACAACCAGTATAGATTCTTGACCGTCAAGAGAAAGTGTTGTAGAATAAGGTGATTCACTAGGTAAAGGTTTTGTGGAAAAACCATATGGTTGAAGAGGCAACGTGGGAATTTGAAAATTTTATGAGGGATAAATACCCCCACTTATTTGATAAGTGAATAGAATTGTGGGGACGCAATTCCCAAAATGGGAGAAGGATGTAGCATCCCAAGTAAATAAAGAATATTACATTTACATAATTATTCATATTTTTGAATTAAATATTAATGTTACTTTAAAGGGGTTGATATGCTCGATGGCGTACCTGATACGCAAAAACGGTTTTCTTTGAAATCTTACGTTATGCACTAATAATATAATATTATTATTTTAAATGTAGTTAACACCTAGCCATTGTATTGGAAGGAATGAATATAACTAACTAAAATATGATTATACATGTTTGTTAAATTTTTTTACATTTATCCAATAAGTTTTATAGGATTAAAATGTGAATTAATCTAATTTTAAGCATAAGTACTCTAATATTCTTTAAAAGGTCAATTTACCGCCTTTTAATGGAAAACCCTCTTTAAATATAGTTTTGGTCAATTTTATATGTTTTTTTACAACATAAAATTCTTCTTCAGAATTGGGACATCAAAATTCACTTCGGGTAAAATTTTGGTATTTTCTGATAAAATTCAATTCTTGATGAATAGTGGAAAATAATGTATTTTAATTCAAAACTACCTTTTAATCAAATTTATTTATATTGTTAGATTATCTTTTTAATTGGGTTTAAAGTTTAATTAGATTATATTTTTACCATTTCATCCAATTTTGTTCATTGGAATTAATTTCACTTTGAAATTTGACATAAACAAGTGTCAATCTTATGATAGTCAATATTTCTTAAAAACACGCTTTTTGTTTTGACAATAGAAATTAATTTTAAATTAATTAATCCAACTTATATTTTTTGAATTTGGTAAAATAAACATAATTTTTTAATTTGGAATATCAAAAATATCTTAGGCTGAATTTTTGGTAATTTTCTAAAAAACTTCAATTTTTGATGAATAGTGTAACCACTAAGTAGTAGTTAAAAACTGACTTTTTCATTTAAATGAAATTTTACCACTTCTATGAATTTTATTTTGAAAATATTACATAAATGGTTGTTATTAGTAAGTAAAATTTGGTTTAATAAGATGAAAATAATTTTTGCTGAATAGTAACTTTTGAGTTTTATTTACTACGGTTAAAGGTAAATAGGGTAATTCATGGTAAAAAGAATATTATAATAACAAAAAAATACCATAGAACTTATCCTAACCTTTTTTATGAGTCATTTCGGACCATGGGAATCATTGGGTCTATTTTGGGACCCCATGGAGCCACTTAAGAGTGATAATGACACTTTTTATTAATTAATTTAAAGTACAGGAAAAAATGACATAAACAAATATCTTTTAGTAAATTAATTTTTAAATGGGGTTATATAAGTTATCTCTTAGACTATAAATATTATTTGGAAAACTAAAAAGATTTCTGACATCATGTTATTTTTTTATAATTTTTAGACATCAAATAAATAAAATTATATATGACACAATAATGATGTAGTGTTTGCATCATTAATAGATGATTTAAATAAATGATATTATAAAGATTAAAATAATATCAAAAACCTGTACAATTCTTATTGGATGATTTTATTTATACTATTAGTCATCTTATCTTCTACTTTAATAAGTTTTGGACCTTTAGAAACTGAAAATTATTATATAATAAAATAATATTTTCACACTTTCCTAAAGAGCCCCTCCTCCCCCTTATAAAAAGCTTTCACCTCTAACTCATTACTCACACCTCTCAAGCCCCTTGGCTCATCCAAACCCTACTCAAATAATATCTCAAGATCCCTCTATTCCACTTATAATCCCTAACATAGGCATAAGGCACATCAAAAAGTCCTTTTGGTTTAAACCAAAGAGAGTTACCGGAATTAAAGGTAACAGTTTCTCTTAAATTATTTTTTTTTATTTTACTTATCCAACCACTAAACTCTTTTTATTCTTTTATTTTATAACAACACTATTATCCTCAATAAACTAGGATGTTGTTATGAGAATTATTCTAACTACACTTACACACGCCACCATCTAATGGGTAAATAATATAGTGTTTCTATGGATGGAAAACTAACGCCTCGCGAAACGATGATTGTTCAATTATCTCCTACCGCCTCTCATAGTGGTAATTATGAAGGAAATATATTTATATATGATATATATTATTTTTATTGTTTCTTTAGGATTATTTATTTTTCATTAATATCATACCTTTATGGTTTCCATTCTGGGTAAATGCGATAATTTCATTTTATGAAGTATGGACTACCGCCCCCTCAAAGTGATATGACTCGTTAATGCCATACGTGGGATGTATAAAGGATGGAGTTAATGATATTATATATTATATTATAATAGAATTATAATATACATATGTATCATTATTTTTTAATTCCATTAAATATGAAATAGAGATGAAAGTAGCGTTCATGCATACGTACGACTTACTGTCTCCATGAACGGTGTATTTCATTTCTTACCTCTAAATGTTGGGTACTATTATAAATAAATATATATACTGGATATATAAGATATATATGATATCTAAATCATTAATATCATTATGGATACAATGTACTTTTGACCACATAGACAACTTCTAAATATAAGAAGTTCATTTTTGACTCCAGTACCAAATATCGATAAAACGACCATTATTAACTTAAATGATTACATAATGTTTATAAAATGGTATTATTTTATATAAAAGGAATAATAAACTTTACAAAAGTTATTAATCAAGTAGAAATTAACTTTGGTTTAATATTTAAGGAACTAAAGAATGAACGAGTCAAGTCAGACATGAGGTAAGGGACTTCGTCTTAATCTCCTTTCATTGAGGCATATTTGTTTTAATACACAACTTTCTTTTATATGCTGTATAAACACCTTTTACTTTTCATTTCATTCAAAGGGAATATTTTTCTATGAAGAATTTTACTAAATGACAAAAATGAATGTTTCTTTTTAACGTAAGTGGTGACAATGACCTTTCTGCCACCGCAAGTATTATTTGATCTTTGGCTTCCTTAACAAGCCGTAATGTTTTTAAAACGAAAGTAAATACCATTTACTCTTTTTTACATATATTGTTATTGAAAATGGTTTTGATAATGGATTTATTATTTCAATATATTTAATTTATATATTGTGATTGAAATGTGGAAGTGTTATCTTGCCTTTATGTTTGTTTTATGTGTTATGGATATATTATGGTTCTTGGGAATTGTTATGTATACATGTGGTTCCATGATAAAGCTAGGGTGGGTGATCCCGAGATAGATATTCAATGTATTGGGTAACAAGAAGTTGGTAAATGTGAATGTTTCTCCTAAAATATTTATGGAATATATTGTGATGGGTATTCCAAATGTAACTCCCTACGTAGTTGTGATAGCTACAATGTAAGTATGATATGGATGCCACAAGTTACCTTTATGATTTAAGTTTTCTATGTGTTATTCATAAATATTATGATTTCATGAGGTATGTTAAATATCTTATGTTATGTGTGAAATGATAAACTAATGTCTTCTTTCTTTTTTTTATAACCCTTACTGAGCTTTTTATGCTCATCCCAAGTTCTGAAATGTTTTTCACATGACTTAAAGATGAATAGGTCAAGGATGAGATCAAGGAAAAGTCATGTTGTCTAAAACATGGGACTAGAAATGAATATTTTTTTAAGAGTTTTTATTTTATGAAAAAAATTGAAACTAAGTAGACGTGTCTACCTTGTAATTTTTTAAGATGTAATGTAATAGTTATGGCCTAATTCTATAAAACTCTAAACCTGAAAAGATCCTCAATGTGAATTATTCATTTAATTCAATATTATGTAATGTTTAAAGATAGGTCCTTATAATTATAACCCAGATATATTTATCATATATATTCATTTTATATGTATTTACATTAATCCATGATATTTAGAGATAGAAAATGAAATTCACTATTCAGAGAGATGGCGGGTCGTACGTACGCATGAAAGATGCTTCCATTTTCTTATCGGATGGAAAGAAAAAAATATAAATGATATATTATCATTATATAATAATTTATATTTCAAAAATATCATACATTTCCCTTAAACTAATCCTTAATAAATTCCATGTATACTTTGAATGAATCGCTTCTAGTCGTGAGGTGGTAGACGGTCGTACACATTAGTGATGTTGTCATACTCACATGAAATGGAGATAATAAAGGTATGTATTATATAACAATTTTAGAATAATAATAAAATCATAAATATATTATATAGTATATATAAACAATAAATTAATCATTATAACCAGCCTTTGCAGCTGCTAATGGAAAAAATAATAACATCAGTTCGTGAGGTGGTAGTCCACCGAACACACAAAAAATGATTTTGTAACCCATTTGATGAAAGTGGAGATGGTCTAAGGTCATTAAATTAATATAAAATAATATAATTATATTTAATATATTTATTCTATTATATAATCATTATATAATAATAATTTAATAAGGTGGAGAAATAAATAAAATAAATATGCTCTTTGAAGAACATTACATCTTCTTCAGTAATTATCTATTGTTCTTTAGTAAATCATTCCTAGGTTATATTTATCCAAAAAAAGGATTCTAGGATGAGGGAAAGTAATTTTGGAAGTTATTTTTTTAGGTATTGTCCAATCCAAATAGGTGTCAAGGTATTAATAAGGGAGGAGAACAATTGTCATTTTTTAGTGGAAGATGGGTGGATTTTTGCAAATACCCAAAGGTATTCACTATTGGTGGGTATTCCTTACCACATGTGACTCCAAAATTTGATAATAATGGATTTTAGAGTTTATTTTGTCTATAAAAACCTACACCACATAAAAATAAACACATTTTTATCATTTTATTCCTTTGTATTTAAGTTTACTCAATTTTACCCTTTTAGTTTTTACCATGGAAAATTATATCATTTTATTTACCAAGGTAATTTATCCTTTAGTAATATAATTAAAATGGGTTTTATTATATAATTTATACCCAATTATTCAATATATTAAATCAAATTTATTAAATAAAAATCTTATGTTCATGTAAAATTAATTTTTATACTAATGCATGTAATGCATAAAAACCATGTTTTAACCTTAATCCCGGTAATTAATTTTAACTGTTTTCAATAATCATTATGGTGAAAATTTAATCTAAACATATGAGATAACATAAATTTTTCTAATCCCAAATATTGGATCCATTTTCCAAATTTTACTCACATAATTTTCATAATTTAATTTAAAATGAATTCCACAGATGCGACGAGAAAGCATGTTTTAAATGTGAAAATATTCAAAAGATTAAAATGTTTTTATATCCAATTTCAGTATGAAATTTATTCCAAGGAACTAAATTTGATTAATATATTTATTATTGAACTAATTATTCTTTAAAAATAATTTCAAATTAATTTAACTTTGTAAATTAGTCTTTAAAAAATGCAGTTTTCAATTAAAATTCAGTATTTTCACTATTCATCAAAAAATGAAACTTTTCAGGAAAAAAACAATAAAATTTACACTAATATAATTTTTAATTTTTTAATTAAAAATGAATTTTATTTTATCAAATTTATTTTCTATAATTTTAGAAAATTAATTTTATTATTTTTCATAAAAGACATAAAAGCTTTTTGTTGGAAAATAGTATTTTTGAAACATATAAAGACTTTACCGAAAATTATGTATTTTATTATCAATGTGTATTATTTATATAAAACCACTATACTTAAAATTTAAAATTTATTTATTAATATTAATATCACTAGGTTTAATTTCTAGGTTATAGTGATCGGGTTAATAATATATCATGGTTTTGTTAAAACTCAGTGTTGCAGGTAATGCAAGATAAGACAATGCTTTTTGTAGAAAAATATTAACTTGGTGTTTCATGTAATTAAAGTCATCAAAAATATTTAATTTATTCATAAAATCATGAAAACTCAGTTTTTTACATTATACCCACCTTAAAAATAATTTCTCTCTCAAAATTCTTCTCAGTCACCAATGGTTTAACACATTACAGTTCATTTCATAGAACACCACATCATAAAAAGGGTTAATAAAACATAATATTTAAAAATATAAAGGTCTATATGAAAGTTATCTATAATAACACATACTAGGTTTCCAAGTAGGATATCATTGGTGGGAAGTGAAAAAATGGACATATAAGGGAAAACTAACACTCAGATATTGATGGAGTGTGATAGAGAAGATGGTGAGGAGAAAGTTAATGATCGTAAGGCCATAAACCAAAGATTATTGAAAAAGGTCATTGATATCATCAAAAATGGTGATAACTAGATAACTTTTTATTTCAATTACCTTTTCCAAAATTTGAATAATTTTCATGAGAAGATATAATTACATGATTTCATTCCATTTCTTAAGAACAGGCTCACCCTATAGTTTTTCCTTGATTAATTTCCACTTCATTTATTACTCTCTTAAATAAAGGAGAATATTTTATGTCTGAATCACTAACAGATCATAATATCCATAGATAGAATGATAATTCATTCTATCTATCTTTATATATCATCAAACAAAATTAGTATCACAGGTTATCCAATATGCATAAATCATCATATGGAGATATAATATATTAATCTATAAAACCTCATTCAATATTAAATATAAACCATTTCATAAATGGTTACCCTTTTTATCATTCCAAAAGATTAAAATATAATTATTTATAAAAAAGGTTACTAAATTTCTCAAAATCAATATAGAATTGATCCCCCATATATCATAAAGTAACTCTTGATTATCACATAACAAACATGTGAATAACTTCATCATGTATTCTCTGTAAATAAGAAAATATCTTGAATTACCAGAAAACCATATTGAAATCATATATGATTATTTTTTACTTATATAGAATATATATTGTTTTACATATTCCTTAAATCCAGAATGTTTTAAACTTCATCCATGATAAAATCAACTACTTTTTCAATAAATCATTAATCTGTTCGAAGGTAATCAGTCCTATCCAATTTACATTATTCTTATCCAACAACTCTTTATCAAAAATAAACACCATTTTCTCAATATCAAGAACAAATTAATGGTTACCTTCCCTTAATCATGTGTCTTAAATAAAATATAAACTTTCTATTAAATCAATTATCCTGGTCATCAGAATCATTTATCACATTCTTTCAAATCCTTAATGGAAAACTTATATTTAATTATCCTTATATATTACACAATTCTTGAATCCCAATACAAAAATACTTCAATCATATCATTATTTCTAAAACTATTAACTAGGATTAATCATATTATTTTTTAATACTACTTTCCTTTCATATGTTATATGTAGTCTCTTCATCATATGAAATATAACAATTACTCATACAACCTTTTATATTTTTTTCATGATATTTACCTTAGAACATAGATTTTCATAATGCTCATACTTTCCACAATTAAAGAATTCAACAGTAGATAATATCTTAGGGAGACTAACATTCCCATCCATTTCATTAACTAAAATTTTCATTTTCCCTTGGTAGTTGATTCCTTTATATCCTTCTTTTCCACAGTCAAAACATCTTCCCATTCCTCTGAGACATTCACTTGTATGTTTCTTCCCACATTCTTGACACATAAGAAACTAAATCTTCTTTCCTCTATGGTCTCTAGTACCCAAATTCTCATCTAACTCTTTCATCCTCTTCTTTGTTGAGTTTCAGAGTTGTTTAAAGAATACCTTGTTAATAATGTTCAGTGAAAACTAATTCGGTATAATCACAAAGTCCTTCACTCTATTCCTCATCACATTTGACCACCCATTATAAAATTTTCTATCACACTCATAATTAACATGGTTCCTTTAGGTTCCATCCAACAACTAAAATCAAAAGAATAATGTGAGTAATACTTATCCTAGTGGGGAACCACATAATCATGAAAAATCACCTTTAGTAAGTCTAAATCGCAACACCATGTTTAATCTATGATATCTTTGGTCATTCATATTCATCATCAATTTAAAAACTTCATGATTGTTTATAAATGGTTTGTTAATTTCAAAATCATATCTCCCAAGAGTGTCAAACTAGGTGTGAAACAAGACCAATTTTCATTCACTAGTTCCAAATTGTGTCTAGCTCAATGCGTTGTTTTCAAGGTTTTTAAACCTATATACATTTGTTCCAGATCCACATCCACTTATAGTATCCGACAGGGATTTAATTCTTGTAAACCACTCATTATATGACTTACCAACATTACAAGAAATTTTCCTACACTTTAACTCATCCTTATAATTATCCTTATAGACATACCCATACATATCCTTAGAAATATCCCTAAGGATATCACTAAAGTTTTCACATCCTATTTTCCAATGGATAACTAAAATTTTCTTCTAATACCAACTATGGAGACCCAAGATTCTCATACATGTATATTACATCTTTTAAGATGAATATTCATCACACTCCCCAAACACATGCCTGAGGACCATAATATTTTAGTGTCATTGGAAAATTTGAATACGATATTCTAATATGGTGAAAGATCTTAAATTTTTTCCACAAATATCTTATCATTTAGTACGATTTATAGACATGTCATATATAAAACCTTTCTTCATAACCTAGGGAAATGAAATATATGAAAGGGTGATCTTAGATGCTTAGTAATGGTAAACATAAGAGATATAAATCTATGATCATATGAAATCATAAGATAAGCATATGGATATATGATGATGAACATAACTTATGAATTTCACACCCAACCTATCATAGATCATATACATGATTCATGGAATAAATATTTGAATTTGATAAGACATGAATTATAAGGGAATCAAATAACATGATCTATGGGAGCATAACCTTGAAAAAAACTTATATATGTGTCATACACATCTTCTTATAACATTGTAAACATGTATAAATAGAAATAGGTTAACTCATTAAGTGAACGACATGAAATTAGGCCCTCACATGAGCTTATGGACATGCAACTTGGTCAATAATTAACATTATGGACGTGAAAGATAGGTCCACGTATAACATTTTGAACATGTAATCAGGTTTAAGTATAAAATTTTGAACATGTAATCATGATCACGCTTAACATTACAGAAATGAAATACAGGTTCATATATAACATTATGAATATCTAATTAGGTTCATTCATAACATTTTGAATATATAATCAGGTTCACACATAACATTATGTACATGAAATAAAGGTCCACTCATAACATCATAGTATTCAAGGTTCACTCTCAATACCATCATAAAGGAAAAAGTCACTTACTGAATAGGGTTTACTCTCTCTTCTAGCCCTATATATCTCATGGGATATAAATCTTTACCCAATGAAATTAAGGGAGATATAGGTCCCACATGTCTCATAATGAAAACTATATTTTTTTCTTCAACAATATTATAAAACAGTCATCATAGCATAATCCATGAAATAAAATGGGTTTAATAATCATTTCATTGTATCATAACTTCTGTAATGGAGACATGTTTCATAATAATTTCATAATTTCATCAAAGTTTAGACCATTAAAAGTAGTTGGTTTCATAATAATTTCATCATGGTATATCCTATAGAAGAGAAATATGTTTCATAAAAATTATTATATAAAAACATAAACCATTTATAAAAAGAATATGATTTTTATCCTTGTATCATATCCCTGTTAAGGAATAGGTAACACCAAGGGATGTCATCTTACATAGAAAATAATTTTTAGATATTATTTAAAACATTTTTTGAGGAAAATATCCTTTTAACTTTGAAAATTTATTTTTAAAAATAAGACATTTTGAAACCCTTTTTCTTTGAAAATAGCCATGAAAACTTATAGAGAAATCTTTGAAGATCATTTGAAACACTTTCTAAACATAAAACATTTTCAAAATACATTTATTTTAAAATAACCTTTAAAACCAATAAAGGATCCTTTTAAATTTATTTAAAACACATTTTAAAATATAAAAAAATTACTCTTCATTAAAAATAACATTTGAAAATAATAAATGAATATTTCAAAATCATTTAAAACACTTTTTAAAACATAAAACATTTTCAAAATTATTTTCATTGAAATAAACTTTAAAATTTATATAGGAATCTTTGATAATAATTTAAAACAATTTTTAAAACATAAAACATTTTCCAAATCCTTTTCCTTTATAATGAGCTAAAAATTTCATATTAAAACATTTTTGAAAACATGGTTTTAGAAGAAAACATATTTTTGACTAAAGAGAGAAATAAAGTTGGATTTTCTTAAAAAAATATTCCTAATAATATTAAGTACCAAAGAGTGTAAAATGAAACCATTAATTTAATATATCATAAATAATAATAGGATAAGAAAATTCCTGACAATTATTGAGATGTATATCATGATATTTCAATAGTGGATACCTAATCATAAATAATATCAATAAATTATGTTATTGTAACCTAAAATATTTACCACATTGGTAACATTGAATCATATGCCCCATGAAGTAATAACATATAATAAAACTTAAAATATAATTAGGTTAGATAAATTCATTATATTACATGTCAAATAGGTTTTATATACACCTCATGAAAGATATAGGCTCATAACATAACGTATGTCTCAAATATGGTAAATTGAGACAAAAAAATCCATGTCTAGTTTGGTAACTTTTGAACTGTAAACCCCATGAAATCAATATCCTAAAATGGATATATAAATAACAATAATTTTAATTATAACAATCATAAAATACATTCATGAGCATTATATACACCACATTAAAGCAACATGTTCTGAATATGGCATTTGTCACATGGAAAGTAAAATTGAGATTGAAATCTCATACCTTAAGTATTAACTTTCATTGTACTCATTAAAACCTAATGTATAAATATAATTTTATTATACATGTATAAAATAACCATATTAATATATATCATACCATATATGATTTTATTATTTCATTTTATTACCCATTTATTAATAATTGCATGTTAAATTAATGTTTCAGGTAATAACCACTTTGTTATTCGTATATGTTTTGATTTGTTATATTTTTGTTCCTATAAATTTTATTATTGTTACAAAATATCATAAATGATACAAAAAAATTAAATATAATATATATTCAGTATATATGTATTTATAGTCATCCGTAATATTTAGAGATAGAAAATGAAATGCATCGTTCATGGTGACAGTAGGTCGTACGTACTCATAAACAATGTTCCATTTTATTATTGAGTTAAAATAATGAAAAATAAATGGTATATTATTATTAAATAATCATTTTTATTCCATATATATAACATATTTTCATTAAAAACAATGTACGTTCCATGTATAGCATGGATGAACACATCACTTCATGAGGCGGCTGTCCTTCGTACACATGAGCGATGTTATTATATTCCCTCAAAAAGGGAAAGCATAAATGTATGTGCGGTGTAACAATTAAAGAGTCATAATGAAATAAAAAATATCTTATATATCACATATAAACAATAAATCCATCATTATGACTAGCCTTGATAGGTGGTAATGGAAAAAACAAATGACATCAGTTCTTGAGGCGGTAGTCTACCATACACACAAATGATGATTTTATAACCCATATGATGAAAGTGGGGATGGTTTAAGGTCATTATAATAAAATAAAAACATATAATTATGTGGAATATAATATTTTTATTAAATATTAATGATATAATAATAGTTTAATAAGGTGGATAAAGGAATAAAATAAAGATTCTCATTAAAGAACATTATCTCTTCTTTAGGGATTCTCTTTAGTTTTGCACTAAATCCTTTCTAGAATGGATTTAGGACAAAACTAAGGCCTATATGATAATTTTAGTGAATATTTGAAGTGATTTTATCAGAGATTTCTTGAACCAAATAACCATTAAGGTGTTAATAATGGATAATAGTGAGTTCCCTATTATAGTTGAGTAGGAGTGGAAGTTTTGTAAATAACCCATGGTATTCACTATAGGGAGGTCACTCTTACCTAATGTGCCTCCAAAATTGAATAATAATAGAGGGGGGGATTTATTTACTACATAAAAACATTCACCAAAAAAATTATTTTTATCATGTTATTTCTTAGTCTTTAGGTTTACTCAATTTTATCCTTTTAGTTTTTACCACAGTAACATGTATCTTTTTAATTACCAAGGTAATATATCCTTTACGAATATAGTTAAAATAATTTTTATTAGATAATTTAGAACCAATTATTATAAATATAAAATAATATTTATTACAGAAAAATACTATGTATGGGTAAATTTAATTTTAATATAAATTAATGTAATGCGCAAAACCCTTTCTGAACCTTAATCACGGTAAATAATCTTAACTATTTTCACTAATAATTATGGTAAAAAAATAAGTTGAAAATCTTAGATAATATAAATTTTAAGGATTAAAAATATATAATAAATTTAAAAAAATTAAACTCACATAATTATCAAAATTTAATTTAAAACAAATCCCACGGATGTGATGAAAAATGAGGTTTTTAAAGTGAAAATGTTCAAAAGTTTAAAAAGTTCTTATATCCAATTTTATTATAAAGTTGATTAAAATTACCTATATTGGATTAATATATTTATAATAAAACTAATTATATTTTAAATCCAATTTAAAATATAATTTAACTTTATAAATAATTTATGTGAAAATATGATTTTCAATTAAAATTCAGTATTCTTCACTATTTATCAAAAAATGAAAATTTTTAGAAAAAAAAACCCAAAAATTTACCCTAAGATAATTTTTACATTATGAATTAAAAAATAAAGTTTATTTTATCAAATTAATATTCTAAAATAATTAAAAATTAATTTTATAATTGTTTACAAAATACATAAAACACATTTTATTGAAAAATTGTATTTTTGAAACATATAAAGACTATCAAAAAATTGTATTTTATTATCGATATGTATTATTTATATTAAAACACTATAGTTAATATTTAAAATTTTATTTACTACATTTAATATCACTAAGTTTAATGGATATGTTATAACATCTATATTAATAATATATCATGGTTTTTTTAAAACGTAGTGTTGTGTGTAATACAAGATAATACAGTGTTTCATATAGCTCAAGATTAACTTTGTGTTTTATGTAATGCAAGACATCAAAGAAAATTAATTTATTATAAAAAAATCATGAAAAATTTGGGTGTTATAAGTTATCTCATTCCTTAAAATAAATTAAGAGTGACCAAATATATACAAGGAAAGAGGAACTGCACCAAATAAACACATATACATAAAGGGAAAGCTAAATGAGGCCTCAAGACCCAAATAAGAACCCCCATTTATGTGAATTAACTCCAAAAATACATCAAATACATACCAAATGAACTTGTACCATCCATGTGTAAATAATCCTAAAAATATACACCCACGGTCCATAGTCCCCATTATAACGACCCTTGTCTCGAGCCTAGGAAAAATCCCATGGGAATTTGAATTTTGGAGTTTATTGGATGTTTCATTTTAAAAACCTAAATTGGAAGGTAATTTTGAATGTTGTAACATTTTATTGTGTTATTTTTAGACTTCGGTAAATTCCTAAGAGGTTTATTGAGTACCTTGTTGAGTTTTGGAAGTGCCAGGGTCAGGAAATCAATGTTTTGGAGGGTCTGTCTGAGGTGCATGGTTTGTCTGAAACCATGAAACCCCCAGTAGAAAACTATGTGGACTATATTAAGGGAATATAATTATCCACACGAATTGCACATGATTTACCCAGACCCATAACATATCATTTACTATTAGTGTCAAATGGGTAGTATGCTCTCATTGTTCATCACACAATTGGTGTGCGATTTGGATAACCATGTGACCCAAACTTCGCGTATTGTTTTTTTTAGAAAAAATAAATTAATTGAAATTAAAATAAAATGTTAAAACTTAAGATACCTCCTCTCTCTTCACTTTCCCAGCATCGCATGATAAACCCTCCTCTCCTCCATGGCCGCATGCCCCTCCCTTCATCAAGCTCCCATTCCAAGTCGTTGCATCATGATTCTTCCTGGATTATCAATCATCGCCTCAAGGTAAGGCCTATTGATCCTTTTTCCTTCCTTATTTGTCCAGTATTTCCTCTCCCCATCACCTTACCAAGATGAACCATAGGGTTTGGGTTGATTAGTATTTTTTGTTTTTATTCCATTGTTAGGGCGTGCGATGCGTCTCTCGGGAATCCTTTGGGATTTTTTTGGTATCCACCACTAAAGGATAAGTGATTCAGTCCATTTTGGACTTCCATCACCACATGAGGTAGGTTTTTAACTAACTATTTTTTATATCCCAATTTTATTTGGGGTCTTTTTGTGGTTTCGAGTTCCTAGTTTTATCAGTAGTGCGTTTTTTCATCTTTGAGGTGGGTTTGAGTCACCATAGTTAAAGGTGACTTACCTACGTATGCATAGGTAAGCATAAATATATGTAAGTTCCCCCATTATATATATTAACCCAGGTAGTTATGAATATATATGTTGGGTCTAGGTGATCTTATGTATATATTTGAAAAAATCATATGTGTGTGAGTGTAAATGGGTATATGCATGTATGAGCATATATGTATAGATCCCAATGTACATTTTCATGGAAATACTAATATGTTCATATGGGCTATGTGTCCCCAAGTATATGTGAAGGTTCATATGCTCTAAGTTAGGAAAAATCAGCTTTGAGTGGTTTCTAATTAAAATTCCAAGTGTCAAAGTGTTTGCCTTCATCCCCTTCTCCTAAGGTATGATCCCTTTACATTACCCTTTAAATTTTAGAATGCTTTAATCTCTCACTTTTTTCACTTTTATTGGTTATTAATTAGTGTTGTATGAGTTTTTAGAATAAATTATTCATTTACATGAATTGAGTATGACACTTGAAATTATATTTAAATATGTTAAATGAATTTTTTGATAAACAATATCATATTTTTATAATAAAACCCCTTGATGGAGGTGCATTATCTTCTAAATTAAAAATTATAGATTTGTGATATAAATCATTCCTTGAAAGTTATATTGTTTTTCATATATGATTTGTTATATTTGGTAGATAAATGGAATGTTTTAGTACATGTCCTTCATTCATATTTAAATGGATTTTTCCTCCATTAATATTAATATTAAATGAACCAAGGAACCTTATAAGTGATTGAACAAGATTTTAATAGGAATTACTCATGTTGGTAATTTTCCATTTCCAATGAAACCACCTAAGTGCTCATTAATCTTGATTAATTGGTATGTATTTCTTTAGTAGTTTAAATAGAATTTATTAATGGTTTATCATATTCACTATTTATTTCCTTCCTTGATTTAATTAAAAAGTTAATTTTAAATAGATGGTATGACCTTGTCTCTTGTTATAATTAAATAACCTTGGATTATATGAAATGTTATAATTAAAGGATGTGACATAATATTTTCAAATGGTATGCTTCATGATGGTTTGCATACTGTGATTGAATTATGAAGGGTGGAAAGGCCACACTTGTAAGAACCCGGAACTTAATTTTAGGTATGTATCTTTTTTTCAGGTTATTTTTTAGGAAAAAGGAAGAAAATAATATTTTCTAAGTACACGCCATGTACTTTTGAGTACACGCCATGTACTTTTGAGTACACTCCATGTGCCTATCTTGTTGCGTACAGATGTGTTTTGACCGTGTAATGGCCGAATACATAGTCATGTGGTGACCTGGTAGACCCACATAAGTCAGGGGTTGGTTGAGGATAATACATTGTGTGTACTATTAATGAACACATTGTGTAATTTTTTTATTTGATATATCGAAGTTGGGTCATGTATCATGTCCAGAAACACCTTTTTCTTCTAATGTTTCATACAGGAGTTCTCTGAAACAATGGATGAAACCTGAACCCCCGATTCTCTATCTGAGCTTCGATTGGGACACCATCGAGTGAGTTGTAATCCCATAAGTGAGTTCTCAAATCCAATTGGGCCTTTCTTCCTAATTCCTTCTCTTTTTTGAGTTATCATGTGTTGATTTTTTTACCTTTTTGTAGATCTACACCATTTTAGGATGATTCAAAGGACTATATTAAAGTATATTGATTGTACAACATTGAGGTAGGTGGTTTGTGCCTTTTTTTGTTTGTCTTTTAATTATATGTGCTAAAAGTTCCAAATACCTACATTTTGGGTATTGTGTGATTTGGAATTAAACCCTGTTTATTACTTAATATAGTGTGATTGATTGATAATGGGGTGTTGCTTGTGTGTAAGGTTAGATACCTTGTCTAAGGGAAACCCCAAGGGTTTGTTTCCATTGATTGATTGTTTATGACTGATTAGTCTAGGATGCATGTTATGCTTGAATTGTTTTCCAGGAATTGTTTTACTAGGATGGATTTTTTGATTATATGAAATGGTTGTGATATGCGTTGTAAATGTTTGACTAAAGGGTTAGACCTTGAGATCTTCTTATGTGTTACTTTATAATTAATTTAAGGAATGTTTAACCAAGGGGGATTGAACTGTGAGAGATTTCTAAAGGGGTCATTTATGTATGTTTTACTGGAATGTTTCACCCAGAGGTATTGACCATGAGAGCTTCCAGGTGGTTGATAATATTTGATTAAATGAATTTTTTAACCAAGGGTTTATATCGTGAGAGCTTTCACATGTGGTTGTTTATAATTAATTGATGATATGTTAGACCAAAAGGGTTAGATTGTGAGATCTTCTCAGAGGGTCATCTGTGGATAATTGAATGATTGTTATGAGTTTTCTAGGCCAAAGCACAAGCTTGGATTCTATCTTACTTGATTGTTTAAATGGTCTTATGAGATGTCTGTTTTAGTTACTTTACGCGGGGGATATAGAGGATAGGCTAGATCCCAGTGTTAAATGATTCTAAATATGAATAATAAATGTTAAATGAATGCAATTGAAAAGAGTGGGATTGGTTTCCTTTAAGTTCTTCCAAGTTTATTGCTTCACTTTTTCATATTACATGTTATATATATTCACTGATAGTTAGGCATAGATCTTTTGGTGTTTGACTACTGAGATTCATCTCAAAACATGTTTGGGTCATACTTTTGGACCCAAACTGATTATATGAGTATAGGTATAGATATGGGAAAGCACCCTTCTTCATCAGGTACTTGATTATAGTTGGAATTGGAGAGCATGGGACTAAGATGAGGCTTGCGATGCTGCTGGAGTTTACTTGTTTCTTTATACTTTAGTTTCTTTATTTCATTCCATCATTGTGTCATGTTTGGAGAATATATTAGATAAATATTCCATGCATTATATATATATATATATATATTGTGGCTTCTGTTGGATTTACTTTCAGTATTCCGTTGTTTGTTTCTGTTTGGTATTATTGATTCCTCTATTGTTTAATATTTAAATTCCACAATGTATACTCTTCTAATGAGGGAATAGTTTTACCAATATCACACCTTGTCCCTCACTACTATTCAGAAGCATCTGGAATTTAGGGAAATGATCTTGAGGTCATGTGACCAACTGGGTTTGGGGCACCTTCGGGAGGCACCTGGATCTGGGATATTACAAAGTGGTATAAGAGGCAAGTTTATTTCTAGATTTTATTATTTTTTAGTGACATTATAAAGGGATATGAAGTAAATTTAGTTTGTTAATTAGTTTTTCCTAGGACTAGCTAACCTGTGTATAGGAAAATTTCAAGTTTGCTTTAATATTACAATTTTTTGGTTTTGAAATTGTTACAGTTGATTTCTTTTCACCATTGGGTGATTAACTTGTTTTGTGCTAATATGAATGATATAATTGTGGTTCTATTTATGTTCAAACCCAATTATATTAGGGTACTCCATCTCATGAATCATATAGGCACTTATTAGAGATCACATGTCATGTATTCTTATCATGACATTTATGGTGGATTACTGATTTCATGTTGTTGTGATAGATGTTGTGCTAGATATGCATGTTTTTTGATAGATTTCATGATAAAAATACCTACTATTTTGATGGGGTATTGATACATATGAATTTTCATTTTTATGGACACCAAGCTTTGGTCCTTGAGGTGTTATGGTCCCTCTTGGATCGAAATTTGTTGGATCGTATTTGAACTTTAATTGAATTCTGTTAAGATATTACATGAATAAGGATTCCAAAATTTGTTTTTTGGGGAGTGTGGTCTCTCACGGATTAGAACTTGGCATGAAATGGCCAAATTTTACGATTTTTGAGGTTCCAGAGAAGTTTTGGAGGCTTACTATCTAGAAAACCTAGAAAACATGGCATGTGATGTTATAAACACATTCCATGTGTTATTTTGTTCTAGAAGAAATGACTTTTCTTAAGTACACACCATGTATTGTATGTACACGTCATGTAGTGGTTGACTGTGTGACTAACTATGTGAGCAGAGACATGGGGTTTCTAGACTTTTGTTCGAACACACTGTGTACTGGGAGTACACTCTATGCTTTAGACAACTGTGTATTCGTCCGTGTGACTAATGACATAGGTGGATAGAACTTTTGAGTACACACTATGTTTTGGGTGAACACACCGTGTAAAGTTACACCAATAAGAGCATGTAGTTCTAGCCTTATAGAAGTACCTGGGAAATAGGGGGTATTCAAGAACACGTCATGTCTCATGAGGAACACGGCGTGTGTATGGGTTGTTACATGAATAGATTTTCTGAGGTACATGCCCATGTTAAAGCTTAAGGGAATAGGTCGTGTAGTGTTACTACACGCCTTGTAACCATATTTTGGAAAAATTGAATGCTTTACTTCACTTTTTTCATACTTTTACTTCTGATTTGTAGTTCTATTAATATCATACTGAGGTTTGTGCTTGACCTTGAAGATACATGCCACCATAACGTCCTTCTATTGTACACCAGGTAAAGGGTGATGATCTGATATCAGAAATGGTAGATCAAGGACTACTAGTAGATCCTCCTGTCATGCCCGTCTTGGCACCAACTGTTATACTAGACATAGGTACTGATGAAAATTTCTGTGAAGGCTTTATGAGGATGATGCAGTCCTTTCAAGAAGCACCAAATCCTACCCCAACAATGGCAGAGTTGACATGGTTGTTCTAGCAGTAACATCCTCCCACTTTTTCGAGGGATGTAGGACCATAGGTTGTAGGGGTGTCCAGACCCGACCCAACCCGACCAACCCGACCCAGCCCAACCGGTTTTGGTTGGTTTGGTTTGGGTTCAAAATTTCATATGCATGGGTCTGGTTGATACGGGTTGACACATGGTTGGGTCGGGTCAGGTCATGGGTTGAGTAAAAAATGATCCAACCTGACCCAATGGACCCGAAGGAGAACCCCTGTGTTGCGACTTCTTTGCTCTTTCAAATTCATGCCACTGTTAATTTATAATAAATTTTTAATATATATCCTATGTTATACTGGAAGAGGAGAGAAAATACCCACCATGGAAGAGTAGAGGTTGATGGCAGAAATGGCGTTCCCCAGCTCCTTCGTCTCCGTGATCAAGATCGGAAGGAGAGGTTCCCGGATTTCCTGTAGTTCGTGAAGCTCAAGTACGTGAAGCTGGGCTACGGTTACTCCTGTAATTCTGTGACTATGCTTCAACTCCTCACCCCTTCCGCCACCTTGTTCATCGCCATGGCAGTTCCGGTTATGGGTACTGCCATCCAGGTCTCCACTATTTTCAAGGAAGGCTCTCGCACCATGATAGGGGCCAGCCTCACCTCATTGGTCATCATCTTCGCCGCTTACAGTGCGAGGTGGTCGAGGGAATTGTACCTGGTGAACTTCACCTTCTTCCATCCAGACGATAATCTTAAGATCTCCAACACCGGGTTCCTAAAGATGACGGATGAGAGAGGAAGGTTTAGGGAGGAGTCGGTCTAGTTCCAGCGTCAGGTCACCTCCCGGTCCAGGCTCGGGGACGAGACGTACCTCCCGGCTGGGGTCACGTCCAGGCCATCGTAACTCTGCATGAGGGAGGCCCGGGAAAAGGCAGATATGGTCATGTTCGGCTCCCTTGGCTCTTTGTTCGAAGGCACCAGGGTCCGGCCAGAGGAGGTTGGTATCCTTATCGTGAATTGCACCCACATCATCATTGTGTGCCATGATTTTCAACTACTTCATGCTCTGACCCGATGTGAAGAGCTACAATCTGGGTGGCATGGGGTGAAACATCGGCCTCATCTTCGTCGTCTTCGCCCGCCACCTCCTCCTAGATAACCCCGAGACATGGGTGGTGGTGGTGAGCACATAGAACATCACCCTCGACTGGTACTTCAGCGACAACCGCTCTATGCTGCTCTGCAACTGCATCTTCCGCATGGGCGGCGCCAGGACTGGGCACGGGACAAGTATGAGCTCTCGCATGCGGTGTGGACGCACAAGGGTGGGGAGGAGGATAGCTATGGGTGTGTGTACTAGAGGGGGGAAGGCAGGGACAGAGGCACCCTCCAAATGAATGACACAACATTAGAAGCGATGACGGGCAGGGATGGAGATTGTCGCCTCCTTGTACGACTCGGACTACAGTTTCATGTGGCTTGCAGTGAGGCAGTCGCTGTGAAAGTCGAGATTGTCTCCATCTCCACAACAACCTACCAAACCCCATATCTACTATCATCCCACCACTACCAATCATGCACGCCCCCGACTACCACTTTTGGAGTCGATTATTCATCTAGTTGAGGTGTTCCAGTAATAGCAGAGGAAGACGAAGCGAAGAGGGAAGAGTTGTCATCGTGCAATGTCTTTTTTTACATAACTCGATCGACCTGACCCAACCCAACCCGAACCAAGATGGGTTGGGTTAGGTTGGGTCCAAAATAAAAACCACCTCCAACCCGACCCGACCCATCTTTTTTTCGTTGGGTCGGGTCCAAAAAACACTCTAACTCAACCCAACCCGACCCATGGACACCTCTAATAGGTTTTAGAGTCATGATTTGAGGTCATGCTTTAAATATTAGATCATTTTGAGACACCTAATAAGAGGAGGGTGAATCTCACAACTTACATGCTACATTATTCCACCAAAATATGATGAGATGTTATCTCATAGGCAGGAAATCATCAATATATGGATTGGGAAGAGTTTCAGAGGACCTTCTATGATTACTTCTACACCGAGACATTGAGGGATGACCAAGCCTAGGAGTTCATGCATTTGGAACAGGGTTATCTTTTAGTGATGGATTGTCCTTCTCACTTTATAGAGCTTCAGCACGTCACACCTGTTTTTATAGGTGATGATTTATCACTGGCTAGGAAATTTGAGGATGACCTTAGGTACAACATCCGATCGTAGTTGAATGATTTCTGGTTAACTTTAGTGACTAGTATAGTAAACCAGGTGCTGATTACCTAACATAGTATGAGGGGGTATGAAGCTGTGATCCAGGGTGGTTCAGCATCAAGGGTTAGTGCTTCTTAAACTGATTGCAGAAATCATTTTAGGGAGATTTCACACGATGTTTCTTCAGGTATCTGAGTGGTGTTCTACTAGTGCAGAAAGAGTGGTCACACGAGACCACAGTGCTCAAGAGACATAGTTTAGTGCCGATATTCTGATATTATGGGTCATATTCATCATTTTATAGGATTTTCTCACTAGTAGCGAGTGAGAGGGGATCTGTTATGACTCCACATATACGAGCAGGTCCATCATTTTCTCATCAGTTAGAGAACTGGAGTTCATCAGGATATTTAGGTTGAGTAGGAGTTCATGGTCATGGTATCCATAAAATAGGTTTTTAGAGACAGTAGGGGCCAGATAAGGGTAGCCAGGTAGGGTCGTAGGGCTACGGTACAGGACAGAATTTTGCAATGGAGCAGACCCAGTATGAGCAGGATCCCTTACCCTCTATGGTTAGAGGTACAGTTCTAGTTGCCTTAGTTTTAGCTTCTCCTCTTTTCAATATAGGGGATTCCAATAGTCTTGTTTCTTTTGTTGATGTAGAGATCCTTGGGATCAATATCTGTACTTTTGATGATGTTTTGATTCTAGACGCTCTATTGGAAATTAGGATGGATACTGTGCGTTAGTTCAGGGAGTTCCCTCTTGAGGTTGAAAGGTATCACTTCTTATGGGACCTCTATGCCTTGGAGATGACAGGCATCGATGTTTTTCTCATAATGGACTGGTTAGTCTCCTTTCAAGATTTTGTTGACTTCTATCTCCATAGGGTGAGTTTCACGTCACCATAGGGGAGATCTTTTCTACACAAGGTAGAATGGTATGTCTAGGTGAGCAGGGATGGACCCGAGCATCATGGGTTGGGAGGAATCACATCCCAGATTACTAGTTTGTATCTGGATGACCAGGGAACTTTACAGATGGACTTTCCTCCAGTGGTGGATCATTTAAAATATGTCTTTATAGACAAATTTTCATGTTTTCCTCTAAATAGAGAGTTGTATTTCTCTATTTATCTTGTTCTAGGAGTGTCAATGGTGTCCATTCCTCGGTATAGGATAGTTACACCAGAGTTACAGGAGCTTAAGAAGAAGTTGAAGGAGTTGAAGGCAAAGGGTTTCATTTGACCCAGTACTTCTCCTTGGGGTTCTCCTATTCTTTTTGTGAAGAAGGTGGATGGTACCATCATACATTGTGTAGATTATTAGAAGATGAACTAGTTGACCATCAAGAACCGATATCCCTTGTCGAGGATTTATGATATATTTGATTGGATTTGAAGAGACATGGTGTTATCGAAGATTTAATTGAGATCCAGTTATCATCAGTTCCACATTAGATCATCAGATATACCTCTTACATCCTTTCTAATCATGAATGGTCTATATGAGTATTTGGTTATGTTTTTTGGTCTCACAAATATTACATTAGATTTCATGGAACTGATGAACTAAGTGTTACACCCTTACTTGGATTCTTTTGTGGTGGTCTTCATAGATAATATCTTGGTGTGCTCTCACAATCAACACAACCATACCATCCAACATGAGATCATATTGATTACACTAAGAGATAATTAATTATATGCTAAGATCTGAAAGTGAAACTTTTGGATGGATCAGATTCATTTCATTGGTCATGTTATATTTGATATAGGAGAGTTAGTATAAATAGAGAAATTTAGAGCATTAGTATCCTGGGTGCATCCAAAGAACGTCTTTGAAGTGTGCAGTTTTATGGGGTTGGATGGTTACTACATAATCTTTATTCAAAACTTTTTATGATTGGTAGAACCACTAAAGAGCCTGAATAAGAATGGTGTGAAGTACTTGTGGACAGATTCCTGTGATTTATCCTTTTAGGGACTAAAAGGGAAATTGACTTTAGCACCGATATAGATTTTTCCAAAGCCATGAAAGAGTTACACTGTTTACTGTGATGCATTTTTTATTGGTTTGGGAGTAGTGATTATGTAGGGGGAAAGATTCATTGTGTACGGGTCTCAGCAGTTGAGGTCACATGAGAGGAACTACCCTACTCACGATCTCTAGTTAGCTTTAATTGTGCATGCCTTCTGGTATTGGAGACATTATTTTTTGGGAGAGTATTTTTTTTGTGTTCACTAACCACTAAAGCCTCAAGTATATCTTTACTGAATGAGATCTGAATCTAAGACAGTGAAGGTGGGTTGATTACCTTTATTCTTTTGACTTTGATCTTTCCTATACGCCTAGGAAAGGCAATGAAGTGGCTGATGTGCTAAGTAGGAGGACTTTGATACAGGCAGTTTAGGAGGCCAGTAGTGAGTGGAAGATTATGGATCTATTCTCTAAGTTGAATTTGGAGGTTCATGATAAATAGGGGAAGATGTTTCTTTATTCTATAGTTATAACCTATTCGAGTGTGAATGAGGAAGCTATCAAATTCTGAAGGCCTAGTCTTACAGAAGAGTGTGTTAGGAGAGGACCATACTTTTGGGTGGACCATAGGTGAGGATGAGGTTTTTCATTTTTATGGATGTGTATGAGTGTCAGCAGATATACGCGAAGAGATATTGCAATATTTTCATGCCTCAGTATGGAAATATCATCATCGTGTCACCAAGATGTATCGATATCTACATCGTCAGTATTAGTGGTCAGGCATGAAGAGGGTTGAAGTTGTTTTTGTTATGAGATGTTCCACCTATCAGCAGGTGAAGGTGGAGCATCAATATCCGAAAGAGCTATTATAGTAGTTACCCATTCATGAGTGGATGTGGAATGATGTCGCGATGGATTTTGTGATAAGTTTACTGAGGTCGCATCGAGGGAATGATGTGGTTTGGGTTTTTATTGACAGACTCATTAAGGTTTTACATTTCCTTTCGATCAAGGAAACCTTCAGTGTTGATGAGATTACAAAGTTATACATCCAGGAGATAGTGGATTTTCATGGGGTTTTGCACTCTATCATTTCAGGCAGGGATGACCAGTTTACTTCTCATGTCTGGTAGGGACTACAGAGGGATTTGGGTACACTGGTACTTCTAAGTAAAACTTACCATCAATAGACAGATGGATAGTCTGAGTGCATGATTCATGTTTTGGAGGAAATTTTTCAAGTATGTGTCCTAGACTTCCGGGGATCATGGGAGAGACACATACCCCTAGTGGAGTTTTCCTACAATAATAGTTTTCAAGCAACAATTCAAATGTCACCTTATGAATATTTGTACAGTAGGCCATGCTGATCATCCAAATGTTGGTTGGAGGAAGGAGAGGCGGTTATGATGGGACCTCATCTTGTCGAGGAGACTAATGAGAAGGTGGATTTGATTCGAAAGAAGATGGATACTACACAATATCTCCATAAATATTATTCTAATCGACGGACATGACCTCTGGAGTTCAAGGTCGGAGATCATATTTTTCTATGTGTCACACTGAGGTTGGGACACAAGAGGATTATGAAATAGGGGAAGCTTTCACCTAGATACATTGGGCTGTTTGAGGTTTTAGAGAGAGTTGGGTTGATTGCCTATCTGTAGTAGTTACATCAGAGCTACCTTGATATGCACAATGTCTTTCATGTTTCTCAGCTATGAAAATACTTTTAAGACTTTTCTCGTGTTTTTCAACCAAATGAGGTCGAGTTAGAGGTGGATGAATCCTTCAAGGAGAACCCTATTTAGTTTTTGGATCACATCACGAAGGTTCTTCGTGGCCAGTATGTTCCTCTAGTATAGGTGCTATGGTAGCATGGGCGAGTGTAAGAAGAGACTTGGGAGAGGGAGGTCGATGTTTGATCGCAGTGGTTGGAGTCGTTCACAGATTCTTCTTCACCACCCTTGGAAGGGAAATTTGGGGACAAATTACTTTAAGGGGAGAAGTTTTTAAGAACCCAGATCTTCATTTCAATTATGGATCTTATTTCGGGTTTTTTTAAGGAAAAATAAAGAAAATAGTATTTTCAAAGTACATTTTGTGTACTTATGAGTACATTTCGTGTACCTATCTTGCCGCATATACCCACATTTTGACCATGTAATATCCGAGTACATGGTTGTGTGGTGACCTATAAGACCCGCTTAATTCGGGGTTCGGTTGAGACTAATACACAGTGTGTAATATTAATAAACACTCCATGTACTTTTATTTTTATTTAATATATCAGAGTGGGTTCATGTATTATGTCTGGAAATACTTTCTTCTTCTCGTGTTTCATACAGGAGCACTCCGGAATGATGGATGAAACCCAAACCCCCAATTCTCCATCTCAGCTCTGATTGAGACCCTATTGGGTGTGTTGGAATTCTACCAGTGAGTTCTCGAATACTCTTGGGAATTTCTTTATAATTCCTTCTCTCACTTGAGTTATCAAGGGTTGATCTTTTTTCACCGTTTTATAGATCTACACCATTTTATGCTAATTCAAAGTCCAAAGTTTAGTTATATTGATCATACGACATCGAGGTAGTTGGTTTGTGCCATTAGTTGTTTGTCTTTGGATTATATATGATAAAAGTGATGCATACCCACGTTTGGGGTATTGTGAGATTTGGAATTAAACCCTGTTTATTGCCTATTATAGTTTGATTGATTAATAAAGGGTTGTTTCTTATGCATAAGGTTAGATACCATGTCTAAGGGACACCCCATGGGTGTGTTTCACTTGATTGACTGTTTATGGATGATTGGTCTTGGATGCCTTCTAGGCCTTCCTTATTTTCCAAGTCGTGTTTTGTTAGGATGGAGATGTTGATTATATGAAATGGTTGTGATATGTATTGTGAATGTTTGACCCAAGGTTTATACCATGAGAGTTTCCCATATGGGAATTTATAATTAATTTAAGGAATGTTTGACAAAGGGGGATTGGACTATGAGAGATTCTAAAATAGGTCATTTATGTAAGTTTTAATAGAATGTTTGACCCAAGGGTATTGATTGTGAGATATTCTAGGTGGTCATTAATATTTGATTAAATGAATGTTTGACCCAAGTGTTTTATACTACTATTAGAACTTGCATAGATTTTCATTTATAATTAATTGATTCTATGTTGGACCGAAGGGGTTAGACTAGGAGAGCTTCCCAGAGGGTCATTTGTGAATAATTGAATGATTTTGAAGAGTCTTCCAAGACAAAGAACAAGATTGGATTTTGTCTTACTTAATTGTTTAGATGGTCTTATGAGACATCTATTTTTGTTACTTTACACAAGGGATATAGATATTAGGCTAGATCATAGGGTTACATTATTCAACAAATGAATAATAAATGTTAAATGAATGTAATTGAAAACTATAAGATTGGTTACCTTTGAGTATTTCCTAGTTTATTGATTTACTTTTTCATATTACCTTCTATATATATTCATTGATAGTTGGGCATAGATATTTTGGTGGTTGAAAACAGGGATTCGTTTCACACCCTGTTTGGGTCATTCTTTTGGACCTAAACAGATTATATGATTTCAAGTATAAATAAGCTAAAGTTTCCTTCTTTATCAGGTACTCCATTGTTGTTCGATCTAGAGATAATGGGACCAAGATTAGGCTTACAATACTGTTAGAGTTTACTTATTTCTTTTGTACTTTGGTTTCTGTATTGATTTCCAGTATTGTGACTGTTTGGATACTTTCTTAATTACATATTTCAGGAATCATATATATATATATATATTGTGGATTCTATTAGATTTACTTTTTTTCTACCTATGTTTATTTCTGTTTGGTATTATTTCTTTCGCTATTGTTTACTATTTAGATTCTACCATGTATACTCTAACAATGAGTGAATTGTTTCCCCAATATCACACATTGGCCCTCGCTTCTAGTCATAAGCCTCTGACCTTTGGGGAAATTCACTTGAGGACATGTGACCAACTGGGTTTGGGGAACCATTGGGTGACACCTTGATCTAGGATATTACAACCCTGATCCTAACATGCTTATTACATGTTATTGTTAATATGATGCCTTTATATGGGATTGATAAATTCATGGAACAAGTTGTATTTCTTCATGAATGTTTATTATATATATTATTAAACCATAAATAGGATGTGGAATGATTATAAGGGATTTTTGATAACGGTGGATAATCCCGCTCCCATACATGAGGTGTTGAATTTATAGCGTATCACACTAGTGATACTAGTGGAATGTTGGGATGAGGCACCATGCTCCCTATTTAGAGTGTTGGCATGATGGAGCACTCACCATACCAATTGTTGAGTTCATGGAGTCTCACACTCTATTGGGATGTACTGTATGTACCCTTTTTCATGAGCTTATAAGCTCGTTTAGAATGGTTATGGATGTCTGAGTTATGATCGATCCAACCACAAACTAGTATTCATGGTATATGTCCATTAAACATTTGCAGAAATTTGATTCATATAGATGGATGCAATATATAACTCAACTATATATATATATGTATATATAATTATTAATATATATATATATATATATTAACTGGTCATATATTCGTTCTGGCAGTGAGATGAAGCTGGTAGATTCATCCAAGTGTTCGAGTGGAACCTGATCCATCTTATGTTATAATTTATGTACTGTTTATTTTTTGGTGTTTCATGTACACTACTTAATTTATATTTCATTAAATGGATTGGGTTAGACATAGTGGGTGTCGGTTTACACGGATTTCTATCTCACACCCTGATCGGGCCACCATTACTCTAGGGTACCTGAGTAGACCTTATTTTTGTAATACCAACGACTATTTCTTGAGTTGTCTTTCTTATACCTGGGATATATGATCATAGGACTGAGATTCTGATCTATATTCTTGTGGAGCTAGTCATTGGGAATTTATTTTTTTATTACATTGTATTGATATTGTTATTATTACTTCTTGTACTTGTAGCATCATTGTTCATACATGCATTGTATTAAATTGGTATTGGACACTTTTATTTAGATTACTTTATTCTTCTTCTTCTATCTATCTATCAATTATTTAATACATATTTTTTTATCTATTATTTACCTTCAGATATACCATTGTGATACTATGATATGAGGTTATATTCTCCCCGTTGTAACCTCCATTGACCCTCACTTCTAGTTGGAACCCTCTAGCATAAGGGGAGATGCGCTTGATTCCATGGGACCCATTGGTCTAGATACCGTCTTCGTATTCTTTTAGGTCAAGGAATTACACCCATGTTTGTCAACATATCATCAGCAGGTGCCTTTCCCTTTCCTAGATTATAAATATAATAGTTTTTTCGCATCCTAGAAGGTTCCTACATAGATAATGAGTATTAAACTTATTAGGTAGTCCGCACCCCACCCCAAATAACCTTTCATAAGATATAACATATTATAGTAATAATATAATATCTTAGGAACTGGAAAATATAAATCACATGGAATATATCAGAGTCTAACATATATATTTTTATAAGAAAGATAACTCCTTACCATGGTAGGATCCATACCTACTTACCTACTTAGATCCTCATCTCTGGATCTAAGATTATATCCTCAGACCATCCCTTATGGGAGGCATCATAATAACCTTTATTGGATTACAAATGTACTTATATTTACCCACACATATGGAGAGTTGTGTAACAAGAATTAAACGTCCTAGAAACTAGTCTCAGTGGAAAAAATATTAGTTCAAGACAGTTAGGTAAATCTCATAGATCATCCAAGGAAATATGGGAATGGGTATAAAAATAAAGGGTGTTACAATCCAATCCCAATATGTCAGCTGATATAACAAGTCAAGGCCTAATTATTTTCATGGATAGAAAACCTATACACCATAAAGGGGGGCCTAATCAATATTATATAACATGATATATACACACCTAAAAATTAAAATGTATTTAGTATGTAAAAAACATTTAGTTCTAATTTTTTAACCAATTATTTTCAAAAATATCAACAAGCATGAAATTTTATAAATTAAAAATAATTTTTAATAATAAACTGAAGCCACTCCAAACATGAATCATGAATTACAATTTAAGAAATAGACATTCTAAAAAAATCATAACATATAAATCAAATACCCAAAGTATAAAATATATCCAAGGAATTATAGGTATAACCATGGAGGAGATAAGAATAGCCTTTATTCATAAAATATTTAAGGGGAACCCATTATTAATTTAAAAAATGTATTTTTAGTTGGGTTCACCCAGCCCTACTCTATAACTACTAAAAAAACGCCTTTAACACAGCTAGAATCACCCTTTATCAGTGATAGAAAATCACTAACTACCATAGCATGGCTAAAAGTCCATGGATTTTATCAGTGCTAAAATTGAACTGATAAAGGGTAGATTTATCAACTCTTTTAATATCACTGACAAAAATATTATTTATCAGTGATTTTAAAAGCACTGATAAAATAATCCATTTATCAATGCTTTATAAATCACTAATAAAGTAAATCTTTATAAGAACCTCTCAAAGTGCTGATAAATCATACTTTTATCAATGCATTTATTATCATTGATAAAGATGAAAACTACACAACGATACCGCAACACACTGCATCACTAGAAACACGTGTGGTGTGCTACAACAACACACTACATCAGCATAAATAGCAAAAAAATTACCAAAATAAGATAAAAATACTTAATTTAGATGAAATAAAATTTCTAAAAAAATACAAGAATAATAAAACACTATTATAGAGTATGTAAGTTTTTTTAATAAAATTAATGTAAATTTTGAATAAAAAAGATGCACTTAGAGTCATATCGGTCACACCGTGAGTCGAATTGATGTGTGACTAATTCTTAAATGTCACAAATGACTTGTGGATAATTTTCCTAAAGTACTGAAACAATCAGAGTGTATTTGATAGGTTTTGGTTATATTAGTTGTTTTTTTATTAAAATTAATGTCATTTTTGAATAAAAAGATGCACTTGGAGTCATATAGGTCACACTGTGTGTCGTATTGAGGTGCGGAAGATTCATACACATCACAAGTGATGTTTAGATCATTTTCCTAAAGTATCAAAACAATCTGAATGTGATTTCTTAGTTTGGAGTATGCCACGTGTGTTTTTTACTAAAATGTTATTTTAAACTGGAAACATGCACTTTAGACCATATAGGTGGCATTGTGTATCGGTTTGACATGAGATTAATTCGTACACATCAAAAATTAATTATTAATTGTTGTCCCAAATTATCAATACAATCCAAGCGTGTTTTTTAGGTTTTCAGTGAGTGAAATTTTTTTATTAAAATGTCAATTTTAAACTGATAACGAACACTTGGAGTCATACCTATGACACAGTTCATCAGATTGAGGTGTGGTTGATCCCTACTGAAAGTTACTAGTTGGAGTAATGTATCACTGAGAGAGGGAGGGGTGAATTAGTGATACTCTTTTTCTTTAATGTTTCTTTTCAATTGAAATAACCTTTGCCTTCTGTTAGAGATTTCAATTCCCTACTAAAAACAAACTCAACATACATCCAAAGGAAAACAAATATTTAAAAGGTTCGCTATTGAATAAGAATATCTAGGTCCTTTGTATGGTTTATAAATGATCCAATAACATACAATAAACTAAGAATAAAAATTTATGGATTACAAAGAGTAGGATATACCTTTACCCTCATGTAGCACTGTAAAACAATCCCACTAGTCGTGTCCACCCTCTTAGAACAATAGAGTAATACAATTGTTTTGTAATAACTCATGTTACATGCGCTTAATTTCAATTCAAAAAATGTATTCAAATTGTAATACAATTCATCAATTCCTTACCTAGAAGAAAGATAAGAACTACCTAGACTTTATTATGAAACATTGAGTCTGATTCCTCTTACTACAATTCATTCAAAACAAAGCTCCCAGTTCGATTCTTTCAATACAAATATCTGAGTTTGATTTTTTCAATACAAAGATCCCATTACGATTCTTTCAAAACCAAGCACCTAGTCTGGTTTTTTCAATACAAAGATCCCATTATGATTCTTTCAAAACAAAGCACCCAGTCTGATTTTTTCAATACAAAGAACCCAATCTAATTTTCAGATAGAAAAAAATAGAGTTGAATTGGAACCACTTCAATTCCCAAAAAAAATTTCATTCCAAATAGAATATGAATGAATTGGCACCACCCAAAAAAATTGTCAATCTGAATGGAATTGATCTCTTCTTCTCTCTAGAAACTCTGATCTTCTCTCTCTTCTACAAGTCACACAAGTACAATGTACTTCATGCCTTTTAGAGGTGACCCAAAACATTTTTAAGTGGGAATCCCAAAACACTCTCCCACTCACTTAAATTCACCCAAATATGAATTTCTCCTGAAATATCAGAGTTATTATGACTTCATCAACACTTCTCGATTGTTCTCGAATCTTCTACAATCTTCATCTCTTCTTTTCTGGACTCCCATTTCAAATGTCAATACAATTACAATTGATGAGAAATACATGGGTCTGAAACTGATTCTCTCATATTGATTTATTTAAAACGATTCTTGATACCATACCAATTGAATGTGTTAGAAGAAATGCACTTCTCCACTTGAGAAACAATCACTCTTTTGAAATGAATGGATCACCCTTTGAAAATTCATTCATTAGTCTCCCTCTCTTTTATTTTATCTTTACCCACATGAGAAAACACACTTCATTCACCAACATGTGCTTGTATCATGACTACCTTCATGACTTTGAAATCATTGGGGATCATCTTTAGCATCATCTGAATTAATTTGGAAAGTATTGTAACTTTCCATTCATTCTTGCCTCTTTCTTTTCATCTCAACCCAAGCATGATCTTTTCTGAATACAAATGGTATGGATACTATTATCCTAGATACAATCATTCTAGATATGATTGTTGGTTATGATTATTGGTTATGATCATTCTAGTTACGATCATTCTAGATATGATCTTGCTGGATATGATCATTCTGATTAAGATTGTTCTGGTTACAGTCATTCTGGATATGATCATCCTAGTTATGATTACTGTAAATGATCAAATACAATCTAAAGACAAAGATCTTCCCAAATACAATACAAAACAATATAAATATTATTAATTCTCAATCAAAACCATCTCAATCTTTTTCTTCTACCCGAATAAGATTATTTTGAAAAAAATCACTATATCATCTTCCATCGGAATCACCTTTTCCATCGGCATCACCCTTTTCAACTGGCATTACCTATTCAATCGATATCACTTTTCACTTCTAGTTGGTATCCAATTATTTTGAAAGACAATCGATACAATCTAGATATGATTATTTTGAAATAAATTCAACACAATCTAAATACAATTGTTTTCTAATTGTTTTCAAAAAGAATAGGAACCATTTATTTTTTTATTGTTTTGAAAAACAATAGGCATTGCTACTTTTTTTTTGTTTTTTTTTTGAAAAAAAAATAGAAACCACTGCTTTCTTTTCTAATTTTTTTGAAAAACAGTCTATATAAAATTCTTATTTTTGATTGGAAACATCTCTTTCAATCCCCCATTCTTCTATCAAGATTTCATTTAAAGTTCTCACATCAACACATGATTTATATGAAATAAACACTAGAAAAGCATCATCATAATTGAAATGGGTCTAATTATTTTCAAAAAAACCAAAAAAATTGTTTCCAAAAAACAAGTGAAGTGATTCCCTTTATTAAAAACATACCTTGACAACAAAATACAACACTTTAAACCTTTATCACCTTGATCATATGATTGGTCCCAAAAATTTCCCCTTTGAATTTTTTTTTTTCAACCAAGTTTCATAAATCACTGAACATTTTAAACTCAAGTAATGGATTACATATCAATAATTCTAAACCTATGTGATCTACCTCATTTTAGGAAACAAGAATCATTAAAAGCAAAACCATGCTATCCAAAATAGTGATCGTGGCCACCTCTTTCTTTTCTTCATTATTACAAGAAAAAAATCAATTTATTTTCCTACAACCACTCCAACAAACATTTAGAACAGTTCACACACAAAACAATACTAAATTCATAACTTACCCACAACTCTCTCTTTAGTGCAATAGATTTATGAAACAAAAAAAATCCCCCTTAACAAAAAAATCCAAAGGTAAGATAAGAGAGGGGATAGATACACATACCTCATCCTTGAAGAGAAAGAGGTTGGACACCCTTGTTCAACCTCATTTTTTAGAATGATTCTTTCGATAAAGGTTTTGTGAAGATATCAGCAACTTGTTCCGATGTTGGAACATACTCTAGCTTCAATTCACTCTTATCCACATTCTATTTGATAAAATGATATTTTATATCAATATTTTTTGAACTAGAATGTTGCACTAGATTCCTGGTGAGATTGATTGTACTTTTATTGTCAGAACCCAAGAACAAGGGTAACTGAACTTCAACAAGTATTCCAATTGTGTTTTCATATACATAAGTTGAGTAGCAGATTAGGTAGCAGAAACATACTCATCTTAAGTTGTACTGAGAGTTACTAAGTTTTGATTTTAATAATTCCAACTAACACAATTCTTTCCCAAAAAGAAAACACCACCAAATGTAGATCTTCTATCATCAATATTTCCTGACCAATCTGTATCAGAATACCCAAATAAATCAATATTATCTGAGCTGCAATACCTGATTCTTGCACCTATGATGTATCTGAGAATTATTTTTCTTACAATAAGATGTGATTCTCTATGAGAAATATGAAATCTTGCACATAAGGTAACAGCATAAACAATGTTGGGTCTTGAGGTAGTCAAATACAATAGGCTTCCAATCATCTTTCGATACTCTTTCTGATCTACTTCCTTTCCATCTCTAACTTTACTCAATTTTTTCCCCATTTAAATGGGTGTGGAAATAGGTTTTGAATTTTCCATGACAAACCTCTTGAGAAGTTCTTTTTCATACTTTTTTTAGGAGAGGAAAATGTGTTCTTTCTTTTGTTGGATTTGTAACCCAAGAAAGTATTTCATTTCTCCTAGCATGGAAATTTCAAATACATTTTTCATTTATTCAGAAAATCTTTCACATCTTCCTTCATCATTCCCAAAAAAGATAATATCATCAATATAAACATTTAAAATGAGAGAATATACATAAATTTCTATTATGTAAATATTTTTATCCACTCTTTATTTGTTAAAATTCATCTTTCTTAAACATGTATCCAATTTGGAATACCATGCTCTAAGAGCTTGTTTTAGGCCATACAATCCCTTTTTCAATCTGAACACATAACCTTCATCTTTTCCAATAAAAAAGACACAGGGTTGTTAAATATAAACCTCTTCTTTAAAGATAACCATTTATGAATGTAGATCTAACAACCATTTGAAAGATCTTATAGCCTCATTGTGAGACAATATTAAGAAAGACTCTGATTGTTTCCAGTATTTCCATAGGAGAAAATGTTTCATCAAAATCAATACCCTCAATAAATGAGTACCCTTTTCACACCAATCTTGTTTTGTTTCTTATAACCTCAACTTCTTCATTAATCTTATTTCAGAAAACCCATTTTGTTCCAATGATGCTTTTATTTTTAGGATTTGGTAAGAGTTCTCATATATTATTCTTTTCAATTTGATCCAATTATTCATTCATGGTTTGAACCCATTCCAGATGCTCAAAAGCTTCTTTCACAACACTCGGTTCCACTTTTGAATACAAATAAGTATGTGTAAAGGAATTGGTTTTTCTTCTTGTTTAAACCTTCTGTTGTTCATCACCAATTATATTCTGTACTTCCACGTGTTTTCTCATCCTTGGATAAGATTTCCAATTTTCTTCATCACTTGAAATAGATGAGTCATATTCTTCTTCTTGAGAAGGAATATACTTGTTTTTATCCTTATCAAAGAAATTCTTCAACTTACTCAACTTCATTGTTTTCCTAAATATGTTTCTATTTCTCAGATACTTCAATCACTTTCACAACAACTGAATCAACAATTATTTTTGTTTATTTATTATAGCATTTGTATCATCTTCCTTCTGAAGAGTAGCATAGAAATATTCCATCCTCACCTTTTTTTCTCATACCTACCATAGTTTCGACCTTTCTTCTTTATAATACAAGGACTCCCAAAAACTCTAAAGTGCTTAAAACTTGGAGTTTTTACATAAAAAATCATAGAGAGTCATACCTTATTGAGGCCTACAGAAATAATTGTTCTGAATGTAAACATAATTACTCATGGATTGCCTCCAAAAGTAATGATAAAGGCCATACTCAAGTAACATGGTTCCTTCCATTTCCACCAGGATTCAATTATTTCTTTTAGTAACCCCATTTTTTTGGAAAGTGTATGGAGTTCTATACTCATGCTAAATTCCATGATTCTCAAGATAGTTTTTAAACTCTTCACTTCTGTATTCACCACCATTATCAGTTATCAACTTCTTCATAAAATACTCACATTCTTTCTCAACTTTTCTTCTAAAACATTTAAACATTTTCCAAGAATCCTATTTGTGTTTCATGTACATAACACAAGTAATGCGATTAAAATCATCAATGAAATTAATGACTTAATTATCTCCATGTGTTTATTATTTTCTCATTTTCCCACATATATCAGAATGGATTGGCTCCAGGGGTTATTTTGAACAAATATCAACATTCTTATGCACAACATTTGTAATCTTTCCTTTCTGGAAAATAGTGCAACACCAATCTCTACTTCTTGGAAAATTAGGAATGTATTGAACACCATCTCTTTTAGATAACATTATCATGTTTCTCTCACACATATTCCTAAGCCTTTTATGCCATAACTGATTCTCTTCCACCATACTTATGTAACAACAGTTTTGTGAATCACCAACCTGAAACAAGTTTCCTTATGTACGTTGACCTCTTGTAACAATCTTTCCATATTCCTCACTCTTTAAAAAATCCATCTTTCTTGAAGATAAATTTGTTACCCTCATCACACAATTGTGAAACACTTAGCAGATTGTGTTTTATCCCATCAACACACAATGTTTTCTTAGATTTCATCTTTTCTTTTACAATGATGGATGACCCAACACCTTTGATTTTCAATGATTCATCATTTCCAAATGTCACTATGCATTTTTTAAAATATTTCACATCCTTCAACAATTTCACGTCTCTGTCATGTGAGAAGAAAATCAACAATCAAGTATCCAAGTTTGTTCTCCTTTCATGGATTTTAATGTAGTTTCAACAACAAGTGCTTTTTATCCATTATTTTCATTATTCACCTTCATATTTTGAAAATTGAGAATACTTTTCTAAGACAATAGTAAAAAGATACATCCTTTTGCAAGGTGTCTAAGTTGTTCACATCTTTCACAAATAGTTTCCAAGGGTTGGAACCTATTTTCAATCTTCACTTCATTCTTTTTATATTTTTTCAAGACAACCTTCTCGTTTTTCTTTATTTAAGGAGATTGACTCCCCCTCAATATCTTCCTTTCATAACCTATTGAATAATAGTAATGGTTTTGATTGAACCAACAAATACATGTTGTGTGCTCGAATCCCCTACAATACCATCAGTACCCATAAAAAGAGTATTTGCCTTTCAGACCTCCATACTGATCAGAATTTTGAATTTTTTTCTCAGCCACCTTCTTCTATTTCTTTTCCAATTCACCAACATTTCTATTATCAATCAGATTCCTTCTATTATTTTCGGAATTATCGAAACCAAAAGTAGTGGAAATGTATCTAGATTAAGAATGTTTCAAAACATTCTCAACCTGGTTGGTCTTGGATACATACATAACATTCCCATCTTTCTACATTTCAAAAATAATTCCATTATTCTTATCACCCTTTGATGGTGTCTTTTGTTGAACCTTTTCAAGTTTATCATTACCAAATTTAGGGATAGAGTTTTGGAAACATAGACTTTTATTTTTAGCTTCAGAGAGTTTTTTTGGACAAGTTCCAACTCTTATTCTTTTACTTTAAACTTCACCTCTAAATGATCATTACGATTCTTTTCTTCATCAAGAGATTTCTTCAAATCATCAATCTATTTAATCATCTTTTATTTCTCACTAGAAAAACATTCTTGGTTTCTTGAGCATTCATATTCCATCTTTTTTTCTTTTTTGCTTTTCAAGCCTTTTGATCTTTCTCAAACATTCTCTCAACTCTTCTTTCAGATGCATTTCAAGCTTAGTTTCTTCTTCTATAGAACTACTGCTTCTGAATTATTCATCATTCACTATTTCAATGAATGTATTTTCAATACCATACTCAATTTATTTTTTGGATTGAGCATCACTATATTCTTCTTCATAATCTTTGGACAAGAAACTTCTTCTTTTTGATTTGAAGAATTTCTTTTATTTTCCTTTGTCTCCCTTTTTCTTCCACGATCTCCTTATCTTTAATTCTTTAATATCACTATCATCTTATTTCTTTATTTAAGGAAAATTAGCCACAAAGTGACCAACACATCCACATTAAAAAAATTTCAAGGGATGTTTATCTTTGTATTTCCATGAACCTCTTTTCACATTGTTAGAAAACAAGGAAAGGATTTCATTGAGGTTTTTACATACCTCATTTTCAGAGTCGAAATCACCAGATTCATCTTAAATAAAAATATTATTTGACTTTTCTTTCTTCATATACTTTAAATACATTTCTCTATCAACCTTTGTTTTTATATTCATAGCATTCTCTCTTCTCATTTCATAGGTGATAATAGTGTTATCTAAATCATTAAGCGATAAGTTTTAGGATCTCTATCTTCCAATGAAGAAACTTTTACATAGAATTTATTACGTAGGATTCTCAAGATCATTTAAACAATTATATAATCCTTCATCTTTTCACTAAGACATCTGATAGTACCCACAATGTCATTCACCCTGGTAAAGAATTCCCCAACAGATTCATGTTCACCCATCTTCAAATCTTCATACTTCAATCTCCATATTTGTTACTTTGCCTTATTCACTTTTTTATTACCTTAGTATATGTTTTTCAATTTATCCCATATACCTTTAGCTATGGAAACACCTTTAAAACTCAAGAACTCGCTTTTAGAAAGTGATGATAATGTAGCATTGTTGACCCTTCCATCATTCTCAAGAAACTTATTGTCAACCGATTTAAGTGGATCACAATCATCAATGGGAGGAAACCCAACTGTTGTAGCCTCAAGAACATCATAACTGATAGATATAAGATACAAAACCATTATACCTTTTCAGATATGATAGTTCTTTCCATCAAAAATTGGAATACCTTTACTATTTACACATTTCACATTCTCTATTAGCAAAGAATAGTGAAGGAAACCTACCTCTGATACCACATGAAAGTTCCTAGTCAGTGTAATGTTTCACTGAGAGGGGGAGGAGTTGAATTAGTGTTACACTTTTCTTTTATGTTTCTTTTCAATTGAAACAACATTCACCTCCTGTTATAGATTTAAATTCCCAACTGAAAACAAACTCAACACACATCCAAAGGAACACAATGATTTATAAGGTTCTCTATTCAAAAAGAATAACTATGTCCATGATATGGTTTTGAAATGATCCAATACCATACATCCCACTAAGAAAACAATCCATGGATTACAATGAGTAGGATATACCCTTACACTCATGTAGCACTATGAAACAATCCCACTAGTGTGTGTGTACCCTCTTAGTACAATAGAGTAATACAGTTATTTTGTAACAAATCATGTTACTTGAGTTTCTTTTAAACTCAACAAATGTATTCAAATTGTAATGCAATTCATCAATTCCTTACCCAAAAGAAAGGTAATAACTACCTAGAATTTGTTATGAAAGACTGAGTATGATTCCTCTGAGTATGATTCTTTCAAAACAAAGCTCCCAGTCTGATTTTTTCAATACAAAGATTCCATTACGATTCTTTCAAAACCAAGCACCCAATATAATTTTTTTCAATATAAATCTCCCATTATGATTCTTTCAAAACAAAGTTCCCAGTATAATTTTTTCAATACAAATATCTCAATCTGATTTTTGGATAGAAAACAATAGAGTTGAATCAGCACAACTTCAATTCCTGAATATAGCTGTCATGCCGAATAGAATATGAAGGAATCAGCACCACCTAAAACAATTGTCAATCTGAATAGAATTTATCTCTTCTTCTCTCTAGAAACTCGTAGCTTCTTTCTCTTCTACAAGTAACACAAGTAAAATTTACTTCACACCTTTTATAGGTGACCCAAAACATGTTTAGTCAGGAATCCCAAAACACCTTCCTGCTCACATAAATTCACCCGAATCTGAATTTCTCCGGAAATCTCAGAGCAATTATGACTCCATAAAAGCTTCTCGATTCTTTTCAAATATTCTAAAATATTCATCTATTCTTTTCTAGAATCCCATTTCAAATGTTAAAACAATTAAAGTTGATGATAAATACATGGGTCTAAAACCGATTCTCTTAAAATTATTTATTCAAAACAATTCTTAATACCATAACAATTGAATGTGTTTGAATAAATGAACTTCTATACTTGAGATACAATCACTCTTTTGAAATGAAAGGCTCACCCTTTGAAAATTCATTCATCAGTTTACTTCTATTTTATTTTCTCTTTACCCATATGAGAAAACAAACTTCATTCTACAAAATGTGCTTGAATCATTACTACCTTCATGACATTGAAATCATTGAGGGCCAGCTTTAGCATCGTATGAATTCAGTTGGAAAATATTGAAACTTTCCATTCATTCACGCTTCTTTCTTTTCATCTCAACCCAAGCATGATATTTTCTTAATACAAATGGTTTGGATACTATTATCCTGAATACAATCATTATGGAAACGATTTCTAGTTACGATTGTTGGTTATGATTATTCTAGTTACGATCCTTCTGGATATGATCATGTTGGATAAAATCATTCTGATTACGATCGTTCTAGTTACGATCATTCTAGATACGATCATCCTACCTATGATTGTTGGACATGATCTAATACAATATAAAGACAAATATCTGCCCAGATATGATACAAAACAATCTGAATATGATTCATTCTCAATCAACGCCATCACATTTTTCTTCTTTAACCCGAATACGATTGTTTGGAAAAAAATCAGTGTCTCATCTTCCATCAGCATCACCTTTCCCATCAACATCACCCATTTCAACCAGAATTACCTATTCAATTGGCATCACTTTTCACTTCCACTTGGTATAAAATTGTTTTAAAATACAATCGATACAATTTTGATACTATTGTTTTGAAATATAATCGATACAATATGGATACGATTACTTTCTTATTGTTTTGAAAAACAATAGGCACCACTGATTTCTTTTCTGATTATTTTGAAAAACAATAGGCACCTATGCTTTCTTTTCTGTTTGTTTTGAAAAATAATAGGCACCACTGCTTTATTTTATGATTGTTTTGAAAAACAATATGAAAACAATTATTTTTTGATTGGCAGCATCACTTTCACTCCCCCTTTCTTCTATCAATCTTGCATAAAAAGTTCTCACATCAACTCATGATTTATATGAAACACAAACCAGCAAAGTATTGTCACAATTATCATGGGTTTGATTCTTTTCAAAACATAACTAAAACAATTATTTCCACAAAACAAAGTGAGTTGATTTACTTTCTTCAAAACATATCTTAACAACAAAAGACAACACTTCAAACCTTCATCACCTTGATCTTCAGCTTGGTCCAAACACCTACACATCACAAATGGCATATGGATATTTGTTCAAATGTACCAAAATAATCTGAGTGTATTTTCTTGATTTTTAGTATTCCATGTCTGTTTTTTACTAAAATTTCATTTTAAACTAGAAATATGCACAATGAATCTTATCTTAAGTGAAAATTGTTTTTACAACTTTTAAAAAAATCTCAAACACAATCATGGTATGATCCTTATTCTACTTAATTTCCTAAAAATTTCATTATTTTTATGCTAGTTCTTATTATCCTCCTCTTCCTTGGTCTCCACCTTGGTCTTCGCCGCTACCTCCTCCTCCACATCAGTGTCTAACTCCAAATTTTCCTCCACATTCACCTTTGCCTCCACATTATCCTCTTCCTATACCTTCTCCTTCGTCTCTATAATTTCCCTATAATTTTATTGTTTCCAAGTCAAAACTTCTAAACAAATTGATTTCCTCCATTAGCCTTCTCCTTGAGAAAGAGACCAAAAATAATATATAAGCATTCTAACACTAATTCTTTACACCCCAAATATTTTTTGAAGTTCATAACTCATAATAGATCACAAACATAGAAGTTAATCACCTAAATTTGTTATTAGCATACATTCTAACAAAAAGTATGCTTCCCACTTGTCTCTAAACAAATTTATTTCTTCTTTTGAGTAACTCCATTGTCATCAATATTGATAGTAATGAGAAAAAATATAGACAAAATGATTATGAAGTATATTTAATGAATTTTTAATTAGCTTCATAAATTACCAGTTGGTGGATGTTGGTCTTTTCGTTCTTTTTTATTTCCCTCAAAAAAATTAAAACATAATTATCTTGTTTCAAACACTACATAAATGTTAACCAAAATAAGTAAAATTTTTTGAAATGTTTTTATTGTTAAATATTTCTATATATACCTTAATTTTTTTCCAATTTTAGTGATCCAAAAGTTTTAGATTTTCATACATCGTCTTCATTCCATGATCTAGCCTATATTGAGCGACCATCCTATCATAACAAAATTCTCATTAAAACATAAAATAAACATATAATTCGAATTTTATCTATAAAATGTTGATTGTAGTGTATTACATATTCACAACACACATCATGTGTGTTAATTTGGTTGGAAATCTATGCATTGAATCCAAAAAATTAATATATAGGTTGTCTATGTTGACTGCTATTAGCATCTAGTGTTTTATAAAAAAACAAAAACAATTATTTAATAAAAAATTTAAAAATATATTTTATGTGATTAGATCATAGATTTTTACCTTTTCATTGTTAGTATCAAAAATAGTATATCGTTTGATACTTTTTTATTAAAAACTTTGAGTAACTCATATTTTTTCATCTCTATTTATTTTTTATGCAATTTAATTTTTGGTGTAGAAATGATATCGGGATTACTGAATCCAAATTGTGCTTCACACGATATTCCCTTTATATATTTGTAATATAAAAGACTATACAAAATATGAATATTTATTAACTTTAATAAACATATTTAACTCACTATTTGGATTGATATATTATGAAAATGTACCTTATATATGTATTCACAATTCATATGTCCAACCATTCATGATTGAGAATCTCAGTTAGAGTCTCGAGACCAACTATGTCTATGATGGATTCTTCATATATGTTTTCTCCATATTCAATGTAAGAAATAGTTTTATATTTAAATGTGGTCTCTTCATGAAGTTTTAATGATAATAAATATTTCTCTAGAACTAGTGGGGAGACGGTAATCTTGGAAGGTCATTTTTTTTCTTGGTCGAATCACTATATTTTCATGATTCAGCCTTTCAATTCTCCACCACTTTATTCATCTTTAATATCATAACACACTTCAGACCTTTTATCACCAAAATTTACATGTTTTCATATGAAATTTTTTTAAATTTGTACCTCATTTATATTTATATGATTAGAAGGACAAGCTATGAAATCTCCAATAGAAACTTCGACCATTATAATATTTGAACCATCGATTGGAATAGGCAACTCTGAAGTAGGTTCATAATCTACCTCAATCCCCACTCTCTTGTGATTTTTTGGTAGGGGTTGATTATGTAGCTGGTCTCCTATGATATTATACATTGTACTCATCACAACATGGAATTATGTGGGTGTTGACAGATAAAAATAACATACAATAGTTTCCTACAAAATTTTAGTAACATAAAGTTATCAGAAGTTGTTTGATTCACATTTAGGAGAAAGAGTAATGATAAAATTGATTACCTTGGGTAAGGTATGTGGTTGGGGGGGAATGACTAGCCTCAAATCTAGTGGGATAATTTCGTTCATATGTAGATATTTTCTCCACCATCGGTTCTCTTTGATATTTTCTTATACATTGGTCTACCAAACCAGACCATAAAATAATATCTTGTAGTGAGTCTATTTTTTCCTGTATTCATCTCACCATATTATATGTATCTTCATGTGGTTTTATCTTCTTGAAATATTTTTGAGGAGAGACTCCAAAAACTAATCTTCTAACATGACCATATTGTTCAGGCCACTTCAAAGCTATTAAAAGTCGCTTTTCTTCTGGTACGACCATTGTCGATTCTTAGTTCTAAATTATATAAAAAAATATGAACATGTTTATTTTTATGTAATATTGTCATAAATCATAATGAAATTCAATTATGTCATTCTTACACATGTTTCCCTTACTTCTTTTTTATTTTCATAAACTAATATACCATCCTTATTTAGACAAGCATCCTTTCATAGCACATGATGTGGGATAGAAGTGGCTTCAAATTTTGATTCATCAGTCTTTATATAAACAAAAGAACATATTATATTTCATATCACATAATTAAACTTTTATTTTTTATTTAAAATACATACCAATTTCATCTCTAATGAATCTTTCCACATAATTCCTTTGTGATAGGGATATGTTGGTTTTGATGTACGTTATTTATTTTCAGCACTCTTTTGATGTTTCATAAATTAACAATTTTGAATCAAGTTGGATAAAATAAATAATTTCAAATAATATATTATCAACCGAAATGTACCTGAAATGATTTCTCATTACGATTATTGCAGAAATCATTCTATTTTTTCTTCTTTATAATGTGTGCATAACTAAGTGGTGGTTGGAGATTTATTTTCCCCTCAGTATCCCTAAGATGTAACTTCTTCAAAAGAGTTCAAAAGCCTCTATGGGATTTTCTAACAGCCATTAAGATAAATTTCTTACAGATGTATTCTAAAATAAAATAAATCTTCAAGGAATAATGAAAAATAAATCAACATTTCATTATATATATTTTTACTAAAATAGAGAAAGTATATTATTACATTACCATTATATCTTTCCAAAGGATTTCCTTCGTCATAGGATGGGCGCAGTGCCATGATTCAATATCAATCGGCACATTCATCCTTGTTGTGTGACCAGGATAACTAATGAACATTGACTTGTTGGGGTCAATAGGTTGGCCGTGTTGATTCCAAACAACCTCAAATTTTATACCCTAACTTCTTTCCTTGATAATTTTATTCAAAACTATGATTTTGTTTTGTTCTTGTTTGTTTTAATTTTTTTCATCAATATATTGTTGATCCTATAAAAATTCTAAACTTTCATCATCAACAGTCTGTTCTTTCTCAGTATTGGCAATATCATCATTTTCAGAAGACATTGTCTATATGAGTATTCAAACTTTAATTTGTCTTTAATAACAACAATTAAATACACTCTATGCATAAAAGTTCACAATTTCATCCATATTGCATGAAAATTGTTACTTTCTTGAACAAAGATATAATACTTTAGTACTATAGTACCACTGAACTTCACTACCATTATTTAATCCGTCCTCAGATTCTTGATTGCCTTTTATCTCTTGATAATGTGAGGAAGGATATTTTGAAATATGGATTCCAATCCATCAACAAGAGATGGAAGACAATCAATCATTTAAGGATTAAAGATTCCTAGGAACCTACACTAACAGAATCACTCAAAATGTCTCATCAATTGAAGAGGAATTGAAATACCTCCACTTTAATGGTCTTGAAGAAATGAATCTCACCAAAAATACATTGGACATCACTTATGTCTACTCAAGGATTCCTCACCATCCAATTTTGGGTTTTTTTTAATCCACCATAAGATCCCTCCAATAACATACATCCCTTTAAAGGGTGATTTTTCCAACTTATGCTCAGTATTGTTCTATAATTTTTTTACTCTTATAAATGAAATGAACCTATTCAATGAAATACTAAATTTATTATGATGATATATTACAATAAAATATTATAGAAACCACAGATACTAACCTTTATTGAAAATTATACCACATAGCTTGAACTAGATCTAAAATTACTTCTAAGGATGTCCTACTTTAGGACTGATAATGATATTATTAGTTGTAAAATATAGTATTGGAGAGTGGTATTCCTGCAACTCAATCATATTCTATAATGAAACATTAATCATATTCCATGACTACTCTCAACAAATATTATAGGAGATATCGTATTTATTTAATCTATTTAACAAATGATGTGATATTGTATTTGTGCTTTGATCCTCTGTTTTCAAAAAAACCATTGATAGATTTATATTTTATGATATCATAAATTGTATGATAAAACGTGGTTCAGATCCTTAAATTTTCTATATGTCATACCATATTATATATAATAGCCAAATGTAATGGATAAAAAAATAAATCCATTATATCATAATATATGATATTGACATAATACAATATGACTTTTATTTATTTGAAAAACTAATAGATTAATACATTTTTTCCTTGAATAACAAGTCTCCGATTCCACTTATGAGTTTTAGGGTATCATACTATGGTCACTGAAGGAGTGATAGAACCTTGACCTAGTGATAAATAGTGGTCAAATAATAAGAGAGGTTTGTCTATGGAATGAAACAAAGGGTTAATTACAATAGGGGGATCGTATCGCTATTTTTTTCATTTTGTAAATGGATAAAAAATTAAATGACTTATAGAAAATAAAGGTCCAAACCATCAAAAGTATATTTTAATAATTTTTTTCTTTCTAAAGTTATTCACCATGTTAGATGGATTTTCAAATTATTTTTTTATCCTATAAATTAATTATCTCTCTATTTTGATTATTAAATCTATTAATAAATCACATATCATAGTTTTATTGATCAACTATCCAACCATGGATAACTCGCTCTCTTTTGTGAAATACACTCTTTATATGTTGTTGTGTATTTCTAAGTCCATTTACCTAATGATTTCTCAACTCTATCCAATCTTAGAAATTTATAAAAAAAATTGAACATACTTTTCCCACCAAATAAATCCCACATCACTCTTTGTAACCCATGGTTAAAGCTTAATAATAATCTTGAATTAATTAAAAAAACTCTCACAACATGCATCACTAAAATAATTTTTTGAACATGACTAATTAATTCAATATTTTTTTGAATTCAATGAAAAATTATTAATCAAAATCATAATTCTAGATAACACATTTCATGGTTTAATAATTTACATGAATAACCAAAATCTAAAAAACATTTTTTAATTATTTTTACACTTACCTTAGTCCCTATATGTTCATCACCCATAAATGAGGGCCACAACTTGGTATCCCATAATCTTTAAAACCCTCATAATTAAGCCTTTAGGATCTATAATATAGAATATAATATTAATCAAATTTGATAAACTACCTAGATTTTGGAACCTTATATTATTAAGATGAAGAGAAAACTGAGGGGGATGTGAGTTCTATTTGTTAACGTTGAGAGTAGAGTAAAACATCTATGTGTGTCTCTATAAAAAAATGGGATGGATAGTCAAATTCATATTAAAGGAGAATAAGAAATAAAACCACACTCATTGTATTTCAATAAAGACGAGAAGATATTTAGGGTTCATCGTGTTTATGAATAGCACAAAAATCCAAAAAGAAGAACCCAAAACATCAAACAATGATAGAGGAAGAGTGGAAAATAGAATACATTGGATTATAGCCTTGATTAATCTTAGGGAACCTAGAGGAGTCACATTGGAAATAGAGGATTTCCACGAGATCTTGAGAATCATGAGTGGATAATTCATAGTCTGGGTTTTTTAAAATAGTTTGGGGACACTTTTAACTTCACTTTCAGAAAAGTGCTAATAAAGATCACTTTTATCAGCACTAAATTTATAAGTGCTGGTAAAATGAGTATTTATCAACACTTTTTTAGCACTGATAAATCTCAAGATTTATCAGCCCTATAAAAACACTGATAAAAGACATATTTATTAGCTCTAGCATTTTAGCACTGATAAATATATCTTTTAACATCAAATTTTTGCGCTGATAAATATTTTATAACTATAATAATTAAAATAAATTTATTATAATTTTATAATTATTTAAATAATTTTATCACAATTTTAAAATTAATTAAATATATATAATTATTAATTTATAATTATATAAATACTTATTTGAAAATTAATAATTATTTATTTATAATAACTTTTCATTTGTAATAATTATAAATATAGTAAATATAAATTTATAGTTGTATTTATTTATAAATATTTATTTATAAACATTTGTTTATAAATATTTATTTACAAATATATTTTTTACATTATTAATGGATATATAATCTTAAATACATGAATTTTAAAAATGAGTGAAATTGAATAATTTAAAGTGAGTACAAATTAAAAATATTCAAAAAACTGATAAGCTTTATTAATTAAATATAATTTATTAAAAAAATATGGATATATATATATATTGATGTATATTAATACATATAAAAAATACTAAAACACATTAAATAAATATATATAAATAAATAATAGAAAATTATCAAATTCAAAAATAAAAAAAACAATAGAAATAAAATTGTAGTATTGAAAACAAATAAATAAAATTAGATGATTAAAAACATAATATATATTAAATGTATCATGTTATAATGAAATTCTAAAATATACTAAAATTAAAATAAATAGAATAATTAGGTTTATTTGTTTCTATATATTGCATAAATATATTTTTGTGTGCATTTATATACAAATACATTAATATATATATATATATGTTAAATAAATGAAACACATGATGTTTGATATAGGTTAAATTGAAAAGTTAAACAACATTAAAAATGAATTAAACATTAATATGTTTTTAATTAAAATATTATATATATTATACTCATTTATTTTATATATCTATATTTAATATATATTATTTATTAATATTTATAATCAATATATAAGTATCTTAAATTTATTCATTTTTATCAAAAAATATTTAATTAATTAAATGTTTCATATTTTTCTTAATTTACTCATTTTATTTTTATTTTCTAATTTTTTTCATTTTATTTTGGACCATTATCAGTGCTAAAAAGGTGCTGATAAAAAGAAAATTTTATCCGTGCTAAAAGCACACTGATAAAGGGAACCTTTTATCATCACTAAAAGTAAAGTGTTGATAAAAGGTTCCTTTATCGGTGCTAAAATAAATCACTGATAAAGGTTACCTTTTAGTAGTGCTAAAAAAACACTGATAAATGGTTGATTTTATTAGTGTTTTTTTTCATTGAAAAAGGGATTATTTTATCAGTGCCTACTTTAGCACTGATAAAGATAGACTTTATGAGTGAATTTTTCTAGCACTAATAAATTTCAGCGTTGTTAAATGTGTGTTTTGTGGTAGTGTATTTCTAAGCTAACTCTCTATGAGTGGGAATACGGGAAGGGGTATTCCTAAATATTAAAATATTAAAGTAATTTTTTGAAGCCTATATAAGATTCTCACACTAGCACTTAAATTTTAGCACCACCTTTAGACCAAAAAATAATTTGGGCTTGGTCTGATACAAACATAAAATTTGAGATGGGGAAAATAATTATAGAAATACTTTAAGATAATCAAAGTTAAACTCATGTATCCACCAAACTAGAATAATATTGGGAATTTAAATTGATCCAATAATCCCTAATGAAGTTAGATATAATATTACACTTGCTAACTCAAAGGAAACTCTCATTGGGGAGTGTTAGAAGAAGATGGATATTTTACTTTCCAAAGCCCATGCCTTGGTAAAAAAATATATAAGATATTAGGATAAAGGGTTGATGATGGATCCTTATGGAGAGTAAATGAAGAGAGGGGGATTTTAGAAAAGGAAAAATAGAGGAAAAATGAAGGAGAAACTAAAACCATCTTAATTAGATTTAGTTTTAGGGATAAAAGGATAAAAATTAACCCCTTCTTTAAGGGAATTTTGATAGAAAACTATTTTCTACCTACTTGAATATATTTGGTACCCAATGGTTCAAAATAAAACCACCATGATCCCTAGATCCCTATTGAGTACCTTGTCCAGGGATATTGAGTTCTGAGTGGTCTCTCAACCCAAGGGGGCCTTCTCCCTTCCTCTACCCCTTAATACAATCTTCTATTTTCTTCCCCCAACTGTACTTAAGCTTAAAACACACATAAAAAAGACTTTAAATATTGAAATGAAATGGGGTTTACTAAATTATAGAGGTTGGTGTATTTATATACTCCCTCTCATTTTCATCACTTATTCCTCAAGGTAAAGTAGTTCAAATGACTTTCAAAGATCAATTTTTATTTTTATAATATGATATAAAGATATTTTTCTAGTTATTTTTAAATAATATTTAATTTATTAAAATAGTTATAAGTATAAAGAGTGTTTTATTTTCTTATTTTTTTGAACTAAATGTTTTTTAAAATATAAATTTCTTGAATATGATTAAAAATTAAAAAATTTAAAATTAATAAACAAGGTTTTTTAATATATCAATTTTCTATTAATAAGATAACATAATATTATGCTTCTCTGACTTCTTCATTTTTAATTTTATAAATATAATAACAAATCCAAAAAACATGAACCCAATACAAAACCTAAAGTACAAATCCCATAAATGAAAAATAAGAATATGAGAAACCCATAAAACGCAAAAAAAAAGCCCAAATCCTATCCAACGCAAAAACAAAATTAAGGTATGTCCTGGAGAACAATAAACTTAGACATATTTTCACCACTAAAGGATGAATTTTTCAGGATATTGCAACCAACATAAGAAAATTATGTCACTAAATTCATCAAGAACCACTTAAAACTATAAAAAATATAAATAAAAAACCAATATCATAAACATAATAAAAAACAAAGAAAGAATAATTATCATAATGATTGAACACCTTTAAGAATTCCAGCATCTAATGAACCCTGAGAAGTGGAAACCAATACGGTAAAAATACTGAAATATAGAAGGCCAAACATGATAATTGCTTCCTTTATGAATGAAAGAACCACCTGGATGCATTATCAACCGCCATCATACAATAAGAGGCAATAAAATTACCCATTAGTGAAATTGTTTGCCTTTAAATTAATGATTGTAGAATAGCTCCTCTGTGAGTTGAGGGTAAAACCAAAAATTCCAAAGGAAAACTTGGATGATAACACCTAATTCAATCAAGAAATTAATCCATTTCTAGAGGGCTAGGATTCACCCTCACATAAGTGCCAGGTAAATTATCTCTAGTAAGTATGAGATATATGAAACACACACTATAGAATTAATTAATCCATAGATAAATAGTAACCAAATTTTTTATAACTGAAGATGTTGAACATAAAGAAAAACCTTAAAAATAAATACTCAACTAAAGAGATAAAATCCATATAGAAAGATCAAATGATAGAAACCCCCTGAAAAAAATACATTTTCAGTAAAATTAAAGGAATACAATTCCAAAATGGTTTATAGAGTCAAACAATAAGTTTTACTTACTGGAAAAAAAAATAACATCCTAAAAGGGTTTACAAATATAAGAAGAATTTAAAAAATTCCTTCTATATTAATGATATGTGTAGGTGCTAGATCCATGCAGTAGAAGAATTAAAACAAGTATGTTTATTCCATAACAATTTATCCATAGCAACAAAACCAAAAAAAGACCAAGAAGAAATGGTATATTAATAATAGAGGGAATGAGAACAGTCAAGATTAAGAAACCGTAGAGAGGTGATGGTGAAAATAGATCCTCTAGCCACTGTTAAAAGAGAAATTCCAGGGGGAATACATCGCATGCTCTACTAAAAATCATTTAATAATTTTTTAATATTTTTTAATAATATCCATAAGAGGAAACTTTATACCAAATATAGTATAAAATACACTAGTTAGAGGACTCAAACATAAGGCATGTCTGTTACCACAAAACCTCATACTAATGGGTAAAATTTGGTTAACATACATGGATATAATATTATACTTTCTTATTAATCTTGAAACAAATTACATAAATAGAAATTCTGAAATAGTAATTAAAAATATAAATTATTGGTAATGATTTAAATAATAAATTTTTAAGATTCATTATTTTTGTGGATTATTGGTAGTGGTTCATCACTTTGTATATATCCCATGTTAATATGAGGGTTTTTCATTGAATAAGGGTGGTAGGATTTATAGTTCTCACTCAACTGAAAATATATTGAATAACATCTTTAAAAGGTTTAAATTAAGATACTAAATTTTTAAATATAATATAAATAAACATATGAAGAGTTATAGTAGATCATTCTAATGATAAAATTTATAAAATTAATTTATAAAAATATAATAATTTATTAATTTAAAATTTATATTGTCTATTTATTAAAGGATTCATATAACTGAAAAAATTATGAGTATAATATTATAATTATTATGATAATTAAAATGTTTTTTAATAATTACTTTATTTAGTAATTAATTCATATCAACTAAATTGTAAATTATTTTATAAAATTTGTTAGAGTTTTCATTTAAAACAACTATAAAATTTTTGATTATGCATTAGAAAAAAAATTTAGTGAGTTAAACCTTATAGATGAGAAATCCATATAGTAAATCACTGATAAAAATATTTAATATAATAATAGGTGGTATCATATATCATATCCCATTATTGATGAAGAGTTCTAGGCATAAAAATTTTAATTATTGATTAAACAATGTGAATGAAATGTGATGGAATTGTATATCAATACATCTATTATTTTGGGATATCATACTGATTTTGTTGCATTAAATTATGATTTACTAGTTAAAGTTGGTAAGTCACAACCATGTGATTCAATTATATTTCATAATAATGTGGAAACCCTTATAGAAAGTGTGTCTATTATAGAAATGTTTGTACAAATTAAAGACCTGAAAAATGATAGAATCACAAATAATAAAGATTAAAATAATATGGTATAAGCGGTAGATGATAAATGAGAATAATCCATCTAATAATAGCTATAACTGTGACATGAGTAGTTATGTATTACATTGAATCATATTCTACTATAGTTATCATGGTTATTGGAAAAATTTCATGTATACTAGATTTCAACTATGATGTCACTACAACCAATTCAATAAATTTAGGAATTTTTAGTGAAACTCATGGTTTTAATGATAACTCTTTATATTGTATGGGAATTTGAATTCAAAGAGGTGATGGTGACTATAATAAAATATTATTACATTAAATGAAATATAATTATATTTTAGAAAATTAAAAGTGAAAAAAATACATTATAGTGTGTGAAAAGTATAGTGTATACTATAAGATGTATTTTCAAGGTATAATCATTTAATATATTTTCTTTTTAAAGATTTTTATTTTAGATTCCCATTACACTTGTATAAATCCAAGATAGACATAATACCCACTATCATGTATGTTTGATTCAATTAAATAGTTATTAATGAGAAAATAAGAACTTTTTAATATGTTAATTTGATTTGTGTGATGGGGATAATAAAATAACTATTAAAATATAAAATCTATTAACAAATGGCATGGATGGGTTGATAGAGAGTAATTCTAAAAGTTTATAAATATTTGGATGAATCTTATTGAGAGTTACCATAACTGAGAGAGCCCTTATTCTATAAAAATAATGTTGTATAATTAATACATAATATAGTGTATGTCACCTAAGAAAATTGAGTTGATTATAAAAAAAATAGTATTTGATAGATAGTTTTGGTAATTCATATATTTCATTTTTTCTTCAAAATACTACAATCAACACATTAATATTGATGAAACATTTATATATGTAAATTAAACTAAAATATTTTTTGTTTATGTCTTATAATATATAAATCATACATTGATACCATTATAAATTTATAAGGGTTATAAGAGTAACTCTTAATCTTTGAGTTGGTTCTTGTATTTCATTTGTGAGTATGTTATGAATAGAAAAGGAATTTTTTTAATATCATATTTTCATTAGGCGATAAAGGAAGTAATAAATTTTAAGTATCTCACATGTATACCACCAAATGATTATCATAAGTGTATTAAATATATTAAATGTAATGTGAATATTGTAAAATCCTATCTTTTTCTTGGTATTTACCTCTTTGAGTTTTTTATTAAAACACATTTTTTTGTTTCCTTATTATTTAAACCTTGTTGGTCAAGTGTCATTTAGAGATAGATAATTTTCTAGGGTAATGACCTTAAGTTCAAGGATTTATGTTTTTTTAAATTAATTTAGTTTGGTTATAAATTGTTAAAGGGGCTTATGAGTGTTCCCCATGAGTTTGGAAGGCATAGAAGGTGGTTTGGGCTCTTCTGTAGAACTAGGTCTTAAAGATAAAAGTAGGAAATTTACACACTTTTTATATGTTACATGATGTGTAACTATATCCTTATAGATGTCATGAAATGGTTTTAGGATGTGAACTGTTTTCATGTCATGAACAAGTTACAAGACATGTAACTATCTCCAAGAAGATTCCATGAAATTAATACATACTATGAAATATGTCCGTGATGTGATATTAAAACACATCGTGAACCTAGTCCATGTAATGTAATGTTTGAGTGGGGTTATTATTCACTTTAGGTGATACATTTTTCAATATAACACCTAATTATGAAATACATAATGTGAAATTTTTATACTCCGTGTATTTCTCAAGATTAATGGTTTTAAAGCCATAATGTGCATGTAATTTCATTCCATCCATGTGAGACCTCTCCTCTCCCAAGCCCTAGGTGTTTTCCAATATATTTTGGAGTGCCTTCTCCCATTCCAAACATCTCAATCAAGTGTCTGATATCTAGCAACTAGTTTTTTTCTCTCTTCCACTTCTCTCTATTTTAGTAGTGGAATATCTAGAATGAAATTGTTTATGTTTTGATATTGATCTCATGTGATATAGGTTTTCTTCATGATCTTATTCATCATCGTTCTTATTGTAATTTCCTACTAAAAACGTTGCATTGATCACTAGGATAAAGGTAGGTGGTCTTAAATTAAACCTTTGTCCTATTTAATTATTAAGTGTGTACAATATTGTGATTAAACTGATGCAATGTGAGCATTAATTATTTGAATGATATATAATGATAAATCTTTTTTTGGATTACTCAGTAAATTACTTTGGATTTAATGATGTTGAGACCTATCTTGAAGCTAGTCATAGGGTGAGCCTACCCTTTATTAGTAATGAATTAGAAAATGGGTTAAATTGTGTTTTAGAATGACATGAGACCTTGGGTTATTTCTTATGATATATTCATATTATAAAATGGCTTAACTAGTTATTGAGATGGTTATGTTGTTATGATATGATTGGGTGAAGACTGGCATATTAATGTTTTAAGACCAACTTGATAAATGGATGGAGTAATTAAAATTCAAATGCTATTTAGAAAAACTAACCATTGGGACTTAATATATTATGTTATATGTTCTACTCTTTTCATAAAATGTGTGGTTCTTAATGTTGAAATGTTTATATAGAGGTCTATTTCCAGATGATGAAATGCTTATATAGTGGGATATGCCCGGTGATGATGAAATTATTATATAGAAGGACATGACTAGATGACCAAATTATTATATAGAGGGATTTAAATAGTAATTCTAAAATTATTATATAGAGGCATTAACTCAGATTCTAAAATTCTTATACAGAGTTATTTTCTCAGATATGTGATTATGCCATGGTTTAGTGGTTATGTTCAATATGGTTATGATAAATCCTCTAAGATTTTTTGGCATGGTTCTAAACTAGTTTGTTTAATATATTATATTAGGTTGATTAATTAATACAACAATTTATCAATTTGTTGCATGAACTTATTATCATATTGGTTTTGTTTAAACATGGGGGTTTCGACTAACACACACCTATCTTGGGGTGTGGAAAAATAATTTTTTATATTACCTAAGTTTAGTCTAGTGATTAACCTCAGGTAGTCTCCTAAAGAGGAGTGCAAACAAAAAAGTTTGTCACTTTTAATTATAGGAAAAATTTAGTGTATTTTTCAATTGATTGGTTTATAAAGAAATGAAATAAAAGAAATAAAATAATAAAATGATTGAAATGAAATTGTAAAATTAAGTTATTGAAAACTATTGTATAAAAATGGTGATTAGGTTAGGGTTTTTTTTATTGTAATTTTATACTTCTCCAATTTTATTCAATCCTCTTCTACTAGGTTGAGTAAATTCAGATTCCATGATCTATTCCTCTCACTCCCTTGGTCAAATGGTATTGGTGATATGAAACCTTACAAATAATTCAGTTTGGTCTAGTCTCCTTCAAACGTGAGAAATTCGCATTTAATATCCAAAAATGACTTGAAAAATACCCAATATGGTCTTTTTATCCTAAAAATTTAAGAACATCCATTAACCCTCTCACACATACTGACAAGTGTCAATAACTTTACCACTAATCACTAGTCTATTTCAATCTATATAAACCAGAACTTAGTAGAGGGAGATAATAATCATTGACCAAAGAAAAAATCAATAATGGAATCAAAAATCAAATACGATTACACTTGATAATATAAAATTCAATATTAAATTGAAAACAGCATCACATAAGAGAGGAAGATATTTCATTAAATTAAGTCAAAGAACTCAATCATTACAAAATAGAAAAACCAACCCTTCCCCAATCACTCAAATGTGTACCCCAGCATGGTAAGGGTAATCGTGATGAATTGGGAATAAGAAGGAATTAAAAAACTAAGAATAAGAAATACGGGAGGAAGAATCTAGTGAATCATGGATCCCTGGTAGAGATCTCCTCCTCATTGGTCAACTGGATGGTATGGGATGGATAGTAATGATTTTGGAAGGAGGATCTCTCCTCCTTTTATAAGCTAGAATTTACCCTCGAAAGTTTTGTTATATTAGACCCATTAAATGGATGATTCATTCATGGAACCCCTCATGAGATTTGTTTAGAAATATCTTCCACATCTCCCTTAAAATTTTACATGTATTTTTAAATGTTTGGTGATATTTATTCCCACATTACTCTGAGACTTTATTCTTCCCAGACAGACTCTCCATATTCCATATCTTCAGTTTCCCATGCATTAATGGTCATGAAATGGTAGATTCAAGTGTGGAAACCTTCATGAAATTTCTTCCTAAATGTCTTGGTCATCCACCATCTAAATTTGAGAGTCTTTGGGCCCTAAAATAACGAGATATGGGACCAACACTAAAAATATCTAGATCTCTTAATAATTTTCGAGGCTCAAATTGTGAGCTGGTTTTGATCTTCCAAATGGTGGATTTAGAATTGGGTATAGAAGCACGAAATGAATCCCATGATGTATAAAAACATAAAAATAATTAATTTTAATATTTATATAGATGAATAAATTTTCATTTAATAAATATATAAAAAAAATTAAACAGTTAAAATCCAAAAAATAGGTCATTTTCCAGATTAAGATCAAAATGCCACTAAAATAATAAAATGTGAAAATTTACCTTAAAATAACACTTTGGTGTGATTTAAAAAATTCAAATTCATTGTAAAATTATTGAAAATATTTTCTCTATCAATTCCCCCACACTTAAACCATGCTTGTCCTAATGCATAAAATCTCAACATTAAAAATTAGAGGGCACCAATGTTATCAATATTAAAATTTCAATGTAATGAAATCAAAAAATTATGAATATCAAATCAAATTTTCAAATTCCAATATAAAACATAAATTCAATTTCTCATCTTTCAATGAAATAGTAAGTTTATGTATTTTACTTTTTCCCTTTCAAAAATTATGTAACTTCTTGTTTCATTAATTCAATCTCCTCAATTCATTATTATTAAACATGCCAAATCATGATCTACCTCACTTTTTCAATATTTTCTCTCATAACTCATGGTAAAATTTAAGTAGAGTTATTATCATATCATGATAACATGCTCCTTATCCATAATTTTGTAAAAAACTAATTTCTCTACTTTGTAATGAAAAAAAGTGCATAAAATCATGACTTCTTGTAATAAAGGTTAAAATGTCTCTGAGGAATAGGGTTGGTAGGAAATCATGTTAAAAATTATACCAAAAGGATAAGGTTTATCTCTTAAATTAAAAATCATGATATTCAAATTAAAAGTTTAATGGATTTTTCCCCTTCAATTAACATCAACTCCCAACATCCCCAAAAGTCCAAAGTAAATATTGTGATTAGTTTAAGAATAATGAATTATTTGTACCCTCTCTTGAATATATATATATATATAATAATTTTTTTCTCTTCCAAATTACATTTCAATTTCTTTAAGGTTTATAATTAAAATAAACCTCATATCCACTACCCAACCATGTGTTATAAAAATCATAGGTCTAGTAATGGTGATTTTAGTTTTACCCAAATCACAAATAATTTTTATCATTTTTTTATTCTTTTTGTCATTTTCATTATTTATATTTAGGAGGGTGAAAATTAGAGTACAATGAATGATTCAAAAACATTTTAGAATTTTAATAATAATCACCCCCAAACATATTTCTTACAATGTAAATAATCCCATTTACCATGATCTCATTTACCCCCCAAATGTAACTTTAAAATATCATGAAATTAATAAGAGTAGGGTAGGAATGGATAAAAAAGGATTAAAACATTGATCATCCCTATAAAGGTCATTTATGGTCTCTATGGGATAAATAAGGATTGATGTAAGGGTGGTCTTTAAGGATAGGGGATTTTCAAAAGATGACTCAATCATTTTAAATGTGTTTTTACATATTCATAACTTTTAAAAGTTCAAATACAAGTTATAATAAGTGTCATGTCCCAAGTTCTCTCAAGAAATATTCTCAAGAAAAAATTGGAAGTACTTGATCTAGAAATCCTAGCGGGAATGGGAAATATGATTTGGGAAAATCAATAATGGAATGACTAATAATAAAAAATAAATTCACATTAATTTAATAAATTTAAATCATGAAAATGGTAGGTAAATTTCATTTACATGAATAAACTAATTCCATCAAATCATGAGTCCTTATTTCAATATCCATGCTTCACATTAAACATTAAATTATCCATTTTAATCATTCAATTTTATTGAAATTTAAATCTAAAACATAGAATCATTGGACTCTTAAGAAACTCATGGCACTCAGATAATTCTAGTAAAGCATGAATTCAAGGATTGGAGTTGAATTTCATTTTAATATTCACATCATGGTTGGGAAAAAATGTAAGGATTTTAAAAGATGAAAATTAAAAGTGATCTCCCCTTTGAAATAAAGATTTGTCTTATTTAATCCTTGGATATTTGGTGCTTTCTTGTTCCATCATAAACCTATAAAATAAAATTACTCAATTAAGCATAAGGATCATTTTATTTAAGCTCAAAAAGATAAGTGGGAGTGGGATTCATTCTAGACTAATTCCTAAGAATAAATTTGATATCTAAATTCCTATTATTGAAAATGAAAGTACTATAAATAAAGTAAAGGATAAATCTTGGTTTGATCCCCCAAGTGGGACCTGAATTTTTCTACCTCCAAAAGGAAAATACCAGCTATTGTCTATAATCTGATGGCGATTGGAGCTTCTCGGATTTGAACAACCACATGTGGATTTTTCAAGATCTCAATTCTTTGTTCTTGTTTTGTATAATTCCATGTTTAGAGTTCACTAGACACACCCCCTTCACAATGTGGTTCAACTTATATGGAGGGGGTAGGATGTACAATGGAACCTCCTCCTCTTCAGTTGCTACTTGTGCAATGGATTCTTTTTTAAATGTTGGATTAATAGGTACTATATGAATTGAAATTTCCAAATAATGGTTAGAATAAATATTTAATTCAATAAAATTTAAACATGATGAATATAAATCATAATTCTCCCTTTTAGTATGAGAATCAACTATCTTGGTTTCTTTTGGGCTAGCTATATGGACTTCCTCATGGGATTCCTCAAATTTATATTCAATAAAGTTTGGGATCACCATATTTTCCTCAACAGGGGCATGTTTAGTTTCTTCCTCTTCCTCTAAGTCAAATAAAGGATTGAACGAATCTGAAAAATCAAAACCATAATGAGTGATACTCAAATTAAACGGACTAAAATAATAAAATAAATAGTTAAAAGTAATATCATCTCTCTGAGTTGGTTCTGGTTCAATCAATTATTCATTGGTAAGTGTCTCTTAAAGTTTTATCTCAATGGATGGAGGTAGGTAGTCATACTCCTCTATATTTTCTTCAAATTATTCCATTTTTGGGACTTTTCCCTCTTCTATTTCTAGAGATAAGTATAGTGTTTTTGACTCTTATATTGTGTAAGGAATGGTAAGATCATGTTATACCAGATACCCATTCCAAAATTAATCCATATCTCATTGATCTCCCACATGTTGCTCTGTAGGTAAGTCTTACTCTTTTTTAATCCACTCTAGCTCATCATGATCGTCTTGGATCTAGTTCCTAAAATGGTTAGGTTGTTGATAATCTTTTATTTTGGCCTCAACTTCTTTGATGTATTTAATGAAATTGGAGAAAACCAATGGTACATTCTTCTTGACCTTGAATCTATGTAATAATATTAAGTGCTCATTAACCATGGACATCAACTATTTAGGTGGGATCTATGTTGTTAGGCCTCATTGCTTATTCTTGATCATTATCATAATAGTTTCATTCATTCATTTGAGGGACTCCTGATTATAATTTGTTTCTTCGTATTTAACCTTTGAGTAATTGTTCTATGTACTAAAGGAATGAATGCTTGAAAATATCATGGAAGAATAATTTTTTATGGTTTTTCTAAATTTGTAAAATAATTAAAATTATCTAAAATTTTAAAATAGAAAAATTAAAGTAAAAACCAATTAGATCTACAAAAATGGGGAAAATATTTATGCTTTCTTATCGTGGGGTGTGTAAAACAATTTTTTAATGTTACCTAAGTGTAGTTTGGTGATTAACCTGAGGTAGTTTCCTGAATAGTAGTGCACATAAAATAGTTTTTAACTTTCAATTAGAGGAAATATATAGTTTTTTTTAGTTTATTGGTTTTAAAATAAATGAAATAAAAAAAATAAGAAAATTATTGAAATGAAATTGGAAACATAAGTGGTTGAAAACTATGAAATAAAAATGGTGATCAGGTTAGGGTTATTTTTCTAATTGTAATGTTATACTTGTTCTATTTTATTCGATCCTATTCTTCTAGTTGGATTAAATTGATATTCCACTATCTCTTCCTCTCAATCCCTTGTTAAAATGGTAACGGTGAGAGGAAACCTTACCAAGATCTTAGTTTGGTCTACTCTCCTTCATGTGTGAGAAAGTTTCATTTAATATCCTCAATTGACTTGGAAAATACCCAATCTGGTATTTTTTATCCTAAAAAATTAATAACATCCATTACTCCTCTCAAACATACATAAAATAATCAAGTAATTCACTTATAAGACCTAGTCTATTTCATCATATATAAACCAGAACCTAGGTGAGGGAGATAATGATCATTGACCAAAGAAAAAAATCAATAACAGTATCAAAAACCAAATAAGTTTGAACTTTTTAACAAAAAATAATATATGGAATTGAAAAAAAACATTAAAAAATATAAAAAAGATATTTCATTAAATTAAGTCTAAGAACTCAAGCTTTGCAAAATAGAAAAAACCAAACCTTCCCCCAATAACTCAAATGTGTGCCCCAACATGATAAGGGTAATATTGATGAATGGATAATAAGAAGAAATTAAAAAACATAGAATAATAAATGGTGGAGGAATAATATGGTGAATCATGGAACCCTGGTGTATATATCCTTCTCATTGGTCGACTGGATGGTATGGGATGGATTGTAATGATATGGGGAGGATCTCTCCTCCTTTTATAGGCCAGAATTTACCCTCAAACGTTTCTGGGTGTTGCACCCATTAAATGGATGATTCACTCATTCAAACCTTAATGAAATTTTTCAAAAAATATCTTTCACATCTCCCCAAAAAATTTAAATTTATTACTCCATGTTTAGTGAGAGTTATCCCAATTTTACTTCGAGACTTTATTCTGCCTAGATAGACTCCCTATATTCCATATCTCCATTTTTTCATGCATTAGTGGCCTTTAAACGACCAATTCAAGTGTGGAAACCCACATGAAAGTTATTCCTAAATATCTTGGTCATCCACCATTATAATTTCAGAGTGTTTAGGCCCTAAAATCATGATGTAGGGGACCAACATCAAAAATATCCATATATGTGAATAGATTTCGAGGCCCAACACGTAAGCTGGTTTTGGGCTTCCAAATGGTGGATTTAGCTTTGGGTATAGCATCATGAAATGAATCCCAATATTTACATAATTCTAAAAATAATTAATTTTAAGATTTAGATAATTATAGAAAATTTTATATCCTAAATAAAGAAATAATTTAAAAAAAGTTAAAATCCAAAATAGGTTATTTTCTCGATTAAGATCATAATACCACTAAAATAATAAAATGTGAAACTTTAACTTAAAATAAAACTTTGGTGGGATATAAAACATTTAAATTAGATGTTAAATTATTGAAAATATTTTCTATATAAATTACTCCACACTTAAACAGTGCTAGTATTCAAGAATAAAATATCAACATTGAAAATCAGAGGGCACCAATGTTATCAATATTAAAATTTCAATGTAATAAAATCAAAAAAATATCAATATCAAATCAAAATTTTAAATTCAAAATAAAATATGAATTCAATTTAACATTTTTCAATTAAATAGTTGATGTATGTATTTTAATTTTTTCCTTTGAAAAATGATGGAACTTCTAGTTTCATTAATTCAATTTCCTTAATTCATTATTATCAAACATTCCAAATCATGATATAACACACTTTTTCAATATTTTCTCTCATATATCATGGTAAAATTCAAGTATAGTTATTATCATATCCTGATAACATGATTCATATACATAATCTTGTAAAATAAATACTTTATCTACTTTGTAAATAAAAAAATCACATAAAATCATGAGGGCTTGTAATCAAGTTTCAAATGTGTCTCTGGGGCTTAAGGTTGATAAGAATTGATTTTAAAAATTAAACCTAAAGGATGAGGTTTATCTCTTAAATTATAAATCATGATATTCAAATTAAAATTTTAGTGACATTATCTCCTTTAATTAATATCAACTCCCAGCATCCCTAAAAGTCCAAAGTAAAGGTTTTGATCAGTTTAATTGTAATGAATGGTTTGTGTCCTCTCTTGAATATATATTTTTTATTTTTATACTTTTTTTCTTTTCCAAATAAATTTTCAATTTTATTCTTTTTTTTCAATGTTTATGATTAAAATAAACCTCACATCCACTACCTAACCATGTGTGCTAAAATTCATAGGTCTAGTAATAGTTATTTTTGTTTTACCCAAATCACAAATCATTTTTATCATTTTTTTATTCTTTTTGTCATTTTAATTTTTTTTTATTCAAGAGGGTAAAAACAATAGATTACAATGGATTATTCCAAAACCTTTTACAATTCCAATAATAATAATCGCCACACTTCTTCCTTACAATGTAAATCAACCCATTTACCATGATCCCCTTTAACCCGACACTTAAACTTTAAAATATCAAGAAATTACTAAGAGTAGGGTGGGAATTTATAAGAATAGATTAAAACATGAATCATCTATATAAATGGAATTCATGATCTCTATGGAATAATTAAGGATTCATGTAAGGGTGGTTTTTAAGGATAAATGCTTTTCAAAATATTCCTCAATAATTATAAATGTGTTTTTTCACATTCATAAATTTGAAAAGTTAAAATAAAAGTTATAGTCAGTGTCATGTCCCAAGATCTCTCAAAATATATTCTCAAGGATAAATAATAAGTACTTGGTCTAGAAATAATCTCAGAAATGGGAAATTTTATTTAGGAATATCACTCATGTCATGACTAATAATAATAAATAAATTCACATGAATTTCAGAAATTGAAATCATGGAAATGGTAGGGAAATTTCATTTACATGAATAAATTAATTCCCTCAAATCATGAGTCCCCGTTTCAATTTCCATGCTTCACTTTAAAAATTCAATTATCCATTTTACTAATTCAATTTCATTGAAATTGAAATCTAAAACATAGAATCACTATATTATTAGGAAACTCATGTATCCTAGATAATTCAAGTAAAGCATGAATTCAAACATGGGAGTGAAATTTCAGTTTAATACACAAATAAAGATCGGAAAAAAAATTAAGGTGTTTGAAAGTTAAAAATTAAAAGTGAACACCCATTTGAAATAAATATTATTCTTATTTACTTCTTGGATATTTGGTGCTTTATTGTGCTATCATTAACTTATAAAATAAAATTACTCAATTAATCACAAGTATCATTTCATTTAAGATAAAAAAATATAAGTGGGAGTGGGATTCATGCTATAATAATTCCTAAGAATGAATTTTAAATATAAATTCCTAATATTGAAAATGAAAGTGCTATAAATAAAGTAAGGAATAAATATTGGTATAATCCCCCAATTGGGCCCTGGATATTTCTTCCTCTAGAAGGACAATACCAACTATTATCTACAATCTAATAGAGGTTCGAGATTCTTGGATTTGAACTACCACATTTGGCTTTTCCTAGTTCTCACTTCTTTGTTCTTATTTTGATAACTCCATGTTTAGAGTCCACTAGATACACCCCCTTCACAATGTGGTAGAGCTTGTATGGCAAGGTTAGGATATAGAATGGAACCTCCTCCTCTTTAGTTGATACCTGTGAAATGGATTATTTTTATAATTTTATCTTAATAGGTACCATATGAATTGAAATTTACAATTAAGGGTTAGAATGTATTTTTAATTCAACATAATTTAAACATGATGAATACAAATCAAAATTATCCCTTTTAGTGGGAGCATCATTTATCTTGGTTTCTTCAAGCACATCTCCATGGAATTTTTCATGGGATTCCTCAAATTTATGTTCAATAAAGTCATGGATCTCTATATGTTCCTTAATAGGTGCATGTTCAGTTTCTTCCTCTTCAACTAAATAAAAGTATGGATTGATGGAATCTAAAAATTAAAAAAACTAAGGATTGATACCCAAATCATATTTAATAAATTAATAAATTAAAGAGTTCAAATAAATATCCTTTCTATGAGTTGGTTTTGGTTCAATCACTTCTTCAGTGGAAAGTGCATATTGAAGTTTTATCTCAAGGGGTGGAGGCAAGTAGTTGGGATCTTCTATATTTACTTTAAATTATACCATTTAAATGAATTTATGCTCTTCCATTACTAAGGAAAAGTAGATTGGTGTTGGATATTATACTGTGTAAGGAATAGGAAGACCATTTTGTACCTCATACATGTTCCAAAATTCATCCATATATCACTAATATCACATATGTAACTCAGCAGGTAAGGCATACTCTTCATGAATCCACTCTAACTCATCATGGTCATCTTAAATCTGGTTCCTAAAATTGTTATTTTGTTCATATTCCTTGAGTTTAGACTCAACTTCTTGGATGTATTTAATGAAATTGGGGAAAAACAATGGTACTTCCTTCTTGGACTTGAATATGTGTATATCAGTTCGAAGCTCATACACCATGGCCATCAAATCTTCAGGTGGGATCCATGTTGTTATGCATCATTGCTTCTTTTTGACCATTATCAAAAGATAATCATTCCTTAATTTTAGAGCCTCCGAAGTATAATATGTTTCTTTTTCTTGCACCTTTGATTAATTTTTCTATGTATTGAAGGAATGAATACTTGAAAAAATCATAAATTTAAAATAGAAAAATTAATGTAAAAAATGGATTAGATCTATGACAATGATGCCAAGTTTTATGCATGCCTATCATGGGGACTAGAAAAAAAAATTTATATTAGATAAGTGTAGTGTTGAGCCCTCTAGAAGATTGTTGAATTATTCCTATGATTGCTGTTTTAATAATCACAAATCATCAATTACTTAATCCGGTTGGTTTTCTCATATACATAATCACAATATCTTAGTGAATCTGTGTATATTGGTTGGATCATGTTTTTATCTCTTTTTTATTGATTTACAAGTATTTTGGAAGTCCTCTGGATCAAACGGACAATGGTCACACCGATCCATATCAAAGGACAACGGTCGCACCGATCGATATCAAAGGACAATGGTCTCACTGATGCTGATCAAATGAGTCACCGATCATGACACACCGATGCTGATCAAATGAGTCACTGATCATGACACACCGATGCTGATCAAATGAGTCACCGAAGATGTCTCACCAATGCTGATCAAATGAGTCACCGAAGATGTCTCACCGATGCTGATGAAATGAGTCACCAAAGATGACACACCGATCCAGATCAAATGAGTCACTAAAGATGTCTCACTGATGCTGATCAAATGAGTCACCGAAGATGACACACTGATCCAGATCTAATGAGTCACCGATCATGACACACTGATCCAGATCAAATGAGTCACCGATCATGACACACCGATGCTGATCATCTGAGTCACCGAAGATGTCTCACCGATGCTGACCATCTGAGTCACCGAAGATGTCTCACCGATACTGATCAAATGAGTCACCGATCATGACACACCGATGCTGATCATCTGAGTCACCGAAGATGTCTCACCGATGCTGATGTTGATGACCTACCGATCACTTGACTCACCGATAGTCATAAACAGCTGTTTGAATTTCTTTATCTTTATTTAATCTAACCAACGGTCATATTAGGAATATATTAATGCTCTATCATTTATTTAATGAAGGTTGTTGGATGTCAGGGAATCGTACCTCGTACCTGCAAAAAGTAAATCATCTTTTTCCAGAGCTCGTGCTTTAAATAAAGGAAGGATGTGCTACTACAAAGACAGAGATGAATAGACGAATACACAGAGACATATATTCCATGAGGTGTGTTGGAAGAACAACAGAGCTTGAATGCAAAAAGGCGACTGAACTTACACGAAGAACTCATTCATTACTGCATACCAGTGAAGAGATGAGAACGAGAACATAACACAAGAGCTTCATCGACTGTCTCTACACGAGAACATAACACAAGAGCTTCATCGACTGTCTCTACACCTGGAAGTCAAGGAAACAGACAATACTCTGTTTTCCAGACAAAAACCAGAAGAGGACTCAGAGCGAATTCTGATCAATCAAAGGAGTCCAGAACTGCACGACAATCACTAGATCCATTTCTAAACTCTAAATATTTTCTCTGTGATTTATCTTTTTACATATTGAGTAGTGTGTGTTATATGCTGTATTTTACACACACACTATCTCCTATACTCTAACTGGAGGATCTGTAAATCCTCACTCAAACTCATACATCTTCTATTTCCCACTGAGATAGTGGTAGAGGTCGTGTGTGACCTGGACAACTAGTTTCTGTCATTCTGTTTCCCACGAATAACAGTGGTAGAGGTCTTGGACCTAGAAAGTTGTAAACTATTGTGAACCCTGATCCAGGTTGTGGATCAAATTTATACAAATTGTTGAGAGGAATAAGTCTTGGCTTGAGACTGAACCTCTTGGTTATATCTGTTGTGCTATATCTTTCAAAGTTATCCTTTTATTCTGCTGCTAATTACTTTAAAACCAAAACTTTTTTAAAAGTCACTTTGATAATTAAACTTGCAAGTGTTTATATTAGTTGTAAATCATTAAGTTAGTTTCAAAATTTAATCAAGTCTTCTGATTTGATTAACTGGGAAATAATCAATCCTTTTAGAACCTAACAGAACCTTTATGCTGATATAAATTCACTACAGTTTAATTCAGTATTTTATTTGGGGGTTTTTAAGACAAAGTTTTAAAACAGAAATTTTAATTAGAACTCAATTCACCCCCCTCTTGAGTATCCACTTCGACCAACAATTGGTATCAGAGGATGTTTAAATATTTTCTAAAGTACTCTGTTTTCCAACTATGATTTTAGTTTTATTTTAAAGTTCTTAAAATTTCTGTTATTTCTAATTTTTTATCTCTTTAAAATATTTGCTTTAAGTAAGATATCATGGATAATAGACTTGAAGGTGTTGCTACCAATAGACCACCATTTTTCAATGGCACTAACTATGCTCAGTGGAAAATCAATATGAAAATTCATTTAGAAAGCATGGGTTCTGATATTTGGACTGCTATAGAATCAGAATATAAAATTCCTACTACTGTTAGAACTACTTGGAATGAAGCTACTAAGGCTGCTTACAATAATAACTGCAAAGCTATGAATTCCTTGTACTATGCTTTAGGAGATGATGAATTTAATAGAATATCTTCTTGTAAAACTACTTAAGAAATTTGGGATACCTTAGTTGTTTCTCATGAAGGAACAACTAATGTTAAGGAAATGATATTGAACACTTATACTATTAAGTATGATAATTTTAAGATGAAGCCTGATGAACCCATTTCTGACATGTATCTCAGGTTTAATGAAATTTTCAACACAATGACCTCTCTGGGAAAGGATGTTCCATAAAAGGAACAAATTATGAGAATTCTGAGATGTCTACCTGAAAGATGGAGGGGAACTTCTGTCTCAATTAGAGAATCATGTGATATTGGTGAACTACCAGTCAAGGAACTAATTGGAAAGTTGATGATGTATGAAGAGGAACTCAAGGTTAACAAAGAAGAAGAAGATGAACCTAAAAGGAAGTCAGTTGCTTTAAAGACTTCAACTTCAAAGAAAAAGGATAAGTAGAAGCTTTATGCTATAAATGAGAGTTCAAGTTGTGAAGACAGTGAAAGTGCTTCTGATAGTGATGCTGAGATGGCTCACATTTCCAGAAGATTTAAAAAGTTTTATAGGAAGAATAATTTTTTCAGAAAATCAAATTATAAAGGTAAGTATGATAGCAAGGGACATTGGAAAAAGAATTGGAAGAAATCTGACAAATCAGATGAAGTTGTCTTCTATGAGTGCAAAAGAAAGGGACACATAAAAGCAGACTGTCCAAAGTTGAAATACAAGAAGAGGTATGATTACAAGGACAGTAAGTACAAAAAGGCTATGAAGGCTACTTGGAGTGTTTCTGAGGATATCTCCACTGAATCTGAAGTTTCTGAAACTGAACACAGAAATAAGCAAAACATGTGTTTTATGACAACCACCTCTGAGGTAACATCTGAAACTCCTGCTTTAAATTCATATTATTATGAAGATGATTCTAACTCAGAAAACATGTCAAAATCTGAACTATTTGAATATTATGATATGTTAGAATAAACCTGTAATGAGCTAAAAGACAAATACAAATGTTTAAAGAAACTGTATGCTTTAACTGTTAAACATATATCTGATCTTGATATTGAAATGGAAAAGAATTCTCAGTTGATTAAAGAAAACACTGAACTGAAATTATCTAATGAGCAACTCAAGAAAGACTTAGAGAAATTTACAAATGGTAAAGATACTCTTACTCAGATGCTAGGTAAGAAAATAGCACCTAGATACACTACTGGTATAGGATACCAACCTGGACAAAGGAAAATTACCAAAATTAAATTCATTCCTAAATCTGTACAGAATGGAGCTAGTTCTGAAACTTCATATGATTCAACTAGCTATATTCATAGTTATGAATCTAATAAGGTTTATCTCTCAAAGTCTGTTTATTCTACAACTTTCATGAGACCCATAAGACAAATTTGGGTACCAAAAGCTCTGATTGCTAACCTGTCTGGACCCAAGAAGATCTGGGTACCAAAATCATTTCCTATCTAAATCTGTTTTGTAGGGAACCTGCTTAAAGAGCTCCTATAGAAAGCCTTGGTATTTGTACAGTGGATGTTCAAGACATATGTCTGGAGACTTCTCATGCTTTAAAAGCTTAGTCAGAGTTGATGGAGGTTTTGTCACCTTTGGTGATAATTCTAAAGGGAAAATCATCGGCTTAGGCCAGATTGGTAACACTGACTCAGTATTAATTTCTAAAGTTTTATTTTTTGATGGACTTAAATATAATCTGTTAAGTATTTCTCAGTTATGTGATGATGGTTTTTATGTTAAATTTTAAAATGATTCGTGCAATGTTTTTAATTCTAAAAATGCTTTAGTATTTTCTGCCCTACGAAATGAAAATGTGTATGCTATTGATTTAAATTCTTTAGCTAAGCAAAATATTACTTGTTTAAATGTTTTTCATAAAGAGTCTTGGATTTGGCACAGAAGATTAGGACACTGTAATGTGCATTCACTTAGAAAACTTGCTAGGAAGAACTTAGTTAGAGACCTACCCAAACTTGAATTTCCAGCAGACAAAGTTTGTAATCCCTGCCAAAAGGGAAAGCAACATAAAGTTTATTTTAAATCAAAGAAATAATTTTCAACTTCTCTACCTATCGAGTTGGTTCACATGGATTTATTTGGACCTTATAGAGTTTCTAGATTAAATGGGAATCATTATGTCTATGTTCTTGTAGATGAATTTTCTAGATATACTTGGGTATATTTTCTAGCTCACAAAAGTGAAGCCTGTTCTTGCTTTGTAAAATACTCCAAATTTGTAGAAAACCATAGTGGACTTAAGATTAAAACTATGAGAAGTGATCATGGCCGTGAGTTTAAAAATCATGAGTTTGAATCTTACTGCTCACACAATGGATATAGTCACAATTTCTCTGCCCCTAGGACACCTCAACAGAATGGTGTAGTAGAAAGGAGGAATAGAACCCTGCAAGAAATTGCTAGGACTATGCTTAATGAGTATGACCTACCTGTTTATTTTTGGGATGAATCTATAAATACAGCTTGTTATGTTATCAATAGAGTCTTGATCAGACCTGTTCTTAAGAGGACCCCTTATGAGTTGTGGAACCATAGGAAACCTAAGGTTAACTACTTCAAAGTTTTTGGATGCAAAGTCTTTATTCTTAATACTAAAGACAATCTCGAAAAATTTACATCCAAGAGTGATGAAGGAATTTTCCTAGGTTACTCTACTTCTAGTAAAGCCTATAGAGTTTTTAATAAAAGAACCAAATGTGTGGAAGAATCTGTTCACATAAAATTTGATGAAAATGACCCACATGAACCTAATACCTCTCTTGAAAATCTTGAAGATTATCTCTATGGTTTGAACATTAATGATAAAGACAGTGGACCTGTAGTTAAAACATCCAGTTCTAGAAATTTTCCAGAACCTGCTTCTGTTGAACCTCAACCTGTAGATGAACCTGAAATCTCGAGTCCTACCTTTTCTAGACCAACTAGGATTCTAAAGAACCATCTGTTAGATGTTGTTGTAGGTAATTTAGAAAGAGGAACACATACTAGAGCTTCTTTAAGAAATCAGGTTGAACATCAAGATTTTCTTTCACAGTTAGAACCTAAAAATATCAGTGATTCTATCAATGATGAATTTTGGGTAATTTCTATGAAAGAGGAACTAAATCAATTTGAAAGAAACAAAGTCTGGAAATTAGTAGAAAGACCTAAGGACACTATAACCATAGGCCCAAAATTGGTGTTTAGAAACAAAGTTGATGAATCTGGAAACATCATTAGAAACAAAGCTAGGCTAGTTGCACAAGGTTACAATCAAGAAGAAGGAATTGAATATGAGGAAACCTTTTCACCTGTAGCTAGATTAGAGGCTATTAGGATATTACTTGCCTATGAATCACATCTAAATTTCATGTTATATCAAATGGATGTGAAAAGTTATTTTTTAAATGGTTTTATTGTTGAAGATGTTTTTGTAGAACAACCACCTGGTTTCACAAATCCTCATTTTCAAAATCATGTTTTTAAACTTTCTAAAGATTTATATGGTTTAAAACAAGCTCCAAGATCTTGGTATGAAAGACTTTCAAACTTTCTTATTTCAAAAGGATTTACAAAAGGAATAGCTGATCCCACTCTTTTTATAAAAAGGATTTCAAAATATGTGTTAATAGTACAAATCTATGTTGATGATATTATTTTTGGATCTTCTAAAAATTCTTTATGTACTGAATTTTTAAAGGTTATGAAAAATGAGTTTGAAATGAGCTTAATGGGAGAGCTTAAGTATTTTCTTGGATTTCAAATCTTTCAAACTAAAGATGGTATTATTCTAAATCAAAGTAAATATACTAAGGATTTATTAAAACGTTTTGGTTTAGATAGTATTACGGAAAGTGATATACCTATGAGTACTACCTATAAATTAGATGTTGATGAAACTGAGAAACCAGTTGATCAAACCTATTACAGAGGCATGATTGGGAGTTTACTTTATCTTACTGCTAGTCGACCAGATATTATGTTTAGTGTGTGTATGTGTGCTAGATTTCAAGCTAATCCTAAAGAATCACACTTACTGGCTATTAAAAGAATTTTTAAATATCTTAAGTATACTGTGAATTTAAGTTTGTTCTATCCAAAAGGACAATCATTTGACCTAACTAGTTATTCAGATGCTGACTTTTCTAGATGTAAGTTAGATAGGAAAAGAACATCTAGAACATGTCATTTACTTGGAAAGTCCCTAGTATCATGGTGTAGTAAGAAACAGAACTCAGTTGCATTGTCTACTGCTGAAGTAGAATATATTGTTACTGGTAGTTGATGTGAACAGATTTTGTAGATGAAACACTCTTTATTGGACTATGGATTCGATTTTAAAGAGTTTTCAATTAACTGTGACAATACTAGTGTGATCAATATATCTAAGAGCCCTGTGTCTCACTCTAGGACTAAGCACATTGATATCAGACATCACTTTCTAAGAGATCATTATCAGAAAGGTGATATTTCACTAGAATTTATTAGTTTTGAACATCAATTAGCGGATATTTTTACAAAGCCCTTATGTTCTGAAAGAATGAATTTTATTAAACAATAATTGTGTATGATAGATCTGTGAAACTGATCTATGAAACTGATCTGTGAAACTAATCTATGAAACTAATATGTGAAACTGATCTGTGAAACTGATCTCTGAAACTGATCTGTGAAACTGATCTATGAAACTGATCTGTGAAACTGATCTGTGAAACTGATCTGTGAAACTGATCTGTGAAACTGATATGTGAAACTGATTTGTGAAACTGATCTCTAAAACTGATCTGTGAAACTGATCTGTGAAACTGATCTCTGAAACTGATCTGTGAAACTAATCTGTGAAACTAATCTATGAAACTGATCTGTGAAACTGATCTATGAAACTGATCTGTGAAACTGATCTGTAAAACTGATCTATGAAACTGATCTGTGAAACTGATCTGTGAAACTGATCTATAAAACTGATTTGTGAAACTGATCTGTGAAACTGATCTTTGAAACTGATCTGTGAAACTGATCTCTGAAACTGATCTGTGAAACTGATCTGTAAAACTGATCTCTGAAACTGATCTGTGAAACTAATCTGTGAAACTGATCTGTGAAACCGATCTGTGAAACCGATCTTTCTTTATATTACTTTTTATTTTGTTGTGATTAATTAACTACTTTTATCTTTATTATGGGAACCCTAAATGATGAAATAAATTATACGCGACTATTTCTATTCCCCAAACCATCGACCTTTCATTTCTTTCCCGCCAAACCTTATTTCCTCTCTTCTCCTCTACTTCGAACCTTCGAACTCCTGCTTTCCCCAGAATCATCAAATGGCTAAGCAGAAGAGACCGAGCAAAGGATCAGAAAGTCCTATACCTTCAAAGTGTGCTCGAGGCGAGTCGATTAGTACCACTCAAAGATCAGTAAATCCGAACCTGGAAACTCGGATTGTTGCTGTAGAAAAGGAAGTCAGTTCCGCCTGGCTTTTGACAAGTAAGTCGCTGTTGTTACAAGTTTTAGATTCGCAAGGATGGAAAGCCTGGTTCTCAGATAACACTCGTGTATACTACCCAAAGCTAGTGCATGAGTTTTATATAAATCTGCAAGTTACCTTAGATGGTGTCGAGGATGCCAAAATGTCTTCTGTAGTGAAAGGAAAGAAAATATCTTTTTCGTCTAAACAATGGGATGAATGTTTGAATGTACCCCATGAGGGTCGGTATGAGGATTATTCTAGAAACATTCCTCCAACCACTGAATACTTCTCTTATGATTTAGCTTTGGATATTTTTACTGGAAACAGAGAGTCAAGGAGAATCATAGCCTCAGAGCTGGATGGTGAATATAGACTTCTCTTTAAGTTTATTCAGCACCAAATTTGCCCCAGGAAAGGAGATTTTGCTGTTGTAAGATACCAGGATGTTTTTCTATTGTTTTTACTAAAGACCCATGAGAAGATCAATTTGTGTAGATATCTAATGGTGCACATAGCTGGAATGGTGAAACTTTCTAAGAAAGCCACTGCCCTGTTCTATTCCAAAATGATCTCTGCTATGTTAAAGAATCTAGAATGTGTTGATGAAGCTGATGAGATAGCCGAATATGATAGTGCTTATTGTGTTAACAAAGAAATTTGTAATAGAATGAAAATAAACTGGAACCCATGGAAGAAATACTGGGTTGCTGATGAGGACAAGTTGTATGAATCTTACAATCCCACTGATCATAGAAAGAGGTAGAAGGGTTTGAGAGACCCTGGTTTGAAATCAGATGAGGAGCCAATTTATTCTGATGATGAGGAAGAAGTAGATGTTGAAAGGAATAAAGACACTGAAGAGTCTGGTAAACAAGGGATGGAAGAAGCTGAAACAGAAGAAGGAAGTATGTCACCTCCTGATGATAGGAGTGATCCTGATACTGTGATCCCTAAGATAATAATAGACTTTGGGTCTGCCAGTCCACCTTTACCCTTACCTGAATCAGAACCAGTTCTTGGTGATGAAGAAGTTAGTGACACTGAATTATCTGACAGTGAAGTTTCTGTGAAGAATGGAAATGGGAATGGAGATGATGATGATGATGATGATAATGATGGTGATGGTGATAACCGACCAGTGGATGGTCTTAATTTACCTCCAATAGAAACACATCAAACTGTACCAGAAACAAATGCAAATTGCAAGAGAGATTCTCTTGAAATCAGTGGAAAAGCAAGTTATGATAAACCGAAATATACTCTGTGTGCTGCTGTCTGGGATGATTACCCTAGTTTTGTTGTTTTGGGTTTAGAATATTCTGAAGAAGAAGAAGAAGAAGAATCAGAATCTATTGTGGTTATGATGGAAATCCAACCAGTTGAGGCAAGGTCTGTTCATGCTGTTGATGCTGCAGATTCTCATCTACCTAGTTCTACTGTCTCTCAGTCTGATTTTGATAAGTTCAAAAGGGAGTTACTTACTGCTGTGAGAGATACAGTCAGAGAAGAGATTTCAAAAGCTATTAAACCAGACCTGGCCAATACTGGTGAGTTTATTGGCAGGTACATAGCCTCTCTAAATCAGATTCTAAAGGATCTACAATCTGGCTTAGTTTCTTTATCCAATGAATTTAGATCCACCATCTCTGGTATGATGGAAGTGTTGAGAAATCTGATTGAACATATTAAGAAGTCTGATCTGAGAAAGTTGAAAGCTGAGATAACTCATATAGTTGCTCAAGCCAGTACAGCCAAAGTAACCAAGATCACTACTCGTGAGCTAGAGGCTCTAAGGCAGATTGTGCATGATGAATTGGCCGCCATTAGGAAAGTTCTTGATTTGGACTCGTTGAGGAAGATGAAGGAGCACAGTGATCACATTCATAATATGGTAACAGTATATTCAGCATATGCCACTAAAGCTCAGAGAGAGATCATGGAAAAGGTTGATCACTACTTTTCAAAAATCTATACCAAGCATGAGATGACCGCAAATTTCAAAGTGTTAGCTGACAATCTGAGACTACCTCCAGTCACTCAAGCTTTCAAGACTCAAGTTCGACAATTGCAAGATTTTACTCCAACCTTGGAACGGTTCATGGAGAATAAGGATGATTTTGAGCAGGCTATGTAGTATGGTACAGAAGTTATTCAGAATTTCATAAATCTTTTGAAGCCTTATCTGAATGCACAAGCCACCGCCATTGTGCTTCCTACTGTTGACCCTCTCAGTGCCTCTAATGTTGCTCCAAATCAGATCTCTGTTGCTCAAGATCTATCTCAACTACGACCAGTTCCTCAGCAATCTTATCAACCATCTCCTACAGCTCCACAGCAAATCCCAGTGGCATCCACTCCTCCACCCTCCAGAGTCATCTTACCACCTTTTCAAATTCGCCCAGTTCAACCTGCCTCCAAGCCTTCCAACTTACCAACCATTGATCCTTCTGACAAAGGAAAATCCCCGTTACATCCCCAGAAATAGTTGTGCGTTGTTGTTGATAGGGTGAACCCTATTGTGATTGTACTGTGATGTCTTATAAACTTTTTTCTCTTTTCTTTTTATTCTCACTGATGCCCTCTTTTAATCTCTTCTTTATCTGTTTTCCCTCCTTTTTTATTATCCCAAAGGGGGAGAAATCTGTACATATATGGATCTATGGGGGATATGGGGGAGATGCATCTCTAAAGGGGGAGATTTATATCTTTTTATGGCAATGCTTGCATAAGTATTTAAAGGCATAAATTCAGGGGGAGATTTATATCTCATTATGTTTTTATTCTTATTATGCCTTATTATTGATGATATATTATATTTATTTATGGCTAAGATTTGTGATTGGCTAAGATTTGTGATTATCAAAAAGGGGGAGATTGTTGATCCCTCTAGAAGATTGTTGAATTCTTCCTATGATTGCTGTTTTAATAATCACAAATCATCAATTACTTAATCTGGTTGGTTTTATCATATAATTAATCACAATCTCTTAGTGAATCTGTGTATATTGTTTGGATCATGTTTTTATCTCTTTGTTATTAATTTACAAGTATTCTGGAAGTCCTCTGGATCAAACGGACAATGGTCGCACCGATCCATATCAAATGACAACGGTCGCACCGATCGATATCAAAGGACAACGGTCTCACCGATGCTGATCAAATGAGTCACCGATCATGACACACCGATGTTGATCAAATGATTCACCGGTCATGACACACCGATGCTGATCAAATGAGTCACCGAAGATGTCTCACCAATGCTGATCAAATGAGTCACCGAAGATGTCTCACCGATGCTGATCAAATGAGTCACAGAAGATGACACACCGATCCAGATCAAATGAGTCACCGAAGATGTCTCACCGATGCTGATCAAATGAGTCACTGAAGATGACACACCGATCCAGATCTAATGAGTCACTGATCATGACACGCCGATCCAGATCAAATGAGTCACTGATAATGACACACCGATGTTGATCATCTGAGTCACCAGAGATGTCTCACCGATGCTGACCATCTGAGTCACCGAAGATGTCTCACCGATGCTGATCAAATGAGTCACCGATCATGACACACCGATGCTAATCATATGAGTCACCGAAGATGTCTCACCAATGCTGATGCTGATGACCTACCGATCACTTGACTCACCGATAGTCATAAACAGCTGTTTCAATTTCTTTATCTTTATTTAATCTAACCAATGGTCATATTAGGAATATATTAATGCTCTTTTATTTATTTAATGAAGGTTGTTGGATGTCAGGGAACCGTACCTCATACCTGAAAAAAGTAAATCATCTTTTGCCGGAGCTCGTGCTTTAAATAAATGAAGGATGTGCTACTACAAAGACAGAGATGAATAGACGAATACACAGAGACATATATTCAACGAGGTGTGCTGGAAGAACAATGAATCTTGAATGCAAAGAGGCGACTGAACTTACAAGAAGAACTCATTCATTACTGCATACCAGTGAAGATCTGAGAACGAGAACATAACACAAGAGCTTCATCGAATGTATCTACACGAGAACATAACACAAGAGCTTCATCGACTGTCTCTACACCTGGAAGTCAAGGAAATAGACAATACTCTGTTTTCCAGACAAAAACCAGAAGAGGACTCAGAGCGAATTCTGATCAATCAAAGGAGTTCAGAACTGCACGAAAATCACCAGAGCCATTTCTAAACTCTAAATATTTGCTCTGTGATTTATCTTTTTACATATTGAGCAGTGTGTGTTATATGCTGTATTTTACACACACATTGTCTCCTGTACTCTAACTAGAGGATCTGTAAATCCTCACTCAAACTCTTACATCTTCTACTTCCCACTGAGATAGTGGTAGAGGTCATGTGTGACCTGGACAGCTGGTTGTTGTCGTTCTGTTTCCTACGAATAACAGTGGTAGAGGTCTTGGACCTGGACAGTTGTAAACTGTTGTGAACCCCGATCCAGGGTGTGGATAAAATTTATACAAATTGTTGAGAGGACTAAGTCTCGGCTTGAGACTGAACCTCTTGGTTATATCTGATGTGCTATATCTTTCAAAGTTATCCTTTTATTCCACTGCTAATTACTTTAAAACCAAAACTGTTTTAAAAGTCACTTTGATAATTAAACTCGCAAGTGCTTATATTAGTTGTAAATCAGTAAGTTAGTTTCAAAAGGTAATCAAGTCTTCTAATTTGATTAGCTGGGAAATAATCAATCCTTTGAGAACCTAATAGAACCTTTATGCTGATATAAATTCACTACAATTTAATTCAGTATTTTATTTGGGGGTTTTTAAGACAATGTTTTAAAACAGAAATTTTAATTGGAACTCAATTCACCCCCCTATTGAGTATCCACTCCGACGAACATGTAGTCTAGTGATTAACCCTTTGTAGTCTCCCTAAGATAAGTGCACACAAAACAATTTTTCATTTTAAATTAGAGGAAAAATGTAGTCTTTTTTTAAAATTGATTGGTTTTGAAATAAAATAAATAAATTAGGAAAATTATTGAAATGAAATTAGAAACTTAAGTGATTGAAAACTATGATATGAGAATAGTGATCAGGTCAGGGTTGGTTTTCTAATTGAAATATTATCCATGTTCTATTTTCTTCATTCCTCTTATTCTAACCTGATTGGGCCACGTGAGAGAGTGTTGGATCAAGGGATATTAAAAGGTGGTATTAGTGGTTAAGTTTGTTCTTTTATATTGCTTTAATATTTTGGAAAGTTATAAATGATAATATGATGTGTTGGGACTTGGTTATGAGCTTATGAATGGGAGTATCAAACCCATGTACAGAGGAAAATATGAGTTCCTAGGGATGGGATTGTTTTTCATGTTGTTTTTTGTAACGGTTGATGTTATTCCATATTGGGTGATTCAACTGTTTTCTAATATTATTGTTTTTTTATATTTATACTCTTGTCCTAGTATAGTGTGATATGAGTATGCATGCATTATGATAGGCACATAGGTATATATCTTGACATGAATTTTTCATGATAAGGAAATATTTATTACATGGGATGTATTTTCTTGTATGAAATGTGAAATTAAATACCAATTATATAGAAAAAATGAAATGAAATAACTATAATGTCATGTTAAGAAACTTTTAATACATTTTTAGTGAGATCGTGAGCCAGTGGTTCTCTTTTGTTATCCCCTGTTGAGGTTGACCTTATTTTAATCTAGTGTTCTAAGGAGTGTGTTTGACTTATAGAGAAAATGTATCCATGGAATCTTGAAATTGAGCATCTGGAGAGTGGAAACCAGTATACTCCCACTACAGATGAACTAGAGTTTCTTATATATCCTGAGGATCATATGGATGTTCATCTTCACAATAGATTCCTAAAGGTCATGCAATATATGGAAAGGGATACTATTCATATCATGTCTTTGATATTTGAGTTTAAGAGAGAGTTTATGCTATAGCATTCATATAGATTCACTAGGGAGGGAGGCCCTTGGGAAGGAAAGTTCTTGATTGAGACAGTCCAGATGATCTTTAAACACTTAGAGACACCCATATATAGGATAGTGAGGATGGTTTCATATATTATTCATAGACCTTCCAAGAACTAGTGGGACATTCTAGAGAAATCTAGGTAGCAAGAGGATTTATCTTGGAAGGAATTCAAGGTGGATTTATTAATCCACTTTTATCCCTATATTTTGAGGGATGGGAAGGCTTGTGAGTTCATGCACCTAGCATAGGAGAGTATTTTAGTGATTGAATTTGTTTTACATTTCACTTAATTTGAGCAATTTTCTCCATCTTTAGATACTGATGATATCTCTAGGGAAATGAATTTTTAGGATGGTATTCACTAAGATATTAGGTCATAGGTGAACATATTTCTCTTGAGTAGCTTTTTGAATGTGATGAATCAGGCACATGTCAAGGAGGTAAATTTGATAAATTTCTAGAGTAAAAATTATTCTATTTTAGTAGTATGAACTGGAATATCTTCTTCTTATATTAATAAAAACCTCTATGAATTTTTTTCCAAGGAAATAGTGGGTAGAGAAGTTAGGGAAGTGAGAAGTTATATTAATGTCGTATTAAATTACAGTGTTATTAGTGTATCAAGTTGGGCTATAAGTTTCCTCTATGTCTATACCCTCTATTAGAGTGTCATGCTTATGGTTAGTTGGGTCATCATCAAAAGTTTTTTAGTAACTTATCATAGTAGAGCAGTGGTAGGGTATTGGGATAGGTACCATAGTCTAGAAAGGACTCAGCTACCCCTCAGTAGATGGGTAGTTGGAGTTCCACTGGATGTTCAGGTCAAGGAAGGGGACATGGTTCCCTAGTGAAGGATTAGAAATACCAAGCATAGGGAATATCCCAAGGTATTCATACTATATCATAGTGAATAGGGACTAGTTAGTGTCATACTATTCAATCTACTCTGACTAGTGTGGATGCAGGAACTTCTACCGTCAGAGATACAATTCTTATGTCATCTACCCTTTCTTACATTTTTTTATATAGGATCATTTCATTGTTTTTTTATCATCAGTTCTTTTAAATGGATTGGGATTTGTTTTTTAAAACTTGTATGGTTTTTTAATAATCAATACATCATTAGGAGGGCATTCAAAGAATATCAAGTGTTGCAAGGAGTGTTCTCAAGAAATTGGTGGTTACCATTTCTTTTGGGAATCTTTTGTGTTGGAAATGGTAGGTTTTGATTTAGTGATTTTTTTGTATTGGATAGTTATAAGTCGAGCTCATATTTACTATTACCATATGCGAGTTTCATTTTTATCTCCAAAATGATTCAACTATTTTCACCAAGGTTACTGGGATATTCAGGATCATCCAATAGGGCCAATTCAATGAAAATTTGTTTTTTTCACATGGCTCAAACAGAAATCCCTGATCTAGATGATGACGGAATTTAGTATGATAATTTTACTTTTGTGGAATATTTTTTTCAGGATGTCTTTATTAATGAGTTTTACATCTTACCACCTAAGGAAGATATCAAGTTCATGATCGAGTTAGTGTCGGGAGTAAAACTCATTTTTATCCCCCCTTATAGGATGACACCAAAAGAGATTTAGGAATATAAATTCTAGTTTTAATATCTAGAAGTGAAAGGTTTCATATGGCCTAGTACATCTCTATGGGGTTCTCCAGTACTTTTTTCCAACAAGGTTGCTGGTACTTTGTGCTTGTGTGTGGATTATTAGAGAATAAAACAGATGACATTCAAGAACTGATATCCCCTTATATGAATCAAAAATCTATTTAATCAATTTATAGGTTCTAATATCTTCTCTAATATCAATTTGAGATCCTTATACCACCTATTTAGGGTGATACCAATAGACATTCCTTGGGCTTCTTTTTGGAGCGGGTATATATTGTATGAGTTTATAGTGATGTTGTTTAGTTAAATGAGTGCAATGACGGTATTCATGGCCTTAATGAATAATATTTTCATCTTTTCATGGAATGGTTTGTTGTTTTTTTATGAAATCTTAGTGTACTCCCAGTAAGTGTATGATCGTGCCCAACATCTTCACATCATCTGGAGTACACTGAGAGAGCATCATATTTTCTCCAATATTTCCAAATGTAGTTTCTGGGTTGATAAATTGAACTTGTTAGGCTGTTTTATCTCAAATTACAGAGTGTTAATAGACCTAGATATGGTTTTAGATATGGTATCTTGGGAGAATCCCATGGATGACTTCAGTATTTTGATATTTATTGGTTTAGTATAATAATATCATCACTTTATCCAGGATTTCTCATGTCTGTAAGCACCAGTGTTTGGGCTGACTAAGAAGGGGGTGAAGTTTTTTTAGTTATATTATTAAGAGAGAAATTTTCAAGAGATTATAATCAGGCTAACCTCGTCACCTATCCTCACTTTTCCTATGTTGGGTAAATAATATACCTTGTACTGTGATGCATCTGGAGTTGGACTCAGAGTAGTTCTAATATAGGAGGATCGATTGGTTGCTTATGGATCTAGATAGTTGAGATCGAATGATAGAAATTATCCTACTCATGATTTAGAGTTATAAACAATGGTTCATGTATTGATATATAGGATAAACTATCCTTTATAAGATAGTATTGTGGTGTACATGGACCATAAGATCCTCAGGTACATCTTTTCTCAGCTAGACCTAAACCTTCTTGTCAGGAGGTGGGTCGAGTATTTGTAGTATTTCAACATTGAGTTGTATTATATACTAGGAAAGGTAAAAATCTTTTTCGATGTATTGATCTAAAATATTCATACTGATGCAGTGTAGAAGTCATGCGATGAGTGGAAGATGATGGAACTCTTTGCAGATATAAATCTAGATGTTCTGGAGTCTCGGGGATGAGTAGATCTCACTTCGACATTAGTTATACTTGTAACTATTGAATTCATAAAGATAATAAGTTATCTAATTTTAAGTACTTATCTCTGAGATATATCTTATATGGTGGGGAACCCCCATTAGGATGGTTTCTTAATAGTGGTAATTCTATTATTTTTTATAGCCGAGTATGGGTTCCTATGAACTTGTGTGAGGAGATGATGAGAGGATTTCATGCTATTATATGGGTGGTATATATTAGTTTTAAAAATATATATCACGATCATCATAGAAAGTAATGTTGTCTAATAATAAATAAGGTGGTAGTGAGATTTTTGAGAAGATATTTTACATGTCAGTAGATGAAAGTCATGCATCATAGGATAGTTGGGAATTTTCAACCTTTGGCCATTCCAAAATAGAAATGGGATTATGTCAGTATGGATTTTTTGATAGGATTACCCAAGACCCCTCATGAGAATGTTGTATTTTGGGTGATCATAGATTTACTAATGAAGGTACCCCACTTCTTTCAAATCATGTAAACCTTCACCATTTATGGTTTAAGTAGTATTTACATGAAGGAGGTAGTTTGGTTGCACGGTGTTCTGAGGATTATTGTTTCTAATATAGATCCTCATTTTGGGTCTGGGTTTTGGAAAGTTGTTAAGAAGGATCTGGAATTAATGGTTCATCTGAGCACAACCTATTATCCACAGACTGACAGTCAATCTAAGTGAACTATTAAGATTTTAGAGGATATTTTTTGAGACTGTGTTTTGTATTTTTATGGTCCATGGGAGCACCATATGGAACTCATAGAGTTTTCATATAATAAAATATTATAGTAATATATCCAAATGGAACATTTTTAGTATTTTTATGGAAGTTCATTCTAATCACCTCTTTGTTGGTTGGAGGTAGGTGAGTCGGTGCTTGTTGGGCCTAGTCTCATAATGGATACATCTGAGTAGGTTAAGTTGATCAAGAGATATTTGGTGATCAAAGAGAGTAGTAAAAAACATATGATGACCATCATATACGACATTAGGAATTTGAGCTTGGTAACCTTGTTTTCCTTCAGGCATTTCCTGGGTTGTGAAATTCCATATCAAGAAACAGGGAAAGCTGGTGCCTAGGATTTTAAAGTCATTTGAGATAGTAGAAAGGGTCAATCGAGTGGCATGCTGATTAGACCTTCCATGTCACTACATTTCCATGCATGACATGTTTCACATGTCACATCTTTAGAGATATCATACTGACCTTTCTCATGTGGTATATGTTGTGGAAGTTGAGATCAGTGTAGATGTTTCCTTTGAGGATCATCTAATTTAGATTACAGACCGAAGTGAGAAGTATCACCAAGGGAGGATTGTACCTCTAGTTTGAGTGTAGTGGAAGTATGGGTGTGTTCAAGAGGAGACTCTGGATAGAAAGTATAATATGTGAGCACATTAGACAAACTTGTTCACCAAGACCCCATAGTGATGTTTGGAGTGGCTCAGGGATGAGATGTTATATGGTGGAGAGGTTATAAGATCCCATATTTTTTAAGGTATTTCCCTCTTTAAGATTTTAATTAAAACTTTTTTTGTATTTTCCTTATTCTTTGATCCTTAGTGGTTGAGTATCATTTGGATACAGAAAGCATTTTCTGGATAAAATGGCCTAATGTTCAGGGATTTGTATGTTTTTCAATTAATGGAGTCTAGGTATAAATGTGTTAAAGGGGTTTATGAGGGGTCTCTATGATTTTGGAAGTATTTTGAGGTTGTCAAGGAACTTTTAAAGAATCTTGGATTAAAGTTTATTGTGAGACATTTACACTCCGTGTATATGTCACACAATGTATAACTATCACTAGGAAGATGCCACGAAATGGGTTCAAGACGTAAACTGGTTACACTCCATGAACCTGTTACATGAAGTGTAACTATAACTGAACAAATTTCATGAAATTAATACATTCTATGAAATGGGTACATTATATGAAATGAATAAATGTTGTGAACTTTGATCATTTCATGTAATGTTCAAGTGGGGTTTTTCACTCAAGGCAACATGTTTTTCAGTGTAACTCAAAATTATAAAATACAAGATATGAAAGGTTTACATGTCATGTATTTCATAGGATCAATAGTTTTAAAATCATGATGCATATGTAATTTCATCCCATATAAATGAATCGTCACCTCTATCAACCCCTAAGAATTTTACAATCGATTTTGGAGTGCCTTATCCCATTCTAAACATCTCGATCAAGCATTCAATCCTAAGTAAAAAAATTATTTAGTTTTCCTCTCTCTTCTATTTATCTCAATTTTAGTGGTGGAATCTATGTAAAATGGTTGTTTGGGTGTTGATCTTGATCTCATGTGATCTTTGTTTTCTTCATGATCTTCTTTTCATCATTATTGTAGGAATTTCTTATTAAAAATGTTGTCTTAATCGCTAAGATAATGGTAGGTGGAAAAAAACAAAACCCTATGGTTTGTTTAATTATTAAGTATGGTTAATATCATGATTTCACCGATGTAATGTGAACATTAAATGAATAATATATGATGATAAATATTGTGTTGGATTATTCATTGGATCCCTTTTTATTCAATAATTTTGATACCTAGCTTGTGGCTACCCATAATTTGAGCCTATCCTTGATTAATAATGAATTGTCCAATGGAATAAATAATGTTCTAGAATGACATGATACCTCAGGTGACTTATTATAATATATTCACCTTGGAAAATAGATTTACTGATTATTGAAATAGCTATGTTGATATGATATTATTGGGTGAAAACTAGCATGTTAATGGTTTAAGACCAATATGATAAATGAAAGGGGTAACTGAATTTCAAATGGTATTTGGAATAATTAACCATTATGACTTATGATATGATTTTATATATGTTACTATTGTTATACCTTATGTGGTGATTCATGATAACATTATTATATAGAGGGCTATGCCCAAATACCAAAATTCTTATATAGAGGTATATTCCTGGTGATGCATAAATTATTATATAGAGGGATATGCCCAGATGGTGAAATACTTATATAGAGGGCTTGGCCCGATTATGTTGAAATGATTATATAGAGGGATTTTCTTAGATGTTAACATGATTATATAGAGGTTTTTTCTTGGTTATGTGATTATTCCATGGTTTTTGGTTATTCTTATCATGGTAATGCTACATGTTGAGAGATATTATGGCTTGGTGCTAAAACAGTTTGTTTGATGTATTATTTAAATTTTATTAATTAATACACCTATTTATCACTTTATATTATGCACTTATTATTAGATGGGTTTTGTTTAGACATGGTGGTTTTTTCCTACTAGGTTTTACTCATATCCTTTTTGGGTCTTCATTTGGAACCCAAGAAGATTACATAGATACAGGTTTGCATAAGGGAAATGGAATTTGTTATTAATTCTTGCTTGTAGGATGGGTTAGAGTATGAATGTGGGACCGACATGAGGTTTGGGACTGGGGTATTTGATTTATTCATGTCATCATGTTCTATTACTCTTTTGAATTATAGAATTTCATTTAGTTACATTTCTTCTGGACAATACATATTTCACTATTATTTAGTTTTCAATTCTTCTTTTACTTTCCAGTTGTATGTTGTGTTGTTTCTGATATTTTCTTTACTCTGATTTTTTTTACTTCCACTATATTATAACTCTATACTAGGGGGAATAGTCTCCACGCTATATTCTATATACCCCCTCTTCTAGATGGAATCCTCTGGAATATGGAGAGGTACACTTGAGGTTTAGTAACCAACCTGATTTGTCCATCTGAGGGAGAGTGTCAAAGTAGGGGATGTTGCGCATATGAAGTTCAAGGATGATTTTAGGAAGAAATAAATAATTATGTTGGGTATGTGTATATCATTATACAAATTCATATTTTAAATACTCATTGATTTCCATTTTTGCCTATCAAATTTCACATATTTATAGCATCCAAACTTCAATGGTAGAAGATATTGGAAATTTTTAAGGCATCTATTGGGAAAATTAAGAATTAAATGAAAATATAATGAAAATTTTCAAATATAAGTGTTCATTAGAATATAATAATTTATAGTGATATGGAAACATGATTATGAATATTTTGGAATGAATCAATGGATTATTGAAATTATTTTAAAAAAATCATTACTGTATTTTTATAGGAAGCCTTATACAACTATGTGAATTACATTGTGGAAAGTAATAGGAAATCGAAAGAGAGTGTCAATACCTGGATATGATATAGTCAACACTTCCAAAAATCATGGAATGATTTACACAATAAGATAAATTATTTTATGTATAATCATTCAACCATGGAGGAATTAGATTGGAATTCATTGAGTTTCCTTGTAAACTCATAGGAATTAATGTTTTTTATTGTAGTTTTATTGAAATGAAATTACTATGATTGTGGAAACTTCCAATCACTCTGGTATTAGTGTGCATATATCATAAAAAAATTATCAGACTTTAACCTATCATTTTATCATTATTTCAAAAAATTATATCTCCTATAAACTATTAATAAATGTTATATTTATTCATAGATACTCTATTAAGAATATCACAACTTCAACATGTTTACGGATTCAAATGTGATTTTTCCTAATATAAATTGTTTGTGACTATGAGGGAGTAAAAGTCCATCTATATTGAGAATGAGATTAACCAGCCTTATGAATGAGAATTTTCACTAAGATTCACTATATGCAGTGGAGAAGGTCACAACCAAATATTCTGTCCAACAATATAAAGTGAGAATTTGAAGACTCTACCTATTTGATGTATTGTTATAATATGTATATATAATGTATATTGGTAAGAAAGTAATATTTTCATGTTATATTATTACAGTATAAATTCATCAACTATATCAATATGTAAATTTTATAAATTTATAATCCTTGGTCATGAATTATTAAATCCTTAAAATTTAAAATTATTATAATATATATAAAATATTAAACTATCATAAATTATATAATTTAATGATTTTTAACTATTAGGTGTCTTAAAAATATTTATGTTGGCCTCATACTTACTCATGGAGGATGTTACACTACTTTATACTCAATGAAAACAAGTATCAAGTGATTTAATAGAGGTTCTTCTTACTAGAAAACTTCTAATCTTGAGATCATATCACCTTTATCACATTTTACTTCCAACTATTATCATTCCTTATATATGCTCAATTTATTTTCTTGTTTAACTATATATGAATTCAAATAAATTAACTATATTCTTATTATATTATTAGTTATGAGATGGATACTCGAGGACAAAAATTTTTAAATTCCCATGGGGGAGATGACAATAACTTTATAGTATTTGTCAATTATTATGGGGATCCTCATTTATGGAGATGTGGTTATTTGATCAAAATCTGAAGATTGGTCACCCACTACTGATCATTTACTTGGCATTACTATTATTGGATAATGGAGATAAAATTCTGTTATTTGACCATTTATAGGTTATTTATATGATAACATTGATACTTTTTCTCAATGATACCAATGGGATCACTTTTTTAGAAAAACACAATGATATATTTCATGAATCATTGGAGTCACATTACATAATAACCATCACTCAATGTTTGTACACATGATATACTTCCCATTATTAGAGGTGTTATATATGACATCCAAAAATAGATGGGGTTTGAATTTGTTAGAATAAACTTATATAGTCTTATATAAGGGAGTCCATTTATATCATAGAAATATTTTGGGTTGTTTTATGTTACTATAGATGTGGGTCTTAGAGATAATCCTTCACATTGAAACTCCAGTGGTTTCACCACTTCCTATAAATCTATTATAATATTTTCTATGTATATGGTGGTACATTCATATCATTATTATAATTTTAATTCATAAAATATAAATTTTATTCATTAACCATTGTTATATTACATTGTTTCATAGGTGGATTCAGGCTTAGTATAATTTCCACAAACTAAGGAACATTTTACAAAATATGCAACTTATCTTCAATATCATACTCCCAAATATTATATGTTAAAACATTTTTTATTTTATTGTATTTATGTTATCAATATAAAAATTTACTTAAATTATTGATATAATTTTTATATAATCATTTTCAATTTTATTTCTGATTATAGGGTACTTACCATACCCATGATTCCATTTTTAGGTATGGGAATCATTATTTATTTTTATTTTTATTTCTTCATTCTTTGTCAAATTTCTTTAAAAAATTTAAAAATATAGAGAAGAAGCATATGTTTCATGGTCAACATGTAGTTTGTGCTCACTATAGACCCAGACCATGTATTGGGGTACGTAGTTTTTTAATAGATTATACATTTTTGTTTCATGTTTATCCAAACCATATTAATATGACTGATATATAATATTAAGGAACATAAACATTTCATTATTAATGGTAAACTGGGAATAAAAACCTTACATGTTAGTATTTCCATTTAAAAAGGATACCATGGGGTATATGTATGGATTCCAAAACTATATAGTAAAACTATGTAAATATCCTTACTTATAGGGGATATCTTTAGATTTATTACTACATGGTTGGTATATGGTTTCCTAAACTGTGAATCTAATCCACATGGGATTCCTAGAAAATTAAAAATGTGAAATGACTTCTCTACACTTACATTTATTTAACTCCACTTTTCCTTAATTCCCCCCCCCCCATTTAAACCTCACAGGGATTAGATATTAAAATTTTCTCTTCTTCTCCACTCTCAATTAATTATTGTGAGTTTTTTACTAAGAATCCCAAAGGAAACACAAAGTACATGGTTTTCCTTCTCATACCTTAGTTTTATTATCTTATTATCCATGGTTTTCTTCCTTCCCAATTTAATTAGTGTAATGGAGTTCATGTGGAACAAACATAATGATAAGGGTTATTAATTTTAGGTCCTTCATTTTCTATATTTATTGGATTCTCAACATCGGCTTGTTTTTTCATTAATTTAAGCTAGGTGGTTCTATGAACTACCTTTTTTCATAACTATATTATTGGGATTTTAAAAAAAGTATGTTTTAAAATTTTTCAATGCATTTTATTTCATATTAAAGGAATAATATATATGATATAAATATTTTCATTCTTATACATTTTATATAATTATTCAAAGTGATCTTAAATACATGTTTTATAAATGTAATTTTATAATTTCTATTATATATTTTATAAAATTAATTATTTGAGTAATATATATCCATGATATGGTTTTGAAAATGGAAAGTTATCCTTTTTAAGGATTATGCCTCATGGGAACCATGGATGATTAGGTAAATAACTTAGGATAAGTTCTTAGTATGGAATGATGCTACTCTACCTAGCCTATACACCATTTTTATGACACTAATATATTAAGTAGAGATGTTGCTTATTTAGTATGCCACTCCATCTAGTAACATGTATATATATTGAGATGTTTAGATAAGTATTAGTAAAAATATATTGGAAGGACTTGACCGTAGTGATTCTAGGGTGTATATTATTATTCTTGGTTAAAAATAAATGTTTACATATAAGTTTACTTTCATTTTTAACTATATTAAAGCAATATACTTTTTCTTAAAAATGAAATGTGTATCTTCCTATGTTTACTTTCAAACTAACATGATTAGATTATCAGAAATAGGATTTTCATGGAAAAATAGTGATATACTTTTAGGATAGTTATGCTCAATTTCTATATACACCCATTGGGTGTATATAGACCACGTTTTTACTCATATGTTTAATGTAAAGGTGCCTCTTGGAGGTGGTGGATATTCATGATAGTTGTGTTTGGGTATGGAGGAGGTGATATGGTGGGAGTGATTCATCTTGTCGCATGGAGTGATTAGTGATATTTTTAGTTTATTATGGATTCTTTTTTATAGAAATACCCTTAGTATTTCCTTAATGGTTTCACATTCTATTTCACCTTTTTATTTTAGTTTTTGACCTTTGATATCTACATGCATTGCATTTTTTTATGTTCTTGATGATTTTATTTTTATATTTTTTTATTATGGTTTCTTTTGAGAAATAATTTATATTATTTCATTTTAATTTTTTATTATTGTAAAATTTCTTATTTCAGTGCATGCATTTCCAATACATTGTGAGTCCTTGTTAGCTTTATAGTGAGGATACTCTTAATGACAGATTATTAATTTGAGAAAAATTGTTCCAAGAGAGGTATTATTGATTCCCATGCACTAGTTTCCAATCTACAGAGATTGATAACACCCTTTGAACCTTATTGTGGGATGTATTAGGTACTTATTCAATGTTATCCTAGATTGTTTTATGATAAAATGATATTTGTTCTCAGTTTTTATTTTTTTATAAAGTTTATGTAGATATATAATAAGATCAATAAGGATTAAAGGGTATGTTGTGAGTGATTTTATAGACAACACTCTTCATAACATACCTAAAATCACCATATTATGTTGGTAAATGAGTATTATGGAAAATAAATTGATATGATTTTGGATTTTTTGGGATTCAGGTCAAATAATGAAGGGTTGTATGATATTTCTAGGGAGCATAGTTAAGGTGTATGTGATAAAGACTATGCAATAATTTTTGCAACCCATAATTAGGGAGAGATCTAGTGTGTCGTACAAACTTTGAAAACAACTTGTAAATCCACGTATCCAAATCATATAGTTAATCTCATATTTCTAATAAGACTCATATGGATGGTGCATTATTTGGTAAACTATGTGGCCCAACCATTAGATGATAAAATTTTCATGATTTATGTGTTTTCCCTATTTAAAATTCCTTCTCATGATTATTATTATTATTTGTGTTGTATGATCACTTCAAAATAATTTTCATAGGATTCGTATGACTTAAGTATATGTTGGTTCAAATATATCTTTAATCTAATTCCTAGTTCCAACATAACTGAATTGCATGCAATGTAACCCTAGACTACGTTGCACCAAACATAATGAGGCCATGTATCTACCACCTTCCTCATACATGGTTTACTTTATTTTCTAATCCATTATGAATTGATTAGACATGGTTTTCATATTAATTTTATGGGTTCAAAATATTCTCTAATAGGAATTAATGCATGAGATAACACGAGATACATTTCATATTGATGCCACAATTCATTAAATAAATAGAATAAGAAATGGTCTATAAAAAGTAATGGGTTCCATTATTTGTGGGTAGTGGTGATCATCAATTTCATGAAAAACATTTTAAAGTTATCTTCTATCTGATATATTGTTCATCACTTCTCAATAAAGTCACTATAACCCCTCTCCATATAAGATAATCCTCAGGTTGTGAACTAGGATCCATTAGTAGGTGTATACCCCTCGGTGGAAAGAATCCATTGATTATTTATTCCATGATCATTATCAATCATTCTCCATCAAATATCTAACATTGAGGTAGTCTTTATCACATTTTAGGATCATTTATCTTCGATAATACCATTCATTCTTATTTCTTGAAGATAGATTGGTCTAGTTTCTTGGGTTATTCTATAATCAAAGATCATGTGATGATTCTTAAAACCCATAAGTGGTATTAAATCCATGTTCTTAAATGATTAATAATGTTTAATTCATTGGTTTTTGAAATAAATGTGTATCATATTGTGTTTTCAGTGATATCATAAAATATGGCATGTTAAATTCTTCTATTTTTTTACAATAATGAATTATAGATCTATATCATAGAGTATTATATACATAAAACATAAATATTTTAACTATTTCAAATCATATGATATGGGATATTATAAAATATTTCATAATCTCAAATTTTTAAATAATAGTGGATCATAGCATAAATGTGATACTAATTGTATCATTAAATATTATTCAATTTATATAATATATTGAGTTTTATTTTTGAATATTATTCATAACATTCAATTAATATATATAATAGAATGTGATATGTTGGTAGAATATACTCTCTCTAATATCGGTAATATTTTATGACTAATAGTTAGTCATAAAATATGAAATGGGTAAAAAATAATAATAATTTTATTTTTTATATTTTTAAATATTGTTTATAAATTTTTCATAAATTATAATTATTAGAAATTATAAAATAATATTTTTCTAACCAAAATAGGATATAAAAGGTTAATATTATTTTCACATGTTTATAAAAATATATAAAGTATTTATTTATTAACTTATTCCCTTATTATTAATATTTATATGTTTTTTATAGAAAATAAATATTGTGAATATTTTATTTGTGTAATAAATTACTTCTAGGAGATATAACCTTTCATTAAATGCTAGGTGTAATAACAAAATATTTAGTTTTATCCACCTTTGTCTTGATTTTTTAGAGTTATAAGCTTGAGAATAATTGGTAAATATTGTTATTTCATATTAGTTGTCTTAGGTATCATAAATTAAATTCTATATTGAGTAAATTATTCCCGGGGAGAGAGAATTGTATTCATACTACCCACTGGACAAAGATACTTACGCCTTATTCCATATAGTTGAGGGGTTGTTTATCTATTTCTCTAGACTTACTCATTTGTATAATTTCAATATCATATAAATCTATGACTTTACAAGAAAATTTCATGTGACTTTCCCATGAAATACATTGGTATATGTATGAATATATATGTCTTTTTTTAGGTAAGTAACACAAACTTTTGGGTTGTGCAAAAATTTACAAATTGATAAGGTATTAGCACGTGAATTTGGTGGACGAAATAAGGATTCCAAAATTAAATTGTTGGAATCATGAATACATAAATGAATAAAACATTTTATAATATAGTTTTCGTGAGATGGAAAGGTTTTAATATACATTTGATGTATGTTAAACTAGCTATAATTTTAAAATAATTCCCTTAAAATATAAAGTGTGAGATTCCTTCTAAAGTAGTATATGTTAAGACCTCAAATATTCAATAAGATTTTTTCTTTCATATCATGGATCCCATTGATTGTGTTTATTAATCTATGGGTAAATGGTTAACCTTAGTAGTTAGTTAACCTAATTCCATTGTAATATTTGGGTAAAACTTAGTTGGGAAAACATAAGATTTAGGATACCATAAAAATATAGATGATTTTTTCCAAATTATGGATTCAGGTAATGATTTTCCTACTCAAATATCCAAGAATAAAAAATGATATGATTGGGATGATTCAATACCTAAATAACTATTTAGTGATAGTAATTCACTAGTAAACTCATCACTTAGTTAAATAAGGATATTGTCATGCAAAATAGGAATGATGTATAGCGTCATAATTTTTAGTGGGAGTGCCTCAATTAAAATTCCATGGTAAAAAGATATAATACATTATAATCACTCATAGAAATGTCTATGTTATATTTTATGGATTACATCATGATAATTATATTGATATTTAACACCCTTAGGTTTTACAATAAGAAAATTATGTTTGATAGAATATAGAACACACTACATCGAGCTTAAACGAACCATGAACTATTATTATTTAAATATGATCATTATAACCTAGTCATTGAATTTGTGGATATAAATAGGATTAAAATAATTATGAAATATTTATAAAGGTTCTACTCAATAAAAATGTGCTTATTAAGGAATATTAAATAAGTATTCAATTTTTTTAATGTCATATTTTTCTTCAAAAATAGGTTTCCTACTAACATTATTTTTATTAAATTTTGTGAGAAAATATTGTATTCAATTTTTATCCAATTTTATAAAATTTAATTGACAAAATTAGATTATTTTTTAAAATATTCATATAAAAATTATATTAGGGTTAATTTTTGGTATTTTTCTAAAAATATTGATTTTTTAGTTTATACTGAAAATATTAATTTTTATTGAAAACTATATTTTTATTTCAATAATGTACATAGAAGAATATTTTTAAATGGTTTAAAAGTAAAATTATTTTTATTCTATTATTAATAATCCAATTAATTTCATTAAAATCAATTTAATGATTGAATTTGGTAGGAATACATTTTTATACTTTAAAAAGTATTTTTCTGGAAAATTTGTTTTTTTCTGTGTTTTATGATTTTTTATTAAATTAATTTCTTCAAATTGTGAATATTTAATTTTGAAAAATGGATACCATATTTGGAATTATGAGGTTAAAAATTTTCAAATAGTTCTCTTTTATTTTTTGTCAATATAAATAGTAATCATGGTAAAATTTATCACCTTGTAAAGGTTAAATTAAGTTAACCTAGATTAAAATTAAGTGTTAAGGTCATAATTTTACATATTGATTATTATTATTATATGAATTTAATTATACCCTTATCACTTTGGTATCAAAAAATAATTGTTTTAGGGAAACCTGCCCTTGAAAATAGACTATATAATATTTTAAGAAAAGAAAGATACAAAATTTTACTCTCTTACTTTAAAATATCTATTATGTGGTCAAATAGGGAAAAAAGAAATTTTGGGATTCCTATTATTAGTTATTTTTATAATAATGAATTTATTTTTATTATGGAAGTTTATTTATAATTTTTAGTGATTATATAATTTTCTTAAATGCTTGTGAGACACCAACACTGTATTTCTTCAATTAATAGAAAAACAAAATAAATGATTTTAAAAATATTAAAACAAATATAATTTTAGTGAGATATAGTGTTCCAAGAAGTTAATGTATGAATATAATTTTTTAGTGATATTTATAAGGATTATATTTTAATTAAAAAAATTTCTTGATGTCTCTAAAGTCAAATTAAATTAATAGTGTCAAAAATGATATTAATTATATTTTATGAAAATAATATTTTTTAAAATTATTTAAAAATCATAAAAATATTGAAATAGGAATAGTGAGATAATATATGGTCTAAAATGTTATCCATTTTCCATTTATGATCTAATTTTTACATTATAAGTAAAATTATAACCCTTTAAGAGTGAAAAAAGTCATTACCACTCTTACTGATAAAATGGGTTAACTAAGGGGTTGAACCAAAAGATATGGTTTAAAAAATCACTTAAAAATTTCAAATTTTTATTGTTTGATGGTATTTAGACCCCATAGTACCATATATTTGAATATATTTCCAATTTTAATCATTTTTATAAATAATGGATTAGTTATATTTTAATCTTTTAGAAAATTCTAAGAGTGCCCCTCCCCTCCCTTATAAAAGGGGACCTCTTCTTTATTTTCATTACACCATATTGATCCTTAAATCTTGACCAAAACTTAAAATATTATTTTCAAAAATTCCATATAAATGAATTTTATATTATTACCTTCTTAAAATACCATTACAAGGGTCCAAAATAAGGGATCTAAAGGAGTCTTACCAAAAACGAGGTAATCGTCTTACCAGACTTCTTTAAATTTATTTCTTCTTAAAATTCCTATAAATATACATTATTATATATAAAAAAATAAATTAATTATCCTAAATATAATTAAACATTGTTGTTATTATTAAACCATATTTATTCATATTCTTTTACATCAAAATAATAATTGAAGGTATCACTTGTGCGTATATACGGCTTACCGTCTCCACGTAGCAATACAATTCATTTTCCATCATCATATTTCATGGATTGTTGTTGTTATGGGTTTAATATTTATATATGATATTTATGAAATAATTATTCTTATATAGTTATAATATCATATCTACCTTATTACCTTCCAATCTGTTGGACAATGATAACGTCTCTTGTACATACATGTGGAATATCACCTCCACGGAGCAATGTGATTCATTTTTTATTTATGATTTACATGGATGGTAATAAGGATGTATTTGATGAATATATATAATTTATATTATATAATTATGATTCTATAAATGTTAATTATTATTATTTTTTGTTTTATTTCATCCGTCTAATAGTGAAAACAGTGTTCATTCGTACGCACGGCTTGTCATCTCTTTGATGGGTGTAATTAATTTTAATATCTATAACTTTTATGGATGAATATAAATTTATATAAAATGAATATATATTATATTTATATAATTATTAAAATTATGGACATTAAGGAACCATAACCAAATTTTAGGGAATGATACTTCCAAACCGAAACATGCATTAAAAACAAAGTAGTTATCACCTAGAATATTTATTTTAATAAACAATTTGATAAAAATAAAGTGATAAGATGTCATAATTAAATAATAAATGGTATGATATAAACTATTGTGGTTATATAATACATTTATAATAAATATAAATTTATTTTATAGTAGTTTCAAATGTTTAAGAATAAACACACGACTTAAGGTAAGGAATTTATGTTTCAGTCCTATTTTTAATCGAGATTGTTCATGCTTGAATTTTCATTGAGGAAATTATATGATATTTATCAGATAAATAACTTTAATTTTTATTATTCTATATTTATTTATGAATAATAAATTTTTTCTTTTCAATTTATTAACTCTAATTACTAAATATATTGAATGAATTGTTTTAAGGAAAACCTACCTTATTTCTCTCTTCGATCAAATATCATTTTTATTCCATATCCATTTTTTCCAAAATTATTTTAAAGATTTTTTTAATATTTTACTACGATTTTTCAAAAAATATATTTCCCATGATTTTATTTTTATAAAATGTTTTAAAATGAATCTTCTTTTTGTTTTCTGAATGATGTACACTTTGTCTTCTTTAAAAAGGTGTGAAAGGAATTTTTATTTTAACTTATACAGCATGAATGGAATTCTACGCCATCATGACTACTCAATGTTTTTAATCTTCCTTCACATGTTTAAAATTTTATTTCTAAAGAAACATTTTCTCTTAATATTTGGAAATTTTTTAAATTTTAGATAATGGATTTCAAATTGAGAAGGGTATTTTCCTCAGGAAATATTCCAATGATTCTCTTAAAGGAATTTTAATGTTTGATAAAATTTGTTGATTTTAATTATGTTTTACTCATAATATGATCCAATGATACCAAACTTATTATTTATATAGATATTTTATGACTTTTATGATGATATGTTTAAGAAATCCATTTATTTTATAGGGGTTATACTATGATTAAATTGTGAAATTTTTATGAAACCTATTTTCCATGCATGGGTTATGATATGATTATATGATGAATGTTTTATGATCTTATGGAACACATATATATGGTTTTCATTATTTGATGAGTGGGAATGTAATTATTTATCCCACTAATTCATTGGGTAAATTTTTATATATCATGATATAACCATGGGAAACAAGTTTATGTTCTTGATCCACTATGGGAAAAAAGTCAATGTGATAGATCAACTATGGGAAATAAGTAAATGTGTTTGGTCCACTAAGGTAGGTAGATAATGATTTTTAATCAATTATGATATGGTAAATTGGTTTTTATGTCTGTTCTATTATGATTTCAGAGTTTCAATTATTAACCTTGACATGTGAAATGATTTCCATACTTAGGATAGTGTCACACGTTTATGACATGAAATTATAGTTCATGATTTATTTATGATGATTTGTCACTCTTATGATACATGTCTTTTGAAATGATAAATTTATATTTCATTGATCATGTTTATGATACATGATTGAATAGATATTGACTTTTTTAAGTTATGTCTGTGATATCATACCCTTAATATTATATTATGATTTCATATGATCATAGATTGTTATCTCCCATATTTATCCTTACTGAGCATCTATACTCACCCTTTCTTATGTTTCCTTTACCTAGGTTATGAAGAAATGTTTAAGTAGGGTTTGTATATGAATAGTAATATATGGAAATATCTTTATGGTATATTTTAAATAAAATTTATGAAATAATAATATTGTTTATTTAGTCTCAAAAATACATGAAACATTTATGATCCTCAATCATATATTTGTGAAATATATTGAATATTGATCTAAAAAGATATAATATGTATGTATGAAAATTGTGGGTCACTATAGTTGGTATCAGATGATAGTTTTAGTAAATATGGTGAGATTAGGGTTGGAAAAAATTAGTGATAACCCTAAGGGTAAGTTTAAGTATAGGATAACATCATATAGTTTTGGTATAGTAGATATTATATGGTTTTCAAAGAAAACCATCCATGTCTAGATACTACAAGTAGACATGGTATTGGTACATATTAATATATGGTTAATAACCCTAAAAATATCTAGTTGAGTATATTATAACCATTATTCTGGTGCATGATGAGTGTTACCTTACTTCCCACCTAGTTTTACACTCCAAGAGGAAATTCTTTTCTTAATTCACATTTTATTTATAAACCATTATGAAGGATGTGAATAGATGATAACAATGAATAATCTAGGTAAAAACAAAGGTATCATAGATTGAAAATAATGTGTCTTTATTTATACATCCTATAAATTATTTTTCATGATTATGTGATTTCTTACAATGATCATTGTTTCTCACAAAATGGTTTTTATTTTTATTCAGTGGTTGGAACAAGGAGGAATTGTGTTAATACTGAATGCGATGGATAATGGAATGATTTTACTAAGGATAAAAAAATGAAACAGGATCCAAAATATGAAATATTGTTATAATGAATATTTTTTATCACATTATAGGATTGAAAATAGGAACTTTTTTGAGTTTCTTGACATGCCATATAAAAGAAAAATGGAGTTTCCTGAAGACCAAGGAGGGGAGAAGATTTAGTTTCCTACATGTCAAGTATGTGGGATGAAGAACCCAGGAAAATGTATAAAATAAATATGAATATGTTTTTTGGTGTGGAAAATAAAAACATAAAGATATTATTTTTCCAGGAAAAAGTAAAAGTTTGGTTAATAGAATGGATGAGAATAACAGTTTCCCTAGGATATTATCAATAATTGAATGTTATAAATGTGAGGAATATGGTAATTTTGAAGGTAAATATACTAATGGTAAAGATCAAAAAGTGTATTAGCAAGGCTATATGAGTAAAAGTTTTATTGTTGATGATGAAGAGACTAAAAATGACACATGGAATAAAGGAGATATTATGTATTAAGGTGACAAAGGCTAGTTAATTTTTTAATAATAAAGGGGTATGATTAAAGTGTTTATGTATTGGAAATCAATAATTATATTTTAGAAGTATTTTTAGTATTGTTATTATATCTATAAGAATCATTAAACATTTAAAGATTGTTCTAAATGGTTTTTCTTTATAAATTTTCAAGAATATGTTGAATGGTACTAATGGCCTTGAAAAGTGACTGAATAGTAATGTGATATTTTATGGAAAAACACATGATTGGGGAAAATATAACCCTTAATATTTTCCCAATTTTGAAATAATAATATTTAGATGAGATAAATAGATTATTGATTAATTATGTGGGGTAGTATTAATGACCATGGAATTGATTACTAATTTTATGAAAAAGTTATTTATGTTACCTTTTATGGAGTTTAAAGTATTTTTTGGATTTATGGAATATATTTTATAATATATGATTTTATTTAAGGAATGTAGATAGTTAATTTTTGGAATCGTGTATGTTTTCCTTGATGTTTTATGGTAATTCAAGTTTTTACCATGTTTCATGAGAATATATGATCAAGGTATTCAGATATTTGGTATGTGACATTTAATGCGAATTTATGATGTTTTTGGGATTAATGTTCAGTTGATTTTGGAAATTTAGTGAGATTATTTCCAAATTTTTAGGATTTTTATTTTTTTCATATATATTTTAGAAGGGTTTTAAGGTTATCTACTTATGTAATAGATTAAGTTTAACTTTGGGTATTATTATATGAGGTTAAAATATGATTTATCATATTGTATAATATGTGCTAGTAATTTTTTTAAAATATATTCAGATAATAAAAATGACTTGTAATTATTTTATGGATCATATGATTTGTTAAATTTTAATTTTAGTTCTTCAAGTATGGAAAAATCATCTTGAATATTCATTTCATTGAGTAAGAGATTAATTGGAATTAATTAAATCACAACCAATGGATGAAATTATTCTTATGATATGGAAATAAATCAAATAGGTATATTTTATCATGTTCTTTATTTTTATAGTAAAAGAATATTTCATATTTAGGAAAATGATCCTGAAATAAAATTTTATACTTTTACCTTCATTTTTGATGAATTGGTTATCTTTTCACCCATCATAAATTTATGGCTTTATAATCATTAATTTTATCCTAAAGAAGTTCTTTGTCACTCTATAGTAGTCGTTGGGTGATATTTTTCCCCTCCATGTCTATATTTTCACATCCTATTAATGTTCTCCTATTTTAAAAATTAGTATTCTAGATGACCATCACATTTCACTTTCCCTCATTATAGAAGAATTTTTATTAACCCTTATTATGATGTGATTTTTCCATAAATGAATTTTAAAATTTCAAACCCTTGATTACCGACCACAAGTTGAAATTTTGAGGAAGAAATTTATTAAAGGGTGAGAATGTAACACCAAGATACTTTAAAATATAAACATTATGAATGATATTGTATATGATAGGAAACACTAAGCATAAGAAAACTACAGAATATTCTTATTTAAATATGAAAATTTTAACATACCCATTGAATTTGAATGTATGAATAGCAATAAATACATTATGAAATATATAAAAACTTCCTAATAAATAAAAATGTGTTGATTAATTCTTATGAAATAAGTATTCAATTTTTTTATTCATATTATTCTTCAAAAATATGTTTCCTTCAAACATGGTGTTTATTTATTTTCATGAGAAATTTTTATATTTAATTTTTGAAACTTTTAGAAAATTTAATTGATAAAATTAACTTCATTTTTAAAATAATAATATCAAAATTATCAGAGGTTGAATTTTTTTTATTTTCCTGAAAAGATAGATTTTCCAGTGAACTTTGAAAAATATTGATTTTTATGGAAAATTGTATTTTTGTTTCAAGAATATAAAAAAATACAATTAGTTTTAAAATGTTTTAAAATTCAAATTAGTTTGAATATATTATTATTAATCTAATTAAGTTCATTGAAATAAATTTTATAGTTGAATTTCGTATAAAAACATTTTTATACATAAAAAAGTATTTTTCTATAAAAACAAATTTGTTGTGTTTTGGGTTTTTATGTTAAATAAATTTTTCCACTTATGGGGATTAAGTCTTAAAAATTGATACCATATTTAGAATCATGAGGTTAAAAAAATTTAAATAGGTCCCTTTTATTTTTTTAAATATGAATAGTAATCTTGGAAAAATTTATCACCTCATAAGGGTAAATTGGGTTAAACTAGATTAAAACTAAGTATTATGGTCACCATTTTTCATATTAATTATTAATATATGGATTTAATTAGACCCTTATCACCCAAAACCAGAAATTTAATTTTTTTAAGGTACATTTTTTCATGAAATTAGCTATATAATATTTAAAGAAATAAAAATTACAAAATGTCACTCTCCTACTTTTAAATATATCTTATGTGTTCACATGGGGAAAAAAGTAATTTGTGAAGGAATAATAATGGTTATTTTTAGAATAATGGAAATTATTTTAATGATGGTAATTTATTTGTAATTTTTAGTGATTATATAATTATATTACATTCATGCACAATGTCAACACCGTATTTCTTCAATTAATTGAAAAATACAAAAAAATATTTTAAAAATTTTAAAAGTAATATAATTTTACTATGTTAGATTGTTCTAGAAATTTTATATATGAATGTAACAAACTAGTGATGTTATGAACAATTATATTCTAATTATGTATTTTTCTTGATTTCTTGAAAGTCACATCAATTGAATAATGTCAAAAAATACATTAAGGAAGTTTAATGAAAAATATATTTTATTAAATGATTAAAAAACCTAAAAACATTAAATATGATAGTTTGATAATATATGGCATAAAATTTCATCCATTGACCATTTATGATCCAATTTTCACCTTCTGATAAAAATTATAACACCTTAAGAGTGAAAAGGTCACTTATATAGTTGAGGTTAAAATAGGTTAACTAACAAGTTAAACCAAAAGATACAGTTTAAAAACCACTTAAACCTATAAAAAATTTATTTTTGGATGATATTTAAACAACATAATACCTTATATTTGAATCTATTTCCATTTTGTATCATTTTTCTGGATAATTACTGTATGATATTTTAATATTTTATGAAATTCTAAGAGTACCCCTCCCCTCACTTATAAAAGGGAACCTCCCCTTTCTCTTCATTAAAACATAGTGAACCTTATATCATGAAAACCCCCTAAAAATTTATCTTCTATATTTCCCTATACATGAATTATAGGTTCTTATACTCTTAAAATACCATTTCAATGGTCCTTAAGAAGGGATCAAAATGAGGCATACAGAAGAAGAGGTAATCTTCGTACCCGACCTATTTCAATTTGTTTCTTATTAAAAAAATCTAAATAAGTTATATTATTCATAAAATAATAACTAACTAATTTTTAATATAATTAAATTTTATTATGATTATTAAACCATATTTATTCACCCTTTTTCATAAAATGGTATGTGAAAGTATCGCTCGTGTGTATGTGTGGCTTAACGTCTCCACATAAAGATACAATTCATTTTCCATAATAATAATTCATTAATGGGATTTATATTTATATGTAATATTTATGACATAATTATTATTTTATAATTATAATAAAATATCTAAATTCTTACCTTCCAATCCATTGGAAACCGATAACATCGCTCATGCGTACGCGTGGAATACCACTGCCATAAAGTGATGAGATTCATTTATCATTTCCACTGTACATGGATGGAAATAAGAATGGATATGATGAATATATATGATTTATATAATATAATAATGATTTTAAAAAGGTTAATTATTATTTATCTTTCTTTTATTCCATCTGTCGAAAAGTGAAATCAGTGTTCATGCATACGTACGTCCTACCATCTTCGTGAATAGTGTAATTCATTTTTATGTTTATACCTTTTATGAATGAATTTAAATATATATATATATATATATAATTAATATATAATATATTTATATCATTATCATAATTATATAGATTATGTAACCATTATCAAATACAAGTATTGAGACTGACGAACCAAAACATGCATAAAAAGTGAAGCTATTATCACCCAAAATGGTGATTTAATAACAAATTGTAAATAAAAAATTGATAATATGACAAAAGTAAATAATAAATGGTATTATATATATATGTATTGTTATATAATACAAGTATAATAAATCTATATTTATTATAAATTAGGTTCAAATGTGTATGAAAAAGTGTGAGACTTGATGTAAGGGATTTCTGTTTCAATGCTATTTTTAATGAGGATTGTTTATGATTGAATTTATGTAGAGAAAATTATGAGATATTTATCTAGTAAATCCCTTTAAATTTTATTATCTTATTTTTATTTATTAATAATAAATATTTTTATTTCATTTCCTTTACATTAATTACTCAAGATATCGAAAGAATGTTTTTAAGTAATACCTATTTTATTTCACTCTTCAGTCGAAAATTATTTTTCTTCAATGTACATTTTTTATAAAAAAAAATCAAGAATGTTTTTAATATTATACTATGATGGTTTAATGTAATTTTTATCCATTATTTAATTTTAAAAAATGGTTTAAAAGGAATCATCTTTTCATTTTTAGAATGAGGTATTATTTGACTTTTTACAAAGGTGTGAAAGGAATGTTTTCTTTTAACTTATAATGCATGAATGGAATTTTCCACCATCATGAAAAATCAATGTTTTTAAACTTACATTAAAATTATTCATGTTTATTTTCAAGGAAATTTTTTTCCTTTCTATTTATGAAATTTTTATATTTTAAATAATGTATTTCAGAGTGAAAGGGTTATTTTCCTCAATAAATATTCCAATGATTCTTTTAGTGGAATTTTCATATCTAATAACAAACTTCAATGTTAATTATATTTTTCTGGAGATCTGTTCCAATGATACCATAATTATTATTTCTATGGAAAGTTTATTATTTTGATGATTATATTTTTTAAAAACCCATTTATTTTCTAGGGGTTATGCAATGATGAAATTATGAAATGTTTATGAAACTTGATTTTCTTACATAGGTTATGATATGATGATATGATGAATGTTTTATGATCTCATAAAACCCATATATATGTTTTTCATTATGTGATAGGAGGTCTTGGAATTTTATATCCCTCAAATTAATTTGGTAAAGTTTTATATATCATGATATAACAATAGGAAACAAGTCAATGTGCTTGATCCACTATAGGAAAAAAGTCGATGTGTCTCATCCACTATGGGAAAAAAGTTTATGTACTTGATCCACTACGGGAAATAGGTGATGATGCTTGATAAATTATGATATAGCAAACCGGTTTTGATTCCTAATCTGTTATGATTGTAGGATCTCATTAGTTGATCTTTTCATATGAAATGGTTTATATAATTATGATGGTTCTTTGCTTTTATGATATGGACATATGGTTCAGGATTGATTTATGATGATTTCTCACTCTTATGACACATGGATTTTGAATTGATAAATTTATATTCCATATCTCATGTTTAAGATCCATTATTGATTGGGTATAAATTTTTTATCTTATGTTCATGATCACATACCCTTAATTTTATCTTATAATTTCACATGTCCATAAATTGTTATCTCTAATGTTTAACCTTACTTAGAGTCTGAGCTCACTATTTATTATATTTCCTTTAACTAGGTTTTCAAGAAAGATTTAAGTATGGTATCTATTTGAACAGTTCTATATGGGAAGTTCATTATGGGATATTTTTTATATCTTCCATGAAATAAAAATATTGTGTATCTTTTCTCAAAAGACACTAAAATTTTATGATCCTCAGGCATGTATTTGTGAAATGTATCGAATATTCATTTAAAAAGATGTAATATTTATGTATGAAAATTATGAGTTTCTATATGAGATTTCTCATTGGTATGGACTATAAAATAGTTCAATATGGGTATATAATATTGAGAAATGTTTTCAAAGTGAATCATTCAAACCACCTAAATTTGAATGTTAAATAGTTCAATTTAACTAGCTATGACTCATCGATATTGGATACTGGGTGTTGTCAAACATATTTTTTGAAAAACATATGCTTAGATATATAATATATTTGAAAGAGGGTGGATATATGTCTTCATGGAAATAATGGATGAAGAGTTCCTATATTTGAATTCAGTACTTATAATTTAACTGCATAAAGAGAACTAATAACAGAATTAGATAACTGTTATTATGTTCCCTCTATAAATATAAATTTCATTTCTGTATATTTCTTGGATAATAAGATATTCTCATTCACTATTAAGAACAAGAGTTGTTCTATATATTTTAATGATATTTTTTATTTAATTGGGAATATAATGAATAATTTATATATTATAGATATATATATTATTTTTTATTACCTTCATTATAAGAAGATTAGGGTTGATTATAATCCCAAATACCTTTGTAGTTTTCACCTTATACATATAAACTAGAAACACATCCAATGACCCTATAATGATAAACTATTTAACCATTCGATTATGAATCATTTTTGAATTTAAAATATTTTTTATTACTAAAGTTTACCAAATCACCTTTTAGTGGAAAATGTGAATGGGATATTGGATTGTTGGATCTCATATGTAGTGATTCCTATGAACTAATGAGTTCTCAAGAAAGTGGTGGTTTTAGGTATTTTTTACCTTTACTGATGACTTTAGTTGGTATCGATATGTGTTTCGGAGGAAAAAAAATATGAAACTTTAGAAAATTTCAAAGAGATTTAAAATGAATTACAACATAAACTGGGAAATAGTATAAATATAATTAGATCAGATCAAGGTGATGAATACTTGATCCCAAAATTCATTGATATTCTAATGTATTTTGGATTTATTTATGACTTAATACTCTGAGAATACCATAATATAATGTGTTTACTAAGAGGAGGAATCATACCATGTTATAAATGGTTCAATCGATTATGATTCAAGGTGATCTTCCTATTTCATTATGGGGTAATACTCTAGGTACTGCTATATTTCTACTAAATTAAGTTCCATTTAAAGCATTCATAAAGACAATATATGAGATATGGTAGGGGAAACATACCATTTTTACTTTTACAACTATTTTGAGATTATTAGTATTTTTATAGTGATTTGATTCTAAAAAAAATGACTCTTAATATAAAAAATTATTATGTGTCGGTTATATCAATGAAACCAAGAGATATTATTTCTATAATATTACTGAGAAAAAAAAAGTTAATCTGGTCCTATTTAATATTTTATTTAAGAAGGAATTTATTGATTTTGGTATTAGTGGGAGGAAATTTAAACTTGGGGAATTTCTTGACCAACAAATAAAATGTGTTACTAAGGTGGAGGTTGAGTTGGTCCCATAAAGTGTTAAGTAAAAAAACTAACTCAATATACATAATTTCCTTAATGGACATATAGGATCCATCAAGATATTAAGAGATATATGTTAGTGATCTAAACCGATCGAGGTGTTTACCAAAGCTAAGTTGAGGATCCTTTTAGTAGTTTCATTTGACATCAATCTCCTCCTTCTGAGAAGGTTGGAATCTTTTATAGTTTTCTTTTGGTGGTATCATGTTTTTACATTTTTAAGTTTTCAGTACATCAATTTTAATCTTGTTTGGGATAGATATATACATGCATTTCAGTTTCCAAATTTTTATATCTCGACACCGTTTCATCGAGGTGTTTGTTGGTACATGTGCACAGTTACATTTAGAAAAGGCCTCACATATATGTGATATGCCTACTCAGTGTTAGTAAGAATTACCTAGCCTATTGGAGGTGTGATTGGGGGGTTACGGCCCAGGACCCATCGGGTTAGGTTGTGATAAGATGTCTAAGAATGTTTTTTTTTTTGATTAGGTGGAGGTTATTAACTGTACTGAGTAGGAAAAAATCATATTCTAACCATTGGATAATACCTCTATAGTTTGAGTTTGGTCATAATTTTTTCCTTGGGGTGTCTTCTAGGTTGGGTAAATTATTCATTTAGAAATAGGTAAATCTAACACCCACATTTTGTGGGCTGTTTGAGATAGTGGACAGGTTTGGTCCAATGGCATAGTGAATTAGCACTTTTACAGTGCTACAGTTATATGCACGATGTGTTTTAAGTGTCACATATTTAGAGATATTATCTTGAACCTTCTCATGTGGTGGACGTTGATGACATTTTGATTTGTGTTGATGCATACTTTGAGGATCATCTGATACAGTTTTTGGACTGTAGTGAGAAGTATCTTCGAGGTAGGACTATACCTCTAGTTTGAGTGTAGTGGTAGAATGGGCGTTTTCAGGAGGATACCTAGAAGAGGAAGTTTTATATGTGAGTATGGTGGCTAGAATTATTTTCTAAGAACCCACAGTGATGCTTGGAGTAGCTTAGGGATGATATTTTAAATGGTGGGGAGGTTGTAAGATCCCATCTTTTTCTAGGTACATCACTCTTTGAATTTTTCATTTGAGTCGTGGTGGTTGAGTCTTTTTCGTATATGGAGAGGCTTTGTGGGGAAAATGAGTTAAATATAAATGATTTGGGTTTTTTTGGATTAATGGAGTTTATATATAAATTTTTTAAATGGATTTATGTGGTTTTTCTATACGTGTGAATTACTTGGAGGTGTTTCGGGTCCTTTTGTTTATTTTAATATGAAAAACTGTCTGTTGGGAAATTAAACGTTGTGTACTTATTACACAACCAATAACTTCTACCAAAAACAGTTTGTTAACAAATTCATGGTATGAAATGGTTATACATCATGTAAACCATTCACATCCTATAAAAGTAGAGTAAGGTTAAATATTATATGAGGTGATGGGTTTTTTGGCATATCCTTTTAAAAATGAATACACGATGTGTAAATGGATTACACATCCTATAATATCTAGACTAATAGTTTTAACAAATACCCTACATGAATTTATTCTCATTATTTAATTGTAGCCTCCACCTCTCGACCTAGGATGGTTCTTTAGGTGATTTTGGAATCATTTTCACCATTTAGGATATCCCGTTTGTTCAATCGATATCTGGTAAAACTTTTTCTTTGGTTTTACCTTCCTCTTACATTATTCTCTATTAGGTAAATGAAATATTTGGACCAATTTTGGTTGTGATCTTGACCAAGGATGTTTTAGGTTCTTATCTCAATATTCTAAACAAATTCTTTGTTGATTTTACCATTTGAAAGTGTTGTGTTAATTATTGGTTAAAGGTAGGGGGATAAACTTTAACCCTACGGTCTATTTAATTACAAAGTATATATACTATTGTGATTTCACTAACTTAATTTTCACCTAAATTAGTTAAATGATGAATTGGATTTATTCCTTGGAATACCTTTGGCTCTAATTGTTTATGACCTGGCTTATAGCTACTGTTCAGGTGAGAGAACTCTTTATTATAAATGAATTGATTAATGGATTAAAGTGTGTTTATCATGACATGAGTTTTGGGTGATTTTTTGATATAGATTCACCTTTTCTTGGTTGATTATTGAAATGATAGTAATTTTATTGTATCGTGACCAAATGATAAATGAAATGTGTAATTTAAAGATAAATGGAAATTTTCATAATTAACCATAGAGTATTATGATTTGATATGGTGATATCCTTGCGGTTATGACTCGTTTTGATTTAATGCTTAAGTAATTATATGTCAGGATTTTTAACATCATGAATATATGATGTAATTTTATATAAAAAATATTTTCAATATATAGGAATTAAAAAACTAGGAATAAAACAAGGAATATTTTTATTAATAAACCACCGACTTCATTTGATTTTAAAAAAAAACAGGAAAACCATGGGTAATTAAACAACCTCACAATAAGTGTTATCATCATAACTTAAACACCACCTACTAACACAATAATGATAAATGTGTATTCTACTTCCTCTGAATCTACCATAATTAAAAAATTAATATAAAGAATAATAGAAAAAATACTAATAATAAGAGGGAATTATATCACCATTATAAAGAAAGAAATGAACATCAATGAATTTTGATGTTTTCCAAATACCTTGACACTTGGGTATTTATAAGACCTTTTATTTTTGACCATTGGGAAAATATATATAATTGTTTGACACTTATTAGCGTTTGGGAATCTTAAAAAGAAATTTAAAATGAATTTAAAATCATATTTTCAAAATAATAATGTAGTATTTTAAATGATATCATTTGATAAAAAATGATTAAATAATAAGTAAAACTTTTAAAGTTTTATTATATAAATTTGCAAAGTAAGGAATGTGATAAAATTAAAATTAAGTTTCAAATAATTATCTTAATAATAGTAATTTAATGTTTAAATGGTATAATTAACCTAATGGAAATTATTAAAAGAAAATAAATAAATAAATGTTACATTGATAATTTTTACTTTTCTGTTGTTTAGAATTTTTACATTGAAAAAAAAATACTATGTAATCACCCAAAAAACCAAGGGTAGTTGTGCAACCACTGCTTAGGTGGGCACTAGATAAGCCATCAGTGAGTTGGGGTACATGAGTGAAAATCACAATATAAGCTAGTAGGAGGCTTGAGTATAGTGCCCATGTGGGTCAAGTGGGGACCAATGTACAGGCCCCCATGTAGTCCATGCATAGCATGGGATGAATCCTTCAAGAGCCTATATGCAAGGATCCTATGCATGTGTCATTGTGTTATCGAGTTGGAACATTTTTTTCTTGTCTTGTAAAGGGGTGATCGATCTGACCCCATTTCAATGTGGGACATCATGGATGTGATCTCGTCATCAAATCGATATTGGGCTCATCGTAGTTGTCCACCCTTTTCCCAATCACTCTCTCCACTATTCTTCTTCCCCACCCATCTAAACCTGTAAACCCTCAATTCCCTATCTGTACCCTTCCTCCATCTTCTCGGTCTCCTTTATCCATGGCCCCAACTCATCTTCATTTTCTTCTAAATATGACATGGATAATCTATAAAAATAAACTAAACCCTTGACTTCCTATTTCCTTCCTTGGATTACACAGCAAGCAATGAATATAATATACATGTATAACTTTAATATATCGATTTCTTTATGATTTAAAAAAACTAAAGAACTTGTTTCATTCTGATTTTTCAAAATTCCCCAATCCCTTTTTATATTTTTGAAACCCAGTAGCGAAGACACATGGAATATATATATATACTATATTTAGAATTAGGCCAAATTAATTTCACCACTTAACCAACTATAAAACCCCAAAAAAAATTCCAATGAAACTATAATCCAATAATAATTTTATATATTTAAAAATATATATAACCCTTATATAAACCATCTTTCTTGCACACCCAAAAAAACCTAACTCAACCTTCCCAAATTCATTATTTTCAATTTTCATGATGTCTATAATCCAAAAGGCCTTTGATTCATCGTTTTCATATAAGGGATTTTTTTTATTTATAAATTTATATGTATGTATGTATCTATATATATATTATTCATATTATATAACATAAGGGTGTTAACATTTATTTTGTCAAGTTTATGGTTTATAAAAAAATTTCTATTTTGTTGCTTTCTAATTTTGATTTGATTTATAACCCTTCTAAGAAATCAAATCATCTTTTTATTTATTTTCAAAGAACTATAAATATATATACACATATATATATAAGTTATTCTAAGAATTAATGATATAAAAAATTATTCCATAATTTTAAATAAAAAATTTTAAAATAATAAAAAAAACTTTGTTTTTGTTATTGTTGTCTTTTAATTGTTTCTTTTAAAAATAATTTTCTATGAGAAATGTTATTAATTAATGTATAATATCATTTTATGCGCACCATTCATTTATATCAAGTTGAAAATGATAAAAGTTATCATTTTATGTGTGAGTTATATTTATATTTCCATTAATTTCATCCATAACATTATATATGGCCATCATTTAATATGTTATTTAAATTTCATACACTTTATTTAAAGAATTTATTTAATTTATTAATTAGTTATATTTATGTACTCTAAATAAGATAAATTGTTTATGAATATGGATTTCTCTAAGTTATATTCATAATTTATTAAATAAAATTAGATTTTTTCATGTAAATAAATTTGTAAGATTATTTTCTTCAATGAAAATAATTTATGTATCGTTTTGAATTGTTTTGGGTTATAAGTGAGAAATGAATGATCATTTAAAATGTTTTCTTAAATTATGGAACTAGCGTATCTAATGGTATGATGTGGTATGGGGATTAAACCCATGACCTCAAGTGGAAACTGTCCCACATGTGATACAACTAAGTGTCATTATGGTTTTTCTTATGGCCTTCTGAGTATCATGATTAATCGATAAAAATTATTATTTTCAAATGGAGAAATCCAAAGTAGTATTTCAACAGAATTATTATTTTGAATATATATGGTTTTTAAAGTAATATAAACTATGTAAGGATATTTATAAAATGGTATCAATGTATGGAAAACCCTTTTCTAAGTAATATTTTTATCTAATGATTTATTTGATAAATGTTTTCACAGTAAATTATATTTCTAAAAGGAAATAATTTAAAATTGATTCTTAAAACCCATTACTGAGAAATTTAATGCTCACTCTATGTTTTAAATTTATTTTTCATGGGTTTAGTAGAATTTAAATATGGTGTGTATTTCATACATGGAGGTATTTCTTGAGAATAAATTTGATTAAATTTTTTCTCAATATTTTTAATTTGTAATGTATATGTCTAATTCTCCAAAACCTAGACCAAAAAAATTCCATATGTGTAAAATGATCTATGTATTTTCTATTTTCTTTTATAAAAAAAATACATAGAATTTTAGTACTGAATCTGGAATCGTGGGTTCAATGCTTCCTAATTGGTATCAAATCCACGATCTAGATGAATTTGCTGATTAAATTTTTTAATTTGATAAAAAACTAATCAGTAGAGTATAGAAGTTTATAAATTCTAGTTTTTATAATTATAAATATGGAATTTAAATTTTCTTAAGTTCGATGAACAAATTGCGAGGGTAAAATTCTTTTGAGGGGGTAGAATGTAACATCCAAAATCTATGATGTATTTTTTATCAATAAATGATTTAAATATTGAGGAATTAAAAAACTAAGAACAAAACAAGGAATATTTTTACTAACAAACTACTAACTTCATTATATTTTTACAAAACTATAAAACCACAACTAATTTAGAAAGATATAAATAAGTGCAATCAGTACAACTAGAACACCTCTTATTAACACAATAAGGCCAAATGTGTATCCCACTTCCTTTTAATCTTCTATAATTAAAAGGTAATATCAATAAGAATAGAAAAAATACTAAGAATAAGAGGGAAGATAGCACCATTATTAAGAAAGAAATGAACTTTAATTAATTTTGATCTTTTCCAAATACCTTAAGGATTATATATTGATAATACCTTTTATTAGTGACTATTGGGAAAAATATAATATTTGGACTCTTAGTATCCATTGGGAAACATTAAAAAAATTAAAATGAATTTAAAATTATAGTTACAAAATAATAATGTAGTATTTAAAATGATATCATTTAATAAAAAATAAACTAATAACTAAAACATTTAAATATATATATATAACTTTGGAAAGTAGATAATGTAATAAAATTAAAAGGAAGTTTCAAATAATAATCATAATAATAGTAATTTAATGTTTAAAATCGTATAACTAACCTAATGGAAATGATTAAAAGAAAATAAATAAATAAATTATACTTTGATAATTTTTACTTTTCCATTATTTAGAATTTTCACTTTGACAAACAAATACTATATACTCATTGAGAACACCAAAGGAATCTGTGAAACCATTAATTAGGTGGCCATAGGACATGACATTGATGAGTGAGGTTACATTAGTTCCAATCACCATGTAAGCTTTCAAGAGGCTCGAGCATAGTTCCCCCAAGGGTTGGGGACCCATGTACTAGTCCTTTTATAGTCTGCAAATAACATGGGTCGATGCCCAAAAGATCTCATGTGTAAAGATCCTATGTGTGTGTGCTTGTGTTATCGGATTAGAGTAGTTGTGTCATGTATTATGAAGGGGCGCTCGATCTATCCCTAATTTGAATTGGGTGTTGTAGATGATATCTTGGCCATCTGATCGAGATCAGGCTCATCCGAGTCACCCACCCTTTTCCCGATAACCCCCTCCATTGTTCTTCTTCCCTACCCATCTGAATAATAAAGTGTTGATTGCCTATGTGTTCCCCTTCTCCATCATCATAGTCTCCTTCAACTATGGCCTCATCTCATATTTGTTTTCTTCTAAAATCCACATGGATAATCTGTAAAAATAAATTGAACCCTTGACTTTCTATGTCCTTCCTCATCTTACACTACAAGCCACGAATATAATATATTTACATAACTTTAAAATATCGATTTCTTTATGATTTATAGGAACTAAATCACAATTTTCGTTTTTATTTTTCAAAATTCTCAAATCCATTTTTAGATTTTTGAAACCTAATAGTGAATATATATTGAATATAGATATATACTATATTTAGAATTAGGCCAAATGAATCACTTCACTTGACCAAATAAGAAAATCCATGTATTTTTTCTAATGAAACTATAATCTTTAAATTATTTATATATATATATAAATATATAAAACCATTATATAAACCCTCTTTCTTTCACACCCAAAAATACCCAACTAAACCTTTCCAAACTCATTATTTTCAATTTTCTTGATGTCTAGAATCCAACAGGCCTTTGATTCATCCTTTTCAGGTAAGGGATATTTTTTATTTACAAATTTATATGTATATATTTATATGTATATATATATATTATTCAGATTCTAAAATATAAGGATGTTAATATTTTTTTTCAAGCTAATGTTTTATAAAACAAATCTTTTTTGTTTTTAAATCTTGATTTGAGTTATAACCCTTCTAAGAAATTTGATCGTATTTTTATTTATTTTTAAATAATTATATATATATATATATATTATACTGAGAATTAATGATATAAATAATTATTCCATAATTTCAAATAGACTATTTAAAAATATTAACAAAACATTTTTTATTGTTATCCTTTAACTGTTTCTTTTACAAATAAATTTATATGAAAAATGTTACTAATTTATGTATCCTATCATTTTATGTGTATCATTCATTTAAAACAAGTTGAAAATGAAAAAATTTATCATTTTATGTGATAATTGTATTTATATATCCATGAATTCCATTCATAACATTAGATATGGCCATTATCTAAGATATTGGGGAGTTTATATGCACTTTAATTCTATCATTCATTTGATTTATTAAACAGTTATATTTATTTCCTCTAAATAAGTGCAATTATTTAAGAATATGGATTTCACCAAGTTATGTTTATAATTTCTTTAAGAAAATAAGATTTTTCCATGTAAATAAATCTTTAATATTATTTTATTTTATGAAAATAATTTATTTATGGTTTGGAATTTATTTTTGGATTTTGAGTGAGAAATATATTATCATTTATAATGTTTTCTTAAATTATGGCACTAGAGTATCGAAGGGTATGATGTGGTATGGTATGATGTGGTATGGGGAGTAAACTCATGACCTCAAGGGGATGTTATCCCACATGTGATATGACTAAGTGGCCTTATGGTTTTTCTTATTGCCTACTGAGTATCATGATTAATCTATAAAAATTATAATTTTCAAAATGGAGAAATCCAAAGTGATATTTCAAAATAATTATTATTTTGAATATATATAGTTTTTAAAGTAATATAAACTATTTAATAATATTTATAAAATGTTCTCAATGTACGGAAAACACTTTCATAAGTAATATTTTAATAAAATTATTTATTTAATAAATGTTTTCACATAAAATTATAGTTTTCAAAGGAAATCATATAAAATGATTTTTCAAACCCATTACAAGGAAAATTAATGCTCACCCTATGTTTTAAAGTTATTTTTCACATGTTTAGTAAAATTTTAATTTGGTGTGTATTTCATATAAGGAGGAATCATATGTGAATACATTTGTTTAAATTTTTATATAGCTTTGTTAAATTGTAATGTATATATCTAATTCTTCAAAACCTAGACTAGAAAATTCCTAGTATGTAAAAGGATATATGTATTTTATATTGTCTTTTATAAAAAAAATACACAACATTTTAATAATGAATCTGGAAGCATGGGTTTGGGGCTTCACAGGATTGGGCTTGATACATGCTAAAATGCTTATATACTGGGCTTGGCCCAGATACATGTTGTAATGCTTATATACCTGGCTTAGCCTTGATACATGTTGTAATGATTATATATCAGGATCAGCCCTAATTTAATTTTAAAATGATTATATACCTGGATTAACCATGATATATGCTGAAATTATTATATATCAATCTTGTCCTTGATACATAATGATATTATTATAAGGTGGGCTTAATCCAAATTTGTGGGATTTATACCATGGATATATGGTTCTGGTTGGCATGGTTGTGAGACATTCTCATAGAAGTACTGACATGGTGTTGAATTGGGTTGTTTGGTTTTATGTTTGTGATTAGCATGATTGTGATACATGCTTAGATATATTTCACCATGGTATAAAAGCATATTTATGTGGTATTAATTTAATTATCAACTAATTAATATACATGTTTTTTTCATTATTTTAGGAACTTATTATCATACCGGTTATGTTTAGACATAGTGGTTTTGACCTATAAAGTTATAATCACACCTTAATTAGGCCTTTATTTGGTACCCAATAATATTTCATAGATTCAGGTCTATAAAAGGGAAATGGACCTTATTGTTTATTTTTTTTACTTGTTAGTTGGGCTGGAGTTTTAGAGATGGGACCGACATGGGGTTTGGGACAAGGGACTTTTGAGTTTATTTATGTCATCTGGTTCTTTTATTATATTACTTTCAGTTTGATATTTAGTTACATTTTAACATGACATTACATTATTCCTTTATTATTTATTGGATTATTCAATTTGCTTTATTTTTTGGTTTATTTGTTCCTCCTTTTATGTCCCAATGGTATGAGATATTGTTTCTTCTTGTCTATTAATATGATTATGATATTTTTAATATTTATTTCTTCTAATTTATAACTTTTTACCAGGTATTATAGTCTCCTCACTATACTAATCATAGCCCCACTACTAGTCGATATCATCTAGCATATGGGTAGGCATGCTAAAGGTCTTGTAAACAACCCTTTTTGGACACATGAGAGAGTGTTGGATCGAGGGATGTTACAGTGGTCAAGGGGTTATGGATAAATTAACTTGATAATATTAATCATGTTATAATTATCAAATTTATATATTAGATACACTTTTAAAACCAATCATGTGAGGCAGTCATGAAAAATTAACCATGTTGTTTCATGGAGACAGTAGTCTGTACGTACGCATGAACGTGGTTTTCATTTTTTTATAATGGGTAGAAAATAAATAAATTAGATAATATTTTTCATTTAATTAATCATAAATATGTTATATATGTTGTAATGTCCTGGTTCCAGAATCCACCCAGAGGCGCCCCGTACCTGGTTGGTCACATGGCCTCAAGCGCATTTCCCCAAATGACAGAGGATGCCGACTAGCAGTGAGGGCCTTGGGTGTATTGGTGGAAAAACTATGCCCTCATTGGCAGAGTACACGGTGGAAATAGATAAACATGCAATAGCGGAAGCAGTGAATAACCAGTAATGATAAACAGCGGAAGACTAAATCAATAAACTGGATAAAATATGCATATATGGAATGATGTAAGATACAACTCTAGGAAAGCAGCCAAACAAGTCACAATGCTGAAACACCACAGTACCAAAACAAGTACAAAAGAAAATTAAACAGCTCCTCAGCATCGCAAGCCAAAGCTTGGTCCCATGCTCTCTTGCTCCAAGAAATCAAGTCTTAGAAGTCGAAGGGCGCTTTCCCTTGTCTATACCTGCAACAACATAGTCTGCTTGGGCCCAAAAGCATGGCCTAAACAGGGTGTGAGATAAAATCCCAGTAGGAATTCACCCGAAGATCTGTGACTAACAATCAGTGAGTATATAGCAGGTAAAATTACAATACGCAGTAAACAGCAAGCACTAAGCAGTAAATAGTAAGCAGTAAAACAGGATGATACATAGCAGCAATCAATCGACAACAAATCAACAGCAGTGAAACAAACAGCTAATAAGCTAGAAACCCTCTGGGAAGTACTCGAATCCATACCCTCTGGTCCTATCCAAGAAGTACCACAACCCTCTGGGCAGTGCACTCATCCTAACACCTCTGGCTTGGTCATATGAATTTATGAGACTCTCTAGGGAAGATCACTCGGTCAATTCCCCTTGTAGTCTAGGGTATTCAGGTACTCCCTTGAGGAAGATCACGCGTTCTAACCCTCTTAGCCCCAAGTTCTAGAGACTCTCTGAGGAATCTATCTCAGTCAATTCCTCCTATAGCCTCAAGTATACCACAGACTCTCTGAGGAAGCTCACTTGGTCAATTCCTCCTCTATCCTGGGAAGGTTCTTAAAGAGATTCAAACAAGGTAAGACTCTATGAGTAAGCTCACTCGGTCTACCCTCCTGTAGTATATAAAATCCAAGACTCTCTGGGAGCTCACTCGGTCTATCCCCTCTGTAGTCTATAATATCTAAGACTCTCTCGGAAGCTCACTCGGTCTAGCCCTTATAGTCTATAGCACCTGGTTCTCTCAGCCCCCTACCAGTCAGTGCATAATAATTCTATAAGGCCCAAGTACACCTATAGAGCTACTTGGATAACCAAATTACACCTATAGATCTACTTAGATAAATAGTCTACAAGGCAACAATCATGTCTTGATTTTCACTTCAACCTATAACTGCAAGGCATGAAAACAGGTATAGTAGCCAAAGGCAAACGAGACCCAAAGGTCGTAAACAGAACAAAGAAAGGGAAAAAACATCCAAGAACAAAAAAATTATCCTCTAACATGGTCAATTTACCTCTACACAAGCATACAAACAAGGCAAGAAAACAACAAGGGTAAAATGGTAAACACACAATACCCCGTTCATGGGTATCGGCGGAAATTCGCACATAAAACTCAGAGACTTTAAACGGTAAGGCAAAAACCACCTACCTCGATCCTAGGAGATTGATATAATTGAACCACAATGGCTAATTCTCCCTAGAACGTAGTAGATCTAGGAAAACGCAAAAAATATTCAACCTTAGATAACTTGAGAAGGAGGGAGAATTGGAAAACAAGGCTCGAGCAGAAGTGAGAACTCACTGCTGTGCTTCAAACACAATTGACAGAGCTCGAATCAAATAACGGATGGAGGATCGGGAATCTGGAGATGTTTTGTGGTCGTACGGCGTCTCTCGGTCAAACTAGACCCAGAAGAAGACGATTATGGCGATTAGGCATGACCCTGGTCCGTTTAGTGAAGAAAGAAAAGTGCATGGCCTGTATTTTTAAAGTACATGGCATGTAGTGGGTTTTTCCGTACTCCGCCAAAATCGGCCTCCACGTCACCCCCACACACCGTGTGTGTGGCCCGGACATGGCCAGCACATGGCTTCAAGTTGGAAAAGAGTACACGGCATGTACTCAGAAAGTACACGGTGTGTACTTCAAAAATTTCCAGAAACCTTATTTTTTCCCAAAAACTCCAAGAAAAGGAAAACATAGCTAAAATGAAGATCCGGGTTCTTACAAACTTCCCCCCTTAAAGAAATTCGTCCTCGAATTTCCCTATAGGGGCGTAGAAGAAGAAACCTCGAACAGCTCCGGCCACTGCGATCGAATCTCGGCCTCCCTCTCCCAAGTCTCGTCTTGTACTCGCCCGTGCTGCCATAGCACTCGTACTAGAGGAACAGACCAGCCTCAGATAACCTTTTTACTGCGATTGACAATCCTGATATGATGTTCTTCAAACGATGCATCCGCTTCGAGCTCAACCTCCTCGAGCTGAAAGACATGAGACAGGTCTGAAAAGTAACGTCAGAGCTGAGAGATGTGGAAGACGTTTTGCATAGCCAGGTACCTATGAGGTAGTTGCAACCGATAGGCAACCGGCCCAACTCTCTATAATACCTCAAATGGCCTGACATACCACGGTGAAATCTTACCCTGTCTCTGAATCCTCTTGTGTCCCAACCTCGGTGCGACATGTAGGAAAACCTGATCTCCGACCTCGAAATCCAGAGGTCATCTTCGCTGATCATCATAAGACTTCTATCGAGACTATGTTGTATCCATCCTCTTCTGAATCAACTCTATCTTCTCTTAGGTCTCCTGAACAAGACGAGGTCCTAGCAAAGCTTCCTCTCCTACCTCCAGCCAGAATAAAGGTGATCGGCATGGCCTACCGTACAGAGCCTTGTATGGTGCCATCTGAATGGGCGCCTTAAAACTGTTATTGTAGGAAAAATCCACAAGAGGTATATGCTTCTCCCAAGAACCGCTGAAGTCTAGAATGCAAGCTCTGAGCATATCCTCAAACACCTGGATCGTGCGCTCGGACTGGCCATCAGTCTGGGGATGGTATGCTATACTCAAAAGTACATGTGTACCCAAAGCCTTCTGAAGGCCATGCTAGAACTGAGAGGTAAAACGCGCATCCATGTCTGAAACAATGGAGTGTGGAACTCCATGTAGACGTACAATCTCTCAAATGTAAAGTCATCCCAAATCATCAACACTATAGTTTTCCTTGATCGGCAAGAAGTGTGCTACCTCCGTAAGCCTGTCGACGACGACCCAAACAGCATCCCTTCCCCAAGGTGACCTCGGTAACCTGGTCACGAAGTCCATCGCGACATCGTTCCACTTCCACTCTGGAATGAGAAACTGTTGTAAAAGCCCTACTGGTTGCTGATGCTTTGCTTTCACCTGCTAACAAGTAGAACATTTCATGACAAAACTAGCAACATCTCTCTTCATACCTGACCACCAGTACTGGGGATGAAGATCCCGATACATCTTGGTGACGCCGGGATGATCTTCCCAAACTAAGGAATGAAAATTTCACATCATCTCCTCGCGTATGTCTGTTGGCACCCATGAGCGTCCCTGGAGATGCAAGATCTCATCCTCGCCCACTTTCCATCCAGGAAGAGGTTCCCCTCCTAACACACTCTCCCACAAGACTAAGGCCTCTGAATCTGATAGCTGCCTCATTCTTACCAGATCAAGAAGTGTAGAGGTAACATCCACATATGAAAGAAAGGTATTTCCCTGCCTATCATGCACCTCCAGATGCATCTCAGAGAACAAATCCATAAGCTGCCACTCACTGATGGCCTCCTGAACTGCATGAATCTGAGTTCTCCTGCTCAAACCATCATCCACTGCGTTTCCCTTTCCCAGTGTATAGGCAAACTCGAATTCAAAGGACTGAAGATACTCGACCCACCTACACAGTCTCAGATTCAGATCGCGCTGAGTGAAGATATACTTGAGACTCTTGTGGTCGGTAAAAACCACAAAGTGCTCTCCCAGAAGATAGTTTCTCCAACAGCGTAAGGCATGAACAACTTCTGCCAACTCCAGATCATGCGTCGGGTAGTTTCTCTTGTGCGGCCTCATCTATATAGACCCGTAAGAAATGAACTCATCTCCCTGCATAAGCACAGCTCCAAGCCCGATACCCGAAGCATCACAGTAAACAGTATATCCCTTTCCCGGCTCCGAAAAGACTAGCATCGGTGCTAACGTCAACCTCCCTTTCAGCTCCTGAAAGGCTGACTCACAAGAATCTGACCACAAAAACTTCACCCCCTTCTTGGTCAGACCTGTCAACAGTGATTCTAGGCACGAGAAGTCCTGAATGAAGCATCTGTAGTACCCAGCCAGCCCTAGAAAACTCTACACCTCAAAAACATTCTTCGGCTTCTCCCAAGAAACTACAGCTCTCACTTTCTCTGGGTCCACAGATACTCCATCCCCTGAGATGACGTGAACCAAGAAGTGAATCTGATCCATCAAAAAGTGGCACTTCGAGAGTTTAGCATATAGCTGATGCTCTCTCAGTGTACTCAGAACGATCTCAAGATGTGTGGCATGGTCGTGTCGAGTGTGATAGTACACCAAGATATCAACCACGAAGACCACGATAAAGGAGTCCAAGTACGGATGTAACACTCGGTTCATCAGTTCCATGAAGACTGAAGGCGCATTTGTAAGACCGAACGGCATGACTGTATACTCGAAAAGACCATACCTTCTCCTGAAAGCTGTCAGAGGTATATCTGATGGTCTAACGCGCAACTGATGATAACTGGACCTCAAGTCGATCTTTGAGAACATGTGGGCTCCTCGAATCTGATCAAAGAGGTCATCGATCCTCAGCAAGGGATATCGGTTCTTGACCATCAACTGGTTCAGCTTCCGATAATCCACACAAAGTCGAAGGGTACCGTCTGCCTTCTTCGCAAACAGGGCAGGCGAACCCCAAGGAGAGGTACTGGGTCGGATTAAACACTTTTCCTGCAACTCCTCCAACTACTTCTTGAGCTCCTGCAACTCAGGTGTATCCATCCTATAAGGATGAATGGACACCAGTGCCGCTCCTGGAATGAGCTCAATCAAGAATCCTACCTCACGCTCTGGAGGTAAACCTAAAAAATCCTCTGGAAAGACATCCCTAAAATGATCCACCACTGGAGGAAAGTATAACCATGAAGTCCCCTGTTCATCCAGATAATTACTGGAAATCTGGGCTGCAACTTCCCCTAGCCCATGATGCTCTGGTCCAGCTCTACCCGCCTGGACATCCCACTCGCCTATATGAAGGAAAGATCCACCCTATGGTGATATGAAACTCACCCTACGGCGATAGCAATAAATGACTGCCTGGAAGGGAAACAACCATTCCATCCTGAGAATGATGTCATAGCCCATCATCTCTAAGACATAGAGGTCCCATAAGAAATGAAACCTCGAAACCTCAAGAGGGAACTCTATGCACTGTCATACGCTAGATGTCCTCATTCCCAATGGCATGTCAAGATTCAACAAGTCGGCAGATGAAAAGATACAGAGCCCAAGTCTCTCCACAACTGCAACAGAGATAAAGCTGTGGGAAGCACCAGTATCGAAAAGAGATTAAGATAAAATGGAGGCTAATAAGATCGTACCTAGAACTCTAGAAGGGCTGGGATCCTGCTCCTGATAGGTCTGCTCCACGGCGAAAGACTAGCCTGCACCATGGCCATGCGCCCCTGGCTGACTGCTCTGAGCTGATCCACTCTGCTGTCACTGATGACCTAGTAATTGACCACCATGGTCGTGACCTCCACCTTAGCCTGAATGGCTGGAAGAACTCCAATTCCCTGACTAGTGGGAAACTGGTGAAGCATCTCCATAACACGGGGTCATATAGGAACCCCTACCACCATTTGAAGGTGAGAAGATGTGACAGAAGCGCTGAAGATGGCCCATCTTGCCGAAAGATCGGCACTCCATCGGATCTCTATGGCACTGAGGCCTAGTATGCCCACTCCTACCGCACTGGTAGCATAAAACCTGGCTGCCAGAAGACACATCTCGCAAAACCCGATCTCCTCGAGAAGACTCTCTGCAACGCTTCCTACTATCCATAGGAGGAACACCAGCTCTGGATGACGAACTTCCCTGGCTCACTGCTCTATAATCCCTTAGATTTCACTCAGTAATCAGCGCCCGGTTGACGATGGAGGATACTGAAGTAAAATAGAAGATATTCACCTGGGAACGGATCTCCTTCCTGAGACCGTCCTCAGACTTTCTAGCAAGGAACAACTCATCACCTACTGGGATCGGTGTGAAATGCTTCAGCTCAGTGAAACGAGACGAGTACTCCATAACAGAAAGAGTACCATGCTGCAAACTCATAAACTCCCAGGCTCGATCATCCCTCAGGGTATCCGGATAGAAGTAGTCATAGAAGGTGCATCGAAACCCATCCCAAGACATATCTTGTTGATGCCCTGACTGTGAGATCACCTCCCACCACCTCTTGGCAGTGTCCCGGATCATATAAGTAGCCAGCTTTACCCTCTTCTCTGGAGGGATCTCTAGGTGCTCAAAGATGTTCAGGGTGGCCTCTATCCACGACTCTGCAGCCCAGGGTCCTCCATCCCCTGAGAAATTAGGAGGATGTTGCTTCTGGAAAACCCGCATCAACTCATCCATCGACGGGGCAGGAGGCAGCGCTCCCTAGAAGGTATGCATCATCCTCGGGAAGTCCTCCTTGAAATGTACCTCGGTGCCTGCAACGGGTATAACTGCTGCTTCCAATGCTGGCACAGTAGGAGGATCTACAGGAGGTCTCTGGTCGGCCATATCCTGTGTCTGGTCACCATCTGGAAACTGACGCACGACCGGAGGACATCTCGGAGGCATAGCTCTGAAAGATCACAAGCACACCTTAGATCAGGATTAACAAATATTAAAAACATAGGAGTAAAAAATGGGAACATGGGAAGAAACTATCAGGTTTTACAAAACATGACTACACGACGTGTATAAAAACTACACAGCGTGTCTACTTAAGCCATTAACATGGGAGTGTACCCCTGCCCGACAGGTCATGTAACACCCCAAACTACACGGCGTGTTGTTCCCACACACGGCGTGTACTTGAACTCTAAACCCCTACCTGAGTCTCCTTACACGGCTAACCCACACGGTTCAAACTAACCCCAGACTACACGGCGTGTTCCCTAGGGACACGGCGTGTACTAGACACTGCCTCAGCAGCCTGTGTTGTTAGTTACACAGCCATCTACATGGCTGGACCTTACACGGCGTGTTCCCTAGGGACACGGCGTGTACTAGACACTGCCTCGGCAGCCTGTGTTGTTAGTTACACAGCCGTCTATATGGATGGACCTTACACGGCATGTTCCGAACAAACACGACATGTATAGGAGAAGGTGACATCATCCCGTGTTGTTCGTAACACGGTCGGGTACCTAGGAAAGACTACATGGCATGTTCCAAAAGAAACACGGCATGTCTTAGAGAAGGACATGCCAACCCGTGTTGTTCGTGACACAGCCGGATACCTAGACAGAACTACACGGCGTGTTCCTTTACAACACGGCGTGTTCTACTCGAGCTTCCCCGACCCGTTTTGTTAGTGAAACGGCCGGGTACAAGGCTCTACACTACACGGCGTGTACATACCATACATGGCGTGTTCCTGAACTTATTTTCACAACACTGTGTTCCTGCACACATAGTCAGTAACATGACCTAAAAACTACACAACGTATAACCAGAAAGTACACACTGTTTATTCTGGGTTTTTCTAGGCAGTAGCTCAGAAACTGCATAGAAGCCCAAAAACACGGAAAAAAAAGAAAATAGGTGCCAAATTCCGATCTGTGAGGGCTCATACTCCCCACGAGTCAAATGTTGGCATCCCCTACAGTCATGTACAAGAGAAAACAGGATCATGATCCACCAATTTCTGATTCAAGAGGGCCCATAACACCTCATGAATCAAAACTTGGCGTTCATTTAAACAAAGTACAATACAACCATCCTCTAACAAGGCAGCATAGATTCTATCAATCATCTATCACAACAGCATTCATAATCTACACAAATTCTATCACAACAGCTTGAAATCGCTAATGTACCCTAAATGGCATGGCAAGAATGCATGGAATGTGATTTATACAAGTGCCAATATGATGCATGAGATGGAATACCCTCATATCATCGGGTTGCGACTGAAATAGAACCATAATATCAAAACAATAATAGTACAAAGCATGTGAATCACTCTAGGTGAAATCATTTCAACTGTAAAATCTCAAAAGCAGAAAACTACAATAAACGAGTTAGTATGGCTTTTCCTTGTACACGGGTTAGCTACTCCCGGGCACAGCTTATTACCAAGCACCGAATCCGTCATATCCCTGTCTAAAGTCACCAAACAGTAATGCAAGAGAAAAGAATCCTCTTATACCACTTTTTAACATCCTGGTTCTGGAAGCCACCCAGAGGTGCCCCGTACCCGGTTGGTCACATGGCCTCAAGCACATTTTCCCAAATGCCAGAGGCTGCCAACTAGCAGTGAGGGCCTTGGGTGTGTTGGTGGGGAAACTATTCCCTCATTGGAAGAGTACACAGAGGAAATAGATAAACATGCAATAGTGGAAGTAGTGAATAACCAGCAATGATAAAAAGTAGAAGACTAAATTAATAAACTAGAGAAAATATGAATATATGGAATGATTCAAGATACAACTCTAGGAAATCAGCCAAACAAGTCACAATGATGAAACACCACAGTACCAAAACAAGTACAAAATAAAATTAAACAGCTCCTCGGCATCGCAATCCAAATATTGGTCCCATGCTCTCCTACTCCAAGCAATCAAGTTCTAGAAGTCGAAGGGCATTTTCCCTTGTCTATACCTACAAAAACATAGTCTTCTTGGGCCCAAAAGCATGTCCCAAATAGGGTGTGAGATAAAATACCAGTAGGAATTCACCCGAAGATCTGTGTCTAACAGTCAGTGAGTATATGGCAGGTAAATGTACAATAAGCAGTAAACAGCAATAACAAGCAGTAGGCAGTAAATAGTAAGCAGTAAAACAGGATGATACATAGCAGTAATCAATCAACAACAAATCAACAATAGTGAAAAAAATAGGTAATAAGCCGGAAACCCTCTGGGAAGTACTCGCAGCCATCCCCTCTGGTCCTATCCAAGAAGTACCACAACCCTCTAGGCGGTGCACTCAGCCTAACCCCTCTGGCTTGGTCATACGAATTTATGAGACTCTCTGGGGAAGCTCACCCGGTCAATTATCCTTATATTCTAGGGTAGTTAGGGACTCTATTGAGGAAGATCACACTGTCTAGCCCTCTTAGCCTCAAGGTCTAGAGACTCTATGAGGAAGTTTTCTCATTCAATTCCTCCTATAGCCTCAGGTATACCACAGACTCTCTGAGGAAGCTCACTCGGTCAATTCCTCCTCTAGCCTGGGAAGGTTTTTAAAGAGATTCAAACAAGGTAAGACTCTCTGAAGAAGCTCACTCGGTCTACCCTCCTGTAGTATATAAAATCCAAGACTCTCTGGGAGCTCACTCGGTCCATCCCCTTTATAGTCTATAATATCTAAGACTCTCTGGGAAGCTCACTTGGTCTATCCCTTATAGTCTATAGCACCAGGTTCTCTCATCCCCATGCCAGTTAGTGCATAATAATGCTATAAGGCTCAAGTACACCTATAGAGATACTTGGCTAACCAAGGTACACCTATAGAGCTATTAAGCTAAATAGTCTACAAGGCAACAAGCATGTCATGATTTTCACTTCAACCTATAACCGCAAGGCATGAAAACAAGTGTAGCAGCCAAAGGAAAACGAGACCCAAAGGTCGTAAACAGAACAAATCAAGGGCAAAAACATCCAAGCATAACAAAATTATCCTCTAACATAGTCAATTTACCTCTACGCAAGCATACAAGAAAGGCAGGAAAACAACAAGGGCAAAAAGGTAAACACACAATACCCTGTTCACGGGTATCGGTGTAAAGTCACATATAAAACTCAGAGACTTTGAACGGTAAGGCACAAACCACCTACCTCGATCCTAGGAGATCGATATACTTGAACTAAAATCGCTGATTCTCCCTAAAACATCGTAGATCTGAGAAAATACACAAAACTTTCAACCATAGATAACTTGATAAGGAGGGAGAATTGGAAAACAAGACTCAAGAAGATGGGAGAACTCACCGCTTCTCTTACAACGCAATTGACAGAGCTCGAATCGGAGAACGGGTGGATTCTTGGGAATCCGGAGAAGTTTCATGGTCGTACGGCGTCTCTCGGTCGAACCAGACCTAGAAGAAGACGATTATGGGGATAAGGCATGACCCCGGTCTGTTTAGTGAAAAAAGAAAAGTACACAGCGTGTATTTTTAAAGTACACGGCGTGTAGTGGGTTTTTCTGTACTCCGCAAAAATCGGCCTCCACGTCACCCCCACACACCGTGTGTGTGGCTCAGATATGGCCAGCACATGGCTTCGAGCTGGAAAAGAGTACACGGTGTGTACTCAGAAAGTATACGGTGTGTACTTCAAAAATTTCTAGAAACCTTATTTTTTCCCAAAAACTCCAGGAAAAGGAAAACATACCTGAAATGAAGATCCGGGTTCTTAAATATGTATTATTTATTCATAATTTACACCCTTATGACCATTATTAAAATTTGGAAATGAAAAATGAATCACATCACTTCATAGAGGTGGTATTCCACACGTGCGCACGAGTGATGTTATGAATTTCCAAAGAAAAATGTATAAGAAGGTAAGTAATATATTAATTTTAAATAATCATAATTTTATTATTAATATCATATATATTGTTTTTTACATCAATTTTACCGTCCATATGATCCAGAAATTAAAAACAAAACACATCGCTTCGTGGAGGTGGCAGTCCACACTTATGCATGAGAGATTCTTTTCATTTCCCATTGGATGGAAATAGAGATGAAATAAGTGTAACATAATAATAATAACATTTAAATATATTTAGTAAACTTATTTTATTTTTTAATTATGGTTAAAGAATATTTTAAGAAGATATAAGAAGAAATAAATAGGAAACACTCAATTAATAATTATACCTCTTTATTGGAAAACCTCCTTTAGAAAACACCTTAAGACTTATAATATTGGTATTATGGGGATAATAGGACCTATAGACATTTGGAACGAGATTTAAGAAGTTATTTTGGTAGGTAATTTCCACACTATAGTTCTCAATGTGTGTGAATAATAGATAAGAGTATGCACCCTTTTATAAGTGAGGGGAGGGCTACTCTTGGAATTATTCATTGTTTTAAATTAACATTAAGTCATATTCATAGTCAAGTGGCACAAAGTTGAATAGTTTTAATATATAATAGGTTATAGGTTTTAAATCATCTAAAACAATCACCTTTAGACAAGTTATAGATATAATTTAAGCATTATCTCTTAGTTTATTCCTCTTTAATCCATTTTAACCTTAACCATGATTACTTAAATTTTTACCATGATAACATAATTATATGGCCAAAAATAAAAGGGTCCTTATAATTATTTTGGAAACTATGATTCTAAATATATAATTAATTTTATCAAATTAAAATTATATGGGTATTAGAAATCACTTTTAACATAAGGATGCAAAACCCATGAAAACAGTTTTTAGAAAAATACCCAATTTAACCATAAATAAAATTTTTCCTTGAAATCAAGAATAAATTAGATTCATGTGAATTTATTTTTTTTATTTAATAAAAAATGATGGTTTTTTGACATTTATATTAATTCATGACCTAATTTAAACTTCCAACTATACCATTAAATGAAATGATCCAAAAATAGTTTTTAATTTGAATAAAATATAACTTAAGTTCATAAAAGTAAAGAATGAGTATCCAAATTCAAAATAATGTTTCAAAATACATTATATAACTCCTTGAATATAATTTTGGTCTATAAAAAGGTTTTAAAATTTATTAATTCATGCATACATCATAAAAATTTCATAAAAGTGATCATATTTGAAAATTTGGTATTTTCACTATTCACACAAAAATCAACTATTTTCGAAAAATATTAAAAATTAACTCTAAGATAAATTTGAAATAATTCATGAAAATTTAATTCCATTTTATCGAATTCAATTTATAAAATCAATAAATTTATCATTTAAACATAACCATGTAATTCATGAAAAAATAATTTAGTTAAATAAAACTATTCCTTTTTTGACTAAAAACCTTTATTAAATTATTTATAAATCTATGATGAATATAAATACATAAAATAAATACTTATAAATCATAAAATTGATTTATTTCTATTATTACCTGGGTTTTCACATCCCCCCCCCCCTCGCACTAATAAAATTTCATCCTCATAATTTTATTCATTACTTAAACAAGTGTGATTATTTTTCCATCATAGCATTTTAGATTCCCATGTTTCTTCCTAAATAATATAATTATTCCATAAGACCATTACCTAGTGAATCACCTTATTTTTAAATACCTTCTCTCTAATATCCAAATTATGAACTATATTTTCCTCATATAAATTATTCTCTTCTAACTGAACAACTTTTGAGCTCAAAACATGTGATGTACCAAGTACATACTTTCATAGAAAAGAAACATGAAACACATCATATACCTGAGATAAAATCAGATTTAAATATGGTATATGATAAAGTAATCCAATATTTTCTTTAATTTTATATGTAATAATAAACCATGGACTTAAATTTCTCTTTATTCCAATTCCCATAAGGATTTTCTATTGAGATACTTTATGAAAAACAAGATCTCCAACTTCAAATAATATATCTTTCCTACTATAATCGAGAAAACTATTCTTCCTGCTCTAATATATACTCATATAATTCTAAATCATCTTCACCTTATCTACCATTTCATATAAAAATCCTAGTCCCAAAATTTCATTTTACTGAATTTATCCCAAAAATCCGGAGTTTGACACCGTTTTACATATAATGACTCAAAAGGTTTCATATGTATACTAGAATGAAAAATATTATTATAATAAAATTAAAATAATAAAAAATTTAATCCCAACGTATCATGTAGTCCAAAGAGAAATATCAATGAATATCTTCCAAATTCTAAATCATTCACTCTAACAATCAGTCTGATTAAAAATGAAAATTTTTACTGAAATTTAACTCAGTACCTATCAACTTTTGAATTCCTTTCTAAAAAATTGAGGTAAATATGATATCATGTTCTGATATAATAGAAAAACTAACTCCATGTAACCTATCTATCTCATTAACATAAAGTCTAGAAAACTTATCCAAATACATAGTATCTCAAATAAGAAGAAAATGTATATATCTATTCAAATGATAAAAAATAACCCAAATTACATTATTACCTAAATGTTTCTTTTTAATCCCACTAAAAAATACATATATAGGTTCTCCCATTTCCATTATGTTACTCAAAAAGGCCTAAGCATCCCCTTTGGAAGTTTTTTTTCAACTTTAACCTGCTGAAAATTCAATAATTTAATGGTAAATTCAATAATATCCTTTTTCATTATTTATCACCAATAATATTATAGAATATATATATACATATTATTGGTTCTTGGATATATAGAAAATGAAGCATTGTGAGAATCAATTAATAATTCCTTCTTCAACTAGGGATCACTTAGAACACATAACCTCTTTCCAAATATGATACTAATTTATTTATCAACATTAAACTAGGGAAACTTTCCCTTCTTGACTAATTTTATTCTTTCTTGAAAATCATGATTTTCCTTATAATCCTTATTAATTTTTTCTTCCAAAGATGATTACACTAAAACCTAATCTAAAAAATAAAAAGGTTTTGCATACACAATTACTAGGAAAACAACCATTAAATCATTAACCAAATGGTCAAGATCTAAATGCAACATAGTTAATAATGTATTATATTTCTAAATCAATGAACCTGGGAGATATTTAATCATGCAATCATAATCATTTATAAGTTCAAACATCATATCTTCCTCATATTCAACTCTCTTTGGGTGAATAAATACATTAAACATTTAAGGTCAGTATATATTTTATATTTTACCACATACAAAAAAACACGACTAAAAGCTCAAGATCATGCAAAAGGTAATTCTTCTCATGGTGTTTCAATTGACATGAATCATATGTAATTACCATTTTATCTTAAATTAATATAGAACCAAGCCTTTTTAAATAAATATCATAGTAAATAAAAAATCACAATTTATTTTTTTCAAGGATATCACTGGATCATTAACCAAACTTATTTTCAATTCTTGAATGTATTCATCAAATTCCTTTATCCATATGAATATATCTCCTTTTCAAGTTAACTTAATTAGTAGGCTAGATAACCAAGAAAATTTTTCATCAAACCATCGATAATAACCCAATAATCAAATAAAACTTTGAATATCCATGACATTTTTAGGTCTTTTCCATTATTAAACCACTTTTTTACAAGATCAATAGTTGTGGAATCTTTATAAACAATATTCCCAAGAAAATAAATGTTTCATTTCTAAAATTCATATTTTCTAAATTTCACATATAGATTATTTTTTTTAAATTCTACAATACCATACTTAGGTTTTTATCATATTCCTCATAAATTTTAGAATAAATAGAATGTCATAAATGAAAACCATAATGAATTTATAAAAATACTAATGTAATACTAAATTCCTAATATCCATAAATATAGAGGGTGTATTTGTTAAACCAGATAGATTAACTATAAACTCATAATGGCCATAACTTACACCAAATGTCATGTTCAAAATTTCTTCCTCCTTTACCTTCAGTTGACGATAACCAAACCTGAGATCAACCTTTGAAAAATACATAGAACCCTAGAACTAATCAAACAAGTCATTGATATGAGGCTGTAGATACTTATTATTAACAATAATGATATTAAGTTATTTATAATCAATATATATTCTCCTAGAAACATCCTACTTTTTAATAAATGAAATAGGATCATGTCAAGGTGAAGTGATAGGGTAGATGAAACCCTTATCAATAAAATTTTGTAAGCTCTTTTTCAATTATGACAACACAATTGAAGCCATTTGACAAGTGGATTTTGAAATTGTATTAGCATCAGAAAATAAGTCAATAGTAAACTCAACCTCTCAATATTTATTAAAATAAAGAAAATCATAAAGAAATGAATCCATATATTTATTCACTACTGGAAAATTAATAATTTAAATAGTTTATTTCTTTCCAAAAATAAGTAAAAGATAACATTCACTCTCACCTTTGATTTGTTTCTCATATTCTTAATATGCTATCAAATGTATGAGATCATTATTTTATACAAATTAAAACTCACTCTGAAAATTGAATATGAATTTTTAGATTTTCAATATATCTTTACATGATAAACTAAAATTCAATAAATACCCAAAATAACATTAAACACTATAATGGTAAATACATTAATGTTTTCCATAAAAACCAATCCAATAATGATAATAGGAATATTTCTATAAAAATAATTTTCTTAATAATACTCCCAGGAGTTTTTACCTGAAATTACAACTTTATTTTTCAAGATATAATTTCCATTTTACTTTTAAATTTCCCAGAAATAAAAGAAAGCCTAGATCCCAAATAAAACATGAGATTGGAATAATATGAAAAAAAATAAGTAATGTACTAAACACCACTCTATTTGATGGTTCATAATATATGTTAGTAGCTCAAGAAAACATTTCCATGCCTTTTTTCTTTCAGTATTTATAATTCCCAACTTCAATGACTGACATTGGACATGCATTGGTGTAATGGCCCAACTCATGCGACTAGAAAATCAAACCACTAGTTGATGATCTATTTTCCCAATAAAAGTATAATTAAAACTATTTGACATATATTTATGATCCAAATGAATGATATTAATATATCATTAACACTTTTCTTATCCTACCATACATAATTTAAAATTTCATTTACCACAATTGGGAAATTTGGGGCGATTACCTAAAGATATTTTGGTTGAATGATTCTCTATTTCATGCCATAATAATTGCTCCATACTTTTATTACCATGAATTATATATTAATTGGAAAACTCAATCACAAATTTCTTGTAACACCCCAAGATTTCATAGTACGTTGTCTCATTAAAGTATTTCAACAGCTTGTGTTACACGCGACACTGAGTTCGAGCGCACAACAACTTACCAAACTAGTCATTCAAAAAATGGTTAAGAATATTATTAACTTAATTTTGAATATTTTATAATCTATATAATTTTAACATCCATATTATGTGTTTTTTATACATAACATAAGAACAAATTAATTTTTCCATATAAAATAATATTTTTCAAAAAAATGCAATTTTACCGCCTATTAATGGTGCAATCTTTTTAAAACCAATATTTGACACCTTTATATATTAAATTTAATGAAATTAAATTCTTCTTTAGAATAAGAACATAAAAATTTAGTATGGGTAAATTTTTGGTACTTTTCTGATAACTTTCATATTTTGATGAATAGTGAAAAATACTATGTTTTAATTGAAAACAAATTTTTTAATCCAAATAATTTATAGTGTTAAATTATGAATTTGAATTATTTTGAAGTATAATTAGATTATATTTTTATCATTTAATATAATTTAGTCTATTATAAGTAATTTCACATTTAAATTAGACATAAACACATGTCAATCTTTTGATAGTTTTTACTTTTTAAAAATCAACTTTTTGGATTTGAAAATGGGAATTAATTTTAAATTAATTAATGCATATTATATGTTTTTAATTTTGTAAAATAGAATTAATTTTTAAATTATTAATATAAAAATTATCTTAGGGTGAATTTTTCATATTTTTCTGAAAACATTCAATTTTTGATGAATAGTGAAAAACACTGCATTATTATTTAAAACCGACTTTTTATTTAAATAATTTTTTGTTTTATTTAAATTTATTTTAAGTCAAAATAGATATATAATAAATATATAAGTTCAATTTAATTCATTGGAGTCATTTTATAATAAAATTAGTTGTATAAATTTTTATTGAACTTTTTACCGTCTTTTACCCACTTTCTAGGAGCATTTGAAAATTTGCATAAAATGTAATTTTACCACTTCTGTGAGTTGAATCTCAAAAATATGAGAGACAAGGTTGATATCAGTAAGTAAAATGTGGTTCAATAATATTAAAATAATTTTTGGTGAATAGTAACTTTTGACTTTTATTTACCACGGTTAAAAGTAAATAGGGTAATTAAGGGTAAAAATGATATTATAATTACCCTAACACATGTCCTAATTCTATTTGATAAGTGTAATTCGACCAAAAACA